>CM041214.1:4802500-6143408 GCA_023065735.1 Coffea humblotiana
GTTAATGGTTCGACTGGAGTTGAACCCATTTAAAAAATGAGCAACATCATCCTGATGTTATAAATATATTTAATTTTAAAAGTTAATACAATATATAAATTTTCTAAATATATTAATATCAGGAAAGGCGTGTTCATGTGTTTTTAATGTTTCTAAAATATTTTACAAAAAATAAAATAAAGTAATAGAATCAAGTCAATTTATCAAAGAACTCTATAAAAAAGGAGGTTGTAAATGTAATTTAGAAATGTTTATGGGTGAATTTATAATTTCTTGAAACAATGAAGAGCTAAAATATGAATACAAAAAAGTGTTAGGACATTAATAGCAAAGTAAACAAGTGAAACCTAATCCCTTTGTCATCCATCCTTATTAACCGCAGTCATATTGTTTCTTTCTTATTAATTTTCTTTATTAAACTCCATCAGAGATTAAACACGCATCACATCTTACCAAACTTCCATCATAGATGACTCTCAAAGGGGGAAAAAAAAAACTTACAATCAGAGATGAAACACATATACAGTCACACCCCTCATTGATATCCATACCTACACACACAATTTTTTCCGAAACACACACACAAATACACAATATTCTCTCATATTCTCTCTTTATTGTCTTTCTTTTTTCTCATATTAGAGATCAAAGCTTTTAAGAATCTAGCAATTATGAATATTTAAGGGCAGCTTGAGAGTTGAGATAGAGGCGGGCTTAAAATATGGAAGTTGACAATTCATAGGGGCGGGCAAGGAAGCAAGCAATGGAATCAGGTGAAAAAAACAAAGACTAGAAAAATCGGTTTTGTTTGTTCATAGCTGTTCCTGGTTGAACCGGGGTTTTGACCGGTCTTGATTGAATCAAACAACATCCAAATTTTAGTACTAACTTGGATCAGTAGTTTTGTTGGTTCTCGATTCAATGGTTGAATCAATCGATCCGATCTGGATTTAGTAACATAGGTTAGCAGTAATTAGGAATAGCAATAGGTTGAGTACTTCCTTCCCTTGATGGTGAATCTTGATTGACTCGTAATCCCTCCCATATGCTATAGTTACTTATTTAAATCTTTTATCAAACTCTATCAGAAACGCTACGGTTTTAATTTGTTGGTTGGGTCGACTGTATTTCATTAATCTATCATATTAATAGTTCAAGTCCCATAATTTGATTAGTGCACACCATGTGATATAAGGCGAAGAAATTAACTTGGAATTGTTTGTAAGTGTGACTAAAATGAGATCCAATATTAGGTTACACAATTTACCTGTGCAACCCTAAAAGGAAAAAAAATCAATTGTTCCACTCTTGTAATTTTCTTAGGTTTAAATATAGTAAGTCCCTTAACTTTACATTTAGTTGCACTTTACCCCCTTAACTCAATAAATGGGTATTTTGCTTGTCCACTTTATGTTCCAGGACAAAAATGCCTTTTCTATATTAATTAATATTTTATTTCTTTTTTCCCTTTTTCCTCCCTTTTCCTACTTGTTCCTTTTCTTGATATTTTCAATTTTTTTTATCATTCTCTCATATAATCAAATACTTTCTTCTTTTTGCTATTCTTATCTAGATATTAATTTTAATCATTTTAAAATATTTTTTATTTATTTCCATCTTTTCTACCTTTTGTTAGTAGAAGAATAATGTATGTTATAACAAAGTATATGTTATCCATGAACATAAATACTGGTGATAATGGCATACCTTATGTGTGTGCAAATTTAAAAAGGATTTTTTTAAAAATCTATTAAAATTTTTAGTAGTTGTTGGTTTTTGTATTAGAAATGTGGATAGAAGAATCATGTTTTTTTTTTTGGGATAGAAAATTGTTGATAGTTATTGCCTCATTGGAAGTTTTGCTAGGCTAAGGGGAAGGGCATTATGGGGTATGTGCATGTGTGTCTATTATATTAGTAGTTATATAGGGACAAGAAGTTTAATAGATAAGATATGAGTTGATAATAGTTAATATTGGAAGAGTGTATTTGACAAAACAAATAATGACATTTTTTTATACCAAATCTTGTTCAAACTTTATATACAGAAAGATATTACTTAAACCAATATATCTAGAGTTTAGAATAAAATAATTTTTAATAACAACAGTAACAAATTGGGATTGTAATAACATAATGGTCAATCAACTATAAATAAAAAGTAAATAACAATATTAATTACTTTATTTTTTGGAATATACTTTTAAATATTAAGCAACTTTAAAGTTATAATTTGCTATCTTTTTAAATAGTCAAACTGCTAGTAACATACACTTTTTTATTATAATAGGCATATATCAATATTTTACCTATACAATGTGTTTTGAATTTTCTAATAAATACATAAATAAAATAAAAATAAATTATGAGTAAAAGATAATTATAATCTTATAATAAGCATACAAATTGGTAATACTAATAGAAAATTAAAACAAAATAGCGAGATGACATAAGTAAAAAAAAAAAAGAGGAAGGAATCACAAATAAAGAAATGTGGTGGAAAAGAAAAATCAAGAGATTGAATATACGTAAAAATAAATAAAATAAAAAAGCAAAGGCAATTTTATCTTAAGATATGTATGCCTATCTAATGAGTTGAGAGGGCAAAGTCCATTTAGTGTATATAATAAATCCATTTAGTGTATGTAATAAATTTTTTTTAACCATTATCTATATCTATAAAAATTTCAGAAAGGGTTTGTAGCATGGTTAAGTGCAAATGCTTCGAACTCCTTATTCTTTTTTTATATAGAATTTTGAATATTTTTAACTATTATATATCCTTTCACACCATTTGAATTTAAATGTAAGAAGATATTCCACTTATATAGGAATTTGGTTTGAAAACTATTAATATATGGGTAAATAAAGAGGAAACATTACGACACCTATTAAAAGTAAAAAGTAAATAACAATATTTTACCCTTTAATTTAGTAATTTTAACTAAAATGGCAAATTATATAGAAAAAAAGGAAATAATATTCATTAGTCATATATTTAAAAATTCAAGAATGGTACTATTCATGAAGTTTAAATTATGAAATCACTAAATAAAAAATGAATTCCTATTGGCCTTTCAACATGGAAAAATATAGAACATTTGACCCTAAACTACATGTACTTAATTTGTATATATCTGATCCAAGTTTGACTCTTATTCATTATTTTATGTATTCTTTTTGTTTTCTTCATATGTAAATATGTAGCTACTATGTGTGTGTGTGTAGTAGTTAGGGGTATTGTAAGATATTATCAGTGTTTTATTTGCACTTTCAGATGCCAATACTTGCAACCATTGTGTTCAATTTTCATTTTTATATGATTTTCATATTATGAGAGGTAAAATTGAATATATTGCAAAAATGTTAAACGAAATTGGAAGATATGATTTTCTTTTGTTTCAAATTTTATCTTTTCAATTTTATTTTGAAAGTACAAATATAAGTGCATTTTAAAATGTAAAACCAAATTACAAGTTATGGAAAAAATTTCTTTTACTACAAAGTTTAACCCCTCGATTTGGAGGTTGAGTATGGATTCAATCACAAAATTTCTCCTTTGAAATTTGAAACCGTTTAATTCAATATTTTTGTGTGTGGCAATTCAAAATTAATATGAAAAATAACTAAATTTGGTTTTTTTTATACTTTTGTATTGAATTTTTATTTTTATATTTTGCTCGCCAATTTTACTTTATAGTAGTATAACATTGACAAAATGTTAAATCATGTTTTCAATAAAAAAAATAGAGAAATTAAGACTCTTGGGCTAATAGAAATGGGAAATGCCAATTGTAATTACTATTATTTTAAAAAATTCCAACAAAAACACAACATAGTATACACATATGTATACATATGAGTCTCATAAGTATATAAGAGAAAACTATAGATTTTGTATAGCATAATATATCTTAAATGAAAAATTGTAATAGTATTTTATTCTGGTTTGACCAAGTGGAAGAAGTAGAGAGGAATAAGGGAAAAGGAATTAGAGGAGGTTGGAGGGGATGTCCAAGAGTTTGAGAGAGTGATGAAGAAAAAGGGGTGAAAAATTAGGGGGCGGGGATAAGAAGTTAGAGGAGAGGGGAATGGAAAACTAAGGAGTTAAGGAGTGGCAGAAAAAATCGAAAAATGAAGGTGAACTACAAACTTGGGAATTGTGGAGTATGACTAGGGTGGTAAAAATGATAGGAAGAATTGCACTATGATTGACGGTGCGAAGGTCATATGAGACAATGGATAGCCAGCTGACAAGTAAGAGAGAATGAAAATGATTATAGTTTTTAATAATTCTAAGAACTTTAAAAATATAGCTCACAAAAATTTTTTTAATCTATGAAAAACATTATTTTACAAACACTCAAAAATTTTAGAGCTATAAGACAGGAGAAATTTTTTTCAAAAATTGTGGAAAATAAATTAGTCACAATTTATGTTTTTTATATTATAAATTTTGATAAACGGGTATAATTTTGATATATGGTTATAAATTTTAATCTATATTATAAATTTAATATAATTTTTTGGCCTTGTCAAATATTTTATCCTATATTACAATATATAAATATGTATTATTATTTTGAACTCAAAAATAAAGGGATAATTTCAGAAATCTCCCTTGAGATTTCTGACAATTTCACTGAGCTTTCCCGAGATTTGAAAAATTACACCTACCTCCCTTATCAATTAAAATAACAATATTACCCTTAAATATTTTAATGAAATTCCCTTGTTTGATATGTTTATACTTAGAACAACTTTTGAAATTATTTTTTCATTCTTTTTCCTTCTTATTCGTTTTTATTATAATTTTTTGCCAATAAAACTATAAAATTACCACTATTATGTCTAGTTTTTATTATAACCAAATATCGAATTAGTGCTTTTTTATGAGTTAACTTTAAACGTAATCCAATGTTTTGCAAATCTTTGTTTACTATTTTTTGGTATTAAAATTAATAATAAATAAAAAGGAAATTGTCCAAAACTACTACTAAATTATGATAATCCCACTACTCGAAAAATTCATAAATTCTGAATCAATTATTTCAACGTTTTATTTTCTATCTTATAAATCTAAATTCATAATAAAATAATAACAAAAGTATTCCATTATAGTTTTTTATCAAATAATAGGTGTGAACATAAAAAATTCGGCACATTTTCCTTATAATTATATTAGATAATCTTATAATTTTATGAGGAACTAAATTAAAATTCATTACACAAGGGCATTTTTGGATATTTATTTAAAAATTTGACCAAATCAATATTATTTTAAGATTTTGTTACTAAAGCTATCAAATCAAGAGAGGTATATATAATTTTTTAAATCTCGGGGGAACTCAATGAAACTATTAAAAACCTGAGGAAAGGTTTCTCAATTATCCTAAATAGAAGCCCATGCATAGCTAATTATAACAAATTTGTCATTCCAATTCCAATTTAGACACAATATTCCCAAAACCAAGAGCATCACGGATTTCCTTTATGCAAACAACACTTCCCATACCATGCCCTACCCTACCCTTAATAAATACACTTCCCGCGGCGTCCTTCCGCCTCCCATGTCCATCGTCCGCTACCATCCCCTCCTCTCTTGATTCGATAAGCTTCTCTGATAGTACTTCTTTTTCTTCTTTGAATTCTTCTAACCAGGTTAATTGCAGAGAAGCATGGGCCATCGGAAAAACAAACCTGTGTCTGGAAGAAAAAAGGGGAAAGAAGTAACCGTGACTTTTGTTTTAGAGAATGATGATTCCACTTCTGGGGATGGAGAGGCAAAGATGTTTGAAAAATTGCTAGGAAATACTGACATTCTTTCAGAGATATTTTCCCGATTGCCTCCGCAAACCCTTTTTAGATTCAGTTGTATCTCAAAGAGCTTATGCAAGTTTATCGGACGAGCAGAATTTGCAGCCCTTCATTCTCGTAATTGTAAACTTGTCGCCGGAAGAACCATCACAGCGATTTTCACTCAGGAAATTTTCTACTACTATACATCCGGTTCCTGGTATACTGATGGAGGTAAAATCCAGTTTAATAATACAATCGAGTGGGAAGCTGGTGGGCTTCCTGATCCTTCGCTGGGGTTCTTAAAACAGAAGTCGAGATGTGATAAGGTAAACATCATTGATTCCTGTAATGGCCTTCTACTTTGCGGAAGTACCACTTACGGAAGGAACGGGAATAAACTTTTTGTCTGCAATCCTTTGACAAGGCAAAAGGTGGCTCTTCCCCATCCCAGGACACCACCATCCAAATCCAAGTCCCGCAAGGAGGAGGAGGTTCTTTACGCCACTACATATGCCCTCATGGCAGATTTGGATCATCGCCACCTTAAGTACAAAGTCGTGTGTTTATTTTTGCCCCAGACTACTTCTCCTGATGATAATTATCCTCAATTGGTAATATGGTTTTCAGAGATAGGTCAATGGTGGAGCTCGGCGAGAAGCTTCCACCCTTTAGGAGAGATCCGTTTCAACGGCGTTCTATCTCTAAGGTGTTCTTTAACGGAAGCATTTACTGGGATTGCCTGGAAGGTCATATTCTTGTGTGCCCTCTAAACTTGAAACCAGGGGAACCCTGCTATAAGTTGATTGACGCTCCACCAGCTCCGGAACTAAGGTCTTTGTGGAAATCAGAGGACAAGCTTCACTGCTACTGCCAAGGATTTGAGGATGAATTTCCGGAGTGGACCCTTAGCATGAATGGTGAATACAAATCTAAGTGGGAGCTGCGGCAGGGCTCTGAAACATTCAGGAATTTGACGGCTGATGTTTCTGATCAAGTTGCTGCATTATACGGGAATCAGTGGGAGGCACCACCACGTATTCAATTCAAGATAATTTCATATGCTCCTCAATCGAGGACATTCTTCCTATGTATAGGAAAGACTGTTTATATATATTATTTAGACGAGAGGAGGCTGGAATACCTTGGTGGCTTTAACCCCCTTGAAGACGCGACCTTCGCCTCTCATGGTGGTTATAGGGTTTTCCCTTACGTGCACAGTTTGGTGCGCATTCAATCTGCAAAGACAGCAGGAAATCGACTAGGAACAAGTATTGCAATGTCCATTCAAAATCGCAGAGTTGATCATGACGCAGATATAGGATTTGAAACGAAGAAGGTGAGAGGAAGACACAATAAGAGGACGCCAAAATGCCCGGATTATAGCCTAGAGGTTTAGTCCTTCTGATTGTTTCGGTGTTCCCCTAGTTTTGCACTAGTGATTACAGTTTTTTCTTCGTTCTTTAAACATATTATCCACCGCTGATTAAAAACTTTGCAGTAGTAATATGCTTTACATGTTTTTCGGAGCAAAATTTTTGCTTTCAGTGAATGTTTGACCGTGATTTTTAAGAATGGCGAGTAATTACTACTATCCTGTTAAATGGAGTGTCAGCAATAGATACTTTCACACGATAAAGTGCCTACTGAACCAGATGAATGATCTGAGATGAATTTCCTCACTAATATTAGTGAAATTAAAAGTGATGGTACCAGCACTTTTTTCCAGTCAATACTTTCATCTGCAAATGCAGTCAAGATGCTTTTGGCCATCTGGTTGGATTCAAATTGAGTAGTAGCCTACTGATAAACATGACATTCTAGATATACTATGTTAAGGGAGGAGAGATATAGTATAGACTCTTCTCCAGGATGCGTAAGCAGGTCTGTATGGCTTATCATTCTTCATTTGCTGCGAAATGACAAAAAAGTTGTAACAGCGAAATATGAAACTGAGTGACAAAATCAGAAACCAACTAATGAGTAATTACTCCCTATAGCCTATGTTCGAGTCATGGATGTTCTGTAGAAACAAAGTATACAAAGTTGCAAGCACCACTCTTTTCATCAGGGACATTTAATGCCTTTGCTATCACATTATATGCCTTAAGCTTAATATTAAGTCCAGATTGCGGAAAGGACATTTCATGCCCGCCTTCCTTCTTCTTTTTGGTTGGAAACTTGAATTACTAATCATGATGTGCGTCTCGGTCTATTAGGCAACCAATGGGTGAAAGTTGTACAATTAAATGCTTTTTATTCAACTTATTTTCTCACACTGGTTCACGGTAAACAGGACAGAGACAAAAAACTATCCTAAAAGAAAAGAAAATGGTATCATTAATGGGTAATCAATCAGCAGTCAATTGGTGCCTGGACATATGAAGAATACACCAAATTAATCGCAAAGATACAAACAAGATAACCAGAATTTGGAGAAAAATTTAACTATAAGCTGCTGAATCCTGGAGGACCCCAAAAAAACCAGGCACCCAAGCAATGATGTTTCTGAACTAAGCGCGGAAATGCAAAAAGTCGACTTCAGTTTAAGATACTTTCTTATGCTCCACAATCCTAAGGCACTTTTTTCTTCATCGCAATTGTTCCATATCCTTGACATCAATTAACCGAAAGGAGACTGAAGAGATGTCAGTTGCTGTCACCCTATTTGGCACAAGGACGTTCGATGTCAAGTGTTGTCTCTTGGCTTAGGTGGATGGTGCTTGTTGAGAAGAAAGCAGGGCAGGGTGTTGCAGAAGGAGACATGGGAATGGCATTCCCAAGATACTATGAGCGTGAATGATGAAGCAGAAACAGGTATTGAACTAAAAGAAGGTGTGAGGGGATGCGGGGGCTTCGTTGCCAAGGTTATATAGCATTGAGATTTATTAGTCTCTCTGTTTGTTGGCATCCCCTGTTTCTGCAGACGCTAGTTGCAATATTTTGTGTACTTGCAGGATTCTTATCCCCGATGTGTTAATTGGCAGTACGAATAGGCTTATTCATTTTTCTGCACAGAACTGCCGATCCTGCAACAATTTAATGATATCTTAGCTAAGCCGGTAGCAACTATGTTATTCTTTCTGCTTGATGTTCAAGTTGAATGCTTGAAGCTAATTTTGTTTACGAAAAGGGGAAATTGTCCTCAGGAAGAAAACCTTATGGTCATAGAACTTGTGTTTTGTCTAAAAGAATTTTCAATCCTCAAAAGGAGTCAAAGCTATGACGTAATTAGGTATCTTCTTCAATTCTCCAAACAACTAGAGGGTTTTGAATCCTCGTACCCTTTTTTTTGGAAATAGAAACTTGTAATGTTGCCTAAACAGGGCTACAATCCTACAGAAACTCGGAATCTTGTATACAATTGGTGATGGACAAACCCAAATTACCGCCTGGACTAGGATTTCCATAAAGGTTCAACTACTACTTGCAGCTAAATTTTGGTCCTGATTGACTTGATAAACTTATGAACCTTACGCTTCCTTGATTAAATAAAAACTTCTAACAGAGATTGATATTTTGTAGTCTTGTTTTCCTACTGCTTGAACTTGATTCTTTGGGTACTTTGGTCAGCTTGATAACAGGAAAACATGGGCCGTCGTAAAAATAAAATTAGGTCGGGTCCTTTGAGATTGGAACTGGAAGAGGTAGTGAGCGATTTTAAAAGCGATGATGTTTCTACTACTGATAAAGAAGAGCAAAGGATGTTTGAGAGATTGCGAGAGCGAACTGACGTTCTTTCAGAGGTTTTTTCACTGTTGCCTCCTCAAACGCTCTTTAGATTCATGTGTGTATCTAAGCACTTTTGCAATTTTATTAGACAAGCAGATTTTGCATCTCAACATTATCGTAGTTGTAAAGCTATCGCCGGGAGAGCCCTCACGGGGTTGTTTTTCCAGAAAATTAATGCATGGGGAATGGAATATATGTTACTATATTTCGGTCAATTCAGAAGCCGGTGGGGTTCCGGATCCGTCCTTGGAATTCTTATGGCAAGTCAACTGTTCTGATGTGGTTGAAATCATTGATTCATGTAACGGCCTTCTACTCTGCAGCAATACGACTTGGGCAAGCAATGTGACAATATGTTTTGTCTGCAATCCTTTGACGAGGGAAAAGATCGCCCTTCCTCATCCCCGGAAACCAACCAACAGGATCCCCTATGCTCTGATGGCCGACTTGGATCATAATTGCCTCAAGTACAGAGTCTTGTGCTTAGTCAGGTCAAAATTTTGTGACGAGCAATATTCCAAATTGTCAATTTTCTGTTCAGAAACAGGTGAATGGATGGAGATTGAGGGAAAGCTTCCGCCAGTCAGTTTGGAGTATCTGAGCGGTTCCAAGGTATTCTTCAATAGAAGCCTTTACTGGGATTGCCTCGAAGGTCATATCCTTGCGTGCGATTTTAATTTGACCGGAAAGGAACCATGCTATCGGTTGATCAAGGCTCCAAGTGCTCCACTAGGCAGGTCTTTATGGAAATCAAGCGACAGGATTCACTGCTATTGCCATGGATTTGAAGACGATTTTCCAGAGTGGACGCTTAGCAAGAATGATAGTGCTGATGAGAAAGAGGACTTTAAGTGGAAGCTGGAGGACTGCGATGATTTCAGGTGCTTGACGGATGATGTTTCTGCGGAATTAAGCGTTGGTTGGGTCATCGAAAGGAAGAACCAAAAACCGCGGGTTCAGTTTAAGGTCATTTCATGTGATCCTGAATCCAAGACTGTTTTCCTATTCATCCCTGATGTAGTTTATACATACCAATTTACAGAGAGGAGGCTAGAACACCTCGGGGGCATTCACTCTGACAGAGCCAGGGCATTCCACAGCAATGCGCATGCGTTGCCTTACGTGCATAGCTTGGTGCCCATCCAAACTGCAAAAGCAGCAGGAAGAGGCATTGGATTAATGGCCAACAAAACCGGGAGAGCAGATGAAGATGGGGAAGTAGAAACAGCTGGTTGTGAAATGAAGAAGGTGAGAGGGAGACGCAACAAGAGGAAGCCTCGGTGCCAAGGTTACACCATATAGGATTTCAGGGATGTCCATCCCCTCTCTCGTTTTTGAGTAGCATTCATTTGCAGTTCTTTCCATTCTTTCCTGGCTGCTTGATTTCTGGAAATATGCTTCACGAAGTTTTTTCTGCACGAAACTAGTTTTTTTTTTTTACTATTTTTTATCCGTAGTATAATTTTGGTAGTAATTTTGGTAAAGAGGGTACTTCTTAAGACAATAATGCCTTTATTTCTACTTCATGTACATCTGCTTCCTAAGAACAAATTTAAGATCTTATGACAAAATGTCAGATTGATTGAATTCTAACAATTTCCCGTTCCGTATGTCAGATGGTATCAGGATTGCCAAGGATATTTGGGTCCTAAATTATTCTCTGGAGACGTGCCCAAAAAAGTAGTCTTTTCTTTAGGCAAATTGTTTTAAACTACTAGCCAGTTCCACGCTAGTCTTATAAGAACATGTCCGGATAGTGAGAGGGAGAGGTCATACCGTGCAACATTTTCAGTTGTTTCCATTAGAGACGAAAACTTTAATGGCTAATCATGCATGGCCTATTGTTGGTCATAGGCAAAATAAATAAATAATGGTCAATTACAAGTTACCTCACCAATTCATCATGGTAATTAATGGAAGGACCAAGAAATATTCCATTTCCCAATCTAGTCCTATTGTTCTTCTTAAAACCGCAGAAAATTGGGTAATGGATAGGGGTGAGCAAATTTGATACGTATCGAATTCATACATGAATTCAAATTCAATTTGGTAATTTGAAATCGGGTATTTGGTAATTTGGTATAAAAGCGGTATTTACCGAATTCATCGAATTCTAATATAGTATGAAATAGGTAATGAGATTATGAATTTTGTAATAACCGATTTCGAATTCGTTTATAAAGAATTGGTTTAGTATTCGTATATACTACTAATATATTATTATATTATATAGGTAAATGCTATTAATAATAGTTAGTATATGGTATTATCATATACTTATGATAATAATTATATATAAATATATAATGATGTACAATATACTATTTTAGTAGTTGTTAATTGTTATATGACTATAATAATACAAATATACAACAATACATAACATAACTATAATACTTATTATTTTATACATGACTAGAATTAGATAATAATTAATAAATATATGTATACTACATAACTATATTTAAGTATAACTATAATACTTATTATGTTAATTACGCTGAAACTGCAATTAAAGGATTCATCAATTTTTTTTTAAATGAATTCGGTTAACTCGAATTCATAACCGTTTCCGAATTCAAATTCGGAATTGAATGAATTCGGATATCTCCAATTCGAATTTTGAAAGCGATTTAGATTTCTGTAAACCCAATAACCGAATTTATCAAATTCATATAACCGAATTATCGAATATGCACCGTTTGCTCACCCCTAATAATGGAAGCAAGGAATTTCTTAGTGCGCGTTTTGGTGGTAACGACAACCATTTTATTAAACGACAAGCAAGGAATTATTTAAATGCCTGTAAATCAAATGCTACATCCATTGAAGTCAAAGATTCCAAAAGACAACAAACCTTTATGCTTGGTCAATGCTAAACCTCAAAACTTGTATCGTATTGTTTTGGCTATTAATGCCGTTTAGTATTTCCCAACTTCATTACGTCTTACAAAAATGATTGATAATATTAAACAAATGGTACTGTCCCATGAAATTTTTTTTTTGGGGGTGCATTTTAATTACTTTCATCCACTCAAACCTTCAACATAAGTCTATCAGTAACAGGTTTGCTCTTGGATTATACGTATTGGTTGGTGTATAAGTGTATTCAAGAATAATTATATTATCTACGTCGCTAACCAGCAAGGCGGGAAAACTAAACCGTGGAAAAGCAGGATGCATTTATTAATTAATCTGTCCTCGGGAAAGAAACCTTTCATAATTGAACCTCCATTCCAGCACAGCAAATCAGTACAGATATACAAGTTATGGCAACACAAAGAAAATGTTTGAGAACCGAATTTAAGGTGTATGTATATATATGACGTGATTAGCACCGTATCTATTGAAGGATTTCGTCAATTTGCAATAGATCCTCATCGAAGGTCAAAAACTTGTGCTAATTATATCGTCTACATTCAATGCAGTTGAGTTAGCTGACCAGAACGACAATGGTAAAGAAAACTACTAACAAAAAATGATTATCAACATTCTCCATCATTTCTAAAATCATTCTGCCGAGCTACAGGAGAAAAACAGTTAATAGGGGGTAATTAAATCAGGGGGAAAGAAATTAGAGATTTGATGGCAATAATTTTAGATGAGCATCAAGTTGGTACCCAGGCTGTAGCAAAAACGACATTGTGTCCCTTCCAAGTAAGCACAAGATCCTCTTCTTCCCTCTTCAGTCCCCATCCTGCTGCATGCTCATCAAGCATACTTTTCACCTCAGAAAATGCATCTTCACTGAAACTAATCCCCTTAAAGCTCGAACTTCTCATTCTTTGCACCCACCGATTTTTAGGCTCCAATCTCTCAATCCTTTGAAGACCCTCGTGGGCTATTACATTCTCGATTTTCCAACATATGTCAGCTTCATACCATTGCCTCTGCTTGCTCCCCCGAGGTAGAAATGTATCCACAGTATCATAAGGTATCCACAAATAATTAAAAGCGGACCTTAATCTACTGACTAAATTGTTTGACGTCAAATCTGCATCTTCATCGACCAAAACGAGAACTGTTGGCTCTAAACTCCTGAGTCTCTTTAGAAACATCGTTCTAAGAGATGCGTTTTGAGAATATTCAAGTTGATGACTTGACAATGTTGTCGAACTAGAGACCACGGACAGGGTTTCTTCAGGGATGTAATGGAGCATCATGTGACAATTTATAACAAGTGCTTCGCTATTGTCTGCCCGAACAATTTGTTGCATTCGAAGTTGTTCAAATAACGAAGAAAATCCATCCGCGGAAGTAGAAGGGATCACCCTAAACTCCAATACTACGTTTCTAGACCTAGCAAAGTTGATCAACTTCGAACCTAACTCCTCGTACGACAGATCAATCATGGGCGGGATGCCGTCCGTGATGCAGGCTACCGTCAGCTTCACCAACGGATGGCCCTCGAGACGGGTAGCTATAGCATCTATCAACGTTGGAATTTGCATGCAATGAGTCAAACTCAAGTCAACGATGTGAATGACCGAATATCCCTCCACAGCTTCTAATATGGCCGTGTTTGCCGCGGTGAATCCGAATCTATGCCAGGGGGTTAAGTCCACAAAACTTGCTAGCTCTATGATGGAGAATTTATGGGTACTGATCCCCATATTCGTGTTTACATTAGCCATTGCGCTGAGTAGTTTGCAGTTTCCGCTCTTGGCGGCCCGGGCTATCAGAGCTCGAAGGAAGCCGCACGTGAGGCGCTGATTTGAGTCGCCATCGGGGGGTGCTATATTGTTTAGAACCCACAAGATTTGTTGAGTTAGAGTGGCGTCGTTGCTCTCGATCGCATTGGCACAGTGGACTAGCAATTGTTCCATGCAGTTGGCGTCACCAAAGCTACCACCAAGTGATGATTTTGATGTAGGGAAACCGGGCCATGGCCTTGTTCGATGAATTTGGTTCTTATTCATGGAGGGCACCACAAACGGTGAGATTTGGTGCAAAGGTGGTGACTGTAAAGTCTCGGTGAATTGCATCATGAGGGAAGAAAGGATTGAGATTCCAGAGAGAGGAAAGGGGTCGAATTAATCAGAGCGGTATAATGACCGCTGTTTTGTAATTCCAAACTCCAAGTTTTTCTATAGTAGTAGTAGAAAAGGAGGGGAAGAATGAAAAGCTGGACACAAGTATAAGGAAAGGGACTAGACTAGCAGTGGTACCTGGCCATTGGGAAGCGATCCATGAACGGTTGGTGCAGATTTTGGGAAATTTTCTGCAAAGGAATCGAGGAAAAGAGACTGTTCAGCCTTTATTTTTTTTTCCCTTCTCTTTATCAAGTTTGATACTACAATTTTTTGCCATGGAGAGTAAAAGGACTTGTGAGAGAGTCTCTCATCCCAAAGACAGGTACTTGTGAGCGAAGTCAAAATAGGCAAAAGAGAGATTTCTTTCAGTTTGCAGGCTTTTTCAGCACACTCACAAAAGGAGCTGGAACAAAGGGCTGTATGGATACACCAAAAGAGAGGAACGTTTTTAAGGCTACAAAAGGGTCTTACTGCTCCACAGAGACACATAAGCACAACAAGGAAAGAGAGAGACAGAGAGAGAGAGAACTCAGAGAAGGAATGGTAGGGATAATATGGCATAATTATAGTAGTATATTTTGTATTAAAGGAGAGACAGTAGAGTTGTGTTGGATTTTGGTGGCATGTGAGAAAGCCGGCCACAGGGTTGTCGATATGTGAGAGTTGGGATTTGTCAGCTACTACAGAGAGTCTCCTCGTAGCATAAGACTGAAACAAGTTCAGCTTTGGCTCACTCACGGGTCATCATGCTCAAATCATTTATGCCCTGACTCGCATATACATTATATATAACCGATTCCACTTCCACGATAATTGTGTATTATTTCATCAATATTTGCAATTTAAAGCCTTTGTGCTTGCAAGAATTAAATTATATAATCCTTTCCTGCATGCATATTTAAAAGGGTTCAGTCAGTTGATCATGCTTGTATGTGCTTTTTGGATGTAAACTAACTGAAGTTTTCAGAAGGGTCCTCAAGTATAGGCGAGGAAAATGGACTTTATGAGGCAACTATAGTATAAACCTAATCATTTATCTGAAATGTGTATGAATAGAAATTGCAATGTCTGTCTGCTGATTTGTTCTTCAGCTGATTCTATTATCTATTCGAGACTCATGCCATTTAAAATCAATAAGACCAAAGGAAGGATCATTGTCGAAGCCAATGAGGATAATAGACTCCTTACTGATTCCGCCTTTTTTCTCCGTCCGGCATTCTTGCCAACACATTCCGCTATAGGTTCCATAGTTTAACGTTACCTGTATTTTTCAGACCCCTTTGCATCATTGCATGAATAACGTCAAATTGTTGCAAGTAATGTCTGCACACTCCAATTGTCAAGCAATAATTGCAGAACTCCTCCACTGCTGACCACATGATGCAAGAGTACCGGTAAAACAGGCCAGTATTTACTTACTGCAACCTGGAATCATTTCGGTAGCTCACATGTAGCAACTGTTTTGGAGATGGAATTCCTATATCAATCTCTCTGTACAAAACCACCAGAAATTCTCATGCCATCAAATAGTTATAATTGTTTATTTTTAATCACCAAGGGGGAGTCATACTTGTGGAAAAGCTATTCCTTCTTTTGTTTTTTTTATTCATATGTGAAGCTAACATATAGCTTTCTAAGCTCTTATTTCGAATTGTCTACCTAACTCCCCCTCCCCGATGCAGGAAATACCCTTCTTCCTTCTACTACTCTTAGAAGCTAATAATTCGAGAATCAATTATCTGGCTAACACACTGCTTTCTAAGCTCTTATTTTTTACCTAACCCCCCGCCCCCAAAAAAAACACACACACACACAAATAAAAAAGCTCACTTCACTTCCCACAAGGGAATTTCATAATGCTAGTACAACATTCTCCAAAACCAACACCGTCCCTCTTTCTCTCTCACATACCATACACGCTGGCCACTTAGACATGCAGGAAATATCCAAATATGTATTGATAGTACAAACAACAACAATTATCTTATCCTGTACCATTTTCTGATATCCACCAAAAATATGCATGAAACCTGGCATGCAAGCGGACTGGAGAGTGAAGAGTGCTGGAAATGGCCTAAAACCATGTGAATATCGCACCATATGGAACGGTCCATATTTGGATCTTCTTTCCCCTGCACGTGATGCACTTACTTTTGTTCCCTTTGGTCCTCCGTCGAAATCCACTTAAATAGACCATTCGGCTGTGCTACCACAGACCCAGAACTCGGCAATGTCCTCACATCCCTTCCCTCCCTACGTTTCTTGCTCCAAATCTAGATTTGAATTTCTCACTTGTCCCACTCATTTACCGCACCAATTAACCGAAAGTAGTGCTTCAAAACTAAGACATTGCCCCATCACCAACGACATGGGAAGAAAAGATAAAAAAAAAAATAGCCCAATTCGCTTATACAAAGTAGTGTTTCTCTGTAATAAATTCGATTCCTCATTCCCGTCGGCGACGCTTCTGGCACTCAACGTTCTCCTTGCAAATAAAGGCAGTACATGTATCGATACTGCTATTAGGATTTGGCGAGGATGACGTAAGGACGCCCCACAATATATACAACTATCTTCAAATTAATTTAGAGCCAGAAGTTTGATTATGTTTTCTATTATTATTATTTTTTGTTATAATAAGAGCAATCAGATCCTAGCCTCGGTGTTGGTTGTTGTCAAGCAAATTGAGGAAGCAATATAATCAGAAGAATCGCAGAGATACACATAGGTAAATTCAAGTAAGGTCAAAAATGTGAGAAGTTTAATATTATTGTTTGGATGAGAATATTGAGGAGGATTCCTGAACTTGAGGTACAAGAGCTAGAGGACATCCGCTGTTTATAGCAAACAGGTCGAAGCATTCTTTTGGAATTTCTCGCAAAGGAATTCTCTGGCATCTATGTCCTCTGGGTTTTAATTTCATTCTAGCCGCTACTGTAACATGGACGTACGACATCACATGAAGCAAGGAAGACCCTGTCACATGAAACTAAGGTTCCATTTCCATATAAACCCCATGTGCTGGAGACACTCCACTTAGTTTGTATTATTTTTTTTTTCAATGGTTCAAGTTCCAGTTTCAGTTTCGATTTTAGTTTACGCATATTTACTTGCCCAATTACATACTACTAGTAGTAGTACTACTAATTAAACAAGCGGAACTTACCCAAACGTATGGAAGCCGAGAGCATGGAGACACGGTTTTGGAATTACGAGCCGGGAGGAAAAGTACAATTTTGGGTAATTTTGACTAGGTGTCTATTCATAAACTTATAGGGTGACTTTTAATCATCTTATGATTGCACGAGTCATCCAATCAATCAATCATTACTAGAGAGAACAATGACTTCTCCTTTCCTCTTGAACTGGCTTAGACAGATGGCCATCCACACACAAAATAAAATGCCTTATGAGATAAACATTGACAAAATTTCAATTTACAGGATTAACCTTCTTTTCTTTTCTGGAGCTGGTTTAGTATGATCCCTTTTCAAGTTTCTGAAGAATTTCTTACGAACCCAATATTGAATAGGTATAGAAAAAGAATTTACAGCAAATGCCATCTCTCTAACCTGTAAAAAGCCCTCGTTCTGCCCACCAAAAGTACGGAGTTCATATTAGCATCCGAATGATATTTGATTAGTTACATCTTGATAAGGCTGATCCGGAGAACAAGCACAGGCATTGGCGGAAAGCTAGCAATCGTGTTCTATATAGACACGCACACACACCCCAGGCAGGCCATGCAGTTCATCACCATTTTCTTGAAACAAATGCCTATTTCCATTGTTCTTGGTTTTTAAAGGAGCCCACAGCTTTTAAATTTCAAATGTGCAAGTTGCAAAGCATCATGGATGACCGGAAAAAAAAAAATGAAAAATGCCCGTTGTGATCATATACTATATATTATACCACGCTTTGTGGAAGGTTGAAGTTGTGTAAGTGCCACAATGCCCTTATAGTCTACATTGTGGTGCCATGAGAGGAGGGAAGGTATAGCGTAAGTTATACTTCATGGTTATCAAGAACATTTCAATTATGATTTGAATTCATTGCTTCAGAAAATTTAAGGGCAAGAGGGAAGCAAGCAGAATTTTTAGAAATTTGGAGAAATGTAGGTTTTTATTTTTCAAGAGGGAGCAAAGCAATAACTAAAGTCTGTGTTTCACAAGGGAATATTTCAAGTCATTTTATCACATAAGAATTTGATCTTTCTTTTTTTTTTTTTGGGCTTTCTGGGTGCATCTTCTTGAAATTAACATTGTTTATGTGTTAGGAGGATCTATGTTTGCACTGTTACCAAGCAAAATTTTGCTTTTTCTTTTCTGATTATAAAATATTTTGGTTCTTGATTGGGTCCACAGAAAGTAACAACCCACTACAAGTAGTCCAAGCGTTGGACCCCTTTCAATGCAAGCAACACTTTGACTGTTTGTATGTTGGACAAGGCTTACCCGCCGGAGGACTTTAGATTCTAAGCCCTTCACCCGACAGTAATTCAATCAGTCGGCCATCTTAGCGAATTTCGAAACTTGAAACCCAATGAAAAGATAAGCGGAACGAGGTCCCATGGGCCATTTGAGTTTACTTACAGTTCTTTTTTTGAGTCTCTCTTTATTGACTTTGGATTTTGTTTTTCCTTTCCCATACCATTATACAAAGTTGACACGTGTTTTCACATTTAGTATCATAATTTATATTTATCATCTATTAATGAATAATGAATATTAAATGAAATAACACCAATCTATTCTGTAACTAGAAATATAAAGCTAATTTTTTTGGACAAAAATGGTTGATTTTTACTGCTGTAGTCTGTCCAAATTGTTTTGGCTCATTAAATGTTTTCAAGATGGCGTGAAAAAAAAAATTAAAGGTTGACATTATTAGCATTCGTGTACAATTTTTTTACACTAACAGATTTAAATCATATCACATAAAATGAATTTAAATTATACACATGTAGTATATATCTATAACTGTTGTGTAAAAATTGCAACATAAGAAATCTTTTTTTTTTCCTGAAAATTAACCAATTTTGTTTATACAGATAAGGAAACTAATATTTGGTCAAAAAGAGTAGTTATAAACTAGTAAGCAATCAGCTGAAGAACATTAGCGTTTCATTCGGTAATTCAAATTAATTTTGGCATTTTTGAATAAAATATCGTGATATTGTCCATTTTATTTTCGTTATTTGCTTTTACCTTCTTCATGTAAATGCAAGATCCTTGAAATTTGTTTGCCACAACTAAAAGTCCCAATCAATCAATTGAAGGTGTTTACATTCGTACGGGACAGAATTTTTGGAAAAGATCAATCATCAATAACATCGAAATTAAAACAAGTTGCCATCTTTGGCCCGTTTCCTTAGCTTGGTCCTAACGTCTTAGCTAGACCTTGCTTAAGCGTCCAGTAGTAACCTATTATTGTTATTATTATTATTATGTGATCTATGACAGACTTATGGGAGCTGGCAACTAAATGATTCTTAATTGTTTGATCGCACACGAGTAAATTTGTTTTTCTTGGGCAAAAAAAAAAAAAAGAAACAGTCAAAAATTGAAATAATAACCAGAACCAGTTTTTCTTTCTATTTCATCTGGGTCTGTTGGTCCGGCTGGACATTTGCAAATTTGGCCATAATTGAGTCAGGTTTGGCATGCGCCAAAGCGCTGAATACCTTCCGTAGATAGTTTGACGTGCAAGAAGATAAGAGTGGACGTACGGCCAATCCCCGCCATACTTTTGTGGCATCCGCAAAATATTGAGTATATATAATAATATTTCTGCTGCATGCGCATTTTTGGATTAGTCCTGAGAGTTATGACGCGGGTCACCAAGGAAAGAGTCGGGCTCGAATTTCATAGAGTTTATTGAAGATTCAGGTGACTTAAAGGTCCCTCGAAGAGACGGCGTTCCTACTAGAGGCTTTACAAACCGAAAATTGCAATGAACCCATAGCAGTTTGCCTTGCAGGCGAATATGCAGCCATTCAAGACCAAGAAAAGGACAACAATCCGTTACCTTCAGCAATTTCTTTTTGGCTTTTGCTTCATCTCCAAAACTTGGCTCGTAAAGGCTTAGGTTATATCTCTTTCCCATTAATGGGAAATTTGAATTCATTGGACATGCAGCTCAAGTTAGACTACAACAGAGCATCTTTCAGAAAATTTTTATTGTTTTAGTTGAGTTTAAAACATGCAATGCAAATTTCCAGCATACCCAACATTCCGAATCTCAAAAAGCCAACAGGGATTGCAATTGCAAAACATTGGGGCTAACCACGTCATGGGTCCGTCCACTTCGAACTAAACAGGTTTGCAGTTTACGCCCACTTGCCCCTCAACTTGCATTAGAAGTTTTAATCAACACTTGAAGGATAAGGGCCACAACTTTTTTCTAATTTATGTTCTTTGATGTCCATCCTAGCAAGAATATATATATACCATACTAACATACTGATGAGCAAAGTGGTATATCAGAAATGGTGTCACAGAGAAACTTTCAGCTAAGAAATCAGAAGTGGTGCCAACGATGGCTAGAGCAAATCAAGAAAGTGGGAATGGGTACCACCAGCATGGTTGTATTTTGATGTGGACCGTCTTTCCCAAGTGTGATGATCATATTCCTTTATCATACGCACCGACCCCTGTTCTCAGAAGACAAATAAAAGGCACCCTCCACGTACTTTTTGGGGCAACCCCTCGAAGTTATTTAGTTTAGAAACAAGAAAAAGAAATTCATTACTAAATACCGGTAATTAAGCAGTGACAAAACTTAGGTCTCATTCTTTCTATCTATTGCACCTCTGAGTTACTTTTACCATTATATAGTTTGCGGGAGATCGCTAGCCGGCGGGAATATTCAATATGTATGCTGGATTTGTTTTGGTGACAATTAATCTGCCTTTCTTGTTACTTGCAGCGGAGACCATAAGACCGGTTTAGTTATACATAACATGTACCAAACTTATTCATATTTATTTCACCCTTTATATTTAAACACCTTTCAAATTTAATAACACTCCTACAAAAGAGCTAAGATTTGGACACCCGTTAACCAAACTTATAATATAAAATGTAAAACAAATAAAATGAGGTGTAAGTGGACTTCAGATACAAGCAACAATTAACAACTGCGACCGACCATATGATAGTTTAACACCGAAACTTTTCTAATTTACGACAACAGACTGTATCTCCTAGTTTTCGCATAGCCATGCAAAACATAAAAATGAATACAGAAAAGTCCAGAGACGCTTTACTCGAATGGATGAAGCAAATCACGAAAGTTTCTATTCAAAACAGTGCGATTCGAATGTAGTAGTATCAAAGCCTTTAATAATGCGACGTATAAATTATCTTGTTGTGAGCAGGCCTGCACCCAGAAACTTGGAATTTGTCGTGGTTGGCCACGTTCAACGAAAAGGAGCGGCGCTGAAATCCGCATCACAATGTCCTCTGTCCGCGTTTTCGATCGGATACATTCAAACTCCTAGTGGCCTCTCAATTAAGTATATAATAAATAGCCCACTTCATGCTTGCCTGTCATTAACTGTTGCTCCACACCTCTTCTCCAAATCAACATAACCTCAAAAATGCAAATCAGGTCCTCAAATTTTTTATCCCGAAGGAAAAGAAAAAAAAAAAACTGGTTTAACTTATGGATACATGATATCATGGTCCCTTGGCATTTAATACAGGCCCGAGTCAATCTCAGATGGTATCACCACCTTAAAATAAGATGCAAAAGATCGGTCAGCTCCATGTACGGGACAGGAGAGGAAAGCTGAACGAAAGTGAGGAGAAAGATTGATGCAGACGCATTCACGTTTGCTACCATCTGCTTTGAATTTGATACAAGGAGTGGAAACTAGGAATACACTAGTATTTATTAAAAAAGAGTGAAAGAGCGAATGAATTAAGAGTCAAAACAAATTGTAATAGGGACAGAGCCCTCTCAAATCTCGATAAGTCAATTTCCTGTTTAAAGTGGCTGTACTAATCACAAAGTTTGACCTTTTATGCAATGATAAATAATTCTAAAATGAAGGTGGAATTACTTTTGAAAGATTAAATTGAACACTGACGAATGCCAAAGTTGCTTATGAAAGTGCGTTTTGCATTAATATACTTAAGGTCAGGCCCTTTTAGAGTTGGATGACTTCATTGAAAAGCGCTTTGCCTAATAGAATTTTCAATATAAGTACTCATTAAGCGTTTTTAAATATATTGTTTGGGTATATATTCAATAAGTACTTATTATATTGATTTTTTAAATGCATTTATCTATTTATTTACTTCAAAATAGAGGATGAAATGGGTTAAATATAATAGTTTATTTTTTAAAATACAAAAATCACTGTAAAAGCACTAAATTTGATTTTTCTTCTTAAAAGTACTTTTAACATAAAAAGCTTCACTCCTGATTTTAATTTTATAGGATGATACTTATCAAACGTCTCAAAAGTACATTTTTAGCATCCAAAAGTGGTTTTTATTAAAAATATTGCAACTCCAAACTGCCCTTAATCACTTTCTATAATATATATATAATAGGACAACTCTACGGTTCAAATAAACCACAGAGTCTCTAACAGAAAGATAAGAGGGTGGAAGAAAACAACAAATCATTTTGGTGGCAACTGTGGAATTGGAACCGAGGGGCCCACTATAAAATGCAATTAAGCAATTGCGGCGAGACGCAGCATAGCAAAAACGCTCCATTAATGTGTAGTGATGAAAAAAAAGAAAAAGAAAAAACCAACTCTAGAAATGAAAAGGGCAAAAATTAGTAGTTTACAGTAACAAAAGAATGATGTATGATATGGAACCCACTAGAGAGTGCCCCTCAAAGATAGGAACAATGACGAAGTGACCCATCATCCCCCAAGTGGGCGGAAGAGGACACCAAATCAATGACTAGTCGTCTAGTACAGCCGCTGCTGCCGCTGCTGCCGCTGCTGTGTGTGTGTATATATATATATATATAAAATATACTTATGAGATAAGAAGATAATGGGCGTATTAATGCATTAAGATATATTTAAATACTATTTTTGTTTTACGACTTATTAAATGTTAGGACAGCCAAAAATCGAGGCTGACGTGGACGGTACTTGTCGTCTACCACCATTGTCTGTTGGCTGATCGCCCAGGAGCAGCAGGAACTAGTAGCTGTGTCCTGGATGCTTTGTGACGGGCATGTCCCCACCTTCTTGCTGTTCCACACATCACCCTTCGCATTGGGGCTTCTTTGGGAGAACAATTAGATATGGATTGATTGTGTTTGCCCTCAATTTTGCTTCTTTTTATTTTTAAAAAATAGCTTTGTGGGTGTAAATCACTTACCCGTAAAGCAAGCTAGTACCTATTTTCATACAAGTTTTATTTGATGTGATTCTCTAATTCTTCATGTTAAAGAATCTCGTTTCTAACACACGCATATATGTATATATTAAAAACGATCGCCGGAAGAAAACCAAATTAGTACTAATAGTAGGGGAGGATTGGATAGATTGAATGAGTATAAACTCTTTCATTTACCAAAAGAAAAGTAAAAAAAAATTTGGCACTAATAACAGCGTCAACTAATTCGAACTTGTCAAGTCAAAAATAAAATAAAATAAAATAAAATGAATGCACGCGAGTACATGGAATGTACGCCTCTTTACACCCCCAAAAGCCGCCTCTCTCTCTCTGTCCTGACTCCTGACCTAAAACAGCCCGTTCTCTCCGCCGAAAGGTCCTCATCCCAAGTAATGGAGGCCGAGATATACTACACCACAGCTTCTTCTCTTCTTCTTGTTCTTTTATTTGACGGCTTGTAGTTTTTCTCCTTGTTAATTAGTTCTCAAAGATATTTATTTTGCATTGCAGTAGAAGATGAATTGGTCATCATCCTAGAATATGGAGGACCAGTCCAGAAGGATTTGGTTCGGATGAAGACATTAAATTATTTCGGCTTCCACGTAATGCTTATATGGATCTAAGCAGTCGTATTGTTGTAACAAGGTGAAACTCTGCATCAGCCTGAGATTCCATACTACTAATCCCTGTGGATTGGATTGGTTCCTTACTTTCTTTCTTCTCGCGATGCTGTTTTTTTTTCCAACATCATCATTTACGATGATGCTTGTTTGAGTCCATAATATATATATACATATGAGCTTGCTAATTGTTCGTTCTTGGGATGATTCCATCGGCAATGGAGGTCAATCTAGAACCTGCATTACGTTTACCACACAAATACTGAATGTGTCTGATGAAGTAGGAGATCATTTAAAATATTCTTGTAACACACACTCTTCTCTCTCTCTATTCGTTTCTTTTTTTTTCAATAATGTAATGTGGTGTTAGATTTAAAAAAATATTTATAATGAGAAGCGAAATTAAAATATTTTTTAAAAATTTGCTATTGAAAATACACCTACTCAGTTCACTCCGGCTAATTTTGTCCAAGGCATTTGCTAAGCGTTCGGATTTTCATGACTGTGATACGATGAATGTAATCGTGTAACGGGGATAGGCAGGCAAATAAAACTAACAAAATTTGTCTGGGACGGACGGGTTGATCTTCATCCCCTCGAAACGCCTGCACCATACACATTTCTTTCAAACAAAAGCAAGCAAGCGTATCAAATCAAAAATCGTCATCTTCCCAGCTCATATTTTTTTGTCGCCCTTCGTACCCCTTGGTACGATTAATAGTCGTGTGTCATACCAAGCACTATACCTGAATTGAACATGAAACGCATACAGTCATTTTCTAAAGAAAATTTTAACATTTTTTGTGAATATAATTTTGTTTTACTATTTCATATACATCAAATTATTACGATGCATTCTTCTCTTCTAACAAAAAATAAACTCAAAAATACTTGGCAATCTAAATGAGCTGTTAAACATTTTTGGTTGATGACTAGAAGTCATCCACCAGCGATTCTCAGCATCTGCAGTGAAAAATTCACGGAAATGAAAAAACAGACGAGTAGTCGTTGATTTATTCATGTTCCAAGTTTCTACAGTTATTACCAGACATGATAACAGAGAGAGAGAGAGAAAAAAGAGTAGCTAAAACAGAAATGAAGGAATCATCGGCAAACTTTCATTTTCCCCTCTCTGTCTTGTTGGATCTAACATGCTTTTTAGTAACTAAGATACATAGAGAGGGAAATCCTGTGCCGATGGTTCGCAAAAACTCGCCGGAATTCAATAATTCCGGGAAAATCTTCCCACCCTTAAATAAATTTAGAGTAAGGAACCTAAAAATAAAAATAAATACCCCAAAATAAAAAAGGATACAGGCATAAATTAATATATTAACCTAATCGAACAAGCTCAAAAGCTTTGGCTCTCTTCCAGTTCCAGCTTGATGATCAGTCGTATTACTCTCGAAGCAAGTGGTGGTCCCGGACTCTTCAGAATTCATGGAAGGACTACCGAGCCGCCGCTTCTCGGGCAAAAGGCAACGATATTTACCCCCCTCAAAACCGGGTGTTAAGCTAAGATCAAGATCAGCCAACTGCATCACTTTGACGGCCTGTTCATCCGGCTTGCGTCGCCGTTTCTGCATCTTACTACTGTTCGATGATCTTCCGTAGAGATAATTGGTGGCATTTATGCTGAAAGGATCTTGATGACCGTGTAGCTTAAACATGTCGGTGGTGCACTCAGATGCTGTCTCGTCAAGGTCGGATGAGTCGCCACCAACGAGGTGATCCGGAATCGCCCGCAAGGTGCCGCCTCGAAGGACCGTCTCCACCGCTGCCTGACAAACCTGCCAATTCCCTGTGCCTAACAAACCCACAGCCCCGTTCACAGGATTCACCGTCCTTCCAGCTGCTTCGAATAACAGCGACTGGAATAGAGCTGCCACCAAAATATAAGGAAAAATGATTTCTTTTTCGGAAAAACGAAGTAGTAAGTAACGGGGATAGTTGTTCGACTCACAACAGAAATGGAGTATTGAAGTAAGATTTACCAGGCCTTTGATTTTCAGGGACAGCGGAAATAAAAGACATGAGGCCCGCGCGGCCGAAGAACTTGGCTACAAAGACAGTAGCGTGGCCTTGAGCTTCGGGGCTTTCAATCCATTGCAAACATGGCCGAAGGTTGCAGTTCTCACTGCAACCCTTTCGAAGAACTCGGCATCCATTGCAGCTCATGGTGTTTGCTTCCTTACTTGTAGGTGTATATTTCAGGAGTCAGGACATGAAAAGGAAAGGAAATAAATTTTAGAGGGAAGAAAGAAGAAAAAAAGCGATCGATTATCGTGTGCTAGCTAGAGCTATCTAACTAAAAGTCGTTAAGATGAAGTAGAATTTGAGCACCAGAGGAATACAAGAGACTGCTGCTTTGGCCCCAAGAAACAGGAAGAGAGAGAGAGAGATAGAGATTTAAGCAGGGAGAGGGAAACGAGGGGCGTGTTGTATATAAAGAGAGGAGAAGAGAGAGGGTGTGGAGCCGAAGTTGTTAGTTGTTAGTAGTAAGTGTGTGTGTTTTTATTCTTATTCTTGAAATTTAAAACTTTTAGACTAGAGAGGTGGGAAGTTAGGTAAAAACGGTGGGGCTGGGGTCCGTTGGGTATTGAAATAATGGAATATATATGAGCGGGGCTGGGTAGAGAGTAAGCCGCTGAGAAAGACGACTGGGTGTAGGTGCGTGTAGGTTGGGTTAGATTCCAAAGTATTGGGCAATAGGCGGCTCCGTGTCTCCGCGGATGGCGTGTCCCTCAGCCGTTGGATTCCCTTTCTCGTGTCAGGATTTTGATATCTTATCACTTTCCACGACCAGAGGAGGAAAATACGTAATGCTATTGCTACCCCAATCACTTTCATTTTTCAAATAAAATACTAATTTTTTTGTTAATGGGTTTTTGTTCCCCTTTCCTTCCTTCCATTCTTTCTTCTTTCTTTCTTTCTTTTTTCTAGTGGAAAACGTACGTCTACTAGTGTCGCGTCTGGGAGACAAGGTCCACTAGTTTTCATCTGACAGAGGAGCGGAGGATATTTGTACATGTTTTTATTTATTTTTCCCACCCCCTTCTCTCAATCTCAATAGATTCAGTGCAGCTAAGCCACAAAATAATTAATTGTCGCTGTGGATGTATTTGCAACGCACTTGGGGGTGTTGGATTTCTCGTTTGTTGTTTCTTTTTTAGCCGCAGACATGAAATTACACTACATATCATGAATTCTTATTGCTACCAGATAGAGTATATTTTGTCCGGTTGGAGTTGGCCAAATGTTTAGTGCAATTTCAGTCATTCCAGTTTAAACCATATTTTATTAGTCCGGCTGATTTCTTTCTTTTCTTTTCTTTTTCTTTCGCCTCTTTATTATTCATGGTCAAGTGACGAGTATATACTTATATCATCTGCTTCCAGCACAAAAATAACCAAAGCGCAAACCCCACAATGTTTCTAATGAGCGTTTGGCTGTACAACACTACCAATTTTCCACCGATGGAATGTAGTCATAAACAAGGCAAAGAATTGTAGATTTAATAAATAAAAAAAACTACAATAAACTTTTGTTGCAACAAAAAGAAAACTAATCATATCCTGAATAATATGGGCCAATCTTTTGGCAGGTTCACAAAATTTATGTAAAAACGCCATTAGCTCTGCGGCTCTTCTCCTTCCGACCTACGAGATTGACTTGGACCACAACAGATGCGTAATTCGTTAGTCTCAAAACAATTTAAAAATAGTTGCAGCAGCTATGGAGATTATATAATAATTGCATTCTAATGTCAAAAATGAAATGCCACAAATTTGTAGAAGTCGCTAAAAGGAAGAATGATGATGGGAAAAAAAGATTAGAGCTGGTCTATTCTGAGCTCTCAAATCACTTGTACAACATGAGATTGGGCTTTAAAAATGAAAATTCAAAGAAACAGCGTGACTTTCTGGCTTTATGGCTAGGCCCTTGTGGCCCTTTCCGCTACTTGCAACTTGAAATTTGTCGGTATGCTTCACAAGTCAATTGCAACTTCTCAAGTGGGGGGGGCGGGCTAAGGCCGGATGGTAAGGATGCCACGTCCGCCTACCCGAAAGAAAATGACCCTCCCCTTCGTCGCCTTCCGCAACCGCCGTTAAAATAACTAGCAAATCAATAAAAGATTAAATTCCTAAAGTATTTACTCTTCGTTAAATTTGTCCGACTCTTGAGACTTTTGTCTAAAACACCTTTTGTGTTTTCTTTCTCCATTGTCTCTTCTTCTTCTTACTAGCACATTATATCTACAATACATGTGCACATATAATCGATTGTATAATTTAAATTAAATTCAGTTCAAGTATAAAACACTCCAAAATAATTACCACACTATGATACAATATTATTTTAACAACAAATTTTTTTTTGACTAAAAGTCTCAAATATCCATGACATACATATGAGGGATATTTTACCATATTTGTATCTAACTGTAAGTACGTTATTTCGTTTGCCGGAAAATAAAAGACATGAAAACTTGCACAAATATCAAATTTAATTAATCAAATAATAAGAGAGTTACAATCTCTAAAATTCTTTTTTCTTTTGATTAATTACAATCTCTAAAAATTCCTTGAATCAAAGAAATTAATCTCCTAATTCTTCTCTTCAAAAGCACTCCTAATTAAAGCATAATAAAATCAAATTTTTTTTAAATTTTTTAATGTAGTAGTTATGTTTACTAAAAAATTAGTAAACCATTCCTACAATGCATTGCTTCTCCTAAAAGTACTAATGTTTTGTAATTAAATTGAAATAATTTTGTAAAAGATTTTATGCATTTTCACTAACATAATCAAGAGAATTTTGCACCTTTAAAATATAAATAGAAAGAAAGGAAAATGGTATGAGTATAAAGGTGACCAAATGCAATATATATCACATCATGTGTTTAGATATTATTTGTTAAGTAATCAGTAATTTAGCCCTGGTCAATATATGATGGCATATTGATTTCTTATAAATAAAAATATAATTTAGCCAATTATGCACTAACAGAATTCATAGTTTGAATGGCAATCAATTGTGCACCTATTTCCTTTTTCTAAGTAGCTATTATTATTTTATTATTTAGGTTTATATATTTACATGTAAAATAACAATAATAGCATGCTAATCCTCGGACCAATAGAACTTCAATTATTGTTAACTAAACTAATTTTACATTGATAAAAATTAGTGTAGAAAAATGAAATGTTAATGGCAACAAATTGGTAAAAAATAACAATCTTTTAATTTTGGGAAAATAAAAAATAAGTTCCCAAAATATTTCACTTTTATTTTTAAAAAAATCTCAACTTGTTAATTAAATTCAAAATGATTTTATTGTAAAAATATTCTTCCTCAAATTAACATCAATGATTAGACATGAGATACAAGTATGGGAAAAACAGAGATAAAAATATGGTAAAATATCTCTTATACATATATCATGGATATTGGAGACTTTTGGCAAAAAAAATTTTTGTTGTTAAAATAATATGGTATTGTAGTGTGCTAATTATTTAGGATCATTTTGTACATGAACTAAATTTAATTTAAATTATACAATAGATTATATGTGCATGTGATTTTTGTTTAGTGCTTGGATCTTATATTCGTAAACGATCTCAAGAGAAAAAAAATCCCTGATTATACTAATTCTGTTATTTTTATTGTTGTATTAATTGTTACACTATTTCTCTAATTTTGTTAGGTCTATATTAATACAAGTTTAATTCTTATTATTTCTTGTGTCCCAGACAATAAATATATCAAAACTTTATCATCTTATTATATTAATAGGTTTTAAATTATAGAAATTACATAGATAAGTGATATTCCATATATAACTAGGAAGATGTGTTGTTATTATTATCCAAACTTTTAAACTTTTCAAAAATTATTCAAAATTATAATACAACAAAATTTTATTATTTTATAAGGTTATGTGAAAGGTTAAAATATTTTTCATAGTATTTTAAAATATATAAATACAAAAAAATTTTAAATTATACATATAATCATGTATTATACAAGTATATTACGAGTACTTACTAACTAAGGTACTAAGTTTTAATCATTAATGAAACATTTTATTGTTATTTCAAATAAACTTCCTAGTATTGGTTTGGTATAAGTTTTTTAAGCAAAATAGTACATTTGTCCTAAATTAGTAAGTTTTGGTCAATAATCAAATTTACTATGTTATAAGTAAGAATTACCATTTGTGTATAAAAACTTACTATTACTTGAAATAAACTTACTCTCTCAAAAGTATGTTTGGGATATAAATAGTAATTTATCTCTTTAAAAAGTAAGTTCATATTTATTTCAATTTACCTTTGAGACACAAAAGTTACTAATTATTATGGTTAACTTACTATTTTAGATGCGAAAACTTATTTCCTTATTTTTAGGCATTATTCTATTTAGGTGAATAGGTCCAACAGGTAATCAAATAGTCACTAAAAGTATAATAACCTGTTATATCAGGTAAAAACTGTTTAGTTACCATAACGATAGTTACTACAACATTTTCCTATAACTACAAGGACCTTGTCTTAGATTGTGTCAGCAACTGGACAAAGAATTTTGTAATTAAACAAAGCCAGATTCACATTAGGAACGAAGGCAAAGTTTCTTGTACTTCACCCACTTGGAATAAACTCGAACCATGTTTGCTCCACAATACACTGACCAAAAAAGTTCTTTAGCATATCGTAGTCCAGTTTTTGACAAGAATGTGTGAATTTGCAAGCTTGCTTTAGGTATTACCCGACGTCTAACAAGCACGTCAGAGAAAATGAGTTTTTTTCTCCCCAAAGAAAAGAAAGGTGGAATTTAAGATGCATGGAGGAAAAAGAGGAGAGCAATTTGCACACGAGTTCTAAATTCAAAAATTACAACCTCATTCGCTAAACTAAGGCCTCCTCAACTCGAGAAAATGAAACTCTAAAAACCAAAATATGCGTCCCTTTCCCGCTTTGCTTTGCATGGCAGGGCACATAATATTATTGTGTTCTCAAATTATAATTAAATTATACTGTATGTGGCTGCATAAAGATTTCAAAGCTTTTATTGTTGTAACCTGGCCACCCCGGGGACGGTGATTCTCTCAGTTCAAATGCCAGTCATTAGATCGCAATTGCAAAGTCAAGAATAATTCTTACCAAAAATAAAAATAAAAATGACGAGAGTCGAGAGTAGTTCATGACATGAGGAGATTTAGCCACAACACTTGAGCTTGACCTGGACTTTTGTCAATGATTAGTAAACTGGAATCCTACACATGAGCGACCCCATCGCAATTATAAAGTCGGGTACAGGCTTATCGTGCATTTCTTGCTACTGTTTTTTTTAGGTTGAGCGCGACAAAATGTTTATCATTCCAGTACCGTTAATTCTTCTGCAATCAGATCAATTAGAGCTCAACTCGAAGAAGTTACCGACTTGCTGCATCTCCAAGTGCGATTCCATTCCCTCTTCCACCTTCTTCTCTGTTTGGCTGTATATAAAGATAAATAACAAAACACAAGAACCTCCTGCATGCTGCGCGTAAACTAATTTGCAGGACCATTGATGGTATACGTCGTCTCCTCTTATACATTTAAGTTAATCTTCTTTGTGTTTTCTCGACTGTAGAAGCCCGCTGGCAAACGAACGTACATCGGAAAAATCCTAACGGTGAAGCTTTCGTGAGAGGTCCTCAAATGTTTTATTCTAACCTCTAACAAAACAAAAACCGATGGCTTTCCTCTTAAATGCCGGCCCAGGAAACCAACGCATGTCCCCACCGCGTGCTCGCATCCCGCTGTTTAGTACGCGTTTGGATCATTCATGGTCTGTTCACTGCATCCTTCTTGTCAACTGTCAATGCTTGAAACGATAGGTTTCCCTTTTATTTTTACTTTTTTTCCGCAAGCAGAAAACATTCAAAATCAGGATAGTAATAATGTGGATACGATCATGACAATGTGCATATGATCAAACCACCACCAGGACTGCCTTGAGGAGATCAACAACTAAACTTATATTGTCTTACGAGGATGTAAAAAGGAAAAAGAAAGAAAAGCCAATTGCATCATCATCTGCTTAGACTAATTATGTTCTACATATAGCAGAAGACAAAGGATCTAGGCAATATCCATCAGATCCGGATTTGCGGGTGCTTTCTAAGGGTAATTTGGATTTAGCTCGAACCACCGATTTCCCTTCCAAAATGATGAGAGTACTGAAAATCAAGCCATTCCACCTGTTCTCTCAGCATTTGCGCAAAAAAAGGTTACCATAAGCAGGCTAATTTCTTAGAATATACATAAAAAAAAACATCCGCCAATGTACTTCTGTTTCTAATTCTATACGTGCCGTGCTGACTCAGCACGGCCGCAAATTAAATTATTCCACGGAAACTAAATTATCAGAAGTCTGCACGAAAAATTTCATGATATTCTGTGTCAGCTCGAGCCGTGCTGACTGGGCACGGCTCGAGGGCCTTACATTTCGCTCGGTCGTCGTCTTCTGCTTTGTCAGCTTAGTGTTGATAGATGAATTATAGGCGACATTTGTTAACAGGAATTGACATGAATTTCACTCTCTTCTCTCCACCCGGCAACAATTTCTTTATTTTTAATGATAGGGGCCCATATTTCTTTTTAGGCTTGAAAAGTTGCCTAAACTAATGGTTGGTTTGGGAGTTTAGGAAAGAAAAAAAGAAGAAAAGAATAGAAACCTTAACTTACAAAAGAAAAGAGTAGAATAGAAAGGATTGTAATATCTTTCTATGTTATTTGGGAGTTTTGGAGGAAAAAGGGAATGAAATAATTTTCCTTTGTCTGAATGCGGAGAAAAGTGAAAAGAAAATATTGTGTTATACATAAAGAAAGGGAAATTAGATTCGGTTGCAACGAGTTTTGAATCGAATAGTGATTGTTTAAAAGTAATAGTGGATGCATGTTATATATATAAAAATAAATTTTGAAAATTAAAATGAAATTTATGTATCTTGCATCTGCACCTATTAATATAAAAACGTTTGTATAGATGGTATAGGAAGGGATAATCCAATTTGTTATAGTTCCTTTACGAATTTTTCTAGCTAAGGTTTTGATTTCGTGCAAAGGGAAATAGAGAAATTTGTTATGAAGTGGTTTGGAGACTAGTAGCTAGCATGAATGATAATTTTGTGACTTTTTTTTTTTGGAATGTCAGCTAGAGCCGTGCTGACTGGGCACGGCTCGTTCTGACAAAAAACTCAGTCCGGGAATGAATTTTGTGTCAGCTGGAGCCGTGCCCAGTCAGCACGGCTCTCTGACACAAAATTCAGGCCCGGACTGAATTTTTGTCAGAACGAGCCGTGCCCAACCAGCACGGCTCGAGCTGACACATAATATCATGAAATTTTTCGTGCAGACTTCTGATAATTTAATTTCCGTGAAATAATTTAATTTGCGACCGTGCTAAGTCAGCACGGCACGTATAGAATTAGAAACACCCCATGTCAGAAGTACATTTGGCGGATATTTTTTTTTTTTTACGTATATTCTAAGAAATTAGCCCTATAAGCAACCCTTTCAGATAAATATAAGCATCCATCCATCATTTGTCTTCACATTTTTTTAATTCAATATTGGAATCCCTTGATCCAATCAAACGAACTCTGATCATAATACAATAAGGTTTGCGTCAATTAGATTTGTAATTATTCCTTCAAAGATGGGACGGCTAAAATTCCCACGTAAGGGATTAGCAAAGCTTTTATGGGTGCCGAGAGTAGAAATGAGTAGCGTGGTAGGACGGACCAGTCACTATTGTTGTTGTCGTTGTTGTAGACTTGTAGTTGAGTCCAGCCTTGAATGATAGAAAATATCATGATGTTGCAAATATCAAACTGAAATAAAATCGGTCCACCATCCAACAAATTGGGGAGGGTGTAAAATTTCAACGTGGTGCCAAATCATGGCTGTCAACACGTTACATCTGAAAATGATCGTTAAGATGATCCAATGAATCGCGCCAGTGACTGATTAAATTACCAACATTTTTTTTCATTTAACTGTATCCGATTTGTGAAAGACGTTTAGAGTTGAGTAAAACACCACCATGACTTCACACGGTTCTAGACTAGTGATTCCTATTGATGTGAAGAAGAAGCCATGGGAACAAAAGCTTCCGCTTCACAACAGGTGGCATCCGGCAATACCGCCAGTTGCAGAGGTTAAAACTGGAGAGCTATTCAGGGTTGAGATGGTCGATTTCAGCGGGGGTGGGATCACCAAAGAATATACAGCTCATGATATCAAGCATGCGGATCCCTCAGGCGTGAGTTCCCCCTTCTGATTTTCTTGTATCATACTTATTTCATCACCATGTGAAAGCAACTGTTGGAAGCAATAAGCTGCAAGTTATCTCTCAAAGAAAACCCATGACTTAACTGTGTAGCTAAATTGCAGTTCTGGTCTAAAAGCCATTGACAGTTTTTCTTTTTCTTTTTTTTTAAAAAAAAAGTAAAAGAGTAATGATAAAATATCACAGAAACTTTGAACTTTTAATTATCCTGCTTACCGATAAGAGATTTTTTCCATTTTCAACGGTCATTGTCCTTTACTCTAAGGTTGATGGGGGACCGTTTGGAAAATTGTCACTCCTGCCTTCTCTCAGCTACCGTAGCTTTGAGAACAATTTTCAGCTACCTAAGGCTCTGTTGATAAAACTTAAAAGAATAAACTACACCTGAGTGTGCATGATAGTTATAGAGCAACTCATACATGGCTCCTCCAACTCCAAGAAGAGTTGTAACTGTGGACCTAAAGAAGAAACCAGGGGAGCAGATGCAACCCCTTCACAACCGTTGGCATCCAGAGATACCACCGGTGGCTGAGGTCAAGTCTGGTGAGGTATTCACAATAGAGATGCTAGATTGGACAGGCGGTGCAATCAAAGATGACAATTCTGCTGTTGATATAAAAATTTAGACCTATCAGTTGTAAGTACAAAGCTTCTAGTTTAACCACAGCTTACGCCGCTACCACTCTCCCCAAACAAGTAATTTTAAAACAGTTTGAACTTATATGGCAAGTAAAACAGGAATGACTAACTAGGTACTACATCAAGAGAAACTCCGTCCACCGTATATTTATTTCCTTTCATATGATCGAATATGTATCCGAAAGTGTACTTCGCCACTTGGAACGATTTTGCAGATTTGATCCCGCCTATAAATTTTGCATCTCGAAACTGATGTTCTCTATGAGAGACAACAGTGCAGAATTCTGTACCAGCTACTTACTAGTTGTGGCTCGTTGAGATCTGGCTCAGGTACACTATCTTAGCGGACCAATCAAGGTCACTGACGCAGATGGGATTCCAGCCAAGCCAGGTGATCTTCTTGCAGTTGAAATTTGCAACTTGGGTCCCCTTCCTGGCGATGAATGGGGCTTCACTGCAATATTCGATAGAGAGAATGGCGGAGGATTTCTGACTGACCATTTTCCAAATGCAACTAAAGCTATTTGGTACTTTGAAGGAATATATGCTTACTCTCCTCATATACCAGGTATGTCGTTCTTGAGTTTTATTTGTCGGCAAGACCAGCACGGGCATGTATTCTGATCATGACTGATTTCCGGTTTGATGGGGCACTTACCGAGCATAGGAGTGAGGTTTCCAGGTTTAACCCACCCTGGAGTAATAGGAACCGCGCCCTCCATGGAACTCCTTACTATATGGAATGAAAGAGAGAGAACCCTTGAAGAAACTGGTCTTCATTCTCTGAAATTATGTGAGGTATTGCATGCACGACCACTGGCAAACTTACCATCAACCAAAGGCTGCCTTCTTGGCAAGGTATGACTCAATGGATATATAACCAACGTAAACGTTAGGTCCCATAAAGTTTTAGCCCCAGTTAAAGAAGTCTGCTTTGCTCTGATGTAATTTCTAGTGTGTTGAAAAATTTAAGGTCCATTCTCTTGCTAGTCAGCACTAAATAAAATGAGAACTAAATAGCTTCGTATAGCAAAGAACTAATCCGGCTCCCCATTGCATGTAGATTCAAGAGGGAACACCTGAATGGGAACAGATTGCTAGGGAAGCAGCAAGGACTATTCCTGGAAGAGAAAATGGAGGGAATTGTGACATCAAAAACCTGAGCAGAGGTTCAAAAGTTTACCTTCCAGTCTTCGTAGAAGGAGCAAATCTGAGTACTGGAGATATGCACTTCTCCCAAGGTGATGGGGAGGTGGCATTCTGCGGGGCAATTGAGATGAGTGGTTTTCTAGAACTCAAGTACTTTCATGCTCGATCTCAGTAATTAATCTTTCCTGCTTAAAATCCAGGCATCAAACTTGAGACTTTTAGAGAATACTTTGTCCAATAACGGTTAAGAAAGGATTTTAGAAGAAGTTGATACAAATTGAATTTGGGTGCTTTTTGTTGGGGTGGTGGGGGGAGCTGCTTCTTGGGACAAGAAAACTCGAGACCGTAGCTTGAGTCCCATTTCATGACTTCAGTTTTACCATCATCGAAACTACGACAGATAAAAATTATTACAGTTTGGCAGTCTTAAAGCAAATAAGAACCATACTTGATAACATTTAGATAATAACTGCTCATTTCCAATTAACTAAGTGCATATCTAAGAGACGGAGAGTGAGAGATTAAGGTGAAAACATCCATTAACAGCTTACTCAATGGATTGATTATCATTATTAATCAAATATTGGCAGCAAACTCGTGACTAATGAAACACACATAAATAGAATTGTTGGGTGATATATATCATAAACTGCAGTAATTGCCAGACAAGAAATTCTATATTGTGTTCAGAAATTAGGGGTTTGTTTGGATGGTGTGTTTGTCTCAAATTTTTGGATGGTGTTTGTTTGGATGGTGTGTTTGTCTCAAATTTTACCGTAGAATACTGTTAGTTGTTTTAGGAAAATGTTGGTATTTGTCCAAAACACTCAAAAGCACCTATTTTTCCACAAAACTCCCTAGATCCTCCCCCTGCCATTCTGCCACCCACCACCATCAACTACCTCTGCCATTGATCCCCTATTTAATGGTTTTTTTTTGGGTATTTATTTCTAAAACTTGTGTCTGTTTCAGAGTTTTCAGTAGATTGTGTATTAGACAAATTTTGTCTTTTTAAAACAGGGTGATAACACCTGCCAACAGACCCTAGATTTAACAAAAATTATTCCCCTCCTTTAAGCGGAAAGGGCAAGGGAGCAGCAATAACAAGACAAGAAGTTAACGAAATAGAACTATAGCAAATTAAAGTTTGAAGAACCCTAGTGTAAACACAATAGAGGAGATCTACACTAAATAGCACCGAAACACTCGAGTCGATATTCCTGAAAGTTGTCCAAAGATCCAATATGTTACTGCATGCTTTGGACACCCTAGACAATCTTCAAACCCTCCAAACAATCGATAATGGCCATGCAGTTATGTATGTTTTTCCTCTTTCTCGAAATTTATCTAGCATCTTGTTAATTGCTATCGCCTATCAGATGTGAGATCATAAGAGATGGCATGAAACAGTACCTCACTCCTATGGGGCCTACTCCCCTGCATGTCAATCCTATATTTGAGATAGGCCCTGTTGAGCCAAGGTTTTCTGAATGGTTGGTGTTTGAGGGCATCAGCGTGGATGAAAGTGGGAGACAACACTTCCTCGATGCCAGCGTTGCTTATAAACGAGCAGTGCTGAATGCAATTGACTACATCTCAAAATTCGGCTACACTAAGGAGCAGGTGAGGTCCTTCAATAGAAGTTAATGGGTAACAAGTTTTCAAACTCAGAAATCAATAGAAGCTCTATAATATAAGAGTTATTCATGCAATTTCCTACAACAACAGCATAATGCAATGCCTAATATTGTACCGCAATCGTGACCCTAGTGATATTGCTTTGCTTATTAGGTCTACCTTCTACTCTCATGCTGTCCATGCGAAGGAAGGATTTCGGGAATAGTCGATTCCCCCAATGCTCTGGCCACCCTTGCAGTTCCAACTGCTATTTTTGACCAGGTAATGATAGTCCCCCTGAGCTTCTTTTCTAGTGAAGTTGGAAGTGTAAAAATCAGATGAATTAACAGCCAGGCACTAACAAGTAATCAACAAAAAAAACCTGTCATCAGCTCCTAATTTGGATCATGATCTTAGGCTGATTATGTTGCCTAGAAAGTGCACATAGATACATTGAGCATTTGCTTTCTGGACCTTACTTCGATGTCTTAGCCACTAGTCATAGTTGCAAGTCTTTCAGAACGAATTTACCTCCGTTCAACCAGCCAATGTTTCAGCAGCTGGTAGAGAAGTTTGATTGACTTAATATAGAAATTCCCATTGAAGAGATACCCACACCTGACTGAAAATTCAGACAGCGTAAGAGTGACCATGGGAGATACATTTACAATCAAAGTGTGAAGAACCGGAGCAACCCACTAATAGCGTGAATTATCTCAGGATGACTTCAAGAATAACACCCAAATGCCACTAGCATGTGTCATCTTCATTAAAGTAATATATAAGGACTTAGACATATAAAAAGTCTTTTTTTTTTGGGTTAAACACGATAGATTCTATTCTGCATCCACTTCTACTCTAAATCAAAGAAGGGGGATTCAAAGGGGTCAAGGGATGAATCCGAAGGAGACTAAATCACAACTGGTTCAGACGGATGTCTACGCACCCGCTAGCAAAACCTTTCAGGAAATTCCGGATTTTTTGAATGCAGGTCAAGAAATTTAATCTCTTAACCTACATCCAGATAAAGTATTAAACCTCTCTTGGGGCAACTACTCTGAGAGTAGTTGATTTAGACATATACAAAGTGGTGAAGCCAAGATTTTCGTAAGTGGGAATCATGATGTCATCCTAGTAAAACAAAGCACGCATGATCAATACCTCATGGAAACAAGGCTGCAAAGGAAACAAGAAAGAAAGATGTCAAAATAAGTCATCAATATCCTATCCTGGAGTATGAAAAGCCCTACTCCGCTGAAACTGATTTAATTGTTTGCATGCAGGATATCCGTCCCAAAGCCAACAAAGTGCCTGCTGGACCTCGGGTTGTCAGGTATCCAGGTATACCACAGTGTCCTTATGAAGGAAACTTGCCAACCACAAAAAATCCTGGTGCTACAGTTTAATTGCCACAATAAAACCAGCATCTTAGTGGAAGCGTTATTTGAGAAGTTAGAAAATCTTTCAGTATGTTTAATGTGTAAGCAGAGACAGAAATTGGACTCTTACTTGAAAGAAGCATCTGTAAGGGCATGATGTACAGGCCCAAAGAGCTTTCATCAAACCTTTGATTCCTACCTACAGCTACCAATCAAAATGCATTGAAAAAACTAAAAAGCAAGATTACAAAATGAAGAAAGAAGTGGAGTACTGTAATCTTAAGTCCAAAAACTTTGAGACTTTTCAACAAATTAAAAGCATTATAGTCCGGATTCCTACTGCTTATTCTCAAGCTAGTTAATGATACAGAAGCATGTTTCACATGTAGAGGTTGAAAAGAAGGTCTTAAAACAAGAAACAGCCAGAATTCAACTAGTGACGGAGGAACTTTCATAAAACAAAAAAGAGATCCAATATGACAAGTACATTGTCGTGTTTTTTGCCAGCTTCTCAAAATCATCTCTCTCTCTCTCTCTCTCTCTCTCTCTCTCTCTCTGTTGATCTAACCCACCCCAGACTATCCTACACAAAATGAAAACTCAAGAGCCCAAACAACAGCAACTTCATTGCATGGTCCATCAATAGTATATAGAAAGTGTCCGATGGTGCTGAAGAGATGGGCATCGTGTACCAAAAGACCATAACCAAAGATCCAGTTCCACACTCAAAACCTGAATAAGTAAGAAAAGAAGATATAAGATATAAATAAAAGAACATTAAACCAGAAATACAGGAAAGTTTGAATCGAGAAACACACGAAAATATTAGTCAGGCATAATTAAGTTGAAATACAGGATCATGCTAAGCAAAGAAGCCAATAGTAGAAAAGGAAGCAACAAAAGACAACATGAATTTCACATGTAAATCATTGCACTGAATATGTACTTGTAAAATGCTTCTCATTCAGATTGCCGATAGTTTCTTATCTTAGTTGCAAATGCAAATAAAAAATTTGCTGTGCTCAACTGGAACTCACGTAGACCATTAGGCATAGAAATATGAAGTAGAATTTATGCTATTCTGACCATAGGGTGGATGCAAATTACGCAGAATTTTAGATATAGACAGTTCAAGACATGTAGCATGGGCAAAATTGAACAGTACAAGTCAATTGCCATTCCTGGTGATGCTGGGTGCTTGCACAGAACATGAATACTTGATAGTTTAGTCTTACAACCGCTGACCCTGACCCACAATATAAGCATATACTGCTGGTGAAGGGTTCAATAAGGTTAATACAAAGTAGTACACATACAAAGTAGTACACATACACAATACAATGTGGCCATTCTGAGAGCAAAGCTACATGAGGTGAAGCCTCATATACATTTTACAGTTTTGTGAACTATAGATTTCACATGCTTATCAAACTATTGTAGCCTAAACATAAGTCCAGACTTCAGCAATAACAATATATACAGATCGCTTCAAAGGACAAGGCCTTTGGAAGAACTCTGCCACAAATGGTTCAGTGCATAAGTAAAGAAGCAAAAACCAAGTACAATCACAGAATCACTATCCATTTTGTCTTCATCCATACACATTGCACTCAAGCAAATTAAACGTGAAACTAAAGAACAGAGGAAACCATAATAGACAATGACAAGCAAGACGGACCTGCTTTCCACATTTTTTACTTATTAACTCTCTCATTTTCTCCACGGCATAGACAGAGCATGCCCGCAACTCTACTTCCTCCTCAGTGCCTGAGCCAATTTCACTTTGGTTATCAACATTACGAGCTAGAGATGAACTGTATCTCAACACTCCAAGCTGCTGGAGAACTGCTGGGACAATATAATCAGCAAATATGGTTATTGCACCTATGTCATTAAATTCTCCATATCCTTGACCTTTAAATGCACCCCATAAATCTGCAGCAAATATCTGGGCTCTTTTATACAGGAAAACCTGATGACCTTTGTATACAGTGTGGTCACGGAAGCCTAAAACAAGTTCATTTGCATCACATATAACATGTTAGAAAATGGTAAAATTATTCAGCAAAACAGGAATAAAGAACCAGGCAAGTCATACCAGGGAAATTGCGTGTGATGAGTGCCACAAGTTTGACAGCTGATTTTCCACAGGACTCAACAAGTTTTAATGCCTTTCCTTCAAAATTTCTTTCCAACTCTAATCCAACCTAAAAAGCAAGAAAGTAGGTTAAAAAGCTAATGTGGTTTGCTACGTAGAAATGGAACAAACAGAACAGGCCCTCCAACCTGTTTCTATCAAAACTCTGTAACAGTACCTCATGCATTAAGCGCACCCTTTCATCCTCCAAAGGAAGAGGCCTAGGCCATTTCAACATCTTGCGTAGTTCAGGACCTGAAACAATGCTTGAGATGACAATCATTAGCCATTGAAATCTGATTCTTTACGGCCAAGACATACCCGTAGTAGCTTACACTTAGCAACAGTTGGAAATGATGAATGGGAAAAGTGGGAATCTAAAGTGAAAGTTTACAATAAGAGCTTATCCTCCAAGAACTTGAGCTAGAAAATCTTCAGAAGTGGATTCGACGATATGCCCCCAGAATGAGTATTTACAGAAAAAGGAAATCTCGAAGTATATCAAAATCAGTAACAAAGAGTACAACATACTAAAATGTGCCAAGATTTTGATTGCAGTCTATAAGTCTCACGAATAAATAATAAAATAATAACAAAACACAGATTTTAAGAGAAGGCATTATATGGCTCATACTGGTTTGCAACACAAATTTGAGCGAGTGCTTGACCATCTCTAACAGGTGGGAGACAGAAAGTACAGATACGGAGGTGTTTCACGTTGACCAAAAAATATCGAGGAATTCATCCCAAGAGACAAGTCCTTTTAAGGAATTAGGTTACCAGTGTACTTCTGCAGGCGGTCAGCATCAAATGCAGTTTTGTCATTCTGGAGAGCTTCCTTCAATCCGGATGCTAAATGCTCATAGCTCATCTCCTTGTCTACATCAAATCGCAACAAAACCCAAAAAGAAAATGTCAGCCATTAATAGGAAGAACTGAACAACCCAAGGTTGTAAAAAGATATACTGGAGTGAGATACAGAAATTTGAAAAAAAGGATAAAATAACAATACAAGGTCACAATTATAGGCCTTTTGAATATTTTCTCTCATGTATCGGTTAATATCAGTTAAGGAACCAGTATTTATCTTCTCTTTACTGCAGCAACATTGTTGCTAAAGTGGAATTGATTTGAAAAGACTTGTGGTGCAAGGGTTCCTTTTGACACCAAAGAAAGGACAAGAAAGGTGGTCTAACTAAATTAACGAGAGAGTCTTCGCACTTATAATCCAGACCTTGAATTAATAAGCTGAGCGCTTAATTTCAAGGTAATTCCACCATTTTAAAAACGGAAGTGCAATTAAAAATTAAATCCTTTTTGTACTTAGTGTTGACAAAAATATAAGAAAGCTGAATACCAATTTAAACAGAATGAATTCCGTTAAATACAGACGAAGATACCTGGCCAGAAGCAGAAATTTAGAGCATCCAAAACAAACAAGTACTGAACAGTAAGAGGGCCATTGTCAAAATAATGAATCCCTTCAAAATCCCACTCCACTTTTGGTATCGAATCTTTTATAGCTTCCGCAACTCTCTCAATGCCTGCAAGAATATACTTACTCCCATTCATTCACACTCATTTGCACAAGCAACACCATAAACACTCAAATTTCAATCATCCCATCAAAATCAAACAAGTGACAGCTATAACCAAAAACCCAAAAATGAAATATCATAAATATGCCTGAGAAGTCGACGGTGACGTGAGAGGAGTGATTGGCGACCCAAGCTGAGCTGGCCCTCACCTCTTCCATAGCAGCCTCCGTGTTCTACGCAATTCCTGGATGCTGTTGAAGATAAAACCCCTAAATGGATTACGAAGATTCTAAGGGAATGCGGACCAAGGCTTGCAGCTCTGGGTAGATTTGGAGTTTCCCGCTTTCTGTTTGTTTCAGAGTTGTGACTCACAACTTGTGAGGCGTTAGGTCTCGGCCTCTCGGGACTCAGGCTCAGGTTGGCTTGGCTTCGCTTTTCAAAAGGTTGACTTGACTGATAAAAACGCCTGCAATTTCGGAAAAGTATTGGAATAGATTCAATTAACACGTGACGCTCAAATTTGGGAAACGAATTGGTAAATTGGTCATAGATTCAATTAACAATTTAGCACGTGACGGCCCAAAAGCTGTGGGATAACGTTCTATTGGATATATTTGTAGAACCAACAGCCCTGGGCTGTTTGCCACGACAAAGCTGTGGTAAAGGTCTCTATTGGTTGGAACTTGGAAGGTCAAAGTTTCGATCGTTGCCTCCTATCATTTCATTTGTTATTAAGGTGGCGTTTAGTTCGCACCTTGAAATCAGATTCAAATTTGAAATCATTCATATTGGATTTAGAATGGAATCAGCCATTCCAATATATTTATTTGGTTTAATACGAGGAATGCATATCATTAATATAGTTGATGTTAGGTTCATTGATTCTTTCGAAATGGGATATAAGAAATTTTCACTAATTAAATGTATTAGTAAATTTAGTATAACTAATTAATAATTTCTATTAGTAAACATGTATAATTATTAGTATAATTGATAATATCAATTATAGTATATATACTAATAAACATTATATAATACATATAACTAATAATATCATTATTATGAGTTTGTAACTAATTAAATTGAATATTATATATATAATTATACAAATATTATAATATAAATATATAATTATAATTATTTATTATATAGAAATATTAATTATACTAATATATTATATAATTATAATGTATATTATATATTAAATATAATAATTATTATATATTATTATATTTAATATATAATATAATTATAATTATATAATATATTACTATATGCACATATATATTATAATTATATTCATATATAATATGCATTTATAAGTAATATAAATATATTATTATATAATATTAATAAATTTTATAATATATTATATAAATATAATTATATTTAATTAAATAATAATATATATTTATATAATATATTATATATGTGTATATAATAAATATAAATATAAATATAAATATATATTATATTCATTATTATAAATATAGTATATAATTATACAAATATTATAATTAATATATATTCTATATAATTATATATTAATCTTTTTAATGGTGGTAGGACGGACCCCGTTTTTAAACGAGAATCAAACTTGGATTTATCCAAAACAGTCCAGGTTACTAAGGAATTAAGAAATTTCAAATTTTTAGATATGATTCCGAAATTCAATTCTGATAGTAGTAATCCAATCAACAATTATAAGGTTTATTATAATTCTCCATTTCGAAATTCTCTTACCAAACGCCACCTAATATGTGTTTTCTCCAAATTTAAACATATGTATAGTGCATCTATCTAATCCAATGATTGTGAGAATCCTCACTTAAAAATATAAGTTCTCCTAAATCACTTGCATTGCCCTAAAACTAAATAAATTGTAACATTTCCTTATATTGCATTGCATTGTCTTTCTATATGAATTGTAGCATCTCCTTGAATTGGCATCATTTTATTTCACTATATGCACTAAGACCAAATACTATTTTAATTGTGTTTGAGATCTTATGTGAAAGTTTAAGGGTGCTAACTAGACATTTGAAACACTTGGAGGAAATAAACATTTATTTGGCAAAGCTTAATGGAATGAATGGCCAAGATTGGGCCAAGTGTCTATGTCCCAACCACTCAAACAAATTGACCAAGGAAAATAGCAATTTAAACCTTTTGGCTCCATTTTTTTTCCTCGCTTGGCCGACTTTTTTCAGCGACAAAGAGAAGAGAAAAATTTCATTTTTCTTGCTTGAAACCCTAACTTAGATTTTGAGGAAAACCGAAGGAGAAGGAACCTTAGGGCCTGTTTGTGTGAGAACTCGAGGAAGACAAAAATCCGATTTTAGGGTTTTAGGATTTTATCGATTTTCGTGCACACATTTTTTTTATTTTCTTTATTATATTCATTTTATATATATTTTATAAGTAAATATAGTTTTTAAACCATTTTTCTAGTATAAGTGAGTTCACGAGAAAATTGGAGCGAATAGCGGAGGTGGGACCCGCTAGTGCGTTAAGTGAGAGAAATTCGACCAATTAGGTTAAGTTGTGCAGTAAGGCATTATATTACTGAGTGCTAAGAGATAATTAGAGGTTGGTTAGATGCTTGGTCATTAGTAAGCTAAAGGATAAGGAAAAGATCAAAAAAAGGTGACACGTGTCGCATTCTCATTGGGCTAAGTTTTACCTAACTTTCTTACAACTTTACCAAAAGCAAAAATTGACCAAAAATCATCTTCATTCCTTAAGCTTCTTGGCCGAAAATTCAAGGAGAAAAAAAGAGAGAGAGTTGCAACCTTTAGCTTCAATTTCTTGTCCAAATCTTGCAAATCAACCGATAAAAATCCGATTTCCTCCGTAGGAATTGCTTATTAAGTAAGATCAAAGGTGCTTGTGGAGTGATTTTGCAAAGAAAAGCCCTAAGTTGCTCTCTTTCTTGAGGTTAAGGTATTTTTGCTTGAAACTTAACTTTTGTCCATAATAATGGTGAATTAGTGGTTTATAATGGTTAAGGAACTTGTTTTATGGATGATTTTATGGTTTAAGGTGAAGTTTGGTGAATTTATTATTTTCTTGGAAATTTTTCTGTTTTCATAAGATAATCATAGTTGGCTTGGATTGATGGCTTAATATGGTGTAATTTGGAGCTATTATGCGTTAATTGTGGTTAATTACGGAAAATTTCAGCTTATACGGTAAATTTCAGCATTAGGGTTTCAAGTTGGGACCTTATTGTGCTTGGGTTGAGAGCCACTAATTAGCTCAAATTGAAGGGTATTGTGGCCCTAATTAGATGTGTTTCATTGCCTATGATTTATATGTGAAATTGTGGCTGAATTGGATTGAGTTTGATGTGGTTTGTAGGATGGAAAAGTAAGGGAAAATAAGAGAGGTGCTGTCAAAATTTTCGCAGGAACCCTTGAGCAGTTTTGGGAAATTTGCTATACCTGGTTGTAGAAATATCGGAATTGAGTTCCGTTTGTTGCGTTTTAAACTAGACTCATAGGACTATAAACTGTGAAAATTTCAGACCCTGTTTCTGTTTGTACGAATTATAGTGATTTTTCAAAATTGACTGAAATTACCTACCTGTTCTGTCTTTTACTGGATGAAGCTGCAATTTGAGGCTCGAATTTGACTGACTTGTGATTTGAATCTTATAAACATGTCTTCTAAGAAATTGTACCCCTTTGCGTCTACTTTCCGACGGTATAAATTTTATCAATTTTGAACTTAAGAATCGTGAGATATGATTTTTCAAGTGATGGCGCGCAAAACTGGAAAATCCTGTTTTCCTCGAATTAGTCCTACTTTCATTTTGCACTTTGAATTTGGAGTTAGTAGATCATTGTAGGCATGGTTTTGGGTAGAAGTGAAGGGTTTTGGATCGTTCATATCTTTAGGACCAACTACTACTACTTTTTCACGCCACAACTACACTTTTGTATTGCTTTGGTAATTTACTTGGTTAGGCATATGACTCGTAATCGAGTCTCAATTGTTTTACCTTGGTGGTTTAGGACGTGCCGGTGATCCGAGTACTTCGGGAGGAAACGTTTGAAGTTGTTTGTGTGAACTGGTGAGTGTACCATCCCCTGAAATTGGTGCTTATCTGATTCATCTGTACTTGCAACTTGATTATCTGTGACTTTTGTATGCTTCGTATGAAACGAGGGTGTACTTTATCACACTCGTTTCTCTCATCTGGTTATTCTGGTTCCTGTATACTGTATAAATCTGTATTTGTTCTCTGTATCTGTTATCTGTACATGTTTTCTGTATTTGTTGATGTTGTTTGGAGAATTAAATCCAACGACCATTCTATGACCTTTGAGCTCAAAATCGGGGGGCTAGTTACTCGAGTCGAGCCGGCAAGGGCCGGTCGATTAGATAACGAACCACGGTAGTCCACTCTAGGGAATCTTTGGGTATTAGAGACTCTGGATTTCCGGTATACTCGAGTATTACCACCTACTGTACTGCTGAGGTGTTCGGGCCCGGTGAGGGTTATGTTTGGTGGACGGAATCGGCGTTAAAGTGGTGCTCTATTGGACGGGTTACTTTATTTGAAAGTTGACGGAGTGTCAACTACTATTTGATCAAACTCCGGTGAACCAATGAGAACCTTGGCTCCTGAGAGCCACCTGTATCCTTTCTATTTGAAGTGTTTATTTATTTCCCTATCTGGTGTGTATAACTGCATGATTGATACGTGAAATGCCATGATTCATGACTACTTGTACTTCTGGTACCTCATTGAGCGTAAGCTCACCCCCTTCCCGTTATCTTTGTTTTCCTTACAGGGAACAACACTTTTGAACCATGATTTTGAAGAAAGTGTCAAGCTAGTGTAAATGTTATTTTGTTACGCTCTGTTGTAATCAAAACCCTAGTTGCTTTTATCAAGTATCACGTTTTGACTTATACAACTTTTTATGTATGTACTTAAGTGTTTAAGCATGTATATTAGGTGTATTCGTTTGAAATACTACTTGTAATCATTCGGAACATTTTAGTTGTGTGTAATCGGCGTAGTAGTCTCCGAGTGTTTGTTTTCTTTGGTTTCGATCGCGCGTAATCTAGGATTTGTGTGATTCGACTTCCTAGTCCTGGCGAGAGATGGGCAGGCGGTCCGCCAACCCCTTTGGTTCGCCTTAGGGGAAGGTGGGGCTGTCACAGTTTGGAATCTCAAGTTTTTAGCAAGTTTGTATAATACTATTTTTTTAACAACTTTTGCTACAGGAACCTTAAAAATTTTATCAAAGTTTTTAACCTACACACTTCAAAATAATACACAAAAAACTTTCCCTTCAACTTTTCTTCTTTTTTCTCCCCAACCCAACCCAACCCACCACGTCCTTCGTCGTCGGCCACCACCTCCACCACCGCTTCCAGTGCCGGTCACTATTCCGATTGTGCAGGCTGATCATCTTCAATGGGTGTCTCATCATAGCCCAAAACGTCGTTGTTTTCATGTTTTCCCATTTTTCTTAGGATTCTCCAACTACCAAATCTATTCGACCCCAAAATTTATGCGAATGTGTAACTGTCATTGATATGAACAAATAAGCCTGTACAAGTGATAGGAATCTCAGTTTTACATGTTAATCTACACCATCCACGAGAACACTGTACTGACTAAAAGACTGAAAAGGTCAGCTCCACTCCAGAGCTAGTTCCCTGCTTTCATGAGTTCTGGTATACTTTCCCATGCAAGAACCATCACAGACCTAAAAATTACACCATTTAGTGTCCTCCAAATCTTATAAACCATCAGAGAAAAAACAAGCCTTTTGAATTGCTGGACAAATGTCTTGCCAGTCCAATGGTGAGACACCCATTGAAGATGATCAGCCTGCACAGTCCAGGTGGGGCTCCGACCAATCAGTCACAATCAGAGTGAGGTTCTCAAGGGAGGCGTAAGACGGTGCTGATTCCGATGTATTTGATTTGGTATTTGACATGGATCGTGAGAAAGCTACAGGTCCTGAATTAAACTAAACGAGAGAGTCTTGTGGATGAATTAAACCTACACTGCCGGGGGAAAGAAAAAGAGGGGCAGAGGGGCAACTGATGCAGCGGGAGGAAGGAAGAGAGGTGTCGGGAGAGGGGGAAGGGAGAAGAAGAACAAAGAAAGAAAAGAAAAAGAAAAAGAAAAAGAAAAGAAAGAAAAAAGTTTTTCAACCTAAAAATTTTTCTTATAACTTCTACAGTAATCTACAGTAAAGTTTTAGACAAACACTTAAAAAACTCACCTTCCAAACGGGGCCTTAGTTTGAGTAAACTATCTTCAAGGCTTGCTTGTGATTCAATCTTGGAACTCTTGCTTTGGTGGACTTTTGGGTGGTTCAAACTTCATTTAAAAAAGGTGAATGATCCTTAAACCCTAACTTTATTGTTTAATATTAAGTGTTTAAGGTATTGATGACAAACTAAAAGTTGATTTGATGTTGTTTGTGGTTAATTCCTTGAGTTAAGTAAGTGGAAGTAAGGTTAGATGTATGGCATACAATGTGTTTGATTCTTTGTCTAAACTTTGTTTGTGATTTTTCTTGATGTATTAGCATGTTATGAACCCTCCTAAAGTTAGAAATAACTCTTGAAATGTTGTTTAATTTAAAAATAATGAAAGGATGGAATTTGGTGGTGAATGTGAACTTGGGATTGTTCTCTTTTCCTCCTTGCTGGCCGGCTATGGATTGGAGGTTTTCCCTTGATCTTTGTGACTTATTGAACCTTAATTAAACTTAAGAAATTTGGCTAAACATTGGTTTAAACTTGTGTGTGAGTTGAGGTGAAATTGAGCAAGTAAATTGGTTGATTTGGCAAAGTAGCGGACTGTTTTGTTCTTCCTTGTTGGCCGGACTGCCTTGATTCATTTTATCATTTTGTGTGTTGAATTTTAAGGTTAAATAGTGCTATACAACTTGACCCTTTGTATATTAACTTTAGGAGATTGAATTGGATAAATTTGACCCAAAATGAATGAGGTTATGAAGGAGGAATATGGCGATTTTATCAAAGCCCTGAGCTGATCAGAACAGGATTTTATACGTTGGAAAGCTTTTGAATCTAGTTTCCAACGTCACCAACGGCGCTCGATTTTGACTTTTCTACAGTGAGATATGGCCATTTTTTCGAGACTGCGCGCGTATGACTGTTACACCCGAGAAAACTCTTTTGAATTTGAATGAGATTTTCCTTTTACTTAATTTTCTTGCACTTGTCAAACTCATTTTCTTATGACATTTTCCTACATTTTTTGTCTAACTTGCATGGTAAATTGAGTCAATTAACGGACCACTTGGTCACCTACTGAACTTACGTTTGGGTTGAAAAATGAATTTAGAATATTAACGACTTTTACTCGTTACCTTAGGATTGGGAAACGAAAGTGAAGGTAACTACGGGACTTGATGGACAAACTCTACATTTCTTAACAGGTGAGTATTCCACTGCATGTTACCTGTCTATGTGAGATATTTGAATATTTGGTCTGTGATTGTTTGATCTAAACATTTGATTTGACAAACTCGAGGTGAACGCGTACTTTATCACACTCGACATCTTTCGATTCTACTGAGACTCTGTATACTGATAATTTAAGATGTGTTTTCTCTATATTTGACTATACATCGTTTGGGTGATATCCCATAAACTATTGTGACTATTTGGGTACCCAACCTTGTAGGTGAGTCGGTTGTATCGAGCCAACAAGGGTTTTGTCGAGAAGACTGATGAACTCTTAGAACTATTTACTCAAAATTTGAAACTGGTATACTCGAGTATTACCTAATTATACTATTTGAGGTGTTCGGGACCGGTAAGGGGGTTGACTGGTGGACGGAATTTGGAGAAATTGATGTTTTACGGACATTATATTCTTTAAATGCAAACGTTGGCGGAAAGTCAACGGATTCTCGATACGATCAAGTTTGAGTGGATTTGACTTTTGAAAGCCACCCGTATTCTTGAATTGAATTGTGATTAAATTATTCCAATATTATACTGTATTTATTTGTTTATATTACGCCTCTAATTGGGTATATGCATACATATTTATTTGGAATCTCACTGAGTTTTAGTTCACCCCACTCCTTTTTGTTTTCCTTAACAGGTCTGTGATGGGACTGCTGTCAAGAACTTGCGTAGTTTTAAATTTTATCTTGAACTTATATTTTGAGTTGTAATTCTTTTATTTAGAAGACTTTATCTTTGAGTTTTATAAGTTTGAATTTGTAAGTTGGACACTTATTATATAAATTAAGTTTGGAATTGTAAGTTTGACATTTAATTCTATATTCTAAGTTTGGGAAGTTGGCATGACGATTATATTTTCATTATGGTTTGTAACATTTATTTCGAAGATATTTAGTTAGTTTTCTTGGGTTGCTGGTTCATTAGCTAACTGAGTCCCGACGAGAATTGGACAGGCAGTTCGCTAATCCTTAGGGTTCGTCCTGAGAAGAGGTGTGACTATCACAATGATGATTCAGTTCCGATTGGTTCTTCCTAACCCAATTAGCTCATCCCTTATATAGGTTAGTTTAGAAGTAGAAGTAGGAATAGTGCTAAATGTCATATCTATATATATATATATATCCACACACACATTAGACTTGCATATCTTTGTATCTTTTCCATGTATTGTAAAAATACCATTCAATTACAATATTATTATTATTATTTAAGTGTAAGTTGAGGGTTATCACTTCACTCCCTCACCATATCACATATCCCATCCCTCCTTTCCATTATATGTTAATTATTCTAAATCTAAGCTCTCTTTCTCATTTTTCTTTCCTAGTAAATAGAACATCTTTCTTCCATGAGAGGTAGAACAATCCTTTCCTTTGTTTGTTTTTTTTGTGTTTTTTAATAAAAAGTCTCTCGTAAGATTTGGTTAGGTAGTAAGAGTTTATTTTCTCTTAGAGATTCCTAATGATATTTTTTTTATTTTATAGAGATTTTTTAATCTCAGCACCTACAACTCCTAATGCTTTGGTTCCTAATCTTTTGGAAAACTAACTTAATTATCTACAACTTTTGTGCATCACATAGTGATTCTATTCTACAACTTTCAAAGATTAACATTTGCTCGTTGCATAGCTTTCAAAAGGTAGCATTTTAGATCAAGGTCACGCTGTCCGAGCAATTGACGTTAAAAGACAAACAGGCAATTATTATATTTGGAGAATGCAGTAACTAATTAATTAACCATATCACAACCAACTTCCTTTGGAGGAGTTGGCCACCACATGTATTGTGGTTGTGAGAGATCAAAGATTCAAACCTTACATCTTATCAATGCGCTATTATGTGCGACTTCTTTTAAATTCATTACAATAAGGTGCACCCTGTATGATTTTATGAAAGAGTACCTTGATTCCTTGCTCACTTCTTGAGGTAAAAAGGTTCCATCATCATGTCATCCAAATATGGAATCGAAGTCATTTTCCGCTTCACGGTTTTCCGGTTGGAGTAGAAATTGTCACCATCAAGAATCATATCCACCTTCCAATCCCTTCCAAAAGCAAAATAACAACTTAAATGAGTACTAATCACATTAAGCCGTCAACACTTTCGTTCGTTATATAGCATATTGTTTTGCTCATTATCTTTTTTGGCTAAGATATGAAATGATCCTGTGTTATGTTGACGTTACTATGGCTCCATTTTGGGTGGTTGTATTATTAGAACAATTTTAATACTATAATATTTTCTGATAAATGTATTTGCAAGATTTTTTTTTTTAAAAAAAAGTGATTGAAAAGTTCTATCACGATTTATACTATAGGGACAATATTACACTTGATGCAAAAAAAAAAAAAAAAGAACTATACAACAAATTTTCGAAAGGGTTGAAATTGAATGATCGGGTACTATCATGAGACATGGTGTCTATTGAATTGGAAAATACCCACCAAATGACAAGAAATGTGACAAATAAGAAGCAGTAAAATTTAACGGAGGGCAACAGCAAAGGTGTTGCTAATGACTACATCATTAATTAATGCGAAAAAGTGGACAAGGTCGTTAATTAGTTAATAATAATAATCAGTCTAGCCTTGCACTTGCGCCTTGAAGTGAGTGATGATCCTACATGCGCAACATTGATGATGATAGCAGTAAATCTTCATAATAAATCTTCATAATGGGGACTCCTAACTCCTAAAGCTGCATTGCATTGATGAAGAAGAAGGTGAAAAGGGCTGTGAGGTGAGTAAGGACTAAAATGGCAACCGGGGGCCGGTTCGGGTAGATGAACGTCTTCACGACGTCGTTTCCAATCAACAGCATTCCATCCAACCAAAGTTGAAAGTGAAAACGGAAAGAAAAGAAGAGAAAAGAAAGTGACAAAGATAAAGATGGGATAAGAAGGGAAAAGGAAAAAAAAAATACGAAAAGGAAAGAAAGGGTTTGTCGGACGGGGGGGGGGGGGGGGGGATTCCCTATCCCTAATTCCACTTGATTGAATTGGATGCTGGTGATTGTGCTGCTGCTGCTGCTGGGCATAAAGAAGTCTCCCCGTTAATTCTTCCGTTTGATGGCCGTAAGGCCTTGTTTCCAATTCATCGTCTCCATCGCTCGTCACCATCATCCTCATATTCAAACGGGCCCCCTTTTCTCTTCCTCTTTGATTCTCCCTACTCCAACCAAGACCTTCCCAACCGTCATCCTTCGCCGTTTTTTCTTCCCGGTCCCCATTCTCTCTTATTCATCAACAGCAAAAGCAGAAACCCTCGCCAACTTGTCCTCCACCTCCACCCCAATCACCGCCGCTCACACATTCTCCCAAGCTTACGCCTGCGTCTACTCGCCTCCGGCCGTCGCTATCACCATCCGAAACCATGTCGCAGAAGATCGGAAAGTCTGTCCGCCGCCCTGGCGCCGCCTCCAAGGCCCGGGTTTATACTGATATTAATGTGATCCGCCCTAGGGAGTACTGGGATTATGAGTCCCTCACTGTTCAATGGGGGTAATTGATTGTATTGAAGTGACAAATATTGCTCCATCATTTTTATGGGCAAATTGGGTGACAATTAATGAATTTCTTGGATTATTTTCGTCACGTTTTTTTATTTACCTTTTTTTTTGTTTTAATTGATTATGGGCTTTTTTTTGTTGGGTGATAGGGAGCAGGATGATTATGAGGTGGTAAGGAAGGTGGGGAGAGGAAAATACAGTGAGGTTTTCGAAGGAGTTCACACTACCAACAATGAGAAATGCATTATCAAAATCCTTAAGCCTGTTAAAAAGAAAAAGGTCAATTTTTTGTTCTCTTCTTTCTTTGTGAAGAATTATTTGGTGCATCTCCTGATTGCCCTCTTAACGTATTAAGGTTCCAATCTCTTGTCTTTCTTTGAGAATTACGTCTTAAATTCCTTGTAATGCGTAAGCCTCCTGTAATTGGTTGTTTTTGGTCAGTATTTGGGCTTTTTAGTCTCTCATAGTGCATGGTTAGAAAAGGTTGGGACGTCTTTGTTTAGATAAAAATGGAAGGCAAACAGAAGAGAGGTGCCTGGAAGGATCCTGTGTTGTGTATGTGGATATTATTGATGGGGATAAGAAATGAAATTTGAGGTTTAAAGTAAACTATTCAAAATTTTAGTGTATTCGCATTTTCAAATGTAAACAAAGGGAAGGGAAATCCTGTTAATGGATATTTTATGAATGCCTGAAGTATCCTTGTATGTTTTCTTTTTCCTTCTTAGTCTCTATTAGTTCTGTAAAATGGAGCATAGTATGGGATTCCCCTCATTTATCTGAAAGAGGAAAAGCTGGCATAAGTAATTTGATTTGCAAGCAAACTCATGTATTGGTAGCTGAATACATGTAAAGTGATTTTGTAGTCATTCTACTATAGCATTTTAATGAATTAGAAAATTTTCTAGAAAATCATGTTCTTATTAATATTTATAGTCAAAATTGTCCTTCCTCGCTCACTTACTTTGAATGCATAGATTTTGTCACTACTGGCAGCAGAGCTTCGGTTAAAATTCTTCGTCTAATGCTTTTAGCAATCTAATTTACCTCCTAGCATATCCCAAAGAAGCTCACTGAAATTTTTTACTACTAACTTGGAAATTACTATTTTTTGTTTTATCTTATAATTGTATTGAGGGTATTGTGCAGTTTCGAGGAAAACTATATTTGCTAAGGTAGTAGCATGATATATTTAGCATGGATAATCTGACCGGATTTTTCCGAGTATCTGAACAAGTACTCATTTGTGCTCTTTAATTTATGTCCTTTTGTAAAACTTACTTATATGTCATGCATTGCAGATCAAGAGGGAGATTAAGATTCTGCAGAATCTTTGTGGTGGGCCCAAATATTGTAAAGTTGCTTGATATTGTTAGGGATCAGCAGTCAAAGACTCCGAGTCTTATATTCGAATATGTGAACAACACAGATTTTAAAGTGCTCTATCCCACACTATCAGACTTTGATATCCGCTATTACATTTATGAACTTTTGAAGGCAAGCCTCTTGTTCTCTCTCTTTAACTAATGTAGAGGAAGACCTTTGCTTTTAGTGTCAAAAGGTTGCAAGTAAACTGCTTTTAGGTTGACTACCTTGATCAGTTAATTTGTCTAGGTGGTTGTTGATTTGCATTGGGATATTGTTGAGACTTATCATAAGTGCTGCCAAGAGCTTTCCAAAACTCTACTTGTAATGTATGCTTGAATACTTGTTTTTGAAGATCATTGCTCCTGACATTCTTTCTTGACCTGTATCTCATAATACAATGACTGATAGGAATGGTAATGGCTGGCATGCTGATCTTTTGTCACTGCAACTGGAGTTAAAAGTAATTTTTGATCATATCTTTCTCAACAAGGGAGCCTCACTACAATAGGACATAGTGTCAGAAAATTTATGTTTCTTTGAGTGACTGACATATTTCTGAGCCAACCTGCCTTGTGGGGCACGGGCAAAGGGGGTCGGTTGAAGGTTGCTGCTGAATGCTGATTAAACTGATATCAGTAGAAAAAAAAATTGAAACTGGTGTCTTCTAAGTAATCATGAATTGTCTTTTATTTTGTTTCCTGAAAGTCCAATAAGAGATTTTGGTGATCAACTAGAAGTATAGGTTGATGAAGAAGAGTCTCTCTCTGTAATATTCAGGGGTTGTTATTCAGTAAGATTGCAAACTGATTTTGTTGGTACAATAAGATTCTCCAGGTAAGAGCTGTATCTGTACCGTTGTTATAAAAAAAATTTCAGTGGCACTGGTATAAAATTTACTTCCTTGAGCCTGGTAAATGAGCCTCACCATTGGCTATGAGAATTGAGTAAGGTTAGGTTTCAAAATACTGAGTTTTTGATCAATTAGATTATGACTTTTTTGACATTTGATTTGATTTTCTTATGTGCGCTGGAATCTTTTAATCTCTTTATTTTCCTTTGACTTCATTTTCCAGTTCCTATTGAGTTACCAACATATAAAGATGTCATCTTTCAGAATCCTAATTTTGAGGTTTTCTTTCCCTTTTATGTGCAGGCATTAGATTATTGCCATTCTCAAGGTATCATGCATCGTGATGTGAAGCCCCATAAATGTCATGATTGATCATGAGCAGCGTAAACTTCGTCTTATAGACTGGGGACTTGCAGAATTCTATCATCCTGGAAAAGAATACAATGTTCGTGTAGCCTCTAGGTTTGCCTCCTTCCAATTGTTGTGGTTAGATTGCGTATGATGCTAGTAATGTGTTTTCTTATGTACTTTTTGTAATCTAGATTTAGGATGTCTGTTGTGGATTCTTGGTGTAGTATTGTGTTGCATTGGCTGTCAAATATGCATGAAAGAAGTTTTGGAGGATGAAATGCTTTCTTATTAGGGCCTCAAGATGCTGATTGCCAAAATGATGAAATAAAAAGAATGATAGCAATTGCCATCCAGAGTTTTTTGGTATTCACCTTCCTAATTGAGGTTGCTTTTAATTCTCATAGAAATCTCCAGTACATTACAGAATCATAGTCCAAAGCCATGATATTTTGAGTTTTTCCTGAACTCGGAGGGTTATGCTAGTAGTTTACTTAAAGTAATGGAGCCTACCCTTTTTTTTAAGGAAGGACACACTAATCTAAAAGAATTCTGTTAGACTTTTATGGCACATTCAATTGCAGAATTACTGATGAGAAGTAACTCTTATGCTCATGCACAAGGGAAGTAACAAAAGAGATGAGAAATGATATGATTCATTTCGAGACAAGTTTAAAAAAAAAAAGGAATCAACTTGTACAGTTCTGACTTTTTACTGGATTCATTATTGAGCTGATGGAATTGAAGTTCAAGCCCAATAGATTGGAGTGGGGAAATGACCTTTTTATCCATTCAGAAGTCTAGAAGAAGTAAATTTGAAAAGTTTGAAAGGCGTTGAACTGAAAATTGACATGATATTTGTTAAACTTAAACTCAAATTAGAGCAGGATGGGTTGCGTTTTTGAACTGAAAATTGACATGATATTTGTACAGTTCTGACTTTTTACTGGATTCATTATTGAGCTGATGGAATTGATGTTCAAGCCTAATAGATTGGAGTGGGGAAATGACCTTTTATCAATTCAGAAGTCTAGAAGAAGTAAATTTGAAAAGTTTGAATGGCTTTGAACTGAAAATTGACATGAATATTTGTTAAACTTAAGCTCAAATTAGAGCAGGATGGGTTGCGCCTTTGAACTGAAAATTGACATGATGTTTGTTAACCTAAAGCCCAAGTTAGAGCGGGATGGGTTGCGAGTTTTGATATGGTGTATTGAGTACTCTGGTTGGAGTGTAGTGAGATTTTTCTTGTTTTTTAATTCTTTCATTCAGTATAGCTGAAGTTTTGTTTCTTGTTCCTGGTGGTATTCATAGCGGATCAAAATAATGATTTTATTGGTATTGGATGCCATAGATAAGGCTTCTCTATTTCTTCTAGAGACCTGTGGCTTAAACTCTGGAGCATTTGGTGCCTGCTTACAACTTTAATTAGAAGTTCAAGAGCCATTTTAAAATATAATCTTTTGGATGAGTGGTTTTATCATTTTGTTTGTAATCCCCACCTTGAAAGTACTCATTTTCATCTGCATTAAGCTTATTTAATTATTTTACCGTTTACTTTGCAGATACTTTAAAGGGCCTGAACTTCTTGTTGATTTGCAAGACTATGATTACTCACTGGACTTGTGGAGTCTTGGCTGTATGTTTGCTGGAATGGTAATCAACCATTTTCTTCTTTGCAATCTGCTTGGTTTTAAATTTTTCTTATCTTCATTTCTTTGATGAATGTTTGATATGATTGTCCTGCAAATGCACATACCCATTTTTTGTTTGTTTTCATTTTCATGACCTGAATTTTGAGTGTCACCTTGCTCATACAATAAACAGAATTGGGATAAGTTGATTATATCTGGATGATTTCTTACTGTTATATGTTGGTGGCAGACTAGATTAATAATGTGGACTTGTCTCTTTTACTTGATGCTTATTTTGATGGCTTGTGCTGGCAGATATTCCGGAAGGAGCCTTTCTTTTATGGGCATGACAATTATGATCAATTGGTCAAGGTTGCTAAGGTAAGTAGAATAGTATTCATTCAGAAAATACTACCCGTGAGGATACACCATCAATCATGAATGTGTTAAAGAGTAGCATAACTGATATTTGGGTTGGCTATCCATCTGGTTATTACTTTGGGCATGATGTGGCTAAGTATACTTGAACTTGTTTATGTTGGTGAACTATATTTATCAATGGTGTTTAGTTTAAATACTTGTGAACTATATTTGTCAATGGTGATGGCCATGGAAATCTAATTAGCATTAATTTGCATTTGCTTTCATTGACATGCATCATGGGCAAGTTATAGCTTGCCATTTAATTCTGGAGTGGAATAATTTGGATGATCACGTTTGAGTGATAATAGTTTAGATTTCATGGATGATAGGTGTTGGGGACTGATGAGTTAAATGCTTATCTGAACAAGTATCGCTTGGAACTAGACCCACAACTAGCTACACTTGTTGGGAGGTTAATCCAAAAACCTCAATGTTGACTAACTCTCGTATATTTCATTCCCAGTTTATGTATAAGAATCTGGTCATTCTTGTTATACAGGCATAGCAGGAAACCATGGATGAAGTTCGTTAATTCTGATAATCAACATTTAGCCGTGCCTGAGGTAGGAGACATAGTCTTACTTGTGAAGAGCCAAATTAGACTTGATTCTTGCTGATTCTGTATGTATTCTGTTTTCAAGGCAATTGACTTTGTTGACAAGTTGCTGCGGTATGACCATCAAGAACGGCCTACTGCAAAAGAAGCGATGGTAAAATTCTTTAACCCTCCTTTATAGGTCAAGAAGCAACTTTTGATTTATTTTGTTAGTTGGTTCTCTCTCTGTTTAGGAAAATGCCAGATTTTTGTCAAATTACATGGACAGTAATGTCTGGTATTGACAGGCCCAATGCCAGTGCTTTCTTGATCTTCTTTTCCGAACTCTTTCCTTTTGACTAGGGAACTTATTTTCAACTATGAGTTGGGAAGAATACTTTGTTTTAAGGATCAGGGTTTTCTTTGTTTCATAGGAGACCACATATATTAAATTTAGCAGGAGAACCACAGACCTTTGTGTAGTTGTTATATGCTTCGTTATGAGCTGCGAAGTTTCAGAGTTCTGATACATTAAAGTGCCCTCTCTCCAAGTCTGGTTAAGGCTACATATACTCAGTGGCAAGACCCTCAGCCTATGGGTTTAGTGGCGCATGTTTAATTATTAGAAAGTTTTGTGAGTTGTTTTGTAACACTGGAGCTTTTTCTGCAGGCCCATCCTTACTTCTACCCTGTAAGAAATGCGGAAAGTAGCAGAACTCGAACATAAAATCAGATTCAGATTCAACAAGCTCATTTTTTTCCTGTACCATTTGTAACATTTCTGAATTACTTTTCTAGAATTTGTTCGAGTTGCCATTGCTTTTGAAGTCTCTGTTCACTTTTATTCACCTTTGAGTGTCCTAGTTCTCAAGCAAAAGTTTAAACCTTCAATGCTCCTGAATTAGTTTCAGGCAGCACTAATTCCTTCAGCTACCCCATGTCTACTTGCAGTTTGTAGCGAAGTTTTGTATATGGAATATCATATAACAACTGCTTTGAAATATTTTAATGAGGATTTGTGGGCAATGTTCCAATTGTTTTTCTTTATTGTGGTAGAATTGAATGTTGTTTCGTGCCACATTGATATTGGGGAGAGAAGCGGCGAATAGTGATTTTGCTGGACTTGCCTTGCATTGCATAGTTAGCCAAAATGCTAGAATGCTAGACTAAATATAAAAATGGATTCACAGATTCTTGCTTATTCTTCAGTGGAAGGGAATGCTTGTAGTATTTATGGTATGTCTCGGTGAGAGCGGTGGTGTTTAGATTAGGGTGTTTTTTTTGTCTGGTATGCCTAATGGTTCAGCTCTTGTGCTTGCTCTTGCTTGTATAAATTACCCGACAGAATATCAACGATTTTGCAACGCAGTCCTCCTGCTGAGATTTGTCATGTCAAAAGCTTAAACCTACTTATGAAAGGGTTGGGTTGAAAGAAATAGTAGTTCAAATACTTGTAGGTGACTGGTATACATGATATACACGATTTTTGTCCCCATTTTGGAGAAAAGAGTGAGAAGTGGGGAAGGATAGGAGTGGATAATTGATGAAAATGGAAAGGAAAAATGGGTTTTAGGCCTTTTTTTGTTTTGTCAGCAACGATACATTGTATAATTTACGTTGTATTAGGGATTAATAGATATACAGAATTAATTAAATTTTTAAATTTTTTTTACTCCAAATGAGATTTGAATCTTCACCCAACCCAAAGAGGGGCTTAAGTCCCTCCTGTGGCCGCTCAGTGGTTTGGGTTTTAGGCATTTATGGAAGGTGGTTGCTGGGTCTACGAGGAAAGGTTGATGTTGTGTCAGTAGTAGTAGGTCTTCGACATGGAACCTAGTGAAATCTGGGTTTGGCAGCTTCCTTCCAAACAAGGGAGATAGGCTTTAGCCTTTAGGCTGGTAGCAGCGATTCAGCTTGTGGGGGGACGGAATCCCCTCCTCTCTAGTCCTTGGCTGATGGTAGCAGCTCTTTACATTGTCCCGGCTCCATCCACCCGATTGAGTGGGTTGTGATCTTATCCAGGCCTTGGGCAGTGCTCCTAAACCCTTTATCTGGTCATCCTCTTTTTCTTCCTGTGTCCATTGCCTATTGTAGCATAAACTCTGTTGGTATTTTTTTACCCAAAAAAAAAAGGGATAATTTCAGAAACCTCCCTTGAGGTTTCATGAAATATCACCTAGCTCCCCTAAACTTTTCAAAATTTCACTTAGCACCCTTAAAGTGATAGTAGAGCCATATACTAATATCAAAGGTGATGAATTGTCAATAATACCCTCATATTTAAATTTGCTAAACTTGTTTTTCTTTCTCTAAATTTCCTACTTTTCTTTAACAATGTATATACAAATATACATACATACATACATACATATATAATTGAAATGCAAATGTTAATGAAATATATGATTTAATCAATGAAATATTCAATGCATTTGGAGAAGAATAGCTGTAGGTTCTTTTTATTTTTTCCCTTTTTTGGTGTTTCACAACTTTATTTATTTATTTATTTATTCCTATTCATGTAGAGCGCAAGAGAAATAAAGTAATTGAAATTTCGACAGTTTTTCAAATTCTGACTTTTTCTATAATAAAATTTTTATATTTCACACTCATAAAAAAAGTCTGTCTATTTTGAGTAAATTTTTTATATGATATTGAAGTTGAATTTCATCTATTATTAAGTTTTTTGTACTCAAATGTATGATTTTACATGCTAATTACCTTTAACGCTATGAAGAGTTCTATTTGTAGAAATGATTTAAAAAATAGTATTTGCTTTTACTGTCTTTTCCTACTATAGAAGTGACTATTGGTTGTAACATAAAATCTTATCTCCTCACTTTTAAGATGGTTCCAATTTAGTGATTTTTTTCTTGATTTGTAAAATGTTCATTTTTTTATGGCCTAAGGGTATTAAAGGCACTAAAATAATCTCTCTCCTCAAACATGAATTTTTTAATATTGCTTTTGGTTAGAAGGGCTCCCAATGTTACCAAAATGTCAATTCAAGGGGTGCTAAGTGAGATTTTAAAAAATTCAAGGGAGCTAGGTGATATTTCATAAAATCTCAGGGGAGGTTTATGAAATTATCCCAAAAAAAAACACTCTGTTAGTATATTTTGGGGAAGGCGACAAATGATATGAATTACCATGCTTTCTATCTAACAAACTGTGTCAAAAAAAAAGAGAAAAAGAAAAACAAGAATTAAATGAATGACACGCATCAAAGCTGACACCTGCTGCACCTGTCATGCTGACTTTCGGCTGCTTTATCTTTCTAAATTAACGAGAACATTAACATCCCAACTAATTACCCTCTTCTCGTTCGATAAGCATTACATAAATTATTACATGTTCGAAAAACAAAATAGAAGAATAATAGTAGTATAAAGTACTTGGTAAGGGTGTCAATGGGACTCTGTGTTTCAGGTTTTGACAAGTTTGGGGCTTTCGAGCTTCTAGAATTTTTGGCTCCGACCTAGGTTAGAAAACTTAAGCTCAACTCATTGTTTAATATGGGTTTCGGCCTCATATTAGGCTCAACCTAAGTTTATAATTAACTACATAATTATAAATTATTAATATTTTAACGTTATAATATGTATACTTATATATTATATATATAATTTAATATGTAAATGTGTGTGTGTATATAAAATAGACTAGACCTTAATCGGATTTGAATCTAGCAAGACCCAAATTCGACTCATATTTAATTCGGACGTATTATTTAGACTCGCAGTCTATTCGATCCTATTTACCATAAGGCTCATTGGGCTTTTTGCGAGGCAAATGGATCGAATTTAAACTAATCCGGCCCCATTATTGTATTGGTGGCATCAGTTAATGTAGGTTAATGACTCGACTTCCAAGTAATTTTGTTACAAGAACGATGCCATTATCCAAAATAGATAACATCATCATCAAACAATGGGGGTAATTATCGTAAAAAAAAGAGACTGGAGTTTGACCACGATGAAGTCCTTACTCGGGCCCTCTCACGATCGCAGTCTTATACTGTGGAAGATGTAGCTGGAACTTTCAACGTCTTAAATATAGTTTAGCTGAACGGGATGGTTGCTTCGAGATATTCTTGTGAGTACTTCTCATTCAATTTCAAACAAAAAGACACCTCACCAAGACACCTCACCAAGAGACTTTTTCCTTTTTGACGTAAAATTTCCCACATTTTCTGGGTTTCGATGAAAAAAATAAAATGGAAAGTGTAAGAAACTAATAACAACATTGCTGATAATGCTGACACAAAAAGAAAACTTCTTGTCACACAGATCACAAAAATAAAAATAAAAAAATACAAGGTTTAGAATCGTTACTCTTGATTTAATTTATAATAGAGTATTTTATTATATGTTTTTGGGGATCTCAGTACCAGAATTTTTTGGCGAATAATTTAAGGAATTTTTTGTGAGTAACGTCAACTTTGCTTGCCTCTTAACAGAATTGAGGCAAGCAATATGGCATTATCTTTGGCATCGGTCACCATTTCTGTTTTTGCCATCGATTTGTTACAACTGCTACCATTCTTTAAAGTACCAAAAAATGACAAGAAGAACAAACTGCTGACCTTTTTTTATACACAATTTGCGGAACAATTAATTGTACAAAACAACATTCCAACAGTTCAAATGACTTCGAAGCAAACGAGAGTCGGCACATAGGATTATTGAAAACAAGCTGATCACTTCTAAATAATTATAAAATGGTTCCTTTAGAGTAGTGGGGGGTTGGATGATAATATGTGATTATTTCGCAGAAGCTTCTGTACTACGTGAAGACTCGACTATTCATGGATGTGCCCAGTTTGGTACTTGGTAGAGTGGAAGAGAAATGGGAATAGGATAAGGTCTTTTTCATTGGGCAAGTCACTGATGTTGACCAAAGATTAGAGACAAAGATGCCAAGGTCGGCGAGTTACGGAGGGCCACATTCATTATCGCGGGTTCTGGAATTCTTTTATTTGCAAAGCATCCGTTACATCACACTATGATTTAATCATACCAATAATATCAGCGCTACCTGTATTCTCTGGAAACGTTCTTCAAGATTAGTGAGTATTTATTAACACATCACACGTCAAATTGTGTGAGCTGCTTAGGGGGGGGGGGGGTCAAGACTCAACCAAAAAGCGTATTGATTGCTAAGGTCAAACTGGCTAAAGTCGGACAAGGGCCTCAATAGTCAATAGTAGTTAGATTCAATCTGTCCTTAACAATTGCTGAAGGTCAACATTCTTTTACATATTCCAGTGGCAAGCAATTATTGGACATTTACTGAGTTCGCACTTTGGACTTTGAAGCTTGACTAGACATTGCACAAACAAACCTGCAAAACCGAACCAATGACCATTTCCATTTGAGAGAGACAGCTCTACCTCCAAAACCTTTTCTCATGCCATTTTGTAACCCCGCACAAACGCGCCAAATAATTTCCAAGAAGATCTCGTCTACCCACCATCATTTTTTGAACTGGAACATTCATGGATTTTCGGGTAGGGGGTATCTTCTTCAAGCCGGAATTTGAAAAGAACGGAGTATTTATTTTCTGCTAGAATCGCGTGTGGTCCCCGGTGTAAACTTGTGGGATTTCGGATTCTGCTCCAAGGTCTGTCTTTAAAGAAATTACAGACGGGCCATGAAGAGTTCTAAGAATACTACTACTATATATCATTGGGGATCCAGTAATTGGAGAGACAGGTTAAGGACAGAGGTTCTCCTTGCTAATCAGACATTTGGCATCCAATCCGATGTGAAAGTACTTGGTTGAAGGGACCATTCACCTTACGTAACGCACTCAACTCCAATGTCCGATCCTCCTTTTTACCAAGCATCTTGCTACTGGTATTTAGTTGGAGTATGAGTATCTATCTAAACAAAAGTTACTAGACATATGATATGATATGACCACCAAGTTAGTTACTTCTACTGCATACTATAATTCAATATGGGTCAACCTTAAAAATCTTGAAAGTAGGGGAAAGGAAACCTGTAGGTCAGCAATTAGAGAGTTTGGACAAGAAAATGACTTGAATTAACTTGTACAACCGCAGTTAATTGACACCATTTTTTTTCCCCTAAACAAACACAATTAATTTGCAATAACTGCGTATGGTTCTCATGACTCGGTGAGATGCTGGATGAATTATAGAAGCAAGAAAATATATATATATTAGGATTTTAGGAGAAATGTAGCATCTCGAACCTCAAGCGCTATGGGTGGGTGTACGTAGATGATGATGACAAAATGAGAACCGGAGAATGCATTTGTTTTGAAGAGCAGCAGAATCCTCAAGGAATCTAAGAAGTATTTTTAAGGGGCACATCCTTCTAACTCGAGCCTCTCAATTCTCTTAGAGTCTCGAGTATAGCATCTGATATTTTCAGCTTTTTTCGATCCTTGAAAATCATCCAGACAAAGTTTGTGATTGCTAGCTTTTAGCTGAATAAGCGATTCGCAGAGAATTATTTGCAGCTGATGAGAAGGAACGTGACGAGATAGGTCAATACCCGTACCCATTTGTGAGAAAAGGAAAGGTGATGCTAAATTAGATACACGTTGCATTGGTATCCCAATTTGGATTCTTAAAAATAGACTTCACCTTTTGGCTCGACTCTTCACTCTTGAGCTTGATCTTGGAGATTTTAGCTTGTAACTGGTTCATTCCTTTTCGGCCTTTTGCCAATAGAAAATACATAGACATGCAAAACTATACGGAGAAAAGAGTACATTTGACTACTATTACTACATACGTAATAATCCCAATACAATTACGTGTACCCAATACTCCTATATATATAGGATAGTTAGTATTTTGCATGTGCAGCGCCATACGTCTGTCTTGTGTTTAGAACATCACATCTCAGGACGCCTAACCTATGACCATTCATCCACATTCCACATACACATCATCGTACGTAGGATCACTACCCCAAAAGGGATACGGCTACGGCCAAAGTAGACTACTATGATGTAAATAAATACACGTAAATATATATATATATATATATATATATATATATATATATATATATGCCCGCGCACACACGAAAAATAATGAAGTATTATGAAATATCATCTTCATCAGTTCGTGCAAATGCAATCCGATATTTGTTCTTATCCTTAGGAAGCGAGACTCCATGCTCTATCTTTCAGTACCTTTTTGTCCATCGTGACAATCGAAAGACCTTTTCAACCAAAGAATATTAAGAATCTAACGAAATGGAACCTGCTTGGTGCTCCACTCCAAAACCTAATGAAGCGGCCATATCCAATCAATTACGGGCACTCTTGTATTATCACTTTCAATAGATCCTTGTTCCTCTCTCCCTTTGTCGGTCAGAAAATGCATTTTATTTTTATTTTTTCTTGAAAATTTCAACAGGAGATGATGATAGGGATGTAGTGTAGTAGACCAATTCTCGAGTAACACAGTATTAGTGTGCATTTATACTGATCAATCTAGTAAAAAGCAATGTTTTGAAAATCGGATCGGTTCGATTGATTGAACTGCGAACCGGTCATGTGCCTTTGGTTCGATTTAATTAAAAATTCAAAGAATTAATTGAACCGGTCAAAACGGTAAAAATCGATAAAAATCAGAAGGTTCAAGCGATTTTATTAAATATATTTTTTTAAATATATATTATAGTTCTATTCAAAATATTTAATATTAAAATGAATAAAAAATTATTAAACCTTTGAACTAGGGTCGAATAGGTCAAACCAATCGAACCGTAAACCGAAAGATTTTCGATTCACTTTTCGATCCGAATTTGAAAACATCGGTAAAAAGGGTGCATGTCTTCTGCTCCGCAATTTCATTTTGGGTTAGTAGTCTTCCTTCTCTGAATGCTTTTTTTTCTCTCTCTCTCTCTATGTGTGTGTGTGTTATTTGACGTTCTTTAAATTAAATTTCTATATAATTTTTGAATTAAGATCTTGTTAGGCCTCTTTTATCGTTCACCGCAACAGAGTTAGCAGAATAATTGTTAAACAGACAAAAGCGATGGGGTCATTTTAGCTGAAATTATTTCTCTGTTACAACTTTCAAAGGGTGCTGCGCTGCCGGGAATCTTTTAAAGGGGCCTACGCATTCAGGCACACAAGTTGGAATTCAGCAATTCTCTTCTTCGTGCTTTCAAATCAATAAAATTGATGTCCGAAACGAGTAATAAAGCTACCAATCTTATCTGAATAGACTAATAAGCAAGTCCTCGTGATATTTCCTCCGTTTAACCATGAATATAAAGTCAGGAACAATTACCACTACGTGTCATATGCTCTGTGTTCGAATCTTTTTTGTGCTTAATTAGCTAAGAAATCTTGAAGGTTTTGTTTATATACTGCAAATTGGCCAAAAATTATTAAAGGAAGTAGAAACACAGTGTTTGGATTGCAAATTTATTTCAAATAACATTTCGCTTGCATCATAAACACATTTTTTAATCCACCTTTTATATTCCCAACTACTTTTTATCTCACATACATCAAATCACAAAAAATATTACAGTAATTATTTCAAATAATACTCTATCCATATGTTCTTGTCTTTCGGCTTAGCTGATCTTTACTTTAACAGAATAAGGTTTTGTAAAGGTAGCTCAACCTTTGGGTTTAAAAAAATATATATATATATAAAATGACCTTAGCCCTTGCATCGAATTCATTTGTTAATTTATAATGCAATTCAATTGAAATAGTATGCGTTGCAATGATATCAGTTTGAAGCTTAACTCTACAGCAGTAGTTTTTCCTTTCTCTTGACTGGAAAAGCTTAGACATAAATTGATAGGAGAATTTTCCTGGTTTTTCCTTCACAGATTAGAAACTTGATGGAGTGCTTCAATTGAATTTCTACATCGACTACCATAGTTTTGAAGTATAACCATTCATGGTTTTTTTTTTTTTAAATTCCGGCGCTTGGATTGATATATGTACGCATTACAGGTAATGAAGGGGATTAAGGGAATTAACGTTCCTTTCCTTCTTGTTATGCGGCTCCATTCATATACCCTTTTTCCCGCGAATTTGCAGTTCTAAGCTCCTGTATCATTTCCTCTACCGATTTTCTTTTCACAATTAGCAAAAAAATTAGCTGGCTATACAAATTGAGCAAGATTATTAGCCTTTAATTCTTCATAGCTAAAATTTTTGACAATAATCCAAAAGGGGATTACCGATCATTTAGAAATGGAAATAAAACCCTCTGCTCGAATTCTGGTATTTACTATTTACTATATGTACATAGGTTGTCAGAGGCACAGTAAATTGTCTGTGTCAGTGTACATACGTTAGGCAGATGCAGTAGCAGTCAAACAAACTTTGATTTGGTGATGCTAAACAAAGCACTTCCTCTGCAGGCTAAGAAATCGTCTCAACACGATGGCTTGATTCTAGAGCTGCCTCCCAGAAGATTCTCTGCTTAACGGCACATCTCCAACATAAAATCGAGTCTTACCTGTATCATCTTCCACTTACAATGTATGTGGTAGATAATCGAAAACGCTCTGAATTATCTGGATTTGATACCCCAAGCCCAAGAAGAAATATTTAATTTGCATTTATCACAGAAAATGAGCTTAACAACGCGTGGCACATGTTAATGAACCCTAAATTGCTTCCCTGTCTCCTTTTTAATTGTGTGTTTGAATACTAATAAAACCAGCATCTAGGAGGGGCCATGTTTAGGGTTTGGAGAACCCTAAAGGGGCACATCAGAAAGCTGAATCCCGTCACATTTACTAGCTTGCTCGAGCCTGTCTACTTCCAGCATTACAAGTTTGACAAGCCCAAATCTTATCTTTGCATGTGTATTTAATGTATACCAATTACTGGTAAGTGAGCTCTTGTGCATGAACGTTTTAATTTCATCACATTCTTGACTGCGGATGTACATCCGTTCTAGCGACTTTCTGACAATTTGCTTGTTAATTGCTACTTCAAACTTAAATCCGAGTTGATGCTAATCGCCATCAAAGGAAGTGTAAAAGAAAATGAAGGCAGAAGTATAATTATCTCCATCTGTCAGGATGGACGGGACAGACATGTGCGAAGTAGCCATCGAGTTTGTAGTTGTTACACTCTGAATCAGCCACATGGAACTCACTGGATGCAGTACTATTATGTAGATATGAGACGAAAGCTACAAGAAATCAAGAAGACAAATTGAAGGCCAGGTTTTGGCGTGGCCAGAAATATGCAAGATGGACGTACGAGACATGATGGTGAAGCACAAGTCAGCATTAAATGAGGGTATGGCTATCCTGAGTTTCCAATCACACATCAATTCGCTGAAACAAACAAGAGGCTAGTAGTACTGTATTGTGTAGTATATTAGGCCTCGATCCACCAGGCTCTGCGTGGCGCAGAGTGTCATCGATGTTCATGAACGGTCACTTAAAAAAAAAAAAATGTCTTGACCCCCATGGGTCATGAGTGACTGAGAGAGGACTAGGGAGTGAGGAAAAGTGATGGGGCAGAAAATCAGGGGGTGGGTGGGGGCAACTGGCAAGTCAGTGAGAGGAGACATGGTGCATAATCCAGGGGATTCGGCCGAGCCGCGGCCGCACCCTAGTGTCGGACACTCAGCTTACAAATGGCCAAAAGCCGAACAAAGATTTAGAATTTTATTAGTGGGTGGGAGGGGGAAGGAAATGACAGCTCCTCAAAGCCTCCCAAATTCATACTTACCCCTCCTGCGCCTATCCTATCCTCCTTCCTAGTAACAACTTTTAAGAGTACACGCCAAACTCCCTCCCAGTATATCCGCCCAGTTCTGGTCTCCACAACCCTACCCACTTCTGGCACGCTTTTCTCTTGAGAACCCAACATTCATAGCTGCGCAATTATTAGTATATAAAGAAATATATATATATATACTACTGTATTAAGTATCAGACTATAATATTGGAAAGGTCATATATATATATATACACACACACACTACTGTATTAAGTATCAGACAATAATATTGGAAAGGTCATTTCGCGACTGGCTTACTTATTAGCCGATAGAATTTGAAGTCACTTTTTAATCTTTGTTGTTATCCAATTTCATTCGCTTCCACGAAACTCTTATTAAGACCGAGACAAATTCGCATGTTATTGTACGTAAAAATCATCATATATAAATAAATGGGGTACACTAGCCAGTCTTTCCTGTTTCATTCACTTCCACGAAACTCTTATTACAATTGAGACAAATTCGCGTCTTATTGTACGTAAAAATCAGCTTTATACAAATTGGTTTCACGAAGAGATCACTGTGGCACTGCGGAGGGTAGGCATGCCAGCCAGCCACTGTATATGACATGTTTGCTTTGATTACAAATCAACTGAATTTTACAGTATCGGATAGACAAGTTATAATAAGGAGATGATGCGGTACTATTTATTTTGTGTTTTTTTTCCCTTCAGATCATGCAGATGCTCGAGTGTTTTGAGAAGAAAGTTTACGTGGTGCCAGAAACGGGTCGTTGCTTATGAAAAAGAAAGAAAGAAAGCAAGAAAGAAACGGGTCGTTGCTTTGCTTTGTCGGTCAAACTCGTTAATGAGTCGGGTATAAGTCACAGCAGTAATTGGATAGGGTTTTTCTTTTCTGGGTTAGGTCGCTTGCTTGTATTATGTCACGGACCCTTTGCCTAAAGCATGCATGGAGGAGGAAACAAAGGTCCCCATTAGACATGAGCGGCTCGGGGAAGCGCAAATTTTGAATTCCTTTTATTGACCAGGTGTTTTGCCGGGTCAAAATAATTTTCTTTTTGTAGCAGAAGATCTGGTGGAGGAGACTGACACATAATCCGCAGCCAGCTATGTGTGTTTTCTGCAAGCGAGCACTAACTGAACATAAATTAAACTCTAATCAAATCCGCAGTTTTCCTCGAGCCACACCACCCACTCATCAATCATGAACATGATCCTTCTCTAATTTGGGGTCAACCTGTTCAAATCCTGGTTCCCAACTTTCTAAGACTATCATTAACAGTTATGTCAACTCTACTTTCCTGTCTGGCGACAGTATCAGCAAATTGAGGGTAAACATGTTTCCCAACTTGCTCTTCTTTCTAATTTTTTTTAATCGAAACATCTCAGTTTCAACGAGCATAGAAAAACCAAGTGGGAGTATTTTATTGTGCATTTTTGTCAATATATACAAACACTTTGCTCTCCTTACCTAGATTGCTATTTTTTGAAATTCTTGTTAAAAAAATACTCTATATGATAGCAATTTAATAAATACGAGATAAAAAATATGATTGAAAATATATTCATAAAATGTATAACAAAATTTTGAAGAAAAATTACAATCCAAACAAGGCTATAGGCCAGAAGGAGTTACACGTAATATCTTCATCTTTACTCTTTTTTTTTTTTTTTTTGCTAATATTAGACCAAAGCTCAAGATAATCCCAAGCATCTTTAAGCTGAGTTAGACATTATCTGTTACTAAAAATATATATGCTGAGATGGTGAAAAAGATCATGTGACATATCTAGAACTTTTAATGACCGATCTACTCCATTGTTTAGTCCTTGTTTTTTATTAAAAAAATACTATAATTTTATTAAAATACATACTAATAGTAAAAATTACATATAACTATCAAATATCTGAAAGAAAAAATATTACAAAAATATGGAAAAGCAGATAAAATTATAATATAAAACTCCAAAAATACTTCAAAAACTCCATTGTTTGGCCTTCTTAATACCAGCCTAATTTTAATAAAGATTAGATAGATGGATATTACTCCTACATGTATTTTCCCAAATTTGACATGGATGCATGTACGTAGAAGACTATAAATTTACTAATTTAGGCATGTGAAATTGGTGAAGGGACAGCGGATGATATGAGGACTGGTGTATGTTCGGGATGGGGCCTACAAAGGTTGTCGTGCTTGGTGTTGATTTGTCGTGGGACTATGATTGGGCAAAAGGGGACGTACGGAGCATAAGATAGATCACGAAAAGGGGACAAGATCACTAGCATTATCATACTCGAGGCTTTTGTCTCTAATTGTTTGCAGTTCCTCCATTTCTTTTTCTCCATCATCATTTACCCGTTGAAAACCTTTTCAGATATGGCTCGTCTTCGTCCTCTCCCCGGACCCATCTTCTTCCCGTCTCCAGTCTTCAATTGACTCGCCTGCCCCGATATGTTTGTATACCTGCACTAAGTGGCATTTTTTTTCTCTCAAAAAAAAAAAAGAAAAGAAAATTGCTGACGGGAAGGTTTAAAACATTTGTCAACTATGAACTCTTTTTTTTTTTTTGGTCAACTATGAACTCGATGGTGTAAGATGGTAAGAGGGTCTGTCGACCATAACAACGTTGCGGTCAATCTCTCATCCATCCTAGAATTTCTCGACTAATTTTATGGTGAAAAATTTTCTTTGATCGAGAAAAAATGATAATTTTGTGTAATCGATTCCCAACTAGCAATTGGTGATGTGTGCTGCTAAAACCAACAGTACTAATAATAGCATAGTATATACTACTACTACTAAAACCATGTAGTAGTGGTGGTATATCAAAGCGGACGCACAATAAAAACGAAACCAGAGCCAAGTATGCCGCTCCGTCTATAATTATACTTTACGACCGTTATCTTCTCATCAGCATAGCATCATCATTAGATCTTGGCGAATCAGCTGCTTAAACGTCTAATATTCCAATTGATGAATTAAACTATAACCAATTGATGATTTTGTCCGAAAGGAGATTCGTCTTGGGTATATTCACTAACTGTTCTCCTATAGTTAAATTTGCACTCCAAGTTAATTAATAAACCAAATCAGGGTATTACAACCTTTAAATCTTGAAGAAATCGCATTTAAGCATTCTCACTTGATTCCATATCTCACAGGGCTTACATCAGTATAGACAACGAATAGCATTATGATCAAACTTTTGCACTAGTTCCATATCGCAATAGTGCAGATTAGCGTATAGTTTATTGACGGCTAAGAATATATTTCCTCTGCCCTCATGATTTGCAGATTTTCCTTCTTTTTTTTTTTTCTTCACTTTATTCGGATCCCAATTTCTTTAGAACAATATTATGCTGGTTGAGAATATATCTTTATGCGCAATTGTTATGCTTCATTCCATTTTGACTGCCAATGCATTATCCATCGAAAAGAACCTCATGTAGTCCTCTTTTTTGGATTGCTACTTTCCTAGTCATCGATCTGTAGAAAGAACTCTTGTAATGATTAAACTCTCTAAATTAGTTTTTCCGCAGATGGTTCACTGTTCACGGGATTATGAAATTCAACAACGTGATCACATCCTTATACTACTGTCATCATTGCATTATTTTCTACCTTTTTCCTGAACTTTTATTGGAGGGTACACAACCTATGCATTTTCAACGTCTTGCTGTCTTGTATAGACTTCCTCGTCAATCTATTCTTTCGTTTTTCTTTTCTTTTTTTTTAGCTTGTTTATCTGAGTCGTGTAACAAAGATCATTGACAAAATGTGCTTCTAAATCCATTATAATTAGGGATAAATTGTTCGCATATTATTAAATTATAGAGTGAGGAGTTTTTTTTTTTTTTGAGGCATTACCCAGCGAGGGAAACCAAAAAAAAAAGAAAAGAAAATGTGATTAAAAAAGTGAGCCGCCAATTTGATCTATCTACATATGTGGAATGCTTTGTCTAACTTTATGTTAGTTATCATCCTATTATTTGTGGGCTAATTAGTTGTATTGTCAACTAGTTGATTGGTTATAATCAATTTGTAATATTGATTGGGTTACTCGTACTCTTGTATTTAAAAAAAAAAAAAAAGAATATGTGGAATGCTACTACTTTGCTGATTTGGAAGATGAACGCCATAGACAGTTGACGAAGTCAATATAACTTACTCATGATGATATTAGACCTAATTTGGTTTAAGGGAAATAATATTAGCATATAAACCTAAGTCTAATGGCTCTACTAGTTTCCAGATTATTTTTTGGATCGTGGTTGATCACATCAAATATTTGATCCTATTTATTAGTTTGGAAATTGAAATAGCTATGGGAGCTATGGGGTAGACGAATAAGAAAGAACAAAGGGAGAAAATTAGTAAGATAAACCCTAAATTCCTTTATAACATACGGGATTCTCTGTTCATTATATCTGTTCATTTTTCCTGTTCAATGCAAAATTACGTAATTTCACTTACTAATACTGCTGATGTGACACATAATATCGAATGCATATCCAGGAATGATGAGAAAGAGAGAGAAAGAGAAAGCGTTCGGAGTGACGAGACATTTCATTTCACGATTTGTGGTCCGACAAAACTAACTCTTTACACTATTTTATGCAGACCAAACTCTTGTGCTCTTTAGTTGTTGTTGTTGTTATCGAATTATGTTGATGTGTCAACTCAAATAGAATGTACTTAGAATTGTATATCTCACGAGTATATTGTTGATCTTCATGATAGACGCAATTCATGGGGCCGAACAAAATAATTCATTATCCTTGCCTGGCGTCCTGGACGTTTCCCAATTGTTCCATCAATGTCTACCACTCTTATTCTTATTAGCATCTTATGGCACCAAAAAGGTAAAAACAAAACAGAGATGTGGTCCATCTGCCCTCTTGCCAATATTAGTGAAAGTGCCAATCTATAAAATTTGCCTAATTATGTTCCATATTATTATTATATAACATTTTTTTTTCTTCTACTATATCTTAGAATGTTTAGGACTACTAGTAGTCACATCTTTTGTCAGCTATCCGTCAAGACACGATAATAAATTTCACTTCAAACCTTTCCCTCACTTCATTGGCTCTCAAGATAAGCACTGCCAATCATTTTAGGCCATTGTCAATGAGATTTATTTACTACATAATTAATAATATCAAATGGTTGTCATACCCCACTCACCTGTGTGTAACTGCGTATGCTAGTTCGAAACCAAGTAATAAATGCTGCTTATTAAATTGGTAATCATGCTTTATGATGACGACTGCGTCCTTAGAAAATCCAATCATTGTCGAAAAACCGTTATTTTTTCTACCGTTCAAATTTTCGTGACAGAGAGCGTTATTATTTTGGGAATGCCGTTCAAATTTTGTGACAGAGAGTGTTATTATTTTGGCAATGGTGTTCAAAATTTAAGGGTAATTTTTATTTTTATGATGGGTTAAAATAGGGATCTAAAGATAATAGGAATGTGTTATTTATAAGTAGGGTTATAGTTTTCGAGTCACACGTATTTTTATTATCGTATTTTTAATACTACAAAATAAGAGAGAGTGATGCAAAGGGTTGGTTTTCTCAAAGAATCAGCAAATATGTATTGCTTTGAAAGACCATCCTAAGATTCTAAGGATTCAAGTACCAGTCAATCAATATAAATCAGGTATGCACTTATATTATAGTTGCATTCAAATAGTTGATTTTCGGATTCTGGAAAAATCTACATTCCAAAAGTTAGATACGCGTATATTTGTATAGGTACTTTTCCTCTAATAGAGGAAAATTTTGGATGGGAGTGTTTTTCAATATAATAAATTTTTTTTAAAAGTACTCTAAAAAGTAATCTAAAAATTAGTTTAATTTTTTTAAAATTTTAAAAAATATCTCAAAATATATTTTAAAAACTCTTCTACTCTTAAATATTCCAAAATATTTTCTGAAAATATCCTAAAATATAATTTAAAAACTCTTGCTACAGCAAAATTTTTCAAAAACACCCCCAAAAATAACTAATCCAAACGGAGGTGGATAAAAAACATCAAAAGATTGTCATTGTAGAGGCACTTGATAAATTGATTGTAGCAAAAAAAAATTTTTTTTTTAGGGTGGGGATGAGGAGCATGGTTCAAAGACTCAGCCAAGTCGTCAATAAAACGGGGCTTTCCGTTCCAATATCGGGACGAGATGACTCCAAAATAATAAATTCTCGAGAAGTCGGTTGAAACGTCTTCCAGAGGCATAAAAACAGTCGAGTCGCCTGAGTTATTCCGAATCAACTCGAATTTTTATTATTTTTATTAGTCTTATTTTTTTACAATTTATAGAATATTAAATATTTCAAAAATTTGCTTCTCATTAAGACCGCGATTGATATATCAAGACCGATATGGAGCTGTTCGAGCCATGACCATGACCGCAACTTTGAACCATGGTGGGAAGGGTTTAAATTTGAAAGACTGCACCTCAATTCTCTTTTGCATTTTTCACACTTGGGCTCAAGATATACGGTTCCCCACATTTCACATGGGGCACGACTGCTCAACTATCATTCGATGCTTACAACTACTGGAGTTCAAGTTCTTGTTTCGAATTACTAGAGTGAAAGTAATTACATTTTTTTAGAGAAGTTATAGTAGTGTCTTTGGGTTGAAGATTATTTAGAAAAAAATTTTCTTTTATTTGTTTGTAATACTTTTGTGATTTGATGTATATAAAAAAATAATAATAAATCAATATAAAAGTGATGGGAAGATATGTTTGAAGAATTTGCGTTATTTTTGCTTCTCATCTGTTGTAAAATATCTGAGTTATTTACTAAAAAGAAACTCAAATTTGATTAATCATGGATTATGACCCAAATAATATCATAGTATTGCAATAATCGATGAAAGATACACTTGGGAGCGAAATTGGAGAGTATATAGCACCAAAGAAAAAGTGTTTTTGCCAAGCACATTAATAAAAAGAATAACGCACAAAACAAGTCATGAAAACACGTATGACGACCCACATGAAAGTGACAATATACAGACCAATATCCATGCATGGCCTGACTCCATAAAAAACCAAAAAGAAAATAGAAATTTTACTTTATGTGTCGTATATATGTTCTTGTTTGTCGTAGTTCGAAACAAATGGTGTATGGCGGAGTCCTATCAAATATCAATACAGCATAGGAATTTCATTTAAAATCAAGACACAAAATTATTATTATTGGTATTGGCTGTGCGGTTGGGAGAGGATTCTTAAAATTCTCACAGCTATTTAAGGGTGCATTTGATAAAATAAATATTTAAAATTTGAAATATGAAATTTGAATGCATTAAGTTATTGAATAATCAAGTACTCAATTTGATACATTTGATTGTATATCACATTAAGTGATAAATGAATAACTTATTCACTTATTTGTGGGGCCAAATTTTATTTAAAAAATTTAGTGCTACTTAATTAATTCAAATATTCTATATTTTGTTATCAAATACAACTGAATATGTTAAGATTTTGAAACCAGTTAAATTTAACTGCTAAATTGAATCATCAAACAAAGCCTAAGGGTCTGTTTGATAACATAAAAAAGTGCTGAATTGAACCTTTTCAGACATTCAGATGTTTTAAGTGCTTGATAAATGAAAATCCATCTGCTGAACTTGTTAAGCAGTACTGAACTTGTGTGTATTTTTTTCAACACAAGAATCCTAACTGAATGCTTAATTCTAATAAGAATCAAGAGAATTACTTCAACTACCTTATCTTATCTACCCAAATCTACCCGTATTTGTTTAATTATGTTCAAAATTCTTATCTAATTAAACAATCTGATATTCTCTATCTAACGATTTTCTGTTTCTCTTTTATCCCTTTTAATGACTTTTACATCTTCGCCATATTTCTCATATAATATATTTCATTTTTTATATTAATTTGATTTAAAAATAAATATTGTCATTTTTATACCTAACAATTTTAAGCTGATTAAATCATAGGTTCTATTTCTTTTTTGAATGAAAAGATATAAGGGCAAAATTGTCAAATTAAACTTATTAAGCATTTAGTTATAAATATTTATCAAATAGTGTAAATAAGTTTAGCATTAAAATTCAGACATTCGTATATTTCTTTTTCAGTACTTAAAATTCAGCAAATTAATTGTTTCAGTATTCAGATTTTAGAATTCAGACTTCAGAATTCAGATTCAGTTTTATCAAACGGAACCTAAGTTCAATTTATTCAAGACACAATTGTTAGTTTTAATTTCACTACACAACCTATATATATGCTATCAAAACAAATGTTAATGTCAATCTAATAAGATATTTAGATACCAACCTAATAAACATAGACATTAAAATAGTAACATATAAAACACAATCAATTTTATGATTAATTAATTTGTACCAAATTAACTTTACCCAATCGAAATTCAAAATAAATACTTCTGAACCCTCAATTGTGTCATGTATAGATTCCATAAATCTAATAGCTTTTTTTAAAATTTTTACTTAGAGAAAACAAAGTAAATACGTCAACTCCGAAAGTTCTAGTCTTATGAAGTCAATTAAGAAGGTATAACTCCTAATCAAATCTTCAATTGAACTTGTGGGAGTAATACTACTATACTAGTGTGAATACCCGTGCTACGCACGATACTGATATTATTGAAAAAATGAAAATAAAAAGGTGAATTAAAAAAGGTTAAAAAATTGTACCAACACAATTAAAATATGATAACTGTGAAATATGATAGAATGTGTATATTATTCAAAAATTACCTTTTTCGGAAGATAGATCTTGAAAAAATAATAGAAATTTATATTAGAAAATGAATGATATATGAATAAAAATGAATGTAATTAAATGTTGTTAAAATGAATATTTACAAATATTATGCATTCGATTTGATAATCTTTCATGAAGGTGCGAACATTCTTCAGACCAATCAATTTTTAGTACGAAAGTCAAAATTGGTGATTTAATTAATTCTATTGAATTTTGTGGAATGCGTACTACAAATGAAAATGCACGATCTTTGCATGAATTGATTCGTTGGTTGAACAACCTATCACCATTATCCTGAGAATTAAATACATGCGAAATTCAAAATTAGTGTATTTTTTTTTACATAGTTTGTATATAGCATTATAAAAAATAAACATATATCAAGAAATTCTACCTTCCTTTGTAATTCTATGAGATAAGAAGCATCACAATCAAATACGAATCCTGCATATCTGTCATATAGACAGATATTGTAAAATTGTTTGATCTCAACCACGTAACTAACTTTCGAGCACATGTATCATTTTCAACCTATAATTTTTTGAAATACATGTTAATAAGAGTATGAAACAACATTAAAAGTTTAATGTAGTGTTACTGATGGAACTCACCAACTACGCAGGTATCGAGGAAAATCTAAATTATGATTGATATACAAGTTGCTAACTCCAATTGTACAAAGTGATGGTCCTACATAGTATGGTTATATTCGCTAAAAAACTATTCAAATTATATAGAGTATAAGTAAAAGCATTTGATTTACCTCTAAAATTTCGTATGCAAATACCACATGCTAGTAAAATATTATTTTTTGTAGCAGACTGATATTATAGGATTTGTAGTATATTCAATAACTTGATACTCAAATCACCGATGAGGCAAAATTTGCCTAAATAAGCTTTACAGTGTCCTAACTCTTTGCAAAAAAAAAAAAAAAAACGCTAAATAGTGCTAATTGGCATCGCAAGTTACGGCAACGTGCCAGTGGCATCTAGGCCTAATTTTTTTTTGGTCAAAATCTAGTCCAAATTGGTTCTGCTGTTTTTTGATTATGTTATATGCTTCCGAATTAAATTGTATTAAAATAGCATGTGAATGAGCATTTATCTTTAATTAAGGAGTAAAAAAGATTTAAAATATAAATAACAAACTATAAACGTATTATGAAGTAGATTATGAGAAAGTTTTAAATTTTAAATTTGACTGGTGATAGGGTTGGTTATAACCCACTATTTTTTATGTATTAAAATAAATACAAAAATCTATAACTCATTACTTGTTCCATTCTTGAGATTTTTTTTAGAATTAAATATAATTAAACCCATTAACTTTACATTTAACTACACTTTACCCCCTCAATTTTACATTTAGTTGCACAATTGTGATTTTTTTAAAATGTGATTATAATTTGCAAAACTCATTTGTAGAGGTGATTATAGGGTTAATGTGGTGACAAATATTTCTTACTTATAAAAATGTAACATTGTATTAAAATAGCATACAAATGAGTATTTGTCTTTAATTAAGAAGTAAAAAGGATTTAAAGTATAAATAACAAATTATAAAAGGTTTATGAAATAGATAGTGGGAATGTTTTAAATTTTAAATTTGATTGGTGATAGATTGGTTATAACCCACTACTTTTTATATATTAAAATAAATATAAAACTTTTTAAAAAAAAAGAGAAGTTTGGAAGCCATTGAAAGGGTTTCGCTAAAAATCCCTTCTGTATATAGATATAGATTTTCTTTCGAACGAACATGCGGTAGCTTTGTACATACATTTGACAAACATGTAATCTAGCAACGATTTCTTCTGAAGACAAATGTACACGTAGATTCGTTACGCGTATATGAAAAGGTGTGAGAGAGAGAGAGGGGAGTAATGATTACAAATGGGGTCATGATGGTAACGCCCCCTTTCCCGTGGAAGATATAAATGATTAAAATCCTCAAAAAGAGTGGGAGAGAGAAATGGGGAGAGCGCAACAGCGGCTGTTAGGACTGCGCAGCCACAGCCGCCATTTCTCCATTTACTCTTTTTTGTGATGATTAAACAAATTAATTGAATGAATCCCTGTCATCATTATTACTCCACCAGTCCTGGAAAGAGAAAGATGAAGAGCCCCAGAAAAGCATGGAGAAACACGTACTAAAAAGAACTAGACAATTACAGAACTAACCAAAATAAAGAAAAATGAAATTTTTTGACATGATTTTATTTTTTAACGAGTATGTAACTTAAGGACCCTCACTAATAAGCTCAACTATTAGTCACTCTTCTTTTTACAATTGTAGTCATTTAGTCACTTTTTTCTCCTTAGTTTCCCTTGATAAAAGATTATTGAGTGAACACTTATTGGACGAACCTTATTTAGAAGAATAATAATACTAATTTAATGTTGGTGTCGCTATCTTTCTATCTGTCTATATATATAAAGCTTGGGGACGAAATTTGGTGTTAAAATTTTGTGTCAAATTTTAATTTTACACTTATAAAAAGTAATGATTTAATAAAATTATCTATTTAAATATAGTAACTTCTAATAAAATTTTACTTCCAATCGTCAAAAAAATCCTAAGCTTTTTTTCAAAGGCTTCTAATACTTTTCATTAATTTTAATAAAAATAATTTAGCTATTTCTTAATCTGCATGCTTATTAGGTGTGTTTTTTTCCCTCTAGTTATTTCTCATCTTTGTTCCATTTTGATAGTTTTTAATTTTTTAAATAATTTAAGAAAATTTTGTTAACTTTTGTTAGATAAATAAATCTAAAGATTTTCTAATGGGCACCCATTAATATGAATAACAAACAATCTGCTTAAAATAATGTATTGATTATTTCATATTTTGGAAATCTATTTTTAAGGAATTCATATATTAAATGACATATCTAAAAATAAACATCACAAATCTTTCAGTAGCACTTAGGAAAATAATTTGGAACTATGAAAATTTTAACTTATATTTAAAATCTTCAATGATTTGAGAAAATATATTAAAGACAAAATAAGTGTGTTCAATTCATTTATCAAATAAAAGAAATAGAAAGTCTAGTAAACCAAACACATATAATTTGTTTAATTAAGAGAATTAGAATATCATATATGATATGCTTGTTTTGTCAATGTCTCTTGAATTTATTTTTTGTAATTTCTTTTTGACAAGTCTTAAAAATTTTATTACTCTATGTCTTCTTCCAAAATAAATTGTATTTTTCCTTTAAAATTGTCATTTTATGGAGGATAAAAAGTTTCAAATTCATAATTCTTTTTCCATATTTTAAGTCATAACGGTTTTGATTTGGCTTGATTTAGAATTTAGAAACCTATTATCTCTTTATAGTTAAAAAGAAATAAGAGTATAAAATAAGTCACTTTAACAACCTTAGCAGTATTATGCATCATTTAGATAAAAAGAAAGAAAAAGAAAATGTTGGACACACTTTTGTTCTTAATTTTATGAAAATTAATTATTAGATTTCTAAACTTAAGTTGCTAAAAAAAAGGACAACTAAACGAAAAAGTAAAAGAATAAAAAGAGGTGACATTGAAGCACAAATATTCAAACTTTCACCTGACCTTTGTTGGTTTATTTGAAATGGATTTTTTTGTCATTTGCAATATTATTTCCTTAAGAGAAGTTTTTTAAAATTTAATGCTAAAATACATCAATAATGGTAACTTTATTCAGATTAATGAGTGCACACCCGTTAGTAAATCTAATAAATTATTTTCCTAAAATACTCTTAAATTAATATCAGGAGTATAACTAATTTTCTTTTACATTAATTATACCAACAATACTGGTAGAAAGTTGCACCATTCAAGGCATAAATCAAAGTAATTATTGTTGGAAAGTTAAATTAAGAATCAATTCTCATTTCAAACTTTCAATCAAAATTTAAAAAATTGGAATGGTAACAAAGTTTGGCTTTTGATATGTTAGTACATTTTGAAAAAGTTAACTATATTAAATATTTACGGGCAGAGAAATTAAAAAATTAATTATATTTTTTAATTAAAAAGTGAACTATAATTAAAAAATGAATAAAAAAGAAAAACAAGATTATATAATTTACGAGTATAGGGAAGGATTAGTACTCCTAAGTCCTAGGCTCCTATTTGAGAGGGATGGCCATAGAGGGGGGAAAATAGCAAAAAAAAAAATGAGGCACTGGATGGATCTCCCCCTCCTATCCCCATTCCTTGTAGTAAGAGAGAGGTAGTGGGAAGAGGCAAAAGAGGCCCCAAAATCAGGTAAAAAAGGCCACCATTTCGGCTATATAAAGGCCACTACTTTCGAGCCTCTTAAATGGAATCATCAGTTTCTTCTTATTCTTGCTACTAGTACTATTCCCCCTCACTACTACTACCTCAACTAGTCAACTGCTAGCCTCTTAGAAGAAGGAAAAAGAAAAAACCTCGTCCTTTATTTGGTTACAGATTTTCGTTCTTGTTTCTCCCTGCAATATACATATATATAAACATATATACTCCTACTTGCCTTCTTCTTCTTCCCTTTCTTCAGACACACGTCGTATTATTATCAGGACAAGTGTACATAAACGCAGGGCTTTGTTCAGCGATCACTTAAAGGTTGAAATAGGATTGAGAGAAATGGTAGTGGACATGGAAGAAGTGGTGCAGTGGTGGTGGTGAGGGAGTTCGATGCAAAAAGGGATTCTAGTGCGGTGGTGGAATTAGAGGGGAGGTGTGAAGTTGGCCCAAGTGGAGAGATGTCCCTCTTCACTGATCTTATGGGTGACCCTATTTGCAGGGTCCGTAACTCACCATCCTATCTCATGCTGGTACGATATCCTTGCTGTAATCAAGGCTACTGCCTCCTCGTACATCTTCCATGTTCTCCTAAGTCCTATCTATATTTGTGTAGTGTGTACTAGTGTACTCCCTTACTCTTGAAATTTCGTCAATATCAATTTGCTTTCAGAAATAATTTATTCAATCAATAATAATGTCTTTGATCAGCTTTCTTGGAGAGAAAAAAAAAAGTTTACATAGTGCATTGCAAGTTATTCTATCAACTTTTTTTTTTTGGGTCATCATCCTATTGATAACCGTTTTCTAAACTGATTGTGGGTTAGCCGTGTATCGTTATGCTACAGCTGTTATGTGCCTTACGTTGTCTCTCCGCTTTTATTTTTATTGTTTTATATTTTTATTTTTGGGCGGATAACGATGTTTCAGGTGGCTGAGCTAGTGGTGGTGGCCAGTAAAGAAGAAAGTCAAGTGAGGAGAGAAATAGTGGGAATGATAAGGGCTGCATCAAAACCGTTACTCGCGGAAAGAAATTCTGCAGAATTTCAAACGGCAACAACAACAGGGATCGTCGTCCTACAAATCCCTTCCTTCCCATCTACACCAAACTTGCCTACGTCTTAGGCCTTCGTGTCTCTCCTTCCCATCGGTATCCTTCTCATTCCCTTTGCCTTCTTGTAAATTCATTTTCACCGTCTGTTCTTTTTTTTTTTGCCTTTTCCTCCTCCTTAATTTAAAATCCAGTGTAGTATTATAGTTCTTTTTTCTTTTATTTTTTTGGGAGCCACCAAAGTAACAAAACAGTTACGAAAGACACATCATCAATGATCACAATTTTGCCAAAAATGGGAAATTTGCAAATACCCCACCTTTCCTCCCAACAAAAAAAAAAAAACCCAAACCAAACCACAAAAAAAAAAGGGGAGGGGGAGAAAGGTGGGGTTTTTTTTTGGGTGTGGATATTTAATCATCATTATTGTAGTCGGATGATTACTTTTTAAGTATTAATTTCGGGCCTGATGATGCATGTAATAGTAATATATTTGTTCAAACGTGAAGTTACGTAACACGACAATAAAATAAATAGCAATTTGTTGACGGTTTGCAGGAGAATGGGAATTGGGATGAAGCTGGTGTGTAAAATGGAGGAGTGGTTCCGTGAAAATGGTGCTGAATATTCGTACATGGCTACTGAGAGTGACAACAAGGCCTCCATTCAGCTCTTCACCCACAAATGCGGCTACTCCAAGTTCCGTACCCCGGCGATCCTGGTCCAACCTGTGTTTGAACACCGCGTTCGACTCACTCGACGAGTTACCGTTGTCAAACTCACTCCCTCCGACGCCGAAACCCTGTACCGCAGCCGATTCTCCACCACCGAGTTCTTCCCTCGCGACATTGACTCCATTCTCAACAACAGGCTCAATCTGGGCACTTATCTAGCGGTCCCAAGGGGCGCCTACTCGGCTGAGTCATGGCCGGGTATGGATGAGTTCATAGCGAGCCCGCCCGAGTCGTGGGCCGTGCTCAGCGTGTGGAACTGTAGCGACGTGTTCAAGCTGGAGGTCCGCGGAGCGTCGCCATGAGAACGGGTCTGGCCAGGACAACCCGGTGGTGGACAGGGCTTTCCTTGGCTGCGGATACCTTCGGTGCCTGAAGTTTTCCGCCCATTTGGGCTTCACTTCTTGTATGGGCTGGGCGGGGAGGGCCCACTTTCGGTGAAATTGATGAAGGCACTGTGTGGGTTCGCGCATAACCTGGCTAAAGAGTGCGGTTGCGGGGTGGTGGCGACGGAGGTGGCCAGTCGAGAACCGCTCAAGTTAGGAATCCCTCACTGGAAGAGTCTATCTTGCGCCGAGGATCTATGGTGCATAAAACGTTTAGGGGAAGACTACAGTGACGGGTCAGTGGGCGACTGGACCAAATCTCCACCTGGTTTGTCCATATTCGTTGATCCCAGAGAGTTCTAACGTCTAGGCATGTCCTCACTAGGACAAAACAAAGAATCTAACTCCTCCTCACGTAGTTTCTTTTTTCATTTTCATTTTAAAAAAAAAATTTTTATTTTGGGGTTAACTTGAAACTTTTGGCCGCTAGAGGAGGAGGAGGAGGAGGAGTTGCTAATGGTGCTGGTAGATTTTGCAGAGGAGAGAAAAAGAAGAAGGGGGTTGGGGGGGCCCCTGGAAAAGCTGGTGAAGAGAAAAAATAGACTAGAAGATATGGGTTATCAAAATTCGGTCTCTGTTTATTTTGGGTTGTGAAGCGAACATCCCCCAATCCAAAGCCTTTTTCCTTTTTGTAAATGGATGTGGCTTTTTAGATCCTCTTCCGGCCTAACGGAGCCTAGTTTTTGTTTTCAAGCATCCTCCCTTTCTAATTATTCTCGTGCCTTTTTTTCTTTTTGGTTAAAAAAGAAACATATCCAACAACGGTACGACAGTTGCAAAATTTACCAGTAACACATCACAAACCACGTGAAAATTTGGAAGTTCTAGAGACGTGAGTGCGCAAATCTTTAGTTCGCTGTCCATTTTTTTTTATCACTTAGCCGCATTTCTTCGAGTGACAAAAACAATGCGAAGGAGACAAATGATAAAAAGCTAAAAAAAATGGTACACTTAATCATGCAAAATGCAACGTGCAGGGACCCCATGAATTTATGAATGGAGATGGACGAAATGCCATAGAAATCGACACAATTTTGAAGAGGGATTATATCTACGGTTTCTTTTGGGGAACTCAAAATTGTATATGGCTTTTCATCCTTTCCAAACACAAGTAGCCGCAGGTTTGTTGTTACGCCAGGAAAGGCAGATGAGCCAGCAGAAAAATGCTTCCTTACTCTAAAATAAAATGTCGTCCTAATAAACATGCATGCATGTAGCAATCACAATCTTTTTATTATTATGCATTATGAAACCAGCAAATAATGTATACTGCAGTAAATGTCAATGTGGATCGAAAGCGTTTCTTTGGGCGGCCAACACAAGTTAAAGAAACACCGAGAAATTCGTCATGGGAACATCTGCTTTCATCTCTCTCTTTTTCGCAACTTTTGGATTTGGTTGGGTACGTGTGGCTCGTACTTTACTAGGCTTCACGGGGGGCTTAAGATGGTCATATGAAACATGATCCACAACGGTCGATGGCAAGGATTCTTTTTTTTTTTTTTTTGTTTTTTCATAAAACTAGGAGCGGAATGTTGATGTAACGGTCTAGGTCAAAGTCATAGATGGAAGATTTTCCTTTCTTACAGCTTTGTCCGCGGATGAAAATCCTACTTCCCCACTACCTGGCTTTTAAGAAAGAATATGCTTTACTAGTTGGGGGAGGGAGTGGGAGGATTCAATTCAAATTAAAGGTATGGTTAACTAATATATTTTGCAAAGGCAAAGTGAAGTCGACGAGGTTTTAGTTAAATTCAAATCAATCATTTGATTCAGAAGTGGTGCAAGAGAGCGTAATTAACATTGATAATTTCACATGTAAATATGCTTTACTAGTTGGGGGAGGGAGTGGGAGGATTATTACTTCAGATCTCTAATTTTTGGAGTTTCAACGTTAGCCATTAGATTAAGACCCGCTTCGATTTCCATTTGTTTCTTGGTTATAAAACTTTCCATTTGTTTCTTGGTTATAAAACTTATGGTGACTCGCTCTATTATATCCTATAGGAGAAAGGCCAGGTCAAGAAAGGAAAAAGAAACAAAACGATGCATCTTCATGGAATAACTTTTATTGTTCATTGATCCAGACCAATGGATAAAAGGATATGTTTCCTTGCAACTTCGATGCATTGAACTCGGAAATCTCAAGCAAAGGCACTACTTGATTTCTTTTCCGTCCTAATCGCACATGCTTGATTCAGATTTGAGAAAGACAAACAATGTACAGCCCAAATTTTTATCTTTCATTTGAGCAATCAAGTGCATTATTGACGAGATGAATTATAAATTATCTCGAATTGATTCTTATCTTGTAAAGCTTTTACTACTTTATCGTGATCCGATTGAGCAGGGAAAAAAAAATTACATCGTCACGCAAGTCATGACAAAGAAGAAGTCGAGTGGTGCATGCCTAACCAAGACCTAATTGTTCGTAATCAACCCCACATAAACTAGAGTCTGAGGGTTGACTGTCGTGCTTTTTCCCCCTCCAACAAAATTAAAAAAAGAAGAAGATGTTTTAGAAGACGACTCTAGTAATCTTGTCTGAAAAGTTAAGACTATGACTCGAGACTAAGACTAAAGCCCTTTTTCTTTCGTTGACTGGAACGACCTCAAAGTGATGTGGTTTAGGTACTCGCAGGGAAATTAAGAATCAAACTTGATCAGAAGTTTGCTTTTAATATGCTTAATTTACTACTTTGTCCATGGATCCTAAGACTGATTGGCCTAATCATTAGTTTGGTGGCTTTCGAGCCATTAGAGACATATTACTTTCTGGTTCTCTCCTTTTTTTCTTTTTTTTTTACTTCAAAGCTTTTATGAGGCCTCAAATTACGCTCAGCGATTTAGAACATCGGGTAATAATAAGAAATAATTAATTGTGCTCAACCAATTGTTTTCAGTCTTTGAGTGATATGCATACCTAAAAGAAAAGATAAGATTATAGATTCGCAACTTGTTTGTCAAATGTACTTTGTTTTTCAAGTGTTTGGAAGCTGGAACTCACATACTGTTTTTTTTCTTTTTAAATCCACTCCTATATTAGAGGAACGGAACCAGATAGATCCAATTAGATCATTGAAAGTCTAGAAGTAACTAAACTATCTCTAAATTTAGATGAGTATACTGTTACACTTGCTTGAGAATAATCCTATATTAAAAAATATAAGCTACGAACTCGCATCGAAAGAGGGACCTAAATTCCTCTCTGGACGTTTGGCATATGGTGCTTGGAAGCTATAACCTCAAATAGATGAGGCCCAAATCTCTCGTTCTTTGTTTGATGTCACGTTGATTGAGGTTGTGTGATGTGAGAGTTCCATAAAAATCTACGTGGAGTGGATAGAACAAACCATAGTTGAAGTAAGCCCACTTGGAGTGGTCGCCTCGCCTCTGCTTTTCATAATTCGAATCAAAGATCGGAGGAATATGAAGATTGGAATTTGGAGTTGCCCACATTTGACCACCATTTGTTCTTCTTTTGAATCATGTGGATGTGCAAGTTTCAGTGGGATTTGGATTGGCTTTGTGCTGTTTGGGAATCTCATCCAACACGTCATGGTCACCTGAAAAACAGGCTTTAATGCCTCACTCAGCACGTAATAACAGCTCATGCTGGGAAGATCTTTTAGGAACCATCTGTTCCTTCTCATTTTTTTTTCTCTCAAGGCAGAAAAGGTGATTGTTCACCCCGTGAACTATATAGGATATTATAGTGTAAACTTCCACTTAGGGACATGTTTTTTTCCCCCAGATGATAATTAGCAGTCGATGGATTACTATTAGTTTGGGAAATGAGAATTACATACTTCACACATTTGACATGGGATCTTCCATGAAATCCGACTTTTTGGCTTTTGGGTCATCAGGATGAGAATCATTTTTCTCGTACAAGTAGGAACATAAACCATTGTTCAGGTGAAGGGATAAGAGAACAATTTCGGAAGTGATAGAAAACCTTCTCGTACACTCCATGAAACAGCACTTTTTGTCGTCCAAATTCTGTCACTAGTTTTGTTCTTCTTTGATCTTGCCGATTCATTTGAAGTCTTAACAAGAAAGTTGGGATCAAACCATTTTCCATTAAGTAAAACTATAACCTCTGCAGAAAATGAAGACCATTACAACGATTGCCATTAACCTCAGCAATGTAGGAACGATGTACTGGGATCTCAACTATAGATGAAGGTGCAGCTGCTAAGCTCACGGTGAGCAAGGTGGGCTGCGCTGCACCTCCTGAAGCACATAACAACAACTCAAAAGCTAAAGATATTATTAGAATGTTAACATCGGTGGAAGATACACACAATTTGAGCTGCTTGTTCTCTTTTATTCAGTAGTAAGATAATAGTCATATAGGCATATTTCACGATGAGGAATGGTTAAATCCTCATGACTGTCAGGGTGCACTTTTTGTATAAATCAGCTAAGCCTTTGCTCGCACTTGTAATGTTTGCAGTTATCAATCGAATCTAATATCGTTTCTTCTTTTCTTTTCTTTTTTTTGGAGGAGTCTAATATCGTTTCCAAAAAAAAAAAAAAAAAGAACCACAATTGCATGCAGAAGCGAATTGAGAGTAGAGGGACGAAAAAAAATCTTTGTAGGACAATCAAAAGTGGATGCCGTACTTCTTGGGCTTTGCTGACTTGGCGAGCCCTGACAACAACTCTGCACTGAAAGGTAGGACCGAAGAGGAAGTTAAGCCCAAACATATATCATTGGCGATGGCATTTGCATTTGTAGTCCAGTCAATCTCACTTCGACTGAATCCTATTAAATCATACAACGGCAATACATTTTTGTTTCTTGTAGGAATAGTGAATACTGTATAAAATCTAGCCCATAAATATTTTGTAATTTTCACTTTTCTAGATTTCACAAGCATAATTTATGGCGGAATTTTTTAAGTAGAAGTAGAAGATGCCTCCAAGATGCAGGAGACGAGGGTCAAAATTTGACAGAAAATCCTAAGCAGAGATTATGTCATTATGGCACCGGGAACGCACAACGATGTGGCCTCTCCAGGAAACTGAGAAAGAAATGACATTTCTGAGGTAACAAAATCTCACAGCCACTGGTACAGAAAGGCTTGAAACTTGAAAAAGTCCCAAGCTCTCTTTCTGCAAAGCATCTTTCTAAGCCTAGAAGGACTCGTCTTCCCTTCTCCGCTGCTTCAAGTCAGGTTACATAATGTAATTGCTCCTAACATTCTAGGTAAACTGATGATACGATTTACATTTTACAGGTTGATGGACCACTAAGATGAATAAATTAATGCCTCCTACTTCTCGAAGGGGTTGACTTTGTTTCCTCGGCAGTCGATGAAGCAGGGCTTTCTGACGTATCCGAGCTGCTATTCTCGCTGTCTCTCTCTTTGTTTGACCACAGTTTAGAGAAAATCTTTTTTGACATGATTAAACCCTTTACTTTGGTCATTGCGACTTTTTCAGAGTTGATTTTTGCAAGATTACTGTCATTCCCATGTTCTGTCTCCTCCTTCAGCCTTATATTAGCTAGTCCTCCTTTCAAAGCCTTGAGATCCTCGGCCGTTGGCACAGCATCCCAGTCATCTTCTGTGTTGGTAGTTGCCGTTCTGGAGCTTCCATGCGATCCACCAGGTAGCAAAGCCTTGATGGACCCTGCTATGTCAGGAGTGCTGTCACCAGCAGATGAAGTTGTGGATCTGACCTGCTCAAAGAATAGGACCTGCACAACTACTCTCAGCGGTAGTCGTTCATTTTGCACTGCATGCGCACTGGCATCAACTGACAGCTTTCTACAGTCCATCAGTCTGCAAATTCTCTTTCTCTCACTCTTGGTGATCTCCGGGTGCTCCTGTAAGCAAAGTAAGTGGTTAAGAAAAATCCACCCAAACGGCGTCACAGTGTAATCACCATTACAAATCGCAAGCATTTGATTGTTTCCACATACATCAAAAAATGCAGTCCAAACTCCTGATGCTGACTTTCAATTTGAAGCAGGCGAAAAAAGGGAGACAAGGGAATGTGATTGCAGAAACAAACCTTGAGATAGACATCAATAGCACGGTATATTCCATCATGGGTTGGTCTTGGGAAGCCAGACACCATTTCTGCAAGCTCAACAAATTTTGACAATGGCAGACTGCAATCGCTCGCAGCTTCAGCAAGGTAGCCATCAACCAACCTTGCCACCTTGACCCTAGATGCATCTGATACGTCTCCATGAGATATCTCCCTAAATTCATTATCTGCAGGGCAATCATTATGACCATCTGGCTCTTGGATGAGAAACTGTTCAACTAGATCACGCACTAACTCAACATTGTATGGTGTGGTTTCACCAGATGGAGCTTGAATCAGAAGATCAGCCACTGTTGCCTCTTCAAGCTGCTGGCCAATCTTCTTCATCAGCTCCTTCCTTCCATTCTCTCCACATTCCAATATAATAGATGCTTGTAACAATCTCAGCAAGAAACTACATGAGACACTGTTTTTCTCTCTAGGCACCAACCATGTGATGGTATCGACCAAATAACGACACTTGACAAGATCGGCTCCTTGTATCAGACCCTTGCTGAAACCTGGCAGCCTTCTTAAGATGTACGCTTTCAGTGCTTCTCCAATTACATCTGCAGATACCCTTCCCTTGGATCTGATTGTTGTTATGACCCTCTTGTACATATCAATTTGAAGCTCACAGAGGTCCTCTACCCACCAGTCTTTGGGAACCAACTGCTGTTTTCTCACACCATTCCAGTGCGTATCATTTCCATTTTCAGAAGGAAGTTTTTTACGATTGTAGGTGTATGACCATTCCACCTTTGAAGCGTCAATGGAAGCTTTAGAAGCTATGGAGTCCAGGCAGTGGCTAACAATCTTCAAGTCCTCTGACCAGGGGTTAAGAGATTTTGTAGTTTGAAGAACAATTATAGAGTCTTTCCAGCTACGGAAAATGCTAGAGGTCAGAAAGACATCAATCTTGTAAATGAGGTTTCCTTTCTCGACTGTTTCATGCATTTCTAGATATTGCGCAGCACAAGAAGCCGCAACTACGTTATATGCATTAAGAGTTACTATCATGCCATAACAGAACTTTGCACAGATCTCAAAGGCAGCAGGTCCACCAGGTATATCATCTATGTTAAAATCATCACTGTTCTCCTCATTTGAATTAGCAGCCAGCTTCTGCAACCGGGAGCTCTTTGACAGAAGAGGAAACTGCAGAATAGGATCACCATTAGTACTTGCATAGAAGAATATTTTGCAAAAAATTGTGACCATGTGCAGTAAAATTTATCATCCAGCACATCGTTTTCTGGGTTAAACTCCTTTCTATGTGTGCAAACACTTGAAATATGAGAGGTAATCAACTCACTAATGGAGAAGAACATTTATTTCCCGGGTCATTCGAACTTGTCCCTGCTGTGCAACCAAGACAAACGCACAACGAACTAAAGCTAGTTAAAGTATGGAAATTCTGAATTTTCTTGTTTCTACAGTCAGAACACGTATGCATGAAGATGAATTAATGCTGCCAAATACCACTTCGGCCTAACCTGTACTTGCAAGACAGGCTCAACGTAAATCTTAGTAAATCTAGAGTTGCAGTGATAGAGTTGTTAAAAGAATATATAACAATATGTACCTTGTGGAGATAAAATTTCACTTCCCCGACAGTAATGACCATGTCAGTTGCTAATTCGGTTGCGACATACCTGAAGATATAGTGGTTCCGTTAAGTTATTCATGACAAAGTTTTCATTAATGTAAAACACATTGAGGAAAAATAATCTAGAACTGAGTACTAGAACAATCAGACTAGATCTGCATACGACATAATCTACTCAATTGCAGAAGAGTTGATGTATGAACGAGTCTATCGTATCTCAATGCCTATAATCCAAGGAACTGTGTGAAGACATGCATGAACAGAAAGAACGTGATGAATAATACTTCCAAGCTATATCCATTATGAGAATTTGTGTTCTTCTAGGTAAAAGCTTGTATTGAGATCAATCAAATCTAGCAAATATTATATCTTAGAAAAATTTTACTTATTTGTTATTATTATTCTTGGAACTAAGTGAAAATGTTACAAAAAATTATAAAGACAGTAAGAAAGGTTGTAACTCACTTCAGCGGCAAAGGACTCTTAAGGACAAACACCAATTATAATAAAGAATACAAAGAATGACAAAGATCTGCTGCTCCTCACAAAGAGAGAGCTGTCTCTTGGTATTGTGGCTAAGCAACACTTTGGCGGCTTAGCCTAACTCTCACATTCAGTGCAGATTCTAGCATGCAACATTGCCAGATAAAACTGTTTCATTACAACCAGCCAATTGTCAAAAAATGGCACCGATACACCTTTTGTTACGTGAAAAAAATGCAAACAATATTCGACCAGTTACAAGCAGAGAAACCTTCAACTCTCTATTTATCCAGACAATTTCATTGTCCTCCAGTGACATTTGGACTTTTATCCACAGTACACTTATGTTAAGCAGATATTGTGTTATGATGCAAAGAGAGGTAAAACCTAATTAGAACTTGACAAAGTATAGATGATGCCTCTCTTTGCAACCAACAAATATGCTGGAAGATTATGAAAGCTAATAAAATATGAACACAACAATTAACTCAAATTGGTATTATCATATCAAGTTCCCACACCGAAAACTAACTTGATATGGAGTGCGGAAGAAAAGAAAAACTTCAACCTTTTTTTACTGCCATTCTCCTTCAAAATTAAATTAAATTTTCAAGTATTGAGACAATTACCCAATCAAACAGTTATAGAAGGGAAAAATGTTCAGCAGAGAAGTCTAAAGAGGCAAAATGACAGAGAAATACAGAAATGGATTCAGATAAAAGAACTAAGAGCGGGAAGAGCAGGTGGAGGGGAATCAAACAATTTTTTTGGGGGGGGGGGGGTGTTGGGTGGGGAAGGGGGAACAGAGTGGTGACGAGAGAGGCAGAACAAATCAAACACAAACTGACCTAATATTATCTCCATCAGTCTGAAACTGATCAGGCTTGGAGCCAAGTTTCATGAACTTCATCTTGACAGCAATGGATCTTTCCTCGGAGAAAACTTAATGTCCAAATTCCAGCTGCTCCAGCAAATACAGGCAACCCTGGGTTTGCGCTTCAAGCACCCCAACAAAGAAGCAGGGAAAACAGACTGCAAAAGAAGAAAAGGGCAACCACTAAACCGAGTATCCAACCCTTGAAGGTAAAGGGGTGGTGGATCGGTGTCTTAATGTTTGCCACTTATTTTTTACAATCCAAGGCAAGGCAACTGAGAGTGTAGAAGAGAAGGGTTGTGTTTATATTGTTAAACAAATTGCTCTCTTGAAAGTTGAAAGAGAAGAACGCCCAAAGAAAAATTTGTTTCCTTGCTCGGAAGCAGAGCCCAAGGAGGTCGGGCACCAAAGCCTTGCCCAGGAGACACAGCCAACAGTCTCACTTCATCAAATGCCAAATTTACTGTGACTCTCAAAATCAGGGAAAACCCCACTTGCAAACCACTGACACCACCGCCTATCCCTAATTTGTTTATCTATATCTTCCTCTGGGAGCACAAATTTACTACTAACACTAGCGTACTACTACTATATAATTTCCAGGACCTCTTCTCAAAGACCAGACCCCAGCAGCATCCGCATTCCTCCACTAGTTGATCAGCTCACACCAATGGACCAAGTTAAAAGACCTGTCACAGCAAAGAGACATGTTTTTGGTATGAGTTTGGGAGGACCATCAAATTGTAGACAACTAGTATCGACTAGTTTTGGAAGATCATGTAAGGATACATACACAAATGAACAAGGGCGCACTAAAACCAATAAAAATGTTCCAAAGGTGTAGGGAATGAAGATAAAGTTAACCAAATCAAAGCATCAAATCGACACTCCAGTGAGTGGTGACATCACCTGACACAGAAACCAAACTCCCAAAACAGACCAAAAGGAAACCAGCAATTTATCCAAAGTAAGAACCGATGTTCAAGAAAGAAGCGTATTGCCCCAAAACACCTTGTGTGGTCACTATTGCCCAATATATGCAAGAAAACCAAACAGAACCCAAGTGCAGAAAACAGTTCACGAAGCCATAAAAATCTAATCTTTGCAATGAAATTGCACATTACAATCAATCCCCAGACCATCAAACAAATGGACTGATCGGAATAGCAGAAAGAAAGATAAATGCTTTTTAAGATTAAATGGAATCAAGAATTCACCTTTGTAGCTGTTAAGCTTCCATGCGCATCAATGCAATCATTCAGCAACTGCTACGTACGGAAAAAGTAATTCTGAAGGCTCGAAAGATCCCAAACACACAGTACAAGAGCAGTGATTGAAGAGAACAAAATACAGGAGAGGACAAAGGAAGGAAGCCACCACAATGGAGTTGCTTAGCTTAATAACTATCACAAAGGATCAGGGAAGAAACACACAAAAAACCACCCATCAAAAAGGTGAGTTGTCCCTAATCTTTGCCAGCCACCACAGCAACACCATGTTTTCGCAAAAAGCCAAGTTCAGATTGTTCCCACCCGCACAGTCTCACATCTAGTATCTATTTAGGGTCAGCTCCACAGCCCCCACCACCACTTCCTTTTTCCCCCCACGAATCAGAAATGAACCCACATAAATATATTGCACAAAAGTGAAGAATATATATATATTTATTTATTTATAAATACTTATGCTACTAGTACTATATTTCAATTTCTTACGGTAATTCAGCTGTAAATGAAAAGTGGGTTGCTTCTTTTCTAGCTTCGTGCGATGAAAGGCAACCCCAGTGCCTCTCACTTTCTCCCACTCCCTACGAATCTACAGTGTTAGGCACGCCAATCTGACACACCAGACTTTAGCTGTCCCTCGCCCTTTTTTTTTTCTCAAATGCAATACTAGTGCTTTACTCAATTTTAGTGAAAGTAAAACTTAGAAACGACTGATCCGTCTGCGCCTCTCGGCCTTTGATTTTTTTTTTTTTTTTGGGTGCAAACTCCTTCGTATTCGGTGACCACTGACCACCATATTGGATTCTGATTAATCCGGAATCAAACATTATTATAACTCGAGGCCCTTTTTACGAAATATCAAACTTCTTGTCCTTGAACTAACAGTTGATCGTCTCCGCCTTTGATACTACGAAGTGCCTTCCGTCTCATATTTTTTTAAGTATGTTTGGAGAGTAGATTATTTGAAATAATTTTTTAAAGAAAATATTTTAACACCTTGGTATCCAATGTATATAAGCTAAAAAAAAGTGATTAAAAATTTACTAAAATGCACATAAATAAAATTTGATAAATAATTGACTATTCAAGCAAATAAAATGTTGGACACATTTAAGAGTAGGCTTTTGTGTTACTATTCCATACAACGTACATGACCACATAATCTGCATCGTCCCCTAATTGAGGTCTAAATCATAGTGACATAGGCCTTCTGTTCTGCTCAAGCATTTAAAACTGCGTTCACTGGATCTCGGTGAGTGATCTTTTTTGGTCAAACGGTGAATGATGTTATTGGTTACACGTCTTTTGAGTTTTGACTCATAGCTTCTTTTAATGTGATTTTGAGCCATACTTTTTAAGTTCGATTTGCTGGGAGGGATTAATGGATCCAATGACACCAGCATACATATATGATACTAATATGATCAAGGGTTAATTTCAGAAACCTCCCCTGAGGTTTTCCCTAATCACACTTAACACTCCCAACTTTCAGAAATCACACTTACCACTCTTAGAATGACAACTTTCATCACATTGTCAGCCCTTTTGTGTAAGAATTGTATTTAAAAATTGTTTATAGGAGAGAGACTATTTTTCGATTCCACTTTTGCCTTATTGGAAGATGAGTTTTGAATTTACAAGATGAAAATAAAAACAAAACTATATTGTGATATTATTTTAGAAGCTAAAGGGGTGTAAGTGTAATAAGCACAAGATCCTTCTTAACATTGATACTATAGAGGACCGTTGGGCAAAGCCATTCCAACCTGTCTGGTGCTTAAGCTGTATTAAGCAGATTGGAAACAAGATAACAATATCATTCACCATCGATTTTCTTTGGGCAAATTGCAGCAATTGGTGCATCAATCTAACACTGATTGCTATCTACATTTTTATTCAGATTACAAAATCAATTTGATGAAGTCCAAGTACAACATGCAATACTGTAATTGATTACCAACTGTTTTAGCCTTCATAGTCATAGGTAATTCAAAGTAGAAAGCTGAGGAAGTTGAGCCTGTTTTGTATGGTACTTGTGACAATCCAATCAGATGTGTACTTCCCACGGTCACATGTTTAGCTAAGTCTAAGCCAAACTAAGATTCCAAAAAATGTGCTACTATTCATATCTATTCGTACAACTAATGCATCAACATGTCTTTCCAAGCAACTAGTGCATCAATGCGTTGCTATATATTATAAGATTAGTATATGGCAATGCATATTCCACCGGATGAAATACACAAAAAATACAATAAGTCTTCTATCATATATTTTGATAATAAAGAGTACTTGTACCACTTCAAAAACCAAGAGTAAGGATTGCAGGGAGCCTTTAGCATCGTTAAAAACCACTTGGAAATGCCCTGATACAGTGTGAAACAACTGCTGGCTTGAAACAATCAGTTTACACGGGGTGATCTATGAGGTACAATCAGTTTACAAAAATGTACACTATATTAGATGTTAGTTACTTGACTGTGTATATCTATAAAAGGCAGTGTAATGGTATGCATAAATTTGAAATGGTTATTTAACTTTTTGATCAATTTGTGCATCTCCCTATAGTAGATGTGTAATTTTACTTGTATGAGTAGTCCTTGCTTGTCTGTGAGTACTTTACATGGGGTGATCTATGAGGTACAATCAGTTTATAAAAATGTACATTATGTTAGGTGTTAGTTACTTGACTATGTATACATGTAAAACGGACCAAATTTGTCCTGATAATCACGAAATATTAGCTAACTTGTGGGAGCTAGATGATTACATGCTCAATTTTGAAGTTGTTACATTGCAGGGTGCTCTAAGGAGAGGAAAACCTGGTAGAGGCATAGCTAACACGGGATTGGCAGGGGCTGTGCTTTGGGTAACTAAGTTCAATCTCATCATCTAATCATGTACCAAAGTATATATGTTGCACACATTATTAACTTGTTTATCATGTCTTCTGTGATCTAGGATCATGTACAAGGAAATGTGCTAGTGGTTGTTTCAAGTCAGAGGAGTATCCTGGAATTAATGATAGTGCGAAGTAGTTAATGTACACCTATTACTCCATTATATTGACTTTACAAGATAAACAAAAATGGCGCTCAAATTGTGCGCCAAAAAATGAGAGCAATGTTGTTCTTTCAATTTTCAATTAATATAGCCTCAACTTTTTTAATTTTTGCAGCATTTTCCTGCACAAGAATTACTTAATAAGAGGGGGTAGCATCGTAATTTCTCCTCTACTGATTGGTACAGCATGTCACTTCATTCTGCCAAGGGTGGTAAGTGTGATTTCTCAAAGTTAAGGGGTGCTAGGTGTGATTAGGGGAAACCTCAGGGAGGTTTCTCAAATTAACCCTATGATCAATCGGCTTATAAAAGCTTGTCCAACGCCTAAAGTAGTAATGTGAGCCTAAAAGCTCAGACAATAATCTGGTCGCAAGTGCCTAACATTCATTGACTTTCCTTGCAAAATTTTGTTCTGTTAGGGTCTTACCTCTGGTGTGGGAACCACCCAAAATGACTTATGCGCTAAAATTAAATTACTCGAGCTTTTATACTTGGTTGGGGGTCCAAATCTTTTTTTTTTTTTTTGTTTGTTCATGGTAGAAACTGTTCTTGTAATATTTAGGTTTATGAATAGAAGCTCCCTTTAAAAGTGAGAACACCTTTCACCAAAAACAACTTTTAGCAAGCTTTTACAAGGAAATTATTTTTAAAAAAATTTTTTTTTTGGTCTGATGGGGATTAAAGTGTAGCGGCCATTTGCGGGTCACATGGGTCACTCATGGCTTCTGAATTTGAAGGGGTATTTATTTAGGGGTAAAACCAGTACAGCCCCACAACCGGTACTTTTGCCCCCCTTTGTTTTGTTTTAATCCATTTCAATATTCCGTTTGTTTGCTGGGAGTGTTGAATTGGATGATAAGGAGTTGTATTTTCATCGTCCCAAAGTTCATTTCTTCTTTCTTGGTTCAAGAATTATACAGTACGATCAAGAAGCGAGTCCTGAGAAACCTGAAGAGCCACGGTGTTGCGATAGCGAGGGAATCCTAACAGTAACAGTAAGAAGAAAGCTGGTTGGTGGATAAAATATTGGATTGAGCCGTCCAATCAAATTGAACAATCTCCCCCCATTCCCCATTCGCCCGGTGGACATTTTGTGACCACATCCCTTTTCTCTTGCCCGCTCTCTAGATTCATTCATTCCCTCAGCCTCACATGCCTTGTTTCGAAGTCCACACCCCAAATCCAATCCCCTCCCCTCCCCTCCCCTCCACTCCCCTCCCCCACAATGTCACCACAAATCCATTAAAAAAAAAACCATTACTATAAAATTTGCACCAATATTCTATTTCTTTCAACATTTTTCAACTGGGTGTGTTTGGATAGGATATTATTTGAAATAATATTTAAAAAAAATATATATTTTTTCAATGTAATTTATATGAAATAAAAAGATGATTATAAAAATAAAAAAAAAGATTGAAAATGTATTTGTGATGTAATAAAAAAATTTACAAATAAAGCTGTATCCCAACACACTAACTAGTAATTCTTAATGCCAAAATATTTATATACAGTATGAAGGAAAAAAAAAAGGCAATATAGTATAAGCTACTGCTGCCCTCTTTATTTCTTTGCTTTGCTTTAGGAATCCAATGTTCAGTCAGCTAAGACATTTCCTAGTTTTTGCATGCAGAGGTCTGTCAATGATCCCCCGCAGAGCAGAGGAAATATTGGGTTTTTTTTTTTTTGGTAATTCGGAACATGTTTCGACTCGAATTCTTAGGACTCGAGCCGACACACCAAACCGGAGGAATGCACCACGGCTCCACGCAGCGATTCTGGGCGAGTCACAATGGTTCAAATCCAGGGTAAGATTCGAATTCAGGACCACAAGAGTTCTTAAGAATCCGCTTACCGCTGGACCACCCTGGTGAGGGGGTCGCTGCATGGGGCCGTGGCACACTCTTTCGGTTTGGTGTGTCGGCTCGAGTCCTAAGGGTTCGAGTTGGGATATGTTTCGGGTTACCAAAAAACAAAAAAATTTGGTTTATTTAATTTGTTAAGTTAAGATCAACTTAATAAGCTGACATAAATTTGAATGACATTAATATGGTTTGTTTGGATAGTCAATTTATCTTAAATATTATTTCGTTTGCATCATAAATACATTTTTCAATTCACTTTTTATATTCCCAATTATCTTTTTTTCTCACATATATCACATCACAAAAAGTGCTACAGTAATTATTCCAAATAATATTTTAAATAATACCCTGTCCAAACAAACACATTATTATGTTAAGAAAGATTCTGTCCACGAGAATTGGTCGGATATCCTTTCGGACTTGGTCAAAACAACTGCTTCTCTTACACCAAAAATGCAGCAGTTCCCACATCCCATCACATGTTGCAGTGAATGCACTCCTGGATGCTTTTAAATCCTATAACAGAAAATCTATATAAAATGCAAAAAGGATTTTTAGCAAGTCCAGCTCTCAATTCTCTTTTTATAAAATATTGAATTTTTTTTAATTCTTAAAAATCATTTCATGCCTTTTTGAATTTAAAAGAAGTAAAAAGCGGTTCCACTAATACGAGAATTTGGCTTGAAATTTATTCACGAGTGGATCAATAAATTAAAAACATCACCAACCCTATTTAAAATTAAAAAATTAAATAATAATATTTTACCGTTCAACTTAGTAATCCTAACTAAAATAGTCAAATTGTATAGGAAATAAAAAAATAAATAATATTCATCGGTTATGGATTTTAAAAAAATCAGGAGTTGTACCGTTCATGAAGTCTAAATTAAAAACAATATTGCGATGGGCCTTTAACGTGAAAATTTTAACACAAAATTTTTTTTATGAAAATAAATAATAAAAACAGCACTAGTCCCACCAAAAATAACAAATACCTAACAATATAGTTTAAGGAAAAGATATAGAACGTTTGATTCTAAATCATACGTATTTAGTTTTTGTTAGGCCTGTCAATCGGGTCTAATGAGCCGGATTTTGATAAACTCAAGCTCAACTTATTTAATTTGAAACATTTTCGGGATTCGGGTTATGAGTTTCGGGTTCATAAATATAAAACTCATATTCAGCTCACATAATATTCGGGTTGTGAGCCTTAATCGGGTTTAGGTCAAACTCACTTATTACTCCTTAATTTTCTTAATATAATTACTAAAACTATTAAGTTGTAAAACTAATTTAACATTTACAAAACTATAATATTAAAACTAAACATGAACAAATAATAGTTCTTAAAAAGTATATAAACGAAAATTTTTTCAACAATATTTATATTTAATTCGTTCAAAATGCATGAAAATAGTAATAAAACGTGCGATCATAAGCCAAGACATCTTTAAAAGTTGAAACTTTTTTTATAATCTTGTGATTTAAATCCAAATATGCTTGATGATTTGTGTTTGTAGACCAAAAAGAAATCAACCAATATTATGGCAATACAAAAATTTACTCAACCAATAAGAAAAGTTAGAGATTTAGTTATGCATTACTAATATTGGTTCTCAAGAAAGTTCATGGAAGAGTCTTTAGATGTATTTTTGTGCTTTTGTAATTTATATATATATATTTAGTATTTAGTAATAATATATTTGGATATATAATTATACATAATATCAAAATATAAATATTATATATATAGGTAATTAAAGTGCCGGGCCTATATCGGGTTTGAGTCTAATAAGCTCCAAGCTCGGCTCATGTTTAATTCGGGCCTATTTTTTAGGCTAAAGCTCAAACTGGCTCACTAAATGGTCGGGCTCATCGGGCTTTTTGTGTAGCTGAACGAGCTGAGTTGGGGCTGGCCCAGCCTCATTGACAGTCCTAGTTTTTGTATATGTCTAATCCAAATTTGGCTCTCAGTAGGTACAAATAAGAGCATGAAACTCAACCACTAAGAATAGTTTTGGGCATTGTTGATTGTTTTGTATATTTTTATTCTTTTCTTCATATATAAGTATGTAACACTACTATGTCATTTTTATATTCCAAATCTTTTTTATTTAGCCGTATGGTTAATAGGGATATTATAAGATACTATCAAAATTTCTTTTGCATTTTTCATGTGCTAATACTTACAACCATTGTGATTGACTTCTAGTTTTATATGACTTTCATGTTATGGGAAGTAAAGTTAAGTATATTCTAAAAATGTTAAACCAAATAGCAAGCTATGGTTTTTTTTTTCTTTTTGCTTCAAAATTATCTTTTCAAATTGGAGGTTGAATATAGATTCAATTGTAGAATTTTTCTTTTGAAACGTTGACACCATTGAATCCAAACTTATACTAAAAAATAACTAAACATGGTGCTTTTATTTTGACAAATGCAAAAGCAAGTATATTTGAAAAATGTAAAAAAAAAATGCAAATTCCAAGTTTTGGGAAATTTTATTTTTCTTCAAAATTTATCTCTTCAATTTGGAGGTAAAATATGGATTCAACTACAAGACACCTAACCTAAATATACTCAATAATTTTAGGGGTGCAAGATTAGAGAAAGAAATTTTTTTCTAAAATACAGGGAAGCGAATTAGTTTTAATTTATTTATTATATTATAAATTTTTATATATGACTATAACACAATATCTTTTGTTGGAAATTGGTAAATAGGTTTATAATTACTCTATCATGTAAAATGTTATCAATTAATTAATTTTATTAAAATTTTCATAAGATATTTACAGACAACAAATAAAAAAATTAGGCTTCAACTTATTCAAAATATCAAAATTAAAAAGTCCACTTTGTGCTCATGAAGTTTTTTTCTAAAGCATGTTAACATACGCGTCTTTGAATTTTTTTAGCAATTTCCGTATGCTTTTATAAACTATAATATATAAAATACTATAGTAATTTAAAATATAAATACGTGCATAGTATTTTACTAATTTGACAACCAAGGAACACCGCCCAAATGCATGCATAGTATTTTACTAATTTGACGAAAAAGAAAAGCTACCCAAATGCTTTAACGTGTTTCTAGAAAAGTATATATAGATTGTCCAATTCAAAAGTAACATGTGGCCCAGCAATTCACAAGCTTCTCGAGCATTATCCAATTCTTCCTTCAGTGCCATAAATTTTCACTCACCCCAACTCCCTCAGTACACTTGGCTTTTATTTATTTTAGTTTCTTGGCAGGGGCACATATGGGAGCAAACGAGCTGAACTGAGTCAAATTTTAACATAATAAAGTCGAGTCTCAACTTAGATTTATGAAGTTCGAACTCGAGTTCGACGAACTCAAAATATAAAGTTCGAACTTGACTCAAATTTGAGTCTAGCTCGAGCCTAAAAAAATAAAAAAATAAATAATTATTTTTAAATAATAAATAAAATAATAATTTTTCTTAATAAGCAATAAAATATTAGGAATATATATGTAATTTTATTATTAAAATAAAAAAATAAAAATAAAAATGTATATATATATATAATCGAGTTCGAGCCGACTCGTGAGTTAACGAGTTTAGTATTTTTGAACTCGACTTTGACTTAGTTAGCTCAATATCGACTCGAACTCGATGTTGACCGAATTCAAGTCTATCGTTTACTAGCCGTTTGCAGCCTTAGGGGCATGCACTTGTTCTTGAATTCTTACTAGCTCAGCTTCCTGATACAATATTTTTGATTTCATAATAACTTTCTCAAAGACAGCTGATTTAAGGTTAGTTGCGGTTAGGAAAAGGTTAGTATTATATGTTTTTTTTTTAAAATTTTCCTCTCAACTGTCAAGTTGAATAAAGACGGCATAGTCGACCCGCCCCAGAAAGAAACTACTGAGACCGAAAAGTTTTGACAGAAAAAGATGCTGATTCTTGTTAGTAGTATACTAGTAGTAGTATTAAGTGGATCACATGGACACAGATTCTCATGTTATACTCAATTGCGATGGCTAAATCTAATCCAGCAGGGGGCCAATGAATAATCATTCTAGTCTGTGTTCCTCCTAAAGAACCAATGAGATTGAATAAGATTGATTTCACATGCATCCTATAAAATCTACTACTATCATATTTCAGTCCGGGAAAAAAGCATATACTACTACTACTAATCAATAATCATTGACCTTCTTGATGATTTGGATTTGTTTCTGAGGTCTTGACCCCCCATGGCGTGATCGATTCTGGTTTGCGCATACATTTGCAAAAGTATCAGCCGCCTTCACCTTTCCAGTCACAGTAACGACTCACTTCAGAGATGTTAGCTTGCTTTTAAAGTGATACCTTAGTCTAGTATTTAAATTCCAAAAGTAATAATTTTTCTGCATTTCCTTTGTGCTAACCAGAATGTGTCATGCCTTTTTTTTTTAAAAAAAAAAATTATTTTCCTTAAGATAATATCATGATCAATGCAAGCGAAAAAAAAAAAGAAAGAGAGAGAGAGAGAGAGGGAGAATCTTTAATAAAGTTACAGACACGTTCGAACGTTTCATTGAAATCCGAAAGACCTTTTGGTAGGACAGGGAGACCAAATTCACTGATAAGTTGCTTAGTTTGGGGGAAATTGTAGAAATGCTTTATTGGGGGTTTCTTTAAAAGAATTAGGCGGTGAACCCCTTTTTTCTTTTCTTTGGAATTTAGAGAAGTTGCCTTTCTCTCTTCTTCTTCAATTTTTTTTTTAAATTTTTTTAAAAAATTGTTCCCCCTTTTGGTAGTAGAAATGCTTAAAGAAGTGGTCGGCCAATAAGAATAAGAAACAGAAGGCAGACAAAGAATTTGTTGAAAGGTGAGATGAATGAATCCAATATCCATCTGGATTAGATTATATTCTCATAGATCAGAGGCAACAAGGAGGTCCTACGCAGCATCAGATTTGTATGCATGGATATGTCCTTGTTTGGAGTATATTCTTGGTTCATGTGATTAAATCCCATCCGGTGAAGTTAGCAACAATTACGCTTTTCCCAGTTAGTAAAACTGAAGCTATCAATCTGATTTCTCGTACCCTTTTGGTCTTGCCTATTAACTTTAACAGATTGCTACACAGCATCATGTTTTCCTTTTTGAAGAAGTGCATGTTTTACCCAAAATGAACGTTAGTTGGCAAATCCCCCTCCCAAAAGAAAAAAAAGAAAAACAACTCGTCGATGGTGTCAGGACTAAAGAGTCCAATTGGGAAGGAAGGCATGAAATAGAGCGGTGAAGTTAGATGTCAATGCTTTAGGACTGAATTACGATTGATGCAAACAGAGCTTCTTCCTTTATTATCCTCATTAATATGCTAACCAGAGGTAGAGATTTTGCAGAATAATTTGATGCTACTTGCATGCATGTATACTTTACTACTACTACTACTATTATTAAAATGCAAAGAGTGAATTTGAAGGACCACTTTCACTCACCATCATTTTCTGCCAATGATGATGAAACAGTGAATTTGGTCCATACTTTCTGATCCAGCGAGGCCGCCGCCGCAGCAGCAAATTTAATGATCTTTTCCTAGCTCCAATTTGCCAAAACACGCCCCTCCCCCTCCCCCCCAAAAAAAAAAAAGAAGCTATTTTATGAAGGGAAAAAAAATGTAAAGAAAAATTGAAAGGAACCCCCCGGCTTCCATTTGGCGGTATTGAATTAGCTTGCTTTATCTGCTTATCATCATCCTTATTGGGCCAGAAAACCAAAATAACAAAACAAAAGTTTATGAAGCATGAAAACATATTTGTGGAAAGAAACTCTAAGGAGACTCTAGGCCCTAAAAATGAGAACAAGATTTAAAAATTGAACTATTAAGTCAATTGGCTAATGTTGACTTTGGACGTATTTGTTGTGGCAGACCCATTCCAGGAAGCACATACAACACAAACCCATGGGCCAAAATAAAACTAGCTAGTACAAGAGAGCCCAGAACTTTCATTAGATTTGCTCCTTGGGCCTACCACATTCTTAGCCTAAGAAAGATGTTTCCACTTTCCCATCCTCCATTACCGTCAGAAATCCGCATGAAAGCAACACGGTGTTCCGTCCCGCATGCTACGAATGGCAATACGCAGCTCTCGTTCCTCTCTCAAATTTTTCTTCATTTATGACTAGCTCCCAGGAATTCTTTTAGAATTTCGTTGCCGTGATTTAAGTATGTGTGTAATGTGTCTGAGACTTGAATGATGGTGCTCACTTTTAGTGGTTCATGGACTGAAAAATTGTGCTTCGAACGTCAACCGCTTGTAGCAATGCCCCAATGAAGCTAATTTGACAGCACTTGTTACTGGTGGTTTTTAGGAAGTATAAGTTATTAGGAAAACGAGAGAAACAAATATAAAGATGGCCCGCTTTCATGATTTTAGGGATTCGTACATTTGTCACAGTGTGTGTGTCTGTGGCTTAAGCATGTCGTGATTTTCAGTCTTTTTTTGTAAGTGAGCTCAAAATATTGAGATCCATAAAAGGATTCTAGATTTTGTCAACAAATATCAAAGCCCTTGTTAGAATTATTTATAAGTAGTTTTTGCGGAAGCTATGAATTCAGTTCACGCTCCTGGTGTCCTCGGTGAAATGTGGATGAGCTTCGTGATCTTGAAATTTAACTACCATCATCATGACAACTTGATGAAACTTTGTTGATTTCCTTGTGAGCTTTTACCTTTTCAACTCATTGACATTGGTTTTGTATATATGTGCAGATTACAAGATCAAAAAGGTTTAATCGTCCTTGCGATGGACCCTAAAAACACAGGAGAGCTGCAAAGGTCGAATTTCCTCGTGTTAATAAAATGAGTGTGAGTTGCAAAATTATCCCAGTTGTGACTTTGGCCTACTTTCTGATTCTGCTTTGGTGCAGGCACTTGGAGAAGCAGAATGAGCTCCTTAGGGATGCCCATAGGTCAATGTTACATGAATTGCATAAACTTCAGGTCCTCTTTCTTAATCTTTCAGTATTGTTTGTGCTTTTCTCATTTATTTCTCCCCATGTGGTTTTGTGTTCTTTCTGATGGCTACATTTGAATTGTTATTCTTGAGAATGGCAACTGACTACAAGGTGAGAATTAGCTTCTAGAGAAGGCTCAATAGTCATATCCTATTCATTTCCAAAGTCATCTACTATAGATATATTGTCCATATAGTATTGCTCATCAATGGTTCCCGAAAACTTTTAATTCGCCTGCTAGTTCCATATTTTTGGTTTATAGGTGGAGGAACAAATGCTAATGCGCAAATTCTACGAACTGTGGTCCGAGTCATAAGGTATGTATCAGCCACCCTCAGATACTTGTACTAAAAATTTTTCATCAGAAGTGATGCAACTATATGGCTCCTGTAAAATACTGATCTTATATGGAGTATAACTCCACTTCTATGACTTGTCCGAATGGCATGTCATTCTCAGTATCAATTTTTTGTTTTAGTGTCAAGAAGATTTGATTCTTCCATTTTGCAGAATGCAGAGGGAAATTTTGTGCAGAGTGACAAGGAGAATGGCCTTGCCAAAAAGCATCAATGAGTGTAACCGCTGGCAAACAGGAATTTAGATTTCAACTCTCTGATTGGTTAGCTAAACGTGTCTGTAAATGTAGTACATTGATTATCTTGAATTAATATGCAATTCACCTCGCCATCTTAATTCGAGCTTCTTTGTAACTCAACTATATTGATGCTTCCGGGGTTTTTTTTCAAATGCTTCCGTGACTGTCAAAGTTCAATTTATGGTTTCTGTTTATTGGATACAAAATGGAAACAGGATGATGTGCATGTTCGACAAAGTTGGCTGATCCGAAGTTATAATATACGAGTCTTTGCTGCTTACATGCGCGGCGATGATATATTAATCTGGCGGCAAAATTCTCAATACCGCAATGGTTCTTCTTCCCACAAGTCAGTTAAACTGGTCAAATGATCTCTGATCCTCCTGCCATGAAATGTCCTAGAATGAAGTTTCTATGATGAAATATCCTAGAATGAAGTTGATAACTTTCTTGTAAATTGCAAATTGTAACACACAAGACTGAAAGAGCAGTTTGAGTTCCTAGTGAGAATTTTTGTTCTCCTAGGAGTTCCTAGTGAGATTTTGTGTTATTTTTCCTTATTTCGTTGTTTAAATTTGAATTTACTTTAAATCTGAATTTATTTCAGATTTGGATCTATGTCAGCATATATTATAAGCTTTGTTGGAGTTTACAACTGTTGATTAGTACATTTGACGATTGCAACATGCACATAGTGAGTTGCAGCGATTTATTCTATGAGGAGATGATTTTAAAATTGATGGTACTTTTTAGATATGTTCTTAATTTCTCAAATCTTTTGTATCTGTTAAATTACAAATTTACAATTTTAGTGCATGTTTTATTTGCCATTAGGGTAACGATGTATATCAATCGTTCTCGACGATTTTCAGCAATCCGTTACTGAAATATGTTTTGTTATAAAAAAAATGTCTGGAGCATCTAATTTAGCTTGACTTGTACGTAGTTTTGTTCCTTTTTTCCACCAAGAAACCGGAGACCGAGAGATCCCCACAACTGGGGTTTCAAGGCTCAAATTCCAGCACCAAAGACCAATTGATAGTTCATTTGGATATAATTTGATTTTTCTTCCAAATATGCACATAATTGAATTTCGTGTATAACTCAGATTAGAAATAGGGCATTTAGGATTCTTAACGGAATACACAAAGGCGGTAAGCAAGGAATATTTCTTAATTACTACAAGGCTAGCATACAATCAAGCCTACATAAAAGGTGATAAAGAGCCTTGCTTTCGCCTTGGGTGCCCCCACATGACAAGAAAGAGGTAAGCAAAATTTCCACAACCCACATTTTTCAGTACTAGAAAAAGACTACAAGATAACGATTGCCTTGATCCGAAATCTACATGGAACAAAACTCACTGAACCCAGGCAGTCTGCTTCCCCAACTTCTACCGATCTCACTAGGCAAGCATGAATCGGCAATGGCGATAGCCTGCAATATGCACTCGAGTATCATCAATTGCAATTCATGAATACTTTTTTTTTGTTTTTGGTAAAATAAAGATCTAGCAATTCGTGAATACTTGAGAAAGATTACAAAACATGGCGCAAAGAAAGTGGTACTAAATATTGTGTTGTGAGGAGTTTTAAACTGAGTATTATATGCGTCTTGCAAAGAAATGCATTTAACCTTAACAAGTTCAATAAAAGATTTGTACTCTTAGATTATCAGATACGAGCATACAAGGGGAAGATCCTTACTCGGGTCAGAGTCGATAAGCATAGCTGTTCCTCCAAATCCACAAGTCCCACCATTCTTCTTGGTTTTCTGCCAGTAACTATTGAAAGCATAAGAAGCATGAGCCGTAACAGTATTAGGATAATAACAACTCCCACGAGGCCTAATGGCTTCACAATCAGCACCTCCTTCACCACAAGCATAGTCTAGGGCATCTTGCAATGTCTCTGGTGGCACACTCGGTTTTGCCACACACCAAAGCCCCCTCCTCACACTTGCCACGGGTGCAGCCACTGCACCGCTACCTCCACCACCAGATGGATTACAGGGAGGTAACTGAAGACCATAAGGAGGGTTGGCAGGATTAATCACTGGAGGAAGTTCAGGAGAAACGGGGAAGGACGATGGTGGAGGCGAAACCTTTCCAGGCCATGGAGGAAGTGGGCTTTCGGCAGCATGTGATGGGGTAGAGGAACCCACAGGGGCAACGGCTGGGGCTAATGGGGTTGGTCTTGCTGGAAATGGTTCTATAGTCTTTGTGTTTTCAAGAATGAAGGTAAGTTTTCTGCTTGTGGGCTTTGGTTCTTTTGCCTCCTTGACTATAACATGGACTTTCTTTAGGTTGAAAAAGCCAAGATTTTCCATGGCCTCTAAGTGGGAGTCGAGCAAAATGTTGGCATTATCTGACAATGTGGGAAAGTGTGACGGTGGGTTCACTAAATAAGGTGAGTTGATGTGTTGCAAGAAGCTTAGCAGGGTTTAATATGTGTTTCTGCTATGTCAGACCTGAATGTTCCCGCATTTGGGTGCATACAGCTGGAAGAGAAAGAAGCAGAGACTTTGATTTCTTGATGCAAACCCCACCTGGTAAGAGTGTAGTGGATGTTCTTTAATGATGGCAAAATCAAAGTCAAGTTTTCCTCTTGGCCTTTCCCGCAGAGGAGAGTGTGACCAACAACAATGGTGGTAATGTTAATGCCAGGGTAGTGAGCCAGAACATGTGCCCTGGTCCAACTTTCAGCCATGAGAATGCTGCTGGAAACCTCTTTTGAGTTGCTCATTTGGCACCACAGCAGCTGTCTGAGATAAAGCCTCTCGACTCACCGGGATTGAGTGGTCATAGAGCTTCAATAGCTCAACTGATGATTCTTGGCCTGATGCTGCCAACGAAAATAAATTTTTTTTACATCTTCAATATCGAGATATTTGGCACATTTATGTGATGTACTTGGATGAAAGATGACTGGAGCTTACCAAATAGAGCAAAAGAGATGAAGAACAAGTAGAAAAGCCTCAGCATTTTGATCATCTCTCGGCAAAAGAGAGTAAATGCGCAACCAAAGAAATGACTCCAGCTCCTGGAAGACCAACAAGCAGAAAGCCTGCTTTCTCAGGCTCAAAGTTTCTCGACCTTGTGTACGAAGGTAAGATTTTTGGCCTACAAAGATCAAAGTACAATAATAATATTATCATAACCACAATGAGAGTTATTAATAGCTAATTTAATGGGGTCCTACTTCTTAAAAGTGTGACCGGAGCAGTTACCTGCATAAAAGCACTGGAGTGTAGAACTTAAAATGAGAGGAAGTGGAATCGGACCTTAAAAAAGAGTAACCAAAATTTTCAACCGCAGTATTCTCTCAATTGAAGATTGAAGAGAGAATCGGTACGAGGAGTAGCAGAAGATTAAGTAGCGTCGGAGGTGCCAAAAGGTGAGTCGTGGTGTGGAATACTGGGACGCGTGGAAAAAGACCACATGCATTGGGCGTGGGAAGTGCATGGGGCTGTAAACGAGTCGAATCGAGTCAAGTTCGAGCTCGATTTCAACTCGATTCAACTCGAGCTCGATATTGATCGAGTTCGAGTCAAATTTGACTCGAGCCGCTCGCGAGCGATTCGGTTCATTTGCAGCCTTAGAAGTGCGTACCTTGATACGGTTCTAGTCTAGGAGCACCAATCCAATGGATTGTTATTTCATTCTTGATTATTTGACTGCACCAAGTCGAGATTATTTGACTCCACCAAGTCGAGACAATTGATTGCTAACACAACATTTGGTCCAATTATTACATTTAAGGATTTAATTTCTGCACAGACCATTTTAGCTTTTCTTTTCTTTATTATTTTTCCATACGACTATAGAGTGATTTTAGTTACAGCATTTTTAAAATCTTTTTTACTGTGGATAGTAGCCTCCAGCACCTCCGGTAACGGTAAGCAGGAATTATCCCTTGTCATCACTCGTGTTTTCAGTCTCTGAATCCAGCTGTTATCTTTGGTAGCTGCGACTTGCGAGCCAGCGAACCAGTGGGGAGCATCAAATGATCACGAGGCCACAATGAAGAAAGGAGCTAGAAAAGTCCAACCATTTCCCCCCGGCTCTTGGATGCTCAAATGGATAAACCGTTTGGGCCAAAACTGTTCGTAGAAGAATTGGGTCCCCGGAAAGGGCGTCAGCAAAGATGGGACTACTGACCTCTCGTGGGCCCAAATGATGTTCCGACTTCTGTGCCAACCAGCAAGTGCAAGTGACATCTCTCAACATCCTGGACCCCTTTTTTTTTTTTGGTAAAAAAGAAAAAAAAACAGCTCAGATTCGGATCCTTTCGCAGTTGCGCTTGTACTAGCAGAGCAGTTGATTTAAAATTTTATTGGGATTTTAAATCATCGATCCAGATCAATTCAAGCTCGGACGGAAAAAACCACACTTCAACAACTGTGGATCCGTATACTTGCGCTCCTCAATGAGCGCTGCAACCAAATTGATTTATGCGTTTCAAACCTTTTATTTTTTTTCCGGGCAGGAACAGAGAGAAAATTCAGAAACGTTGGGTGGTCATCAGTTTTTTTCAATGGAACAAGTGTGGAATGCGTGTTTGGTAAGTAGAATGTAGGAAGAAACATGCAATCGTTGTTGAAACTTGAAAGGTGATTGATTCCATTCCATCCCATGCACAGGCTTTGTGACTGGGGAAGTTCTCCAGGCTTTGCATAAAATGCGGTAACGAGTCCTGGGACGATACTGATTGAATCGTGAGAAGAAGCAATGCCCAAAGGCATGTTTGTCGTGCGAGTTGGAACTGCCCTTTCTTTTTCCCTGGAATTATTCTAATTTGTACAAAGGGAATTCAAAGGTTTCGTATTGTCCACTCCAGGACAAAACACATCCTAGTAGTAACCTCGCTTTTACCGTTTTTTTGAATCTCATCTTTTGCTGCATCCAGATTCCAGAGCACATAACTTTTCCTCTTTAATTTCTGTAGGGCCACAAATAAATTCATTCCATGGCCATGTTGTTACGTTTCGAATGGTCTCTGAACCAAATGTAACTTATCACTTATTTTCTTAAAAATAAATTTTACTAAAAAAATTCAGTGTCACTTAATTAATTTAGATGTTCATTTTTTATTATCAAACGCGCCTAAACATTTTAAACGTTAAATGAAATTGTCAAACAGGACCTGATATTTGTTAGGGATGATAAAGACAAGTACGGTCCTATGCTCAAAGCCAGCCGATTCTTAGTTAGATCGAACAGAAAAGGTAATCGAGCACGAGCAGCTATTTTGCATCTGCCTGCCGTCGATGATTGTATACGCTGTCGATGCAAAGTAGATGCTTGACGTGCAGGACGATAATGGAATTTTCATCACTATTCCAGTATGCCATCCTTGAGAAGCTCGATAAACTTTAAGGAGAAAAACACGTAAGTATATTAATACCTCAAAAAGTAGCAAGTAGTATTTGTTACGATCTCCAAATAAAGTAGAAAAAGAACGGCAGTGACAGATAAATTATAAAAACTTCAAAAAGGAATTAAGAGCAATACAGGAATTTTAATTACTAACTTCTCCTACGCCACTCTTGTCAAGTGCCTCCTTGACCTCGTAATACAAAATCCTGTGTGACAGTTTTATTTCAATTGCATATCATTGGCTTTGGTGTGTGTAGGGGACAAATTAACATGCTGCTGCATCTTCAACCATCCATTGGAGTGCTTTGAGAATTTAAGATACAAGAGCACAACGAACCCTACAGGTTAAGATAAATCTATGGTGGGAGTACAGAAAGAACATTTGTCGCATAATCAGAGGATGAAAGTTGCCCACAAAGGCATTCATTCATAAAGTAAAAGCGCAATTGTTTTTTCCTTTTCCGCAACGTTCCACTTGTCTCGTTGCCCCTGAAGCAAAGAACATCAGTAAAAATACAATACAATATCGTGTCTGATATACTTTTTTTGTTACTAACAGCGTTGTGGGACATCCAGAGACTGGATCTTCAGCTCTGGGAACTTCATTTAAGGTTCTTTCATCGTTAAACAAGGCCTTAATGGCGCAACGGTACAAGACAAAGAAGAAAAAGGGCTCTAACTTAAGAAAATTGACGTAAGAAAAGTCTATAAAGTAATAATTTCAGAAATTTCTGCTGAGATTTCTAAAATTTCTGCTGAGCTCCTTGAAGTTTTAAAAATTATGCTTATCTTTCTTATCCACCTTAAATGATAATACTACTAGTTTAAACATCTTAATAAAACTTACCTTGTTGGGTATGAATAGATAAAGAATGGGATTTATAATTACTTTTTTTCCTCTCTCCTTCTTGTTCCTCATGTTTATATTTTTGCCAATAAAACCATAGAATATAAATTCTGACCGCTAAATGTTGAACTAGCGACTTTTTTGTTTTTGGATGGCTTTGAATGTGATCTAATTTTTATTTGCGATCTTTTCTCTCTCTTGGTATCAAAAGAAACACTGGTTCAAAAAGAAATTACTCAAAAGACTACTACCAGACTATGATAATTTTACCAATCTAAAAATCCACAAATTCTAAAAGAATTATATTATAACAACCCATTCTCTTTTTTTTTAATTTAAAAAATATATATATATCTCCACTAAGTCACCATTAAAATAGCCTATGATAGTAATAGAACTTTTTGTCATAATTGCTTATCAACAATAAACATGGTATTAAAAATTTCACATTCTTTCCTTATATTTGTGTTAGATATGTTACGACTGCTTTGGAAAGTGATTCAAACCTTATAAGCTGTGGATCTTTCAGCGCATTCATTTAAAATTTTGACCAAATTTAAAGTTTGGTTAGCAAAAGCGTTAAATTAGCGAGAATAGGTGCAATTTTTAAAAATTCAAGGGAGCTCTTTGAAATTGCTAGAAATCTCAGTGATGCTTATGAAATTATCCCATAGTTTACTAATCAGTACTCTTTTTCCTCCTGGATGCTATCCTCGTCGACGGTCATGTCAAGTAAATTAGCTATTTTGTCAATCTAAATCTGTTCTCCAATAATGGTCACATCATTGATTCATGGCACAAAGCCAGTCGCGGTGGGCTTTTAGAGTTCAGAGCTAAGATCCTAGGCCTTGCATAGAAATAAAAAAATCAGCTTCTCAACACCGACAATTTTTTATCAACTAACTACTCTACTCATTAGGCTTGGTTCTTATATTAAAAAAACGAAGGACAAAAAAAATAAAATGTTCAAGATTTTTTGCACTGGTGGCGTAGAAATAATTTGTGTAGGCAAGAAGTCTGTCGTTAGAAACACTAGATCATATTCCTTTCTGGTGGAGAAATTAATCATTCGACTCCAGAGACAATTACACAGTCCAATGAAACAACTATGCGAGACTAAAAGCTTTTTGTTGAAGTGACTATGATGAGAAATAACCGGTATAATTATCATGAATGCTTTAACCATTTTATGCCCGTTCAATACTTCAATTGGTATTTTATTTCTTAGAACGAATTGGTCCCAACCAAAAAGTTGGCTGGAGAAAATTTTTTTTTTTGTAGAGAGGCCAGAAAGCAATTTGGGGATAAAAGAAAGAAAACAGCAATATAGTGTAGGCCACCAAAGTATTAGTCTAGTTTCTGCCATAGATTTATTTATTATTTGGCTGTGCCTGTTATGATGAAAACGATAGCACCGGGACTGTCCAAACAATAAAAACACCAATATATACATATCCAAAAAAAAAAGTGAAAAAGCAGGATGGCAAAAACAAAAAAAAAGCATATGCCGCTGGACTTGTTGTCCTTTGGGCCGTTTCGCCAATCCCTGCTACAAATCTAGAGTCCTCCAGACGTGACTGCCGGCAGAGTCACATTTTGGAAAGATAAGAAGAAGAAAAAAAAAAAAGCTAATCCTGCAACAAAACGCACATCAAATCTCATTTCCTTGGATCTTACAGCCAGCCATGATAATTAATGGTAGGAGTAATAATTTGTTACGTGCATGCCTTAATCATCAGTACAGAGATTTGTTGCCCTATTTGACGTAAACTACCCGCGTAGAATCCTAGCCGTCACGAGTACAATGAAATTTATGGAAATGACACGTGGACGATCACGGTAGTGAGATTACAGCTTGTATGAAACGGACATAAGAAAAAGGTGGGTAGCGTTGAGTTTGGGACGGAAGGGCATACGTACGACTGTAACGGCAAACCTGAAGGAAAGAAAACGGTGCCAACCTGCAATTACCAGTTTTAACTTTTAACAAGGAGGAGGAGTAAATCCCCTCCTTTCAGCTCCACAAAATAGGTAGGACTGTAGCAGTACTAAAATATATTCTTCGGACAAAAAAGGGCTTGAACGTGGTCCTTCTAGCCCCAACACGACGTGGCCATCATAGTCCTTCAATCTCAAAAGTACTGATAAAGTCAGTTCTTCTTCGCCACGTGGCATTCTGTTCCCCAAGAAAACTCATCTCTCTCTTGGGCTTGGGTTTTTTATTTCTTCTTTTCCACTGCAAATTTACGGAATGTTTGATTTCCAAGTTTTATTAGCACATAAAGAAATTTAGTACACAGTTGGAAAAAGAAGGAAACAGCGGCTGCTGCTGACATCAAACCATTAAACAGCAAGCATCAGATCTTGCAGCCGAAGAGAAGCTTCTCTTTACAGACTCACCACTTCTCTCTCCAGCTTGGTGACCACCGGGAGTTGATAAACAAAATCAGAGATGAATTGGCGAAGACTAAAGAAACCAGAGATAGGATCATAATGAATGCTCGACGTATCAGCATCTTTTTGACTCTAACACTGATTGCATCATCTTTCACAACCCAGTCCCCCAAAGCATCCGCTGCAGGCCATGTGTCTCAAGATTTGATTGCACGCGAAAAGCTGAGGAGAATTCTACACCAACCCCTGTACCCAGCGACTTCAGCACCCCCGCCGGAGTCGGTTCCACCACCGCCTTCGCCTCCACCGCCCACACCAGCCAACCCTGAGTTTCCTAATCCAGACCAGCCCTTTTTCCCTGAAGTACCCACTGGCCCAACACCAGATCAGGCTCAACCATCCCCGCAAGCACCGGCAAATGCGACGGCGGTGCCTAATCCGGTTGCCACTCCGGCACAGTTGTCCAAGCCGACTAAGAAAGTTGCAATTGCTATTTCAGTTGGGATTGTCACGCTGGGGATGTTGTCAGCATTGGCATTCTACCTCTACAGGCACAGGGCGAAACACCCTGATGATTCTCCGAAGCTAGTTGGGGGGAATTCACAGAGGATCAACGAGGAGTCACGATTGCCCCCATCTACTTTCCTGTACATTGGGACGGTCGAGCCCTCAGCGCAAACATCAGTGAGCGAAACCAATGCTCCAAATGGCTCACCTTATAGAAAATTGAGTTCAGTCAAAAGATCTGATCGCTATAGGCCAAGCCCAGACCTTCAACCTTTGCCACCGTTAACCAAACCTCCGCCTCCTCCGGCCATAAATTCACCACCACCCATGTCATCATCTGATGAGGAGAGTCATGACACCGCTTTTTACACTCCACAGGGCTCGTCTGTGAGCAACGAGGAAGGGTCTTATACTCCCGGTTCCCGTCAGAGTCAACGAAGCAATAACACTAGCCTGGTGACTCAGTCCAGGGCTGAAACTCATGTCAATAGCTCTGTTCCTCATTCCAAGAGAACATCACCAAAATCTCGTCTTCTTGCTTCATCACCTGATGTTAGTAGACATGCCATCATACCTTCAATCAAGCAGCCTCCAGCTCCTCCTCCACCTCCGCCGCCGCCACCACCACGAACTAATCTAGAACAACCACCTCAGCAATCTCAGCTTGAGCTCAGCAAACCAGCAATTCCATATGCTCCTAAACGCCCAAAATTTTCAGCCCCACCTCCACCACCAGACATGGCCCGGCTCCAACTAATAAGCAGCCAAGGCCAGGATACATCCAAAGCCCCATTACCACCGCCACCACCTCCTCCTCCTCCTCCTCCTCTGCTACTTCCAACACCACGAAAAAGTGCTGCTCCAGCAATGCGCACACCTCCAGGGGCTCCCAGACAACCAAAACTGCGAAAATCTGGGAGTCCCAGTCCAAAAACAACTGAAGTTGAGAAACTAGGACCTGAAGAAGAATTTAATGATGGTACAAATTCTTCAGAGAGGCATGATGGTGATGACATGGATGGACTGAGACCCAAGTTGAAACCTTTGCACTGGGACAAAGTGCGAGCAACCTCAGACCGAGCCACAGTGTGGGACCAACTAAAATCTAGCTCCTTCCAGTTAAGTGGATGCATCCAGAGTACAGGGGTACTAATAGTTAAGTACTATTATCTGACAAGAAAAACTTGTTTTTCTATCTTTGCAGACTGAATGAGGACATGATGGAGTCTCTTTTTGGATGTAATTCTGCTGCTTCAGTTCCAAAAGAAGCCACTAGGAAGTCGGTCCTCCCTCCAGTTGAACAGGAGAATAGAGTACTGGATCCAAAGAAATCACAGAATATAGCGATACTGTTGAGAGCACTGAATGTGACAAGGGAGGAGGTTTCTGAAGCACTTATAGATGGTATGTATCTTCGAAACAAATGGGAATCCTCAAAAGTTTTGGGAGAACATATGAATGTGAAAGAAGTTCATTTAATTTATCATTTCTATACCTAATAAATCATTAGCCACGCGACCTGATTACTACTTCTATTAGTCTAAAATTTAAAAACAGAAAAATTTTCAGCAATTGTAATTTGCAAAAAGAAGGGATATTAAAATGCACTTCATAGAAATTACTTATTTTTACTTGATAGAAACTACCCCCTCCTTTAGTTTACTACTCTGCCATAAGATAATTCATATCCTCCTAAATAGTACTAGTTGTCATCAGACAGCCGTTCTCCCACTCATCTTCTCATGCTTCAAATGAATACTTTATGGTACCTATCTACTTCAAATTTTACATTTTACACTTATCTCCCCAATATCTGGTAAGTTGTTAATTTAAATGTTTTTAGCACAATTAAATCCAAATAACAAAATACTTCATCAAGTATGTGCCAACTAAAACAACAATGTGCTTGATTGGTGGCAACTTCGCCTACAACTTGTCAGACATTTGGGCATTCCTATTTCGAATAGTAAATGGGGAGAGGGAAGAGCAGGATGCAACACACATGTAGAGAAAACAAACACACGAACTAAACATTTTTCTCCATTTGCTGAACCACCCACCTGCACAATGGTTCCCTTCTTAGTTACAATAATGGACAACTAATGACATAAGAGTGACGCTGATGACCTGCACCATCAAATACTAATAATTGAAAGAACTGTGTGTGGGCTGGGGAGTGGAAGCAGCTCTATCCATTTTCTTCCTCTCTGCAACCCACAACAGTTTCACTGTTTCATGCTGGCGTAGTATACCTAGCAATGAAATCAGGAGGTATAAAACCAAATGCCCAATTCAAGGTTTTTGTACTTGGTTTATTATGGTTCCTAATTCATGAAACTACTTTTTGGGAAAGCCCATCTTTTTCCATTACCTTGTCATATGGGGTGTGTATTTATTGCAACAGGAAATCCAGAAGGATTGGGTCCTGAACTTCTGGAGACTTTGGTCAAGATGGCTCCAACCAAAGAGGAAGAAATAAAACTCAAGAACTACAATGGTGAGTCCTCTAGACTAGGGTCAGCAGAGCGGTTCCTCAAGGCAATTCTTGATGTACCATTTGCCTTCAAAAGAGTGGAAGCCATGCTATACCGTGCAAACTTTGATGCGGAAGTAAACTACTTGAGAAAATCCTTTCAAACACTAGAGGTACAATTTGCAAATCAACTAGAGTTGGTTTCTGCGGTGACAAGACTAGACGTTTTATTCCTAACAATCATGTAAAATGCATTCAACTTCCACTGTTAATGCTAGTTTATCAAGTGTTATAGTTATAATATCATTTTAAGAATTTTTCGACTTGTGGAATAATGCATATTATTTATCAGGAGGCAAGTCAAGAACTGAAGAACAGCAGGCTATTCCTCAAACTCCTTGAAGCTGTCCTCAGGACAGGAAATCGCATGAATGTAGGAACTAATCGTGGTGATGCCAGGGCCTTCAAACTTGATACTCTGCTGACATTAGTGGACATAAAAGGAACAGATGGGAAGACAACATTGCTTCACTTTGTGGTCCAAGAAATTATTCGATCAGAAGGTGCAGGTTCTGAACCAACAAATGAAAATATTGCACATAAAACAAATCTGAAAGTCAAAGAGGATGATTTCGAGAAGCAAGGTCTGCGGGTTGTTGCGGGACTTAGCAAGGAACTTGGGAATGTCAAAAAGGCAGCAGCAATGGACTCAGATGTTCTCAGCAGTTATGTCTCCAAACTAGAAATTGGACTTGAGAAAGTTAGATTAGTTTTACAATATGAGAAACCAAGCATGCAAGGTAAATTTTTTGAATCAATGAAGAAGTTTCTAGAAGAGGCAGAAGGGGAAATTCTCCTCATTAAGGATGAAGAACAGAAGGCCTTGTCCTTAGTAAAGGAGGTTACAGAATACTTTCACGGCAATGCAGCAAAAGAAGAGGCCCATCCTTTCAGGATCTTTGTGATTGTAAGAGATTTTCTCTCTATTCTGGATAACGTATGCAAAGAAGTTGGGAGACTGCAGGATAGATCAATAGTTATGGGTACAGGCAGATCATTCAGAATGCCTGCAACTGCATCATTGCCAGTCCTTAGCAGATACAATGCAAGACAAGATAGAAGCTCCGATGATGATAGCTCATCTCCTTAGGATTTGAAGAAGGTAGCACAGCAAAGGACAACATGTTATGGGCTCAAGCTAGTGACCAAGAAGATAAGGTGTGAATTATCTCATTACTTCAGCTGTATTCAGCATGAAAAGGGCCTCCATGAGTATTGCATGGACAGGGAAAGATCAACCAATCTGCTAGTCAACCCTTAATATAAGAATAAAAGACTTGAGCAAAGGCAGAAGCAAAATAAGGTGCAATACAATGACATGATACAGTATCAAGTGCAGTCGAACGCAAAGCAATTCAGTATTTTAAGAGATGATGGTAAAGGACTGGAGGGACAGCCTAATTTATTGTCCAACACATATACCAGTAGGTAAGACATTTTTGTATTGTATACACATATTCAAAGAATCATAAAACGAAATGCCACGCAAAATGGTAGTATTACATAAACGCAGTTTTGATTTCATAATAATCAAGCATAAGAAAATTCTTTCTGTACTTCTGTCTGACTAGTTAAATTGCCTAACTTCGGCCTGCCCACGTTAAGTAGGGGAGAAGCATTCGATATCTTTAGCATGAAAAGGGACTGACTAGATGTAAAATTGTAGTTGTTATCCCAGTCAATTCGTATCGGAAACGTACAATGTGAACTCGTGAGTCATGATGTCTTCTAGATTATGTATATTCCATCAATTTAAGCAGAAGTTGGCAAGCAGGATAGAGCAGACAGACATGGAGATGGCAATGGAAATTATGACAGACAGAGATGAAGGCGGCAATGGAAATGCCGCCAAAACAGTCTCAAACCCTCTCTGGAAAAATTATGACAGACTATATGAGCAATTAGTTGTCACCCCAGTTAACAACCTTGCTCGAAGTGAAACATGAAGAGGACAAAAATCAGACTAATAAATTAGAAAAGGGTACCAGTAGTGGTTGGCCAAGCACATTTTTCCGGAATCTAGGGCAGGATAATTCCGGCTTCCATTAGTCCTTTCCTAACTCCTTTTTTTTTTAATTTTTTGGCGTTTAAATCTAGAAAGTAACAAAGGTCATAGTCAGCGAGGCAACGGCCGTCCGGAGATGTTCAATTGAGGGAGGGAAAGGCGCGAAACTGAGCACAAGAGGACCGCATAGCGCAGTGGATTAGCGCGTTTGACTTCGGATCAAAAGGTCGTGGGTTCGACTCCCACTGTGGTCGATGGCCCGCTGTGTTTTGCGATTAGAAATTCAGAGCAGGAGGCAACTCGGGACCAGCTAATCAAAGGCATTTTTTTGCTGATCGTGATTAAATCAAAATGTGGCCGTTACCATTATGGCCAAATAATTACTATCCAAACACGCTCTGTCCATGTAGCATGTTAAGGTAAATTAGTCATTAATTAATCAAAATCAAAATTTGCCCTCATCAGATAAAAAAAAAAAAAAAAAAATTTTCAAATTTTCAAATTTTGCAGCATCGTTGAGCACTCCTATACCTTCACTTGCACGTATAAGAACGCGCAAGCTATTATGAGAGATCTAATTAAATTTATAAAATCAAAGACGTCCAAGTTGCATTTTGTTCCAAAGGCGTGAAATATATGTCCTTTTTTCACAAGATCTTCGTTCTGTTGGATGGGTTTCGTGCTGTCTGGCAACCAAATATTCAGGCTAGATGGCGATTTTTCAGGTGATGGATCAATTACGAAGTCCCTTCTCACAATATCCAACCTGCCGCCAATTTGTTGAAGAGGGTAGATCTGGGAAGTCGCTCTCACGAGTCTTTCTAATCAATCTGTCAGCGCAAAAATTCTCCCGGAGATTTAATTGGACCGACTGCAACTTGGTGAATACAGTCAAGATTAGGGAAGTGAATGATGACAATTTATTTATTTTTTTTCTTTTCGATGAATACGGCCAAGAAGTGAGGCGTACGATCGTCGAACGTTTTCCTTTCAATTTCAACTTCCAATGTAGCGCCTTTTTTACCTCAAGTCCAAATCACCCTTTTTTTTTTCTTTTTAGCTGTTTCGCAAATGGAGTATGGGCTTCCACAATCGTTCATGACAGTTGTAATGCACATTGCATCCTTACATAGCAGTTGTATACATCAACTAAAAAAAATTAGGGTTAAAATTCGACTTGCAATCGTACAGCCCTTGAGGCTTTACCATTCATGTTCTTGCTATCAGTAGTTACCTTGCAAGAACGGAACCAAGGAAGAATGGAAAGGGGCCACCGCTCCCCCCCCAAGTACTAGAAATTTATTCGTTTCCAACCCCTCAAAGAGTTTGAAGTTTTTGAAGTGCCTTCAACATTTTAAAAAGAAAAAACTTCAAAAATTTTTATGTTGACTCCAAATTTACTTGTATACGTAGATTAATGCCCATTCAAAAATAATATCATGGTTCCATCTATGCTAAGTTTTGATGTTAAAATCTTCTTTCAGTAATCTGCCGAAATATAAATCATGATCTTGTCTAAATTTCATAAAAATGTCACGTTGTGGAGCTCATCCCACTCTTGAAACTTGAAAGAAGACCTTTAAAAATGAAATATCCAATTTGCTTATATATCAACACTTTTTGTAGAAGTTTCTTGCACACTGGAAGAATTGTACTAATCAATATTATTATTGACTTTGCAATTAAGCACTCGTGCGGTCATGATGATTCCAGAGAGAAGAATGGAGCTCCCGAAATGCTCTTGGATCTCACTATCTTTCTGACCAATATTCTCCACTTAAGCTCGTCCTTCTTGTTCTCTCTCCTTCTCTTGTGCTTGAAATTCCTGAAACGGATGTCTTCAGTGTTAATAGAAGCTTCAAGGGCGATCTTATTTGAACTCTGCTGAACACTAATTCTCATGCCATCAAAAACTGGTTAAATTTTGCAGTTTCAATAATGGAAATGGGGCAAAATTGCACTCATTTCTTTCTTCTTCTTTTTTTGTGATCAAGATACTAGAAACAAAAAGAAAAGAAGAAGATTGGGGGAAAAAAAAAAGGAACGAAAAGGAAAAGAACCAAAGCCAACCTGCACAAAGGAACTCTACAGATGTTTGGATTAGCACAAATTCGAGAATGCAATTCCAAGATTTTCCACAGCCTCTTGCAGTGAATGCAGCCACCAGGAACTCTTCTCTTACATCCAGCGAAATGGCGAACCAGCAGTTCAAGCCCCTTACAAGCGGCATACGGACAAGGTGATTGATCTTTCAGCACAATCTTATCAAGCGGACCAATGGTACGGCATCCATCTCTGAATATATGAACAACAGCCTCCATTGCCTCGTATAGTTGCTCATAAATTTTCCTCTCATTGATCTTTTTATCCCTGTAATCTTGCCTCTGAAAATCAAATTGGCAAACCATCCAGTTTAGAGGAACGAAACAAATTTGCTGGTCACTATAACGTAGAAGTGAGCAAGCAAGGATATGAAAGAAGAAGAAATGCTTACGGCAGCATCATCGATAATGGATTCAAGAATCTCCCTTTCAAGTACCGGGTGACTTTCCTTCATTACCTTCCATCCCTCAGTAACAGAAACGGGCTTGAAATTTTTGAGGATGAAACGGTGACAAATGAGGCTGAGGCGAGGCGCATCACACAGCATTGCAAGCTGAAAGATATCAATTACATTTTCTGTTGTTAGCAATCTGCGCTCTAGCCACCACTCACACAGCTGCTTTAGCTGGGGAACCGCATAGGCATGTGACAAAACCAAGAGATGCAGAGCATGTTCCTGGAGTTTATCTTCTTCGTAGCTTCACAAAGAGCACAATGAATAACAATGGTCAGCAGGCTAGTAGATATGTTTACTAATTAAGTAATTATTCGAAGCAGAATTAGTAGGGGAGGAAGAAAATCTTTACCAGGAAGAGTACATGAATCGGATAAAAACTCGGACAGCTTCAGGTGGAACTCCCCGTATTGAGACTGACCGATGACGACCACGATTTTGGCCTTTTGTTTGTTTCAAGATCATCTTGAGAACAGGAGAGGCTACACCCTGTTGCAGACCACATTACATGAAGTTCAAGATCTATAGATTCTATACATATATATTTAGGACGAAATCCATTTCTCGAAAATGATGTCTGATTGTGAAGAGAATACCATATTTTATCCCCCGTAAAGACAGTGAATGAAAATTAATTAAACGCATGTTGATCCAGAAAATGATTAAAGCGACTTTCCCATACTACTCAGCTGAGAATTTTGTATTCCATCCTTATTAATCAAGAAAAGCACTCCAATTAATACTACAGATAGTTCAAATTTGCACCGTCAAATGGAAACCGGTAAATTCAATAACTTACAAGAATACTTGCGTGTGCATAGATGACACCGCCATGATCTGTGTGAATTAAAATATCTGCTCGATAACCTCCATCAAATAGCTGGTCCAGTGCCGGATTTCCAGCAGTAGAAGCACGGCAACTTCCCCAATTCTGCGATGCCCTCGGGCTCAGTCTTTTCTGATGGAGGCTGGTTATTGCAGGATAGGGCAATGGAGGTGGGACTGGGACTGGTGCTGTTTGTTCAGAAGTCAAGGAAGATTCCATGTCCCTGTGATTTCTCTTCACAAAACAGGCCCCAAACTTCCCTTCTGCAGAGTTATTATAAAAGATAAGATTCAATACCTATTTTCTCAGAGACGTGAATTGCCGAATGCAATTTGGTTTGTCTTGAGAAGAAGGAATAAATGCATCGTTTGGGGATTCACGTTTTCTATGCATCTTTTACCGTGAACCCCTTTCATCTTTAGTAAGCATATTTGTCTTGCAGATGAATATTTCTAAATCTCTGGTACCTTTCATAGAGATATTAAAAGCTCTTTAAATGCAGAAGGGTCAGAGACTAATCAAAGGAGACACAAACCACGCTTACCTTTCTCTGTTTGTACAAGAAACACCAAACAAGAATGGCAAAAATGGCGACAGGGTTCGGTGTTCTCTGCTTCTCTTCCCTCTCAATCTCTAATGAATACGTTCCAAATAAGCGTATGTACAGATCTATCGTACAGGTTTATGATTACACAAAAACTAATTCATCGCAATCAATATTTGGAAACCCAATAATGTTACAGAACTCTTCTGACCCTTTGTGTTCTATACTGCCCTGCAATTCTAGACGACGCTACAGTATATACAATATCCTAAGCACCCCCTTCTTGTAACACTGGGAAATTCAAAACGATGGAGAGAAGGGAGAAGGAATTCATTGAACGTGAAGCAGGTGATAATATATAGTCTTGTTGCGAGTGAGACCGGGACGTGTGATTAGTGATTATTGATCAAGTTCCAGACAAAAGGTTGCTGATGTGGATTGGAGTCAGCTCCATCGCCAATGTTTTGTACAACAAACTTGCGGTGTTTAAAGACCTGAATAGTCAAACTCGTGTGCAATTTGGATATCTTCACGTGTGTTTTACAGTCTGTTTCGCCAGTTCGCCATCCACGCGCTTCCCGCGTTTTGCTGCTTCCAACCTCCCACCTCAACAGTGCTCCCTTCAATCAAATCAACTACTCCCATAAATAGCAGAAATCCACCTTGCATATTTCCAAAGACACATTTAATATATTTTCCAATACCAAGTCTTTTCTGGCCGAAATAATTTCAGGTCTCAACACAAAGCTACCCTTTTTTTTTCGGATTAATCTTTTCTGTACTGACAATATATATACTGTCAGTATTTGATGAATGATAACTATACAAAATTTAAATTTGAACTCCAACTTTTACATATATGTCATGAATTTAACGGTGATAGTGTATATACTGTCAGTGTATATAAAATTTATTCTCTATTTTTTTTTTTGTAAATCATAAGTGTCTGTGCATTAGAGGGAGTTTGAGCTAGGTAATAAAGTGGAAGGGATCGTAAGTATAAGACTTTGGATTCAAAGCCTTTTTTTTTGTCTCTCTACCTATAATGCTTACCTTTTTTATATGCGTCCATTGCAAGGGTACAAGATTTTCATAATTGAAGCATGAATCAACATATTCTGTCCATACTTTACAACTGGAATAGTCAGGACTCATGACATGACAATTAAAACACTACAGTCTTATGATTCTCTAACCAAGTGAATTGGGTGTGTTCTGCACATCAAAACATTTTACTCTTGGATCTCTACCTGTTTAAATTTCTGGACGAAATTGAAGTTGTATTGAACTAGCAAAGGTTTTCTAGAGCGAGACAAAACTTCACCGCACATTGCAGGCCGTAAGCACCTGTAGATTCGTTGGACACGGCTGATTTACTTTCACAGTGCTCAGGGAAAAGAGGTATCAGAAATTGTACATTTCTTATCTTATCTAGTACTATAACTTTCCTCCCTTGAGTTGCGCAAAGGTTAAGAGCGCAGCAATACTGCTGTTCTTTTTTTTTGGGGGTGAATTGCCTATAACAATAATATGATTTTAAGTATGATTTATCCAGCTTTCATAGCGAGTCTGCAGAAATCTTTACTCAGAGAATGCAGGTGAATCCCAGTATCAAGTCTCAATCTCTCTATTTCTGTTGATAAGTTATTAACGTTCATCTTTCATCACCAAAAAAATTAAGAAAAGGAGAAATGAACTCGCAAAAAAATTTTGCCCCTTTTTACTTTTCAAGATGTATCGTTGGGCTCTGCTATTCGCCAACATTTGGTGTTATCCAGGGCCAGTCAAGGTAAGAAATGGGCCACTCACAATATGTTTTTAGCTGTGCGCCTTGTATTTGGCATTTGGGCTCCATAAGTTCTTTTTCTTGGTTAGAACCCAGAGGCGCACACGGGCAAGACAAATGAATTATGTTGGGTGTTGGCATTTGGCAATCAGGTTCACAGGAATCCCTTAATTTTGTTTTTCTTATAGTGCACGTGAAACTCACGGAGTATATTACCATTATCAATCAATGACATAAATTTTCGTTTAAAGTTTGACATTTGCAAATTAAAGCATAAAATAAATTTGTCCAGTAACACCACAATGAGGAAGAAATTAATAAAGGTTCATCTATATCAACGCAACATGTTATAACGAGACATATGGACGAGAAAAGTCAATCATCTCACAAGGTCCCAATAGAATTATTGCAATTATGGAGAAAAAGAAAATTGGGTGAATTTGTAGCTTAATCTTTTTCTCATTTCTGCAACAGATTGGCCACTACAACTCGTTTGACCGATAAAAATGACGGGGAAAAAAAAAAGATTGGCTCCCACAACTCGTGTTTTGATGAGACAAGGGGAGCGTCTCCGGTTATGATCTCCCCACCTCAGCGGTGGTCCACCTTCCGCGCACACGTGAAGCCGCTCCCATGGGACAATCACGGTCACGTGCAATTACATACCATTATCAATACTCCACTTCTTTTTACAAGTTGACTTCGTTGGCAATAGCAGGCCACCTCTTCGTAAAAGGTCGGTCATGTGTTCGAATTCATTTGTTGATACGAGAGTTGTATTAATAGACAATCTATAAAAACTTTTGTAAACGATCCATGGTTCCAGAGACATGTCCTGACCATTGTTGGTGACCAGAGATCCAACCAAACTTTTCATTACCCAAAAAAAAAAAAAAATCCACTTCTTTTCTTATCCTAAGAAGAAAATGTGGGGCAAAATTATTTTTCGCGCGCAAAATCTTGTAGCTTGGACCATATGGTACGTTTTTGTTGCTTTAGCTACAATAGTATTTGCCGGTTTAAGCAAATAGTATCATTAACGGCTTAATTCCCAAATCTATGTGGCAGAGTAATGGCTTAATTGTTAGATCTCGTGTCCTCTTTCTAAATTTAATTGGTTACATTAAGTTACGGTGGAGATATCAAGATGCTGGACAAACCAATGATACCTTAAAATAGAGTAGGAAGTCAAGACACAATTGTCGGGTCAATTAATTATTTGTCTTAAATGATGGCTTTTATGGCTTTCACACTATTATATGTGCTGTGCTTTGCATGTTTGATGATAATGGAAGCCTTAAGTGCTACGAGTCTTTAAGGAGTGTTATTCATAGAGGCCCGCCGGAGGGTATTCAATTGGGAAATTTTGATTACTATTGGTCATTGTTGTTCATATTATTGAGAGTTGCATGCAAATGAATTGCGAACCACAATTGACTGATACGCAAAAAACAATTACTGCATCAGTGTAGTACTGAATTGATTAATGATTTTGCACGCAGAGTGAGCGCAAGCCAAGTTTGATGGATATTGTAATACTTATGACAACCAGCACGGTTTATTATCAACGAAGGGAGGTAATTACGCCAACAATTACATTGTAATCATAGAAAGGAATCAATTTAATTGCTATTTTTTGGAGTTTATGTAGAAAATATGTTGTAACGATTTGATATATATGAAGTTAAAAAGTGATTGAAAAATATGTTTATAGAAAATATAAAAAAATTTATATAAAAACTACTATCCAAATGAGGTCGAGAGACCAAAGGATTAGCTTGTCAAAATTTATTTGAGTGTTATAGTGTTTGAGGAACACTCCCTCTGTATAAATCCCCATCGCAATCTCAATAATTTGTTTTCTAGCAAAAAATAGATTCCATTTGCATAAGTTATAACCCAAATTGAACCAGAGGGAATGGATGGCTTGGGTGGTTGAGAGGAAGGAGTGTGAGTGAGAGATTTGCGTTCGAGTCCTTCCACTTACATTGAAAAAAAAAACTTACAAGTGAAAGACCCTAATAGAAGATACCTAATTAGAGAGAGAAAGAGGGGTAATTAATGTATAATGGATCCTAGCAAAATCAATTAAAAAAAGTTGATGGTGGTGAACCTGATCCAATAGAGAGTTTGATTTAAGGGAGACAATGTTGGCATATTAAATCAAAACTGAAAATTAGAAATTTTCTATATTCTTATTTAGTAGTGTTTTAGTCAAGTTAGAGTTTTAGTAATTCTATTGGAATCAAGTTATGGTTGTTTTATTGTTTAGGAATTAGTATGTTATTAGGAACTTTCTTGTGGTGTAAGACTTGTTTGTCAAGTCATCTAGTCTATAAATAGAAAGTTGTATTATTGTGTCTAATTGAGAAGAGTGAAGGATTGGGAATCTTGTTTTTATAATATGATTAATAGATTATTATTGATATTATTCCTCTTCTCCCACACATATTTTTATGTATGTAAATTGCCTCTCCCTCATATTGGTTTTGTCAAATATATATCTCCAAATATTTTTTTTAAGTTGACCCTTTTAGAAATACCTAATTAGAGAGAGAAAGAGGGGTAATTAATGCATAATGGATTCTAGCAAAATCAATAAAAAAAAGTTGATTGATTAAGGGTAATCTTAGCAACATACATAAAGTTGTGGATCCTAACAAAATCAATAAAAGAGTTTGATTGATCAAGGGTAATCTTAGCAAACATATATATAAAGTTGATTGAGGGTAATCTTAACATTTGAATAGAATGCGCAGTGCCCTGTACCATGGTGTAAAAATTCAACAAAAACACTCGGCCCTTAATAAAAGCCACCATTACAATTTTAGAAAGAAAATCAAAGAAAGAGTACTCAAAAGTTAGTATCACAATCCATGTCCTCTGCAAAAGAAGAAATTAAAAGGGGTTAGACAGGGAGCCATTTTTCATATTCACGTTTACGCATGGCATAACCCGGGACACTAAAATTTTGAGAAGTGCTTTGTTTGATATAAAAGGGAAAAGGAAAAAACACACGCACACAAATGATTTAGGCACTTTTTTTTTTGGGAAAGAAAATGGTTTAAGAAACTTGGATCCCGTACAAAAAATCCCGGATTTCATTAACATGAGGAGAAATTAAAGGATCGGGTAGACGTGGCCTCCCTAATGTGTTGTTATCTCGCTTACTCGACCACTCCCCGTAGAACATTCTAACTGCTAAGAAAGACGCTACATACATAATTCTCATCCCAGCCGCTAAAAATTTGGCGGCACCAAACCACTGCTAAACTCAGCCCCGTTCTTTTACCTCAACCGCCTTTTTTATTCCCCCCCCCCCCTCCCTCTTCCTAGATTTCAGTAACCTCCGACTCCTTAGATTCAGCTCTCCAGAATCACAATCACTTTACACTCCCAAGATTTTCTTGTGTCGATATTGAGATGGAAACTTCTCAGGCTACATCGTCTATCCCTAGCCTTTTGTGCGAAGAAGATGAATCTTGCTTCACTCTGAACAACGAAAGTGATGAAACCTTGTGCCAATGTTGTATTTTTGAGTACGATGATGAGTACATTGAAATGCTGATTCACAAGGAATCTGATTTACAGTCAAATACCAATAAATCTCTTTGCAATAGCTCAATCGACGAGACTGACGAACAGAGTTGGTTGAAACGTGCCCGCTTAGATGCTGTGCAATGGATTCTTGATGTTTGTTATCTCTTCTCTTTCACTAGTTTGTGCCATCCTTTTTATTCTGGGATTTGTTTATTATTTATTCTTGTGCTCATTCTTTTTGGGTATAGACCAGAGCTTTATTTGGACTTCACTTCCAGACGGTCTATCTATCACTGATATACTTCGACGGGTTCTTTTCTAAGCGATCCGTTGAGGTGAGTATCAATTTTCAGTTTCTCGCTCGTTCTTGTGATTTTTTGCTCGTCTCGAAATGCGATTTCAATAATAGACTTCTCTGATGGTGGAAAATAATTTGTGACACTGCTTGATCGATGTTGGTAGGATGGGAAATTATGGGCTATTCGGTTGTTGTCCATTGCATGTTTATCTTTGGCTGCGAAGATGGAGGAGTATAAAGCGCCGGCATTATCTGACTATCACATACATGAATGTAATTTTGAAGGCCGCCTGATTCAGAAAATGGAACTGTTGGTTTTGGATGCTTTGGAGTGGAAAATGAATGTACTCACCCCTTTTCTTTATTTTCGATACTTCATAGCCAAGTTTTATGGTGAGTCAAGACCGAAAGGGCTAATGTCAAGAGCCATCGAACTCACATTGGCTATGCTAAAAGGTGATCCATATTTGCACTAAGTTGAGTTCCACCTCATTTTGCAGATACCGTATTTTTCTTAGTTGGCTTGGTTTTTGTTAATTCAGATATTAGTTTAGTAAAATATCCACCGTCCATGATTGCTGCTGTGGCTGTTTTAGCAGCCTGTGATTCTCAGTTGATGACAATGAAGATGTTGGAGTTCAAGCTGAGCATAATCTCATCATGGGGTTCTTCACATAAAGTGAGTTTCCTTGCTTTTAATTAAAAGTAATGATTTGCGATGCATTATTCATTCTTCCTTCGTTTGCACTTTATGCCCGCGCAGAAAAAGTTATACACCTATCTGATTTCATGAATTCGTAATGCATTGGGACAGGACAATGTACTCTTATGCTACAATCTAATGCGGGAAATTCAGAAGGCCAAGTCCAACACCCCAAATCTGCAGAGTCCCCTGAGTTTATCGTTAAAGCAATCAAGCTCACGCGATTGTCGGGAAAGTTGTTGCATAATTGGCACCAAAAGGAGGCTTGCATACCCCGACAGTGATCAACATCAACCTTCGCAGAAGACTCATCGATCTCCATAGGAAGATCAATCACCTTGCCAGATTCCCAAGTACTACTAATTAGTTACGAGCGATGATTTGGTGTGCATTGGATTTGATGGCAGATTCCGGTTTCCAATAAGAACCAGAAGTTTCTGCCTCTTAGACAAGTGCAAAAATACCTATGAAGAAAGAGAAGCACATACTACTAAGAAGCTGACTTCAGTTTAAAGAAACAAACGATGGCCAAATAGGATGTCCACAAGGTTGCTGGAGAGGTGGAGACTGTAGTAGTGCTTGCTATAGTGGTATCGGCCATCATAAATGAAAAAAAAAAAAAGTGCTAGTGCCGCCCTGTTAACTTTTTTTCAGTTTGCAAATTGTTCTTATTGTTTAGATCTTTGCTTTTTGTTTTGATGGGAAAACCCATTCGCCCAGTCTTGGGATGCTTCCTCTGTTCCCTCCAAAAGGCTATTTAATAACCAATGAGCTGTAAGGAATGACAGTTGTCTTGTTTGATTTGATTCATCCGTCTTACATTTGGGCCATCCAAAATGTGCAAAAGTCGGAATTTTTTTTTTTTTTGGGTGGGTAGGTTGAAGGCTGCTTTGTGATGCTCGGGCAATTTCCCTTTCACTGTTTACTTTTTGCTGTACTTGGGGACGCCACGAACCCGGAAGAACTCAGAGTCTGAAATCATTTTGAGAATCGAACAGGGGACGTGTCCTTTGAATAATGAAGACTAGTAGTAGTAGTATTACTCTATTATCTGTAAGTGTGAGAGGCAATGGATTTATGAACTTATGATGTTATGCTTGATTACCTGTCTGCCAAAGGGAAAATGTACTGTCAAGTTAAAAAGCAATAGGAGGCCGTTTTGGTTAACTACATTGTTGGTTATTTCTTGCCGTGACAGGACTTCTTTTGCGGGGATAAAAAGGTTTGCTGCTAGTTCCTTGTTTAATATAGCGTGCTAAACTAAATGTGACTGCACCAAAATGTGGATCCTCATACTTGGGCAAATTTCTCGGAACAATGTTAAAACAAAAAATTATCACAAAAGTAGTGTTTTATAGGGAGTGTGTGTATCATCAAGGTCGCCACAAGTCATAATATCAATTTAAAGGTTATTCGGTTTATTTTTTCATTTTTTTTCATGGCTTAAGAATTTTTTAAGTTGAGATTTTGGGTTGATTTTAGCCAGAGATAGATCGTTGATTAACATATTATCAAGGGTCGTGATTTAAAGGAGCAAGAAATAAATGTTTTTTAAATTTTTTGCCGCAATATTAATTTGAAGCGAATGAATTAAAAAAATTTTCCCCTTGGCCGCACATCTGATTTGTGGCGGTTTGGAAAACTTTTTTCTTTAACCGCACATCAGATGCGCGGCGTTAGTTATTGTGAATTTTTCACTGAGAAAAGCTTTTTGACTAGTCAAACGATAGAACTTTCATTAGCCGCAAACGATACAACTTTCATTGGCTAACCATCTTTATCTTTTCCTAATACTTGTCTTCTTTTTTAGGTTGATTACCTGTTTCGGATCGGTTCAATTTATGGAATGTATCTCGATCCTATCAATTCTCGCAGTGTGCTCGTACGGGATTAACAGTGATACTTGAGGAAGCATTTGTAGCATTACAATATTTGAATTTATGAATGAATTGACGGATAATATTCAAATTTTAAGAATTTTTCTTATCAAACCTCTCGTTTTATTATCATTCAAGTTTTTATTGAATTATTGTACACATTTATCATTAAATGTCGCATTATTTATCGTTATTTAAATTAACATTAAAACCCAAGTATTAAAAAATGGATGAATTGGCCAAAATTCATTTTTAATTAGTTTTTTATTTTCAACCGAAACCTTAACGAATTTTTATAATATGCTTAATCACCGCTTATGAAATTAGCACAATCCTTGTAGGTAAATTAAATTTTAGACTTCCATGAATTGGGTTTACATATTAGGGTTTAGTACTAGGGTTTAGGGATTAGGGATTAGGGTTAGGGTTTTAACGAGAAAAAAATAAACAAAGGAATCGCTGCACATGAGTTTTGCGGCGATTTCTTTTTTATATAATATTCTTCGCCGCTCATTTCACAAGCTACGAAGCTTTTCCAAAAAAAAAAAAATCCGCTCCATTAACTTTGTTGGCAAAAAAAATGAAATTAAAACAATTTTTTTATGAAGCCTTACTTTCTATTTGCGGCGACCTTCAAGCAAAAACACTGATAATTTTTTTGTTTTAACATTAATTATTCTAAGAAATTCACCGCATACTTGGCGACTCTGACATTATTATTATGAGTATTGGAAGGACCTACATTACATAGAGGAGGGGCAGGAACGGTTGTCAGGCAGTTCACGGCCATGATTTGGCCCAAAAAATTTGTAAGGCTCAGATCACTTTGTGTACCTCGATTTTAACAACGTGTGTGGGGCCCACAAAATTTGTTCTAAAGTTACACGACATGCAAAGAAAATTACGCGGTGTGCAAAATGTACAAAACCGTTAGGAACGGTTGCACCTGCAACCGTTCCTGCCTGTGGTCCTACATTACATCTACACCCTTCCACTCTAATTCCTTACACCGTACTACTAGTTTTAATGCCTGAACAATTTGATCCAAGTCCAAAAGGGTATCTTTCCTTTTAATATCATCTTACCGTCCAGACATGGTTTGTTTGGACAGCTTCTTATTTATTCAAATTTATTTGTTGATATCACCGTTATAATTTTTAATACACTTTTTTATATTCCCAATCACCTTTTTATCTCACATACATCACATCATAAAAAGTGCTACAGTAATTATTCCAAATAATATTCCAGATAATACCTTTTCCAAACAAACCCAATATTGATAGCTACTATGGTCCAGGCGGCGATGCATCAATAAAGAAGTACTGTTGTATGTGGCCCTATGTTCTATAGATGCTTCGATGTGATAAATAATCATCAAAAAGAAAAAAAAAATACACCGTATCATGTTTCAGCTAATTGCAAAATATTTTGAAAAATTTGTACTAGTGAAATGACTTAATGAAACACCAGAACTAGATTGTTCATCTGCTTACTAGTGTTTCATAGCAGACGTGTGAACCCAGAACTAGCATTAGCATTGAGTCATGCAATTGCAATTGTCGTGTGGTGTAATTCCGTGGAACTTAAATCAATTCTAGCTCTTGAAATTGGTTAGCTGAAATCAGAAATCCTTGATCTTTTTCTCTTTCGCACAACTTCTTATCCCATATTTCCTGATTTTGACAGATTGTTGATAGATGTCCAAATTGTTTGACCGGATTAGTTCTGGGTTAGGAGCATTCTAAGAGAACAGATTTGTTACTATTAAAAAAAAATGAACATCGAAAGATTTTTTTTTAAAGGTAGATTGGAGGGATCAAGTCCCATCGCCCATCACTTAGCTTCGTTTGGGAGTGGAGGATTTGGACAAAAAAGAAAGGGAAAGAAGAGAAAGTTCAGTTTTCCTTCATTTGTTAGTTTTTAGTAAGAAAGAAAAGAAAGGAAATGGAAGAATTTAAGATGATGAATAGTTGCCAAAATTTTTCCTCCCACATTGGAAAACAATGGGAAGAAAGTTTGAGGAAGTTTGTCAATTTTTTTGAAAATGCCTATTTTGTTCTTAAAAAAATCTTGAACAAATATTTAATGACTTCGATATCCAAAATCATTCAACTAATTCTCAAAACTCCTAAACAACATAACAATCTCTTCTCCTCTCCTCTCTTCTCTCATAACTTAAAATTTCCCTTCTTTTCTTTTCTATCCTAAACTCCCAAACTAAGCCTTAAAAATTAATTGTGGGTTCAAAATCCAGTTATATTTTGATTCAAAAGTTTCTTTGAATGGTAAAGTTACGTGATTTTTTGGATTGCCAATTTAAATTAAAAATATTTCTTACCATTACCTTTTTAGTTCACATATTTCAAGGTGTTATAGTACTACAATTTTTTTATTTTATAAAAACTTCAAAAGATGGCAATCCAAGCAGGAATTTTTTTATTTATTTACTATTTATTTTCTGTTTTCTTCGTTGTTCACTTGTTTGTCTGCTTTCCCCTCTCGCAGGCCGCCAAAACTAGTTTCAAATTTGAAAGTAATAAAAGGTACAGAACTCCTTATTTAATGGGCTAACAGACCAATCAAAGCCTAACACGACAATTCCTGTTCCCCCAATCCAATCACGTCTTTCCATCCATCCGTCACCCAAACAACCTTCACAACACGTAACTCTTAACCGTGCCCTCCCATTCCAAGACACTGACGACAGTAGAAACACGCACTTCCCCCACTCACAAAAACGCGCAGCATTCCTTTCGATGGAGAAGAGGCTTCGCTCGTCGCTGAAGACCTCAGCAGAAGAATTCCTCTCAACAGCTAAAAAGCTAGGGTTTGCAAAATCTACAAAATCCACTCTCAAATCCTTAATTTACAGCCTTACTCCTCCTTCTGACCTCGTTTCTTCCCTCCCGCCCTCTCTCCACCGCTCAATTTCCCAATCAATTAACAAATTTAAATCGTTTTCCAGTTCAAGCCCTCAAACTTCCCCTCAGACTCCACCTACTAAGCGCGTCCGCCGTTCCTCCCGCCATCTGAAAAGCGATGATGCTTCTCACACCACCGAAAACGAAAAGAAAAGGCAGAAGGAATCCGTCGTCGAAAATCTCGAGATTTACACGTATGTTGGGTTCCTCTGCGCCACACATCCGAAAGGTGCATTTTCGGCTGCTGATTTACTCCCTGGAGTTAGCGAGTTGCACGATAATTTAGTTGTATTCGAGTCGGATTCGACGTTGCTCTCGGAGATTGCTAATTTGTGTGAGGAGTGGTGGAAGAGGAATTTGCCTGGAAAAGAAGCCCTAATTTCGCAGTCATTACCTTTTCTGCTATCGAGGTCATTGACTTTGAAGAAGAAAGTGGACGTTCACAGGGTTTACATTCTTCGAGAGGCGTTTATTTTGTTTGATTTTGAAGATGAGGAAAGTATCGAGGACTTGAAGAATTTGTTAATGCGTTGCGTGATATCCCCCTTGTATTTTAAGACAGAGGAAGGAAGGAAGTTTATCGCATTTATATTTGGGCTGAGTGGGCAGCTAGTGACGGAGGCCTTGGCGATGATTAAGTCGCAGATCCCATTTGGAAGGAAATCCATGTTGGAAGCTTATGGGGAGATTGTTTTTCGCGCTTGGAAGTCCGTGGAAGGAGAGTCGAAGGACGAAATCGAGAACGACTTTTTGCAGGGGTTGATCGAGAGCGCTATACATGCTAGCTCCCCCGCATTTGCTGCTTCTATCAGGACGGTTTTGGGGGCGTTTATGATCCAAAGAACAACGCATGGGGTTGAGAAACTGCTCTTTAGGCTTGCCGAGCCTGTGATCTTTCGTTCTCTTCAGGTAATTTTTGCCGCTTCATTTTCTTGTGATTCAGTTAGTGGTATAGAGCTGTTTGTTGTGTGCTACCGTGGCTGTGCAGTGTAAAAGCTAACAATTCAGCTCATTACGTTTACAAGCATGATATGATTCTACAATCTGGTTCTTTCTTTTGCTACTCCTCATCATTCAAAACTGGTCTAGGAAATTTTACATTGCATTATCAGATGAAACTTTTAAATCATTTCTTAGCTAGGACCTAATTCAGTCGTCAGAGTTGATTGAAAATGTAAAAGGAAACTGTCTTGCCGCTTTATATTACAAGTTGCAGCTTTTCGCAAATAGTTTAATGGGAACTTAACTCATTGACCTATATTGTTGTCTGGATGCTGTCAGGCTGGCGTAGTGATGGTGTGGCAACTGGAAAACTTATAGCTTCTTAGTGAATTGATGAGAAGTTTGATAAATGGGAAAAAAGCATTACTAGTTACTACTGCAGGACTTTTTTATTTTTGAATATTGAGTTCTCTCACTAGCTCTGAAGTTTGAGGGTCATCATTGGTCTTTCTCAAGCTCAATGGAGGTAGCTACTTGTTTCCTATAAGAATATATTCATCCATTATGGTACTGGTCCATTTTTTTCAGGTAGCGAACTCCAATGTTCGTCACAATGCACTTCATTTACTTCTAGACCTATTCCCCCTTGAAGATCCTGATGCGACAAAGGAGGTTGAAGATACGCTGCTTGATAAACAGTTCTTTTTGGTGAATAAATTACTTACGGATGAATGTCCAGATGTGAGAGTTGTGGCTGTGGAGGGTGGTTGTCGCATACTTAACTTGTTTTGGGAAGTTATTCCTACACCATCTATCACGACGATACTTACCAAAATTTTTGATGATTTGACACATGACAATTGTACTGAGGTTAGGTTTTCCACGGTTAATGGAATCATGTACCTTCTTGGAAATCCTCATTCCATGAAGTCCTTAAAGTACTTTTACCTAGAATGGGGCATTTGATTCTGGATCATGCACTTTCAGTGCGTGTTGCTATCATGGATCTGCTTCTTCTTGTAAGGGATATGCGGAACTTTCAGTTTCATAAGGTACTTTCCAAACTGGCAAAAATATTTGGGTAAAAATCACTAGCAATTGCTGACTTTCTCTTTTTCTAATTACTGATAACTTTTTTTTTGTAAGTGCACTCGTAAATGTGTCTGTTTGCCTGCAGGTGGTGCAGTTAGAACTACTGTTGTCTTCACTTGCAAATGATCACCCTCTTGTTGCTCAGAAAATCACAAAACTTCTTCTACCATCATATTTTCCCTCTCAAGTAACCCAGGAAGAAGCATGTAATCGCTTTATTGCACTCATAAGAAGGTGCCCTGTTGCTGGAGCAAGATTTTGTGAGTTTTGTGTATCAGAGGGAGCATCATTGCAGTCCCTCAAGGAGCTTTTTGGTGTTCTCATCCGTTTAACTCTGTCATCTGATTGGCTTGATGCACAACATATGGATGGTTTACTGACTGCTGCTTCCCACCTTTGTGACAATTTAGTAAATGATCCATCTACCAAGGCTGCAATGAAGGAGGAAGTGAATGGTGAAAAGCTGAAGCGAATTTTTGCTGCTGCACCTACTACTCATGCCAAATCTTGTGTTTGCAAGATTGTTACAGCCATTTCTCCTGATGCCGTGGATGGCCTTTTCAAAGATTGCTTGGGACTGATTATGAATTGCAGTGCTATATGCAGTGATATGGACAGGCAAGTTGAACTTAGGTCTGCTCATAAGATGGTCTTGTCTTGTGATTGGTTTGATCTGATGTTTGATGCCATGACAAAACATTTGCAAAAAACTGCACATGACTGCCATGTCGGATTTGGAATAGAACAAACAAAATTTATTGATGCCTCTGCTAAAAGGAGGAAAACTAAATCTACCTCGAGAGCCTCATCAAAGTTGGGAGATGACAAGAAGAAAAGATCATCCAAGTTTGTCAAAAGTAGATTTTATGAGGATTATGCTATTGCTACAGGAATAGCCTGGCAAATAAAGGAACTACTTTCATCTGAAAATATGCGGACTGCAATATTAACTTCTAGGAATTTGGAAGCTGCTTTTGATGCTTTGAAGGTGATATCTGAGGTTAGCATCTTGCAATGCTTACAGTGCGATACTATGAGTGCTTCTCCAGTATTGGCATATGCAACTCTCACCCTACATATGTCTCTGAAACATGTTAGCACAATTGGAAATACACATTCTAGCTCCAGGGAAGGAGAATGTTTAGACTCTTCAGATTCACCTCTTGAGGCAAGTGAAATGTTGATTCAGATGTATGTTTCCACAGTAAATCAAGTCTGGTGCAAAACACATGCTTTTCTTTGTCAAAGTCCTGTTGCTCTTAGAAGCACATTCTGTCAATTAGATTTGCATTTGCATGCTTTTTCTTGTTTCTTTTGATTTATTTGATTTATTTTATTCTCACCCATCTTTGTTAATGTCTTGGAGATACTTCTAAAAATGAGCATCTATTTCTGCTTGGTTTAATTGAGATAGATATCATATAGTTTGTCCTAAGTAAAATGTTTCATCCTGATATTGATGGTACTTGTACATTAAGAAGTTTGGTTGTTTTGATGTCAAGACCTGTTAAACACAGTGGAAAATTGGTTGATACTTCTTGTTATTCTGAACTGTTACAAGGGAAAGATTCTGATGGGGATTTAAAGCTTGTTTTGAGTTAGAAATCTTGTTAATATAACTATTCTTTTCATCCTTTTTAACTGTTAATGTTTTTATTTATTCTTTAAATATTTTTGTGAAGAATGTGGAGAGCCAAATGTGTAGTTGAAGAGAGGTTGTTGGCATTTTGTTGATCATCTATCCCCCAGTTTTATGGAACATTGAAACTGTATTGCAATGAAAGTTTGGTGAAGCAAATCAATTTGAACTTTTTTGAATCTTTGGTACTATCTTGACTTATAAATGGATGCTACAAAACAAATCTCCACTAACTTTTGCTCTAATTTGCAGTCCATTTCGAGGAATACTGTTTTGGACTCAACGTTCAATCATTTATTTAATTGTACATATAAGGTAGTCATGGAAGATGGATGTGTGAAGTGCACAGATTTGCAAACTGATATGCCTAGACCAACTCATGATGGTGAGTTTCTTTCTTATGCATTCTATTTTTCTAGAACTTCTGCTTCCATTTCACAATGGTACACATTTGAACCTTTCAGAATCCAGCATTTGTGTACAAGAGCTGATACAATTAATTAGGACAAGTGCTTTGGTGGATAGGATGAGCAAACGAGTTGGTGTTGATTGCATCAGCTACACAATGTTTAAGAAATCAGAAGAGCTTTATAGACTAGTTTAAATAATATAGATTAAGTTGGTAGTTCTTTAGATGCGGGATGACTTGACTTTATAAATGCAGAATACCTGGTCGTCTAAGGATCTCCACAACAGTATTGTTGCATTTCTCTATGTGGCATTGGTGTTTTAGAATAGTCTGTGTGTGTGTGTTTTTTTTTTTTTTTTGGTTTGAGCTCATGAAATTCTTTAACTGAGACCAGTTTATTGTTTTTTGTTCAATTCTACACAGGATCCAGCTTCATTAAACCAAAAAGGATATCAAATATGTTGAAGGTGCTAACTGCAGTACTCAAGCTCATTGTTGATGCAATTTCCATTGAAATTGCTGATGATAATGAAGAATTATGTATGAAGTTTGCAATGACATGCATAAAGTTCATGATTTTTAATTTGAAAAAGTATTCCAACACTCAGCTGCAGTTCACAGAAGAAGGCTTGAGAGAAACATTTGTTTGTTTGAGGAGTTCGTTCACTTATGTTGCCAAGTTTCTCAGCTTATTGCTCAAAAATTCGTCCAAAGCTTCCCTTCTTTTACCAGCACCATGCAACCTGGCGAATGAGTTGTTTAACCTTTTTGCTTCAGTTGAAGAATGCTTAGGCTATGGATATGCAGCTCGGCTTATTACAGCAGTGAAGCCATGGGTGCCCGACTTAATTTTAGCACTAGGATCAATCCACCTTCTGAAACAGGCTTCGGGAGGGACTGCAACTGACTGTGATGCATATATTTTTTCCTTATGGACAACCACTCTAGCAAAGATCGAGTTCTATGAACTTCAAGGCGTTGCCTCAGATGAGGAGGCTGTTCGCGGATCTAAATCTGAGCGGTTTTCTGCATTGAGGAAACTTATGGGAATAATGGTTCAACTGTTAAGAACAAACCCTGATGTACTAGATGCTGTGGGAGTGATTTTCTTGAATGGTTTACTTGTTGGGCTAGATAGAAAGGAATTTGATCATGTACTGGGCATCCTGCATTTTGTCTGCATGAAGTTAGTCAGGCATGACGAGGAATGGGAGGGACTGAAGCTAATGTTGGCCTCTGTCCAAAGCATATATCCTCGAATCGAGGTGGAAGCACAGGAGTTAAGAGACAATGCGGATGGAAGGCAGCTGCTGACGAACGCAAGAGCATTGCTCGAACCTGTTTGGCTGCATTATTTATCTGGTGAGCACAGGAATCAAATGGGAGAGGACTGAATGGGTGTCGTTGCTGTTTGTATTAGGAATATAGCCATGGGGACACGTCATACGTATGGCCGTGGGTCGGGAAACCTAAATTTGGTTAATTAGCCCGATCCTAGTAAGTTGTAATTTAATCAAACCAGATCAATGTCGAGTGTCTAAATATTAAAGTAAAATTCTATCTTCGTGAATGTACTGAATTTGAATTCGGTGGATCAACAATTTCAATACAAAACCAAAATGCAAAACACGCCACAAATAAAGGAGAAGTTTGTGAATTCATAAAATAAAGGAAAACAAGGCAGTGAATTCATAAAATCTTTATGTATTTTATAATGGCAAAATTGGCTGCATCGAGCTCAAAAAAAAAAAAAAAAGAAAGAAAACTTTGATGTACAAGTGTCATATGCTCGACAATCCCTCTAGATCCAACTTCGATACAAAGTTTTTGTGAAAGAAAATGAAGTTGGGGGGTTTTTTTTTTTTTTTTAATTAAGTGTTTTTAGTTCAAGAAGGAATAATAAATTGCTCGTTTATGAGTTCTCATTTTGTTTTTTGGTTTTCTTCTCTCTCTGCTAATATTACCGTCCACTAACTTCTACTGCACAAGATTTTTTTTGTTTTTGTTTTCAGTTAAATTTTTACTTTAGTGGTCTTACAAAAAAAAAAGGGAAAAAAAATGTTGCAACCTAATAGTAGTATAAAGCGTTGCTGTGAGAAATTTAATTCTTCTTTCAACCAAAAGATTAGTTTCCCAAATGTCGTTGTTTATGAGAAGTAGGAACACTATTAATATAATTATTAGAGTCTCAATTTGAGATAACTTATACCATCACCCCATGGGATTATTTTATCTCATGAATGAGGGATTAATTTGATTAATTGAAATGTCTAATTTTATGCATAAAAGGCAATCAAACATGGAATAACACAGAATTAATACTCGAATTCTATGTCATCCATGAATGAAATGAAATGATTTATGGTGCATGGTTCATTTTTTGGTTTGCACTTCAGTAGCATGCACAAAATTCTGGCATCAAAATGATTTAAGTACCATTTACAAGTGACGATTTGGTAATGATCAGTTGGAGTTGACAAGGATAATGGTCGCTCAAGTACAAGTTTTTGCCTAAGTTGTAACCATGCTTTTCAGAGGCAAACACGGAGATAAGCTTTATACAGGAGTTTCAACATCAAGTTCAAGCAACACGATTAATAAACACATTCAATTCTACTCTATAGTTACTCGACAGAAAGAAAGGAACTACCCTAAAGCTGTAGTTGGTCTTATAAATCTTCTGTCATAACCTACTATTCATGCTTTACAATTCTGCAAAAGATGCCAAAAACTTGCCTTGTGAAGATGAAAAAGGGCAATTGGGAGAGAATCACACATCAAGATCTTCATTGGAAGCACATCTGCCAAGATTCCACCCTTGGGGAGTTCCTTATCAGATGTTTCAATTCTTCATGGGGATTTCACGATCTTCAAACTGGAATCTGCTTTAAGTACGCAGCAATTGGCATGCCCAGGAATCCAAAAAGTATGCTGAAAAACCATTGCACTATCGAGAGGGGTGTTGTGTTTGCAAAGGTTCCTAGGTATTCGATGATAATAATCTGGAAGAAGACAGTTGCAGTGATAACTGCTACAAAAACTTGGTTGTCCAGTATGCCTTCGAGTACATCAATTTTGTCCATCTCTCGTGAGTTCACCTCATTGAAAACCTGCAAATAAAAACAGTATATGCAAGTTTGGATCACTCGAAACAATGAGGGAATACTGAGATTGCAACCATCCATGGTTTTAAAGAGTTACCTGACAGAATACAAATGTGTTGAAAATAAGGGTGTTAAGGACCAAATCAGCATCAGGACCACGAATGAAAAAGATTGTTTTTCCAAATGCTTGAAGAAACCATATTAATAGAAACTGATACAAGGATTGTCCTAAGATGTTCCTCCACATGACATTTGTAATAAAATTTCCCGTCCTTCCAACTGGGGGTCTTTTCATTAGTTCATCGTTCGGAGGCTCAGTGGCCAGAGCAAGTGCACCCAAAGTATCCATGATCATGTTGACCCACAAAAGTTGAACAGCAGTAAGGGGAAGCACTTCCTGAAATAAGATGATATTTACAGTTTTTTTTTTAAAAAAAAATGAATAATGCTGGTTTTGTCTCAGCATCTTAGAGACAAAATTGAGGGAGAGGAACAAATGACAAATGCTAACATAATAATATTATTGACAACTGAAATGCTACGATTCTTACCAGTCAAACAAGCCGAAGAAAAGTTGACAATCAACGCTACTACATTGACAGTCAGCTGGAACTGCACAAACTTTTGAATATTTATGTAAACAGACCGACCCCATTTGGCCACGGTTACAATCGTGGAGAAATTGTCGTCGAGAATTATAACGTCAGCACTCTCTTTGGCAACCTGAAAATGTACGAATTTTTCCACCAAATTACGCTACTTTTAACACCCAAATCTGCATCCTATAAAATAAGTTTAAAAAGTGGAATGGCTCCTTTATATGACGAATCTTTAAGCATCACTACTACTCAATTTGGCATTTTAAAAATACTTTCATTTTAATTATCAAAAAAAAAAAAAACTTTCATTTAAGGTGCGCCAAAAAAAAAAAAGGAACCTCTGTTCCGGCGATGCCCATTGCAAGTCCAATATCTGCTTCATGAAGTGCAGGAGCATCATTTGTTCCATCACCAGTTACTGCAACAACTTCATTGAATGTGGTTCGCAAGTGCTTCACCAATGTATGCTTGTCTAGCGGCGAAGATCGAGCCATCACCTAAAAAAAAAATCGCAGAAATGAGTTGTGGTTTATTAACTACGAAGGTAGTAAGTAGATAGTTGCTCATGTATCCTATAAGCATCCATCTAGCACACCTGAATTTTGGGAATCAATTCAAGTAATTCCTCCTGGGTCTTTTCCCTAAAAACTGGACCTTCTATGGCAATTCCATCATCAGTAAGGATTCCACATTCCCTAGCAATAGCTTTTGCGGTATTGATGTTATCTCCTGTAACCATCCGAACCGTCACTCCAGCTGAACGACAAAGGGCCACAGACTCCCTCACTCCTGGGCGAACAGGATCCTTGATGCCTACAATCCCAATACATGTATAACCAGATACTGGAATAGCATCATCGGCAGAGAATCCGTTTTCAAGTTCCATATAGGCAAGACACAGGGTACGAAGAGCTTCACTAGCAAACTGATCGATGGTAGCCTTCAGGGTGTTTGACCGATTCTTCATCGAGAGGCACAACATCTCCATCTGAGTTAATCACCTTGTCACAGGCTGCCAAAACTATTTCTGAAGCTCCTTTGCAATGGGCTCTCAGACCTCCTCCTTCTGGAAAGCTCCAGTATGACACCCATTCTCTTCTTTGTAGAATTAAAAGGCTCGACTTTTACAAGTTTAGATGCTTGTCTTTCAGCCTGGAAATCTCCACCAAGTGATAATCCAAACTCTAGGATTGCTGTCTCAGTTGGCGTTCCCAATATCTCGCGTTTTCCATTTTTGCTAAGCACTACTTCTCCTCCAGTGTTATTAAAAATTGATTCCAGGAGAACTTTAATGACAGAAGTTGGGAGTTCGGAGGACAATGAAGAACCACCATCAGCTGGCTTGCCGACCTCTCTGACATTCATACAAATGCACGATTTCACCACAGTCATGTGGTTGGTTGTGAGCGTCCCGGTTTTGTCACTACAAATTGTTGTGGCAGAGCCCATTGTCTCGCATGCAGCTAAATGACGAACAAGTGCCTTATCATTCATCATCTTTTTCATTGCAAATGCCAGGCTCAAAGTCACAGCAAGAGGAAGTCCTTCAGGAACTGCAACAACAACAATGGTGACTGCAACAGCAAAGTATTCTAAAATCTCCAGTGCATCATCTCCAGACCAGCTCCAGTGTGTTCCATGTTGGAGCTTGCGTCCAAACATCTTCTGCACTAACACGGCAAAAGTCACCACTGCAAAGAAAAGGCCTATCTTTCCAATGATTGTTGCGACTCCATTCAATTTAACCTGCAGTGGGGTTTCATCATCTCCTCCTTCACTAAGAGTAGCCATCAGTTTGCCCCATTGAGTCCTCATTCCAACAGTAGTAACCAGCATCTTGCAAGATCCATCCTGCACCTTGGTCCCAGAGAGCAGGAAAGGGTTTTCAGCACTGACCATTACTGGCTCACTTTCACCTGTCAAACTTGACTCATCAATTAACACAGAAAATCCTGATAGAAAAAGTCCATCTGCTGGAACCTGATCTCCAATGGCAAGATGTACGATATCTCCTGGAAGTAGATCGTATATCGACATCTTTTGCCTGTAACCATTCCTAGTCACTTGAATGGAAATCTTTTTCTTTTCTTTATCTAGGTCCCTGAACTGTAAAGATTGACGATAATCACTGGTTGCAGTGACAAACACCACTAACAATATGCTGGCAACAATTCCAAGTCCATCATGAGCCCCCTTTGGCCACCCTTCAGTTGCAACACCAACTATCAAAGACACCAATGCGCACACTCCAAGGATCATGAGAGTCATATCCTGAAGGGCTTCCCATACAAATACCCAAAAACTCCGGGCAACACTCTCAGTAAATTTATTTATTCCATATACCTCCTCTCTACGGTTCAGGGCTGCAGCATCAGTTGGAATGCCGTTTGTGGTTGAAGTGACCAGCTTGTCTGCGATACCAGAAACTCCACCATGAAATTTCAACTTTTTCAGGTCATGACCTTCCACAATGGACCCTAACTCATCCCCACAAATCTGGAATCCAGCTTCTTGAACTTCCTTAGGCACGGTGTAGTCACTGGGTGCAACACCTGCAATAATCCACCGAAAAGAATGAATCTCCACAATGTATTCAAAATTTTAGCCTCCAGATCCATAAGAAAGTAGTACCAATAATCTCACCTTGTATAAACTGAAATGCAGCCTTTGATACTAATACTGCAATTCTCAGCTTCTCCTATAACAAAAAAGGTAAGAAGACTCTTTAAGTACAGTTGCAATCTTGTTAAAGGCAGATAACCGGGCTGGGTTTTTGTGGTCATGCAAGGCAGTTAATACAAGTATTTATTCAACTGGTGGCAAATGCTACATGGAACCTTCAGGCTTTTTTGCTTGGATATTAAACGTGGTATCATTAAATCACTCTTTTTAATAAAAAATAATTTCAAGTATGAAAAGCATGAAGTCCATGCGTCAAGCACTTGCAAATTCAGCAATGATCATAAAAAAGCAGAGGTCTTGGCTCAAAGTCACCAGAATTATTTCTGTGCATTTCCTGATTTTCTACTAATTTCCGTTCAATATACTCAAAAAGATCAAGGGATCACGAAAAATATCATGGGGATCAAGAAAAAAAATTTCTTGATTCCATGTCTTGTAAAAATTCCAGCAGAAAAGAAAGAAGATAGAAAATGGAGGGGACCTGATTGGTACGGCGCATAGCAGCCGCTTCGTAACGCTTGGAAAGATTGGCAGTAAATCGAAACCGCCGCTTGGGATTTTTCACAACCCCACAGAGATCCCTCCATCTTTGCAAAACCTCCTCGGACGAATTCTTAGGCTTCACCTCAAAATTCTCATTCAAGTAGCTCTCCATTACTGTCAATCTTGCAATGATTTTGTTTCGTACACATGCACAATATCAAAATAAACGTTGTTTTCAACCAAGCACTGCGGTGCAGTGTTTATATAAGCAAGAACGAAGGAGGAACTACAAGGAAAAGTCTGGGATCGTACGCGGGCTGTGATTAAAAAAGGAGGAGGACAATTTCAAGTAGAAAGCAAAGAAGCATCCTCTATTATATGTTTTGAGGATGACGCCAACATGGCGAAGTTTCTGAGCAATTTTCTCTTGGAAAGGGCGGAACGGAACTGAAATGGGACTAAGGGGATAATCAGAAAAGAACGAGATGAGAAATGAAGTAGGTAGAAAGGAGGCAGCAAATGAAGATCCGATTTCCTTGGGCATTACATTACTTGGTGGCACTGCACTGCACCATAGCCACAAAGCTTGTTGCTTGATGCTACTACTGCTATTACTTCAGTTACAACGGTCAATATGGATTTTGAGGTGTGATTTGAACGAAACATGCGGGATTCATCACATTTTATTAAACTAGTTTATTGCATAAGCGTTTGCTTTTTATCTATCACGAGTTAAAATGTAGGCCCTTTGTTTTTTTTTTTTTTTCCTTTTCCTATGGATTTTTGAAACAGGTATTCAGAGGGAACTCGGCATCTGACTTAGTAAATTGTACATAATCTACTCAGTAAATATACACAGTTATATTTATTATATCTTCCTGCATCTGAATGCTTTTTAAATTAATACTAATATTTTTTAAAACCAACTCTAAGTACTCATTAATTAAATCCTTTATTTGGGGAAGAGTCAAAACCAAAGCTGACGTTAGAAGGAAAGTAAACCCCTTTATTGATTAGGCAGTAGCAGCCTATCGTTGCTTTACAGGTGATGGATTCTTTGGTGGAGGGAGGGTGGGGTCGTTACGCGGACTGAAACCGTGTAGTGGTAGTTTTTACGCGGTACGCTTTCTTTGTCTATGTGCTAGCCTTTTTATTAAAGGTGTAGAAGTGACTAGAAAACTAAATGTGAAAACTTTTTTTAAAAAAATGTCAGAACAACCCTTTGACCTAATAAAATTTATTTACCTGTGAATTTCTTACACAATTTTTTTAGACTCCTCTTTCTCGCAAGATAGCATAAATTGGTTTATAAGATTTTTTTTTTTTTGATAATAAATTATAAGAATGTCATCGTTGCGAGGAAAAAGAAGGAGAGAGATTAGAACATTAGACCCCAGAGATATTTGACGCTTTGTTATTTTTGTGATCCTCTGCAGCATGGCTAATTAAGCAACAAGAAACTCGGGTGTTAATTTATTTTATTAGCTGTAAGTAATATGATTTTTGCTTTTTTATGCTTGGAGGAAGGATTTCGTGTAATCCAGATGTGACAGTGGCAATGAAGCATATGACAATTACTGATATCTACCCTTCTGGTTCAGAAAAGAATGGCGAGTCCCTCGGGCCCTGGCATTCTCTTTTAGACTAAAGTACGATGCTTTGCACGTCGTCGAGCGTCTCCTCCTGTTTAGGAAGCCTGGTTACAATTGGCTGCGAGAATTATTTGATCTCTTCCACAAGGGATTCTGTATAAAGCAAAAATCTTGGAATAAAACTTTTTCCTTGTTTGGTGTCCTATTGCTGTGACTCTAGTTCGTTTCAGAGGACTAATGGGCTTTTGCGTGTACAATAATTGAGGGTGAGGGCTCTTTTCCAACTTCTCACTTTGACAGATGATGATGTAACCCAAGGTCGGATTTTGTTTGAAGCCTTTGTTGCTTATTTTAGAATTTTTCAGCCCTCTGCTTTTTTTTTGATAGCCCATGCAAGAAGACAGCAGAGTGCACTTGGAATTCGATTTCTGTAAAGAAATCAATTTGTATTATGTACAGTATTCCTGCTAAGGATTCTTTTTTAAAAAAAAAAAAAAAATTAAATAAGCAATGCTGAAACTTGGTTGGTGTAAAACGCAGGCTGGGCCAGCCGCCTCTGCCAACCGCAACTACCTAATCAACTTGGACCGATTTACAAACTTCAAGAACGTGACCCACGACTAATTAGCAGGACAAATGTACTTTCATGTCTTCCTCTTTTTCCCTGATTATCAATGGAAGCAATTTATCGAGCAAAAAGCAGGGGCAAATACATCCCATCCAGATAGATCATAAGCCTGTGCATTGTCTAGCATGACTTGCGATCAGATGAACAAAGCTGTGTCTTCTCAGGACCCAATAATTTGTTTTCCAACTTTGGACTGATGTGCCTCTGAAGAAGATGTTCGAGTTTAATTATCTTACCGTGTAAAGCGAGATGAGTTGAGTTGGTTATTTCTTCTCCTCTAATCATTATTGACAGCTCGTTCGAAAGCTCAGGAGAATGGGTCAACACTTGGCATAAATTCCCCTTTCCGTAAATGATGATTCCTTTATTCTGTTTTAGCTACATAGCTTCCTTGTATTTGCATTCTCTCTTTCGTACGTCCCCATCAAGCAAATAAAATGAGACTGCTGATTAGGACTTTGAAGTTTGTCTTATTTTGACTGAAGTTTAGCTAGGAAAATGAGCGGACATATGTTGCATGAAGTCCTAACTACTACAAATATTCCTGGAATTTCTTGCTCCCATCGATTGGACCCAGAATTCATAAACCTCGATTGGTTGGAACTTGGAATAGGTACATATGTATATATGTATTTGATCTTCTTCTTCAGGACTTTGAAAAGTTCGTACTCATGGAACACCAATATTTGGAATGGGTTAGGTATATGTATTTGATTTTGTCAGCTGACGATGGACAAGTGAGCTAAGCTTTTATAGCCGGCCATATGGATTTATACCTCGCACTTGATGAACTCGAAAGAGACCTCTCATTTTGGGGGACCGGACCTCTACGCGGTCGAAGCTACTCCTTCCCAATTGTCTCTCTGTTATGTCATCGTTCAAATTTGTTAGGATAGGTTGGGTACATGTATTTGATCTAGGAATGTCATCGGACGGGAGTCCTCCCCCCACTGCCCGCTAGTCCCCTCGCCGGGACATTCATCCCTCCCATTGCTATTGCATTTTTTTTTTTTTTAAAGAAAAAAGTGTTACTGTGTTAAATATAATTAAAAATTTATTAGTTTCGTCCCACCTCCCACACGATGAAATCCCGAGCATCTGCTTCAACCGCCATCCTTTATTTTATCTTCCTATTTGAGACTTTGAAAAGGTATGTTTGGAACACCAATTTGCAGTAAAAAGAGCAAAGTACCATTAAGCAATGATAGCATGGTAATTGAATACGAGAATAACTTCAACTTTGTCAGGTGATAAAATGAGCCAACAATAACTTCAAGAACTTCCGCGAAAACCAAAAAAAGCAAAAAAAAAAAAAAAAACTATTAAATGTAAAAACTCATGGGCTTCTCTATAGAAAAAAACTAATGGGCCCAACCCGATTCCCAGCTTTATTTAAATCACAAAGAACAAAAACCATCCGATTCAGATCGACGACCCAGATCCATGGTTGCTATATTCCCCGTTTGCCACCGATTTTGGTGGTGGCCACGAAATACACTACCCCTCATTTTTTCCCTCTCATCACAGTCCCGGTAGTTGTCGATTCTCCTGATTCTCTCTCTCAAACTTCACTCCCTCCCTCTCCAGGAAAAGATGAGCAAAGGACCAGGTCTTTTCTCCGACATCGGCAAGAAGGCCAAAGGTAAATTCTCTCTTTCCATATCGTCTCTCTCTTTGTTTTCCCCGGAAATTTTATTCGAAATTTCGTTGTAATTCCTCTCATTTTCATCATACTTGTTATGCTATTGTACTGGTTTGATTCGTAGATCTGTTGACTAAGGACTATATCTCCGATCAGAAATTGTCTGTTTCCACCTACAGCTACAGCGGAGTGGTACGACCTTCTTTCATCTCCGTCTGAATTGGACTTCCAATTTTGATCATAAGGACTAGTAACTCCGCTTCTGCGGTAGTATCTTTTTCTGATTGAACGAAAATAGCTAGGGTTTTGACTGATTAGTACTCTGTAGATTTTAACGGAATTTGAGATTGAATACACTTGGTTCAACTTATTGTTCTGAAATTATTCTGCTACTAAAATTAAGAGATTTATCATCTAAACTATATTTACTATGCCGTAGTATTAATCTTGTTCATATACTTAGCTGTTTTGATCAGGTCTGTTAATGGCTGCATTATGGTGCATTATTGTTATGTTATTAGGATGGATTGTTTTGTCGACAAAATGAGGTGGCTTAGATTAGCTATTTTGGCTTTTTTCTCTTTTATTGGATTTGTTTAGCCCCAGTTCTCCACGATTCATGGAATTATTCATGGATAAGGTGCATGCATGTGCTGGAGCTCTAGTGCATCATTTCATGGTCGGTCTCGCAAGAGCTTTCATGAGCAAAAATGTTTTTTTGATAATCTAGTCATGATTATATCCTAGAACTTTAATACAACTGGTACCTCTTCGAAATGTAGCATCCCGAGTATGGCAAAGATCTAATCTCTGGCACATCTTTAACTATTGAATGCTAATGTTAGTATTCATATTCAACAACCTATCATGATGTTTTACATGGACGTTTTCTCATTCTAATCAGTGGCTGGATATATTCTCATTCAAATCCGTGGCATTAATGGAGACCCTATTGAAAGTGGTGGAAAATCCATCTCGAGTAAACTTGTGGATTCTAAGCAATCTGGCTAGAGTGCCTTTCAAACCTGACTTCATGTCAGTCTTCCCTTGGATGCATAAAGCATAAGTAGTTACTTTTCTGATTTATAAAATATGTCGATATATGTTCCTTCTCATCAAATGATGTGATTAAGCCACCCAAAGAGGGGTAATGACTGTAAGGATATCTCAGAGCTTTGCTTCCTTTCTTTGGGCTGGTGATGTATTTCCAAAGTTTAGGAAGTTCTTTCTCAGGAGGTGTCTTGCAGGAAAAGATTGAAGAGAATGGGTAACAGAAGATTTTTTCTGGGGTCAAATCTTACATCTCCTTGGATTTGCACAATTGATGTTTGTGAATGTGTACCTCTCATAATGGCTTATTTTGGAGTTATATCACTATGATTTTTTCCTGTTAATTAATCTTCCTTTTCCCGATTGTTAATTGGAATTTGTACACTTGCTGGTTCTTCATTCTGTGTTCATTCTTTTTTAATGTTGAACGTCTTCTAGTTAGTTTTTGTTCTGTTTTTCTTGCTATCCTTGTAATCACATTGTAACTGTTTCCATTGCTTTCCTCTTATATTTTGGTTGTTAAGTCCCATGTGAAGTGATTTTAACTCAATTTATCTACCCTCTGGTGTAGGCCCTGACGTCAACTGCAGTGAAAAAAGGAGGGCTTTCAACCGGCGATGTAGCAGCTCAGTACAAGTATAAGAATACTTTGTTTGATGTCAAAGTTGATACGGAATCGAATGTCAGTTGCTTTTCCTTGTCATCTCAGAAAATGTGCTTTGCACTCCAGATGGTGTCTTTTCTTATCCTATTTTTCCTCTTCCTTTTTGTCATAGGTCTCAACCACTCTTACTGTCACAGACATTGTCCCATCGACAAAGACCATTGCTTCTCTGAAATATCCCGATTACAGCTCTGGCAAGGTACAAATGTCTTAGATTTTGATCACGTGTTCACTTCTTTTCACTTGTGGCAGCTACAATTTCTAAGATTTAACTAATTTTTTTCAGGTCGAGATCCACTACTTTCACCAACATGCAACCTTAACTACTGCAGTTGGTCTGAAGCAATCCCCAGCAGTAGATCTCTCGGTCACCCTTGGTACGCCAACCTTTGCCTTGGGTGCTGAGGCAGGTTATGAGACTGCTTCTGGTACGTTAACCAAGTATACTGCTGGAATCAGTGTGACAAAACCAGAGTCTTCTGCTTCAATAATTTTGTGAGTCCATAACCAGTATTGAGATTTGACAGCTTTTTAAACTGCCGCAACACCACAAACCAAAATGAACCCTTATATGATGGTTGGATTTGTGACCCGAACTAATTTTTTCCTCAGGGGAGACAAAGGGGACACGATAAAGGCATCATATGTACACCATCTAGATCAATTGAAGAGGAGCGCTGCTGTTGCAGAGATTACGAGAAGGTTCTCCACTAATGAGAACACATTTACTGTTGGAGGATCTTATGCTGTTGATGCCCTTACAATCGTGAAGATGAGGCTTAACAATCATGGGAGTCTAGGCACCCTCTTGCAGCATGAAGTCGTACCAAAATCAGTCCTCACCATCTCTAGTGAATTTGACACCAAGGCCCTGGACAAAACTCCTAGGTTTGGAGTGGCCCTAGCTCTCAAGCCTTAATAGCATTTCCGGATGCCAGCTGCAATTCTACGTTAGAACATCTCATTTTCTTATCTTCAGGTAGCGCTTGAATCTAGCGCCAAATAATCAGTTCCACATATATTTCCTTCCTAGGTTTTATATACCATTGGTGGTTTTGCACTGATACCTGGGGTATTTTTGTGTTCTTTTCCTAGGTTTTTGATTTGTTACTCTCAATTTTTCGTGTGACCCTGGGCATTTTGAGATCTGAACAATCTTATTGGTTTTGTGGAGGAGCCCTATGGGAGTGATGCATTTTATTTGTGCTTTAGTTTAGTTATTCCATTGCCTATAATTCTTTTGGAGGTCTCTTGCAATTTGTGGTGTATTTTTCAAGATTTTAGAAATTGCTGCAGCTTGTAGCCCTCTTACCAGATGCTGCAGGTTATGTTTATTGTTTCTGCTGAAAGAATAAGCAATTTGGCCACGTTTTTGGCAAAGTCATCAGTCTGTCAAATAGAGCGAAATAGCTGTAAATATGCTTAAAAAAACTGCTTTTGGTTCATTTAAATGCTGGTAACATGGTATTAATTTGGTATTATTCAAAATTCCTCTCTAGAATAGGGGTATATAGTAACGGATTTTGCTTCTTTCGTCGCTAATCAATTATGCCAATTGACCTATAAGACAATTGAGTCATCGGTACCATGAATCTTTAGGCCCTCGACTTGAATTATTCATAGTGCAGAGACATTTTGGGAACCGTACCAACATTTTGTGAGCTCTTTCGTACCCATTTTTCCACCTTAAACCAGTTTCATTGTAGTTTAGAGATGACCCAATTTTTCCCGTTAACATTTTGAGAACCGTACCAACAATTTGTGAGCTTTTTCGTACTCATTTTTTCCACCTTAACCAGTTTCATTGTAGTTTAGAGATGACCCAATTTTTCCCCTTACCAGTTTCATTGATGGCTAGAAGCCTAGAAACGATGTTTTATGCCACAAGAATATATTTAACCATCAATCCCATGCGGTCAATCGTCCATGGTAAATCGTCAGTTGAGGCAAGGAAATGCTATACTAACGTTTAAGGAGTTGCTTGGTTTGAATTCTACAATCACCATAAGATAAACTACAGTATTTGTTTGCAGTTCAGGAATGGGTTTCAGAAAAAAAAAAATTTCGTTCTTCTATTTTTTCCTTTTTCGTCTTTTTTCCCTCCTTCACCAACAGGTCCATCAACCCATAAACTTAACATTAACCGTCACTTCTGCCACCACTTCCGGGCACAGTTGTTGAACTTCGAGGTCGGCTGTTCCACCACCACCGCCATACATGATTCAAACCGAATTTCTAGTAGATTCGCGTGTATCATTTCAATGGTATAGAAGGTCGAACAAAGCCAGCGATGAACGTTGAAATACCACAAGAAACAAGACAGTTTCCTCCATCTTCATGCCCGAAACAATTATCAAAAGCCGAATTTGAACAACACAAAGTACATAAATTTAGAATCCTTAATTTTCCACAAAGCCAGATCAAATCTATCAATTCATTTTGATACTGAACCTTGCCAGAAGCATAAAAATCGCAAATCATTCACCATCAACAGATTTTTCTGCACGTAGTTCGCTTGTTGCCTCTGCCTCCATTTGCACAAACAGCCGCCATTGGAGGGAGTATTAGGGAGCCAATATATGCAAAGCCATTGAAAAAAAAAAGATGAAAGAGCGAGGGAAGGGGGGGAGAGGGAGGGAGGAAAGTGAAAAGTTAATCCTGAGAGGAGGAGATAGTCGACAGTCAAGGAGGGAAGAGGAGAGGAGTTGAGGAGCGGGGAGTGAGTTATCATACAAGATTCTATGATAGTTTTTTTTTCCTATTCTCTTTTGCAATAAAATAAGAATAAGTGGGTAAATCCATGAAATTGGCCCATTGGCCGAAGACAAACTAGACATATGGGTTTGATTGAACTTGAAACCCATTGATGAACCTAAAACCCACCTACCAAAAATCCTTTTTAAGTACTATTTGTTTGTATTTATTTACAAGACTAATGGTTCGAATAATTTCCATGTTTCCATGTAGCGCAGTAGCTGTAAGCGAGAATTTCCAGGGACTCCCCGACGAAGATACAAAAGCCACACTTAAAAGAGTAACAATTACTACACTTGCAGGCATAGGAACACAATATTCATCATGCCGATCAGAATTGCAAAGCATCAAACCTACATTGTGCTCAAGTTCGCACACAAATGCCCCATTTTAAGCTAAAATTAATCACTTAATGCATGAGAATGTAGAATGTTATACTTGTCACCCTTGTCTGAACCTTAAAAATCAAATCAGCATCACACTCAAGTTTGCACACCGTTTCCAGGAACAAACTTGCAAAAGCAAGTCACCATGTCCTCAAATTTAAAAGTAAATTCGTTTAGCATTAAACAGCTAGAAGATTCACTACAGAATTACGCATCTGGTAAGTCAGCATCGGATTCTTTTGCCTTCTATTGCTTGCATCAATTAGCAGCACATACTAGACTATAATGTAAATGAATACAGCTGGATGTAATACAATTAAACGAGCAACTCGACGAAGCCAAGCATCCTAAACAAGCAAAATTTTCAAATATCAAAGTTTTCTTGAAATATTCTAAATCGAGAGGCACCCCCATCCTATAATTCGTAAATAGTCTATGTTACCAAGACAATGCTGCCTCAACTTTTTACAAACAATTAAGGATTCTCAAAGGCCACTCCTTACATGAATATAAACATCACCAGGGAAATAGCAATTCAAACCTAACCACATTTGCTTTTACAACAATCCCAACTTCCAACAAAGGGAAAAAGTCAGACATCCAGCTAAACAGGACAGCTAATAATTTCGTATCAAAGACAAATCTTATAGCAAACCAAACTTCAAAAACATAGCAATTTTTTCCACCTCTATTTTCCTGGCTACACATTCTGCAGATTTCGCACATTTTATTCTATTACAAATAAGATAAAGTGAAATTTTTATTGTAACCATTTCATCTCGGATATAACTCCATACATAACCCGGAATAAACCATAACCATGCCCAAACACGCACCAACCAGCACAAATCAACAGCTACAAAGCTAATTTAAAACGACAAATCCAAACTAGCAAACATTCAAATGAACTAAAATTAAAGGCTCCAACTATCAGCATTTGATTAAAGCGAAAATGATATAATAAGCCCAGCAACAAAATTCCATGCCTTAAAATCCCTAATCACCAAAAGAGTACGCACTTACCATAACATCTCTTCCTCTTACTCTCCCAATATCTAAAACGTAACAGCCAAACAAAATGTACCAAAACGACAACATATGATCAAATTTAATCAACACTCTGCATAATATCCTCAGCAGTGAACTTAGTACCCTTATCCTTATCAGCGGCAGCCCGACCCTTAGCCTTACGATCAAGGAGAGACTTGCGGTCCTTGTCGAGGCGGAGCTTGGTGATGACGACGTTGGATGGATGGATGCCGACGTTAACGGTGGAGCCGTTAACTTTCTCACGAGTGATGCGTTCGATGTGGATCACCCATTTCTTGCGGTAGACTTGGACGACTTTACCTTCGCGGCCTTTGTAGGTTCCACGCACCACCTGAACCTCGTCGTCTTTGCGAACCGGCATGGACCGGACGTTGTACTTGGTCCTCAGGTCAGTTGACAGCGGTGCGCTCATCAACACCCGGCGCACGCTGGATGGAGCACTGAAATGGGCCTTCCGGCTCTTGCGGCGGGAGGAGGAGACTCTAGGGTTGTACTTCATTTTCTACTTCTTCGCCGCCGACGAATGATTTCGCTTCGCTAAGCTGCTCCGAGATCCTGTGTTGAGTGCGGCAACCAGAGAATGCTTTGCTAGGGTTTTTGGAATATATAGTGGATCTAAAGAGGAAATTGGCAATTTGGTCCCTCACGTTTTCGAGAGAAAAAAAAAACTTTTTTAATCCCTGATGTTTAAAATCAATCAAAATAGTCCTCGGTTATAAAAGTTTCGTCCATTTGGTCCCAAAACTCATTTTTGCTCAATTTTTCAATCAAAAAATGCATGGCCACCTTATCTGTCCATAATTACCGAGGCAAAATGGAAATAAAATTTGTTTTCATTGAAAAAAAAGACACTTAATCACACCTCCCCCCTCTCCAATTTTCAGACACTAAAAGCCTATATCTAATTTTAAGTGACAAACCCTAATTTTCAATAACAATATTTCAGCAAATGCACATTCACAAAAATGTAATGAAGAAAAAGGCATAGGGATAAAACTGAAAAAAAGTAAAACAATCGAGAAGCACTAGTGAATTGCCACATACAATAAAATTTTGTCTAAATAGTGTAATATCATGATTTATTGCATATATTATGTAATATATAAGGCTGTATGTGTTATTCATGAATTTGCTAAAAGTTTTGTTGTTGGGAATTGGGGTTTGGTGTTTGAAAAATTATAAATAGGATTTGGTGGATGAAAATTAAGGGAAATAGGAGATCTTTTTTTTGTGAAAGGAAATGAATTTTGTTTTATTTTGTCTTTGAAATATGGGTACATGCGTTAGACATGAGTTTTTTGCTGAAAAACTTAGCAAAAATAAGCTTTGGACGAAACACACCTTTGGTAGACATGAGTTTTTGGTTGAAAAACTTAGCAAAAATGAACTTTGATCAAAGGTGTGTTTATATCTAAGAGACTATTTTCCTTGATTTTAAATGAGAGGGACTCAAAATATTTATGAAAATGTGAGGGGCCCATTTAATAGATTTTCCTAAATGTAGGGGCCACTATAGGTGTTATTTGTGAGGTATAGTAAGACTTGATCCTTAGGGTTTGATCGCCTTTGGGCTGGGCATTGGAAAGAGTTAATGGGCCTAAAGCAAACTCGTGCGTGTATGGAGGCCTAAAGTAGCTCGAAGTCCGTGTAGGTGATCCAATTAATAACAGATTGAATATGGGCATGGCGACGTGGCCGAAAGTGACCATAGCTCTGCCCGATTAACATTAGGAATGGCGACGGATCGGGAGTGGATGGGGAACGTTGCCCAAACATTTCTGCCGCAACCGCCCCATCTCACAGCCCCTGCAAGTGTACAAAAAAATAAATGTATAATTAATAATTTAGTATAAATGTATTATCATAATTAATTAATTAATTATATTAGTATAAATATATGATTATTAGTATAATTAATAATATTAATTATATTACATATATATAATCTAATACTTATAACAATTAATTTATATTAGGTGGGTGATGGAGTGGGGTTATAGTTGCCTGCCCTCCTACCCCGTTTTTTAGCGGGGGAGAAGATGATGCCCACCTCATCCCTAGGCATATCAATGGATCGGGTATTACCCAAATCCAATTCAAATTCAATATATTTGGATAAGGTTTGGATTCAATTTCTCAAATCTAGATCCTACCCAGACCAGACTCTATGAGAGAGTCGTGGGTTTGGGTAGGGTTTGGTTTCTTAGAATCCATATCCAAATCTATATTCATATCAAACCTTATCTAGATCCATACATATTTAATTAAATAATATATATAGGGAAAATCGCCACTTTAGTCCTTAAACTATTTCACTTATGTCAATTTCATCCCTTAATGTTATTTTAGCCTAATTTAATCCTTTAACTTAAATTTCTTATCTAGTTAGATCTTTTTACAGCGGCGCCACCCACTAAACTTTTTCCAACACAAAAGTCACTACCTAATCAAGGACAAGAAAGGAAATACAAGTCAGGCCCTATGCTAAAACAAAGAAATCTGAAAACTTTCTATCAAATGGGGTAGAATACAAATTTTACACTAAATTGGGGAAAAATAAAAATTTTCCATCGCCATTTGTCACCGGTCAACGAGTCATCGCCAACTCCCTCACCAATCTTCTTCAGTGAACTTTCGAAACAAAGAGGTTTTCTTGGAACTCTCAAATCAGTAGCTAATTTTACCTAAGCAGCTAAGACTCCTCTCTTAATCTGTAAATATTTCTACAAATGAGACATCGCAATTTTCTCTTTTAACTCCCATAAGTTCTCTACCAATGTTGCTGCATTGTTAATTTCATTGGATTCATTTGTTGGGAAAAAAGCCCGTGTGAGTGTCGTCAAAGCAGCTCATTTTATGAATATTTTTGTGAACATTTTTTTATTGCTCAATATGTATTCAAGATTGCATATGTTGAAGGGGCCCAAAAGTGTTAGATGAAATGCTTGAGAGAATTTCAGTGGCATGAACCACCATGGTTTCCGGTCTGCAACCCTCGAAATTGCTAAATAGTCATTTGAAGTTTTTGAACCTCTATTTAGTGGAGGGTAGATAAAGGACTTGAACAAATTTCTCAATGTTTTTATGATGCGACTGGTCATGGTTCTGGGGGGACAACAGAAAAGTCTCATCTCTGATCTCCCTAGAGACTTCCATGGGTTTGGAAGCCTTGAGAATTAAATTCCATGGATTCTACGTATTGAAACTTCATCAATTATCTGATTTTTGCCAACTTTGTGAGAAGGCGATGGAATTTGAGAAAGAAATGGTAAAACAAGAGAAGGCAGTGATGCTTAAGGAAAGGTTTTTGTTGATGATTAATGGCAGTAATGGACGAAGATTTTTTGTTAAGAAGAGAATACATATGATTCGGTGGTGAAATGCTTTGGTGGAGAAGACACTTTTGCAGGTTCTTTTTGACAATTTCTGTTTTCTTCCCCAATTTAGTGAAAATTTTGTTTTTTCCCCTTTTAATGGAAATCCATTTTTCTTGTATCTAACATTCGCCCTGGCATTGTAGTTCCTAGATTGCCCATAGTTGGGCGGTGATGTTATGCCGGAAAGATTTTTATTGGTTGCACCACCATGAAAGGATCTAATTGGACACGAAATTTAAGTTAAAGGATTAAATTAGGCTAAAACAACATTGAGGGATGAAATTGGCATAAGTGCAATAGTTTAAGGACTAAAATGGCGATTTTTCCATATATATATTAGAAAATTTATAAAATAATATAATATTTTATGATTATTGGAACGAAAACAGTAAGATTTTATGGCATTAGAATCTGGATTTAGTGTTCGTCATTGGGTGATTGATGAGATTCGTGTCAAATTACTTCTAGATATGGTTGAAACATTAGTGGCTACTGATGATTAGATTGAATCAAAGAAAAAATGAGCAAGTGTTTATAAATTTTCTTATTCTATTATTTATTTACCATCGATCCTTAATCAAATGATTTTTATCTCATTCACTATTTTAGTGCTGAATTGTGAAACATCTACCAACATTGAGGTTTAAATAAGAAAAAGAGGTACAAAATTACATTTTTTTTAATAAGACTAAATATTTATAAATGTTATGGTTGTTTTCTTTTGTAAAAACTAATCGTAATTGTTATTGTAATTGGTACAAACTTTTTTTAAGAAAAGAAGAAAAGGTAAAGGCAAATAAATGAACTATTGATGTGGATGCAGTTGAATATTTAAAAATATATAGAAGTAGTTAATAATAATTCTTTTTTTGAGTTCAAAATATTGCATTCAATTTGTTGAATGTTAATTTCATTATTTGAAAACAAAAATTGGATGGTATTTCTATTATCTATGAACTCTATATATTTTTAATACATTTTTATTTTAGTATTTTCAAAAAATACCCATAGATGCTCATTGGATACCTAAATCCATAAGGGTCTGGATATGGATTTATTTTTTCAGATCCAAAAGGGTTTGGATCTGGGTTTGAATCTAACTAAATTAAATGAGCTTAAATCTGGATCAAAGGAATCAAATATAAACCCTACCCATTGACATGCCTACTCATCCCATACCCCATTAATCCACCGTGGGGTCGGTGCCGCCCCAATTACCACCCTTAATTAACATGCAACAGTGTGTTTGATTAGTAGATTATTTGGAATGATACTAAAAGTCTTTTTTTTAATAGAATAAAATAGTTATTAGAAAGACAGAAAAAGTAATTAACAATACGTAATTATAATGCAATTAAACAATTTTTTACAGGTTAGGGGCTGTGGACTTCTGGATATCATGCACCATTTCACGCCAACGTTTGAACATAGATTCTCCTTTTACACAAGGAAAGATGTTGAATTTTTTATTTCATTACACCAACGTTTGGTAGAAAATATACGTGATGCTGGTTTCCACTAGAATTTCGTGCAAACTCACCAATGAGTTTACCGAGATATATTCCAACGACTAGGAAAGTAAAAGGGCAATATCACAAATCTATTTTTTCCCTTTTTAATTTGTCGAAAGGGTTCGAGATATAAACGTTTTCTCCTAGGAAGTAAATTAAAAATTAAAATTTATGCTGAATGATTTTTTTCCTTATTTTTTTTTTAATGACTAACACGTGTTTCATTTCTATAAACATCGTTTGCTTCTTCACTTTATCCTTGCGCACAGACAATGCAGCTGGTGCGATTAATTGCAATGACTGAAAGCTCAATGGTTTCACGCTCACCATAACTAATCATATTCGTCGCTCTTTATACCAGTTGCATTGGACTGATACCCGTCCTCTCCTTCCTGTAACTCATGAAAAGAAAACGTTTGATGCCATAAACTAGATCGATATTTATTCCAACTCTTAAAAGCCAAGAGAATTCTTAGCATCACCATCAATAAAAATTAAAGCCCCACCAAAAGAATGACGCAGGCATTTATGAATCCTCACATGCATGCCATTAATGCGCCAAGAGAATTTCTCACCTTCCCATTTACCCTAAAGAGTGCACAACACTAACTGCAGCTATAGAAATCTTCAACAATCCCGTCCAGCAGCAATATTTTTGTCCAAACTTCAGAACTCCATGGAAGCTCTGAGCTTGAGGGTCTGGAAAGATTTAGGGGTTGTTGACACTATCTTCGAGGAAGAAGGTGAAGACCCCGCAACCACTCCTTCTGTCTCCCCATTGCTCTCGCCATCTCCTACTACCCCTCTCCACTCTCTAGTAGAGGCGCGGTACACACACTTCAGAATTTCGTATTTTCTTTCGTTGATAGTAAAGTATATCCAAGTTAATTATGCAATATCTTCTCCGTCTATTTATTCATTCATTTTTTGTTTTGCCCCTTAGCAGGTCACTGGCTTCTGGAGATGAAATAGATGTGGTGGTACATGTTGAGGATTCATGTTTTTACCTGCATAAGGTACGGTGATGTGAAGTTTTGGCCCTTTTTTTTTTAGTGTTTAATTAATTTCTGGCTATGATGACATTGAAGAATTAATGAATGATTAGTAACAGGAATCCGACTAACTACAAAATCGATGCTGGTCTCGCAATCAGTCATTTGTCAATAGAAAACAGAAGGAAAAAACAATTAAGAGTACAGTTTGTGGAGTCCAGTTAAGATTATACGCTGCTAGCTACAATTAATTATGTAGACTATTGCTTTGTTTTTCTGGAGGTCTGAATGCATATCATTTGACTGGATTTGTGATCAGACAGCTAACAAAGAGTAAGAAATTGAGCAATCGGAAATTTTAATTGATGCTCTCACCATCACAATCACATGACCTGGAATAGAAGAAAAAAAATCTCTCCCTATGACTACAAAATCGATGCTGTCAACATGAATGGTACAAAGTCAAATTTGTGTAGAACGTTGTATCTAACAGTGACAATAATGGCTTGGATCCCCAACTAGTCGTATCCTCTCTATTGACTATGTCAACGATCCTCATGACAATGCGCAGTTTTCTTGTGACAATAAATCATTGTAAGATTTGAACAGTGTTCAACAGCATAAAGGTTGCATGTTATATAAATTGTAGTGACTCGTTTTTTCCCCCTGATGGATGAAAATAGTTAGCCAGCTACTTTTACTTACTCCTTTCTTTTTTCTTCTTGTGTTCAGAAGGGGATGTCTTTGGGCTAATTGCATCCCTAGGCTGATTCTAATGTTCTTTCTCCCGCATTCCCCTAGTTAATTGGCTCTCAAGCTTCCATTTTCCAGTTGACAATACTCACTTCTCTGATTCAAGAAACTTATATCGGTAGTTATCCTTTTTATCTGAAATCGAGTGTACTATGGCTATCCGCAGCAGAGAGTGCGGTAGCTTTCGCAATTAATGAAAAAGCAGAGAGGGTGGCGCATTTACTCTTTGCCTTCCCCTTTTTTCACTCTTTCGTATCCATCGTAGGCTCCATTAAGAGCGCGGAGCGGGTATATGAAACGGCTGCTCAAGGAGGATTCCTCCGAATTAAGCCTCTCTCCGCCGTTAAACATAACGGCCGAGACGTTTTCTCTAGTAACCGAATTCTGCTACGGGGCCCACATTGTCATTACTCCCTTTAACGTCGCACCTCTTCGAATCGCAGCTGAGTTGCTAGAGATGACGGAGGCCAACGGAATTCCAGATGACAGCTTGCGCCAGCAGACGGAAACTTACCTCCGGCGTGTAGTCGCCGTTAACCAGGAGTACGCCACTGTTGTACTGCGTTCCGCTGTGTCTATATTCCCGGAGGCTGAGACGACGGCGTGTCTCGTTAGTAGATGCATTGAAGCATTGATGTCGATGCATGACGGTGACGACGCCGGAGACATGACTTGCCTGAACGACGTTCTAAAGTTAGGGCCTGAAGATTTTCAACTAGTAGTGGAGTCATTGAATCAGCGGTTGACCACTCATGACCTCCTTTACAGGGTACTTGACCTTTATCTCAAGGTAAAATCATTGCCGTCAACTGTCAAAAGTGATACTATTTTCGTAGCCAAAATTTTACTCCTACAAACACAGCTTTGAATGGTTTTCCTTGTTTTCTATTGATGGTATATATGGTTATAAGATCTAAACAGCTGTGACCGGAATCTTGTGTTCTTTTGTTGTTATAAAGGGGATAATGTGCTTCTCCAGCTGCCACAGTCTGTAATTATAACTTGATAACTAATGCATTATTGGATTCGCATTGATTTACTGGCTGATTCTCAGCTCGAGCTTTTCTAGCTGTTTAAGGTTATGACTTGAAAAAATTAGCACCGACGTCTCGAGTTGTTGACAGAAAAGTAAGACAACAACTTTCACGCAAGGCAATTAATTAAGAAAGCTGTTCTGAATGCTAATTGGTCCTCTTTTTTTCCCCCCTTGGACATTTCAGAATTAAGAAAGCTCAGAATGATATATGGATGAGGGCTATAAACGTTTTTACCCTATTGGTACAAACTAATATGATCAATAAAATAATGATCTACCTCGGTCATCATGGCAGAAGTAAGATTCAGTCTTTTGCTCTTTACTTGCGTTTTCTTGTTCAATTCTTTTAGTTATCTAAATGTTAATTTGCATAAATGGCACCATGTGAGATCAAGAAGAGGTTGATTTGTTTCTTGAATGAACATCAATGAACGTACAGAACTGGAATTATTCCCGGTACATCTGAGTATATATGTAACGTGTCTTTTTTTTTTTTTTTTGGTTGAAGAGGCTTCATTATTTCATTTGCACGTATTGAAAGATCATAGTAAACTACTCGAAGCAAAATATATGCAACCATTGGCACTTTTGTTTTTCTTTTAATTTCCTTATTAATTCCTGCTTCTAAGCTCCGGCTACCTTTTTTTTCCTCAATTTCTTTAATTTGCAGGGACACATTGGGAAGATAACAGAAGAACAGAAAACCCGAATGTGCAATTACATAGACTGCTCCATCCTGTCCTCTCAAGTTCTAATGCATGCAGTGCAAAATCCTAGAATGCCACTTAGATTTGTAGTTCAGGCCATGTTTGTTGAGCAGCTCAACACCCGTCGCACCATCTTCTCTGCAGCTGATCACCGTAGTCGTAAGAATTCCAATGAAGCTTCTGCCACGCTTGGTGCAATTCTCCAACGTGATGCAGCACTCCGACAAGTGGCACAGCTCAAAGCAGCCATGAGAGCCACAAACTCGCGCATTCAGGATATGGAAAAAGAGCTAAATGGGATGAGGAAGCGTTTGCAAGAATCACAAAACAGTCAAAATTCACTGGACTCTGGTAGATCACAAAGTTTTCGTTTTAGCTCGGAGAATAAAATCGAAAGAGGGCAAGTAGGATCGGTTTCTTCAGCAAGCTTTCGAATTATGACAAGTAAAGATCATAGAGGTGCAGGGTCTTCTTCATTTGATCAAGAATCGTCCAACAGGAGTCAGTCAGCTGAAAAGAAACTAGGGAGGAGATTAATGGATGGATTGAAGAGTGCGCTTCGAGTATCGAGTTTAGTATCAAAGAAGAAGTTTGAAAGCAGCGGTGCTGGCAAATTTGGAGGAGATGGGGAGAAAGTTACTGAAAAACATGAAATTGGGAATGGGGATGTCATAGTAATAAAGAAGGATCTTCCCTATCATCGTTAGTTTAGTTTGTTACCCAAAGTCAAGCGTGAAAATTTTTGCTATTTAATTAGACCCCTATTTTTCTAAATTTTGCTGGGGGAAGAAGAAATTTTTATATGACTAGTGATATTTATTTGCATATGTGATGTTTCCCGAACACATCCATGTACAGATGACTCGGAAAATTTCGAATTGATCATGAACCTTTTAGTCATTTGGGCGCACCCAAGAAAATGCAGACATGGTGTCAATTAGCTGGTGAACTGATCAGTAATTAGGGGGGCCGTTCTTATGACTTTGTTTGCTCGAGGGGAAAGCGATTTGTAGTCTAAACAATTATCTGCGGCCTAAACCTGTTAGATTGATCATGCACAACAGATTTCACAAGCTGTACGTTCAATTTTTTTTTAATCAAACCATGTACATATATAACATAATGCCTCTCTTCTCTATTTTAAATGTCAGGTTAATATAATTGGCCGCCATAGTTCATACCAGAAACTGGAAGAACTGGCTAGACACTGGTGAAGGGAAAGATGATTTAGAATAAGTAACCCGCACATAAAGAACCGGAGACTCGAGCAGTATAAACGCGTGATCAAAAATCGAATTCACTGGGTTCCTTGAAACTCATTTGATTGAGAAGTACCTAATTAGCAATTAGTTCACGTGTTTGAATTGCAATTTTTTGGACTTTTTATAAAAAATATAATGTATCGATTTGATATACGTAAAGTAAAAAATTAATTAAAAATTATATTTATGAAAAAATTAGAGATTTTTTTAGTGAAAAATTCCTTTTCAAACAAGGACCACAAGTCTATGAAGGCTTCGGCTCTTTTTGTCCATTCTTTTACGGGCTAAACAGGTAGGTGGGATGCATTAATGCCTTAATAATTTAGGCCAGCGGAGTATCTTTTTGTAGCAGGGAGTAGGGACTGCACGAACTCGACACAATAGGTAAGAGAAGGTGACCGATGGTAATGCACGCACAAGTGGCTAGCTTATTTGCTGCGTTTCACTAATCTCGTATTTAAAACCGTATTAGTCAGGACAAAATAAACGTGGACATGCATTGATTAGGAGTCACATTTGATGTGTTTGGACTAACGCACCGGGAACTTAAATGGTCTCAGTCTTGCGCTTCGATGAGTTACAGAGAATGTTATAACCGGAAAAAAGATTGGGATTCTTGGGAGCAATAATGCCAGCTCTGGGATTTTTGGGATTTTTCACTACTACTTATGGACTAGGATGGACCTGGGGACGGGACGGGACGGGGAGGGGCCATTGGAAAACTTTGGGGAAGATTAAAGCTTCCAGTACGTTTAGGAACTCGTACACGAATCAAGAAGAAGCCTCCTCCTTACGGTTACGGTCCTATGTTTGCACATAAAGCTATCAGTAAGGATTTCACTTAAAAGATAAATAAACACAAATACGTGCAACACTGGAGAGGTGCAGAATTTTTATTTTTTTATTTTTTGGATAATGGGAGAGGTGCAGATTTTAAGATGGGTAGCTCTGACGTGGAAATGTGATTTTTATATACACCGGGTACATACATAACTAGTATGAAAAATGTTAAAAAATTGTACAACACAATTAAAATGTAATATCTATCTAACAATAGTTTAAAATATGATAAAATGTGTATATCATTTATGAACTGTCTTTTTTCGAAAGATAGATCCTAAAAAAATAATAGAAATTTATATTAGAAAATGAATGATATACGAATAAAAATGAATATAATTGATTGTTGTTAAAATGAAATACTTACAAATATTATATATTCGATTTGATAATCTTGTATGAAGGTACGAACACTCTTCACACCAATCAACTTTTAGTGCGAAAACTAAAATTTGTGATTTAATTAATTCTGTTGAATTTTGTGAAGTGCATGCTACAAATGAAAATGTATGATCTCTGCATGAATTGATTCGTTGGTTGAATAACCTATCACAATTTTCCTAAGAATTAAGTATATACGAAATTCAAAATTAGTGTATTTTTTACATAATTTATAAATAGCATTATAAAAAATAAATATATATTAAGAAATTCTACTTTTCTTTGTAATTCTTTGAGATAAGAAACATCACAACCAAATACAAATCGTGCATGTCTGTCTTGCAGATTAAGATGCATGTTACCATTGGAATCTCTGATTTGTATATTAACATTGTACCTATTTAACAAATAAAATGTTATATACAATACAGTCACAAACAATCTGAAGATGTAAATTTTCTATCGTATGAAATTTCTCATATCAAATTCCATCATTTTGTATCCGGAGGGAACTTGGTTCCATCAAAAGTCACATACCAATACTTGTGCTATAGAGAAAAAGATAACATAAAAACAGTGATAGACATCTATTGCTCTGATAATAAAATAATTTTTTATACTTACTGTTGCGTAATAAGTTGTTATTGAATCATGAGAAAATGAATCTAAAACTATGACCTATCACATAACATTAGGACTGTCAATGGAGCTGGACTAACACGAGCTCGGCTCATTCGGCCCAACAAAAAATCCGATGAACCCGATATTTTAGTGAGTCGGTCTGAATTTAAATCTAAAAATTAAATCCGAATTAAATATGAGTCGAGTTTGAGCCTTATTAGACTCAAACCCGATATAGACCCGACCATTTATTATCTATATATATAACATTTATATTTTGATATTATGTATAATTATATATTCAAATATATTATTATTAAATACTAAATATATATATTACAAAATATAAAAATACATCTAAAAACTCTTCCATGAGTTTTCTTAAGAGTCAATATTAGTGATGCATAACTGAATCTCTAATTTTTCTTATTGGTTGAATAAATTTTTGTATTGACATAATATCGGTTGATTTTTTTTTATTTACAAACACGAATCATCAAACATGTTTGGATTCAAATCATAAGATTATAAAAAAAAGTTTCAACTTTTAAAGATGTATTGATTTATGATCACATGTTTTATTATTATTTTTAATGCATTTTGAACGAATTAAATATAAATATTGTTGAAAAAATTTTGATTTATATACTTTTTAAGAACTATTAGTTGTTCATATTTAGTTTTAATATTATAGTCTTGTAAATGTTAAATTAGTTTTACAATTTAATAATTATAGTAATTATATTAAGAAAATTAAGGAGTAATAAGTGAAATTGGGCTAAACCCAATTAAGGCTCACAACCCGAATATTATGTGAGTTTAATATGAGTTTCATATTTATGAACCCGAAACTCATAACCCGAAATCCGAAATTGTTCCAAATTAAGTGAGTTGAATTTGAATTTATGAAAACCCGACTCATTAGACCCGATTGACAGGCCTACATAACATTTCCTTTCTATATGAAAACGAAAGACAGTAACAGCAATAATCAATCGAAAATATTACAATATTGGAAATAATATTTAAAATTACAATGAAAATGCCAATATTTAAAGAATAAACAGTACCGAAATTTCGAATTTGATGCGAACGACGTTTTAATCAGTGTAGTTGGGATTTTGTCCTTCAAATTTGATGTGAGATTTCTCTTTCGTTAATGCAAAATTGCTGAAACTTTTTGAACTAGTGTGTGGAATCATTGTGATGTACCTTCCGTTTTCTAAACAAATGTTTCCTCCTTTGCAATCTTACAAGTTTGAAATTTAGCTACCGTTGAAATGCTTGTAGACGGGTATGTTCCATAGTGAAATTAAGTTAAGAGTTAAAACTGAAGGAGATAATAAGTTTTTTAAAAAAACGCAAGAAAGTTCTCTTAATTGGAGTAAGCACACAAGAAAGTTGAATGAGTATACTATATTTTTTAGAACTTTTAATTAGAGTGAAATTCTTAAATTGGAGGACTCTTAATTGGAGAGGGAAAGTGGGAGAAATGTAAGAAAAACGTGAGTATGATTATAGGATTTGTAGGAACGATTATAGGATTAGTTAAGAGATAAACATTTCTTAAATTAGAGGACTCTTAATTGGAATGGGAAACGTCGAGAAAATGTGAGAAAAATATGAGTATGATTATAAGATTTGTAATATACTCAATAACTTGATAATATACTCAAATCATCAATGAGGTAAAGTTTGCCTAAATAAGATTTAAAGTATCATAATTCCTTGTTAAAAAAAAATGCTAATAGTTCTAATTGACATTGCAAGTTATGGCAACGTGTCAGTGGTACGTAGTCCTAATTTTTTTTGGGTCAAAATTTAGTTCTAATTGGTTCTGTTGTTCCTTAATCATGTTGTATGTTTTCGAATTCTATTTAGCGTGTAATAATTGATAATGGCTTATTCTATTCTTTCATGGTATTGAACAGGTGAAAATCACACCAGAAGTGTGGTAAATTTACTATAAACACCTAATATTATCTCTCCTGATTTTTTTATACTTTTTAAAAAATTTAAACTTCTGTCAACAATAGACTAGTCATGTAAATTAGAAAAAAATGGACTAGTCACACATGTCATTTTTCGTTCTAAAGAATTCAATTCAGCAAATTTCTTAGAATAATGGTGAAAAAAAAACATAAAAATGGGGGAAACTTGGGTTTTTTTTTTTATCTGAAACAGTCGCATTCATTTTGAAAAAAAATAAATAAATTGGCCATCTTACATTCATTAAGAAAGGGAAAATTTTTTGGTCACTGCACATGGATGTCCGGCCATCCTAAAGGGGAAAAAAAATCAATTATTCCATTATTGTGATTTTTTTTAGGATTAAATATAGTAAACTCCTTAACTTTACATTTAGTTGCACTTTACCCCCTCAACTCAATAAATGGACACTTTGCCCATCTACTTTATGTTTTAGGACAAAAATGACTCTTTTATATTCATTAATATTTAATATTTTATTTTTTTGCCCTTTTCCTACTTATTCATTTTCTTGACATTTTTCAAATTTTCATCATCCTCTCATATAATCAAATACTTTCTTATCTTTGCTATTTTTATCTAGATATTAATTTTAATCATTTTAAAATATTCTCTATTTATTTCTATTTTTTTACCTTTTGTTATTAGAAAAATAATGATCATAAAGGGTATGCTATAACAAAGTATATGTTATTTATGAACACAGACTATTTAATATTGGTGAGAATGGCACACCTTATATGTGTGCAAATTTAAAAGAATTTTATAAAAATATATTTAATTTTTTAGTAGTTGTTGGTTTTTGTTTTAGAAATGTGGAGTGGGAAACGTGGGAGAAATGTGGGGATCCAGACTTTTGACAATTTTGGAAGTGTCTTATTCAAAATTTCCTCTGCAATATATATAGATATAGATATAAATAGTCCCAAGTTACTGCATTAAGTATTTGTGGGCGTATAACGAAATATGCATTATCCAAACTCCAAAAAGCCCGCCGCCATCCCGTATGAGCTTGACACCCTATTGGTTGCTCAAAACTCAAAGCATTGAAATACTACTATTATACTAGTAGTTGTATGATTGTTAAAAGCAGGTTAGCACAAACTATGATTGCCAAGTTGTTTTTTTTTCTTAAAAAAAAGGCAAAAAATCAATAAAAAGATTCTCAAATCTCAATTCTCACTTGAAACTCCATATTTTTTTAAAATTTGGATAGGTAAAAATCACGTTTATTGCTGAAATAAAAAAAAAGATATTATGATAATTTCCTACTGAAATTAAAAAGAAAAAGATGCAAATGCTTAATGGCCAGTGGAAACTAATACATCAAAGAAGGATCCCTTTGATTGGGAAATGTGTATCCCGTGAAACAATGGCCCCGTTTGGAACCTGAGTTTTTTAGAAATTTGTCTAAAACTTTACTGTAGTGCACTGTAGAAGTTTTTGAAAAAATTTTTTAAGATGAAAAACCTTTTTTTTCTTTCTTTTTTTTTCTTTCTTTCCTTTTTTCTTTTCTTTCCTCTTCTTCTTCCTTCCCCTTGCCCTTTTGTGACAGCCCCACCTTACCCTAAGGCGAACCAAAAGGTTTGGCGGACCGCCTGCCCAACTCTCGTCAGGACTCGATCACTCACTCCAAACAAAAAGATAACACCTCGAGGATAAACGGAAAACAATTCCCAACCTGGAAACATATATTTACATTCATTCCAATCTCAACCAGAAGTACAGTCCCAAATGTAACCAAAGATCTAACTTTCTCAATACAACCAACTCTATCCAAGCACTAGAGCGAGTGCAAAAGCCAAAACAAAACAATGCAAAACCAAAAACTAGACTATTCTATTCTATACAGATCTCTCGCCCATACTTGCAACCCCTGTAAGGAAAACAAAAGACGTGGTATGAGCTAAAAGCCCAGCGAGGTTCTATATACTAAAACAAATAATTAGGCAAGGACGTTTATCAGCAATTAGCAAGTAATTTAGAAAACATTTACAAAATGAATGCGATAGTAACACATTCATTAAAAGGATACATGCTCACGAGGAGCTATTCGTTCGTTCGTTCATTCATTTCCCTAATATTTTCCTTGTTTCTCCGATCATTAAAACATTGTTTGTAAGTGAAAACTCCTTCATTTCCTTGTCGTTCGTTCATTCATTTCATTCCCCAATCTCCGCCAACTTCGTGGTCATACTCGAGTATACCAAACATTCACCCAGGGTCACTAATCGCCCGATCGAGTCCGCTTCTGGCTCGAGTCGACCAGTAACAAAGGGCAAGGGCCCAGTTCAGCCAGAAGGCTTACATTCATGCACAAGTAACATTTAATCATTCAATCATTGAAAGTTCACGTTCATTTAGGTCGAGTGCGATAAAGTACACACTCGCCTAGCAAAAATCATTTTGAAAACATAACATACCTCAATCACGTATTAAAGCAACAATCCAAATAGTCACAATATTTCACATAGTCATTAGAAACAAAGCGTATATAGAACACTCACCTAAATAAGCAAAACGTCCAAAGTATCCTTTCGGATATCACCCTTAGTCACCAAGGAACCCTAAGAGTAATCAAGAAAACACATCACGGTTCAACCATCAAAATGTTTGGTGAATCAAAGAAAATCCGAATAACTAATAGTACAATGTATAAGTATGATTTTGGAAGTAAAAAGAGTGCATTTAGTCCAAAATACATGAGTAAAATAGTTATAAAACTTATATCTGCTCTTAAAATTTGAAATCGCCATTTGAGTGCAAAATTGGGCAGTACGCCCTTTATGTTTACCAAATTTCCAGCCATTTATGGCTTCATTATTTTCCTCAATCAGCCCCCAAAATCACATACAAATAATCTCATTACAATAGCCGTTAAAAAGGCTAAAAGTCATTCAATTACAAAACCAAACTAGAAAAGGGATCGGGATTAAGGTTTAAGACAAGGAACAAAATGACAGGTTTGACATCTTTTAGCGTATTGGTCACAATCGAAGCTACATCTATAGGATTGAGGTAAACTTTATACCGTTTCGAAACTAAGACATAGCTCTACAATTCTTATGAAGACACCGCAACCCAGTTCTCAACGTGACCTAGTCAAATTTACCCAAACAGACCCAGATATTCCAGTTCAAAACTCACTGTGAAATTCAACTAGCAGTCCTGATTTATTCAGTCATATCTCAGCACACACAACTCCGATTCAGTTGATTCCAAAGCCATTTGAAAGCTAAGATACAAGGCTACAATTTTTAAGAAGGCATCAAAAGCTAATTCATTCATCTTCGCAGCCAAAAGAGCCAATTACAGATGCTGATTATCATTCTCGGACAGAAACAGGGAAGTAGGGGTAAAATAGTCATTTCACAGGCTACAGTGCTCCGATTGAGCTGAAATTTTACAGGCTTAATATAAATTCAATTCTCTACAACTTTCATGTTTTGAGCTAAGTCCAATTCGGCTTCCATCATGGCCGAACAACACTGATCAGAATAGGGCAGAAAAATTCACTATAAACTAAAATCCACATATCACTACTCATAACCAAGAAATAATGCACAAAACCCCCAAAGTGGCAACCACAAGCCACTAATTTCCATCTATTAGAAGCAAAGAGGGGTGTTCTTAGCAAATTTACCTTAGAACCTCAAGGAAAGTGGTAGCTTAGTCTTTCTCCTCCAAATCAACTCCACCAAAACCCTTAGTTTCCCTTAGTGGTCACTTGTATGGAAGGGTTTGCGATTTGGTCGGTTGGAACTCAAGATTTGAGTGAATTTGGAAGCTAGAAATGGAAGAACTCTCTCTTGTTTTTCTTCACCAAAGGGCTGGCCAAGAGGGTACAAAAATGAGGAAATTTGGGTCAAAATTTGGTTTTAGTAAAGGTGAAAAGAACTTGGTCAAGTCCAACCGCCAATCGGAACGCGACACGTGGGCTCTTGAATGTTCCAAGCTTATCTTCTCTCTTCCAATGGTTAGTCTACCTAATTAACCTCTAATCATCTCCTAACACCTTGGAAAATAATGTCACTTAATACTTCATCACTTAATCGGTAAAATTATATCGCACTAGCGGGTCCCACATCGAACAAATGCACTTCAAGTTACGTACACTAACTTATACTAGGAAAATGATTTAAAAATTGTACTTACTTGTAAAATGTACAAAACATTTAATATTTTCAAAAGATAGTATAAAATATAGGCAAAGAAATAAAATAATACTTGAAAATGTGAAAATTTTCGGGTTCTCACACCTTTCCCTCCCCCGTTAACCTCTGCCTCCGACGAACAAGCAACCTTGTTCAAAATTTTTTTTTCTTTTCCCCCCTCTGCTTCCCTCTCCCCCTCAACTCCCCTTCATCTTCCCTCTCTCCCTCTTGAAGTCAGAGAACCAGCAGCCATGGCGTGTACAAATTTTTTTTTTTTTTTTGCTTTTTCTCTTCCCATCTTCTCCATCTCCCCCTCCCCCTCTTCTCCATCTCCTTTTTTGTGCAATGGGTTATTAGATTAGGTTCGGGACTGTTGGTGAACGTTAGCTACCGCGGGTTGTGTCGGCGGTACATGGCTGCCGCGGGTTGTGTCGGCAGTCGTGGCTGCTGTGGGTTGCTGAGGGAGAGAGAATGGAGGAAGCGGGGGGTGGCATGCGGTGAGGGTTGGACAGCAAGCGTCGGTGGCTGAGGGTTGGCGGCGACTATTCAACGTTGGTTGGGAAGGGTGGCCAGGGAGAAGAGGGGGAGAGGGGAGGGGGAGAAGAGGGGGCGAGATGCCGGCACCGGAATAGGTGGCGGCGGCGATGGCCGGCGGTGGAGGTGGTGGCTGGCGACGATGGCGTGGTGGATTGGGTTGGGGAGAAAGAAGAAGAAAATAGGAAGTTTTTGGTGTATTCGATATTTTGAAGTGTGTAGGTTAAAAAATTTGATAAGTTTTTTTGGGTTCCTGTAGCAAAAGTTGTTAAAAAACTAGTAGCTAAAAAACTTGGTAAAAAACTAGGCTTCCAAACCGACCCAATAGTTCAACGTTTTTCATCGTACCAAACACTTGAAACACACACACACTATATATATATATATATATCTTTTAATGTGAGACAAAATCCAGAAGATTTGTCGTGAAAAAATGAAAAGGGAAAGGAGGACCAATCACCTTATCACCAAGACACCAACTACTATTTTTCTTTTGCGGCAGACCTATCATCCCGTTAGACCATTTTTCTGCCGACCGACAAGGGAGAAGAGGAACGTGCCACAACAGAAGACGGGCTTTTAGTGTCCATCTTCTAATGGAGTTATATTCAAGTGTGGCGGCATCTTCCCCAGTAAATCCATATTCTGCTCCATAAAGGCTAGTAAAAAAGAAATTATCCAAGATTAAAAGCTGTTTATGATTTGGAAAAGTCAAAAGATAATTTCCTGGTTATAGATTATAGATTAGTTTTCAAAATCAGTTAAACATAAAGCAAACAATAAAGCAATAATATATTGAAACAATTTTCAATCTTAAAAAAATATTAAATATAACTAATTTTGCAGCAGGTAGAAGAAATTCTCATATTAGTGTAAATATTTTTTTAAAAAAAAGTCATATTAGTGCAAAGCACATACGAATCCCAAAAGCAAAACTTTTTTATAATATCGTCCTTAGTCACGATATCAACAACTTTGTAATCAAGACCATTAGTTTCTTATCAAGGATATTACCATCACAAAGACGTTTGATGATGGTATAAACAATTGTTTAGATATCCTTTTCATTCGTATAATTTTTTTTTGATTGTATTATATACACCTTATCCAATCATTTTTTTATTATATTGATTACTTTTTTCTAATCTCACATACATTATATCACAAAAAAAATATTAATGTCAACGAGCACTTGTTAAGACACATAAATTACACTCGACCTACCATATAAATCTTCATATTAACAATTATCATCCCATGTTACGTTTATAAGCTTTCTCTGTTTAATTTTACAATTTTAAAATATTAATTACTATATCTTAACATTCGTTAGATAAACTCATTATATTGTGGGTAAATTTTATATATACTAATGGTATATATATTATTACTATTGAATCTATGATATATGTATAATTCAATTAATATATACACTACTATTATTGAATTCATGATATATATGTAATTTATTCATATATACTGATAATATATATATATAAATTATTATTATTAAATTCATGACGTACGCGCAAAAGTTAAATTTTATACAGTTCTCTTTTATCAATCCTTTATCTATAGGAAAAATAATCCTTATATTATTATAAAAATCCAAATAATCGAGTTTGGCGCGGAGACTGTTTTAACACCAAAACTTGGCGCGACTCACCTTCTCTCCTACTGATACACGTGGACATGGATGTGAGGTGTGAAATGTCCCACTACCGCGCGTAGCCCTGCCAACTAAAAAAAAAATATCGTCATGACAGCCTCCACACCCCCTCGTCGGCGCGTCCATCACACTGCCATCCTCTTATTAAGGTGCCCTTCAGTTGCTGACGTTGTACCATTCCAATCCAATGTACGATGACGGTATTATCTCCAAATATGACCCAACAAAATGGTGATCCTCGTCACTCCTTACCACTCGCCTTCCGCGCCCTCACCACTAACCCATGGCGGATCCAACTCATTTCGCAATTTCAGGGAGCCACAAAATACATCAGAACCCACCATTCTGTCTAAATTCCAAAATGCGCATCCTTTCACGATTCATCTTTCTCCCCTGACCTCCACCCTTCCTAGAAAATACACCTTGTAATTTGTATAATAGGAGTTGCATTCCTTTTTCCCCCTCATATATATTAGTAATTGAAGAATTGAGCATCTTTTTTTTTTTTTTTATATAGTCAACCCAGATGAACTTTTTATTTTTTCAAATTTAGCTGCATGTCAATCCGGAATTTAGCAGCATTGCCTGTTACAAGGAAGAGTTTTTCTATCTTTGCTCCTCTTTTTATTTTTTTCTTCAAAAAAACTGTTGTTGTCAATTTGCGTTGAAGAATTATTAGCCGTTGGATTGACGTTAGTAGAAATGATTGGGGTTACCAATAAGTCGTTGATTCTCCTGGGCTCTCCTGAGTTGGACTTTGGGAAATCGACATCGTCATCGTCCAGGAAGTTAGGGTTCCCTAAGCAACGGGTACCGGTTAGCTTTGATTTCTGTGGAATTAATAAAGGCTTGAGTGGTAGTCCCCCAGTGAGATCTAGCTTTCTGGCGCCACTTAAGGCAATGGACGGCTCCAGAACGTCGTCGACGTCGTCTTCGTCCTACCTCAATGACAAAGTTGCCAACTTTCCCGAAATTCACCTTTCTGGTTGCAATTCCGACGATAACTTCACAGTAAATGATTGTAATGATTCACCACTTTGCTTTTCTGTTTTAGTGATTATATTTCTCTCTTTTGCCTTCATGTTTTATAAAAATGACAAGAATGTTATATATACCTTTCTTATTGTTGGTGCAGGTATAACTTTCTCGAAATTTCTTTATTTTAGAATGTTTTCCTTCAAAGATTCCTAGATCGTCTGTTGTAATTTTCGTCATATCATTGTTTTTGGGTCTCAATTCGAAAGGTTTATGCAGTAGCTTTATCACTTTATGTCTGGTGGGAAATTATATGACTGAAATTTGACTACTTATTCCGAACAGGTAAAGATGTGTTGAAAACGTCTACAGTGGGGAATTCAACGAATATAGTTTGGCACAAATGTTCTGTGGAAAAAAGTGACAGGCAGGAGTTGCTTGGGCAAAAAGGTTGTGTCATATGGATTACCGGTCTAAGCGGTTCAGGTGTGTGATTAAAAGATCAATCACTAAAGGCATTCTTATGATTCTTTATTATTCTTCTGTTACTTTCATGATTTCATCCTTTGTAGCTTAATTTTTGCCTCCTTAACTTTGTAAACTTCAAAGCCTCTACCATAAATTAGCAGGACTTATTGTCCCATTCAAGACTGAAAGATTCACTCAAAATTCTTGAAATATACGAATCTTGTTTTTTGCTTTATGGGCGTCTTCCTGTCCTGTATGTTTACTGCAGGAGCATATGTTTGTGGCAAATATATAGGCATTACTACTTCAAAACCCCAGATTATCTATGAGCTATCTACTCAACGTGTGTCCATATTCAAATTTAAAATTTGATAGTTCATCTATAGTCAAGTATTGGACTAAATGCTCTGAATATGTTTTGACATCAAATAAAGTATAAAAACAATTTTGGACATGGGCTATCATTGGTGGTTTTTGTTTATGACCCCGCCATAGAGACTATTGTGAAGCAAGGTTGGTATGATGACATACACTGCAAATTGATCTGTGCTACATTATCCTGTCATGATCACATTGTGTTCTTCTAAATTCGTATTTTGTTTTCCTTTACTTCTGTGTAAAAGTATGGTTTTGTTTCATTTTACAACTACTCAACAGTATGAGGTATTCTCTCATTTGGGAAAGCTTCTGTCTTTTAATATTGAGCTTGACTTCAGGAAAGAGCACCTTGGCATGTGCTTTATGCAGAGGGTTGCATGCCAGGGGAAAGCTTACCTACATACTTGATGGTGATAATGTTCGGCATGGTCTCAATCGTGATCTTGGCTTTAAAGCAGAAGATCGAGCAGAGAACATTAGAAGGATCGGTATGTTTACTGGTTGGTCTATGATATGAACATAGCTGTAAGAAATTTTGCTTGTCATTGTCTCAGAAGTTAGATCTGATGCCTTACGTTATGTTTTAATTAATCATGTCTAGGTGAAGTTGCAAAGCTCTTTGCTGATGCTGGAGTTATTTGCATCGCCAGTTTGATATCTCCCTACAGAAAGGACCGAGATGCCTGTCGCGCGTTGCTGCCAGATGCGGCTTTCATTGAGGTTAGAGTCTATGCTTGTGGAACTTTTGAGTGTGGTGTGAGAAATTGGTCTCATGACAAGCCAGGTTATTGCTTATCAGATATAACACACTGAAACTGACAAAGATAGTGATTTTGCAGGTCTTCATGGATGTGCCTCTGCAAGTTTGTGAGGCAAGGGACCCTAAGGGCTTGTACAAACTTGCACGAGCTGGAAAAATTAAAGGTACTTGACCAAAGACTTCTTGATGTTAATTGTAATGAGCCTTGATGAGGAGTGTTCCTTTCTTATCTTTTTGCTCACCAGATTTTGTTTATACTAGTAGAACAAAGATGGGCCATCCTCAAGTGTATTTCTCCTGGCAATCACCTTTAACTGTTTTTTGGGCATACCTTCTTGTGATTAGTTGTAGAAGGTGTACAGATGCTGGATTTCCAAGCTGATATTTATCTCAACGAGTTCAGTACAATGTTTTCTGTTTTCTTTTGTCGATTTTTTAGACTTTCTGATATTTCATCGTTCAGATGTTGGTTGAAGTTTCTTAATGCCAAAAACCAAGATAGAATTATCCATGGATCCTCATCTAGTTGTAGTCCTTTTTATTATTATTATTTTTTTGTGTAATCAAACAATAACAGCTTTCACTCATAATTAAAATATTTATATAGTATGAGCAACTGCTCTCATATCTTCTTTGGCCAGACTCGTTAACCAAAGAGGAAAGGAATCTTTCCACTCAATTTCTTTACTCAAGTTAATGGCAAATTTTGCCAATCCGTGACTCACAAAGTGACCCTCTCTTAATGAAAGAGAAGCAACAATTACAAAAACCAACTCTCATCTGTTGGATGTCCTCAAGTATGGTTCCAATTTGTTGTTCTCCTGTCTTTCCCTCGTTAATTTTGTCAATTAGGTTTTTGCAGTCGGATTGAAAGCACACCATTTTCTGGTTCTTCCCTGGCCTTGATAAGTGCAAGCCTGATTGCTAAGGCTTTCCTCCACAATGGGGTCATAGTATCTTTCCTCAGGTCCAGCCCAAGTCACCTATAGTTTCCCTTCATTCATGATTCCAAGCTGGAATCCCCCGTCCAGACCTGTTCTTCTTTACTTGTAGTGCTGCATCAGTGTTCATCATCACTGTCCCCTCCAATGGAGGTTTCCATATTACTTCCCTGGTTGCACAACATGCCTTGTGCTCTGCTAGATCTTTTACATTTTTCTGTACTTGGTCATATTCATTCCATTCTCCAATTGATTTGTTGATTGACCTGACTGGATTCTTTCTTTCATTTCTAAACTGGATTGCATTCCTAGATCTCCAAATCTGCCGGAGCAAATTAACTATCAGATTCATATGATCCTGGTTGCATCTCTCTTTAGCTGCATCCATAACCCTTCCCCAGAGCCAAAAATTATGTTCAGGCCATCCCAACTGAGAGGGGCACCCTTCCACGTTGTAGTCAGATCGTTCGAATAGCCATTTATCTATTTGTGTAACTCTCTGTTTTGTAGGCTTTACAGGGATTGATGACCCATACGAGCCACCACTTAATTCAGAGGTACGTTTCCGCTTTAGTGGGTCACAATGTCATCCAAACTGCAGTAGTGTGCTCTCCTCTTCGAGAATAAACGTAAATATGTCCTGTTTGCAACCATTTTAAAATTTACTGGCATAGGAACTGTGCAAGCACCTCGACCTTAAAATACTATAACTATTTCTTGTCTAGGATTCTGGCCTGTTATTTGTTCATCCTTTCTGGTGCTGCGCATTTTCAGGACTTTGATTTGGTGTTCATGGCATACTTTCATGATTGCAGATAGTGTTACACCAGAAGGTTGGGCTATGTGATTCTCCACATGATTTGGCTGAAACAGTGATCTCATACTTGGAGGAAAAAGGATACCTGGAGCCATAATTTGCATATGCCTGCCTCTTCAATGGACATGGAGGCACCGACTGCTGTACATTTCAAAATAATAATAAGCTTTATGCAAAGGAAACTGCTCGTTTCCTTTGTGCATAATTTGCCATGTATCGTGTAAATTTATTACTTCCATTGATTTGAATGTAAACCGTTCATAGACTGTTTTTTTTTAAAAGAATGCATTGGGACTTTAGTAGCTTGATTGCCATGAATGAGATGAAATCGTTATGAATCTTTTGTTGTTTTAGGAGGACGGGGAAAGGTATTGCGTAGTCTAAGCTTATTTTATCATTTTAAAATTGTAAAAAAATAAAAAAAACTTAAAAAAATTCTGGAAATAATACAATACTCGACACCTAAATGTTACCAAAATTAATTAATTTATTTATTTTTATCTCATCCAAACTGAAAAGGACAATTGCAAGTTCTGTTTTAACTACTGCAGATCATCAATCGGTGATTTGACCACCTGTAATGCATCCAGGTGAAAAGTCAATATGCAATGCCACCCGACCGACCAGTGTCTGAAGCCCTTGAAGTTACATGCTGATTTCGTGTTTTAGCGTTTCACTGGTTCCGTTGGATTCAATTCCACTTTCAAATTTCACCGCAATGATTTGTTTGCAAAAACAGGCACTGATTGATGGTGCACCAAAATCCGAATACATCAACGACCATTGCTCATCTGCCAATGACGTTCACGGAGCTCTGGGAACCAAAACCACCTGAATTGATTTGGCGCAGGTTGAAGGTGATAAGTGCGAGCATAATTACGTAAAGGGAAAACGTTTGAAGGTAGACGCCTAACTAATTTAGGGACAGTCATATACATAGCCTCACTCACATAATACTCCATTATAGAAATTACTTCTTTTATTAAATCTACTACCCAACTAGCATTATCTACATATATATATATATATATATATATATATATAGGAGTTGACCTTTGACCAAACAAAAAAAGAAGCATAATCCACATGCTGGGGAATTCCAAAAAAAAAAAAAAAAAATAATAATTGGTTTCTTTCCCTCTTATTATTCAAAATTCCCGGAGTTACATTCGATATCCAAAATCAATAACGAGAATGAAGAGACTCTTCCATCTCTCTGAGGCTCTTCATTCTCATTTTCCACTTATTATTTCGCACGGAATAACATCAACCGAATGGTATTAATTTTCAAAGAGGAGGGGCACCCAGTTCACTTCCTCTCCGATAGGCCATTAAGAAGCAGACCATTAGAGCCGCCGTGAAGGACCTGGCGACGGCTGCAACTGCCTCATAAACCACAGCAAAACGCAGTTCCTGAAGGCCCCAGATTATCGAAATGCACCGTCCCCAAAGCGCCAACCACCCCTGCCAACAATAATATTGCCATCGGAGGCAGAGTCCGTAATTTAAGTGCCGCTGGAGCTTCTCTTCTCTACTTCCGATTCTGTGATAGTAACTGATTCGGATGGAGGTTAGTCTGAGAAGTGCGAAAGATTGTACTACTTAAACAGAAAAAAAGAAAAAGGTGGTGCGGTGTTCCGTGTTCACTTAAAGAGAGAGAAGACGGAGAGTTGTGTTCATTTGTAGTTGGAGGAACTGGGAAGTTTGCCGCCCGACTTTTTTAATCTGCATCAATGTCCACTTTCCTAGAGAATCACGTCACAAATTAATTAGACATAGCAACTTGCTATCTTTAGAACCAGAAATTTACTAGTACTATGAAGACGGGGAGGAATTGGTTCTGTTTACCTACTTTTGATGCTGCTAATTAATTGCACCGGTAGCTTTCTGGGCATTTACTTTCACCAAAAGGGTTAATTACATTAGCCTCCCTTATGGTTTTCCCAAACTGCCGTTGCACTCCTCGAGGTTTGAAATTTTACATTCAACCCCTCAAACTTGATGGATGCTAAATGATATCAAAAAGGATCCTATTATGACATTAATGCCCAGCACATGACAAGAAAGTACCAAAAAAAAGGGTAAAACAAAGAGCAAAGGTAATTTGGGGAGGAAGGATCGACAAGATCTGAAAGACGACATTGCAATTTAGTTTATTTACTCATTTTTTTTCTTTATTGGGTTGAGAAAAGGTAAAAGCTAGGGTTGTTTTGGGAACTTTATGTTACCATTTGGCCTTGCTTGTTGTGTGCACGCTACTCTCTTAACGGGTTCGGGTTGATTGTGATTAGACTATCAAGTCAAATGGAGGTGGATGTAATATTTCAAACCTCAGGAGGTGTAATGGTAGTTTAGTCAAACCATAAGGGAGGCAATTGTAATTAATTCATACCAAAACGAGGAGCGGTGTGCGAGCTTTTAGTTTTAGCATGGGTTATTTTATTTCATGGGAATTTGCTTCTAAAAAATGCCTGGGGACGTAGAATGCCGAGCTTCGCGTGGTACTCTGATACAAATTACCATCGACTTATGGAGATGAGCGAACAGCACTGATCTCTAGGCCAAATGGACTAGTAACCGAAGTTTGCTGTCTTTCCCCCCAAAAACACCAAAAAATTTTTTTTTTTTTTAAGTTTACTTTGTTGGATCCGCAGGAACTCAAGAATTTTAATTGGTATTATTGTACCCACCCATGTGCGTAGAGTCGGATACTTCCAATACCATTGGCTATTGTTGGTCAAAAAAAGATTTAGAACAAAAAAGAGTAGAAATTCTCTCATTGAGCCAGAACGAGAAAGTACTATCTAAGTTACTTTCATGCTTAATAAAGGCACCACTCTACAAATTTGACGGTACACAAAATGAGGATACACGTAACTCTACATCTCGTAATAGTAAGAAATGCTTTATTTGAAGTTTTGTTGGCGTAAAAAAATTTTAAACACAAAACAAAAAGAAGAATTTTTGTTATTTTTTTTATGGTTAGGGGTAGCGAATTTGAGGCCTTGTTTGAATTATAATGTTGTGTCGAAAAATTATTATGTTTTTCGTGAATATATTTTTTAATTATTTTTATAATGTTATTTTTAATAAAAATTTTTAAAAATAGCAATTAAAACGGCATTGAATTTTGCACAGTAAAATGAACTCCAGAACGAGACAATTTAAAGTCAATATTGACTGCCGGCCTACCTCTACTACCGTCAATTACACGCACTTCCCAGGGTCCCACCACTCCTTCTGGGGATGAGGGGCAGGACGGTCATCTGCACAGTTCAAAAAGGAAGGTGGGGTTTAAAAAATAAAAAATAAAAAAAAAGGGCGAGGGTGAGACCTGAGGGGAGGAAAATAAGGGGAAAAGAAAAAAAGAAAACGGAGCACCGCCATAGCAATTGGATTTTGTAGTTCCGGGTCTGAAGTTGGATATCATACGAGCGGCGGGAGGTTCACATTTTGTAAGTTGTTGTTTGCAATCCACCACCCAGGAGCCCAGAATATTGACACAATCCGCTTAAAACTCATTCCAGAAATCGCGCTTTCTCGTCTGAGGAAGCACCTCACCTCTAACTCTCTAAGTAGGAGTGGTAATTAGAGTAACTAAAAAAAAAAAAGCCCTAATCCCTTCGGGAAGGAATCAGGTCTGCTGCAGTTGGACGATGGGGAAGAAACAGCACAGCAAAGATCGGTTGTTCCTAACGAAGACGGAATGGGCAACGGAGTGGGGAGGTGCAAAATCCAAAGAAATTCGCACGCCTTTCAAACGCCTCCCTTTCTATTGCTGCGCGTCCGTACTTTTTCTAATTTCCATTCATACTCCTCACCTGTTTTTTCTTTCTGGCTAAATCATTTGCTGGATTTTAAATCGCAGACTTACGTTCACCCCATTCGAGGATCCGGTTTGCACCAAAGACGGCAACGTCTTCGACATCATGTGAGCATTTTGTCTTTCACTATATTAATTCAGTCGTGACTCTTTTCTCTCTCTCTCTCTACTTGAATACGTAACTTTTTTGATTTAAGCTTGTCAATTTCAACAAGGGAATGTGGCTTTTGATGTTATCGTTAGGAACATAATTCCTTACATTAGGAAGTTTGGGAAGAATCCGGTTACCGGGGCTCCGCTCAAGCCAGAGGACTTAATTCCACTTACTTTCCATAAGAATGCTGAAGGTGAATATATTTTCTTCAGCTGTCTTGGTATTGAATTTTCCTCCTAATATTTTGAATAAGATGTTTAATTGCACCTGGATTGATTACTCAGTGCTGAACATCGTGACCGTGTTAATGTTTATATCTGTGATGATGAAACTTCATTTTTAGCTTAAAAAAAAAACATATAGAAACTCTCCAGCGACCGTCACTGAGGACTTCAAGTTTTTCTACGTGAACTAAAGGAATTTTCAAAACTTATTGACCTTTGCTGTTGTTTAATTAAAAGTCAACCCTTGTGTTTCTTATGGTGTAGGCATGTAGCTGATAACTTTCATTCTTCTGTACTATCATTTTTTTCTTTGGGTCATTTTCTCTTTGGTGCATATATTTCATATACTTTGGGTGATATTTTTTTTCTGTACATACAATCTATGATGTAAACTGATTCAGGAGTGCAGTTGATACAAATCTCTTTCTTTGTTAAGAAACTGGTAGTAATGCATAAATTACTCTCATTGGTACTGGGTTTTGTATTTCTTTCAGCATGTTGATAACAGTGATTTACTAGTTGTCTTCAGTTAGTGTAGGCTAATACAATGAGAGCTCTTCTGATATGGAAAACTACGAGTGCTATTCAACTGTCTTATCTAGTCCATGAAGTGGAGAGGAAGCAAGCTAGGATGATATTTTCCCTGTGTGATTTTGCTGAAGTTCAGGATATTGACTTCTCCTTTGCGTTATTGTTCTTATTTTAAGTTTTTATGATTTTCTGAATTACAAACTGATTGGTAGCCAGATTTTACGTTTTTGGGCAGTAAATTGAATCATTCAGTTATTTGCATCCTTTGTTCCTTATTATATTGACCCAAAAGTAGTTTACTATGCATGGTTCAGGATCTGTGTTTTATTCTGTTTTTGTCCACAAAACTGGAGTTAAGCCATGGAGTCGATTTATCAACTAATGGCAGGAGAGTGATTGGTATATCACTCAGTGGATGTTGTATGAAGGGGCAAGAAGTGTGAAGATATCTCAAATTTTTTAGTTTATTTTATTTTATTTCTAAAACTGTTTTCTGTACAGCAGTGACATAACCTGACAGTGCTATTGGATGTAAAAAAATAACGTATATAATCATGAAAAATCATGCTTGTCCAAGGACCAGATGTTTTGTGGCGCTTAAGATATACGCATAGTTTGTATACTATGAACTTTTCTCGCTGTAGTTGTATCCTGACGAATCTTTGTTCTTATTATCGCTGGTTCTCCATTATTACTTGTGCGCCACCATTTCACCTAAACGTCTCATGTTCCATTTGGTATGAACAGGTAAATGCACATGCATGATATGATAGCCATCTTTTAGCATGAAGTTTCTCAGTCTTTGCTCATCTGGTATAGCAATGCAGGCGTTTAATGCCATGTATAGTGTTATCCATTATTGTGTTTATGCAGGCGAATATCATTGTCCGGTGCTGAATAAGGTTTTTACAGAGTTCACACACATAGTTGCAGTGAAGACTACTGGGAATGTGTTCTGTTATGAGGTACTTTTTTTTGTACTACATTTTCTGTTTCCTGATGTTAATCCCCTGTTGTCTTGGCACAAATTTACCATAAGATATTTTGTAGGCTATTAAAGAACTAAACCTTAAAACCAAGAACTGGAAGGAGCTCCTTACAGATGAACCATTCACTAGGGAAGACCTAATAACTATACAAGTAAGTTCCAATATAAGTCTCCTGCTTGGCAGTGATGTGCAGTTAATTTAGACATTTGGCAGTGTGATTGTAATACAGTTATCCTGATTTGTTTGATTGTCTGCTATAGAATCCAAATGCACTCGACAGCAGGGCTCTCCTTGATTTTGATCACGTCAAAAATAGTTTGAAAGTTGACGATGAAGGTGAAATATTGGTTTATTGTCCTTGTCAATTAGCTGTTATATGGGTCTACAAGTTCACTTTTTGAAGCAATTTTTGCAGAATTAAAAAGGATGGAATCAGATCCCACAAATAATATAAATGTTACTGGGGATATCAAGCAGATGCTAAAGGAACTTGGCACTGAACAAGCAAAGGAAATTGCTCTGCATGGTGGAGGTGGAATCAAGGCAAAAAATGAAAGAGCTGCTGCACTTGAGGCTATATTGGCTGCAAGGTCACGCATAAAGGATGAGTCCAATGGGAATGGTGAAGTCAGCCAAGAAGGCTTATAGTATTGTGGATGCTGCTTCTGCCTCTGTTCATGGAAGAAGTGCAAATGCTGCAAAGTCTGCTTCAGATGATAAAACAGCTGCTAGAATAGCTTTGCACATGGCGGGTGAGAGGACACCAGTGAATGCCAAGCTGGTTAGCATCTTTTTATTGAAAAGACGCCTGATATTTTAGTCTTGGTTCTGACAGACAATATTTATGTCTTCTTTGTGAATGATCTGCAACATACTAACCATTACTTAAAGACAAGCATACCCCAACTTTACCCTTAGGTGTCTAGACTGAGCTTCCTATTTTCATTCAATTAGTGGGTGTTTTGTGAGAGTGACGAAGGTTAAGATGTTGGCTAAACAAAACTCTTTTTTTTTTTGGTTGCTTTGGAATTACCCAATAAAATTGGACTTGAGTAATTGCAGAAAAAGGTGTAATTGTCCCTTTTCATTGTTTTACTCCTGGGGTATAAAAAGAATGTAAAAAAATCATTCAATGCGAGATGCTTTTCTTGCCCACAGTAAATACAATTAGGCAAAAACTCAAATGATACCTGAAGAGTTGAGTCATCATTGGTAAATCAGCATGACATAGTATTTTGTTCTTCTGTGTGCTCCAGGTAAAGAGTCGTTTTACCACTGGTGCTGCTTCGCGGTCCTTCACTTCTACTGCTTTTGATCCTGTACCCAAAATGAGTATGAATACATCAAAGTTGAGAAGAACCCAAAGAAGAAAGGCTATGTTCGCCTGCAAACAACACACGGCGATCTAAATATTGAGCTGCACTGTGATATAACTCCAAGAACATGCGAGAACTTCATCAGTTTATGTGAACGTGGGTATTACAATGGAGTAGCTTTCCACAGAAATATAAGGTACTCTAAGCTTATCTTTTACACCAAAACTAGGCGTAGAAGATCTTTAATGATTGGAATATGCTTGTTGACAAGGAGGATTGTGCTTTTATGATATACAGGAACTTTATGATTCAAGGTGGAGATCCCACTGGGACTGGAAAAGGGGGTGAGTCGATATGGGGAAAGCCCTTCAAAGATGAACTAAACTCTAAATTGCTTCATTCTGGAAGGGGTGTTGTTAGCATGGCCAACTCTGGTCCTCACCACAAATGGTTCACAGTTTTTCATCCTGTACAAATCTGCAAATCATTTGAACTTCAAAACACACAGTGTTTGGTGGAGTTGTAGGAGGTTTGACAACGCTTTCTGCCATGGAGAAGGTCCCTGTTGATGACGATGACCGGCCTCTGGTTAGTGGTTCCTCTTTTAAGTCCTACTCATTCTGAGCTTTTGCAGTGTGTGATACGGGCAACATATGTTTCTAAATTCTTAGTTGTGTATCCCAAACATTACCAGTCCCAAATTTGGCAAAGCCTTTTTTTTTTTTTAACAACAAGACACAGTCCTTTTATAGAATTTGAAAGTCAGATGTTTAACTTTTACAGTTGTTTGATTATTTTGTGTTTATCTTGGTTGTCAAACTGCTAAATAGGTGGTGTTTAAATTTTTTGGGCGCAATTCTTCCCTTGCCATTGACTTTTAATTTTCTTTCTCCTCCTGTTCCCTTACAGGAAGAAATCAAGATAACTGAAGTAGAAATATATGTGAATCCTTATGCAGAATCTGATGAAGAGGACGAGAAGAAGAGTACTAATGAGAACAATGCTGAAGATGAAGAAAATGTTAGTCCTGGATCTGATATTGTTCAAGCTGTCTTGCGTCTGTATTTTTTCCCCCACTTCTATTTAAATGGCTTATTTATTTCTTTGCATTTCAGGATAAGGTTGGCTCATGGTACAGCAATCCAGGGACTGGAACTTCAGGGAGTCAAGGTTTGGGTGGTGGTGTAGGGAAGTACTTGAAAGCAAGGAATTCACAGGTTGAGTCTACTACTGCTGTTGACAGCAGTCTACCCGCGGTTTCTGTGACAAAGAAAAGAAAAGTAGGTGTCTCAACAGGAGAATATAAAAATTTTTCTTCGTGGTAAGAGTTCCAATAACTGCTAACCTCCCTAGACAACTAAATTTGCTTGATGGGTTTAGCCAATGTTGATACAGTTTAGCAGCAAGGAGGATAATGGATGACGTGAACCCTGTAAATGCAGAAAGTCTGTATTTTATGGTGTATAAATGATGCAATTGAGAGTATTTGTACAGAATCTGTAGTAGCAAAGTTTATAAAGACCTTGGTACTTGAGGCGTTTATTTTAGTTTGATGTTCCCAGTTTTGATGGGGTTTTAGGAAACTTTTGGGTGGAGTCCTGCTAATGTATTTCTTGCTTCCCATTTCTAGTAGCTGAGGTTGATTTAATTGGATGGGTAGTATAAATGGGGGATCTGTGGAAACAGTTGTGTGTTTAGTAGCCTAGACCTGGAGTATCTTGAAAAATGTAGCGGCGGTCTGGCCATCAAGGAGCTGGAAGCATCATAAAGCACACAGTGGCTCTAGCAAAAGGTGATGAGAAACCAGCATGATTGGCCCAGCATTCCACGGAAGCATGGCGCTCGGAATTTCTTACTCCTTTGAGAGCCCATACTGATGCCTGCCGTTCCAGTTCCAGTTATCATGGACCGAACATAACCTGCGTCTGCGTGCATACTTTCATTATTGGTGGCGAAAGCCGTGGTAGTGGGCCACCTGACTCGCCCTGGACCGAGAGCTTGTCTTACAAAGTTTGTACTACAAATGATGACTTCTGCAAAGCTTATCATTCAGTTCTCAGGGCCTGTTGACGTACGTCGCTGTGGCTCATTTCTGTGTCTTCTTTTGCTTGGGTGTATTTCGGTTGTTGCTTCAACTTCAAATGTACATTGAGATTGGATGTATACGACCGAGTATGACAATTTCTTACTCTTTAGGTTTGAATTGTTTGGATTCAATTAAACTTGCCTCTCGTTTCCTACCCAAAATAATAATTAAAAGAATGCCTCTTTTTTGGTCAATATTGATTAAATCGTGGACTCGCACGTCTGATGACGGATGATTGCTTGTCCCGAGTTTTCAAGATATATGTGCTTTCTCCCACTCTTGTTCAATTTTTCTTCGTCAGAAATGTATTTAGATTTATTCAAGGCTTTACTTGGGGTGTTCTTTTGGGGGTTTATTTTTGGGAATTTTTTTTGTTTGTTTTTTTTTGTTTTGGGGGGGGGGGGGTTGGTTTTTTGTTGACTTGGGGAGGAAAAGAATACAAGCTCAATTCTCATTCTAGTCTTATATTTTTGGAAATCGAGCAGAGTGATTTGAAAACTAAGAAGAGGTAATGCTGATACATACCCATAACGAGTAAAATATTCACGCTTGTCTATTTTTAGTGCTTTAATGTCTTCATTCTACAAATTCCTCATGAAATTTGATCTTTAAATTACTCGTAAGTTTCATCACTGCCAAAGTCAGGAGCTGAAATCCGGTGATGGCTTTGTGGAGTATTTATTTAATTGAACGGGCCTCCATCTCAAGATTGAGGGAGTCTTATTTCAAGCTGACAAAGGCAAATGTATAATGAGAGTCTCACCCCCATTGGTCTGACGAGATTATTTCATAAAAAAGAGAGAGAGAGAGGGCAAACAAGAATGAATGCTGTATAAATGTTTTTTTTTTTTTACCTAATACACACCTAGGTAGACAAAGGACTAAGTCCATAGACTGGTTTATCAGTCTATGGACTTTTGTAAAGGATTAGAAAATTGTTAATCCAACCTTACTTACTGGATTAAACTACTCGAAGTTTGAATGAAGAAGAAAGAGGTTAACATCTACTTTTCAGTCCAACACAGGAAGACTATTATCGTGTTTGGAGTGGCGACCTTTTGTGCATACATTATTCTACAAGGAGATGTCCTTTTGAGGTAGATTAAGTTATAGTAAAAGGAAAAAATTGCAGTAGGGCCAACAGATCCATTGAAACATCATCATTGATCATATTCTCTACAAATCTCTTTTGTGATGACAATTTGCCGAGCGAGTTACTTCAGGAAAAGGATATTGGTCTAATGTGTATGGTCGCTACGATTATAATAATATGCTTTCAATAATCAAGGAATTTAGTACTTGGAACACCTCCAAAACGATATTCTTCTTGGGAACTTGACCGACCCTTGCGATGACCAGCTTGTCCTTTCTCTGCAGAGTGGAGGAGAGGGCAACTCTCTCTCTCTCGCTCTCTCACAGGTGTTTCCACGGTCGACAATTTGTCTTCGAATCCACTCCAAGCCCTACTCCTCATTTCTCGAAAACGAACAGCAACAGTCCAAACGTGGAATTTTCTTCAATCATTGATGGATGTAGCCACGAATTCGAAATTAAAGGAGTCAAGAAAAGGATTAAGTATAAGCTACTCCACTCCTCACAAACTAGCTATCCTTCTTATTCTACCCCTTTTAAACTTCTATTCTCTTCTCCTATCCTTTTCCAACTTCTCAACTCTTTTCAATCCATTGAATCTTGATCTCCAGTTGATAAATTTGTGCATTAAACACACAAAATAGACCACAAGAAAAATGCCAAATGAGTAACATTTAGGCAAGATATTTATGTTGAGTACTTATCTCTTGTAGAAATTGTTTACAAAATTTTAACCTTCTTTATTTTTCTATTTTGAACCCAATGCTAGTGAGCTTGTGTGATCGTGTTCATTTGATTATATTAATTTGGCGCAGGCGTTACTCTCGAATCATCACAACAAGCGTGGACGGTGATGCGCTAACTAACGTCCATCTTGGAGACATCTGGTTTACTCAAGGCAGATGCAGGCGAAGATAAATGCCTGTAAAATTAGTCTCGTATATTCATTGAGACATTGACTTTGTAGTTTTCTAATCTACTTAATTAACAAGGTTAAGTGATATGTCGGGGTATGACGTCCATATCAAATTCCACAAATTGAACCAACCAAACCGCTTCTTTTCACAAAGATTTGTAACATTAATTATTTCAGAACACAGAAATTGCTTCAAAGCTCATCGCATCAAACTAACTTTTACTACTACCACTGCTTGCACAACTATTGCACAATTTGCTAATAGTGGAATGAAACAATTAACATGCCTCCCGGGGTTGGCTCGGCTGGTGCCAGGAAAGTCTCTTTAAATCCTGGTATTGGGTGGTCGCGGTTCGACTCCTGTTAACGTCTCGTGTCTTTTGGGGGCAGGGCACAAGCACAGCGAGATTAGTCGGGGCCGGATTATTACTCCTTTGAATTCCGAATACCGACTGTGTCAGTAAAAAAAAAAAAGAATGAAACAATTAACATTATTATTCATCTATATCTGATACCTATCTAGAGCAGGCAGGAGCTGCCTACTAGCTAGGTAGCCTGGTGGTTTCAAGTGTACTTGGTTATGGAACATGATAGTATATACGTATGGGGGTGAGAGAAAAGTGAAGATGGGGAGCATGCCCTAGGTATAGGAGAAGAATGCAAATTTAGTATTTTGACGCCAACTTTAACATAGTTATATGATACAAGCGTGTGGGTTTTTGAAGCGGTATGAGGAAAGGAAAAAGCAGGGAATTTTTGGCAGACTTTGGAGAGGGATCAGGAGGCAAGGAATATCAATTGTGAAGCGAGAAATGGTATGGCTGTGTTGGGATGGTGGTGGGTTGGATGATGATGATGCACGCCGGCAGCTTTTCTCATGTCTCTTTCTCCATTTCTATCTCTCTCCTCTCCCCACGAAGAACCATTTCTCACGCCTGCTCCACTTAATAATATTTATTATCACTCCATCCCTAAGCTATCAAAAGCTAATCCACTAAAGCCCCGTTGGAGGGTATGGTCATTTCTCGACCTTGTGAGACTCTTGCTAGCTAGTATCGTTTTTTCCTCCCTTTTTTTTTTTCTATTCTTTTGTCAGATAAATTCCACATCAGAACACATCATGCTATTATCTACTCCATGCCCACTTCTACGTTTTATTTACCAAGAATTTCTATTTTAGTCAAATCCCTGTTAAATTTACAAAAAAGAAACTCCAATAGCATAAACTAGAAATTAAACAAAGAAACCACCCCACCACCATTACTGTACTCCATTCCTATCATCGATTCCCCAAAAGAAGAAAAGCTAATTTTTGCTCATCACTTAGATTCTCCCCTCTCTTTCGTCTTTCCCCACCCGACCCGTCCTTGCTCTAACACATTATTCCTCTCTCCAATTATGTTTATGTCCGAGAAAAGCTAACTAATTCTAAGCAGCTAAACTCCAACTTGAAGATCCTCCTTTCACATTTCTTCTCTACTCTACTCCAATTCAGCGTTTTTAAACGCAAAACCAACTCCAACATCTGTTCCTCGTATCCGATACTCCCAACAGAATCTCGTTCAAAAAGCAAAGAAAACGGGCGTTTTAATTTTTGATGTGGTGTCTTCTGTTAAATGGATACTTTGTTTAGACTTGTCAGCCTCCAACAACCATCTGATCAGTCCTTCAACTCCAGCAGAACTTCAAGCAGCTCTAGATCTTCTAGACAAAACCACCATTACAACCAACATCAACAAGAAGAAGAAGAAGAATGCTTCAACTTTTTCATGGATGATGAAGACTTCTCCTCTTCTTCTTCCAGGCCGCACTACAATCCTTACCAACAGCATCAGCAGCAAACTTCAAGCACCCCAACTCCTACCACCACTAACACAAGCAGCACCCCCACCCACCATGCCTATGAATCAGCTGATTTTTCTTTCTCCCCTGCCCGGGACATAAACCAAGAATTTGCTTCTTCTTTTTCTGGCAAGTGGGCTTCCGATATTCTCCTCGAAACAGCCCGAGCCATTGCGGATAAGAACAGTTTCTCGCGTGCAGCAGCTCATGTGGATGCTCAATGAGCTCAGCTCACCCTACGGGGACACCGATCAGAAGCTCGCCTCTTATTTCCTCCAGGCCTTATTCAGCCGCATGACGGACTCCGGCGAGCGATGCTACGGTACCTTAGTATCTGCGTCAGAAAAAACTTGCTCTTTCGAGTCAACTAGAAAAATGGTTTTGAAATTTCAAGAGGTTAAGTCCGTGGACAACTTTGGTCACGTTGCTTGCAATGGGGCGATCCTGGAGGCTGTTGAAGGAGAGCCTAAGTTGCACATAATTGATATTAGCAACACGTTTTGCACGCAATGCCCTACCCTGCTAGAAGCCCTAGCAACACGAACCGACCGAAAACCCCGCATCTCCGCCTCACGACGGTGGTGGGTCAGCAAAAGCTGGCGCCGCCGGAGGAGGAGCCGCGGGGCGTGCAAAAAGTGCATGAAAGAGATTAGGTAGTAGAATGGAGAAGTTGCTAGACTTATGGCGTGCCCTTCAAATTTAAACGTGTTACATCATGCAGGCGATTTATCCGAAACTAAATTTATCTGAAATTGGATATTAAGGAAGATGAGGCACTGGCCATCAACTGCGTGGGAGCATTACACTCGGTTTTCAACGCTCGGTAATCGTAGGGACTTTCTCATTTCCCATTTTTAGAAGTTTGCAGCCTAGGATCATAGCTGTTGTGGAAGAAGAAGCTGATCTTGATGTAGGGATTTGATTGGTTACGATTTTGTCAAAGGTTTTCAAGAATGTTTGAGATGGTTTAGGGTTTACTTCGAATCATTGGACGACAGTTTCCCGAAAACGAGTAACGAACGTTTGATGTTGGAGCGCCAAGCTGGACGCGCCATAGTTGACCTCGTGGCGTTGCCCCCCTGCCGAGTCGATAGAGCGGCGAGAGACCGCCACGCGCTGGTCACATCGCTTACATGCATCTGGCTATGGACCCGTTTCGTTTAGTGACGAGGTGTGCGATTGATGTACGCGCCCTTTTGAGGAGGTACAAGGACGGTTGGTCAATGGCACAGTGCAATGAGTCGGCCGGAATTTCTTGTCCTGGAAAGATCAGCCGGTGGTTTGGGCCAGTGCATGGAGGCCCTGATCATGATGGTGACTCTCTCACTAAAGAAAATTTTGAAAATGGTGGTGATCTGCACACGTGGGAGAGGGGGCTGCTTATGGCACGTGCCTGGCGTGGAGTTTGGGGGTGGAGAAGATCGTGAATTTGTTTGTTTTTTTTTTTTTTGGAGCAGAGAAAGAAAGAAAGAAAGACGAAGAAGAAGATGATGATCATGATCATGAAGTTTAAAAAGAAAAAGAAAGAACGCACCAAGGCTTTTCGCATTAATCCAGTGGAGCGGAGTAAGATGGTTTTTTATTAATTGATCATGTAGTTTATTACCATTTGTGATTATTTTGTTGTTTACAAGAAACTCTTCTATTTTGGTTATATATTGTGATCACTCGTGCAAGTTTCTTGATCATCGCCTGACTTTGTTATCCATCGATGCGTTCGTTCGTTACAGGCGGGCTCTCTCTCTCTCTCTTTTTTTTTTTGATAATTGGGGCTGCTACTTTATTCTTATGGCAGTAGTACTGTTCTATTCTTTGGGCGTGTAGATATCATCAATCATGGTCACATCATTGATGACAGGTCTAACTATCCATTTTGGATATGAGTAACATAGTTCATATCAATTGTCTTTATGGTTAATTCGAGAAATGCTAGGACAAAGAGCTGTAATAACGTCGTTGATGAAACTCCAAACCATCCTGCAATCTCCCCAACCATGTCTGGACAAAACCCGTTCACATACACACCACTTTATTGATAAATAAATAAAGTTGGTTGTCTCTAAACATGACATCAATTTGCTTGTAGCATTTTCAATTCAGGGTCCAAATTAACCCGGGTGGAGTTGGTATTAGGTACGCTTAGATTGATATCAGCTCTGAGGTGTTAAAGGTGGTTATTGATTTAAAGAAAAAAAAAAAGAAATTGTTTCTCAGTTTACTTTCAAAAGAAAAAAAAAAAAAAAGAGAAAGGTCGTCGTCATCTTTGTTGGGACCATAGAATCTCCGGACGGCCAAGTTTATGCTTGGGAATCTAACAAAAGGTGTTTAGTCAGTAGTGGAATTATGGGTTTGTAATACGAATATCAAAAAGGAGGGAGGGAGAGCGGGCGGTGTCTGTGCCTCTCCCTTTCTTTATCGTATTTTTCTATGTTTTTGTCCATCATTTTCAGGGAAGAGCGAGAGCTCCTCTTTTCTTTTCCTTTTTGCCGTGGATTGGCCCCCACCACCAGCACCACCACCAGCACCTCATCTCCCACCTCCTCTGCCAGCGATCCAAAATTCCCTTTCATCTTATTCATGGTGGTGTTGTGTACTTTTGGCGCCACGAAAAGAAAGAAATGCAATTTAGTAGTGGGAACTTCTTTTTAGGATTTCATATCTTAATCTTTCATTCTTTTGACGAGACTTGCCCCCCCTCCACGCTAACATTTTCACAAAGCTTTTCTACCTTTTCGGTCTTCCTTTTCAAACCTTTTCCGCCAATAATTTCTGTCATCTGCGTGGGTTTTAATCTGGGGTTTTAAGCCTCTAAAAAGGCGTGGTGTTGGTCCCATTAACTTGTGATTACTATTTTGTAACTGTGGAAGAGGCCTCTTCTTCCTCGTTTTTCTGGTTGGTTTTTGTCTTTTCAAAAATATTATTGTTGTATAAGATCGGTTGTCTATGGGGCCAGGTCGATGCAAGTTGGCAACAAAGTGCAAATTGATGGCTGGCTGATTGAGGGTTAATTTTTGACATCTCGATCGAGCTTCTCACCGATTGGATTCTCGTTCAAGTCAAGGCAAACCTCTCACATGTACCGTTGCCGAGTGCCGACCCCCTCCCCTCCTTCCTCATTTTCAGAGTGAAAGTGAAAATTATAAAGATTGAGGAGGAGAAGATCAGTAAAAATTTGTAATTTGTACCGTACGTTTAGCTCCAAATCCTGCTTGGGGATGACCTTTCATCTGTACATATATATATATACACAGCTCTTCTGCTCTTCTTGTCAGAATCTACCATACTAGTTAAGTACTGTCTGATCGAAGATATATCATTAATTCCTGTCAACAAAAGCGCTACTTATTTTTCCATTTAAGCATTTGAGGATCTCGCAAAGCGATAGTTGCGGCAACAACAGTTTCAAGTAGTCGCTTTTGATTTAATTTCTTTTTCTTCATTTTCCTCGCTTAAATCCAAAACATACGCTTGGATGTATAACAACTAAATTGAATTTAAATTTAAAGTTCAAATTTTACATATATATCATCAGTTGAGATTCTCTACGTCACTACTCGGCGCTAAATCCAGTGTCATTCCCACTTATCACGAGATGATGGTAGAAGAAATTTAAATAAACAGCACATGACAAGTTAAATAAATAAGACACTTGGCATAAATATAAAAGTGGCTTCTCATGTGATATATCATGCATCCAATCACGATAGTATATTTATTATCAGTGTATATAAAATTAATTCTCAGAAATAATTTTCTTTTGGAAACGGAAAGGATTGAGCCCTTGGGGAGCATTTGAATCTATCATCCTGGGCATCTAAATTGATATCCTTACGTACTGATGATTGGAATTGAACATACTCTTAATGAAAGGGTAAGTAGAGAAAATAATGAGACCGTCCTTTTAAAGTTGGCTGATGATTGAGAAAAATAATGCTAAAGCCAGTTATTAAAGTAGTACTACTGGGCTTGGCCGTGGACCAGAAACTACGCAAAAGTTTCAATAATCACATTCCCGGGCCATGGGACATGGCCCGTGGGCATTTGCTTTAGGACCTAATGCGCGTTAATCGTGAGTTTTAAGCATATTACTTTGCAAGAATATGGTCCCACTAACATCCTGGAAATTGACAATTTATTAGTATTATTATTTGAAAAATGTTATTTGTACTCTATTTTTGATTATTTGCATTCCCACTATTTATTTTATCATATATTCTAATGAGTGAAAACTATATGATTAAAATGACGGTGAGCGTTTAATTACCAAAAATGTGAGTGCAAATAACATTCCCCTTGCTACTTCTGTTGTCATGGTCGATTCTCGTTGTGAACGTGTAAAACGAATTCATAATAAAGTTGCACAAAATCAGATTTTTTACATGACATATAGACTCACATTTTATGTGAATTTAAGGTTTCTCATGGATTAAATCTAGCACATATGGAGGGGGAAAGATAGGTATTAGCAACCTTTAGAGGTATTTCTTTCTTTCCCATCCAAAATAAGCACAAAAAACCTGGTGGCTTTTCATGGGAATCCAGCAGAACTGAAGGTACTCCATCCACGGCTCCAGCAGTAGGAATGATTCCATTCCCACAACTTTTTAACTATTAATTTCGCAAACACAACCCCTTTTAATTCTCAAAACCAGATTTCATCCATGTCCCACCATGGGACACTGCGTCTATTCGCAGTTCCTTAAAATCAGTTTATAGTAAACCTTTCAAGCTCAGAGTTATAAATTCCCTAACGCATAATTGGTAAGTCTCGCAAGACAAGTCTTAAGACTAGGAATTTTGAGGGTTTACACCTTTCCAAGCATCACAACAGGTTAAAAGGTGAGGTTCACAGATATAAGCATCATACGCCTCATCAGAATTCACTTCATATGAGAAATCAACACAGTGGAAGTAATAATGCAATATCATCAGGGCCTAAATAAGCAGGGTGAGCTGTAAGCTCAACTCACTCACCTCCGACTCTAGCAATTTACATCTACTTATTGTTGGGTTGAACTGAAAAAGATTTTGAATAAAAATGAAAAGAATAATTATAGGATTGCGGAAATATATGGTACACCTCAGTGTCAAATGCAACACACCTGTCATGTATCTTGCTTTCCCTTCCATCGGTGAGGGAGCCTCCATTTCTTATGCCAATATATGGAAATTCTGGACCACATAGGGAACCCAAAACTGTACTCCAGAGGCTCATCTACAGGCCCTCCAACAGTCAATGGCAACCATACATACCTTGAGTCCCTCAAATCAGCTGGATTCCATCGATCAGCCATGAAAATGAACGAGCCAGAAAATCCAGGCAAAGGAAGAACATAAGTGCCCTGAGAAAAAAATGTTGTCAGTCGAAAAATTTTGTTGCCACCAATGCATGGGTTTCCGATGGTCTCCCATTGTCCCATTATTGATTCAGTAGCATGGGCTAGAGCCTCATTTGGAGCCCAACCAGTGCATCCTGATGTAATCATGTAATATGTACCCTGGTGCTTGAATAGAGCTGGGGCTTCCCGGTGTTGTCCAACAAGAATCCTTCTCATGATATTTGTCACGTCCAGATACTCTTCATTGAGAGGTCCGATATGAAGCTCACTGTTGTCCTCTGAAGAGTATACGAGGTATGCCACCCCATCATCATCTTTGAAGATAGTCATGTCCCTGCTATCAAACCCATGAGGTCTTTTGCTGTAAAGATAATTGAAAGGGCCGTAGGAGAGTTGCCAATGGCCCACACCTACTGAAGCTTTTGTGTAGTTTGTATCATCAATATGCATCCACATTACGTATTGACCCGTCTTATCATTGTAAATGACTTTTGGCCTCTCCAGAACATTTAACTTGTGCAGATCATGAGTTTCATTCTTTTCTTCAGCTGCTAGTACGATACCTTCATTTTTCCATGTCCACAAATCTTTTGATGAATAGCAACCAACGCCAATAACATCAACCTGTAACAAAGAGATTACTATTTTTTTGAGCCATAAAGCTGCAATGTGCTTTTGAAAATAACGTCCATGATGCCTGATTTAACAAAACAAAGACACTTAACAGGTAAGCACTGTGTATCAGTTATCAAGAAAAAACACGATTAATCTCCTGTCTAAGGCAATGATATGTAATAGGAAGCTTAGTATGGTTTTATGATATATGTCACTAAATATTTAGAGGTTCTTGGTGCTCATAGACACCATTTGCATTGCCATACTCTTCTGACTCTCTTCTACTATCTAAGAATTTTGTCAAAAACTACCAAGAGTGGGTGGACCATGTAATTAATAAGACTACTTCTGCTTTTGTCACAAACCGAAAAAGAATTTCCAACTTGACAATGATGACTAGTCCAGCTAATTCAGTTGCAACTCAGGTCCCTGTTAAAAGGGAGAACCTACATGAGTTGACTACACATGGAGCATGAGATTACCAAGTTTATCTGAGGATGTATTGCAATTAATGGCTTCGGTCTAAAACTGATTGATTCTCCTTAAGTGTCGGAATTCTTCAAACACCTCCTCAATATTTTCTGAGAGGAGAAAGATTAGAACTAGCTTTCTTCCTCAACTTCTTCCTATTCCGACTTCTTGGGGACTGGTCATAAGTTGAAACTAGAGTGACTCAAAAGTGCACCACCAGTTTACCAGTAATTTCCATTCATATGGATTCCATGCTCAAAATGATCTGTGAAAAGCCTAAAGCATGTCACTTCCGTTCAATGAATTTTTTCTGAAGCATTTCATTTTGAGAACAGAACATGTGAAGAAACTATGCCCCAATGGGGGAAGAGAAATTTCTATGTCAAGAATTATATTGACATAAAAAAGTTAGTTTTGTTTGTTAAACAGATAATATGAATGAAGGTAGATTACACAAACGAGTCTTGCAATCTGAGTACCTCCGTGAAGAATAGACTAGCCAGGTGCAACCAATTATGATCGAAAATCTAAATAGCAATTGCAACTGCTCTTCTGAAATTTGTCTTTAAGCAAATCAGAATGAAATGATTCAAATTTACTTTTAGAAAGCAAAGGAAAATTGCAGACCTTCTTAGAAGGTAAAGGTTACTTCATTTTGACCAAGAAGATCACAAGTTCTGTTAACAGAACAAGACTCTTTGTTTACAGGGGCTACTGGTTAGACAGCATTCACCAAACTCTCAACCGTGGAGACTTACAAACTCATTGTCCATTTCTCAAAGAAGCAACAGATGAAGGAACTTTTTACTTTGGTGGCTGGTCATCTGTCTTAGTAAGGGACTAGGATGTATGGTAAATTGAAATGCCAACTCACTGGCTCTCAAGATTATACTTTTTATTCTAACCAAGTAGGGTACATAATCTACAAAACTAATATTCAATAGCCAGACATAACAGAAACACTGACATATCCATAGCTCTGCATTTTATGAAGAATCGTCAGAACACGATGCTGTAGCTAAATGCAATCCTTTAAGAGAAGAGCACCACTATCCTCCTCAGAAGAAACATCAGACAAATTCCTACTGTTTGACCTATAAGTACAGCTGACATTAAACATTTTTTTCAAACTTACCCGGGCTGCTCCCTTTTTGTGAGCATGATAGGTGGGACCATCTTTAAACTCTCCATACCAATAGTACATTTCTGCCTTTTCATCGTATAGAATACCACCTCCATGGGCTTGAATTGGATTTCCATCAGTATCCAACCAAATTCTACCAGGGAAATAGTAGGAACTTTCATTCCCAGTATCCTTTACAGGATCTATAGCCATAGTCTCATCAGGAAAGAAAATGCGCCTGAGCTGGGAAGACTCGTCAAGGAATTCATCAATCAAGCTAGTGTGGACTTTCCTAGGCCTCCTTTTAGCAGCACGAGGAGATCGTCTTCCCCTTGGTGTGGGAATTTGTATATTCTCCTCCTCAACCTCTTCAAGCTCATGCAATTGCAGGCGGTGGCTTATGCGCATTTGATTTTCTTCATTATGGACATCTGTATCATGGATAAAAGTGTACAGTTGAAGTATAAGAAAAAATCCCACCAAGCTCCATGCCAACAATGAGCATCTGCTCCCTGCATTGCAACGTAAAGTGGTTGGTTTCCGGTATTTGTTCCTCATCCTCATTTTTGTTCCCTTTTAAATCTTCAAGATAACACTGCAGTTAACAAAATGCAGCCGCTAAGGAGATTTAAAACTAGTGTAACAGGCATACAATTTCAACTTTTGAACATGACAACATACACATGGAGACGTGGAAGAAAATTAGAAGAACAATTTTTCGTAAAGCATGCTTTAGGGCATCAAATTATCCACCATCACAGCTCATTGTTGCAACGTATCTTTAGAATAAAGAAAATCAACTTATCTCAAGGTCATAATGGAGCTAAATACAAATCTTTTCTTGAATGATGTAGATAAAATACTTTTACCCTTACCACTGAATTTTGCCTTTGCATACACAATAGGTATAAATGAAAAGTCAAAGATTATGGTCCAGACACCATAAATTGTGTCACTGAACAACTAAAATTACCTAAGGCAATCTTGGGTGTCACTGAACTAAACACAAGGACACAGGTAAGAACTGACGAACGTTATTGGAGCTCAAGCTCAACCCATGGATAGGTCTAGTTCGACAGAATGCTAACAAAAAAACTCAAACTAAATCAACTAATGGTAAAGGGAGAAGAAAAACCTTAATACAAAAATTAAAAGATTAAAAAAAAAAATACCTACGGGAATGTGAAATCAGCACCTACAACTTAAAATTGAATACTGGAAGAAGATTAGCTAGAGCTAGCAATAGTAAAGAAACTAAGAGGTTAGTTCAAAAAGATAATGAAATCCATGGTCGGACATCTATCCATCACAGGCCAATCCAGGTAATTCACATACCTTCCAAGCCAGTATTTAATTTCAAATTGTCAACAGAGCAAGAAAAAAACTACTAAAAGCAGAAATGCAGACAAAATATACCACCACAACAAAAGAAAAACAAAAAGCAATCAGTGAAGTTGCTGAAAATTAAAAAATAAAAATAAAAAAAAGGGTTTACCTGAAGAAGAAGACGAGCCAGGTGGATATGGAGCAAAGTTTCTGGACATGGAGTTTGCTCTTCTTTCACCTCATGTACTTAAAAAATCTCCAATCCACAAACATCCCAAGATTTTTTTACCGGGTCAATACTATAATCTCAGGAAGCAAAATCTCAATACTCTGAGGTCCCAAGAATTTTTTTTTTCCCTTTTCTTTTATTCTCTATAGGTAGGAAGGGGAAAAAGGGTCAAAATTGACGGAGGAAGAGCTGAATCAAAGACCCAAATAGTAAAAGAAAAGTAAAAGTCACAGAAAAATGGAAACAGAGGAAAGAGGAAGTAAACACTAGATAAGGAGGTGGCGTGGGTGGGTTAGAGAGTTTGTTGTTGGATCGACACTTGGTATTAAGTTGATGAGCTGAGCTGAGATGTGATTGTCGCATGAGAAATGATGAGGACGACAACCAGAGCCCGATGACTTCAACCCAAAGATGCTCTCTCCTTCTCTCTCTCTCTCTCTCAACAAACATACATTAGCAGTACTAAGTTAGTAGTTAGCTAGTGCTCTGCTTCTTTCTGGAAGATTAATGATTGGATTTCTCCCTACAGTATTAAGGTTTAATGCGTAAATTTGGGACATTGGTCGAGTTGACTGCACCTGAATGGGCATCCAAGCACAAAAAATTATGTATATTATAAAAAATATAAATATACATCAAATCAGGTAAAATGTACATTAATCACGTAATTAAACGAAATTACAACTTCTAGCCCTTGTCTGCTCGTGCATTGCTACTACGTCAATGTTTTTTTTTTTTTTGTTTTCTGCAACACAATTTTCCGATTGGAAACGTTAGTGGCCAAGGGCTAATTCTTGTGGAGTTCATTTAATGAGAGAGAACCCCCGTACATACGTTTGCGTTGTTTAGGAGTTGCAGAAGATGATGGAGGAGATAGTGTACAAAGTACGCCACCTTGAAATTTAATTGATTGGTCTACGTCTTATCCTGTTCCGGGGGAATGAATGGTGTTGTACTACGGCTCGGTGGATGGGAGTCGAAAGGTTTAAACTCTGCTTCCTGTCAATTTGTTGTTACGATATATGAATTTTTTGAAAAAATTCATATGCGTACGCACTCGTCAAGTACGTACGGTGATTCAGTCCCCATCGGTGATTCAGTCCCCATCGATTTCCTGTAAATCTAATAGAAAAAGAATGAATGATGTTGTATTAAATGAGCGTGGTTTTGAGGTTTGGAAGTAGCTGTACACTGTGTCTTTCTCTATTTGGCTCTCGTAGAATTTTTTGTTGTTTAACGATTCGAGTGCTAAGGAAGGACCCTATTGCTACAGAATTTAATTTAATGATTAAATTATTGTTGTAGAATTTATTCTGTATTAGAATTTGTCAGGCTACTTTTATATACCCGTATTAGACATAGGACCCTATTCGAACTTGTTAGCTTCAAAGTGGTGAACAAGCTGTCCTGATGTTAGTGTTTGGTTGATGGTATATATTTTTTGAGTACGTTCATGTGCCTCGTTAAAAAGGCACCGTATTGAGCCTTACAATCGTTTAAAGATGATGAAATTACCAAAAGAAAGAAGTGGGGAAGAAAATGGAACAAAAGTTGAATTTTTATTTTTAATCAGTGGCCTTAGTGCACATATTTTCATCCATAATGCATAAATTCATATTTATTGTCCGCCAACGCTTTCCCCATTTTAACTAGTGGTTTAAGGACACCAATCCTTCTTTTAGTCACAATGACACGACTTTAGCATTTTAGGACAGTAGGAGATTATTTGTGAAAATTATTTAAGCTAATAACGTAGCACTTTTTATATAATATAACGTGTGTGAAATAAAAATAATACAAATTATAAGAAGGTGGTTGAAATTTGTGCTTATGATACAAGCAGAATAATATTTAGAAAAAGATTTTCCAAATCTTGATATCCAAACGGAAGTGTTTACAATTTTCATTCTATTTAGATAGACTAAATCACAACTCTAGGGCTCAGCCCATCTTACCCATGAAGTAAACATAACAGGGCTAAAGTTAAACTTACTCTAAACTTTTCCTATTGAACTACTCCATGTTCCAATCTGTCTTACGACTTCATGGAGTAAAATTATGTTTACCTACATTAAAGTTCAATCACTTCACCTGCATCTTTTTCCTATCTATTATCTATATACAATAATATCTGTCGCAAATATTTTTTTTTTCCCCTGGTGCTACACAGGCTTGGGAACAATGGAAAACTTGGCAAAGGATCGGTGTCTATCTCGACAAGTTTTTGCCACCCAGAGTGAAACCAAAACCGTCATGATTAATGACAGGGATAATGCAGATGACCATAGCATTCTTACTGAGGTTTTGAATGGCTTGCACTGGCGAACAACAATATCAGAAAATGCTTGTTTCACAGAGGTACACTGAGTCAAGCTCAGTAAATCCGGAAACACATTAATCAAGTCTTGAATGGAGTGGCTATAGGCTTCAGCCATCACATAGGAAGCCTCTGGAAGAAATCTTCCATCAACTAAGCATTCTTCAGAAGAATTGCCCTTGTAGCAGGTGAATCTCGATAGAATCTATCAGCCAAAGAGAGGAACTTGTGAGAATCAGCACCAACTGATGTGATTACATTATGAAGCGCATAACGCCCAAATGTCAGCATTGAGACACCTATGGACGATCACTTACATTTGGTAAATCTCCTATTGGAATAGCATCTTTGTGACAATTTTGAGGTGCATAGACGTAATTAGGTGCACTGGCAAAAGGGTCGCAGATTTCCTGAAATCCTAAGGTGTCTTCATTGCCTTCTTGAATTCCGAGAACTGCTTTTAACTCTGTCAGCTTTGTATTTGCCTGCAGTTCCCACCAAGAAACGACCTAGGATAAGTTATTTGCTAGGAAATTCGAAAGTTCAGAGTTTCCTCTAGCCTCGAGTTTACCTGGGAAATAAAATTATGAACAGTTTTGCCAATTTGTACCAATAAGTTGTTGGAATCAGATGGTGATGCACAGGGATGTATGAACCTAAGGCTACTGTCATCAGGATTTTCCTCAAACTTCACCAAAGCTGAACACGTGTCTCGTGCAAAACTGCATATCCAGGAATAAGAAAGAGGAATAAGAAACTGCAAAACTGCATATCCATGCATCTGTGCTGTAGATTCCTTTCATGTATGGACAGATCAGAGCATGAATATCACAGGAATAAGAAAGAGGAACGGATTGATGCTCACGTCTGGAAGAAATAATCAATGCCTGTCAGAATCCAGCTTAGAGTCGTCAAGATCCAGCAGCAAAATATTATGCTAAAATACATGAGCAAGACCAGTTTGAGATCCAGCAGCCAATTATTTTGCTTAAATACATAAGCAAAGACCAATTGGAGATAAATGTAGCGATCAGGGAGATATGAAAGAAGAAGAAAGATGTTTCAGTTTTGAGCATCCAAAAAGCTCCACTTACACCATAATTCCAGGATACCAATGCAGGATCAGCAAAACTGAGCCAAAGCAACGACCCATTAGTTAAACTGATTTGGTTTTGTCACACGTTTGTCAGAAACAACAGAATTGAAGTAACAAAAAAATAACCAGTAAATGTAACAAGGGATGCTTCTTTCTTCGTTTATGCACTTCTTCCTGTCTATATTTAAAGAATAACTTCCTTTAATTTGTATTCTTTCAAATGCCAACCTGAGTGCTTGACTGGGGCTGGCACTAAACCTAAGAAAACCACACAATCGAGTCCCCCCTCCCAAAACCCCAAAGGCTTCTTTCTTTTATTATTACTTTTTAAAATCAAGTTCACTTGAACCAGCTATAGAATATGATAGGAAGAACGTGGCTACTGTATGTTGTTCAGGTTTCCAATATCAATTGAAAAGGTCATGTCTTAAAATTTATTTGAAAAATTGAAGCACTCGTCTTACGACCATACTGATTTAAGTGTTTGTTAGACATTGCACAATATGCTTGAAATGCATCACTTATATTAGAAAGTCTCACCTAATGCTGCAACCAGCAACATTAAATTGATTGTCACTACTGCAAGAGTTGTGGAGTACCTAAAAATTAAGTTGCAAATGAGGAACAATGAATTCTTTGAAAATAAAGAAAGCTTAAAGTGAACTTTGAAGCAGTGATTAAAAATTTACAGGATCTCAACTGCTTCATGGCTTGGATGCTTGGTTTTTGCAACGAAATCTTTAATGAGTAGTGATTCCCTTCTTAGCCGATGGGAAGTTACATTCAAAAGATTGCACGTCTGTGGATCATAGGGACGCAACAAGGCCTGCATATCTACCAACGAATTTATGACTCTACGCATGGCTCCGGAAGCATCGCTTGCAGCACCAAAGACTGTATCTACAAGCCTATTGGCTCTCTTCTGACTGCTCTTACTTGCAGCAAAAACAAAGCTGCTAGCAATTCTTCGATCCAAAAAGAACAAGCATATCATCAGGTCCTCAGGATGAAATTTCTCATACTTCGGATAAGAACATGTAAACCATTTTGATTTGAGATATTTTATATAAATAAGATGAAACAACAGAAACTAAGCGAGACAGGCACTCACATGGCAAGCAAAGTGAATAGAACAACCAGCGAGAACGTTACGATGTAGAAAGAATGTGGATAATTCACAATTCGAAAACAGCTACCGAACAAGTTCTTCAGGATCAAGTAACTCCCAAATCCCAAGCCAAACAAGAACCATATGCCGGCGACCGCATAACCGTGGATTCCTGTAAATGCTGCAGACTGTAAACATTGGAGGCGGGGAAACATCAGTTCAAAGCATTTTCCTCGGGGATGGTACACCTCTGATTATCTGTACCCGGAAATGGGAAAAAGTACGTAGTAATCGATCAAACTTACAGCCCAGTAGTGTCGGCTTCTGATATCATAAACTCCATTATAAGGTTTGAAATGGCGCAGGGGATCAGGTCTTTTCAAGCTCTGTTCCGGAACGGGGGAGGCAAACACTAGGCAATTGTAAGTGAATGTAGAAGAAATTAAAAAGAAAAGTAAAGGAGTAACAATCCGCCTTGATTTAGGCATTACACTACTATGTGACTTCGGCTTCTGTTGCGGGAAGTATGTATTTTTTGGATGATAAAAACAGCAGGAAAAATCAAGAATTGGTGTATGGAGGGAAACAAAAAGGAATTGAAAGAGAAAAGAAGACATGGATGGTGGATTATCATGGCTTGACTTGATGATTAAGGTAAGAATAGCTTGTTCCGTGTGATCTGCGAACCTTTTGGTTGTTATTCTCTTTTGGTCTTCTCTCTGTTTTAGAAACCAGAAATGATTTGCTGCAGTGGCGAAGTTTATGGCTGTCCTTCCAAACTCATGCCAAGGACCAGACGACTTTTTGGTACATCCCCACTTCTTTTTCTAGAATCTACGTGATTGCGTACCGTAGCCTGTAGCTAACATTTTATAAAAAAAAAAAAAGAGCTAACAGTTCCATTCCTAAATCCTAAACTCCTAATACCGGTTCATAAACTTTCTAATTTTGCACAAGAAAAACGGGAGGAAAATTTAGATTTTGCTTGATAATTCAATTCAACGCTTATACTTGATGGATTCAAATCTTAATATATTCATACGCGTTTGATAATAAAAAATTAAACATTTAAATTAATTAAGTGGCACTAAATTTTCTAAGAAACAAAACTTTTTTCAAAAAATAAGTGATATGCTATTCACTTATCATTGAATGTGATGTATACTCAAATGTATTAAATTTAATATTTAATAATTTAATGAATTCAAATTTCATATTTTAATTTCAAACTTCAATGTTATCAAACGCAACTTTAGCTTAAGGGTGACGTAAAGGCGGGAACCAACTTCTCGATAATAACTTTTGCAGCATAAATGTTTCTCTCTCCCTCTCTCTGGTTTTTTTTTTTTTGTTTTTTTGGTCCTATTGAGGACCTAAGGCCCTAAACTAATTACATAGAATAAATTTAGGGTCAGTGACCCCTCTCATGTCTGGCATGGAAGTTTCTTTAAAGATAGATGCAAAATCAAATGTTTTTCTCTGCGATGGTGTACTAGCATTGGTTAAAACGTACTTGAACTACGTTTTGATTTAATTTATTTTTTTTTACAGGAATAGCGTCTATATGTTTGACAAAATTGAAATCTTTTAATACATCTGCCCAATAGTTAGACCTACTTGGGTGAAGAACTCTTTAACTTGGAAAACCATCAAATCAATTTAATTTAGATGTGAAACTTTAGGTTCATATCACTGAATGACACAAACCAAAAGAAACAAATTATTGACATGTTAGATCTTGCCCGCCAGCTTGATCCTATCCCCCGCCTTAAGATAAATTCATCCAGCAAAAGGAAGGAAAAGCGATTCATTGCATTTTGTTTTGTTCTTTGCTTTCTTTTCTCTTTTCTCTTCTTTTTATTTTCTAAAAGCTTCATGGTGACATGTTTCTTTACTTTTTCTCTTTTGTTTCTTATTGCAGGGCCATACATTGCTGACTGGCGCTGATATAGATCCCTTTTACGTGTTGAAGTAATCAAACAAATTTACTAGAAGTTATTTGTTTTCATCGAATGTGACCTCAACCCACCGGTTCTCTCTACTTTCTCTTTATTAATAATCTTCTCTCTACCGTTCTTCATGGAGGCAGATTTTGACCTTAAGTCAAGATTTCCCTTGCTCTTCATATGTTTTTCCTTTATATTAATAAAGTTTTTTTCTAAAATATCCTAATGAGAATATTGTCTTTATTAGTGTTTTAATAGTGAAAATTTTCTTCTCTCCTAAACTATCTTAATGGGAGTTTTGTTTAATTTTTGTTATTTTTTTCCTCAAATCTAGGAGTTTTTCAAATCTATACGATAAATCTAAAATTTTTTGGATCCTTTTGTCAGATCTCAACATCGAATTTTAACTTGAACCAATTGGATAGCCGATCTAAAAGGGAATATAGACATGTACAGATATTTATGGAGCAACTCATGCGATTTGTCAGATCTTATACTTTTGTAATACAAGGTGTAATATTATATATTTTGTAACCCTATTAATTTAATGACTGTTCACGGTTATAATATTTTGTGACATGTTATATGTATTTCTTGTTAGTAATGTAGCGATTTTTGTCATGCAAATCATGCCGGATGATTTTTAACTAGTTTATTAATAATATTCACTTCTTTTCTATCAAAAAAAAAAATACCAGAAGATTGCGTGAACTGGATAGTGCCAACAATTAGTTTGCCTCTTAGTATATGCTCTCTGAACTTGTTGAGTTAATTAAATATTAACTCTTCGTGTCTCCCATTCAATGTGGGCGGGTAGATGCACTTGATAGTTTTTATAATGTTCGATCGATACTGTTATCCAAAAAAGAAAAAGATATGATATTCGAATTTAAAAATTGAGACTTAGGAAATCCAATTCCAGGCTGCGCGGACACGTAAAAATCATTGAACTTTAAAAATTGCAAGGGTTGCGTGCTAATGGGCCTCTTTTGTCCGGCTAAATTTGTTGGTCCAACTGTCCTTGGACAAAGGGCTGTAGCTGATGAAAGGACAGTACTGTCTCGACATCCATTACTATTTTACTCGAAAATTGGGCTGGAAGTAAATGTATTCAATGATCTTCTCATAAATTATAGTCGAAAATTAAAGCGTGAGTTTGGGAATGCCACGCCTTTTTTAGGTGATAAAATATTTTGAAATGTTTGGTGAACGCGATTCCATATATTTAAAACAGTAATTTTTGTTGTTAAAAATGCTTTTAGCAAAAAATTTCAAATTTAATAGTTTAAAAATAGTTTTTTGTGTTTTTTAAAAAATTAAACATAAAAATTAATTATATTATTATCTCAATAGAGAGATAAGTATATTTAAAATTTTAAAATCATGCATTATCTAACATAATAAATACTTATCAAAGTTCCTAGTAAGTACTTTTATCCAATCAATATACTTGTGAGTTTAATAAGTACTCTTATTCAAACTTCTATTAATGTTAATTTTTATAATTACTGCAACTCTAAACGGGCACTAACTAAGAAGGCAAGAGGGAATCGAGAAAGACAAACATACAAGGTTCCTAAACCAAATAATTTTTTTAAAAAAAAATCATATTCCTAACGCATACATAAGAAAAAGGAGAAAAAAAAGAAAAAATAAAAGCACAGTTGACGAATAAACCAATGGTACCCAATCACAATTGGACATGAGCACGCGTGACTTTTGTGTCCACGACCATATTATCTGCAGCGTCGACCTAAGCCCAGACGCCGTCCAGTCTTGCAGGTCCAACCAATAAGGCAATAACAACACACTCCGGTGGCCGGCCACCCACCGCGCCTGACTTTGCGACTGCCGCTCACTTCTTTTTTAAAATTTGACCATCTCATTCTCCCATTGGTCCACCGTACCCATAGGTACGGCGAACTGTAGCCGCGCAAGTGGTGTCCTGATTGCAAATCCGGATTCTCACAGGGCCTTTTGGCAAAACAAAGACAAATCATTGCCATCGCTTTGTACAGGATAATTAACTCGCAATGTAGAACATAAAACGATAAACAGAGACGGAAAGGAGAGAAGTGAACGAAGACAGAGGGAGAGAAGATTGTGGTTTGAGATCTCTCTGTCTTCTGTTTGTTAGAACCTAAAACCGAGATTTTGACAGATCTCTTTCTATCTATTTCTCTTTCCGTCCCTCTCGTTGTCGGGTCTTCGCATCTTCTGCAATATGGGTCTCTGGGAAGCGTTTCTCAATTGGCTCCGAAGGTATGGTCATGGTATCTATTAAAACGCAAGGTTCCAATCTTAGCAATTTTGGACGTTGGCCTTATGCTGCTACATAGTTTCTGCGTTCTGGGTCTTTCTGTTAATTGATTTATGCGTTATTTAAAAAGCTTTTTAAAAGCTTTCCAGGATCTGTTCTTTTTCTTTGATTCTGATATTCAGGCCTGATAGTCTGAATTGTAACTTTGATTGTTCATTTTCTGTATTTTGTCCATTTTTTCCCCTTGATTGGACCGGGATAAAGGATTAGTTGTAATTGATTTTGTGATCAGTAATGAGGCAATTGAGATATTTATGCCTAAAAGGTTGTTTTGATGAGCTATGCTTCCTTTCTGCATTACCTGTATTTTAACTTTTTTGCTGGATAGTGCAAGATTTTTTTTTTTTTTGGGGTGGGGGGCTGTGGGGGCAAGGCACATCAAACATATGTCTGCAATTTTGGGCTTTAGTTTTTACCATTGGACATGTTGCAAAAGGGCTTAGTAATTTGCGGAGATCTTAGTAAGATGACATGCATGATTTGGAGGGAAGAGATCAGAGTTCCTTGAGGATGTCAGTGCCGAAAGTTGCAGAAACATGACTTCTAGCACTAGCTAGATGATTGTAGATATAACTAACTCACATACCTTCTCGGTAAAGTGATGCTTATATATGTCGTTTTCATGTGGGGTTTGGGAATTTGTCTGCTCATTGTCTGCACATTGTAACATGTATGTGATCTTGCACGAGCCTATGGTGCTACAAAATGATGATAAAGATGAAAGCATGATTGTATCCGTACACATGGATCTGATATTATTAGATTAAGTGTTCGATTCTGGATGCTACTTGCTAATGTGGGTTGGTGATGAAAATGACAGTTCAACTGTCACGTGGTCTTGTTATTCTGGCTTCCTGGTTAATCATGTGAACAAGATGGAGCTTTGTCTCATATGAAGTTTTTTGATGGCTTGAAAAGATGAGGACAGTAATTCCATATCATCGTTTTGTTATCTTGTGCTTAGATGTAGTATAGAACTATAGCTAGTTGAGGACACACGAAAACTTGCTCTTTCTTTGGTGGCAAGCAATCAACCTTACTGTAGTTCATGTCAGTAACAAGTTGACATTTGGCAATCATAAAATCAAGGTTTATTATATGTTTCTATGTCTCTCTGGAGCTTTAGTCTTACACCATATAAAGTCGTTGGATTTGAAGGCTCACCTGTAGTGAGGATAACAGTTGGAAAGTGTCATGCCTCATACTCTGTTGATGGCTGTATGGTAAAGGAGATCGATTATCACCATCTCACCATATTTTCCTTTCTGGGAGTCCCAGAGAGAAAGAGATAAATTGACTGGGCATTTCTTGGCACGTGTTTATATTTTCTTTACTGAGAGTTCAAGTTCCTCTTCTCCATCCATATGATTTTTGAACATTTTTATGAGTTGCAATTAACCAAATTGAATGGTTGATGAAAGATTTACATGATCTTTCCATGGATGCAGTCTCTTTTTCAAGCAGGAAATGGAGCTTTCTCTGATAGGGCTTCAAAATGCTGGAAAAACTTCACTTGTAAATGTTATAGCTGTAAGTAGAGAGCATATCTTATTTTCAGATGGGCCATTATGATCTTTCTCCATTTCATTCAAATTTTAGATTTGATTTTTCCCTTTAATATAAATCTAATGAACTAATCGGTTTCTGTTTTTTATACTCTTAGACTGGTGGATATAGTGAAGACATGATCCCAACGGTGAGTTATCTTTCTAGGGGGATTTATTTTTTCATCGAAATTTGAACTACATTCAAACTTCATTTTCAATATTTCTGCCTCTCTGGGCTGTTGCTGATAACATCATGGAGTTTGATTGATCTCTAGGTTGGATTTAATATGCGGAAGGTCACCAAGGGGAATGTTACAATAAAGTTGTGGGATCTTGGAGGTCAACCTAGATTCCGGAGCATGTGGGAACGATACTGCCGTGCAGTTTCTGCCATTGTGTATGCATCTGCCTCTATTATGTTTACTTAGTTGCATAATATGAAGGTTTGCTGATCCCCAATTGGACTTTGAGGATGAATATTGAAATGAAATACTCGTTCTTTATCAGTAGTTTAGTTAGGATCTGGGTTGAACCTTTTCCTAGTCAACTGATGGATTTGGGTTGACACACTTGAGAGTAATAGTATTTAGATTTAGATCAACCAACATTTTTAGACTTCGTTGACTTTTGTCTCGACTTTTCCTCCAGGTATGTTGTTGATGCTGCTGATCATGAAAATATCAGCATATCTAGAAGTGAACTGCACGATTTGCTGAGTAAACCATCACTTGGTGGGATACCATTGTTGGTCTTGGGTAACAAGATTGACAAGCCTGGAGCCCTTTCAAAGCCTGCTTTGACTGGTCAGATGTAAGTGAATCAAATTGGTATGCTGGGCCAGTGCCCTGTATATTTTGTAGCATATGTTTGCCCATCATCAAGATTTTTCTGAGGATTTCATCATACTGTGCAGGGGTTTAAAATCTATTACTGATCGTGAGGTATGCTGCTACCCGATATCATGCAAAAACTCAACCAACATCGACTCTGTCATTGATTGGCTTGTTAAGCATTCTAAATCAAAGAGCTAAACACGAGACTCTTGTATTCTGAATTATTATATGTGGTCAGAAGTTGTGAGGATAGAGCCGGTTTGGGTTGGTTTTTGGTTAGATCTGGTAATTGAAGTTCTCTGTTGATTTTTCTTGTCCTGCTTAACCCAAATGATGTGTATTGCAAAGTAAATAGTTTTGGCAATTGAGTGAATGAGCTGTTGCTTGTGGTTTTTGGTGGACATATGTCCATCTCACTCTGTTAGGGCTTGCATTTCTATGTCAACATTTGTCCATCTTGGCTGCATGCAGTTCTCTCCTTTCCTGCCTAGGTGTTGTACCTGACTACCTGTTCTGCTCATGGTTTTCTGAAGAATGTATACATTCTCGATGGGTTTTCCGCCCTTTCGTGCTATGGCGATCAAATGCTTGTCAGTCGAATTTATTGTAAAACTAAAGGGTCTGTTTGGATTGAAGTAGTTTTATAGATAATGCTACAGTAACACAATCAAAAACACCTCCAAAACATCTAATCCATGCAATTCCAAAGTTTTTTTATTTTATTTTATTTTTGAGCAGGCAAAAAATGGGTGGGAAAGAAACATTATTGAATGTTATAACCTTATAGGAGCAGGAAATGATTCTATTGATTCTTCCCCGGATTTTGAGAGAGAACATGATTGGGAAGGGAAGGATTTTATTTGTTCTTGTGTAAACTCAAAAGGATTCATTTTTTCTTTTTCCTTTTTAGTTTGTGCTTGTGTGTTCGTGTCTTTCATTTGTTACGCATGGCACATCCCTTTCTGCTCCTACCAATCTACCATCCGTCAACTCATCCGATCCGACTCTTGAGAATTCTGAAGTTCAAGATATGGGTTTGGGCTCCTTGGTCCAACCTAGAAGTCAGCAATTGCCTTTTAGGTTGGATTGAGGATTAGGTTTAAAAATTCTTCCTTGCTATTGTTGGAAAGAAACACGAGTCATGGAGAGGGTTAATAGCTAGCGTTAGTCTGAGTGTTTTCCTTTCCCCTTTCTCCCACATCGGTCTAGTGAGAGTTGAGTGATGAGAGTTTAAGTCCCTTGGTCCAATCTAGAAAGTCAGCAATTGCCTTTTAGATTCAACTGAGTATTAGGTTTAAAAATTTCTTCCTTACTATTGTTGGAAAGATATGGGTTGGGCTCCGCATCAAGACGCAAAGGGCGCCTTTTCATCCTACTAGTATCTTACAAATAAATAAAATAAAAACTCCTTGGAATTGTTGAGAAAACAAAACAAAGACAAAAATAGTGAATTACTAAAATGACAATGAGCACACTCTATGTGATGTGATGCAACACACTCACAAAGAGATTTTTTGTAATTATTTAGCTTCGTAGTTGAAAAAAAATATGTGCAGTTTTACTCGTGTCAAAACTCAGGAGAGTCATCTGTAATTTAACCAAAATACACGGATTTAGGGCTTTCGGGTCGGGTGGGCAGGCTTTCGGTTTCTTGGATATTTTCCGCTGCATTCTTTCCCCCATATCTTCTATCTGCAAATTCGCTTCACTCATCAACTTCGACCCCCGTCCAGTAATGGAAGCCTCAACAGGGCCTCCCCGTCTCCCAGCTCCTCCACCCGAACAAACAACAGAAAGATTAGGCAAAAGCTCCTGCAAGAAGGTGTTGCCCCAACTCCCAAAATCATCCACACAATCCGTAAGAAGGAGCTCCAGAAACTCAACCGACGCCTGGCCAAACAAGCTGCCAAACAGCCCCTACCCGTTCTAACAGATTCCCAACAACAACTTCTTGCTGAGAATTCCATTTCAAGACAATAAAAATCTGAATACAAGAACTTCAGAAATGCAATTAGTGGTGCAAAAAAGATGGTGGGTCGGCCATGGGAGAGACTGGAGAGGCTTAAATTGGAGAGAGCTTGCGAGTGAGAATAAAGAATATGGCGGAGACAGTTGAAGACTGAGCACCTGATCGAACTCAGTGACATTATGGAGAGTGAAAAGGAGAAATTTCACTGGCTTTTAGATGATGACATCGAAGTGGAAAAAGATTGGCTCGATAAGAAATGAGTACGTGGGTCCCTCCCAAGCATTGCCGGAGTGAAGCTGAAACAATTGATATTTTTCTGGAGAGGTAGGCAATTTTTAACTATTCAAAAAATCTCTGCTTTTCATCTATTATGTGTTTAGTTTGAAGTTTTGATGATGGTGCCTGCCTGTTCTTTGATTTATAAGATTGAATGGTTCGGAGCCGCGTGTGAAGGACTGGAAATTCTCGAAGATAATGAAGCTGTCTGGATTGCAGTTCACGGAAAAGCAGATGCTGAAGATAGTGGATGGGCTGGGTGAGAGAGGCAAGTGGAGGCACGCATTGTCTGTTTGTGGAGTGGGTTTACAGTTCTGGGGAGCATAGGCACTTTAAGAGCAGGTAAAGTTTCTGCTTTGTTTCGCTCTGCGTTTGGCTATATTTTAGCCATGCTAAAATTTTTTGTATACGAATAGTTTTGGCAAGTTTTTAATTGTTTATGCCACTGATACTTTATTTAAGTGTTGATCCTTTTTTGCTAAAGGAAGAAATTTACTTTTGATTTTCTTGTTTTTGAAGGTTTGTATATACAAAATTGTTAGCTATTCTTGGGAAGGCCAGGAGACCTCATGAAGTTCTTCGAATATTCAATTTCATGCGAGTAATGATATTTGTTTTTCTAATTTGTGTGATTTGAATTTTGATAATGTACTCTTTTGCAATCTAGTTGGATAGAATCTAACTTCATTTCTACCAAAGAAGTAAAAAGTAACTTCATTTGTGTTTAGGGGGATGGACATATATATCCTGACATGCCTGCCTACCATAGTGTTGCTGTTGCACTGGGCCAAGCTGGCCTTTTGAAGGAACTGCTGAAAGTAATTGAATGCATGAAGGAAAAACCGAAGATAATTAAAAATAGGAAGTCTAGGAATTGGAATCCTGAACTTCAACCAGATGTCATCATATTCAATGCCGTAAGGGACAAACTAGATTTATGACAGATATGTAATAATCCAACAATGTACTTCGTTGAGCATGTGTTCCACCATTTCCCCATTTCACCAGGTTCTGAATGCATGTGTTCCATCCCGTCAGTGGAAGGGAGTATCTTGGGTGTTTCAGCAGTTGAGAAAGAGTGGTCTTTAGACCTAATGGAGCAACCTATGGGCTCTCGATGGAGGTAATCTTATTTTTTCTTTTTTCTTTTTCGATTTATCATGGTAAACAAAAGATAAGTGTGTAATTATGGTACAATATTTGGTTTTCATCTTAATAAAGATTGACCAGATCTTTCATTGCGGTTAAGTTATGATGTCAACAATTGACTGGTAAACTCAAATTCATGTCTTTATCAATTAGTCCTTTGCAAGTATTTTAATAGTGGTTTCTCTGTTTGCTGTTTGCTCTTTTTCTTACTGGTGTTGAATAGGGGATGTTTCTCTTCAAAAGAGATTGTTCAAGGCCATTCCACTTAAGTTGTTGCCCTCATCATCTAGTTCTATCATGTGCATCTAGAAAGAATAGGGTGACATCTTTCTCGTAGAAACTTTTGTGTTATTTGTAGTTTCCATACTTTGCTTATATGCCATTACTGAATTTTCTGGAATTGTACCTATGCATCTGCATCTATGTTACTAAGTTATGATCATTTAATACCCCCCTTCCTCGCAAAGCAATGATATTTGGACAAAATTTTGTTTTACTTGACTGATTTTGTTTGTCCTCAAGTTATACTTGTATTCAAGCCTTACAGGACGTGCTTCTTAAAAGGTAATGCTGGCAATCTGGAAAGTATGATCTTGTCTACGAATTCTTTGGGAAAATGAAGAGAAGTGGAGAAGATCTGAAAGCCCTTACTTACAAAGGTACTATGGTGTAGCCCTAGCTGTTCACATTGTCTCATGTGGTATTTACCTGTTATGTTATCTGCTACTTTTAAGTTCTTGTGAAAGCCTTCTGGGCAGAAGGCAAAGTCAGTGAAGCTATCCAGGCAGTTAGAGAGATGGAAGACAGGGGAATTATTGGGACGGCCTGTGTGTATTATGAGCTTGCTCGCTGCCTTTGCTTCCATGGCAGGTGTCAAGAAGCTATAATGGAGGTTGGTTTTACTGTAATTAGATTTTTGCTATGGTCCACTAATTAGGGGTGCAATTTGACAATATGTTTGTTGACTACCTGAGATTGCTGTCTGGAAGTTCAAGCTAGGAGGAAGTGGAAGTGGGATTTTACCTGTTACAAGGGTCCTTTGAATTTTGATTTTGACAGGAGGACTGCTTCCATAATAACCTTTTAAAGTCTTGTGACTAATAGATGTAAAGTCCCATCTTTGCTTATCTTGATGGTTGATCAGTGAAATTTGTTTGTTAATGTTGCATCAGGTTGAGAAGCTAAAGAATGTTCATCGGACTAGACCTGTGGAGGTTACCTTTACCGGCATGATTTTGGCTGCCAATGGATGGTGGGAATTTAAATGGTTGTTTAGCTATCTTTGAACATTGTAAAAGATGCTGTAGCCCTGACATTGGAGTCATTAATGCTATGTTGAAAGTATATGGGCTAAATGATATGTTTCTTGAAGCTAGAGAACTATTTGAAGAAATTAGGAGAGATTATCAGGGTTCTGGGATTTTTTCAGAATTGTTGGGCATCTTCTCTTAGCCACGATATTTACACATTCAGCTTAATGCTAGAGGTATCTGCTAGTGCAATGCAGTGGGAGTACTTTGAGTATGTATACAAAGAAATGACCCTTGGTGGACATAAGCTTCATCAAAATAAACATGCATCCATGCTAGTGGAAGCATCAAGAGCTGGAAAGGTAAACTATGGAGGTGTCACCTTTTGTATTGACAATTCTCCTTTGAATGTCATCATTGGTACTAGGAGTTCAAAATTTGCCTTTGGACCAAATATATTTAGTTTGTTGGTTTGGGATTATATTTTCATAATGTTAATAACCAATGTGGTTTCTCCAGGTGACTCTAAATTCTTTAGCCCTTTTATATGATACATTTAGTTCTGCATTATTAGAAGGATGTGAAGTTTAGTTGGTGACTACAAATGTTTTCTGGCGATAAATTTGCTGTTGTAAACGTATTGAATGACCCCAAGATGACAATTACAAGATGAGCTCATTCCTGTTAGAACTAAGTTGATATTTGGTTGTTAAGCTTTCTATGCTCTTTTGTCGGATGCAGTGGCACTTACTGGAGCACGCATTTAACACAGTTTTGGAGGATGGTGAAGTACCGCATCCTACATTCTTTACTGGAAATGGTATGCCAAGCTGTTATCCAACATGATCATGAAAGAGCTGCCAAACTAGTTGACACAATGGCTCATGCTCCATTTCGAGTTAGTGAAAAACAATGGATTGAGTTGTTTGAAGAAAATGAAGACCGAATTAGCAGGGCTAGTTTGAAGGAGTTATCAGATGCTTTATGTAGTCATCATCTAGCAAACGAGGCCACAGTTCTTAACTTTACTCGAGCATTGCAGTGTCTCTGTGGTTCTTCAAGCTCGAGTAGCTCATTGGATTTAATATCTTCTGGCAACAATTTGACGGGTTTATTACCTCAAGATGGTTGTGATCAGTTATCTGACGGCACTGGAAGTATAAATCCCAATATAGCTGGTGTGAATCCGCCCAAGAGTCTCCAAGTTAACAGAAATGACAGAAGCAGTTTCGATGGGTTGTCCAGTTACAATAACGGAGGGAACGGGAGTGCTAGTCCACACATAATGCTTGAGCATTCTGGCAATGCTATTGCGTCTACAGATTCTGGTCTTACTTACTGGAAGAGCAACTCAAGTGACATCAAATGCAACGATCTAGGGGCCTGTGATGATGATGACCTGGAATTTGAGGTGTCAGCCGGCGGACGTAGCGATTCCCGTGGATCCAATGTACCTTCAGCCGATGAGATTCTGAAAAGCTGGAAGGAATGAGACATACTGATGGCAACTTCTTTTCCTTCCCAGTTGTCCAGAACCAAATTGAGATGCATTGAGCTATAGAGCTTCTTCTGAAGAACTTCTTGGCAGTTGAATCGGGCATTGGTGTACATTCATTTAAATTAGGTGTACTTGACTCAAAGCATCATGTATATCTGGTGTTATGTTCTATTTTGTTTTTCGATGATACACTTTGGGTGGCAAGATTTTCAATGACATACTTGCAATTCCCACAAATTACTTGTGCATAATCAAGTCCCTTGTTATGTTTCATAGGGTTAACTTTCGCGAGTTCATCGATGCAAGGTATGTGAGTTAAAAAAGTGACTAAAAACATAAACTGTGAGGCTACAGATTACATTTATAATACAAGTAAAATATTGCTATTAAGAATAATTTTGGTATCCCAACATTGTTGCGCAGTCTGGTAGTAACCGAACGGAACGGGTATTGTACTGGTCTTGGGATCATGTCAAAGCAAGTTTCTCAGGACATCGTTAAAACGGTTGAAATGACAAAACTGTCCTTTCCCAGTTACGACTTAGAACCCTAGGAGAAAGCCTCCCCGCCCTGGCTGTTGGAACAAGTGAACATCTCTGCTGCTGGTTCAGTATCGCCGTCGTCAAATCGCTCTCCGCAGATGCTGGTTTATATGATTATAGTAATTTAGTAGTTTACAATATTTAGGATGATTATGAGTAATTATATGGGCAAAATGTGAGCAAGTGATTAGAGTAAAATTTGATTTTTATAACAGTAAAATTGAAATTTTAAAAGATAACAAAAAGTGTTTAGTCATTCCTCGAGCATTCTTGAAGCTAAAAATCGGCAAACGCAGTTACAAATCACTACTAGCTGCCCAACATAAATTTACAACCAACCATATAGGAACCTCCGGCATCTGAAAAATGGCGGGCTCTCTTCTACGCCTCGCGAGCCGATCTCGTCAAGCCTATCCATCTTTCCTGACCCCACTGTCGAGACCATTCGCCTCAGACGCATTGGTGGAGACCAAACCTGGAGAAATCGGCATGGTCTCCGGCATCCCCGAAGAACATCTTCGCAGACGGGTATACTCTTTTCTGTTAACGTGTTTTTTTTTTCTCCAATTATTTTTCAGTTATAGTCAGTTAATGGAGGTAATTTTAAATGAAAAATAAAGTAATTCAATCGATATCTGAGCTAGGGATTTCAGTGGACCTCTGAATATTTTCGTTATTTTTGTGTATAAATTGATTAAAGAGCTTCTATTGTTGCTATAGTTGATATCATCTGACTAAGTTTCTTTCAGAATTCTCATGCATTACAAGTTTAATCTTGCAGGCTGTGGGTTATGAAATATAAACTCAAAATCATTTTAAATATTTAAAGGTGCATAAGGGAAAAAAGGAGTAGTTATCTTTTCCTAAATGTAATTGTTTGTGGCATTATTTTCATTTAGGAGTCCAAAATTTATAGAACACGTTCAATAATTTCATGGCAGGTTCTGATTTATTTCACCAGCTCGAACTTGCGAGTCAGCAAGGATCAGGAAGAGTTGGAAGATGGAAGATCAACTTCGTGTCTACTCAGAAGTAGGTTTTATTTTCTGTACCTTTCTATTTGTTTGTTATGGGGGTTTGAAGGAAGTTTTGACAGATACGTGACCTCTAACTGCACATTTTGTTTCAGTTGATTTACTGGTTTCACAGTGCTATAGTTGTTCAGTTCTGACTAGGATGTTAGTAAAATATATTGCAGTTTATTTGCCAATTTTAAAACAGAGTGCACCAACTTCTATCTGATTATTAAAATTTGGGCCTTGACACTTCAATTAACAATCTTCATTTTGTTTATTTTTAAGAAAAAGCCTTTTACCAAAAAGGGCAAAAAAGGGAGGTTTTTTTTTGAGTTTTTTTTTTTTTTTGGTTGCGGAGGAGAGAGTTTCAGATACATATCAGATGATCTGTACTTCTACTAATTAGACACCTTTGAACTTGTGTCTTAGTTACCACATAGTTTTTGAGCTTTGCAGCTAATGACCTGCTTCTTAGTGCATTGGCACCATTACTAGTTTAACTTCAGTATAGTTTCTTGTTTATTGCATTTATCAGACAAAATTAGCGTAGTAATGCCTTCTTTCTGAATGTGGAAGGTGTTGCTTGCTCTGTTATGATATAGGAAACACTTACCTCTTTGGCCACTAACTAACTGATCACTGCACATTGAATCTTGATTCCCCTTTATTGAAACACTGCAGTTTCCTCTTCATGGATGGCTCCTGAGTATGATGAATGATAAAGATGATCTTTATTCAAATTTGTATTGTTTGTGTCATATCTAGATGGGAAAATCCACTGATGGGTTGGACATCCACGTGGGATCCATATGCCAATGTCGGTGATTCTGCTTTGTGTTTTGATAGTGAAGAAGCTGCAATAGAATTTGCTCAAAGACATGGTTGGGATTAACACGGTATGTGGACAATCCTCTCTTTTTATGATGGTCTATACCTTTTCCTAGTAATTGTGTTAAGAAGTAACAACTGTTTTTGAAAAATAAAGGCAGTTAGATTTGTAAATATTGTGTTTGAGGTTTTCAGAGAATTGAGTGATTAATTGGATCTGTAAAGTGGTGATATGTGATATTACAAGGTTTGTCAGAACTACAGGACAATTGAATAGTTCCTGGCATTACTTTTTAGCCTTTTTTGTTCTGCAATATTGGGTGTCAACTGTCAATTCGCTAGTAGTCTGATGTTTTGTGTTTCCATGACTTCTTATTTGCAGGTTAAGAAGCGTCATAAACCATTGCTAAAGGTGTTGAAACTTCTGCTTACCTGAATGATATCTTTACATGATGAGCTAATGGATGTAAATATAGTAACTGGCTTTATCTTTGCCTGATGAATAGTGCATGCTTTTACCAAACGAAAGGCCTTTTCCATTTGCAGCATTATAGTTCCTGTATTTAACAAATATCTCATCAAGGGTAGCTCCCGCTCCATGAACTTCCTTCGAAAACCCCCCGCCTCCCAAAAAAAACCTAAAAATAAAGGCAATAATATGGGAATAACCTCCTTATCAGTATATTTAGATACATGTTTGTTATCAAGTGTTGGTTTGACTAGTTAAAAGCATTGAATTGCATCTTATGCGTGTTCTTTCACCCTTCCACCTTCTCCATGCTCGTCATTTCTATAACCTAAAGTGTAATTTAGTGTCTTACAAGTACATAGGTCGATGCATCTTCTTTCTGCTTTTTGATGTTTGCATTTGCTCAGATACTACCAGAATCTAATACTACCAGGAAATCTAATACTACCCGAAAGCCCAACCCATTACTCACGCGGGCCCTCTGCACAGCCACCGAAACCCGAACCCAAAAGCTCGAACGCATCGCCGACGAGCTTCTGGACCTCACTAAGATCGAGAGGCACGACTATGCCATCCTCTTCAGGCACAAAATGGGCCTAAACCGATACGGGCCTGCTGTTTCTGGCGTTGTAACTTCATCCGGTGCTTCAGCTTCCGGGCCGGATTCGGCCTCTGCAGATGCCAAGGCCGCTGAAAAGACCATTTTTGACGTGAAGCTGGAGAAATTTGACGCCGCCACAAAGATCAAAGTTATTAAGGAGATTAGAGGGTTTACTGATTTGGGCTTAAAGGAGGCTAAAGATTTGGTGGAAAAAGCCCCTGTCGTTGTGAAAAAAGGAATTACTAAAGAAGAGGCCGATGCAATTGTTGAGAAGCTCAAGGCAGCTGGTGCTACTGCTGCATTGGAATGATTAATGTTTCGCCAGTTCTTCTTCTTCTTCTTTTTTCCATTTTTTCCCCTTGCCTGCTTTGTAGAATAATTTGATACGTCATTTGAGTTGGAGATGAAAAAAGAGGTCTATCATTTGGGGCATCAGTTGTCTTTGTTAACCAAAATTTTCCCTTGTGCTTATGTGAGAAAGTCTATTGTATTTGTCTTCAGACAGGCTATTCATCACCTGCGCAATCTGCCATAAGCGATGATCTAAATCTTTCAATGCCAGAGGTTTGTTCCCTGATAATATTCTCGATATGCAGCTGCAGTTTTGTTGTCTAATGCACGTACGGTACTCGCAAATCATACAGTAAGGACTTGTACTCTTAAAGGGTGATCATGTCCATTACCAGACCTTTGATCTCACCTCGTTGGTTTTTACAGATTAAAGGAGTTGTTCCGCTAGGCACTAAGGAAGAAAACAAGAATACTGGCAGTGGCAATTACAACTTCAACAAGTAGTATTATCAGAGGAGTTGAATGTCGCATCAATGTATTGAATTAGCATTAATGAAGACATTGTAAAAAATAAAAATGGTTAAGAAGAGACGCTGCTGCGAAGATTTTGAGATTTGGAAATATCTCAACACGATTAACCATTTCATATTATGGTTCAGAGGAGCCTAATACATTTTTTTTTGCTTCTGTTAAGAACTGCAAGTGATGGAGTAATTGTCCTCGACTCAAAATAACTTGGTTCATTGCAAGTAAAGCCTGAAAAATACTCTGCTTTTTGAGTTTTCCTATGAAATGAAGAATAAAAAATTCAGAACTACTTATCGGCAGTTTTGTGCAGTACGCTGTTCTTTCGGTTCAACATTGACTTTTGAATGGACTTGGACTCGGCAATTCGTAGATGGACCTGTTTTATTTCTCAAGATATATGCCAATGACAACACAAATGCATGACAAACTTAGCTAATCCATGTCCGCTATTAATCTATGAAGTAAGATCTGATTTTAGTTCCATGAAAGTAGTAAAAAGAAGTGGTCAAGAAAAGAAGAATCTTAAATTCGTACAGGAGTTCGGTAAATTTTAATCACTTTCAAGTCTGCCTACATGTTACGGGTCATGAGGGAGACGCATCTTTCTTTCCTCGTACATTATCCTTTTTGAGTTCCTTTTGTTAGAGCTAATTGACATTTGAGAGAAATTAGCCTCGTGCAATTTGGCACCCCTTGATCTTAGACGGTAGGTAGCGCATACATTAGGCGCCAAGGGATGTAACCAGTAGAGTGCGGGGCCAGGAAACCCTCCTGAACAAGGAGGAAGATGCATAGAGCTGGACTAAGAACACGAAACTACAATTCAGCGTACCCAAATGAAAAGAACATAAGGATGTGGCTCAGAGACAAAAGATGCAGTGCTTCGCTTCAATGAAGGGCCACAATGTCCGTTGCTCATATTTCCAGTTAAGCATCTGAAACTATATTTAAACTCTCTCCTTCCATTTTCATTGTAAAATCTATCAAAGAGAAGCTAATAAATAATCCAAACACTATGACAAAAACCCCCTTCAGATTTACAAACTAGCTATATCTACAATTATTAACATGCTTGCAGAAGAGGGGGCAAGAAGGGAGTAACCATTGTCAGGGCATGGCTGAGTTCCAATGATCAAAGGGCGAGGCAATCTGCAAGAGGAAAACTGCTATTAGTTCAGCAAAGCAAGTTTCTGTCTATTTGACAAAATTGATAATGTACAATGCAGTTTCTACTTATGAACAAGGTTCTTCACCCAAAAACAACCATAGCCCGAACTAAATTCAATAAGCTTTCCTTTTTATGCAAATTGATTTCCAATCGAGTAAAAAAGGATACATCATCAATCAGAAGGATGGCCATTTATGAAAGAGTGCAGATAGTTTAGAAAACAAGAAAACAAAACAATTTAAGACAACACCCAACATGCACAGGAACACATGGCAAATGCCGAAAGGCTACATGAATAGTCATGTCAGACTAAGTGAAGGTGTTTGGATGGTTGAACTGTATATATGAACAGGAATTTGACACCCTTGACTGCTTATACTTAGAACCCATTTAGCTATTTACTTAGTGGTCTTCAGTTAGCATTTAGCCTGCTCTGCCAGCACAATAATCTAAGAAATGTGGGGGAAGGCCTATGCCTTTTAGCTATGAGTGAACCTCATATGCATATAGCACGTGATCGCAAGAGCAACATCCTACCCCTAGTCATTACGCAGGGGCAAAGATCAAGGACATTGAATCAGCGAATACATCAGAAAATGAATAAAACCCCTTCAACTAGCTCCAGACAGCATTATGGTTAAGCACCCATCTCAGCAAAGGTAAAACTATTATGACACAGTCTGCCAACCAAAACTTGAAATTAACAGAAATTGTACAGCTAAAATCGGAATGCCAAGGGTACAGCTAAACCACCATTTAATGCCCAATTCTTCTTCCAGCTAAAATAACACAGGTATGACAAAAGCCAGAACAATATATGACTTTTTGGCATTGAGTTTACCAGACAAGAACAGTTCTACATTTCAATGCCTTCAATGCTGCTTCAGCAAAACACTGTGCCGCTTCTGCCTCTGCTTCTGCCTCTTCAGCTTCCCTTGCAGCCACCTCAGGCCTCTGCTATTGCAGCTTCTGCTTCTGCAACTGCTTGTGCAGCAGCTGCAGCAGCCTCCGCTGCTGTCATGCTCCTCAACCTCTCCAGCTCAGCATCAATCTGAGCTTTAGTCAGAACTTTGGTTCCTTTCTTCTCTCCGTTTGAAGAGTCCTTTGCACTACCTCCAAAAGCAAAGAAGGAGGGTCTATCCCTAAATCAATAGTGGCTGAAGTTGGAGCAATCCTGTACTGATGCTTTACCTATCAATTCAACATCGATTCAATGATCTCAAACCACATGAATGGATTAAAAGCAAAGAATTTTCTTCTTATAGCCAAAAAACTGTCCATGGAATATTGCTCCACCGGCAACATGGGTTACCTTAATCAGTCGCCCTTTTTCTGTCAGAAGCTTCAAGTTTGCAGCTAACAGTCTCTCAAAATTTGGAGGAGTCAAGTAACGCTCCTGCAGAGAAGAAAAGCAATAATGTCAACATTCAGATTTGAATGAGATAAAGGGCAGAACTAGAATGTAGCACATATATTTCATAACAACCTGTGCAATGCTTCTCTGTCCAGTATTTCAAACCCAAATGTGTTAAAATTGAAAGGGACATGGTTTACTAGTACATATCCAGTACATGAACCAAAGATGCAATACAAATTGCATAGCTCTCCCAAGCAAAAGTATAAGATGGCAGTGATCCATGAAAAACTATGAATTGGCAGAAGAATAACTTCCACAAACCAAAGGAAACATGATTCATAAAGCAATATTATCATCCATTAACTGATGGCACTTTCAAGTCCAAGATCATCATCCATGAAGTGATGGCACTTTTAAACAAGCAGATATTGTATATTTCCATGAGAAATCAAAAACAAAATCAAGTGAAGATCAACAATCATAAAGTTAGAGAAATTCTAAAAGGAAACAGCAACATTTCCATGTAATACTAAAAAAATCAACTGAAGATCAACAACCATAAAGTTAGAGAAATTCTAAAAGGAAACAGCAACATTTCCATGTAATACTCAGATGTCATTTTTAATTATACAGCTAAAACAACCTTAACACCCTCAAAATTTATAACCATGGGAAAATCAGAAATGCTGCTACCCAAGGACTTTTCCTAAAGACCAGTATTCTTCATTAATATAACCTCTATGTACAGAGAAATTGCAGCCCGGTTAGAACCACGGGGTTCCTTCAACTTTGCAATAGCCTCCAATATAAGATCATCCAACCTGTGTCAATTTAAATTCAAGTCAACAATTTGATCAGTAAAGACATCATTTTGAGAAAAGGAAAAAACAAAAACAAGAAGGAGATTAAGCATAGAATTTCTTTATTGAATTCCCTCCAATACAAAAATCATCCAAGGTGTGTCATTGTATATTCGAAATTTTTTTCCTTCTGACCTTTTAGATCATAACAAACTTTAGTTTTTAATCCAATTTAATCATCTTTATATTGAAATCAATACCAAATCCAGTTCAGAACTTCGGCATCAAGTCAAATCAAGAATAACTGGACAAACTTTCTAATCCACCGTAGCAGATTGATTAACTACAAACGTGAAACAAGCAAATATAGTTCAGCCATCTCCTGCCCAAGAGACATAATGCATGAGCTGGACAAAATCCATTCCCAAAAAAAAATTAAGGAAAAGACTAAATGCAAAGATCTCTTAGTAACCATGGAGCTTTTGATAAAAATGTTGATAGCACATGCATATAACCTCAAAACAGTTAGATCCACAACAATGAGAACATAATTTGCAAGAGTTATGGCATAATTATGCATTCTATTCACAGGAGTTCTCCGGGAAGGATGTCAAAAACAAGAGTTATCCCTGGTATGACTTCAACGTATCACACGAACTGAGCCCAGTCCAATGTACAAATAGTCATATAACCTTGAAATTGGCGTTTTGGAGCTGGAGTTTGCCTCTTTTACACTGATTACTGAAAGAGGTTCAGCATCAACAAGTTCTGGAACATTAGTAACCACAGGGCTAAGGTCCCTAGTAATATCCTCAAGCTTGGCAGTCTGCTGAGCAATTTTATATCCAGGCCTACCTCTCTGCCGAGAGCCCCACCCATTGGCCATCACATTTATGTTTCTCCATTTATCCTGTCAAGTCCAAAGCCTTAAAATCAGCACCTTCCACCAACGTGTCATAGAAGCAAGATTGCAGAAATCACAAAGCACAATGATGCATTAGCAAAATCAGTATAACTGATATTTAGCTTACCAAGCAACTATATTTAGATATTAAACTTCTATCAATGAATAAAGAGAATACAGACAAAATGCTCAACATATGTACCTTAAGATCCACATTTGAGCGTGAGCGCAAGACTGCACTGAACTCCAGATCTTTAAGAATTGTACTCCATTTGCCTACACCATACTTTGCAATGCCAGATTTAAGGGCTGCTTCTTCTTCTGGAGTCCACTTCTGCTTAGGGGCACCCATCAATCAGGTATCCAAGATACTTCTGTAAATTACAGAGAATTGCAGCACACATAGCTACATCATACTGTAAATTATACTGAAAGAGAGACTAAGCTAGCTTAAGAAGCAGTTAAATCATCAGAAATGAATAAAAGATGAGATTTGAAAATCATTATCCATGAAATTGATGGAGTTAAAACATTTTAAGAATACAAAACTGATGATACGGAAAGCAACTTAATTCAAATGTAGTAGATAGTTTATGAACCCCCAGTACCTTCAGGAACGGCACAAGTAGTTAAAGCTGTGGCCAGTCCCTACGCTTCTCAATATTTAATTATGAGATTGTATGTCTCTTTCGAAAAACCTTAAAAGTTTTACTCAACAAAAAAATAGTAATAAAACAAATCCAGGGCCATGTTTTAATCTTACATGTCACTGAAACTTGGAAAGTTATTCAAGATATTATCTTGTCTAACCAGCAGAGTTTATAATGCTCAAAATCCTAAAATGAAAAAATTTAGGAATTAATGAAATTAAACAAATCGTTTAGTTGAAAAACTGTCCAATTCAATGAGATAAAAAAAAAACAATTGTACAATTCTTCAAGCACATGCACGTGTCATCAAAGAAGAAATATTGTTGGTTGCAAAACTTACCAACGCTCACTATAACAATTTGCAATAAAGTAAAACAACATCAAGCAATAATTTAACAAAAATAACATCCAGCAGCAGCAGTATGCTTTCTAGATTAGCCCAGACGAAAAAGAGTACGTAAATTGAAAGTTGCCGGTTTAGCATACCCGGGAAAGCCAAGGGCTGCGGAAGAATGCAGTGATGGTTAATCAAACGCGACGCTTCTCCTTCATATCGTTATTAAACCATCACAGCAGTCTTTCTCCTCCGCCAGGGGAATTAACACCGACCCAAAAACACAGAACATAAAAAATGAAACCCTAAAAGGAGAGTGAGTGTGTGCGTACGTACTAACTCCAAAGCCAACAGCTGTCGCGGGCTTGCGGCAATTCTCTTTATTCAGTGGGAAAGAAATGAAATTTTGGCCCCCATTATTTAATGGGGGTTCGAGTCCTCCCCTTTTCAATTCCGTTGTTTCTATTTCATATTTATTTTTTAAAAATATAAATGAAAGCATTCGAATTTAATATGTCCCAGTTTTAACTTACAAAACTCAATGTTAAAACTCTAGATTTTATTCTTGGTTGCTTTAGATTTTATAAAATTTAGTTATAGAAATTGATTAGAGAGAATGAGCAAAATCAGCAAAAACTACTATTTGTGTGATTATATATTTTAGCCTTTTTTAATCATTAAAAGATTTATAATCAAAATACAAAACAAAAAATTCAAGAATATCACCTGATTATCTAAAATTAAAAATATATAATCAATTAAAATAATAAATAGAGAATAACCCCATTGTCACATTCAACATATTGTCCTCTAATTTTAATTTTTTGTACTTGATACCTTGGCTTCAACCACGTGGATTATGTCAATCTACATTAAAAGATAATTAATTTGATTGAATGTATTAAAATTATAACTTGTAGTACATTTCCGTTTCTCATTGCATTTGACATTTGACTGCCATAATATTTTTCAGGCAATTAATTCCCTTTCTTTCTTTTAATAGAGAAAATTTCTTTATTGGTTTGTAGTCCTAATTTTTTGCTTGATTTCTTTCGAAATGTTGGTGTCTATTAGAAGATGTCAACTAACTTGTACGCTTTGTGATCCAATTAATGGGTTTTTAGATTTAAGACTTTTTTAATTTTAAAATAGATTACAAAGAGAGAACCACAATAGTGAAAGTAACACAACTAAAAAATTAACTCATAACCAGTGGAAATTACAACTCTACCCCAATTATATACCTAATGAACTCACAGAATCATCAAAACCTCGTATATGAGATCTGAACTAGTACAAGACCAAGGCTCGACTTTGCTCCCATTGACTCTAGACTTGTTCTCAATTGTTTCTCGTTGTCTAGAACCTGATTTTAGAAAATTAGAGTTAAAAAAATGTATGCTTCTAAATTTTCAATTTTTTGAAGCTTAAAAAGTTCAAAATTTGAATGTGAAAAACAGTTAAGAAGACAACTAATTACTTTTTCAAAATTAAAACCTAAAATCAAGTCTTGAAAATCAGTTGAGAATAAGGTTTTCAATAAATTTATCATCATGAATGATTATGCGTAACTAATATTTGTTTCAAATATTGTTCCACGTCCTGGCGCACCTAAACGTAAAAAAAAAAAGGATATATATTTTTGCAAGTATACTTCTCCAAAAATAACAACACATGGAAAACAAAAAAATAATTTCAAAATTTCCCTAAGCCCAATTTTTGAGTCTAATAATCCCAAAATTACCATAACATCAACTATGGGTAATACTTAGTAGTATAATATATTGTAGTAACTTATAAAACAAAGGTATTTATCAAGTTCTGAAATCAATAAAAAAAAAGTGTTACTAAACTTGTTTCACAAAAAAAAAAAAGCTTTTCCAAAAGTTTTTGATGGTTAAGAATTATTACTACTAGTTTCAAGAGCACACTCAACGTGCATGTAATTAGAAAATAATTAAAATAAATTAATTTGATATAAATTTTGTTTGTAACATACAAAAAATTTATATAAAATTTTCATGAAAGAAGTTTGGTTTATATGATTATAGTAATTTAGCAGTTACAATATTTAGGATAATTATGAATAGTTATATTGGCAAAATGTGAGCAAGTGATTAGAGTAAAAATTGATTTTTATAATAATAAAATTGAGAGTTTAAAAGATAACAAATTAATTTGGCCTTGTTTGGCAAGCAAGTTTTTTGTCAAGTTTGTCTGCTACAAATTTTTTAACAACTTTAACTACAGTAATCTAAAAAAACTTCTCAAAAATTTTAAATTATATACTTCAAAATATCTAAAAGTTTACACATTTCAAAAAATTTTTTACAGTAAATTATAGTAAAATTTTAGATAAACACTAAAAAAACTCATTTGCTGAACGGGAGTGTTTAGTCATTCCTCGAGCATTCTTGAAGCTAAAAATCAGCGAACGCAGTTACAAATCACTGCTAGCTGCTAAACATAAATTTACAACCAACTATTATTAAACTACTGGTGAGCATAATTTTCAATTGCGCTTTGGGGCAAACATAAAATGCAATGCAAAACATAAGTTCCCAAAATTTTTCACTAATTCCCCTTTTGTCGCCCTCACTGCTCTTGCGTATCATTTTGATCTGATACACCAAAAAATTCAGTCAATCCCTGCACCGGCCACATAGGAACCTCCGGCATCGGAAAAATGGGCGAGCTCCCTTCTACGCCTCGCTAGCCGATCTCGTCAAGCCTATCCATCTTTCCTGACCCCACTGTCGAGACCATTCGCCTCAGACGCATTGGTGGAGACCATACCTGGAGAAATCGGCATGGTCTCTGGCATCCCCGAAGAACATCTTCGCAGACGGGTATACTCTTTTCTGTTCACGTGTTTTTTTTTTCTCCAATTATTTTTCAGTTATAGTCAGTTAATGGAGGTAATTTTAAATGAAAAATCAAGTGATTCAATCGATATCTGAGCTAGGGATTTCAGTGGACCACTGAATATTTTCTTTATTTTTGTGTATAAATTGATTAAAGAGCTTCTATTGTTGCTATAGTTGATATCATATGACTAAGTTTCTTTCAGAATTTTCATGCATTAAAAGTTTAATCTTGCAGGCTGTGGGTTATGAAATATAAACTCATAATCATTTTAAATATTTAAAGGTGCATAAGGGAAAAAAGGAGTAGTTATCTTTTCATAAATGTAATTGTTTGTGGCATTATTTTCATTTGGGAGTCCAAAATTTAAAGAATACGTTCAATAATTTCATGGCAGGTTCTGATTTATTCACCAGCTCGAACTGCGAGTCAGCAAGGATCAGGAAAAGTTGGAAAATGGAAGATCAACTTCGTGTCTACTCAGAAGTAGGTTTTATTTTCTGTACCTTTCTATTTGTTTGTTATGGGGGTTTCAAGGAAGTTTTGACAGATATGTGACCTCTAAATGCACATTTTGTTTCAGTTGATTTATTGGTTTCTCAGTGCTATAGTTGTTCAGTTCTGACTAGGATGTTAGTAAAATATATTGCAGTTTATTTGCCAATTTAAAACAGATTGCACCAACTTCTATCTGGTTATTAAAAATTTGGGCCTTGACACTTCAATTAACAATCTTCATGTTGTTTATTTTTAAGAAAAAGCCTTTTACCAAAAAGGGAAAAAAAGGGAGGTTTTTTTTTTTTTGGGGGGGGGGCAGTGGAGGGAGAGAGAGTTTCAGATACATATCAGATGATCTGTACTACTACTAATTAGACACTTTTGAACTTGTGTCTTAGTTACCACATAGTTTTTGAGCTTTGCAGCTAATGACCCGCTTCTTAGTGCATTGGCACCGTTACTAGTTTAACTTCAGTATAGTTTCTTGTTTATTGCATTTATCAGACAAAAGTAGCGTAGTAATGCCTTCTTTCTGAATGTGGAAAGGTGGTGCTTGCTCTGTTATGATATAGGAAACACTTACCTCTTTGGTCACTAACTAACAGATCACTGCACATTGAATCTTGATTCCCTTTTATGAAACACTGCAGTTTCCTCTTCATGGATGGCTCCTGAGTATGATGAATGATAAAGATGATCTTTATTCAAATTTGTATTGTTTGTGTCATAACTAGATGGGAAAATCCACTCATGGTTGGACATCCACGGGGGATCCATATGCCCATGTAGGTGATTCTGCTTTGTGTTTTGATAGTGAAGAAGCTGCCAATAGAATTTGCTCAAAGACATGGTTGGGATTACACGGTATGTGGACAATCTTCTCTTTTTATGATGGTCTATACCTTTTCCTAGTAAATTGTGTTAAGAAGTAATAACTGTTTTGAAAAATAAAGGCAGTTAAATTTGTAAATATTGTGTTTGAGGTTTCAGAGAATTGAGTGATTAATTGGATCTATAAAGTGGTGATATGTGATATGTACAAGGTAGTCAGAACTACAGGACAATTGAATAGTTCCTGGCATTACTTTTTAGCCTTTTTGTTCTGCAATATTGGGTGTCAACTGTCAATTCGCTAGTAGTCTGATGTTTTGTGTTTCCATGACTTCTTATTTTCAGGTTAAGAAGCGTCATACACCATTGCTAAAGGTGTGAAACTTCTGCTTACCTGAATGATATATTTACATGAGCTAATGGATGTAAATGTAGTAACTGGCTTTATCTTTCGCTGATAAGTAGTGCATGCTTTTACCAAACGAAAGGCCTTTTTCATTTGCAGCATTACAGTTCCTGTCTTTAACAAATATCTGGTCAAGAGTAGCTCCCGCTCCATGAACTTCCTTCAAACCCCCCCCCCCCCCTCCAAAAACCCAATAATATGGGAATAACCTCCTTATCAGCATATTTAGATACATGTTTGTTATCAAGTGTTGGTTTGACTAGTTAAAAGCATTGAATTGCATCTTATGCATGTTCTTTCACTCTTCCACCTTCTCCATGCTCGTCATTTCTATAGCCTAAAGTGTAATTTAGTGTCTTATAAGTACATAGGTCAATGCATAGACGAGAACAATTCTTTATGACTTTGATTAGATGCAATACATTGTTGCTGCTTCTGCCTTCATAGGAGCTTAATAGTTCTCTTAATTTCGTTTTTGAAAACTTAAATAGCTTCAGTTTCCGGTGCCAGCTGATTGTTTTCCTGTTTCTCTAGCCCAAGGCATATGCAGACAACTTCAGATGGAAGGGCCCTCCAGACACAAAGAATTGATTTCTTTCTGCCATCGCTTCTTTCCTACTTGGGACACCTGCGGCGAGGTCTACGTTGTGCCACAGGCTTGGATCTTATTTGTAGCATATAACTGGACTAATGTGCCGCGTTAGGCTGATTGCAATCCAATTGAGCATTTCGAATTGAATAAATCAATAAAACCTTCTACTTTCTTGCTTTTTGTTTACCATCCATTGCGACAAATTCTGCCGGCTTCTTTGATGTATTGGTGCTGCAATATTCTCAGGTGTATTGGTTTTCGCATGTTATGTGATGAAGATCTTTTTGTTTTCAATGACTTTGTAATATGAACCTGCAGCGCTGGCCCAACGTTCGTCCTTATTGTGATCCTTTTAAGATAGAGTGCACATCTAGTCGCGTGGAAGCGTATGGACCATTTCGATACTATGGGCGTGATAACTGGAAATCGTAGGAATATTCATCTGATTCAGAGCTTGAACAAAAAATCAGTCAATTTATTTTCCTTACTGAAATGATTTGCCACGAATTTCCTCGTCTATTATACCTGCTTTCATGCAAAATATAAGAATTACGCAACGTCGCGAAAAGCTGATGATGGACCCTAAAATTAGCTTTAGCTTTAACAAGAAAAAGAACAAAAAATAAGAAAACAAGGAACCCGAATTTCAGTAGACTGTCTCAAAGCTGGTAGGAAGCAGGATACCGCTCACCTTCCTTCTCGCACAAGTTTATCATGCTTCGTACTTGTGAAAACCTGGTTCCAGAGGGCTGTTTGAACTTCTGGCAAACAAATCTCAACACGAAGGAACTAGGACGCTGACATCCATGGAGTGCAAATTGCAACTCATGGATGAGACCAATGCTGTACCCAGCACCAGCAGCCTCTATCAGCCGTATATTTGGGCTCAGATGACGCAGTTCCATGAATACAGATAGACGATTTTTCCCACAGATAAAAAGAAACGTAGGAAGTTACTTTAAGGGCTCCGGCTTACAGTCTTGCTTCCGAGGAAAGCCGTAAAATCATGTGTATTACAACAAAATTACATCACTTTGCAACTTGCAAATTGTATTCAATCCCAACGCAAACGCCATTTATATAGCAAGTCAAGTAAAAGCACCATCCAAACGGATACCACTCCGGTCAGGTAGCAGCTTCTTCATATAATACTTGGATCTGCGGGATAAGTTGATGTTTTTCCGCCTCTCCTGTGGTATATGTTCGATGGTACAGTCAGAGAAGCCACGCCTTACAAACCTGTCGAAAACATTGCAAAGCCATTAATCACAAATTGAAAATATAGTTTATCACTCTCAAATACATCCATTATCAATGAATAACTACATTTTAGAAACCGATCCTGACTCTGCAGCAGGGCATAAGTGTGCCTACAAGAACTTATTGATTGCATTTGTGACCATAATTAAGCTTGTGCTACTGATAATATGCTTACATCCACAACGGAAGATTTAAATTGGTACTAGAAGCCTTCCAATTTTGATGAGTATACTGTTCATACTCCTGCTTTTCCATCTTACTTGAAACCATGAGTATGTATTACACAATAACAGAGAAAAAAAATAGATCATACCAATCTGCTGTGCGAGTTGTTAGTAGAAAGAGCATTTCTAATCCAAGGGAAGATGCCTTTTTCTCAATGTAATCTGCATATAGCACAGACATCAGTTGTAACAATGAAGATGCAACATCATAAATTCCTCAGAAAGAACTGATGATTTAAAACACTAAGCAACCTAAAGAGATAACATGACCCTACATTCTTAATCATCTGCGGTTTGATTTACATCTCTTTTTATTTTTCATGAACCAAATTTTCCATCCAACCAACCATTGAAAAGCCACATACAAAGATTTGTCAAATCAGACATCTAGATGCCAGAGCCATAATTTATTTAATGCAGAAAAACAACTTATCATACCAAGTAATTTGTCACCCTGTCCTTGACCACGACAGTCAGGAGAAACAGCAATTGCAGCAACTTCCCCACACTTCTCTTCAAAAAACGGAAACAAAGCAGCGCTAGCAATTATTTGACCTTCTCTTTCCACAACAATAAGGGAATCCAATGCTTCCAGTAGCTGGAATGCAAAAAATACATGATTTAATTTCAAGAAAAAAAGATGCAGTATATATTAGTACAACAAAAGCATGAATGTAAACCTCTCCCTCCGTCCTCCTGATCAATATGCCAGATTCTTCTAAAGGCTGTATTAACTGTTTTATACCAGGGATATCTGTCTTCCTCGCCATTCGCGTTCCTTCATAGAGATCACTGAGGTAAAAAACAAATGTCAACTTGGGGGGAAAATCTCCTTAAGTAGCTAATGCTTTGATTGTTTAAAGGGGTACTGATTCAAAAACCTAGGAAATGATTTTGTGTACAACAGTACTGCAAAACATGTCCTACCTTGCCACCATAGTCCCTACACCATCTCTTTGAAACAACTCCTTGAGCAAAACACCACCAATGGTGCCATCTAGTAGATGAACTCTCCGAACTCCTCCCTGATGGAAAGAAAGTCAAAAAGAGTATTACCTGAAGGGAAATGATGAAAGATGTTTTTGAGGGAAGAAAAATAGTTCTTTTTCATGACTTATTTGCAGCTATTCTCTCTGTCAAGAAGGAGAGGGATATAAATTAAGAAGGAGTATTTAAATGCTTAGAAAAGGTCTTTTATTTTTTAAAGCAATCAAGCAAAACACTGCTGATGACTTCTATGGTAAACAGAATGACGTTCTTGGTTAGAGTTAACTAAAGAAATCTGCTATTGGTTAGAGTTAACTAAAGAATTCTGAGACGTACTCTGCAAACAAAAGCTGCAGCAGCTAATTCTGAAAGGTAACCATTTAGCCGGCTTAGCCTCTCTTGACCTCCAATAGCAAAACCTTGTTCACTAGACCATAATCCATTGCCGTTGTCAAAGCCAACACCATTTTGGAATGTTGCCCTATATTTATGGCTAAAACCATTCCCGTTTAAAGAAGGTGATGTTCCATGCGAAACATTATATCCCAAACCAGTCAGGTTGTCTTGCCCAACGGCTTTTACATAATTAGCAGCTGTCTCACTTTGTTTAGCGCGTTCACGAATCAGCATGTCTGCATCCTGAAGGGTCAAGAAGCGAATAAGACGTCCATAGTCATCCAGAATTGGCCCATTTATGATACAGATAAGTTTTTCTGCACCAAGAGCTAAGGCACAGGCGGTTGCAACTTCATATGTACTGCATTAAGCAACCAAGATGGCATTAGTGTCGACACTATGGACATTTACACAGAGTTTATATGTTTCATGAATGCAATATCACAGAACGGTTTTAGAAAATGATCCAGCAATTCAAGCCTAATTAGAATTTTGCTGTATGAGTATCCGCAAGTGTCAAATGCAGCATATGATATAAAGATGATCAGATCTTTAGATCCTTGGATTAATGTGTAGCTCAATTAGAACCACAGAGAGAGAGAGAGAGAGAGAGTGGTCAATAAGAGATACATCAGATCCATGTACAAGTACATCTAAAAATGGCAACTCTCAACTCCTGAATCTTTTGAACAAGATAAGCATTGCTAAGCATCACCATACTAGTTCTAAGATGACCACTGCAAATACTAATCCTTAAAGAACTTCAGGTAGATAAATGTAATTTAATCAGAATTATTTCACAAAGGACAAATGACACATTCAAATTATTACAAGTCAGAAGAAGCAACTTAGACATCATTAATTAAGCATCAGTACTGAGGATCTAGGTGAAACTTAAAGTAGAAATTTTTTTGGGAATCAGATCTTGCTAGTGGCAACAAAAATACCTATTAAAAGCCAAAAAGCATACTTGCAATTTAGCACTTCTCCAGAGCTGGAATAACCGAGATTGCTTAAGATCACTATACAATCCTGATCAAGCCTCTCACGAATGCGAGAAACATCTATCTTCTTTACTTCACCGGTTGACGCATAGTCAATGCCCTCAACAACTCCTCTTCTCTGCCAAAAGAGAATTCAGAAACACAAACTACTTTGAGTCTTTCATAAAAAGTTAAAAAGTGTTATCTAGGAGAGATACATTAGATAAACTTGTCAACTAATTTAGAAAGGTCACCCATCGCATTCAGGGGAAGTTGAAACTGAATGCAGATGTTACTGAGCTTTGGAATCGCACCTTTGCGGCGAGAAAGTTACCACTTGCAACACTAACACCATCATGAAAACGACTATTATCTCCATGTCGGCGAATAGCACTCAAGGAAGGTCCGGGAGACAGCTTTGCCTCAATCATGATACGAATTCTGCCACCAGCATCTGTTGCTGCTTGGAGGGAATCGGAATCAGTGATCCTGTAGCGCCCAACATACTTGGCCTCTCTTCCTACAACCAAAAAGACATGTAAGCACATGCTATTTCAGAATACCATTTAATAATGTAAAAATCCAATGCTTCAAAAGTGCTGCTTAAAAAGCTATTAACCACAAGAATATAATTTTATGGTCTGTTCAGAACTAAGTTAAACACAAAGTAACATCCCGAAAAGGCAGGACTAATACGTTATGATTCAGAGAAGACAACCCAAACAAGTGAGCAGAAGTGGCGTAATGACAGAGAAACAAGAACAAGGCAAATAATAAGATTGAGAAAGAAATCAACTGGAAACCTCTTTCAATCAAAAGCTTGTCAATTTCCACGTGGGTCCCTGGAACCAGAACAAATTTGATTCCCAGCCCATGAAGAAGCGAAATATCCTGCAAGAAGAAGGTTTACAGCTATTTATACAAGCAAAACTAAAGGAAAAGGAAAGATAAAGGCAGAGAGAGAGAGAGAGAGAGCAATGAAAGACGTGCCATGAGAATATGATCCAAATCAGAGCGATCAATAATTTCAGCTGAAACTAAAACGACGAATGTGCTGCCTCTGTGAGCTAAAAAATAAGGCCAGGCTTCCCGAAAAAACCCGACGAACGACTCGTCCTTTTTAGCATTAATACTACTGCCGCTGCTTTCCTCCTCTAAAACATTGCATTTGATCAAGTTCCGTTTTCTCCCGGAATTAATAAGACCACCCTTTGAAGACGAGATAACAAAGGATGGGAATCGACTGAGCTTCCCCGAGAAAACATTCCAAATTCGAGGGTTTCTAATACTTGGGCGGTGACAACAGAATTGCGGCTGCTGCTGATGGTTTCTGAGAGAAGAAACGCAAGAGCTGGGAGACGAGGCAGCCATGCAAACTCAGAGCTTGGAATTTCGAAGCAAAAATGAAACCCCAAATTTACACTGCTTTCCTTTTTATTTCCAGTAGCTGAATTGGATTCTGTTCCGGCAGGCGGCGGCGCTTTTACTAAATTTACGTCTAATTTACAGCGCCGCGGATCGTTGAGAAATACAAATACTACTACTAGTAAGAAACTAATTAAAAAAAAAAAAAGAAAGGAAATCGTGACGGCGTTGGCGGGGGTGGACCCCACCTTCATTTATGTTATATGTCGGGAAATCGTTCAAAACGTCCCTCATATTTTGTAAAATGACTTTTTTCGTCCCTTACTTTTAAAAGTATAATTTTACGTCCCTTACAAATTCATATTGATCAAATTTGGTCCCTACTTAGGTTTTCGACTAATTTTTTATCGGAATTCATCACGTACCTTGCATGTGATTATTTTTTAGGGGTAAAATTGTCAAATCAAAATTTACATAATCCATTTATAATTCCTTACATTTCACAAAATAAATTGTTTCGTCCCTCACATTCACAAAATAAATTTTTCATTCCTCACATTTCACAAAATGAATTTTTTCATCTGACCATGTACACAAAATAGTTTTTTTTTTTTAAATTCATGTATATATCTATTTGATTTCACCTGAACAATATGAGTAGTATGTAATATATTTCTATTTTATTTCACTTAAACGTACTGTTCAAGTGAAATTAAAATAGATATATATAGGGGTTTAAAAAAAATTGTTAGTTTTTAATTGTTAATTATCGCATTTATTCATTATCAAAAAATTTTAACAATACACAGTTATATTCTGATTCTGAACCATTATTTTGTTACATTTGATAAATTCATCTAGTATTAAAAAATTAATACTACAGAATTATACTATGGGCGACGAAGACGAGTTTAAGTTACTACAGAATTAAAGTTCTAAAAGTGGACAGAGTCCCCGGCTGTGGCCGGATATGCTAAATTCCTTCTAAAGATTCATTCGATCGATTGGTCTGAGGTCATTGACAAAAAAAAAAAAGAGAGAAATCCGTAAAAGAGGGGGGAGGGAAAGGTTCAGGTACCAACCTCGAGTATGGAAGGCAGAAAAGGGCTGTCAACAATGTCTGCTGAGAAAACTAGGACGAAGGTGCTCCCCCTGTGGGCCTCAAAGTAGGGCTGAGCTTCCCACATGACTTTCACAAACAATTTCTCATCCTTCTCTGATGAATTATTGTTAGTATCATCATCGTAGTGCTCCTCTGCCACATTAGTAGCAGCAGCACTGCTACTTACTCCCAAGTCGCCATTGCAGCTGCCGCACCGCAATTTGGACCAGAAACTTTCCCTCTCCTTTGTTCTCAACGTTGATCCCAATCTTAGCTCGGTTCTGTCCATCAAATGGGCCGATACTATAGGAGTAGAGTTTAAGACGGCCATGGAAAAAATTACTAGCAGCAAACAAAGTAGGAGTAGGAGTATGTATGAACTTGAAGACGAAAGAAGGCAGTAACAGCGTACTTTTTGTTACTGCTGTTATGGAATGGAATTGCCGCTTTAATTAAGATATAAGAATGCTTAATTTTACAGCGAGTGTCACTGTCTTGTCGTGGCAAAAATATGCAGCGACCCGTTGGTGTACTAAGATCTTTATCATACGCTGGCTATATCTTATTATCAGTTGACGACAAAAAAAGAAGAAAAAATACTCCTATATTTGTTTGTTTGTTTATTTAGCTGATTTGAGTTGTGGGCGGAGAAGGAAATCTCTGTGATTTTCACACACTATTCGATGATAGTAGGTTACGTTGTCGTTTCCAGGGCAGTTGCATGACGATGCTACCATCAATTTCAACTTCGCCCTCCGACATATCCAATTTGGCATTAGACGAGAATTTTGAAGGCCATTGCGAGATCTAACCGTCTAATACCTCAAAGGACATCTTCTATCCCGTCTCTTCATCTTTAGTGGAAGGGTGAATTATTTGACAGAAATATTCCAAGGCATCATCGTGACGAACTGGCCCTTTTTCGTACGATAGAAAATTACAGTGTTTTTTCTTTTTTTGTAGCTTTTAATTTTGATTGCTATATCCGTCTGATTTCTTTTAGGGGGGGAAAAAAAAGATGCGCTATTTGACTCAACAACACGTCATTGCAAGGAGGTTTTCATTTACAGGCTACAGTTGACTTCATGAATCAGCGAGTCGCTGCTGCTGATTTGATCTTTAAATGCCAATAGTGCATTGAAGCCACTCGATCCATGATGTTCCTAGTAGATAATAAACGTACACGCTATCAAATGGTTAATCTGGTCAAGTCTAATATAAAAATAACGAGAAACTAAATCCATAATCACCTACAAACTCAATTCTAGCAACTAATGTACAATACACGATCAGTATTGGTTGAGCCGCACCATCCCCTTAGCCACCTTGCTCAACAACATACCCTCTATATCGTGTCTTTGCCACCACCTTGCAGTCACTAAAAGCTCAGAGCCAGTGGAACAACCTCTGCAGATAATTGGGTTTGGTAACTTCTTTGTTAGGGGCTAGAGTAAGTCTATCTGCATGAGCAGCAGCCCATATATTGAAATCTGGGGAAGAGACCAGGTTCTGCAGTGCCTTCTTCGTGGAATCTCTGGTAAATTTGTCCCACTCATCCTTTGAAATTTTTCTTCGGTAAGGAGTGGTATGAAAGGTAGAGTAGAACGCTTCTGAGTCTGTCAACTGCCTTGGAGACATGCTGGTAGAACCTGAAGGAAAAGCGGAAATAATTAATAATAAGCAAGAAAGAGAGCTAGCATATGTCTCGGGTGTAAAATCATAATGTTGTGTCAAAAGGTGAATCCACCTTGCAAGGTGCTGGATGGGGCTTCAGTGAAGGGCATAGAATCATGAGATTCTTTGACTGGTGATGCACACTTATCCTGAAATATCTTGCGCTTGAACTTTCTCAATCTGCGAAACCTTCGGCAAGTATTTGGCAAGCACTTCTCCATTAAAGAGCATATTAGACACTAAAAACAAATTTCAATACTATAAATTATGCTTCCTTGGCTGAAAATGAGCATGATGCCAAGCATTTTGGCATATGCAACATGGGTAGCTAATAGATGAAATGGAAGCTACCTAGAAAGGGCTATTGCAATCTGAACTCATAGGGTGACTCACCTGTATACGCCTTGCAGAAACTCAAGAGGGGTAAATCTCCCTAAGATTGATGCAACAAAAATTCCACAAAGCAATGCCGCTGCTGCTAGCAGAGGGTCAATAGAACTCTGAAGAATATGAAATCAGTACTCAGGTAGAGAACAAACAGAAGTCTAAGAACGGTCAAACAAACTCTAAAACACAGGTGAGAAGCTAAACCTGCAGAATCATAACAGAAGCCAAAATCCGAATGGACCAAGCTACAAAATGAGATACCCCAACATCAATATTTCCATCTTCTGTCAGTACAAGTTTGCGGACAACCCAAAAGCCCAACCAAGCTCCAGCAATGACAAGAAAAACCAGCAGAAATATTCCCAGCTGCAGAAAGTGACAAAATGCATCAAATAACTTTAATCCTAAACTGTAAGTGGAGGTAAAAAAAATCAGCAATACGAGGGATTTGAAAAGTAAAAATGCTAAAATAGAGATTGAAGGCCAAGGAAACAAAGAAACCCCGTCAACTTGGAGATGAGACTGAGCAAAATAGACTTAAAATTTCCGTCTCAAAGACTAAATCAGTTTCTCAATGCCAAAAGACAAGTAAAGTAAACTATCAGAAAAAATATAGGGAACTTACATACAGGATTGTACATGTCTTCACTAATACCAATCTCAGTGAGAATTGAACGCAACAATCTCGGCAAGTAACGAAGTAGAAAAGTGCCCAAACCAACCTGAAGATAAATTGAGAAGGTTGAACATAATCTTCATTTGCACACACTAAAGAATAGATAAAGTTTGATACCGACCACGGATGAATACAGGACTATCGCAAGTGAATTCTTCCTGCCCGTTGGAAGAAGCTTCATCCCCTGTCGACAGCATATTAGCAAAACAATAGTTAGCTTTTAAAACAACAAGTGTGTGTGTGTGTGTCTACATATCCAGAGAGATAGATATATATATATATATATATATAGAGAGAGAGAGAGAGAGAGAGAGAGAGAGATCAAATGTTAATTCAAACTGCCCATTGCGATCCTTCATTTTAAGTGCAACATTACAACTGATACGTATATGCCTGTCTGCAAGCTCGTCTATAATATCAAGTTGGAATGTGCAAAGTTCTTGACGAACATTTACAGTCAAATAGAAATTCATCTTGTATGAACATCACTGCAGTGTGACATTCATTTTCCATGAATATAAAGGTAAATTTACCAGAAACCTAATGAAGCTTACCTGGTACAGGACCATTAATATCACAAGAAGAATTCCCACAGCCATTGCACCACTGTAGTAAAAAACTAAGGAATTGCTAAGGAAGGAAGCCAACATCATAATGATAACTCCTAAAACAAGAATATAACACGATAGAAGAAAATTTTCTGCAAAAAAGATTGCAAATGGTTTGTTAAATAAAAGTATTACTAAAAGGAACGTCACTTAGTCATTTGATCCTAAGAAAACAACCTTCATCAAGGGAAACCTCAATAGGTTCTGTAGGGAAGCCTGTTAGCCGTATATCTAAGAACTTGTGATCAAATGGCGACATTGATCTCATCCATGACCCCTTGGTAAGTTTCTGCCACTGGCTTTGATTGCACATCCCTATACCAACAGTCAAATTCCTGCAATATCAAAGTAGAATTCAAACCTAGTATATAGCATGTGCACACTAAAAAGAAATTCATTTATAATATGGACAACTCAAAACCTAGCATATAGGATGTGCACATTAAAAACAGAAATTCATTTATACCATGTACAACTCAAACCTAGTAAGGTATTCAAAGTATAACATGTAAAAATTTAATAATAAGTAGCACAACCAATGTCTTCATCCACTACTTATCTAATTCTAAGCTGCAATCAGTAAGCAGCCAGGCTTCTTACTGCTAGGAGAACTATTTTGCTTCTAGTGTAAGATCAAGCCAAAAATTCCTAATTCCAATGTTATTTACTACAGAAAGATGTCTTCCAATAGGAAGGCAAGTTAATTGAACCCATTACATACTTTTCAGTTCAAGAACACTTCTTAATAATTATTGAGGCAACTGGTGAGCAGTATTGCTACATCTGGAAAACAACAAGAAACTTCTTTGCCATCAGATTAGTAGAGATGCTAAAAGACTTTTAGGTCTCCTTGAGCTAAAATAAGCTTTGGCAATCAATAGGAAAATGCCCCAACACAATTAGTTATTAAAAACATGTGCAGTAAATCCACATTCCGACTTAGATGAGAAGGATGCAAGTAACTGAAAACCAAAATGCAAAATCACGCACCTGTGGAAACAAACCTCTATACTGGGTGGACGACCACTGCTTCCTACATATGCAACTTTCACTCTGATAGTATTGGGAAACTTCTTCAAATGCTTCAGCCGTGACAAACCTTGAACCTTAACTCTTTCACAAAGCACTTTGGTTCCAGGTTTTACACCAGGTGATTTGTCAACTATTAAGCTTGGTATTAGCTGCAACGTTGTATTCTCAGTAACAACTGCAAGCATGAAAACAAGCAGTTATACATGCACAAAACATGTCTCAGAACACAGGCAAGTAGCTGCCCAGGAGATTTGACATTTAAATTTGGCATATATCCAATGTAAGACCAACGCAAAACTTGGGTTTGGGGATCCCTTCTAAGACTTCAACTTCAGGATGCATATTTTACACAACCTGGAGGTGAATTTTGACAAGATAATTACCATGAAGAAAGAAAACAGTTTCAACAGTAAAATAGAGTTGTGCCACTCCCACCCCTCGCGGAAAAATTCATTTCCGGTCTGTGTAGGCATTGCAGCATTAAGTGCTTGTGTATCAAAATTTGAAACTTCTAGAGGGATACAAACACTTAAAGCTTAGTCTACAGTAAATGAGATATAACCCCAAAAAAAATCCCCTTCTGCAGTACAATTCGTGATACCCAAAAGGCTAGCATATATACCATATTATATACGAGCTGCAGAAATCCATAATAGCGTAAGAATTAAGTAATGATTCATGAAAATGCACGCACTTTCACGAAATTACAGACAAGCGACAAACGCCTTATAAATCAAGATACTAACTAAAATTTTTAACACATCATCCCTTCCTTCTTCCAAGTTTTTTGGCAACAAAGTATATTACCACGACGAAGTTATTCGGCTCCGAGCTCTTCAGCCCTAACATCCAAGCACCAAAAACTTTTCTCTAGTCAGTTTTACTTTAATTGCACGAAAAAGTAAAACCAGCCGTCAAGTTTCTAGACTTTACTCAACTTTCCTCACTGTCACTTTTCCTTACTCAGAAATAAGCGGTTAATAAACATCAAAGGAAAACAATTATGTAAAGCCGTAGAATCTTGGGAAACATACCCAGTGTATGGTCGTTAGCAGAGACAATGGAGGGAAGAATTGAAATTGAAGTGAATAGGATCCATACAACGGGAAAAATGACCCGAAGCTTAGAGGTTGCAGCAGCGGTAGCCATGTATTCTGCGATTAGAGTAGAAAAGGGTAGCAGTTGAAAATACGAAGGCAGGAGGAGGGTATTATTGTTCTTTTGGTTCTAAAGTAAGGGGCCTCAATTAGTTAGGCCTCTACCAATTTACTCTTGGGGCCCAAACCAGATCCAAACTTTGCCCGCCTCACAGTTAAGCCCATATAAAAGTAATTAGAGAAGGGATATCCGAAATTTATCGGCCCAAAATTTATGGCTGTAACAAAGCATTCAACAGCCCAAAATTTATCGGCCGAAACAAAGCATTCAACAGCAAATGACAAAAGAAATCTGTAAACATGTCATGCACTTTATCCGTATGGTGATTCTATTCTATTTCTTCCTCATTTTTTGGATCCTGGATTCAAGAATTTCTTTGCTAGACGATGTTAAGTTCTTTGTTGTCTTAGCCGTATAATTTATGGAGTAGTATATAATTGAATCCAAAGCCGAAATACATGCAAGTCTAATCTTCATGGACAAATTATAATTCATCAAAATAAAATTTTGTAATAGGAGTGTACTGTCAACAAAACTGCAAATCATCCACCCCTTTTTTCTTTTGGCTTTGGAGGCAGAATCTTGACCTTAACCCAATGGGACGGTTGCGAAGTTATTTTCCAATAGTCCTGGCTCTCCCCCTATATACTGTCCTACATATATATATATATATATATATGTATGTATGTATGTATGTATAAATGCACGTTGTCTTTCCTTCATTGAGCAAGAAGATAAGTTGAATATCAAGCCCACGAATAGAACATAGAATCTATGATATACAAGGTGGTGCAGCATTGAAGGCAATTAGTTTTCGTGTTTTTAGGTACAGGCGGGGAAGTGTACCGAGATCACTCATTTAAACTGGAAAAAAAAGAGAGAAAAAATAATACGTGATCAAGAGCTGCAAGGTGCATCTGCAGAAAGCTTTTAAAGTATGACTTAAAAGGCACGACACCTGGGAGTAAACCCTCCACATAGATCCAGCGAAGACGTCACAAGCTAATAGAAATGAAATGGTCCCTCCCCGCTTTCATTCATTTATACAAAGAACATCAATGCAAGAGGGAGTTGTTCACGCAAATACAGAAAACTGGTAACTGATGACGAGTGCCTTTGTACATGCATGAATCATGCATCTTCTGAAAAAGCAGCATGCAAGAGAATCTATAATTTGTGCGGAAAGGTGATAAAGACGATCAGGAGTAGCACTAGGACGTCACTACGTTGTAGTAGAAGTCCTGGCAAATCTCTTAAGGCTGAGTTCAAGTTCCAATCTCTGCAATACTCTGTAAGGCTGGCTTCCACTGCCCCACATGACCAATATGCTGCCTTCCCACGCCTCTGTTGCTGCTGCTGCCGCCGCCCATTCCGCTACTGCTGCTGCTACCTGCTCCATAGCCCTCGTGTGCTCCCTGCAAAATTAAAGACACCATCAGATTAATTAAGACACACGCCTTGCTGGCTAGTTTATTAAAGGACATTAGTTAAAACAACTGAATAGGAGTGAGTGTACACAAATAGCTTAAAGATGAAAGCAAGCTAATTTAATCATGTATTACGCCAAATCAAAATTGATTAGTGCTCTTTTTTGGACCAAAAATAAATATAAGGTAGACTTCAGAAATAAATTCTGAGGTTGGCATTGGGGACCTAGCTATTACTATCAAATCTCAGTAGGGCATAGATTTAAAAGAAGTCAAACCAATTTCATAATGCATATATAACGGTCGCACAAAATTAACAATGCAATGGTAAACGCTCTAATATTAGTCCACGCACGCTTGAATATTCCTTCTTCCATTTATTATTTGCAGTTTGTTTAACTCCAAATATGAAATTGAAAACCCATGTGACTCTTTATGATTAACCTTACCAGAACCAGCCTATCTGTTAACTGAACTTTACAAATACTCCATTCTCCACCAAACTAATATATTCTCAAAGAAGTTCCCATGCTCTTGTGCGAAGCAAGGATTGGGTTATATACCTTGTACCTAACCTAACCTACCAGGTAAACAAGACATTTTTGCTTATATTCTTTTTATTTTCCAGTATTTTATAGTATGCTGTTTGATGATTAAATCTTTTTTTTTTAAATAAAGAAGATGGACGGTGACTGTCGCTAAATCTTATAATTTATTTACTACTCCTTCCGTCCCATTTTGATAGTCCTGTTTTCCTTTTTCGTCTGTCCCAAATTATAGTCCACTTTTCAATTGAAGAATGTAGTTGTATTTTAATTTTCCTAAAATACCCTTATTCAATGTTAAGTTGTTGTTACTATAAACCTATCCCATTTAATGAGAGTTGATTTTTTTTTTACTATCAATTCAACTTCTCATAAAGTTGTACTCTAATTAATGTGAGGGTATTTTAGAAAAATAGCTATTTAAATTGATTGTTCCAATAAAGTTAACTACTTTTTCTTAAACTGTGTGAAAAAAAAAACTAGAACTATCAAAATGGGACAAAGGGAATAGTATATATACTTGGGGGATAGTGGTAACAATATGTATTTAGCAACTAAAACAATAATTGGATTTGGGGCCAGCCTATTTTTCAAGGTCTCATTAATTAGTCGTTGGCTTTTAAGTATCTTTTTAGAACCACCACCATCTTTCCAGCGATTGCAATATCCGACCATCAGCATTCAGCAATAACTAGTAGGGGCTTGGTAGTTGCTATGACAATCATTTTTCTTTAAACTCTACCAATAGTTGGCTGCGTGCCACCTAACTTTTCTTACACTTGTATATGAAGCAGTAGCACTAAATTAATCCACTATGCTATCTTTTTTTTTAATTATTTATTTATTTTTAAAATCCACTATACATGTGTGCTTTCTTTAAAGCGCTTCAACATGTGCCTACGTTTAGTGCTCTTAAATTTTAGTACTTTCTACTTGGAATTCATACGATTCCTTCATGTGTAGACATGACAAAAGAAAAAGGAAGGAAGGTACGCACTATCTCGATTCGCTGTGAGAAAAAAGAAAGAATAAACTTGAGTACTGGTAGTAGTAGTACAAGTTAAAGCAAATTTAATATTTGACACAGAATTTTGCGAAAGTAAACAATTGAACTGGGAACGAAATGACGTACTTAGAACTGGGAACTGGGAACCTTTTAAATATGAAGGACATGTTGAATATGTAGTAGTAGTATTAAGTGGTAGAGTTAATTATTATTATTACCTTAATAAGCGACGAATTTCCATTCACCAATCTGGGCCTGGAATTGGAGTTGGGAGTCGGAGCAGACAAGTTAGTCTTGGTATCCAGAACGAGCCCACCACTCTCCTTTAGCAGTTTTCCAAGTTTCACCGATTTCTTGGCAGCAAACTCTTTCAGTACATCTGCGTTAGTAGCAAGCGAGCAACAACAAGACTCCTAATTAATTATCCTGTTTTGTTGTTGCAAGAAAATAAAAAGGAGTTGCAACAAGAAAGAAATAATGTCATGCCTTCGAAGCTGACGAGTCGATAAACTTGTCCCATAAGCAAAGAGTCATCAGGACGGAGAAGCTTCAGCTGCTTCACCGGTGTACCATTCTCCGACCTCGTCGCTGTCGATGAGCTGATGACAAGTGCGACGTAGTGGCCGGGGTTGGAAGACATGACCTCGTGAGCGCTGACGGACCAGTAAATCCTCTCGACTTTGTTCCCCGGATGCTGAATCACCACGGTGGCCGCTTCTGCCGCCTGGCAATTCCCCATCGATCAAACCCAAATACTCTCTACAACAACTCGTAGTTGGTACGTAGTATTTGCTTCTGTTGTGTTGGTGAGTGAACTTTATTAAGTAGTAGTAGTACTAGTATTGGTTGAGCTGAATGGTCCTCTCTTTTTGTTTTCGTGAGGCCAAAAAATACAAAAGGAAGGTACGTTGTAGTGAGAATTGAGAAAGAGAGAATTCCCCGGCAGAGAAGGAAAGGCAAAGAGAAGAAAATTTTACTTGAATTCTAGCATGAGCTTTGACCACAAAGCCAAGTCCCTATAATGGTGTAGGAGTAAATGTGAGAAAGTAGCGTGGCGTGGCGTAGTGTGACGAGGTGTCTGACGCCCGTCAAGTTCACCGACGTACGTTTAAGAATCCCAGAGAGACGTGACAAAGGGCACTCTAAAGTCTAAACAGAAGTGATTACGGAGGAAAGGAAGGAGGAGGCAGGAGGGAGGGAGGGGGACCGAAGGCAAGCCTTAATTAGAGAGAATTTCTTGAGTAGTATCTAGGTATATATATGTATATAGAGTAGAGTAAGGAGCGTGAGATTCCCCCATAAATAAATGGGATAACAGCCGGTGGTACTCCAGAAAAATTAGGTTGACTTGAGTTGATGAAGCCAACGTTAACGATGGAGAATGGTCGAAGAAGACATTAAGGCGGTGGAAAGTGCATTAGGACTTGTGATAACGATGGATGGATGGATGGATGTTGAGAGGAGAGATTAAATGGAAGAGAGAGAGAGAGAGATAGGGGAAAGGGACGTGGAGTGTTAGATGTGCCAAACTGCCCGACTGAGGTATTAAAAGGCCAAAAAAAGATGATGAGAAATGCAGGTTGGGGTTTATGACTTTGCGTTTGCAGGTGAAGGAAGGTAACAGTAATGCTTCTACCGCTGCTAGACTAACAGTAGTGGTGGGTCTAGAACGAATACACACAGTAGAAGAGATTGTTGATCCCAGGCCATGTTACACGAGTCATAATTTTTTTTTTTTATGGGACACGATAGATCTACGGACCGAGGGATTTGAAGAGATCCAAGAATAATTTGAAGAAAATTGAACCGAGATTTCAACTTTCAAACTCACCAGCAACAATTTTTTTTTTTTTTCTGAGGACCAACCTTCATTTTGCGTCATGTTTCTATAATTTGTGTTGTTCGATGATGGAGGTTACTTAACGCAAATGGATGATCATAAGTATTGATAATGTCCTTCTAACCCACCTTCCCATTCATCCATCATCCATCATCCATCATCCATCCCATAATATAGTACAGTATATCATAGTACCACAGGGTATTGCTAAAACAATTGGAGTACTTAGAATAAGAGTAACCGACGGTTACTAACCGCTTTACCTCCAATTTCATAGAGAATTAGTAATCATTTTTTATTTTTGGCCTTACGTTACAGATGTCAGTTTAATTTATGGTCCGACTCCATATGCAGTGATGTGATTGCAAGCAAGCAAGCGTACTTTAGATTCCCTCTCTTTATCTCCTCCCCCTCGGCTTGGATGCAGCTGCAAATTGCAATTAATTTCATGGCCTGATCAAGCTCTGTGAACTGTGATGCTGTCATGGTTGCGTAGTCTCGCAATCTTTGCCTTGCCAAAGTTCATTAAGAGCAAACCTACTTTCCCTCGACATCAAAGGAACATACTGCTCCTCTCATCCACCACCTCTTCCAAGTAGTACTACTGTCTACTGCTACCACTTGGTGAAATTATATACATCACCAATCAGTTGTTGATGCAGATGTATTTCTTCCATAGATAAAGATAAAGACGGAGTTTTTGAGCTCAGCAACCCCATTGCCCCCCCCCCCCCCAAACAAAACTCTCTGGTGATGAACCAGTAGCATATATTTCGAGAAACAAAATTTGGTGACCAATTTCAAAGTGGTGACTGCTCTACTGCTGGTAGTTATTTTTGCAAATACTAAAAAAGATCGGAAGGATTAAGGCCACTAGTGATTATGAATTTTAACCAAATTCTCAGTTTTGTTGGATTGGGGAATTCGGCAAAGAGATGGATTCAACGGCGATCGTGGTCCATGGATGCAGAGCAGAACAAGATGGTCAACGTCTATCCAGCTTGGTTGTGTTTTGCTTGCATTTTTCTTTCATTAAAAGTGGCCCAGTAGGCCTGTGCTCCTTGATAGGCCATTGACAACTCCTGACAAGTGTTGTTACATTTGGTTATATTTGCTCATCGCGGCCCAACTGAAAGTGGAACCAGAACCTGTTCAATTTTATTATTGGGTGGACTGTTCAAAGGTAATGTGTAGCAAACGGGCAAGCAAAGAACATGATGTGAAAATTGATAAAGAATAACCGAAAGATAAAAATGAGATTGGGAATCTGGCTAACAATTGTCTTCTCCATGTTTCGGATCCTTCCGTCTTCGATTGAGATAATACAGTAGCGATTCGCTCAAGGCCAAGAGTACAAATTTCTCAATCTTGAGATGAAAGAGCAGACAGCATTAAATAGTGGAGGTTGGTCTTCGTTTTCAGGAACCCTTCGAATTTATGTTGAGAACCACTGGACTTGAACCATCACATGAATTAAGCTGTGAATGATGTTTGATATGGATTCTGGATTGTACATGTACTGGGCCTAGGCTTCCTCAACATATATATATATATTTTTTTTGTCGATACGTTAACTTCCTACACTATGGAGAGAAGAGACCTAAAAAGGTCTTGGGGTAATGCGGAAGGGACTGAACCACCATCAGACGGACGAATGTACTACGCACTCACCAGAATTTTTTAAGTAAGCCTACATTTAATTGTGACAAATTGGCGGAAAACCACCAAGTCTTAGTGCATTGGTGGTGGCCACCAGCCCTTAGGGCTGGTGGTTAGGCTTACTCATTATTAGACTCAGAATGTTTCGGCAGATTCTGATATTAGTTTTTTTTTTTTGAAAAATAAACGAAAACTATTTATTAGATTGCTAGAATTCGTTCATCACTGACTGTTTAATAATGGTTAGAGGACAATTTTGAAGAATTCGGGCAGGTTCGGTGATTTAGCAAAAGATATCAAATTATGCGCAACCTTATTGGCGTCTTTAAGTATCCATATTACACCAATGATGCTTTGATCTGACAGGGAAGTGCGAATGTCCTCAATTATCCGAGCAAGAGCTCTTCTGTGCTATTAATCAACTTTTATGATCGAGATGCGTCGCCCTCTAATATGAACGTAGGGATCATCAGCATCTTTGGATAGGAGATGATTCGGGATGATTTTTCGAAAAAATATCGGAACACTTTTTTGATGTGATATATATGAGATTAAAAAAGTGGTTCAAAAATAAGGTTGATAATACAAATAAATTAGTGCTTATAAATAAGATGAGATAAAAAGATGGTTTAAAAATACGTTGATAATACAAATAAATCAGTGTTTGTAAATAACGTGTAAATAAAGTAGAAACCAAACAAATTCAGAGTGCTTTCCTTACAGCATGAGCTTCAGCAAGTTCAACATTTGGCTAGACCTTCCATTCTCTTTGATAAGCCAGCAATCAACTATGGATGACCACACCATTACCAAAAACTAAGCGTCAAAATTGACCTGGTAGTGGGGAGCAGGACGCATTGACCAGGACAGGGACGCTAGCCCCTTGTCAAAGTCCCATCATAACCACGGCATTTTATGTTGATGAATAAGAAACGTGAAAAAAAATCTGTTTAACAATTTTAATTTTTAACTGGGAGAAATAATGTTGAGTGTCATTTAATTCCTTATCCAAATTCCCTATTTCCTTTTCTTTTTATGCTCACTTTATGTTTAGTTACTGAGCTCATGATGGCTGGCTTGAGGTATTTAAAGAGTACGTAGCATTTTTCCCAGAACAACAACAACAACAACAACAACAATACAAGGTATGTAGCCTAGAACTTTTTAAGTGACGCAAGCTCAAATATAGAATTAATGAAAAGTGGTTAATTATATACGTTAGATGTTCATTCAATTGTGCTTCTTAAATCTCAAGCACCGCCAAACTAATACTAGTAACAACATGGGTTACTCCAAATGCAACTTTACAAGGAACTACATCTATGAATAGAACCAAAGTCGTGGTAGGTCCTATAAATCATCATATCAAAAATTGAGGCCTCGCAACAGTACTGCCAATGTTTTTAAATATCATACGGCCCTTTTTTATTTCTTTCCTTTTATTGCTTTTATCCTGAGAAGCTAATATATGAATTTCATGTCACTTTTTGTTATATGTATATATAAACAGAAATGCGTTGTATTTTATTCTAAAGTATTTCTTTCCTTTTATTCACCTACCGTTGTATTTTAACAAAATACGAGGTTCACTAAAGAAAGCTTTTCTCAGTACCATATTCCCCAAGTCACAAGTGGGTAGGCAGGAAGTAGCTTACTGTAGAGATGCTAGAATAGATAGCTGTCCAAATCAGGGTCAATGATTCGACAAAGATAATTCGTTGACGAAAGGACCCACCAACAATAAAAATAAAAAAATGGAGCCGTCAACTTTTGCGAGCTTCCCGATTTCCGAAGGTAATTTTGGCATATAGTAATACATTAATAGGCGTGCCAAAACCGCAACCTTAAGAGTTAAGAATACGACGAAATCATCTCAGCATCTCCATGAAGAATCTCTCCACTTGCCCCTCTATTCCATTTTTCTTGCTTTCTTGATGGCTTGATATTTATTCCGTTGTCACCATCGAATTTTGTCGCCCGTCTTCGCCCTCTAACTTCCGTATTGCTCCTGATTTATATCAGCTCAGCGGTTTAATCTTTTCTCCTACCTCCCAACCCTTCATTTAGGCTTTTAAACATTGGATTTGACCCCTTTGTAATTGTAATTCTCGCCCCCCAAAGTATTCTTTCTCTGGGCAATTTATCCAGTATAAGTACACACTTATATGCACATCTCAACCTGAATTAGGATCCTACTCGGCCTTCTTTCTGAATTGATTCTTCAATTTGAGGTGCGTCTTTCATTTATTTATTAAATCCAGTTAAGAAAACAAAAACAAAAAAGACGGTTTTTTTTTCCATCAGATCAAGCGGAATTTTTAGTTTCTTGATCACTCCTAAATGGTTGGTTGAGCAGAAAATGGGCAAGGATCTAAGGGATTTTGCAGAGACAAAAGTTGGGGGAGGATCATGTGACAACGATCAAGGGGTTTACAATGGTTCAAAGGAAGGGAAAGGGAAGAGATTGTGGAAGAAGGTGAAGTACCAGCTGGTAGAGTACCACTCGTTGCCTGGCTATTTAAAGGACAATGAGTACATTCTTGGTCATTACCGGTCTGGATGGCCTCTCAAGCATATACTGCTCAGCATTTTTACCATTCATAATGAGACCCTCAATGTCTGGACGTGAGTATTCTATGCCATTCCACCTACACAACGCTTACTTCCTTTGCTTTATCAACTTGTCCAAATGTTTGTTTTGCTAGGTTAGGTTAATTATTGTTCCCTAAATTTTCTGATTTTGCGTGTCTTTGCACAAACAAACAGCTATGTTGACTGGTAGCTAATTGACAAGAAATAGCCAAAACTTTAGTAGCATGCATTAGAATCTTGATGAGTGTGGAGTTCCTCCCGAATTCCTAATTACTAGTACTTTGCAAAACAACTATTTTGCTATTTGGAGTAGGCGCCAGGTCCTTTCTGATGTCCTCAATAGATTACATTTTCTGTCTTGCCATCAAGAATTCGCGGTATTGTAACCGCATACTATGTGGATTACCAATGTGACGAAGGCAAAGGAAGCCTTAGATTAACATTGGCTAGGGTGGCTAAAAATGAATCAATTTAAGTTTTATTACAACAGCGTTAATGGAACAAATATCGAAGGTTGAATATAAATATTGCTCCTGTTACCACCACTGCTTTTACATTAGGGCCCTTTCCTTTTTCGCCATCATCACTTGGCGCAAATAATAGATAGGAGCTCCAGTTTTTAGTAAAGCTTCTCACAGAGGCATGAACTGGTGTTTGTTGCAGGCACTTGATAGGTTTCTTTCTCTTCCTTTCCCTCACCATTTATACAGCAATGAAGGTCCCAAGCGTTGTGGAACTTCCTACTTTACAACATCTCCCTGATGTTTTGAAGAAAGCTGATCTTCACAAATTGCAAGAAGAATTTTTGACTTGCCTTCCTTCCTTGCCACACATGCCTGATTTGCAAAAATTTCGAGATGAGTTGAAGACCTCATTGCTTTCCATGGATTTGTTATCATCCCCATCTACTTGGCATATTGTAGAGCTCCTCACCAATTGTTTGCCTGAGCGATTCTTGCATAGCAACCATACTGATGCCTGTGTTCTGGTACTGATTATTCCTTGGCTCTTAATTACAGCAAGGAATCCACTTTGTATATCAGAGCATGATTTTGTGTTTTTGAATTCTCTCCTGTCTCCTCATTATAGTCTTCTTTAAGAGCGGGAAACTTTCGCAGTCAAATTGTCACCCTGAAGAAATGTGCATTCTAAGAATCTGGCGTAGGTAGTAACTGTTACACTGAGTAAAATAAGTTGTGGCTATCCATGTCATCTTTCTGATAGAGTCCTTAAGGTTTTTTGTTTAATAACTTTGTCTGTGAGGCCTCAAAATTTCAAAATATTTTTCACCTTGTAAGTTTCTTAGTTCTCTTTGATCAGTCCACAATGGCACTTATTTTACTCTTCCATCCTGTTTGGTTTACTACTTGATCTAAATCCACTAAATTCTTTTGTGCTCTTATTGAAAAATAAACCCATGTGGAATATACATGAATCTGAACGTAAGCTACCTGGATCTGTGAAATTGACCCATTTATTAGCTTATCTGTCCTTGCTTTCGCTGTAAATTAGTTTGCAGATTCTGATTCTGTAATATGCTCTATATGATATGTTACCTTTTTCACTTGCCTCAGTAGGCATGTGATGTGCTCTGTATGGCATATGATCTTAGTCAAATGTATCTGTATCCAAGATAGTTGAAAATTCTTCACAAATCAGGTAATTAGGGTCTGCTTAAAGCTTGCTGCAGATTGGCTTACTAGGTATCTGTACAGCATTTTATTCGGGATATTAATTTTTTATTCATCCGAACTTTCAAAACATACATTCACTTCAGAGTTGTCACCAGCAAATTGTGTTTTATCAACTGTTTTGGTAATTCAGCCTAAATTTCTCCTCCATCTTATTTTCCTTGGCTTTAGAAATCATCAGAGATGAGTTTACACCAACTTCATTACCTCTGTTGAATTGTTTAGTAGGTTGAATTTTGAACTTCTGATGTGGTTTTACAATTTGATAGTCTTTAAGTGCACATGATATCTCAATCATAAGTTCAGGATCTTTTTGGCATGGTGTCATGTTTAGAGTCCTCTCCTATGTGATTAATTTCATCCTGAAGGCTTAAAGTTCACAATTTCGGTGCTTTGCAATGCCTTACTTTTGAATTATCTACTGATATAGGAGATGATTTTTTTTTTTAACACTTGTCATGTTGTAACTGCTCATTATGGGGTTGTGGAGTGGTATCCACCCTGCTTTTAGAAAATTTCAACGATGATGTTACCTCTTCTTTGATTTCTGCTTGTCAGTCATATGACTGTATATATTATTTTGCTTCAGTTTAGATAATAACCTGAAAATTTGCTGGATTAATTTTCTTTTTGGAATTCTGAATTTTAGGTTTGTAGACCTAACAAGCAGAGGTCTTGTATATAGAGAATATTTGGAACACAAATTCTTCTTTCTTAGCCATAATTATGTATTGCAAGTAATTTTGATTCTTTGTCCAAATTTTGGTGTTTTGATGCAAAAATGATTTCATTTTCATTGTGCATCTGTAAATGCTCTTGATTCCCTACTTCTGCGAGAAAGATTTCATTTAAAGCAAGTGTATTGAGTCCCTAATTCTGTATTTTCTGTTACTTCTTTCTGATTCTGTGGAACAGAATTTTTTATTGATGATTTACATGCTTCTGATGATCTAGGATTCCCCTCTTCCGAATCAATGATCTCTTTCTAGTTAAATTGTTTTCTCGTTGAACTTTGTTGGCAAGAATTTCATGTGCAGCATTAAGATGAGCATTCTTTGGCATTTCTCGTGCTGTGTTTGCAACTTGAACTTGTACAGGAGATGCAACGGACCAAACTAATCTCATGTGAAACTTTCTGCATCTATGAGAAACTAAACGCATGAACTTGGAAATGTTCTTTTGTATCTTGTTCTGTTTCTTACCTTGGATAATTGCTGCTAACATCTTCTCCAACATGACTCGGTGCAGCGTGGCATGAAGGAAGATGTAGCTAACATGATAGCACCGTTGCTGGTGAGACCGATTACACGCTGGCCATTCTTTGCTTTCATGGGTGGTGCTATGTTTTGCTTGCTGGCAAGCAGCACCTGCCATTTGCTCTCATGCCACTCGGAGCGTTTATCATACATCATGCTCAGGCTTGATTATGCCGGGATTGCTGCTCTAATCTCGACCTCCTTCTATCCTCCTGTTTACTATTCCTTCATGTGCTATCCATTCTTTTGCAACTTGTACCTGGGATTCATTACTATTCTGGGAATTGGTACCATATTGGTTTCCCTTCTACCAGTATTCCAAACTCCAGAATATCGTACCATGCGGGCATCCCTCTTCTTTGTGATGGGGTTGTCAGGTGCGGTGCCAATTCTGCATAAGTTAATTCTATTTTGGAACCAGCCTGAGGCACTTCATACAACTGGGTATGAACTTCTAATGGGAGCTTTTTATGGTATTGGAGCACTGGTCTATGCCATGAGAGTTCCTGAAAGATGGATGCCTGGAAAGTTCGATATTGCTGGGCACAGTCACCAACTCTTCCATGTGCTTGTAGTTGCAGGGGCTTATACCCATTACCGTGCAGGGCTAGTTTATCTAAGGTGGCGGGACCTGCAGGGTTGCTGAACTTCTTGTGATTAAATGGCTATCTGTTGATGTTGTACTAGGATTTTAAAATTTATTCTGGACTAGTTTTGGGTGTCTTAGAGTCGAAGTTGGAAGTAAAAGTCTGCTACCCAGTATGTCTGTAGATCTGTACCTTTCGTTTTTGTTATTGCAGTGAATAACTAAAAAGAATCAACTTGGAGTAATATTTAACTTTAGATTTTGTTCCCGTGTGGATCTGGGTTTTATGTGGGGAGGACAAAGGGTACGCGATACAGAACCAGTTTGTACGCATTTTCTGTTATGCTATTAGATTAAACTTAAAAATGCTTTTCAATCGAATGATATCTGCAACGGAAATTGACATCCAAAATTATCTGCTGAAGTTTTTTAGTTGTAACTCGTTGACCTTCCACAGTTCCGAGCAATGAACCCAAAAGAAGCAGGAATTTGGTTTTTCTTACCGTGATGCGTTCAACGTTCCAGTAACAGAACCTATATTGAAGACCATGCAAAACTGAAAGCTTGAAAAAAGGGAAACCAAGGTCATTAATTGCCGAAGATGGCAAGAGACATTTACGGGCAATCGCCACAAACTGTGGAATAGACAAAATGATCATCATTATTTGCTCTCGTTGAGAGTCGAACTCAAGACCTCCCGCTTACTAAACGGGTGCTCTAACCAACTGAGCTACGTGAGCACGTTTGGTCAGTGATGCTCTCATTCCTATTACTTTTTTAAATAATTGCACGCCCAACCCCACAGAATCTCATCACATGACTGCAGTGCCAATGTATTCCCGGGAAAAGGACCCAGTATGATTGGGGTTGGGGACGGTTCCATCTGATTGTTGTTGTATTTTGTACAGTACTTAGATTACAATGGCATTACATTATTTTACTCAAGGTAAAGGCAGTGTATATGAATGAAATACTTGACATATATTCAGTAGAATATTATAATAAATTGTATATAAGAAGCTTGAACATGTACAACAACCGGATGGAAGGCACAAAACATAATTGCATTGAGCTCTTATCCGAACTCCTAAAGCGAACCGTAATGAACCAATCTTTATAATGTTTATGACCTTCGTTAGGATTATGATCTTTATTGCCTACCTCATAAGGAAGTATAGCCCACTAAGGGTGCATTTGATAAAGTTAAAGTTTGAAATTTGAAATTTGAATCCATTAAATTATTAAATTGTTAAGTATTAAATCTAATATATTTGAATGCTTATTACATTCAATGGTAAGTGAATAGTTTAACACTTATTTTTGTGATAAATTTTGCTTAGAACTGTAATCGAATCGAGCTGCTTGCGAGTAGTTTGGTCAAAAACTTGACTTGGACTCGAGTCGAGTTCGAGTAACTCAATAAGTCGAGTTCGAGTATTCAGATGCAATGTTCGAAGGTTCGTCAAGTCTTATCGAGTTTTTTAATTTTAATTCTTTAATATATTGTTATTATGAAATTACTTTTATACCAAAAAAAATGGTTGAATTTACAAAATATTTCAAGTTGTACGAAATTTTTTAAAGGGCAATAATATCTTTTCATTTAAAAATTATCAAAAAAATAAAATTTTTTGACTCAAACTCGATAAAACTCGCATTGACTGAAGCCAATGCGAGTCGAGCTCGAGTTCTGTGAGCAATCATCAAACTCGAGTTCAAGTTCCAATAATACTATTTGCTCGAGCTCGAGTTCGAGTATAGCGATATTCGACCTCGATTACATCCCTAGTTTTGTGTAGAAAATTCAATGTCTCTTAATTAATTTAGATGTTTAATTTTTTATTATCAAAAAGTTTGAATATGTTAAGATCTGAATCCATAAAATTTAAGTACTAAATTGGGTTATCAATCAGACCTAAATCTCAGGAAGATTACTTCCAAAAGTAGGAGAGAGAAGCGGGTTAGTTCGGAAAATACTAAGCGTGGCCTCTTCAAGTGTAGGGTATACAATATACCCTTCATTGCTTTACTTATTCCTTTCTAATTCTTGGGTAGAATTCACTCTACATGTATATATATATCTTCCGAAAGTCGTCATGGTTTAGGAAAATAAACTTGTAGATTTTGCATAATAAATTTAAGTAATTCGAAGCTAAATGCATAAATTTAAGTAGTATTTGATCTGTGAGCATATATATGCTCCGCCCTTAAAGACTGACTAACGTTTGTTAATGGAGATTTCTTTCCTTTTCAGTTCTCAGGACAGTAGCCTTCTCAAATTCCAGACGCATGACACTGAGATACGCAGTAAATCCCGAGAATTGACGTTAATAAAAAGGCAATAAATAAGGAAGCCTCAGCTGATATCTCGACCAAAATGTCGGTGCAATTTCCACGTGTCAGAATCAAGAGATGCACCCTCATGATCCACATTCCATACCAGTCCACAGACGTAAGTGGAACCGACCGACCCCCAATTAAAATTTGGGGAAAATTTTAGAAACCTTCCTTGAGGTTTCTAACAATGTCACTAGCCTCCCTTAAATTTTATAAAATTATACAAACCTCCCATGAAATTAAGATTTTAATAATAAATTACTCCAATTAGAAAAGGCAATATTAAAAAAATATTTTAAGAAGAGAAATAAAATTTGATTTCATAAATATCCCTTATACATGCATGTAACTTGTATTAGTAAAAGAATGAAAATAATTAAAATTTAGAAATAATTAATACACATATTTTACCACTCAAAAAGTTTATATTTAATAAAATTAGACAACACAAAAAAGCAACAAAATTACACTAATGATCACAATATTCAACAAAATAGACTAGTTATCATTTTTGACGTGATGTTTATTATAATTTTTGTGATTTTGAACAGAAAAATTTTCAAAATTTGTCTTTATTTTTCCTCCATTCTCCTTTATTAATATTTAACAATTAAGTAATTAGAACATTAATTAATTATTAGTAACTAATTAACAAAAATAGCTATTGAAAAACTCTTTAATGATGAATGATGACCTGTATTTAGAAAATAACATTAATTGATATATCCAATGAAGGAAGGAGGGAAAAGAAAGACAAAATTTGAAAACTTTTCTATTCAAAATCGTAAGAATCATAGCATACATTATTTTTAAAAAAATGACTAGTCCATTTTATTGAATCTTATGATCATTAGTGTAATTTTGCTGTTTATTTGTATTATTTAATTTATTAAATGTAAATTTTTTGAGTAGTGAAATATATGTATTAATTGTTTCTAACTTTTAATTATTTTTATTTTTTACTAATACAACTTATATATATGCATAAAGGATATTTATGGAACCAAAATTTCATCTCTCTTCTTAAAAGTATTTTTTTTAATATTACTTTTTCTAATTAGATTAATTTGTTATCAAAACCTCAAACTCAGGGGAGGTTTATGTAATTTTGTAAAATTCAAGGGAGGCTGGTGATATTGTTAGAAACCTCAAGGGAGTTTTCTGAAATTATCCCTAAAATTTAAAAGCCCCACCCACTCTCAATAATAATCACCACTGTCCATTAAAACAAACGAAACATCGGCAGCAGCAGAGCAAACTCAGCTCTAAACTGCTAAAGCAATGAAGTTGTAGTTGCAAGTAGCAAGGAAGGATTACGATCATCACTCCTCACCATCCAATACACAGAAGCCACGCCCACGCAATCCAATGCTGAGCAGCTTTGCTTTTACTGTCCCAGACTCGGCCAAATTACTCTTCGGCGTCCATTCAGTCAAGCGGCGAACCACCTCTAGCTGACGCACTCAATTTTCCAGATGGCCATAAACTTTCACTAACGGACGAACCTCACCTCCACCTAGGTGGCAAAACCGGGCGCAGGCGCTTTCGTCGCGCCCTTAAAATGCTATCTCCAGACCTGTCACACCTTCAGACAGCAGCCACCATGCCTAAGCACAACAGCCTCCTCCGCACCAAAACCTCGTCGTTCTTCTCCAGCTGCTTTCTTTACGCTGCCGGAACTTCCGCTTCCTTTTTGTTAGCCTGGGCCATGTGGTCCTTCTTCGGTAGCCCCGCCCCATCTGCAAATCCCTCTTTCTCGAGAGGCCTAGCTTCCGAGGCTGCCCTCAGCTGCCCCGCCGGGAAAGCGGGTCACAACCGGAGCTACGATCCGCCCGACCGGACTTTCTATGACGACCCGGAATTGAGCTACACCATTGAGAAGACCATCAAGAACTGGGATGAGAAGAGACGGGAGTGGCTCGAGAAGCATCCCTCGTTCGCCGCCGGAGCAGCTGACAGGATTTTAATGGTCACGGGCTCTCAGGCGACGCCCTGCAAGAACCCGATCGGGGATCACTTGCTGTTGAGATTCTTCAAGAATAAGGTGGACTACTGTAGGATCCACGGCTACGATATCTTCTACAACACCGTGCTGCTGCAGCCGAAGATGTTCTCGTTTTGGGCAAAAATGCCTGCCGTGAAAGCGGTCATGTTGGCCCATCCGGAGGCGGAGTGGATCTGGTGGGTAGACTCAGACGCAGCCTTCACCGACATGGACTTCACGCTGCCGCTGGATCGCTACAAGGCCCATAATTTAGTGGTCCACGGCTGGCCTCACTTGATTCACAAGGAGAAGAGCTGGACGGGGCTGAACGCGGGAGTGTTTCTGATGCGCAACTGTCAGTGGTCAATGGATTTCATGGAAGAATGGGCGAGCATGGGGCCTCAAGCCCCGGAGTACGACAAATGGGGCGTGATTCAGCGGACGACGTTCAAGGACAAGACGTTTCCGGAGTCAGACGATCAGACGGGGTTGGCTTATCTGATCCTGAAAGAGAGAGAGAAATGGGGGAGCAAAATTTACATGGAGGATGAATATTATTTTGAGGGGTACTGGATGGAAATCGTGGGGACGCTGGAGAACATCACCGACGCGTACAGGGGGATTGAGAAGCGGGAGAGGAGATTGAGGAGGAGGCATGCAGAGAGAGTGGGGGAGAGTTATGGTCAGGTGTGGGAGGAGCACCTTAAGGACGCTGGGTATGGGAGGGGGAGTTGGAGGAGACCGTTCATGACTCACTTCACGGGGTGTCAGCCTTGTAGCGGGGACCACAACCAGATGTACTCTGGACAGTCTTGCTGGGATGCGATGCAAATTGCTCTGAATTTTGCTGATAATCAGGTGCTTAGGAGATACGGGTTCGTGCACCGGGATTTATTGGATACGTCCACCGTCTTGCCTCTGCCGTTCGATTACCCAGCGTCGGACCTTGTTGAAGGCGCTGCCTAGAAATATTTTATTCTAACCAACTGTTTCCTAGTTTTGTACCATCATCGGAGGCTTTACTAGTAGTATCATTTTTTATTTCTGAAACGATTAGTATCATATAGAAAGAAGGTATATATCATACGCTCCGTTTGAATTAGCTATTTTTTGAGATATTTTTGAAAAATTTTACTGTAGCAAAGTTTTTAAAATATGTTTTAGAATATTTTTAGAAAATATTTTGGAATATTTAAGAGTAAAAAAGTTTTTAAAATATATTTTGAGATATTTTTTAAAATTTTAAAAAAATTTAAACTAATTTTTAGATTATCTTTTAGAGTACTTTTAAAAAAATTTTATTGTATTTGAAAAATTAGTTTTTGAAGAACACCCAAAAAAACAGGAGATCCAAACAGAGCCATAGTTATGAAACTACTATTACTTTACGTGTATCATTTTGAATATTATGGGCTCTTAGCAGTACGTGATTGCATATATTCTTTTTTTCCGTTTTTCATTTTTTGGGCACCATGGAGATGTATTTTCTCTGTTGTAAGTTAGAGCTGGGGGCCTTATAAAGTGTTAATACATGTACTGTATATGCTCTCCTAGTATTTTTCTTTTAATTTTTTTTTTGGTTGGGGGTTGATCGGGCACGTTCTAGCAGAGTATAAAAGTTAAGTATTGCTTTAGTGATGATGTTTTATGTCCCCTGAGCCAAATGAATCTGATTCTCCTCTCACTTATTGCTGTTGTGTTGTAAGTATAGGTGTTTGCGCTTTTCTATTATTCCGATCAAGTGGCTGTAGTTAAGTGGAACAGAGATAGCAGTATTTGGTTAGTGAGTTTTGACTAAGCTAGCTCAACGTCGAATGAATGAATGAATGGGATGGGTCGCATCAGCTCTTTTTATGCCCCGAATTCGATCTCATTCTCGCGGTTGTGTTGTTGTCACCCACGCTTGTAACATACTGGAAAAAAAGCCTTCACAAAACCATCATTCTGCTGCTATGCGCTACTTTGAGCAATGAAATTCTCCTATTTAATAGTTGCACGACGCGTGCGACTCAGGATGAAAGGTGTGGATTTACTTTCCCATTTTCCAATTTCTTTGCCGTTGTGCTTTCACGATCCCCAATCTACGTGGTAGATGCCGTAACAAGTACTGCTACTTTGATAAGAAAAAGGAACCCAATGTAATGTAAAGGTTCGGAGCATTAGAACTTGTTTGGATATTAAATTTTTTTACATGCATCAAACCATAAAAAGTGTTAAAATAATTATTTTAAATAATACTTTAGTCTAATTACTCATTAGAATCTAAGCCACCTACTTTTCTTTTTCGATTTTTCCTTCCTTCTTGATCATTTGTCGTGAATGTCAAAAAATTAATTATTAGAAATTCAAAATTTGTAGTAATAGGAGTCCAAGTCGAATTCATAGGAAACAATTGAAACTTTTGATTTTTTTTTAAATAGTAAATAGTAAATTGAGATAAGTAAAACTATCGCTAGAACTAAAACAATAATAATAAAAATAGAAGATAAAAATAATAAATAATGAGCCTAACCAAGGACATGAAGATCTTTATTTTGATTGATCATCAACTCCTAAAGACCTAATATTTAATCAACTATTTGGCCTAGGTTGCCCTGGACGTCAGTAATAACTTGCGAATTCTCTGACTTCAACAATCAGAATGACGCATTCAAATTGTATTCTTGTTATTAGATAATCCAGGTATTGATGCAATCTCAATTACTCTAATAACATCATTAAGAACCAAGAATCAGCCAAAGATGACAATAACTCGTGACGCACATAGTTATTTAATTAACACCATGATTTTCCCTAAGGGTTCACAAAAGAGGACAACCAATTGCTAGCTTTATTTGTCACGTAGAAATACCAATACAAGATAATTACGGATTAAAATTAGAATTTTGGCACGAAGAATACATATAGAGAGAATAATTGACCGCTTACTCTACAATACATGTATCGATATAGAATAAAATCAAGAAATCACAGATAGTAAATTAAATATTTAAAAGATCAAACCCGATTTCATAATCATTGAAATTGGAATTGCAAATGAATCGAACTGATAACGAGTGGCTTGATTTCAAGTTTGAATTGATCAAGTAAATTCGAATTGACCAATTCGAATTCGATTTCGAACTCGAATTCAAAAATACTAAATTCGTTAATTCGGGAACTAACTCGAACTCGATTATATATATTTTTATTTTTTTATTAGTAAAATTACACATATTTCTCAAATATTTTATTATTTATTAAAAATTATTATTTTATTTATTTTTAAATAATAAAATAGTTATTTTTTTATTTTTTTGATCTCAAGTTCGACTCGAATTTGAGTAGAACTCGAGCTCAAACTTGATATTTTGATCTCATCGAACTCAAGTTCGAGTTCGAGATTCGTAAAATTATATTGAGACTCGACTCGATTAGACCGAAATTCAACTCGGTTTGACTCGTTTATACCCCTAGTTGAAATAAATACTTCAATCCTTGGTTGGAATAGAGAACTAGTTAAATATTGCCTTTAAAAGAGAAACAGAGTTGTTCATAGTCAAACATTAGTTCTACTTATTCTAATCTATTCCTAAAAATGTAGAATATGAAAAAATAACGGCTATAGGCCGTTCTTCTTGTCCGGCCCCCCTAGAATCGACCAAAGTCTCCTATTTATAGCGTTAGGAGGTAGGATTTTTGAATTGTAATTGGATAAGTGTGTTAAAACTAAGAAAACACACGTCCATCTAATGTCGGGTCTTAAGTTGGGTTGCAGGACAGACGACGCCCATTATTGTTTAACTTATAAATTTGAATGAAATCAAGTTCAACTTCAAACGCCCATTAACGGCTGTTTTCGTGAATTCAGCATTTTCCTTTCAAATTGAATTCCTTGTATATCATTTTCATTCCAAACACTTTTTAATCTATCCAATTATAAAGCACACCTTAAATAGTACTTTAAAAGATAAAATATGCACAAAATCATAGTAATAGAGGAATATAAAAACATAACAGTTAGGATTCATCACTCCTCTCGTCCGTGGGGAGGGGTCTGCATGGTTCCTTTCTATTGACTTTGATGCCCTAAAAGGCTAAAACTATCTGTTTATTAAAGCATCATTTCGAACATGTTCTCTTTTTTTTCCCTTAGGGGGGATTTTTTCAAATGTTTTTTTCAAGAAGACAGGACTTTCCCCCCGTACCAATTCACAACAAACAAAAGATTACACAGATTAAACATTTGATTCAAGAACTTTTCGGAGCATATTTGATTATTGTGCATTTCCACCATTTTGTCAATCAACTTTTCGAGCGTATTAATTTTTGTGTCCCAACCTATCAACCCTACTCAAAGCCGAAGGACTTGGGATAGAAGTGCACCAATACGCCTCTGGTTAAGAGCAAACCTCCATCAGAAGTCTTAATAGTACCAAGAGAAAAACTGCGATTTACCCTGCTTAACATTAGCATACTCTACTCTAGATCCTCCGCCCAAGCCCCAAAAAAAAAAGCGTTAATCTTTTTTCTTCCCTACGAGATGGTTGTTAACAGTTGAAAGGAGGGAAGTTCTGGTATACAGATTCTACATCGTAATTGGGGAACTGTGCAAAAAGAACAGCACAAAACAAAAGGTATTAGTCTAATACTCTGCTAATAGTGCAAACAACCAAATAAATTCTCTTTTTATATTGACAAAAAAGCATTCGTAAAAAGCTCTTGCACTTGAAATTCACTCGATTGAGGAACTTGGTGAAGCCTCCGTGAGAATCGTTTGCTTTTGTTCTCTCACTTCACCATTTTGATCGATGGATACAAAGAAAGCAAGACAAAACTATACAAAATACAGACACAACAACCCCTTACTTACCTCCTCCACTTAACTCTACACCAATTCTTCCTTCTCGTCGGCCGGAAAATCAAAGGGAACTGGAAACACCGACGACCCATTCCTAAATCCGGGTGGCATAAACCATACCTCCGGAGAACCTGGTTATCGGCAAAATTCAGAGCCTTCTCCATCGCAACCCAGCAGGCGTTCCCCTTGTACGCCGGGTCACGTTTCCCGGTACACGGCTGACATCCGGTAAATGAGTAATAAACGGCCGTCTCCACCCACTATTTCCAAAACCACCCGCATCTCTCAAGTACTTCTCCCACACCTCATCCAAGCTCTCACTCACCACTTCCGCAACTCTCCTCCTCAGCACCGGCACCTTTGCCTCTGTATCCAAATACTTCTTAATTATGTCATTTAACCTCCCCACAATTTCGACCCAATAGCCATGCAAGTAATACTGATTTTCCAGATAAATCATGTCTCCCCATTTCTTCTTTTCCCTTAATAGTAAATAAACTAGAGACGATTGCTCATCAGCTCCTGGAATCACCTTATCCGAAAGGGTGGACATTAACGTTTCGCTCCAATACTTGTAATCGGGGCTCCGCGGGCTCATGCTTCGCCCAAACATCCAAGAACTCCAAGGACCATTCACAATTTCTCATCAGAAAACTCCCGGTGTTTACGGCTACCCAGCTCTTCTTCTCGTAAACCAAGTTGGGCCAGCCGGGTACCACGAGATTGTGCTCCTTGTACCTCTGTAACGGAATTTTGAAGTCCATGTCGGTGATGATGGCATCCGAGTCCATCCACCAGATCCACTCGGCTTCCGGGTGGGCCACCATGGAAGCTCGAATTACAGCTACTTTAGCCCAGACGTTGCACAATTTCGGATCAAAACAAGCATTACTGTAGAAGATATCGTAGCCGTGGATTCTGCAGTAGTCGGCTTTGTTCTTGAAACCTCTGAGGAGTAGATGATCGCCGATGGGGCTCTTGCAGGGTGAGGGCTGTGATCCTGTGAGGAGGAGTATGCGGTCTTGGACGTTGTCGGCAAACGAGGGGTGAAGTTTCAGCCATGATTTTCTCTTTTCGTCCCAGTTATCGATGGGCTTGTCTAGGTGTAACAGAGTTCCGGGTCGTCGTAAAACGTGGGTTCTGGCGGGTCGTGGGTTCGGTTGAGGGATTGGGGTTGGGAAGTGCAGTGGTCGGTGGTGGTGTTTGAAAAAATGGGTGGAGACGGATAAGTTTGTCCAAGCAGTTTCAGTGAAGGACCAGAAAGCATAAAGGAGTAGAATGGCGACTAATACAGCGAGGATGAAGGACCTGCAATCTCTGAAAAATGTCGGCGCTTTGGTGTGAACCTTGATTCTGGTCATAGCTGCTGCGTATGGATACGGAGTATAAATGTGGAATTAGTCTGGAGATTCGGAGAAGTAAGTGGAGACGGGAGACTGGAGAGGGCTTTAGGGTTTCATTTTAGCAGTTACTTTTTCCAGTTAGTCGGACTGCGCAGGGCTTTTGGACATCTGCCATCTGCCAAGAGAGGATGGGACAAAGGGCCCTCTCCACAAATAAAAAAAAAAAACAATCTTTAAATGCATAGAACTGCTGTTGGCCTTGGAGGAGGAGTATCTCGTACAAAATTTGTTTGTAGTTCGTATATACATGTACACACAGCAAATGCCCTCTTTCCCCGCTACTCCTGGGAAAGCTTTTTAATTCGCAATATCTATTCTTGGTTGCGTAATAAAAACAAATTAATGACCGTAGAACTATTTGGTAACCCATCTTTTTTATTGCATTCAGATTTTTTTGGGTTTATGTTTTCAACGTATAGCCAGCCCGGTAGGTAAAAAAGGCTTTTACATTTTGATGGACACAAAGCTACCCATAATAAACAAGCCACTATTGTTTAACTTAAGGGATAATTTCAGAAACCTCCCTTGAGGTTTCTGATAATTTCATTGACCTTCCTTGAGGTTTCGAAAATAACACTGATCTCCCCTCAACTGATTTTGAGGCCCATTGCTAATGTAACCTGGAATGAATTTACTACTTTGCCCTTATGCATAAAAGGGTGATGAGAAACCAATTTTTGGAAAAATATAATTAGGTCATTAAATAAATGAACTAATTAAATGATATTAACTGTAGTTCTATCTCTAATAAGCCAATGTAACTACACTTAAGAAATGGCACTAATTGATGCACCAATATGGAGCCATTTTTTGTGATTGGATATGACTTCAAAGAGCAACACCACGATAGTATTACACGAAAACTTGGAGAAGATGGAAAATGGAGGGAAAAGAAGGAAAAAAGCATTGCTCCCCTCAGGTTAAAATATGCTGATTTGCATTAAGATTATTGACATGCTACCCACTCATGCTTTTGTATATGGTTGGCATTAGTGACAAACAATCAATGGTCATGAAATTTGGCTTTACAATCCTCACCATCTGCCTCAGATGACCCTCAGGTTAAAATATGCTGATTTGCATTAAGATTATTGACATGCTATCCACTCATGCTTTTGTATACGGTTGGCATTAGTGACAAACAATCAATGGGTCATGAAATTTGGCTTTGCAATCCTCACCATCTGCCTCATTCATCTGGGGCAGATGGTGTTTGAAACTATCTTAGATTGCATCGATAGTTATGTAATACTACAACTGCTACAATTATAGCAATTTTGAACTAATGTCAAGTGACTTATGTTGCCTTAGTAACTAGTTCAACTAATAAGTTGTTGCTTATTATCTCTTAGTAAAGTTACAGTGGTAGTCATCAAACAATAGTCATACATTTTTTCCAAATACAATCCCAACTGACAAGTACTACTGGTTTACTTCTTACATAATCAGAAAAGACTTAAAATGGTTGGTACAATGTCGTGGCACTTTTATATTTGTTACGAGAGTTTATCCAATTGATTTTATATTTTGGATGAATATAGATACAACACCTAGTGTGATATTTATGATGAGTATCATGTTAACTATGGCCTTTGGTTGGTCCAGCCTTGCCATTTTTTATTACCTCAAAATTAAATAATCACACTAAAATAAATTATTTCTTGAGTAGCTTGAACCGTTTATATGCTTTTGAAAGAAACTTAAAATATGGCCATTGCACTAGCCATTTGTGCAAACTGAAGCTTCAAGTTGTTGTTACTGCACTTTTCCTAATTGCTATTACACCTACTAGAATTTACTAATTATGTATGTCTTTTAATAGTTTTCATTATTTACTAATACAAGTTGTGGATAAGTAAAAAGGGCATATGTGGAACACAAATATCATCTCACTCCTCAAAATATTTTTTTAATGCTCATTTTTCTGATATGGGCTGATCATGTTACTACAACTATAAGTTCAGTGGGAGTTTATGTCATTTTCAAAATCTTAGGAGAGGTCAATGAAATTGTTGGAAACCTCAGGGGATGTTTCTGAAATTATTCCTTAACTTAATTAAAGTTCTAAATCCTTCCATACTTCTTATATGGATCCCCACCACTGTTGTTGTTTTCGTCCAAATCTTGTTTGTTTTGGGTAAATCAAAATAACTCCTCCTGATCACCCTTTTACAATTTAAACTTATAACTTCTTTTTGAAAGCAATTTTAACTTCTAAGTTATGGTCATACACCAGCCAATAGTCTCTTGGACCATTGGTACTACCAAGACTTTAGTTTTGATGGGATGCCATATACTATCCACTTAATTGTGACTGTCACTTTACTTTCTTTGACGATACTCCGTCGATTAGACTTCCTTTTCTCCTAGATTAGATTAGAATAAGTTATATAAATGTCATCGTTACGATTAAAAAAAAATTGGTCATACACCAAAACGAGTAGTATTTTGATCCTGGAGTAAGTGTAGATTAATTTGCCCCGAACGAATTTAAAGGTCATTAAATGCTGATTTTTCACCCCGAAAACCAAAATCTCATGGAAGAAACGAAAAGCATATCAAGTGGCTATAATTGCAGCAACATATATGATGCCGATTGTCCATCTCTATGGGACCAGCACCAGCTGTTGCAGTAGCGATTGCTGCAAGTCTTCCGAGGTCCAATAACTTCATCTGCATTGGGCTCTTCTTCAGTTCACATGATCTTATTGTACGAACGTTAGTACAGTTTCATCACATCGTGGATATTAGACCCCACCAATCAAATGCCGATGTCTCTAGCCACGGAGAGAAATTTAACGACGACGGAAGTTTGATACTACTAACCAACTAGTTTTGTACCCGTTCGTTGAACGGAAATCATTGAAAAATAATAAACTATTTAGTTAATTTTATAAAAATATCGATATAAAATACAAATTTAATGTATAATCTATTATAACTTGTCTTAAGTATATTACTATGTACGCATTGTAATATAAAGTATTCTTATAATATAAATTTGAACATCTAATTCAGTAAATAATAATTCAAAAATGGAAAAAATAGCATTCAACAATACCATAACATTCAAAAATTTGAAAATAAATAAAAAGTGTAGTAAATAGTATCAAATAATATTCTACTCTTCAGAAACTTATTTTTGTTTTTCTTCTGTTTGAACATTCTCCTCGAATTGTCCGTGCAAATCAGCATTTATTGATTTTTCATTATCACTACATGATAGCAAAGCAAGATAACTAAGTATAAAAAAATAAATGATTTATCGCATTCAAAGTTGTGTATAACAATACGTAAAGATTATAATTTAAGAAAGTAAAATAGTATATTAAATCTACCTTCTCATGCAAATCTTTTTATGAGGATTCCCTTCCTCTGTGATTTTTGTTGAACCCTCTGATGAATGATTCATATGAAGTGTATTGAAATATTGTTGATTAGAATCATCTGTTATACTAATTGGGATCTGAGAAGAAGATGCTTCAGGTTGGTATTGGTTGTCGGTTCCACCAATCTGATAATGATTTATCAAAATTAAAAGCAAAAATATTATGTGAGATATAATATGTGAAATATAAGAGAAATTTATTGCACATACCTGTGAAAGTATGAAATGCGTTTCCCTCCCGAAATCACAGTGGAACCATCTAGTTAATGTAAATCTATTACTACCTTGTTCCAGATTGTAATTGTTCAACTTGATTTGGAACACAAAAGATTTTCACGTGATCTTATTATTATTGATGACATGATTTCATTGCTAAATCCTTCCTGAAACTGAAATGCATAATGGATTTTTTTTGTTAGAATATTCAACGGCTAAGATAAGTGTCGGATTGTCTACTATTATTAAAAATATTTTAAAACATTACCTTGTTAAATTCTTCAAGAACAAAGAAAGTTTGTGTTCTATTATACTTTCGGCCTCTTGATCAAATATAACAAACCAAGCACTACCGGTTGCATCACTTGCCAAGACTTTTAACATATACCTGTATACATACACATATTCTAAAAGTTATGTTTATGTAGATATTGTAGCAATTAAAATGATAAAAAGGTTAACACCTACGATATACCTCAATTTAGGATACTCCATATTTTGATTGCAAGCATTGCACACAAAATTAGATCATTCTAATGTCACTTTTCTCTGACATTTTGGACATGTTTTGTAGTGCAGTTGACTATTGAAATCAACTTTCAGAATTGTCACTTTGGAAGTGTAAACCAATTCCTAGAGAAATGACCAATTTAAGCAGTCAATTTAAATAATTAATATTTTAATTGTGAAGACTAATGTGCTATAATTGTAACTTGTAACTTAATTGTACCTCTGTTTGAACACTGGCCATTATCTGATATATCTCTGATAATAATTTTCGATCTTGAACATTAGTTGCTGTATAGCTTCTCGCGTTTTTTGAGGATGTAAAACCTCAATAGTTTGAGGAGCAGTGCTATAAATGCTAATTAATAATCTTATCTTAATTACTTATATACAATATATATGAAAATATTAAAAAAGGGCATATTGTGGAAACAAATATCATCTCCACTCCTCAAAATATTTTTTTAATGCTCATTTTTCTGACATGGGCTGATCATGTTACTACAAACTATAAGTTCAGTGAGGGTTTATGTCATTTTCAAAATCTTATGAGAGTCAATGAAATTGTTAGAAACTTTAGGAGATGTTTCTGAAATTATCCCTTACTTAATTAAAGTTCTAAATCCTTCCATACTTCTTATATGGATCCCCACCACTGTTGTAGTTTTCGTCCAAATCTTGTTTGTTTTGGATAAAATCAAAATAACTCCTCCTGATCACCCTTTTACAATTTAAACTTATAACTTCTTTTTGAAAGCAATTTTAACTTCTAAGTTATGGTCATACACCGGCCAATAGTCTCTTGGACCGTTGGTACTACCAAGACTTTAGTTTTGATGGGATGCCATATACTATCCACTTAATTGTGATTGTCACTTTGCTTTCTTTGACGATACTCCGTCGATTAGACTTCCTTTCTCCTAGACTAGATTGGAATAAGTTATATAAATGTCATTGTTACGATTAAAAAAAATTGGTTCATACACCAAAACAAGTAGTATTTTGATCCTAGAGTAAGTGTAGATTAATTTGCCCGAACGAATTTAAAGGTCATTAAATGCTGATTTTTCACCCCGAAAACCAAAATCTCATGGAAGAAACGAAAAAGCATATCAAGTGGCTATAATTGCAGCAACATATATGATGCCGATTGTCCATCTCTATGGACCAGCACCAGCTGTTGCAGTAGCGATTTGCTGCAAGTCTTCCGAGGTCCAATAACTTCATCTGCATTGGGCTCTTCTTCAGTTTCACATGATCTTATTGTACGAACGTGGATATTAGACCCCACCAATCAAATGCCGATGTCTCTAGCCACGGAGAGAAAATTAACGACGACGGAAGTTTGATACTACTAAGCAATTGCCGGAGGTTAATATGTTTAGCTGCCAAAAAGAAATTGTTTTATCTTATCTTACCAGAAATAGATGAAGAAAAATAATTGTACAGCAGTTCTTCCTGTAAAAAAAAAAAAAGAAAAAGAAGTGCCAATAATAATCCGCCTTTGATTGAGGAGACAACATTCAAAATTGAAATCATTGTCCGCTGGATGACTGGCTGAGTCAAAAGTAATCTTCCGCATACAATGGCGTAACCTTTCTTGCTTGTCCACTTTTTCTTAAGCGAGAAAATAATTGAAAGCCATACACTTCAGTAGTATTATAAAGCAAACTCAATCAATTCGATTTTGTTGACCAACAGGAAAAAGCATCAACAATATATTCTCTTTCATGGCAACAAATATAAGTATCTTGAAATTCACTCAATTACTGAGGAATTTACCACGACTAGCTTGTGAAAATATTTTTGCTCTCTCAATTTCACTGTCACTTTTTTTTTTGTTGAGATACTGAATTTTCAGAGCCCAAGTCCTGCTGGCAGCTATAATCTATAAACAACACTAAAACGGACGGATTCATTCACCTGTTATATTCTTCACCGGATTTCTTTCTTTGCAGCACTTCCGATGGAAAATCAAAGGCTAGGGGCGAAACGTAAGAGCCATGGCTTATATACCTGTGCACAAAACCCAAGTTACGAAGGACCTGATTATCAGCATAATTCAGAGTCCTCTCCATTGCATCCCAGCAGGTATTTCCAACGTAGGAAGGATCATGGTTTCCGCTGCAGGGCTGGCATCCCGTGAAATGCGTAATAAACGGCCGTTTACCCCCGCCAGCGGTATTATTTTCCAAGTACTTCTCCCCACACCTCACCAACGCTCTCGCTCACCACCTCCGCCCTTCTCCTCCTTAGCAAGGGCAGATTCTTCTCTGCGTCAGCCTCCGTCCTCGTAAAGTTATCAAGCTTTCCAACTACGCCTACCCAATAAGCGCTCAAGTCGTACTGATTCTCTAAATAAATCTTACCGCCCCATTTCTTCTTTTCTGTCAACAGCAAATAAACCAAAGACGACTGCTCATCTGCTCCCGGGAACATCTTATCCGAAAGCGTAGACATTAAAGTTTCACTCCAGAACTTGTAATCAGGGCTTCGCGGGCTCATGCGAGCCCAGACATCCAAAAAATCCAAAGACCACTGACAATTTCTCGTGAAGAAACTCCCGGTATTTAGAGAAACCCAACTCTTCTTCTCGTAAACCATGTCGGGCCAGCCGGGAACAACCAGATTATGCTGGTTGTACCTCTGTAACGGAACTTTAAAGTACATGTCAGTAAAGACAGCATCGGAGTCCATCCACCAGATCCACTCTGCTTCCGGGTGGGCCACCATGGCAGCCCGAATTAAAGCTACCTTAGCCCAAACGTTGCACAGCTTGGGGTCTAAACATGCCGTGTTGTAAAAGATATCGTAGCCGTGGATTCTGGAATAATCAGCCTTGTTCTTGAAACACCTTAGAAGTAGATGATCCCCGATGGGATTCTTGCATGGCGAAGGCTGAGACCCCGTCACGATGAGAATACGTGTGTCGGCACCCGCGGCGAACAAGGGATGAAGGTTTAGCCAGGACTTTCTCTTCTTGTCCCAGTCTTTGATGGTTTTGCCTAGAGTGTAAGTTAGCTCGGGTTCGTCGTAAAAGTGGCTTCTTTAGGGTCGTGGGGTTCGATTTACGGATGGTGGTTCGCCGTTAGAGGTATCAGCACCGGTAGTTGAAATCATATTTTGGAAACTGGGCAAAGTTTCTGTCAAGGAACACATGACAAAGACGAGTACTACGGAGACAAATACAGCGAGGAAGTACGACCTGCTGCTATCGCTAGAAATATATGATGATTGTTTGGTCTGAGCTTTATATCTAGACATGGCTGGCCGGCTTTACTCTTGCTTCTTGTTTTTTGGCAAAGAGAGAGTAGCGTATAACTCTTTTTTTTTTTTTTCTTTTTCTGAAAGCAGAGAGCAGCGTGTAAATAGTAGGAAGACTTGAATTTAGAGAGTGAGTAGTGTCTTGAGTGAATAGGACAAATGGTAATTTGAAGAACCCTTCTCATTTCTACGCACCAAGGAAGGAATTTTGGTGGGGATATATCATATATGGCCACCCACTCCTCCGGTCCCCTTTTCTGCTCTGCCTGTTAAGGTATTTTGTCGTGTCGCTCGTCTGTGCGATAGATTCACAACTCACAAGGGATGTTGTTGTCAGTGTTCGTTGAGTTGCCATCTGTGATCTGTCTTTCGTTCAATCACATGCTATTTCGTGCAAGAAAAAACAACAAAGGCAAAATCAACTGTGTTAAAAGAAAGAAGCAGCGGTAACCCACAACTGTAGAGACATTTGCGTCTGTTTCACATGCATTTTTAACAACAATAAACCTAACAACGTGAAAATCCAGGATGGATTCAGTTCACCGCAAACATCAGTCCTTCCCTAGCTTTCTTTCTTTGCAAGCAACAAATGTGGGTACAGATTCTTCATATACACAAAGAAAATATTGAGTGACTGATTAAATCAGTTGGAGCTCAATCTGATGATTTCTCAAATTACTACACGCTTTATATTCATGTTCATATCAAAAGATGTGATCGCTTTGCAAGGGTCGGGGCCACAGCACACAGCCCCAGCAGCAGGAAATAGGAGGAGCGTTACGCTTTAGTCATCCTTATTCATTGACGAAACGAAATACCCTAATCAAAGGAAACAACATACAGGTCATGAGTCATTCTTAAAAAAAAAAAAAAAAGGAGCCTCTGATATATATATGATTCATGAGAAGAAGGGAAAAAAAAACTTTAAAGAACGTGTACAAAGGAAACATTGCGCCTCTGATTAAGGAGATGATAGCGAGAGTCCATATAGAGCAAAATCCAAAACTGGTGATGCCTTTGCACTTTGTCAAAAGAAATTTTTAACCAAATTACAGAATAGACGCTTTCAATCTGGACCCAGCTAAAGGAAGAGTCGTCTCCGACGCCCACACAACACAATTTTTCCACCTTTATCAAATTATATTTTATAGACAGGAAACCGGGATGCCGACATATTTTTTGCTTTGGAAGTCTTGGGTATTATTAAAAAGATTTTTTTTTTTTTTTTAAAAAAAGAGAGAGTTTGAAAGTGAGCTGCGGCGGGCACATTATACGAATCCCATTCATCGACTGTGCTAGTGTGCTGTGCCTCTTTTATATATATATATATATATATTTTTTTGTAAAAAAAAAATTTAATACGATAAGAAAGCAATTCGGGCAAGCAATGCATCAACAGAATATTTGCTCAATCATAATTCGGACTCCAGTTTTTGTCTTAGCTAACATGATGACAACTTGAACTGTGCTGTGGCAACAACGCAAAATCCATCGGTACTAGCATAGCGTAGCGTTTAGATGGAATGATCGGTGCTGTACTAGTCAATTTTACAGCGTTGACCTCGCTGGGTTACAATTTCACGCTAGTGAATCCTCAGATGCCTCTGCTCCAGGAAAATCAAAAGCGAACGGTGACACTGAGCCGTTCCGCAAATCCGGGTGCACGAACCCAAAGTTACGAAGCACCTGATTATCCGCAAAATTCAGAGCCCCTCTCCATCCCCACCCAGCAGTCCTTCCCCACGTAGGATGGATTGTGGTCCCCGCTGCACGGCTGACACCCCGTGAAGTGCGTGATGAACGGCCGCCTCCACCCGCCTTTTCTGTCGCCCGCATCTTCCAGGTGCTCCTCCCACAGCTTCCCGTACCTCTCAGCCACCGCCTCCGCGTGTCTCCTCCTCAGCTTCACCTCCTGTTTCTCAATCTTCTCGTACCTTCCGGTGATGTTATCAATTCTCCCCACCACAGCGACCCAGTAGCCATGCAACGAGTATTCATTCTCCACGTACATCATATCACCCCACTTCCTTTTTTCCTTCAACAGCAAGTAAACCAGGGCCGACTGATCATCCGACTCTGGGAACATCTTGTCCTTGAACGTCGACCTCAGCGTTTGACCCCACCGTGTATACTCTGGGCTTTGCGGGCCCATCCTGGCCCAAAACGTCGAGGAATTCATGGACCATTGACAGTTTCTGATGAGAAAAATCCCTGCATTCACGGCGACCCAGCTCTTCTTCTCGTAAATCAGGTTGGGCCAGCCATGAACGACGAAATTATGGTGCTTGTACCTCCTCAGTGGCACCTTGAAATCCATGTCAGTGAAGATCGCATCAGAGTCCATCCACCAGATCCATTCAGCCTCGGGATGGGCCAGCATTGAGCCCGGATCAACGGTATCTTGGCCCAATAAGATTTCATCTTGGGATTCAGGTATGCATTGTTGTAGAAGACGTCGCAGCCATGGATTCTGCAGTAGTCGACTTTATTCTTGAAGCACCTGAGGAGTAAATGGTCCCCGGAGGGGTTCTTACACGGCGAAGGCTGGGATCCAGTGAGGAGTAGCATACGGTTCTGGACGCCGGCGGCGAAAGTGGGATGGAGTTCCAGCCATTCTTTTCTCTTCTCGTCCCAGTTCTTAATGGGATTGCCGTCTACGGTGTAACTGATTTCAGGGTCGTCATAAAACGTTGTTTCTTGGGGGTCGTCTGCTCGGTTAAAGAACTGGCCGGGACTACCTGAGCAGTCAGAAGAGAATAAGGTCGGAAAGTTGGAGAAAGTTCCTGTGAAAGACCAAATAACACAAACAAGTAATACAGTGATTGCTGCTGCAATGAACACGGATTTATCTCTAGACAAGGATGGCGGTCTGCTATGAAGTTTGGTTTTGGACATGGCTACCACTTTCTCCTTTCTCAAGGGGAGAGTCCGAGTGTCTTCCTTCCCAGTGCTGCTGCCTAACTGTTTATGGTATAGAGTGTGGAGCATAGACCATACGCGTACTCCTGGGCGTGGGCGTGTTTAAGCGCAAGAGGGAGGAGTGTATTTATCAGTTTTGACTAAGATTTATCTTTAAGCTGGAAGCATATCATTGGCCTTGGTAGTTAGTACTCCCAAAACAAACAAAAAAAAAAAAAAAAAAATCATGGTCTGGCTATACCGCAGCAGCAGCTACACACCTACCTCTAAATATATAAACGATCAAATTGGAAAATTAGCATAACTTAATATGTCATTGTCCCTAATTTTCTTTTCTAATTTTTCCTAATTTTGGGTCCCCTCATTCTCTCTCTCTCTCTCTCTTTTTTTTAAAAACAAAAATTTCTTTTTGGCGGAGGAAGATACCAAATTTGTGACTGGGAGGAAACGGGAAAGTCTACTGTGTAGCGGTACAGAGTCCAATTTGATAAGATTAGATTTGCTTTGTGACTATTCTATTCATTGATTAAGAGCAGCTTTTGAGAAAAGCTTGCGACACAGCACCCCGTCGAAGCCTCCGGTTCGAACGGGGTCGGACGTCACTAGCGCGGACATCTAATCAATAGGGGAGGTGTTTAATTGATTTCCGAACCTTTCATGTGCGAAGAATTCTTTGGCCAGATATTTAAATATATTTGGAGAAGTTTCGATTTGTATTTGTTCCAGATTGTGAAGTTCCGACTGGCGTGCATCCGATCGTCTTAGGCGGCTACTTCCTTTGTTTAACTAGTCAACTTCCAGCAGGAGCATAGTGCTTTTCTATTTTATTGATAAGAGTATTTGTACTGTTCAACCCTCAGCGATTACCGGATCTGATCCGAAGAAATTCAGCGGTGTGTTTTTAGTCAATGACAAATGGACGTGCTACCACTCAATCCGGGGGGAGGTCGTTGTTTAAAACAATCGGCAAATAGGACAATATAAAATTGACCTTTTACCAAAAATCTAGCGCCATTTAGAAGTTCGCTCCCCAGAAAAGAAAGAACAGAAGAAGAGTTGGCAGCTTAAGGAGGGAGCTTTTCTATGCCGTAGCCGTAGAGGTAGAACCTGTTGTATTCATTTCAATTTGAAAACTTCTGTGGATATGCATTTTTTTTTTCAAAAAAAAAAAAAGGCCAGAATACCTATTCTAATTACTTGCAATACCCAATAATAATTAAGTAGCGGTAGTTATTAAAGACAGTAACAAACTAGTCATTAGACAATTGTTGCAGTCATAGTTTGTGTTGGCTCTTCAATCAACTAATTAATTGCAAGCGATGGATTTTACCTCGACCAGACCAAATGGGTGTGGACCTAGACGTCCTGAATTAATCTATAGGGCAGATTTAGAGAACCATGAGCTGATAGCGGTGAATTTACCAGTCATTTCAATAACACGCGTGTCGTCCCAACATTACCCAACGAGGACAATAAGCTACGCCTTTTTTTTAAAAAAAACAAAAAAAAGTTCTGTGCTTTTAATACAGACAAATCGATCTTTAATCTTCTCCAACCAAATCAAGGGGTTCGGTTCCCTAGCTGGCCCGATAAACGCTACCAGTCAAAAGAAATCCCCATGATAGGTTAGTTTGTCTCAGCTCAATCCTCATTATTAGAGCATCAAATGTTCTATATTCTACTTCTGCTTACCTTCCCCCTATTTGTTAAAGCTTTCTATCCCCTTCAATTGCTTTCTTGGTTTGCTTTGAATTATAACGAGCCATACTTTTCCTCATAAAGCTGTAATTTCCAAAACCATACTCTTTTTCTTACTCTGGGATTTTCTCGCTCAAATTCAAACTTACGCCTCCACATGTCGCTCCCTGGATAAGCACATCGCCTCCTCCTTCTGTCGGTGCCCTAGGCAGAATTTGGATTCCTACTTTCTCTATATTATACTCCATATATTACAGTCCACGTATTGCCATACCAAACTTCACACTGGGGACAGCATATTTTCATTATTATATTTCCATGTAATCCTTGAGGGGAACTGGCAGACTTTCATGTATCGAGAAAAGTAGTAGTGTATTTCCATTATGCTGCAAATAAGTGATCCTACCAATTGGGTAAATCTTTCACAGTCGACCGTGATTTATACGCCTGTCTTCCGTTCACTGTAAAGCTTTCTCATCCTTGCCGCAAGTCTCCAGCTCAGTTCTTTAATGATTAGTTGATGCTTCTGGCATGTCAAGTAGCTGAATGCTTTGCTTGCCTGCACCGGCCATGAGATCCAAACTTCGTATTTTCCCCCGATTTGTAGTTCCAAAAGAATCTATTAACAAAGACGTCTCAAAATAATCGCTCCTTTCATAGCCAAGTGCTAGGGAATCTGATATTAGTCAGTACGCGTTCATGCCCGATGCCTATCCAAAACATACACCCCACCTACCTCTACCGCCAACAGAAAAGGTAATCATCACATGTATTCCACATCTTCAATGCTACTATTCTTAATAGTTCTACCTTGTTCCCGTGCCAATTTCACCTTTTTGGATAAGAGATTAGCCATAGTTTGAGCTGCAATTGAAAACTCCCAGACACCATGGGGTGGGATTGTTTGGTGGACTGTCATGTCTAGGAGTTCGTGACCATTCAGTTGCACTGGTCTGTACAGGGATCAACTAATTGTACTTCTCCATTCACAAAATACAAATAAATCAAGCCGCAACTAAGTCTTTTCTAAGTTTAGCGCTTAGATACAATTCAAGAACTTGAAGTTATCTTAAAGTTGCACGAGCACAAGGAACGCATCAAGAAACCATTGCATTGGCCTCATCTTCATCCCCTTCTCCTGCTGGAACCTCATTAAACATATACTGGCTCTGGAATTCCATCAAGTATTGAGTTGATCTCTTGACATCATAAAACAGCTCATACACTCGACTGATATCTTCCATCTCTACAATCTTACCGTTCCTCTTTTGGCAAGCCAAAGCAGCAGCCGTAATTAGGTGTATGGCATACCTCAATGATGTATCAACCCCTATCTTTGTAAGTAAAACCTTTGCCATCTTCGGACATTTCTACGTCTTCCTCTTGGCACCTGATGTCCAGAATTTTTCTTATATCTTCTTCAGTGTACGGTTGCGTGGAGATTATAAGCAGTCGATCAAGAAAATCAATTGGAATCCCATGTGGAGATTTGTAATTAGTGCCACGGATAGTAGTAATGCCTCTGTTTGTAGCAACAACCAAGATAGGTGCCATATCATTCTCCAGAGCACGGTTTAGGAAAGAAAAGCACTCTATGTCAAGCATGTGCACTTCATCAATGAAAAGAACACCAGGGACAATCTCTGCCTTGCCTTCTTCCCTCCACTCTGCAACTTTTGTGTCAATTTGTTCCCTAACTTCAGCGCGAATTTCACCGGTATCACCAGTGAAGAGAGCTAAAAACCCCTGTGTTCTGAAATCAAAAGATAAGGCCATTCAAACTGTAAAACTTGGTGCTATTTAGGAGTTAAAGATGAAACATTTAACTGGTATAGCACAGTAATCTTTCAGCAGGAAAGCCCAAATCCATATCCGAAACTCACATAAGCAGTAATACTTTGATTTAGTTATAAATGATACAGAGAAGGCCCCTACTTAAACCAACATATTTTGTCTCTATTGCAGCTGTCTGCCATGACACAGACACGAGCATTCTAAAATTAGGACCTTCAGATTTTTTAAATAAGTTAAAGTGAAGGAAAGAGGGAAAAGAAACACAAGAATAGAAAGATTAAATCAAATAGTAACCATGACTTACAAGCTCAGCACTCAAACAGACGAGTTGAACTCATTAACGGAATGTAGAGTGCAGGCTCCAAGTTAGCAACTTGGAGGACTTGCATGTCAAAGACATACCCAAATGATTGCCAAAGAGAAACAGAAGTATAAGTACAAATATAGGAGAGGCATAATATCCTCGTCCTCAAAAATGTCACGTTCAATTCTCTTTGAAACTATTACTGTAAAGGTTCTTTTACGTATGAAAGGTAATAAAATGCAAGACAGTATCACGGTAATATTGAAACTGCAAATAGCTCATTGTGCTGTGGTCATAGTCATAGGTCTAAGAAACAAATCATCATATTGAAAATGAGGGCTCTACGTTATTCTTACGGACATGCAAACTAAATCAATTGCAATCCTTTTGGGCACGCCAGAAGCAGAACTTGAGGGACATAACATCCCAAATAGACTAATAGCATCTCATAAGCACCAGAACATCCCTAGATTCAGAATATCACTATGAACCATATTTGACTGTTGAAACACATGCACTAATAATGAGGTTTATCCCCAAGGAAGGCCTGGAAACCCTATTTTCCATTACCCACGCTTATCCTTGTCCCTTCCCCTCTCTTCTAGCGTATAATTCGGTTCAAAGCAGTTTGCTAAATGGAAGAAAGAGAGCCTATCATTTTCTACTTGGGCAGAAGGATCAAGTTCATAGCAGTCTGCCCACCAAAAAGTACTTGCTAAATGCTTAGATACAACTAAGACCAGGCTATGTTTTACCAACTAAGCTACAAAATAGCTGCTGTTTGGCACCAAGCAGGATTAATGGGTAGATTTGAACTCAGAGTTATTCGTTCAACAATTTACAACGTCTGCATTTCACATCAACTCTCAGAGGTTAAACAATGCAACGGCCCCAAGCCGCTAATTTCTACAGCCCGCTAAATGGTGACTGTTTGTTCCCAAAGAATACAAGCAGTTTGAAATGTAAATAACAGGAAGTAAAATCTTTCCCTTTTACCATACCAAGACAGAAAATTAAAACATCCTCTGAAGCAACAACCACTCCATTAGATAAGCATACACCCAAAACAAACATTACAAACTATTACTCGTTCGATTCACTTTCAAGGAGTAACGTTTCTTCCAAGTAAAAGCATATCGAATATATACCTGCTGTTGATTACATCAATCTCATGGAGATTCACGCAATGCACAATCTCTTTCCGCTTCTGCAACTCCCCATCTGGGCACTGCACGAACTTCGTCTGTGGGCCCACAGCATCATAGTCTCTCGACCGCGAAAAAGACCTCCCTAGCTTCGTAATCTTCCCAGAAGTCTTATCAATAGCAATAACATCCCCACTCTGCACCTTCTCCTTTCCCAAAGCCTCAATCATCTTCGCCCCCAAATCATAGACCGTCTCCATCTCTGTCGTCTTCAGCGTCAACTTGCCAGTCTTCGACGCAGCTCCAGCAACTGCCGGCCGGTCAATTTGAATCTCCACAACTTCACCTTCAATAACCTCGGTCTCTTCTTTAATTCGAACTCCAATAGCTTTTCTAAAAGCTTGCATGAGAGCTTCAGTTTTCGACATCTCGAGAGAGAAGAGCTCGCTTCCAGCTAGCATAGCAAAAGGGGTTTCTTGGCCCAGTGATTTAGCCATGCCCATGGCAATTGCAGTTTTTCCGGAGCCAGGTTGGCCCGCAAGAAGAACAGCCCTGCCGGCGATTTTACCTTGCTGGACCATCTTAACAATAACCCCGGCGGCTTTTCGGGCTGAGGTTTGGCCCACCATACCCTCAGAGACTGCCCGAGCCTCTAGCGCAGAGTCCAAGCCGAGACCACGGATGTGGGAGTGGGCACCTATGCGTTCTATTCGAGTTAGGTCTCGCATCTCTGAGATTTTCAGCTCCGCCATGGCTGGAGGTGCTCAGTTGTTCAGTCGAGAGAGGAAGAGGGGTTTAGGGTTTTGGAGACCTGCGAGGATCTGTATCTCTGTAATAGTAAAGAGGCAATAGATGGGTTGAGGCGACTCAAGATTTTGGATTTTCAATTGAGCCTTCCTTTGTCCCTTTTGCTTTGTGTGATGTATGTCTTTCGCAGCCCCTTCACATTCTACCCTTCGACACTTTTTGAGTTGGATGGCTAATGGCTTCAGGCTATCGTGGGCCGGATTCAAATAAAATTGGAAATTTCTAGGAACTATGACAATTTAAGTAAATTTTCAATTCCTTTTCTAAAAATATATAGAGTTTTGTTTGATATAATATGCGAGGAAAATCACAAAGCTTATTACTCTATATGGTGGAAATAATTCTTTAAAACTATATACTATCGTCTTAATACATTTTTCTGAAAATAGTGTATGCTCTCTCAAAATTAAGGTAACATGTGCTAATTTTGCATCGAGAAGAATTATGTTGAGAATCGATTACTTTCTCTACCACATCTAGCTTAGTTGGTGTGTGACTACATTGTTTGGAAATATTTTAATTATGCCTTCTCAAATCCTTATTATATAGAATAGAAATATTTAGATTGTAGTGATTTCTAAGTTAAATTACTCTTTTCTTTTTATAAATTTCTCAATTCTTACAATTCAAAAGTAGAGGGCTTTTTGTTTTTTGTGGGATAATTATGCCCACTACTCTAGAAGGAAAAAGATTATGCTATTGATAAGCCTTCTTTGTTTGGTGAATAAGAAAGTGAAAGTCAATATATATAACAAATGGAGAGCATACTAGAAGAAATATAATATTTTTATGATGAAAATTTTTAAATATATTTGGTTGAGTTTAATTATGAAGATGTAGGAAATATTTATAGACAATTTTTTTAAAACATACACAAAATTCGTATAATTAGGACTTTATATTACTTATTTCAATTTCGATTCGTAAATGTGAACTAAATAGTTTTTTCATATTGTTTGCTATCTTAGTATTTTTATATTCAAAATATCATATTTAGACTATTTTTTTAAAAAAATTTTCTAACAGGGGTTGGGTGACTTGGGATGCAGGGTATTTGAACGCGCGATCTCTAATTTCTATCACCTATTTACCGAGTAGAATAAGTTATCTATTATAAATTTAATCAAATTTTATTCTAACAATGGAACCAAGCAATTAAAAATTTAAAAAGACCTTATAAAAATATTAATCAATAAAAACTAAAAATAATATATAGCCACAAAATTTGTACGTAAATTCTAGGCACCCTCTAGTCGTGAAGGTAAATTCTAGGCACCCTCAAATAGTGGTTGAAAATTCAATTTCTTCCCCAAAAAAAATTACTATGTGAGGGTTCAAAATAATCAAAACTCATATTCACACCTCAAGGTCTGTCTTTGACAAACTGGAAATCGTTTTAAAACTCACAGGCAAAGATTAGCTTCCGCCATTGAAACAGAAGAGGCAGTATCTGCTAGTTCATAACTTAACAAGAAGGCATAATACATTCATGAAAAACGCAGTGGCTGTAGGATTCAAAGAAACTAGTTTGCTGCATCAATGAGGCGTCTACTATCTGAGGAGTGAGGAGTAATTAATCAAGCACTTCCGTTGTCACATATTCTAGCATCTTCATTGCTGTTTCCCGCGCTCGATGGGTTCATCATGCTTTCACTGGCCAGTTTCTTGACCATTCGTCTCTGCTTTAGCTTGTTTTGTTTCGAGCCTAGTGGTCTCTCTTCGGATTCTAGACAAATATTCAGTTCACGGGGCATTCAATCAGACGGCTAAAAAACAGGGCTGTCAATTGCTGCAAACGGAAAGAACTCTACTACTAGCTAAATAGGTTTTGCCAATTCCGTTTCAAAGTTCCACGCGCTCTTAAAAGAAGAATCTCACCTGGCTTGTCCGCCCGAGCATGATCATCTCTCTCAGCAGCATTTCCTCGAACACCTTGAGGTTCCTCCTCCACGACACCACCACCGCCAACTTCTGCAGTACCATTCTCGCTCGTATTAGGCAAAAGTGGCCCAATAATTTTCCTGCCGCGTGAAGCAGCTTCTTTAAGCTTCTTCTTGCGAAGCCTCTTTCTTTGAGCTCTTGTCAACATCTTAGGTCCATTCTCTTCTCCTTCATCAGCATCAGTTGATGCCGTAGATCCTCTATCCTCATCCAAATCGTCTATCCATCAATCAGACGCGTTAGAACAGGGCAAAATCGTTAACTCCCTACATTGTCTGATTAACACCAAATCCAGATGGGGTTCAGTCAACGATTTGATACCTGGAACACAATCCAAATTGGGGTTTCGGGTAAATGTGTCTACTGATTCCTGGTTGTCTTCTCTTGAAGCCGGAGGAGGAGGATAGAGCATTTGAAGAAGGGCCTCATGGAACTTTTGTCTTTTATCTCCCCTCTTCATCTCATCATACAACTTGATCCTCGACGGCCGTCCGATTCAGTTTTATGATTGCCCGGCGGAGGGGAAGGAGAACGACGCCGGATGCCACAAAAGCAAATGATTTCGGGACCTACTTTGGGAGATACGTAACACAAGAATACAAAAAACTGCAAAGATAAAAAAGAAAAAAAAAAAGAGAATAAAGTAAGGTACGTAACAAAAGAATCCAAAACATAATAATAATAATAATAATAGAAAAAAATGGTAAGTTTTCTTTTATTATCAGTTTCGGAGTTGGCGAAATGATTTTGGAATCTTTTTCTTCATACATGGATAATGGGAGTTTGTGATCTTATTTAAGATTTTACTAGAAATAATTTAGGTGGTGCGCATCCAAAATCGCCCTTCTCTAGTTTTTTTTTTTTTGATACTTAGATGATTATTCTTACCAAGTGAATCCAAATTGTTGAGAAAATATTTTTATTTAACTTCGACAGGGCAAACTTGACATTGTGAAAGAATTTCTAGGTCTTGTATTATCAATAGTCATTTCATCTCTCTCTAAATTGGAGATGAAGTTTTGTTCAACCCGAATAACACTCTAGATTTTCCCTTTCCCTTTCCCTTTCTTTATCTCTTCTTTTTCTTTGGGAATCATAACTATTTAAGTTTTAACAAAAATGACATGATACATAGTATTTGTTTAAACTTTAGAGGATGGGGGTAAATGGACGTGACAATTAGGAGTTTGTGTAAAGTGCAAACAAGGCCGAGAAACACCAAACAAAGAATCCTTCAAATGCTATGTCGCCAATGTTGTCTTCTTGGTACTTTCAATCTCCCATAACTAGCATGGTTCAAAGTCGCAGTCGCGATTACGGTCGCGGCCTGGACCGTTCCACATCGGTCTCGGCATATCGATCGCGATCTCGGTGAAATGTGAATTTTTGAAATATTTAATATTCTAAAAATTGTAAAAAATATGATAAACAAAAATAATTAAAAAATTAGTAAAAATAATAAATTTCGAGTTGACTCGGGATGATTTGGTGAGATTCGGCCATTTCAACTCTTCACAGTGACATCTCGGCGAGTCGCATATCTCAGTATCGTTTCGTCGCGGTCTCGTCTCGGACTAGGCCGAAACGGTGACGACTCGGCCGAGTCTTCGAACCATGATAACTAGTATATTGGACAGGATTATTCTATTTTGTAGACGCGGCCAGGGATTATGTTAAAGTTGGGTTCGTGATGGAATGTGAAATGTGTTAAGATCAAAATTCCAAACAAAATGTTTGCCATTCAGCAGCGGCTGAACAAAGACGCTGCTCGCTTGTACCAACCAGAAAAGCAAGGACCATTTAACTTCTCTGCCTTCATTCGAATTTTCTACCCTCTTATGTCGTGACGTTCAATCTAAAAAAGGGATGGCTAAAAATGACAAACTTGCTTCACAAATAGATTTATAATTTTTCCACAACTAGATATTATATATACAACAATCGAAAGAATGCGAGTCTTATTCCATTTTCATTATAGGATTCGCTATTTTGGTGGGTATCATTTATCAACCGCATGATAAAAGCGAATCCGGTAGGCTAGTAGTAATGTTCAACTCCCCCGCTATCTATTGTTTTTTTTTTTTTTCACAATGTCTAACCAGAAGTTTGCTGGCTCTTCGTATTTGCTTCAATAGATTGAATTGATATAACCAGTACCGGCAGACCAAGATAAGAAAATTTGCAAGACATAACACTAACATTTTTATCCATATATAGGACTGGGAAGGATCAAATTTAGTTGTAAACAAAGTTTTTTTTTTTTTGGGGTGGACGAGAGTGGGGGGGGGGAGGGGGAGGAAGAAGTTCTAAGCAAAGTTGGTGAGATTCTTTTTATGCACTTATTTGTTTGAAAGTATCCAACATTTCAATTTGATTCATAAAGACATTCAAAAATATACAAAAATTTACCTCTAAATTAGTGTTGATATTCTGTTTTATCATTATTATTATTTTTTGTGGATGAATATGAACATATAATTAGTCTAAACAACTCACAATCTCACATACGATGAGATTTGGACCCATCACGGAGTACAATTACACATTCATTGATTGTCAATTGGTTAATAGATATTGAGTGATGGTGATTTTTATTTTATTATTTTTTAATTTAGACGCGTAAGCAGTGAGATTAAAAAATAAAAATAAAAACTAGTCTTTACCTTCCAAATGTTCCCTTCCGAATTGAAATGGGTTAATTCTATTTTATTCCCTTAAACTATACGCGAAATTTCATGTCAATCCCTTATGAATTGAAAAGGGATAATTTCATGATTTTTAAATTCTGGCACCTCAATCTTAAGCATTAAATCAACATATGATTAGTCTAAAATTTGATCATCTATCTATTAGAAAATCAACTTCTTTTGGACGAGTTGGTCACCATATGTATTGTGGAGTTGAAGGTCAAGACTTCAAATCTTATATTCCATCAATGTGCCATTATATGTGATTTATTCTAAATTCATATAAGTGCATGGTGCATTTGTATGGTTCGAAGATGTATCGTCACGGAAAAAAAGAAAAAAATTCTTCTAGAAAAGTGTAAAGAACTCACCGCTAATCGATTTGGCAAATTAACGGGGCCCATGGGTTCTATTTATCAAATCAAGTGTAGAAGTCAAGCCATTAGGAGGTTGTACTTACCGTGCAATATCAAATTGATCTGTTGATATCAACCTGGCTGGATCGAGTAGAAACATAGTCTTTGTTCATTGCTTTAAGCTTCTAATGTAAAGCGACGTTCAGAGCCCCGTCAAATGTCGATAAATTTTTTTCACGGAGTACAATTAAACATTCGTTGATTGTCACTTTGTTAATAGTTATTGAGTGCTGGTGGTTTTTTTTTTTTATAAAAAAAAAAAAATTTGGACGTGTAAGCAGCAAGAGCGAAAAGCAAAAATGACTCTTTACCTTCAGAGACGGAAAAAGAAAAAGAGAAAAAAAAGGAGCAGGTAAGTTGCATGTATACTTGGTGTCTCCAGCAAGTTGTTGGAGATTGGATCAGTAGCCTTTTTATATTTATTGAAAGACTAAAGTCCTAGTTATATTAAATGTATACACACAATAATAACATGAACGTAGAGTATCATAATTTCGATATGTATAATGTGTGTGATATATTGAATTTTTACCTGCGAAATACAGTGAGCCAGCCGTATGCTCTTATATTGTAGCAAATGGAAATGTAGATTGTGATACTCGGTGGCAGGTGCATCCAATACCACTATATCGATCAGCATTGGATGTTTTCCTTGTCAGCATTTCGAAATGGCTGCCAAATGTTCAAATACAAATTAAAAACTAATATTAAAAGAAACTAGACGGCCAAAATCCTTTTTTTTTTGTCCTGCTTAATGGGTTGAACAGGAGGTGAAGGAATACCGGGTGGAAAAAGAAACAAAACAGGTCGTCCAAGAATAATTAAGGCCCCTTTGGATTCAACAATTTTTGAAATACTTATTTTTCATCTATGAATCTACAATAACACACTTCAAAAACATCTCTTTATATTACATATATCAAATTGTTTCATTATATTTTTCTATGAAAAATTCAGAAAATAATAATCCGAATGAGACCAATAAGTTGCTTAGCCCTCGGAGGAATGCTAGGTAGGTCTACTTCCAACAAGTTGGTGGAGAATGGGTGAGCGGCTTTATCACATTTGTTGAAAGTACTGACGTCTTAGATATACTAATTACACTCACACGTTAATAACAGGGATATATGTATAATAATAGTCTAATCTATATAATACGTATGATATTTTGATCCCAACCACCAGCGAAAGAAAAGTTTCAATAATTTACCAGCCAAATACCTGAACCAGTCGTGTGGTTCATTGCACCAAATGAAAATGTAGCTTATGGTGTACCCAATACTATTTGATCAGTATTTGATGTTTTTCTTGTGAGCACTTCGAACTGTTCTATTGCCAGACTCACGTTCGATACAGATTAAACAGATCAAGCAAGCCTTGTTTTTTTAAATCTCAATTTTCTACAAACTGGCGAATGGAGATCAATAGTACCATATCACATCAAAATAACACACTATAATATGTGGATTTGGAGACTTGTCAATGCTATGATTTGATCGAACCAGTAAAAAAATACACAAGATCAAAGCAACCCTAGAGCAAAGTGCTCCCACTTGAACTAACAACTTCAAGCTCACCGAATAAGGAAAATGTGGAAAAGAGAGATTCAGAGAAGGTCTAAACAAGAAGAAGAAAGAAAACAATTGCAAAGCCGGCCTTCCGTTAATTCTTCTATTTTCTGCTCAACTGTTCTTCAGAAAATCCTTCCTGTTTGTGACTGCATGGCTTCTACTTCTGGGAAAAGCATCTGTTCTCAAAGTTACATCTTCTCCAAAATCACAGGGCTTTTCTTCATCAATCCTTCCAATGGCAATTGTATGACTGCGTTGCACAACACTTACTCCTCCCATGCGGGGCCGCTGTTGCCTAAGAAACTCTAACTCAATCTTGTTCCTGAGGCCTCTGGTGGAAGCAGCCCTCAGAAGCTCAGCCAAATCATCGTCGCTGATTAATGCTGAAGATCTGACGCTAAAGCTCTTGGGCAAAGATGGAGCGAGATGAGAAGCAGGATACACCATGCCACCAATACTGTTATACGTACCGACATTTGAAGCGCAATTATTCATGCAGTTGATATAGAAATCCCGGGCTCTAGTCAGGATTCTGGTGACTGGTTTAACGCATGTTCTGAATTTACCTTGTTTATCGGCCTTTTTGATTATGGTGCTCATACCTGACTAGCTGCACTTATTGCACTACTTGAAAATTCAACGCTTGCCGTGTATATATCGTAGCTTGTAACCCACGCTCAGAGACAGTGTAATTAAACATATTGGTGCTGCCGAATGATGAAGATCTGTGGGGTCTAACGGAGTAATAAAACAAGCCAGCAACACGTTAAAAAAAAAAAAAAAAGCAAGGAGGGAAAGTGCCGGGGAAAATGGAATTAAATTAAATATGTCAAAGCGAAAACTCTTGCTTTTTGTCCATGATGGAACCTAATAGAGATATGCGGAACACTACTTCGACCACGTTAAATGAGCAACACTGTGTTGATCTGTAAGTTCGATCGACCATTAACAAGGTTGAAGATAGGGTAGGCTATTTGATGAAGAATTAATGATTCGAAACCACAATGCTATGGATAGCGTGCCTATGTATAATCTTTTGAGAATGTTACTAAATTATTCATTTGTGCTAATTTGGGTCACTAAACTATTTTCTTAGTCGAAAATGTCACCGAATTAACCAAATTATATGCTCTGTGTCATTCCATGTAATTTGACCGTCATGACAAATGGAATGAATGTCACGTGACTTGCAAATGAATTTTTGTAGGGGCAAATTCATCTACACAATTTTTATTTGAAGCTTTTCCTCTCTTTACTCACAGATCTCTGTCTTTTTCTCTCTCAACTGTTAGCAGTAGAGAAAAGTTCAAAATTCCCCCCCCCCCCAACAACCCAAGAAAATAGCTAAAGAAGTGTTGAACGGGCACGGTTTCGCATCTGAGCTAAAAATCTATTGTTTTAGATAGGTTTGTGATTGGGAAAAAAAGGGAGCTCAAGTTACCAATAAAATTTCTGTGATTGTGAAAAAATCGTCTTCCTTTTCTTAAAATATTATAGATGTTCAATGGCTGGTGAAATTTTCCCAAAGGCTTTACCCAGAATAAAGATACTGAGTAGAAGGGATTGTGGTGGATCCCTAACAGTTAATCCTCCTCCCCTCCTCGTGAATAAAAAGCCAGACCCAACCGTCGAAAACAGAAGGACCCCATCTCTATCTATTTTTGAATCGCCTTAAGCCACGTGGCGGAGGACATAAATTAGAAACAATTGATGGGATCTCCAACTGGACTTTGTCAGTCTTAAGCCACTTGGGATCATATCATACAAGAACTCGATTGGTTTTCGATTTTACTTTTGTATTTTTCCCAAACTTTCGCTTTCGATTTTTCGATAGACACTGGGGTTTTGCTATGTGGGGTAATGAAGAACCAAAAGGAAAACAATAAAAAAAAATGATTTTTTGCTAATGACAGGTAACGGAGAAATGAAAAAAGGAAAATATATCGGCATACGTTGTTATGTTTGGTGGTCTAAGAGTCTTACATATGTTAGAAGGAGGTTAATTGTCTTTAGTCATAAGCTGTAGTCAAACTAAAAAGTCACTCACTTTCTATCCAATTAAAAAAAATCTAGAAACTAGAAACAAGAAATCTAGAAATCAAAAGTTATAGTTTCTATGATAAATCTTTTCATATGGAGATTTGCCTTTCACGCAGTTGAGTGGAACAATTCGATACACTCATTAGATAACTAAAGCTGCGTTTAAAAAATTACCATAGTTCACACAATGTACACCTATTTTCAGTTTTCTTTTTTCTAATGTTTGATAACAAAGTGTATGTTCTATTTGTTTAATTAATATGCATCAGCAGTTACACCTTGAATCTCGGTATGTGCAAACTTATTGTATATATATTTTTTAGAATTTTTTAAATAAGTGCCCACTAGCACTCTAGTACTTTAGCTCCTGCAATTTACCGTGTAAATATAAATAGCAATATTTACTGTACTCCTATATTTAGGCATTCCCTGAATTGGAAAAAAAAAAAAAAAACTAACACTTGGGATGCTTTTGAGCAATGCCCACTAAGCATTCTTCAGATAAAATCATCATTTTTCTTTTCCTAGTACAGGTAAATGCGTGCATTAATTTCTGCGTCCCCATCCATATCTAGGGATGGTCTATTGGGACTGGGGCGGGACGGGGGGGGGGGTGGAGAGCTCCACCCCCGGCCCGCCACTCATTTTTTAAAAAAAAGATATATATATATGTGCATAATTATATATAATGATATTATCAATTATACTACTAATGATACATGTCTATTAATAAAAATTATTAATTATTTATACTAAATTTATTAATACATTTATATTAAATTCCTAACTACATTTAATACAATAACAATTTTTTCTAAAAAAATACAATAATAATTTAGTGATTGTATTTGTATCAAAACTAAAAACTTGATTATTTTAGTTATATTTGTTTTATTATATTAGATTGTATTCAAATAACTTTTGTTTAATTATTTTTATGAGTTTCAATTGTAAAGTTGCAATGAATAATAATTTGGTAACATGTTGATATTTTAGTATTTGATTATTTACTCAAATTTAATTATAATGAAATTATATAATAAATTTTTTTAACTTCACGAGTGCCCCCACGAGGGAAAAGGGGCGGGGCAAGTGGGGGCGGGGGGAATTAATAGGCAACGGGTTGCCACCCTTATCCATATCTTTCAAATGGATGCGACTTCACACTTTGGTAATTAATCCTTCAGTTTTAAAATATGTTGCCTAGAAAATTGGGCAATTATGTGCCACAAGAAATTGTATGGAAAGTTTACGTGTGACATTTTAAGGCAAAAAGGTTTGCCATTTAATTATAAGTTCGGCGGCCCAAATTTACGTTGTAATCTTACTTACAGATATATTGAATTCAGCGGAATCATGCAGATTCTCTATTCGTGTACCTCAATCTCTCTTCCGAAAGGATTATTCAAATACATCGGAACCCCGAAGTAAAAAGTTGAAATGACCGAACCATTCATTCTCTTGTTTCCAACTTTTTCCGTACTGTAAAATTCACAAGAGATTCGGTGCAGTATTATTGGCCACAAGGTGCTCCTCAATTGCCTGTTAAAACTTGGGGTGGTATGAAGTCTAATAGAGTATCTGCATCCCACCATCGCCGACAACCAAATGAAAGAATAATTATAGGCGTCGCGCGTCATTTTTCCTCTCAAATTCCACACAATTGGATGCAACACGTTGTGAAAAATGTATAGCATAACATGTATAAATGGAATTTGTTTAAATAGTTCTTGAATTGTGCAATTGGTGTGATTAAAACTCCTGAACCCCAATTCTATCCGAAAACCTGGTTCTTGCTGATGATGTCAGCAAACGGAAGTCCACATTCAAATAGCTGGCCGACAGCTATTTGAACTCGGACTTGGGACTAACCGTAATTATTATTATTACCTTACACCTTGGACTAAGTATGTGATTATGGTCACTCAAGTTCATTTGATTCAAACAAAAAAAGAAGGGTTCATTAGATTCCAAGTGCCAACAAGTGGCTTCAAGAAAACTATTGAAAAAACCAAAGCAGCTATAACTGATGATGATGAGTAGATCTTAGATTCCACGATTCCTTTTATTAAGCTCTTTTACAGCTTCAAGATACAGCTTCTTTGATATGAATTTTAAGTTATGGCAAGGGTAATCCATGAGAGGTGTTTTCAATATAAGAGCCGCACATGAAGCAGCAGGATATCACTTCTGTAAGTATCATTTTCTGGTCAGCAATTACATTTATTTGAAGAATCTAGAGAAATTAATTACTTCGAAGACTCTCCCCTTTTTTTTTTTTTTTAATGATTAATTAAGCTAAATTTGCTTCAACGCAAACTTAAGTTAATGTACAAAATTGGGTCAGTAGATCGATGGAGATTGTATCTTAAATTTATACACTAAATATGATACCTTTAACTTCTTGACAAAATGATCCATACAAAATGATCAACCCTTTTTCAGGAGTTACCACCTTTTGTTCAAGACGAAAATTTGAGTATGAGATCAGTGACGGCAATCCTTAAAATAATTTAGGTGGACAAAAACAAAACTTTCAAACCCAGAAAACTAAGAGAAGCTTCTAACCAGTTGAGTCGATCTATCGGCACCCTCTTGGGAGTGTTTGTCAATAATTCGATTCCCCATCTATTTCTAGGGCATTGTTATTATTACATCCATCCATCCATCCGTGGTCATTCCTCCAATCTAGCTATATTGATGTGTTATTCATCTCGCAAAAGATGCTATAATGTTAGTAACTCGAAGAAGAAGAAGAAGAGGACGGAAAGTTTGATTTGGACGTCGCAATTTAATTTTTCTTCCTCGGATAATTGAGGTCGAAAGACATCAATATCACCTTTTAAGTGGAGTGAGTGTTAATGGCAGGGCCGGCGGAGCCGCCGCCACCATGGCCAGCGAAAAGCCATTAATTTCTTCTACATGGGGCTGTCAAATTCATCACCGTGATCGAATGCATTATGAATATTATGACCAAAAAGCCAAACCATGCCCAAGTCTAAAGAGTAAATGATGACTGTCCCTGTCAAGAAGGAACAAGATTTTCAGTATTTGATTATTGAGAAAGAGCGACATAACTGGGCTCCATGACAACAAAACTCTGAACCCAGGGTGACATCAGGCGGCTCTTGTTATTTTTCTCCAATTATTGCTACACTGCCTATACTATACATTAAGGTAATAGATTCACAACTTGCAGTTCCACTAATTTATTTAAACTAATACATTGGATAACATATTCAATGCACCCACCCCGTCGTCCTCATGCCCAAATCGCACAACAGTATGAATAAATTATTCGGTCAAAGTATTAGCACAAAAAATTATTCAACTCATACGCAGAGAATATGGCAAAATGCACCAGCCATCATTTCCTGCCTAAACTCTTCTAACATTGAACCGATGTACTGAAGCAGCAAAAGAGACCATGGATGAATAGAAGGTTTTGGTCGAGTAATTATTCCTAAATTAAACTCGGCTAACACGGATACAAATATATACTCTAAACTAAACACATAACTATAACAAATAAAACCCTTCCTTTTGTCCTCCGGTTCAGATGCTGCAGCTAGATGTGGATTGAGGAACGAGGATGTGGGTAGGACTTCTGACTTTCTGATTCGGTATATCCTCATTATCTCCAAATATTTCGGGACAAGAAAGTGGCAGCGTGGGTGACTATATTTTAATCGAAATATAATGTTATGGTCAAAATTGAGCACTTGGACTGTTCATGTCCTGTCACTTGAAATACAGCCCGCCGACGCCCAGGACAAATAAACATTTGAATTTTTCTTGTGACTTTCAAACCTTCAAAGTTTTTGTTTCTTTATAACTGCTGCTTTTTCAGTTATGGATTGTCATCTTGCAGACTTGCATCCCTTGCCTCCTCCTCCTCCTCTTCCATACAGCACCTCTAGCTAGCTGAAACTACGTACGAGTATACAATTTTGGAATAAAAGATCTAAAATCTGCATTTGTAAACCTTGGCATGGAGAATTCCTCCGACTCGTACAATTCTTCCTCTTCCACCTCGAGCCGGTTCGCTGCGTATCAACAATATTCAGAAGAAAACAGACCCAAAACAACAACATCCTCATTCTATTCGTCCCTTCATGCAGTCCGCAAACTTCCATTAAAACCAATGAAGAAGCCAATCGCACCTTTGCCACCAATGAAGCCAAAAGTGTACAAGGTGGATTCCGTGAACTTCAAGCAAGTCGTCCAAAGGCTCACTTCCGCACCTGAATTCCAACCCAATGTTTCACCAGCACCAGAAGCGCAAGAAGTGGTCGAAAAGGTCCCCACAGCACTGGCGTTACGTCCCAGACGTCTGGAAGAGGTGGCTCCTCCAGCTCTTGACCTCTCATCCACAGCATCACCTCTTCGTTTCTCATCAACTACTCAGTTGTCAGTGCCACCTGGGACTGCGGCCGGGAGTGATCATAATGCTGCAGGCCAAGGTCGCTGGGGAGGCCAACAGTTTCTTCCTTCTCCCAACAACACTTCACAGATTCCTGCCAACTTCAGTGAGTTGATTGCCTCGGAAAGAAAGCACCACAAGTTTTCTGAAACTTGCGGAGCTCCGAGTCCACTCGGATTTAGCTTCTCACCATCCTCAATGGCCTGGTGTTTGTCCCCGCTTCTGAGTCCGGGAACTCTTTCCTTTTTGGATTGAATTCAACACACTTCTTTAGTTCTTTCGACTACATTACCAACTATTACCAACTATTTCGCCCTTAATTTATGCGCAACCTTTAGTCCTCTATTTTTAGCATTTCAAATGTTTATTGGTAAATCACTTCATTTATTATCATTATCAATTTTTCTGATTAATGTGGGATATTTTGGTTGGGAACCTTTTCCTCTTTTCTTTTTTTCTTTTTCGGTGGTGTAGGGGATTGTAGTAGGGGGGTTCTTTCTTTTTGTAACTCTCCGTAAGCTCCTATGTATGGTCCTATGTATTCCTGTAATGAATAAATAAGATTCACAAGGCGCATCTTTTGCTCTGATCAGAGATATTTGAGACTTCGAACTCAACGAGAAAATTCATTTTGCCTCCCCATACCTCCAAGTTTAGAGGCTACCAAAACCTATTCCTGAAAACTGATTAATTGAAGAACACTTCAGCGCTTAAAGGATATACAATAACAATTGGACTCATTCAAGAGAACAACGCGAATAATTTTAGTAACAAACCGGAAACACGATTATCTGGAATTAGACTGGAAACGTTAGTGTTGTTATACAGTAGATGTAGAACTAAACAAGAAAAGTGGTTTTAACTCATCAAAATGTGTATGTTTAGATACTCTTTTTTTTTTTTTAACAAATATTATTTGACTTGTATCATAAACATTTTTTTCAATCACTTTTTTAATCCACATATGCCATATTACAAAATGTGCTACGGTATTATTACAATTAATTATCCCAAAAACAATCTCCTATCATTGGTATTATTACAATTAATTAACTAAGCTTCATGCTGTAAATATGCGCCATGAAGCTTCGTTACTTAGGTTCTGTAAAATCTTACATGAAATCACGCTATAAAATCACGCTGTAAAATTTAATGGGTTCAGATTTGAACATCTTTAGATGCGTTTGATAACAAAAAATAGAACATCTGAATTAATTAAGTGACACTGAATTTTCTAAACAAAACTTGCTCCCAAATATAAGAAATAAGTTATTCACTTATCATTTAATCTGAAATACACTCAAGTACATTAAATTTAGTACTTAACAATTCAACAATTTAATGGATTCACAATTCAGATTTCATACTTCATTTTCAGAGTTCAGTCTATAAGCGCAAGGAACGGCGATCAAAACTTACAAAACTTCATTTTCCGAAGCAACGAGAGCCCATGATTGATTAAGTGGCCAAATGGCCAACCTTGTTGCATTTTGCGAATTGTTGTAATCAAACAATTTTTTTCTCCAAGTAGTACTGTGTCATTTTGAATTGACTTGGTTTGACATACTTAATTTAATGGGGATTTTTCAATCCATTTTAACTTTCAATATCCTTAAACACTATCTAACAAGAGCATCGAAACCCTCTGGATTAACATAAGCTAATTGGTTTGCTCCAGAAACAAAAGAAAAATGGTATATGTTTTGCTACCGAGTTTGCCATTAAAAAATGAAAAGAATGGGATTAATCACTCAGCGATAAATTAATCAGCCACATGGTAAAATTAAGCATACGCGGCACATTAAGTTACCAATCAACCACTTTACAAGCTCCTACAGCGTGGTAGATATACAGTCTATTGGTCGACACATTAATTTAATTTAGACAAGTAGTTTTCAGCATAGGAGTTATAATTTGTGGCATACTATATCGTTGAAATATATGTTCATATTTTTATTTCTTTTTGATAGTCATTTTCTTCATTATAATGTAAAGGTAATATGTATTCTGTACACATAGTACAAATAATGGAATTATGGCCCTTTAAGTCTATGTGAGAACTAGGTTTTCTAAGGGATTCCTTGATAGAAATCGTTCTTGCTTAAAACACTTAAATAGGAAGGATTAACTGTTTATATATGTAGAGCAATGAGAATAAAATAAATAATAATATGCCACACATTATTTTTCTGGTCAAAGGAGTTGAACTTATGCTAAAATACGCCCATTCTCTGTTCATCATACCCTACTCATGGACCGCGAGGCGTCATGTCATTCAACATCTTAGGACAAATTGGGTGGACTCGCATGAAATTTGTCACAAGCAAGCCCAATTGGCCCAAAACTTATTTTCTTATTTGTAATTTTGAATTTATTGCCTAAAAAGGAAAAACATAAATAGGAGTCGCAGTGCCGAATGCCTACCTATAAAACCTTCCCATTGTGATTCGACAGCCAAATCGTCTTCTTCCTCGTCGCATGTCAAAATCTAACATCAATTTTAACAATTACTATTAACATGCAAAATCTTCAGGCGGAAAACGTAGAAGGTTGGTCTCTCCATCTCCTTGTTTTACTGAAGTATTATTCCTCCGCGCTAAGAAGTAAAGGCTTTGTTTGTTTGAATAGAAAAAATTTTAGTTGAATCATAACGACGATTCTTAAACACTTTCTCTCTCTCTCTCTCTTTTTGATCTTTTAAACCATTTTTTTAATCCTAACACAATTTCCAAATAATTTTCTATCCAAACAACAGATTTTTTTAATTTATTATTTATTTTTTTTTGCAATTCGACGTTGCCAATTGGAGAAGGTCTTACATCTCCATCTTCGGCGAGTGGTTGAAGTATATAACGACATTGCTGAGATCATGATTACATCGGAAGTACCTGAGAGAAGAGTGAGGAGACGCCTTGGTGGCGGCGGCAACCAGCTAGATAATTCTGTGGTTCAGAGTTCTGAACAATCTACAGAGGAACTTGATATAGGTGGGTTCTTCCAGAAGATAAGTTCTTTTATGACATCTTTGTTGCTTTTTCATGTGACACTGAAACAGTTCCATCAAGGAGCTAATAAGTTTTTCACAGGCCAAGCTGAATTATGTATCTTGCATTAAGTTGTTAAGATGTGTGACGATGAACGTATCTTGCAGGTAATCTTCCGTCTGACTCAACCTCTATCTCTGGTGGCTTGGACTCCTACAACAACATCTCAGAGTCGTTTGCGGGTCATCATGGATCCTCTAGTGTTTCTGTCCTCAATTATGACAATGACTCTGAGGATGCTGCATTGCCTAATCCAGAAGTTATACGGGAACAGTAGCAAACGACCAAGTAGCAGGTAAGCTGTCGGTCATATGCTGTGTTATCACTTATCAGTTGCATGTTTTGATATTTAAAATCTAGACGTTATTTAGTCTGATTTCAAAGTATCTGTGGACTCAAGTTAATACTGTCAACGAGGGAGAAAGCTTGGTAAATGGGGACTTGAGTGCAGACGCTGGAAATCATGATGCGGACTCATCCAGTCATACATCTTCTGAAGAAGCTGACCCTCTCGAGAGACTACAAAAAGTATCCTCTTGTGCCTATCCATTTTGGAATTCTCTTATTAGCTTTATGTAGTTCTTGTTCTGTGTCGTATCATGTTAAAAAGGAATGTGATTTTTCTAAATTAAATATCATTAGGACCCACCTGGATGACATTCTTGACCTCCAATTAGAGTATTATTTCTGTTTATGATTTTCTTTAGATCCTTCTGTTTGTTCATGTTGTTTTCAATGAGATTATGCAGTATGTAGATGAAGTTAGGGCAAGGGAATACTACATCCCTGTTGCAGTTCCTGATATGACAATGTCGCACTTGGTGGCCTGCTTGTCAATAGAGATCTGACCACGATTGCTTACAATGGTTGGAGTCTTGGAGACTTAACAGAGGAGGTAATGATCCATATTTGGCATTTGGACTTGATGCAACGAATACGGCTTTTTCTCTTTTCTTTATTTTTTGAAGAAAGTAAAGCTTTGAGTGCTGTCTCGGTGCCTTTGCACATAGCAAAGTGCTTCAGTTATCATAGAAACTAAAATTACACAAAATAATAATAATAGTAATAGTAATAATAATAATAATAAACCAAGCAAAGATATCTTTTTAGAGCTTCAGTTTGATTGAAAGATATTGAAGGATTCGTGGGAAACATACTTAGCAGGAAAGCGATGGGCGTTGTCTAGAATGATAGGTTCAGAAATGTTATATTCTCGTTGTCTTTTTTTTTTATTTAAATATGTTAGAAGCAGATTAAGTCTGTCTAACCATATGCCCATTTGGAGGTTTTTACAAGAATTAACTACAGTTAGACAGAATAGAATCATGGATCTTGTGAAATTTTCTTATACCTCATAAATAATCTAGACAACTAGAAAGATTGAGAAGATTTGAGAAGATTTCAAATCTTTCGCCAAATACTTCAATCCAAACACCTCAATCCAAACACAACTACAGTGCACATTGGTAAGTTTCATGCGAATTCACTTTGTAGGAGGTCCGTCCCCACATAAAGGGACTTATTCGTAAAGAGGAAGCTGGGAATCCATAAAGAAGGTACCAATCTCTAGTCGTTTAAAGACTAGAGTTTATACTCCATCTGCTAATGGCTTGGGCACAAAAGGATCCACAAGTTCAAAGTGACAAGCAGGAGAGGTGCGGCGTATGCATGGTAAATAGCACATTTTTTCGTCCACGTTGCATCTTTTCCCTGAGTTTTCGTGCTTCCCTTTGAATGATCATATCCGCTATTGAGCAGGAAACATATAAGATGAACGACAGCATTACTGATCTTTATTATTGTGAGCACATCTTCCATGCAGATTGTATTAAAGATCGGCTGCTACAAATGAATACTTGCCCGATTTGCAAATCATTAGCTATTATACCCGACCATTTTTTAGATTGGAAGGGTAAGAAGGTCGGTTTTTAGCTTTTACAGACTTCAGATCATCCGAATTCGCATTTTCGCATTCGCTCCACAGGTTCGAAGCTCTCCATCCGCGGGTCCAAAAAGAACTGAAGCAAGGTAGGTATAATATCACAAAATTGGATGGAAAAAATATCACATAATTAAGAACAAGTAGTACATATACAGTGTGTGTTGTAAAAAATCCATTTGAAAACTTGCACCATTGTTGCCGAAGATTTGAGAATTGAGAGTTGAAAGATTAAGATGAAGAAGACAGCACCAAGTTTTTTGAAATTGATCGTTGAAGGGAAAATGCAATAAACGACGTACCAGTATCACTCTATATATACATACACAGTCAGTTAGTTAGTGTCAGTGGGAAGAATCTCTGTGATTGCCAAGTGGCTTCTATCGACTTTGACATATGGCTCATTAATCATTTGAGAAAGCTATCTTTATTTTTTTCCCTTTTTCTTTTGACTTTCTTTTTTCCCCTCATTTCCTCTTTCCTTTCTAGCAATAGACAATTACAAGAACCCTCATTCTCATCTACGCTATCACTTCTACGTTCAATTTTCACTCTATACTCTTTTTATTTTCTTTCTCTTTTTTTCCCTTCACCTAATTGTTTACCCTGCTTTTTTCTCTATTGAATTAGTTGATGCATTTTTTTCAATTTTTCCATAATTAACTAAATGAATGGTTTTTGTTGTTGGAGTGGATGAGGGAAGATAGCAATTTTTGTTGAGGGAAGATAACAATTTTTCCTCAACTTATATTCATTCCAATTTTAGTTTTCATTTATTAAAATTGTTATTTGATAATAGGATGATAGTGCTGGGATGGAGGAGGAAGAGTTTGACAAGTGAAAATCCAAGGTGAATGATGACTAGGAAGGAAATAGAGAGGTCTATTGAATCTAAAATTAATCAAAGTCACTTAATTTACAGATAGATAATTATATTTTCATATTTTGATTTATTTAAAGTTTCTTAATAGCTAAAAATGGTTGTTTACTAGATGAGAAGGATGATATGTAAAGGAATTGTTGGGGCTAGCAATTTAGGATATGAATAAAATATTTCGTGTAATCTCTTCATTTTGGGTTACTGGCCTATATCCATGATTAGTTGTGTATTTTCATGGTATGATAGTTTGAGAAGAAAAGAAGTGTAAAATTAAATTTTAAAATCATTTGCTTAAGTTGGGTCTATGAATTTGTATATTTATCACTTTTATTGTCCTTAATGATAATATAAGCTAGATGTGGAATTGGATATATCATGACTTATTTGGCTGAAGGAGTTGATAAATTTTTATAAACTCAAGTAGCTAAATTGATTGTGCTGTTAAGGAATTGCAATTAGTGATGGAAACTCAAAATTAAGACTTTTAGCCTATAGTGTGATTCGACAAAAAAATTGTTAAAAAATTCAATCTTGATTAAGAAGACATTTTTACGATCAAACAAATGGTTGGTTTCAAATTTGTATATGTACATTTGCAGACATGGTAGTTCATATTTTTATCTAATATTGCTATTTGTATTCTCAAGCTATTTGGCAGATAATGTTATCACCTATTTGTAATGCTATTAAAAAGGATTTAAATGGATGGATTAACAACTCGCTTTTTCTTTGAAAAAGACAAAAAAAAAATGTGTAGGTTTGTATGTTTTGAAAAGGAAAGAAAAATGTGCAAGTTTGTATGTTTTATTGATGTTGAAAATTGTGACAGATCTTGGCGGATTTCTAAACTTTTTCTAATTATTAAATTGCTAGAAGTATTATGACTACTTTTGGTTTAGTCACAATTAAAGCTATGCTATTGTTAAATTGGCAGTATAGTGTACTTATTATCTCTCCTTTATTTGGTATTATTATGCACACATAGTATTGATTTAAAAATCTTTGTCCAAATCACAATAAATAGGGGACTAACTTCACAAACAAAATTTCTCTTCATAGCAAATTTTAATTATTTTGATGCTCAAATTTTCTCCTATACTTACCAAAAAGATTTATTGCTCTATGTTTAACTAAACTTCTAACCTCTAGTACTTTAATAGTTTTGAGGTTAGGAAATAAACGAAACAGCATTGAGACCAGTCTCGTTATGAACTTATCAAAAGGTTTGGAACCTCCCCTCAAAGAAGTTAGATTTTTTTTTATTATTAGTGGAGTTTTTGTTTTTGCTTTTTTTTTTGTGGGTGTTGTTGGGGAGGGGAGGGGGGCTGACGTGTACAAGTTACTCTGTGGTGCGGGACAATGGCCTTTCCCCGACATCCAAAAAAAAAATATGTACCAACTCTTGGATGAGTGGAAAGCAAGAAGAGAATAATTGCTCATAATAACTACCAATAACCACGATAACCTCATGGGAACAGAAAGTTGCTTGTTTATAATAGTCGTAACTCAATGAGATGTTCAATTACTATTTTACTTAATTTTCTAACAAGAAATATCGAGCTGGGAAAAAATCAATAATTTGCTATTGTTTAAATCCAAATCAACAAAGTGTTCTAATTGCGTTAGTTTCATTAGATTCATTCCATAAATGCTTTTATCAAGACTTGTGGACTTAAAACTTTTCAATAGAGTCTAACACCAATGAAGGTCTACTTTTTGGCTTTTTTTCGCAAGAGACTTTTTGGCTTATCAAGACTTGTGGACTTAAAACTTTTCAATAGAGTCTAACACCAATGAAGGTCTACTTTTTGGCTTTGTTTCGCTTGGACACCGATTTTTCGCCGAAAAATTGCTACGTTTTCCGTGAACACATTTTCCTATCATCTTTTTACCTCACATACATTAAATAGTTACAGTAATTTTTCTACAAAAAATTCAGAAAAATGCAATCCAAACACAAGTGTATTTAGATAGAAGATTATTCGAAAGATAAATGTGGAATAAAAAAGTAATTGAAAAAAAATTAAAGTGGTTGAAAAAATATGTTAAGAATTAAAGTATGTATAATTTTGCAAATAATCTCGAACGCCTGATTATAACTAGTTGAATTGCCAAGGGTGGAGTCCCATGTAACACATAGAATAAGAACTATACAGGCATTTTCATGATGTTAGGACAGTTTTCTGCAGCCATTTGAACAAATAACATTTGTATTGGTTGGCTAATCTTTGCTTTTGGCATTTGATTTTCTGTTGCATGAGTTCATAGACGGCAATTTTGAAAATCAGGTTTATCTAAGTTTTTGAACGTATGTATACTCCATCTACTCTTATCTAACTAAACGACATCGTGATGCGGCAAATAATAAGCAGTAATCGAAACCCTCTCGAACAGAGTATTAGTAGATCGGATTGAACTCCTACGTCTGTACTTGACGCCAACTCTCACTGGCAAATAAATCCTCGAACGCCGAACGCCGGCCTCGGCCATCAGAAAGCCTTAACAATGTCATGGCTAGCTCGATCCATTGCCAACACTCTCAAACTCGACGAAACCGATGACCACGAGGGAAGCGCCGTCGTTTCCAATCTCAGTGAACGCGACGCAGAACACGAAAAACAGCAGAATCAAAACCTCGATCCATCATCATCATCGCCGACTTCAACTCCACGCGGCGTCAAGGATGACATCTCCGAGCTCACCAAAACCCTAACCCGCCAATTTTGGGGTGTCGCCTCATTCCTCGCCCCGCCCCCTCAGTCCGAACCCTACAACCCTCTCCAAGACTCAGAATCCACCAGTCCCCGAGGAAAATCAATTTCCAGATCCGATCAGGATCAATTGGATTCCCAAGCCATTGGAATAACTGGAATCCGGAACGATTTCGCGGAGATTGGGGGAAAGTTTCGCAGTGGGATATCGATACTGTCGAACAACATAGCTGTGTCTGAGATCACGAAAATGGCGTCTGATTTTCTGCAATTGGGATCGGATAATGAGGAAGAGGAAGGGGAAGGCAATAATGCTTTGTCGAGTGGCGGTGCTGTTGGGGTGACTAATGAAGTGGTATCTTTTGCAAGAGATATTGCAATGCATCCTGAAACTTGGCTGGATTTTCCACTACCCGAAAGTGACGATGATGATGGTAATTCCTGTTTGTACTACTCAAATTATTATTGTTACTATGTTTTTTGCCGTTTCGAACCTAATGTGTATATTTGGACTGGGTCTCGTTGTCTACCTTTTTGCGTTGACTCTTGATGATTTTGGTGGGCTAGTTAGAGCTTTTAGTGTTGGAACTAGGTTGATTTAACTTTAGCTGTGGAGAAGCACTTCGGCCAGTGGGCGGAGTGCAGATTGAGATGCCAACGTAATTCTATAAGAGTGTGTGTTTTGGCGATCTGGTAGTTCATCCTCTTAATGCATGGTACAATTTCTTTTTGTGCTTAATAGAAAAACAGCTTTTGTTTAACCATTCTCAGCTTTAATTCTACTGAGTTATTATGAGGACATTTCTGTTTCTCTAGACGAAAGGGTGTATTTGATTAGAGAAAACATATCATTTTTTGGCATAAAATCGGGGATGCATAGAGGGCAACAATTTGGCACCAGATGTCCGGACTCCGGAGGCATGATTACTGCAACTGATCCTGGAAGGCTTCATTGAATATTTTCATTTATTAGACTCAGCTCAAATTGGCAAGGACTCACTATTTATGTCCAAATGCTGGTTGTTGGGTTTTCGTTAGAAGTGGCAACAGTTCTAACTTGTTGCCCCTGACTTCTCAGAAAAAAGAATTACTGATCAATTTGGCAAAGCTGATAAGTGCTGAAGAAACTAACATGGTGGTTATTAGCTGCCAGTTGTGTTGCCTTTTCACCTTTTTCTTCTCCTAATCCCAAAAGTGTCATCTCTTTTCCAATCGAAAAAAGTCCCTTCTTATTCACTTTCCCTACTCCCTTCTTGTTTGCTTGTTTAATAAATGTATGTCGCATAAGAAAATTTTTTGCCTAGCTTTGATAAAAAAAATTAACTCACTTCAAAGTCTGATTTCCTATATTTGTCCTGTCGATTTATATTTCTTTAATTATTGGTTTGTTATTTCTGAGTCATAAGGTTTTGTAACATGCCATATTTGGCTGCATGGTAACTCTGACCCATTACTGCATCAGTATAGCCTTTGTTCCATAATTTTGTGAATCCAGCTTATTATGATCATTATCTCTTCTAGATTTAGTACAGGAAAGATAAATATAGTGTGATCTCCATGGTGATCATTTGCTTGCTATGTGATGCTAGATTTTGACTTGTCTGATGCTCAGCAAGAACACGCTTTAGCTGTTGAAACAACTTGCCCCAAGATTAGCTGCATTGAGGATTGAACTTTGCCCAGGTTATATGAGTGAGAGTTGCTTTTGGAAGATATACTTTGTGCTTCTTCACCCTAGACTGGATAAGAAAGATGCGGAACTACTATCAACCCCCCAGGCAAGTTGGTTACATGACATGGTGATTCTATTTTATTTCAATGTAAAAGATAATACATTCTCAATGTTGTTGAGGAACCAATTTTCTTTAAACATTGTACTTTTGTGTATGTTTATTGAGTTCAGACGTAATAGCCTAAGATTTCCTGGAGCCAAGAAGGTGGTATTGGTTCTTGTTTGTGGTTATGTTGAATGTTGCAATACTTCTGTACGTTCCTGTTGTCTTCATTGATAAAATTGACAAAACATTTTAGCTGAAACTAATATTTCTGGGAGCCCGTTGACATGATCTGACTTTGAATGAGATAGCAATGGCAGTTGTTTTAACTGAAATAATTGCTTATCTGTTGTTTGTTTGAAGTTTTGAGTTTTTCTGTAAGAGTTGATGAGCTGCTCATGCAATCTTCATTTTGCTGTCTGGCATGGTACTCTAGCATTCAATATTCTCTATAAAACTAAACCAATTGCAACTGGGCTATATTTGGTAATTTCTGAAAAGGGGCACAAGTTAGAGATGCCCTGTGTTTGTGTTATAGAGAATTTAATTGTATGATATCTGAACTGTTCAGTTTCAAGTATAATTTAGGGAATCTTGTAAAGATAAAGAAAGACTGGACATTATGCCTCTATTTTCAGTTTGGATGAGTTGGATGTTTTACATAAGAATTCATGTGTTAGGTGGTCTTAGTCTTTTGTCTGCCCTCTTATGTTGTCCTTGCAGATAGTAAAAGCCAGGGCCTTGTTATCCCAGGGATTGAGAACCGTTCCAAGGCAAAACAACAAGACTGGTCTGGGGAGGGCACTATTGATGTTCAAGATAGTTCCAACCATCAACCCGAAGAAACCCCTATTAGTACCTATCAAAACTGAGTGTGATAATGTTCCCAAAACATCTTTTAACTGAATCTGTAACTTCCACTGCTGCCATCGAACATGAGATAGAGAAGCACCCTGTCATGAGTGCTGAATTGCTATCGTTGACAAATCGGTGATTGAAGAAAAATATGTTGACCAGACTAAGGATCGAAGTATACTTTTTGATTCAAGTAATGTATTGGTAGAGAAAGATGAAGATGATGCTGATGATTGGTTGAAGGAAGAAAGCTCTGGAGCTGGTGCAGGTGGAGCTACAATTCCCATTGAGAATGATGAGGATGTGTCATTTAGTGATCTTGAAGAGGATGATATGGATGTGCCTGCTAGCTTTAAGAAAACAAGTCACAGTCCGGACAAAGATGCACGAGATTGGGTTCAACTGAGAAAAAGCTCTTCTGACTTGTCTAATAGTACAACAATCCGGGGCCATTGAAAACTGCTGGATCTAAGAAGGTAATTCCCAAGAACCCTGACTCGAAGGAATCCAGTGATTGGCTTGATGTTGATGACATTGATGTGGCGTGATCTTCTATGTAATCAGTGTACAAAACATGGTATCTCTACATTCTACGTGCTTGTGAATAGTGTACTGTTAATTTATTTGGTGCACCTTAAGTCTTGTTAAATTGTATGCTGTAAATATACTCCTTGAATGAGCAATAACTAAACATCAGGGCAATTGATCTGATAAACTTAAGCAGATCAATAACTCAATGCTAAATGAGCAATTATGTTGATGTGTTTTCCAATTCATGTAGATGGACAACAAAAGAACCAATTGAGTAGTCGAGATGCGTAGTAAACTGGAGCAATCTTACGCTCTTGGACGTGTGACACTGTAAGCTGTTGGCTGTTGTTCAGTCTGTTATCCTTTTCGTCATCTCGTGTAAGCGTTTGGGCCCATTTACGGAATCCGGCTTACTTTCCATTTGCACTATTCTTGGACTTATGAAAGGTTTGAGTTCCACAGCATCATTTCCTTGTGAAGGTGTCAACTGACATGATTTTCGAAACCAAGTTTTGATACTGAATTGGTCCTCTTGGCAGTATTTAGTATACATTCTGACACTGTGACATCAGGGGAGGAAAACTGGCAAATCTTGTAATTTAGGCCATGAGGGAGCTGCGGCGAGAGAGAGAGAGAGGAGATGAAGCGGTAATATATACCAATGCACTATTAGCATATGACCTGTACTACCAATTTTCACAAATGGACTATATTTGCCAGAAGCTAGTGCACCTAGAGATGCTAACTATTCACAGAAGAAGAGCTAACAAATATCAAGTGCTAAGTTGGTCCTTTATAAAGGACTAGGATTTTATGGGCCTGAAATTGCTTGAGAGCCGCTCAAGGTGCGACCAAAACAAGCTTCCCAATGACAACTTTGGCCTGTCTTCTGTGCCAGCGCTGTTGCGTCCGCCGGTGGAAGATGATGTGGCTCGGGACCGAAGATCTAACGGCTTATCAACGACCAGTACGGTACCACCCCCTATTTCTCGTTGCACCATCTCCAGCGTCTCTCTGCTTATGTTATCCCCTGAGGCGTCTTTAACGTAAAATGTCCCCAGCAGCTCTGTCCCCGTTTGTTCCAATCTCGGCTCTTGCTATAGATAGCCCATCTCTCGAAACACTCTCGTAACATCAGACAACAATCCTATCCTGTTTCAGTGGTCACATCCAGCCTTATTCCCTGCACGCACAGAATTTCGTTAAAAGACATTTTTAAGTGTTATTTTCCTTTCCAGCCTCGGAGCCCGCAACCTCCATCTTGAAATTAAAATGATGGTTTTCTATACTTACGTGAGAAACTCTCCTTTCTGTAGCTGCAATGAGGCACTGAGTCACTCTTCGCCTCTCCACTTCCAAGTCCAGGGTGCATCCATCCTTGTGCCTAATGTAATATTCCTGAAATTAAAGCACAGGATTAGAATTTGAACAGCCAGATGCACGTTTTCTTTGTCATGGAAAAAGCCAGTGAACCTGGAACAAGGATAAACTCGCACGCATAGTTAAGCCAAGACAAGGCACATTACCTGCACTGCTTTTGATCCTTTGGAGCTAATCGCTGCATGGAAGACAACATACTGCATATCCGTCAGAGCACATACTGTGTCAAAGAGCAACTTCGGTCGATCTTTACTCCTCACAGTAACTATAGAGTACCCCTTCTCGGTACAATTCTCTATTTTAACGCGTGTAGTAGCTTCACGTTCTTTCCTCCTCTGCCAATCAAACTTTCCGTTTGAATTCATTTCATCATCTTTGCCATCATCATCCCTGGACAGAACAAGAACAGCATGCCTCATAGTCTCTATCGGCTGCCATCAACTGGTGGAGTCGCCTTTCCGTGTGTGTTTTTCCACCTACAGGGCATGCCAACCTCACACTCCTTTTCTCACCGTTGCAGTGATGAGCCTCGACTACATTTTCTAGTTGAGCCTGCACACGTGCCACCCGGCAGGGATCAGTAATCGGCCCGCCATTGCACTCATCTGCCACATAGATGATGCATGCAGCACGGGCGTTATGAGTCCATGCTACAGCAGCCGAAACATGGCATCCCATTTCAGCCAACACGGCAGACATCTCCGACATTAGACCCGGTCTATCTGTGCCAGTCATCTCAAGGGCTGTATGCTCTGCAGAGATGTATGTTGGCCTCACATTCTTGCTAATAGATGGTTTGGACCTCCCTGGAACTCTCCCTACTTGTGCTAATTGCCTAAAAGTAAATTTGAAATTTTGTGTAATTTATTTAGAGCATGCAAAAAATACAAATTAAAATTCCTCATGTATACGGTAACATATAAGCAATCCTCGTAAAATACAAAGGGAAAGAAGAGTACTAAAAATACTAAGCAATTCCCGTAAAATACACAGGGAGAGAGTATTTAAGTATTAACCTGTTGAATATAATGAATGAGGCTTTCATCAGTAATTTGTTCCCCACTTGGTCTGTCACGTGAAACACTGTGAAACATGAATTTAAAATATGAGTGTGAATTTAAAATAAGGTAATCGTGTATGACTCACGTCGGGATCAAAAAGGTTCATTTTCATATGTCTGGCAAGTTGCAACCAATAATTAATTCAGACGGTATACAACATAACCATTTAGAATTTTCTCATTGGTACAAAGTGTCGAGAACGGTGTATGATGCAAAGAAGGCGAGACCAACCGTCCATTAACCAGCCACCATCAGAACAAATGTATGATTTGGAAATGACGAGGTCCAGATCCGTCAGAAACTTGGACCATTTCCAGTAGGATCCCATGCTTGTTTGCGCTATCAACCTTTGAACATAAAGGCAAAAGACGACGAAAAATTAAATAATATGCAGAACAAACAAAAAAAAAAAAAAAGCGCATTTACACATGTAAAGGTTTTCTTTACAGTCAGAGGCCACCATTGTTACTTCCTTTCTGTGTCGTGCTTATGTCTTTTGACTGTGGAAGAACTAAAAGACCATTGAGTAGATATAGCCCTTGAAAATAATTCATGTCATTTTCCCCTTAAGTTGCCTTGAATTAAACATATAGTACTATTCTTTATTGGCTTAATGGCCCTAATACAACAGATTGAGACTTCAGCCGGAATCATCTTGAGAGGGTAGAGTCTGGAAGGAAAAGCTTCATATAGATCTCTATCTGAGATGGGTTTCCAGGGTGCTCGGTGGGTCACAGACTGACTTCAGCCAAAACCACTTGCATTGTCTGTGAGATCAGGAACCTAGGATTGGTGATACCCAATGAAGGACTCGGGCAAATAGTGGTAACTGAAAGTTCTGACTTTTTTGATAGATCACTAAGTGACTACTGACTAATAAATGTTGAGGGTTTTCAAAACAACAAAAAGCACTGGAATAACTAACGAGTCCACCTGTTTCAATGTAACCAGGCAGGCAGATGTTGGTAGTGGTATGGTATCTTGATATCCTTTTCAAGGTTGGTTTCACATCTATGCTGGAATCTATTAGCCCGTCCCTACCCTTTCAACTTAGAAATTCTAGCTGAATAATTTAGTCAAGGAAACCATTGGTATCATCCCTTAAAGAAAGACCTGACTAAGCAATAACTTTGGTCTAACAAAGGTTGCCAAACAACTAATAAAGATTCGTACTTTCTAAAAATTCTTGTTCTTAGTTACTAACCTTCACAAGGGTGCAATCTGGGCAGGTATCATTGTCTATGGAAACCCTGCAGAAAGCTCAAGAAGAAGAAGCTGGTATAAGGGTCAAGCAAACAGAGTTAACCGGCAAAAACTGATTTTGAATCACAGAAATTGGACGACTGTGTGTGTGTGTGTGTATTCGGACGAAGTGATGCAAGAAAAAAACCTTGGAGGATGCATTCTTTCAATTAGAGATACGATATCCGGATCAACATAAGGCCTATAAATGATCTCCATCTCCTGTCTTAATGATCTCCGAGATTATGCTTCACCTGAACCTGAAATAGTCAACTAAACCAAATAAATGTCCAAATCTCCTTTGAATTAATTCAGATTTTAAGCGCGTGCCAGTTCAGAAAATTGAGCAAGGAAGCGGCGTATATTCTTGTTTTTCACATTAATCCCAAAAAAAAAAAAAAAAAAAAACAACAACAACAACAAAACAGAAAATTTTGAGATAGGCTTCCTTGTTTTTCACTAAGATAATCAATCAAATACAAACAAATGTTTTAAACTGCAAGAAGATGAATCAAAAGATGCTCTAAGTCCTGACCTCATTTAAAAGAAAATTTTAACAGAAAGAAAAATAAAAGAAAAAAAGGAAGAATCCGAAACTGAAGGGAGGACTCATCAGATCAGAAAAGACAGAGGCACGAAGGAGAACTGGAATTTGGTGCTTAAATAGGAAGCTTTATTTGGGCAAGCGTTTGTCTAAGAGAATCTAACATGGGAGCTTCTTTGAGTAAATGGTTTTCTTTGCATAATGCACCAGAGAAAAGATAGAGAGTATGGTTTAGCTATAAGATCTTCGGATTACCCGAGGACTAGAAATTTAGATTTTAAAAGTCAAAACCTGGGAGGCCCTTAACTCCAGGTGACTTGTTCTCCTTCCTTGACAACAGAGAGGGAGAGGGAGAGGGAGAGGGAGAGGGAGAGGGGAGGGAGGGTGCAGGGGAGAGAAAACTGCAGCAGAAGAGCAACATTAGCGATACCCGCGAAATGTACATGTATCTGCCTAAGAATTCTATATAGGCTCCAACTGGCCTCCTATCCTCTCCCATTAGCTAAACGGACTTTTCCGGCCCGAACATGGATTCTCCTTTTCCAGTTACCAGTGATAAGCGCAAACTAATTTATGTCCAATTTAGCAACCACCTTTTATATAGAAGAGTCTAATTTTGACCCCAAAAGAAATATAGAAGAAATTAGTATAAAATTTTTATTAAAAAATAAACTCTCAAATGTATAAAAAATATTTGAATAGAATTTTAATTAACTTAGTTATTACAATATTTATCAGTGTGTGTTTGGATTGTAAATTATTTGAGATATTTTTACTGTAGCACTTTTTGTGATGTGATGTATGTGAGATAAAAAGATAATTGGGAAGATAAAAAGGTATTTTGGAAATTATAATGGTGATGTAAGCAAATATATTTGGGTAAATAATCTCCTGTCCAAACACAACGAAAATTAGTTGTGATTGCATTGATAAGCAATTTGGGCAAGATGTACTCAAATGGTAAAGGCATAATTTAGCGATTACGAGAGTAAAATTGGAAATCCAAAGGTGAAAAAAAATTTACCCCAAAGCCAGTACACTTAACACTCCCTTCATATATAACAGTATAGATGATTTGACTCAAAATTCAAATTAAATACATTTAGTAGTAGTTAAAAAATAAGGCTCCAGCTTCTTGTTTAGATTCAAACTTGATAAGGAGCTAAATATTAAAAAAAAAAATGCTAGTAACACTCTCTTATTTGTGACTTTTTTGCTCATGTAGACCCAAAAGGAAAAAAGTTGAAGATACTCTACATTTTAATTACACCTTCATAAAAGGAAAATTGATGATACAATTACTAAAGGATATGGGTAGTTTTTTTTTATCTAATTTATATAGTCAAAATATCAAAAAGAGTTTCATTAACAAATAAGAAAGTGCATTTCAACATTTTTTTTCTAAAATAGTTTTTTGTATAAAATTTATTTTGAACTTCCTTCAAGGAGGAATTGTTAGACTTCCATATTAGTTATTTCTTGTTCAACTAGTAGTAGTTTTTACTATCAAACCATAAGAAAAAATAAAACAGCCACCGATAAAGGATGCTCGCTTAATCGTAGCGTCATACTTGCGTACAATTGATAGAAGTAGCTATAAATCAGCATGGGAATTGGGAGGGGTCAAGTCTTAAGGGTGAATTGGGTTAACCGATGGTTGTTTGGTCGTCGTGAGGGGCGTTTGACGGTGAACTTTTGAGGTGGGAAGAGCGGTGTAAGCTACGTGTAAAGTAAGAATGAGGTGGCAGTGGTTGGATGCAGCTGTTGATGATGATCCGGTTCCAGGGTTATCTCGCGGCGGCTCGGACTCGTAGGTATCGGCACGTAGTTCTTAAGCAAGGCTGTGGCTGCGAATCAATTTCGGGATGCACGTGGCCCGGGTTTCTCTCTGTCTTTCTCAGTTTCTCTCTCTCTCTCTTCGTGGATGGATGGACGTTTTTAAATTGATTAAATGAACTATTTAAAATAGTACAATTTGAACATTAAACTTTTTTTTTGGCACAATCCAATCATTTAATTCTTTAAAATGGGCTTTTTGGATTATATTGGCTAATTTAACCAATAAATCAACCAAAAAATGCACATTTGACCTACTATTCTAGGTTTCACAAAAATGACAGTTCTTTTTCATTTGATCTAGCAAAAAAGACCCAAAACGTTCATTTTAAGGAGTTGAGTGATTTTTTTTGCCAAAAAAGAAAAACTGCTCACAGTGACCAAATCGTGCCATTTTAGATAATTTAATCATCATTCCCGCCATTTTTAATTTCACTGGGTATGTTTGGATTAGGAAGATTTGAAATAAAAAATTTACTTTACAAATTTCAATTATCTTTTTATCTCACATACATCACATCATAAAAAGTGCTACAGTAATCATCTCAAATAAATCATGGGAGAATTGTACCAATCGTCCATCACATATCGCTGATGTGAAAATTTAGTCCCTTAAAACGAAAATAATTAGTTTTAATCTCTAACAAACAAAAAATGTTCACATTTAATCCATTTTTACTTTTTCGAGTGGATTTTGATTGGAATTTACTAGACCCACATGACATGTCCAACTTTTAAAGGGTAAAAATGAAGAATCAACTTGATCAGAAATTTGAGGAACTAATGGTGCATGTCTTTAGTTAAATATTCATCAAAATACACAAAAACTATTCCACCAGTATCCGAAAATCTCCAATTCATCTCAACCCAAAATGAACCATAATTTCAAACTCCTCTTAGTTGATTGAAATTCTTTTGAAGGAAATTTGTGATTAAAAACAAGAAAATAACAAGCAAATGTGCTATAAAAGATAAATACAAAAAAAAATTGAAAATGTGCTTCCTTGCCCAAAACATTCTAGCAAGTCTGTCCGGAGTTCCTGGTCAAAATCAAGATGCAAAAAATCCCACAGGCCTAAAGTTGAGAGCAAAATTTGGTGGCTTGCAATATCTAAAGACAGCATTTTTTTGGGGTGAAAATGGGATGGGATTGAAATGCTTTATCACAGTTTCCATCTTTTTCTTGTTCCAGTGCCACGTCATTGGACTCTCTCCCTTCTTCCGTGAAGAAACTATGCCAACTTTCAAGTTGGGATTGTTGAACGGGACAATGGCTAGATGAGAAAAAGTTTTAGGAGATGAAGGCATGGATTGTACGGGATTTGTCTTTGAGAAACTCTTCAGATCAAAGTCACTGAGATTTTGTGATAGAAGCGTGATGTCTAAACAAGGCTTTTGATGGAGCTCAAGATTCTGCTCATGGTCGGTTGATGATCGGGTCAAAGAAAAAGCTGGCTTTTTATGAGTTTTAAGGACTTCTCTTTGGCGTTTGAGTTTCTTGGGTTTTCGGCGACTTCGGCTCGTAAGAGGCAAATGCAGAGCTTTCCCCAGTGCTCCACGGCTTCCGACATTTCATTCAGGTATTTTACGAACACTTGCAACGCTGGCTGACAATGGTGCTGTCACGATCTATAGCAACAATGCAATTACTGAAACCAAGAAGAACCCATTCTCCATCAAAGTCAGGATGGCTCAAACGCTGGAAAGTGGAGAAATTGTGGAAGTTGCATCCGTCGATCAAGCCAAGGTCGCCAAGTCTGCCGGCGCTTGTTACATCATTATCTCTAAACCCAACATATTTGGCATTTCAATTAGCAATTTCCTTCAGATGAATTTCAATCAGTTGCTGCGAGTTTGCAATTAGGGTTGTTTTGGGTTGAGATGAATTTGTTAGTAATGGTGGGTTAGTTATATATTTTTTGATGAATGTTTAACTAAAGCTTTGCACTATTAGTCTCCTCACATTTTCTAATTAAGGTGATTTGCCATTCTTACCCTTTAAAAATTCTGCACGTCATGTGGGCCCAATAAGTTCTGGTCAAAATCCGCTCGAAAAAGTGAAAATGGACTAAAAGTAATCATTTTTTGTTTGTCAGGGACAAAAACTAATCATTTTCGTTCTAAGGGATTAAATTTTCACGTCAGCGATATATGAGGGATGATTGGTTTCATTCATACGAGGGATGATTGGTTTCATTTTCTTATAAATCATCCAAATAAACTCCTATCTAAACAAATTCATGTGACTGTGTTTAGATTGAAATGATTTGAAAAAAAATAATTTGTTTCATAAATGTCAATCATTTTTTTATCTTTCCAATCACCTTTTTATCTCACATACATCACATCACAAAAAGTGTTACAGTAATTATCTCAAATAAATCATCCAAATAAACTCTTCTATAGGAGTTTATTTGGATGATTTATTTGAAATAATTACTGTAGCACTTTTTGTAATGTGATGTATGTGAGATAAAAAATGATTGGGTCTTGCCTTGTTTGGAACCCAAGTTTTTTGTCAAATTTGTTTGTTACAAGTTTTTAAAAACTTTAGTTACAGTAACCTCAAAAAATTCCTCAAAATTTTTAAACTATACACTTCAAAATATTCAAAAATCTACACATTTCAAAAAATTTTAAAAAAACTTTTACAATAAATTACAGTAAAATTGTAGACAAACTCCCAAAAAACTCACCTTCCAAACAGGGATTTTTTAGAAGCCTTGTGGGGTCTACACATATCATTATCATCATCATCATCCAAGGTGGAGTATTTTACCGGGTCAAAGGTGGACCACATCCAGTCCACCGGCATACTTTACTCAACGTCATACTTTTTATGCTCCTTGCTCGCGACGCGAGGCCCGGTTAATGGTCAGACGCCCGCCCACTCTCACCTTTTGAAAGAGCGACCATAATCCCAAGAATGGCTGTTTTAGGCTAATGTTGAGTTATCCCTTTTTTTGGCACTAGCAGGATGTAAACTTAGAGGCGAAATTCACTGGGCAAAGGCCAAAAAGTTGAAACAAAAACCTTTTAGGAACCGACTAACGGGTCATTCTGTAGAGCACTTTAAAATCAACTAGCTTAGCTTGCATGTTATGGGGCGACTCAAAACCAAATCAAACTGCAAATGTGATTTTTCAATGATACAAATTACTTGTGTATATTATGTATCGTATGTTGTGTGTTATGTATCGAATATGGACCATTAAATTTGAGGGAGGAATTCGAAGGGATGCAGCAAAATATTTCACCTTCAACTCATTTAATCATCACATACAATTTGGACTTGTGTCATTGAGGACTGTGTACCGTTATAAATATTAGGCGTCATTGGGTCTATCGTCCCAGAAGTTATTAGTTTAAAGAGTGAGACTCTCCTTTACGCTTATAATCAAACATTATACTTCTCCAATCGATATGGGCTATGTTTCCCATACTTTTCCTCTTTGTATTTTATATAATGTGCTAATTCTTTAACAAACCATGAGTTCAGATAGGAAAAAATAAGATGCAAGTTACATATGTAATAGGAATGGCCAAGACAACTCCAGCCTAGAGGATAGATCACTAAAGAGAAACAAGACGAAAATGTTTCACCAAAACGGTTCTTCCCTTCGTGGGCCTCGGTTGGAGAAAATGAAAAGAAAGAAAAGCATAACGAAAGTGAAAGGGCAAAAAGTGTAATTGCCAGGTTTCCCCACACTACGCTTTAAAGTACATTTGTCACAAATTGAGAAATAAGAGAGAGTTAGCTCCATCGAATTATTCATTTCTTGGTATGGCTGAAAAATAAGGTGCACTTGGTTAAACGCCAGTTCCCTATCCATTGGAGGCAACAACATCCGTTGTACGGTGCATGCAAGAAGCCGACTTTGCGGGCAAAAGAATTATAACTGGATTGACTTGTCAAATCAAATCCAGGAAGTTGGAAAAGTAGCTGTTTGGGACCAAAAGGGAACAATACGCAGGCCACGGTCATCAATTTACAATTCATCATCCGTATCCTCTCAAGTCTCACCCGTACAAAACAAAAGATAAACAGCATAAATGATCCATATCCATAACCAATTATGTATTCATATACTCGGATCTTGCAGCCATTCCACCTATAGAATTGAGGGCCATAATACAGAAACAACACAGCTGTCGTGGTTTTAGTTACTCCTATCAGGCAACGGCATGCAAATTCCTAGTGGATCAGCTTCAATTTGGTCTTTTACAGGCTACTAGTACGTGCACACAAGCCCCTTCTGCCATTCGTTGCAAGAAACCAACGTCAGCTACGTCCCTCTGCAACTGCCTCTGCATCATAACTTCTTTTCAACTTTTCCTCCCAGGTTTGTGTACAAATCTTTGAAATTATGGATAATACTACACAACTCATTAGTGGATACACGCATCCTTGTAACTATGTCTGCAAAATTGTCATAGAAAAGCAATATTTGAGCTTTTGACACATATTAGCACTTTTGGTTAGATTTCTTGAGAATTCAGAAAAACTGCACTTTTCTTGAGGACCAACGAAAAAGTCTGTCTTTGAGAGTAATTGGGCTTCATTTGTATGGATTTGGATTTCTTGAAGTGGGGTTTTGATTATACTAAGAAGAAGAAGAAGTGGGTTCTTGCCTTTGGTGCATTTTATGGCGCATATAAATTCTATCACTTGCCTTCTGTGGTAAAGAAGAGGAAAAGATTGTCAAAGCTCTTAGGCGCCCTTGTCGCCGTAGCTGAGATGGTGTCTGATTCAGCGGAGGCAGTTGGTGTCGTTTCTAGAGATTTAAAAGAGTTCATACAATCTGATTCTGATCAAATTCCCAGTAGTTTGAGGCAAATATCGAAGATTACTAGGTCAGATGAGGTTTCAGAGTCTCTGATGAGGATTACTACTGCTCTGACTGTGGGAATATTGCGTGGTAATAGGCAGGAGAAACTGAGGAGTGGCGGTTCCATCAGTCCAAAATCAGATTTTCCTGACAGAATATTGGATAAGCTTTTTTCGGAGGCAGGCTCTGGTTTTGCCTCTGTTGTTGTCGGCAGCTTTGCGAGGAATTTGGTTGTGACTTATTATTCGAATAAGCAATTGAATGGTTCCTCAAATGCGGATCATGATATTTATGAATCGAGCTCTACTGCTAAGTGGGTCAATGTGCTACTTGAGGATAAATGTCGAGAAGTGATTGGGGATTGTGTACAAATGTTCGTGAGTACAGCGGTTGCTGTTTTTCTTGACAAAACGATGGGCATCAATCCTTATGATGAACTCTTTTCTGGGATGACAAATCCCAAGCATGAATCTAAAGTAAAGGAGATGCTGTCATCATTGTGCAATGGTGCCGTAGAAACTCTTGTCAGGAGCTCTCACCAAGTTTTGGCTGATGCACATGGTAGGGATGCAGCTCCTGATTCGAAGTACCTACCTAGTGAATTTGTACTGAGCCCTAGTAAAGATCAAAAGGCTTTAATTCAGAGAAAATTGATGTCGTTCGGATCCAAACCAAGCAAATTATCTTGTGAGAATGAAGACAGTGGGTGGATGAGGAAGATGTCTTCCACTTTGGCAGTTCCGAACAACAGGAAACTTGTCCTTGATGTAACTGGAAGGGTGACGTTTGAAAGCGTGAGGTCTTTTCTGGAATTTCTACTTGAAAAGATAGCCGAGAGTTTGAGAAGTAGCGTTGATGCTATCCATGAGGAGGTGACTGATAGTGATAGGGGGATCGAAGTTGTTCAACACGTCAGTAGAAAGTCTTCTGCCGCTGCTTCCATATGCCTTTGCTTATGTTTGCACATTCTGAGCGGTCCATGGATTTTGGTTCCGACATATTAATCGGTTATCCTTTGTTTGGTATTGGTCGCAGCTCACTAAATTCTTTCCCCGAGTTCATCTTGGGCTTTATACTTGCACGCATAGTTGCCGTGAATATGTGGAAGAATATTTGCTTACATCTCAATTGCATCAACTGTTCATCTTCCCTCTACTTTCTACGTCGGTTATGTTCAGGTAACTACGTGAACATATGTAAGAGAATTACTTGGTCTTACCTTGATTTCATAATGCAGTTTTGGCTTGTAACAGAAGCAAGCGGCGTCAGCAGAAAGCATTGAGCTGTTGCCAGCTTCTGAAATCGTAACTTGGACATTATAATCTTTAAATGTGTAGTACAACTCGTTTCTGATACACTAAGAAACTCCTCAATTGCATATAATATGTTTGGCCATAGTAGAATCAAGCTTAAAGCAAATGAAAAACAATAAAACACCATGAATCCTAGATACCAATGACCTGATTCATTTTGTAACACAAACTTCTGGAGTTGAACGGGTCTGCCAAAACCATAACCAGATGGCAGATGCTGGTATCCCTAAAAGAAGTTGATGGGCAAACTGCCTCCCGAAGGCAACATTCGTTGCTGTTATCAGTTCTTAAGAGACTTGGATGAATCAAAATATCATGGCCTTGCATATCTTTGAGGAGATTATATCATCAGCTATGAGAAGCTTGCTTATTCTCTTTTGCTGCTGCCTCTTCTTTAAGTTTCTTCTTCCAGTAGTCATCAAGTGGAGGTCCAAAAATAGCTTTTCCAGAGACGACCCCAATCCTGCAGAACAAATCATTCAGAAATTAATATTAGATACTTGAATTGTGCATGAATTACAGAATCAGTTAACTTGATGAACAAATGACTAAACTTTTAGGTTAGATTGCTAGAAAGAGTTTAGGTCCTCAGGATGGTGACTTCATAACTTTTACCAAAGACCTTGCTTGATGCTCCATCCATTCTGGGATATCAAGAATAATAAATGGCTATTAGGAAGTCGGGTCTGTGCCACTTTCTGTCACCCCAACACTGGGAGAGAATCTACGGCTCTGATTAATATCAACTTAGGACATTGTCCACTGCTCGCATCCATCTACTGTATTACCCGAAAATGCTTCACAACGGCTGAATTCTCCCTTTCAGTGATTGTGCCATAAAAGCTAATTATTGACAGCTTTAGCAAAAGGCTTAGTCACAACAAAAATGTCTACCAAAACAGCTATGTAATGCACATGACATCGGTCAAAACAGAGGTGAAACCAGCAAGCAACACCCAAGCAAACCAAGCCAAGCCAAGCGTCAAACAAAGGCAATCAGGATATCAAAAAATCTTCATATAGAAACTGAATCTAGCAATATTCTCAAGGAATACTGACTTCTCAACATTCTTTCCACCCAAAATGGAGGGTGAAGTCTGAATAATCTGAAGGCTGTTCAACACAACATACAGTCAAAATATTAAGTTTTGTTAGGATTTAAACCTGCATTGAGAATTTCACCAACACACTTGGACAAGAAGCACAGCTTTGGTTCCACCACACTTGTTAAGCCGTAGATACTGAAATAAGGTTTCCATTCGCAAAATCATTTTAGAAGCACAGGTGTATCTTCAAAGGAGCATTTCCTACCAGACAAGCAAATGACAAATTGACTCTTTTTAACCGCATAAATGCATCCCAACTAGTATTCCCGTATAACAAATTCAACAGCACCCTCAATTGAGTATGGCCTGTCCAATTTACCACATATATCAGAAACATTCTAAAACCTTGAGGGAATTACTAACAGCACTGAAAACCTGTACGAGTTTCATGTTGTGACATTGACATCCAAATACCAAGCATCAAGCCTTTAAGAACCATACCAGTCTTAACTTCATTGACGAGCACTAAAGTTCAGGGGTATGACATGCAGCAGGCAGTTCCTCTATGCAACTCAAATTTTAACAGCAGCACATAGTCTCTCAATATTCAATACATATTACTCTTCGCTATCTTCAAAATGCCTATGGTCTCCTCATTTCTTTTCTACATTTATCAGAAATGATTTTATCAGTGTAAATGCCCACAGAGAGCATGGATCATGTTTTCATGACTAACCCAAGTTTTTATAGGTAATGCTACTTATCTAAAGTTCCTCATTACCATTTGAGACAACACTGAATTAAAAAGGCCTCTCAACGTGAATATCACTAATCAATACCATCTAACTCCTATGCAAGAAAAATTGTCCTTGCTAGCGTGCCATTGTAAATCAGTTTATTCTTGCCAGAGTGCCTATACTTCACTCATGAGTCTAACCACTCCCGATTAATGCTGTGACTATAACCATCATTCTCCAATAATAGCCACAGTTAGCATTTGTTTATTCTACGATATTTTGGGCACAACACCATACCTCGAAACTTCATGCCATAATAAAAGCAACAAAATTTTCACTGGCTTAAAATTAAATAGCTATAACTCTTTCAGAAGCATTCAGGGGAAGAAAAGGCATAAAAATTCCCAATCTTGAAGCACAGCCAATTCACATAGCAGGGGAGCACACAAGCAAATCTACACATAGACATACGCGAATTCAAGAAAAATAAGAACAAGGCATGGAAGCTTACACAACAGCTCCGATAACCAAAGGAAACGACAAAAACCTCCTTCTCCCGAACATTTTTCAGGCTTTGGATCAACACTTCCAAGCCGAAAGGAGACTCCGTCCTCCTCCTCCTCCTCTGCAGATTTCAGAAAGTTCCTCTCTGACTCCTGACGCTGTTGATGTCAGGGGCCATCAAATATTTTTTTTTGATCACCGGCCCAACACTCTGTATAAATAGGCTTCGGTTTGGGCTCAGTGTGGTCTAACCTCAGCCCAATTTCGTTTATGTTCGTAATTTTTCAACTTGCTTGAATTATTTATCCTACATGTGTCTTTCTTTTATTATTGTGACTAGCGTTTGCGGCACATGTATTATTTGGCTGAAGGTTGCAAAAATAAATAGGTGTATGGAATGAAATGAGAAGAAAGGAGAGAGAGTGGAAAATTACAAACTTAAGGCCTTTTTTTTCTTCTTTTAGATGATGTAGTGTCGCATTAAATGGGGTAAAATTAGTGGCGTAAACTATGTGAGTTGGTAGATTTTTTTCAGCTTTCAATGTTGTGACAAGAATTGCTGCCAAGAGTGGGTTGACAGATTTCCACTTCACCCGATTTTATTTATCTTTTCGTAAATATAGGCAGTGGCGCCCCTCCATGGAATAATTTAAACTAATGGAATGATACCCACCAAAGCATTATTAGTTGAAGCGGCAAGCAGTCATTTTGATGATTCAGCTTGGACCGATTGCAGGAAACGTTGTAAACTATCATTTGACCGAATCTGGGTTGGTGGCTGGGCTTTCACATGTACTGCTACTACTTGCATTCTCCCATGCAAACCGTTGGATTATTAGGGCAATATTTCTGCAATGGCCGCACCATGTTTCCATCTCCCCACAAAGAAAAAAAAAAAAAAGAGCAACTGTTTTGACTACTGCTGTTTCAGGAGAATTTAATGTCGAAGATAGGTCCGCAACTTGGACTACTTAGAATCCAATTGGCATGTACACCGAAACAGATCCAAATTTCATGATGTAAATGAACTGATACTGGTTCAATTGGTGATAAGGGAGTAATAATGGAACAGTAATGGTAGCAACTAACATACATACTGACGAGTTATCTAATCTGCATCAGAGGAGGGAGAGCTCCGCTGTGCGTGAAGATAAGATATCAGTGCATGCTGCCGGCCAGGCCGCTGTTGCAGAGACAACATTTCATTTAGGTTCAGGACCGCCTCCCAGAACATACCCAAATCCTTCTATTCGCATTGTAAGCCGCAAGGTTTCGGCTAAATGTATGAGGTGAAATGAATGAAGTTGTTCTCGTGGAAGGAACTAACGGCTGAAATTCGGAGAAATTTTATTTTGCTAATATTTATTACTGCAACCATTTAATAGTCGTAACCAGTAGTATAGTTAATGGTCATTACTAGGTTGGAGTAACAATAATAATGTCTCAACTGTCAACCCAACCTCATCAACATCAACCTGTGACCTTGGGCACTTGCTTTATTTCCCCCGCCTGAAATCTAAAAATGCAAGTTGTTTCCATTAAATTCTGAAAATGAACAAACAGATAAAATGTTCCTTCTTCTGTACAATTTACTTCCAGTGCTGTGATCCCTATCGCAGAAAAAGTACGAAGCCACCTTGGAACAACGGATCACTGGTGTAGATGAGGATCCATAAATATGCAATTTTGACCCGTGAGCTTTCATTAATTGTTGCTTTGGGCGGACTCTGAAACCGAATGAAATACTTAAGTACTCAACTTGATTATATAGTATAGCAAGGCGTCTCTGTTAAAGTTGGTTGAGTTACAGATTATGCCCCCGGAGGCTACTGGCTACGGTGTATGTATTTGGTCGAACGTTTTTTTTATTCCCGTTTAATTGACTTTTGAATCTAAGTCAACCACACGGAACTGGAGTCTTCAGAGTCAGCTCCTCTCACTGCTTACCGACCTCCTCTTTTTTTTTTTTTTGGTAACTAACTTGCTATTTATTTATTTTTTTCTCTTCTCTTTTCGGGTAGGTCATTTTTTTCACCGGGAACATCATCATCGTCTTTGGTAGTTCTTTTAGGTCGCGGTGTATAAACGTATCAAAGGCAACCAGCAGCGGAGAGATTGTATATTTCAGGAAACCGATCATTCCTCCTAAAAATACAGTCAGCAAAGAGAAGAAATTGCTGCAATGGATGAAAGACTGTATTTACAGGTGTTTCGCATATGAAGAAAGAGATATTATTCCTCATTTCTATCCACAAAAAGAGAAAGAAACAGAGAGATCCTAAGGAATTTAACGCATCCTGAGTACATGAGTCTGTTCAGAAATCCAGGCACCAAGCACTAAGCAGGCAGTTTTTAATAGCAGTGGTCAGAAATTAACTAGCAAAACAAGATTATACTTGAGCCAAGTCAATCACGTCGAATGATCACATGTTTTTCAGGTCACTGGAATCGAAGTCTGCATGATCATAGGAGTTGTACAAGCAGCTATTTGCCTATAGGTAACAAACGAAAATGTCTTTCCTCGAATTACTACGGCTTATGATTCTGGGTATAGATGTAATCAAGATGAGCAGCAAGAGTCCTCCTCATCAAACATTCTTCCTCCCCAACTCCTCCGCAAGTTTTCTTCCATCTCTGCTTGCTTTGCTTCTACTGCCTGCAGAAATAAATCGAATACGAGCACCCCATCAGAAAAAAAGATGAGAATAAAGACCATCTCAGCATGTCTGCCAGAGGTGAAAACTTGAAAAACAGGGGAACAGAATTAGACACTTACGTGTTGCTGAGTTTTCATCAGGGTGGCATCAACAAAAGCCGGCTCAGGACGACCAGCAAAAGATAGTGACAGAAAGCTGAAAAGAAGGGCTACTATGAAGAAGGATACAAACTTAGCCATGTTTTTGCTCGCTTCAAAATAAGTAGTATATGTTGGTGGTAACTTGCTAGTGAGGGTTCTTAAAGATGCGCTGAGAAAGGGTCTGAAATAGCCTGAATTTATATAGCGATTGATGATTGAAGGCCAACGCTGAAAGGTGGGTGTGAACTTGGAAGAGTAAAAGGGAGACTTTAATGCCGCCGCACAAAATAGTGAAAACAAGAAAAAAATAAATAAATTGGAGAAACAGAAGTTCTAGACGACCACAGAAATTACAAGGGGAAAAAACAAGTCAGAAAGCAGTTAAAAATCCAAAATTCATTCCTAATGATGGCTTTGTTTGTCGCAAATTGGCGTAAGAATATAGGTGGTAGCTGACCAGAGTCAAATAGAGAATGAGGTATGTGACAAAAGGCTAGGCCAAATCTCCTCCCTGAAAGAGTGATTTGGTGTTTGCTGTATTCACGAGGGATTAACAATTTGATAGTCAAGGTTAGCTCATATCACCAAAGATCACTCCAATTACATATATATATATATATATATATATATGTATACATACCTACACACACACTCGTAGCCCGTCGGTATTTAGAGAGATGTCCCAGTGTTCGGCAGTCTCCTATTATGCTCGTTGGTGCCTACCGGCTTGCAAATCGTACCAATAGTAAGAATGCTACTATTAACGGTAATTGTGGCACCTTCACATATTTTTATGGTGGTTCCTAAATAAATGCAATAAATTGGAGTGGCTCTCGTGAAGACAGAACTTTCAGTAATGCAACGAGGAAATTAGTAATACTCATTTCGTTCCACCACGCAACTCGTGTCATTGGCAACTTTTATTTTTGTAACACTTCATCAGGTGACGTATTTGGAGGGTTTACTCTTATAAATTTCATTTTCGTTTTAAAAAAAAGTTTATAAAATTCCTTAATTAATGTGCCATGTTTTTTTTATTTATGATTTTCAATATTTTAGACGTGAGATGGATGGTATATAGCATGTTTTACTCGACAAAGTACTGTTCACTTTCTTGGCTTCTGATTCATGGCGTGTTGCTCGGGTTTTTTTGATCCTCAATTTACAGAGGAAATCGACAAGGACAAGAAACAACGTTACATGTAGTCCAATGGCTTTTGCAAACCTTTGGTTGACAGTCACGTTCTAGAATGTCCTGGAAAAGCTTTTACTCGTTTCCTGGGGATGGTGGCTGTGCTGGATCTTTGGTTTAACTCATGATGTCACGTTGAGGAGCACCAAGAAATATTAGGCTGCTGCAGACCTTTTTTCGTCATGCATGGTAGCTAATTATGTGGATGATAGACTATAACCACTTAATTATGGGGAAATTTCTAATTTCTAATTATGGTAGCTAATTATGTGGATCATAGACTATAAACCACTTAATTATGGGGAAATTTCTAATTTCTACCTGGTGCATCATTAATCTTGGCCGTTGACCAGTTAATCCTTCATCTCCGTTTCTGAAGCTGCTGGGGTCGGAGATTTCATCATTGCATAACACAATTTCAAAACGCAATCCCAAAATCTGATCAGTCGTTCCATCTTTACGCGATTTTATACCATGACATTTCGATATATTACTAGCAGTTTGTTTAGCACTCTGACGATAAACTTAAGCTAGCTTAAAACGAGTCAAGTCCGTGTGCGTGTCTGTGTGGTGTTGGGGTTTATTTGATAGTAATTTCCAACATCTGCAGCACGAAAAATCTTAATCTATGTCTGAGGTTATTTATTTGATCCAGCCTGTGGACTATAGTCACGGATTGAAATCGCAAAAAAAAGATGTCGTTGTTGTGATCTCACTCCTGACGTTTGCAACACGTAAAAAATCGACCAGCTTTTGCTCGTCTGTTTGGGCGCTGTACGTTCATTCATCTTTGTGGTAGGGATTAAAAAGTGCACAGCAGTGCCTGTTGTTCTCCAAACTAGGGCTGCAATCGACTCAAGCGCGAGCAGCTTGAGTCAGAACTCGACTCCAACTCGATTAACACTGAGCTCGAGTCCAGCGTTAATATACACGAGTCGAACTCGAATAGCCATTTGTTAGGCTCAATTGCTCGACGAGTCACTTGAAAAGTTCGAGTTGATGTAAAATTACAAAATATCCCTACTTCAATTAAAATCGAGCTGATTTCGAGTTCCTCGCAAGCCAAAAATCGAACCAAACTCACAAGTCAAAAACGAGTCGAGTTTGAACTTTTTTTTTCCTAAATCAAATCCAACTCGAGTTTTTTTTTTGACTCGACGAACTTGACTTCGAACTCGCACATTGACAAGTCCAGCTCGGCTCGATAGTTCAAAACTTGACTCTACTCGCCTCGTTTGTAACTCTACTTTAAACCAGAAATCAAATTAAAAATTAAAAAAAAAACTCTAAATTGAATTTTCAAAAAATCTCTTTGAATTAAAGTCCGCTTTCGAGAAGGGGATAACGACCGCACGATTTGGAAACGGATTGCCATATAGCATTAGACGCAATTTCAAGGTACGTGTTTGAAATGTTAAAACATCAATCCTCCCACAATTAATGCACATAACACCTATTACTTTTATACGGTACTTTAGGAGGACGTGTATTTTGGAATGTCGCACAATCCACGCATTTCCCCTAACAAAGTTCTCCACGATCCATTTCAAATTTTCTATGGATGGCCCATTTTGATGTAAATACTGAGATCTGATAGGCTTGAAGAGTATGCTTCTTTGTTTTCTTTTTGGCTTTTGGGACGTCTTCTTGGCCTTTGCATTTGTGAGAGATAAACATCACTAAAGTTAAAAATTACCGGTTATGAATAGTGGACAGCGTACGCAGACAAAAAAAGATGAATATTAGTCCATCACGCAAGTTACTACTAATGAATGGCGTCGTTATCAAATCAAAGCACCAATTAAGGCTTCGAAAGTACTACGGGTTCTTGATTAACGAATTCATTCAAAGATCATACATAGATAGATAGATTCTGCAGAATATCATATGTTAATAATCATGACTTCACATAACTACAACTTTCTTCTTAAAAGATTCTAGCTGACATTGGCCCAAGGTATTGCAACAAAATTAATCATCAGAATAGAATAGGTCTAAAGGGGGCTGGCATGCCAAGTTGCCGACCGTTACCGCCCATTAAAAGACTAGAAAAGCATGTGCTACAACTTGTGCTAATTCTAATCTTTGTTGCCTGCTCGGCGCTGATGGATGGTAGAAAGCATGCAGATTTATCGTTATCAACATGACTGTTGACCCAAAAAAGAAACGAGGATTGTTAAGGGAATAAAGTGGAGAACAAAGCGAAAATAAAGAAAGAGAGATTTGAATAGACGAAATTGGAAAGCTATCAACCGAGAATCGCAGGTGTTTGTGAACCGGGGGCACTGCGTTCAAACTTCAGATGCCCAGTTCTCGAACTGATGAAGTCAAAAGATCTTCTTGTTTTAAATCCCTTTCGGCTGAAAAGCATAATTTTGACAAAGTGCATTTTCTCGCGGTGAAATTAGAAAATAACCCAACATCTTTACAAGATTTGGCCATTGTGGAATCTGATTTCTTGAGGTTCGCATGTACAAATTTTACCACGAAATGCAGGCATCCTATCATTGAATTTTCCGATATTGAGGTTGAATCAAATGGTGCCACTGGTCTGTTACCAAATGGGATCCCTACATAATTTATGGACACAAGATTGCCCAAGCTGGAAGTGCAACCGTATTTAGCTCTATTAATTTTTTGACTTGCATTTTTGTTCAAAATTTTTTAGAAGTTCACTTGGTGATGGTTGAATCCCCTCCGACTTCTCCATTGGTCCATTTGAGTCCATCGCCTCTCGGTTGCTTTTTCGTGCAATTGATATAGCTGTTGTATTTCCTTCAAATTTTGGTGTACTAACCAATATGGTTGTATTCTGTATGTTGGATTAATGTACGTGAACAAAACTCGAATGTGTAACAAAATAATGCTAGTATATGTCAAATCATATAAAATATACACTAATCGCATCAAAAGTTCAATTGTAGCTGTCAAAACAAATAAACTACTATCAATACATTTTTTAAATCTATTGTATCCGTTGAATTGCATATGCAATTTCTAGCAATTAGTTAATGAAATTTACTTTTTATTTAAAAAAAAAAAAAACTACAACCATGCAGCTTGTCCCGGTGAGGCTGCACATATGGGCTCGTGTGAATCGCAACAAATTGTGGTGCAAAACGGGAAATTATCAAAATTGTAACATTCTTCTTGTAGTATTCTCCATCTTTCAAATGCAATGTTCATTGTTGATTTGATTCCATAGATGTGCTCTGAATGTCTTTCGTAGACTGAGACCACAACTTCGGCCCAGTGGCCAGTCCCGTATACTCCCTCCGTCTCATTTTAATAGTTCTAGTTTTTTTTCACACAATTTTAAAAAAAATTATTAACTTTATTGGAAAACAAATGTAAGTTGCTATTTTTTTTAAAATATCCTTATATTAAATAGAGTACAACTTTATATTAATTATTCATAGAAACTTGAATTGGTGGTCAAGAAAGAATTAATCCTTATTCATATATCAATATATTTTGGAAAATCTACATGTATTAAATGAGGTAAGTTATATTCAATAATAATATATATTAAATAAGGTAATTTATACTAATAACAACCTACATTTAATAAAAGTATTTTAGAGAAATTAAAAAATAACTACATTCTTTAATTGAAAAATAATCTATAATTTGGGACAGACGAAAAAAAAAAAGACTACTAAAGTGGGACGGAGGGAGTATTTACGGACCGGTATTTTGTTACCAACTCTTCACTATTTTAGGGCCGAATATGTCATTTTAAGTACTTAAATTAAAAAAAAAAAAAAAAGTAACAAGGTAGTTAGGAGTCTGAAACACTGGGAACATCATCCGCAACTTCGGACCAATCGATATAAAACAGGAGACAAGTCAGCAATAGAAGAATGAATTAAGCGCGTACTTCTAGTAGATAGGGTTACTCGGAGACGAAGATAGGAAGACTAGGAGCACATGGAACATTCCTTAAAATTCCAAGCTTTGCTTAATTTAATTTTCAGGGATTGGGCTGATTGACTTGATGCTGTTGACATCATGAAACCCACGATCTGGATTGAAATCTAGTGGACGTTCCCTTGCTTCATGATAAGAAAATTCAAACCCACATCAGATACCACGTCTATAAAGGACCTTCTGTTAAGATAATCAGATTCCGGGTCGCATTGCCGTTTGTAAAATGTCTTTGATGTTGTTCTTTCTTTGACTTTAGATGAGCCAATAAATATTCATGTCTCCATGCATTTCTCCAAGCCTTCATCCATATTGGTAGGACCTAGTACTTTGCATCGCTGACCATATATTATTGAGATGTTTATTCACGTGATGGTAACCATGAGATGAAAATATCGGACGTCCCCGAAGGGGTCCTTTTCCATCCTGGCCCTGCCCAGTTTTGCATCACAGGGCTCTAGAGGAAATGTACCCAAAGAATTGCATATGCTGAAGATAGGGCGTTGTAACATGCATATTTTCATACATACCGTCCGTCAAAAGGGAGCTCGTACTTCTAACCCAAAGAAGGGGAAAAAAAAAAGGGAGCTTGTATTAGCACTTGCAAATATTAACGGCGCTTCTGTCAACGTTCTTTATCATATAAGAAAATGATAAATCTTTTATGTATTCTCAATATATGTGATTACGAGTCTAAATGCATGCATGCCACATATGTAAATTTTGATATTTAAATTAAAATTAAAATAATATAACACGTATTTAGACTTGTCAGCGTGTGCATATACTGACGATATAAGAAGAATTAATCCTAAAAATAAAATGTATATAAAGCATACTCCTCCCAAAACAATACAATAAAGTTGGGAGGAGCTGAATTGTTAAGAAGGACTAATGGCACCCATATCCACATGCCTTTTATCCTTAAGCTTTAGACCAGTTTTACAGTCAAAAAACTCATAATATATCATACAAAATCAAGTGTGAATACGAGCTTACATTGATCGGAAAAGCTCACTGTGGTATCGTTGTCTCCTTTAATCAATGCTATTCAACTCTCTGCATAAATATAGTCGTAAAGGGTTCTGGATTGATTGATATAAGGGACCCTTGAAGATTCTTACATGTGTAAAGGAGCTGGCCCATGGGGTTAGCGTTCTCATTGGGTTTGTTTAGATTGACTTGATTTCAGGTAAAATAATCTACTTTATAAATTTTAATTATTTTTTTATCTTACATACATCATATCATAAAAAATATTGCAATAATTATCTCAAATAAATCATCCAAATAAATTCCTATCCAACAAACACACTATGTTCGGTGATTGATGGAACTCTGCGAAATTTTATCCAACAACGTTTTTAAGTTGGAAAAAAGAAATGAGAAGCGAAAAACCTTTTGCATAAACTAAATAGAATTCTTCTTTCTTTCTACTCGTATAAAGTTTATGATTTAATTTAAGTAGGTGGTCTGTCTTTCTCCATACAAAAGAAGAAAAAACTAACTGTTCTAATATACAAAAAATTGTTATTGGATTAACGATTATGCAGCCGTGCCTGCTAAGGAAAGCCCAAGAAGGCTATTTTCGTACCGCAGGCCTTTCCAGATATAGTCCTTCGACATTTTCACAGATCTGCTGTGGTTGATCTGCATCGTAACAAACTTTTCTTCTTTGAGCCCAGGCCACTGGTTGCTAGCTCCATCTGTCTCTGTTATCTGTAATCCATGATCCATATGCTGCACCTTTTTTCTTTTAATTTTAAATTTGTTTTCTTAGCAAGAGAAGGGTAGGATTTAAGATGCAAGTAGGGATGGCAACGGGGCGGGGTTGGGGCGGGGGACCTCTCCCCCATCCCCCGCCCCGCTGCCTATAAATTCCCCCCACCCTCGCCCCGTCCCCCGCTCCCCCCGCCCCGTCCCCGCCCCGCCCTGCTTCCCCCGCGGGTGCCCCCGCGGAGTTAATAAAAATGTGTTATCTAATTTTATTATAGTTAAATTTTTAGCAAATAATCAAGTACTAAAATATCAACACATAACAAAATTATTATTTATTGTAATTTCACAATTGAAACTTATAAAAACAATCAAACAAAAGTTATTTGAATACAATCCAATATGATGAAATACATACAACTAAAGTAGTCAAGTTTTCACTTTTGGCACCAATACAATCACTAATTCATTATTGTGTGTGTGCTTTTTTTTTAAGAAAAAAATGTTATTGTATTAAGTGTATTTCGAGATTTAGTATAAATGTATTAGTAAATTTAGTATAACAATTAATAATTTGCATTAATACACATATATAATTATTAGTATAATTGATAATATCAATTATATTACATATACTAATATACATTATATAATACATATAACTACTAATATATTATCATAAGTTTTTAACTAATTAAATTATATATTATATATATTTATATACACATATATATTTTATATATTTATTTTTTTAAAGCGGGTGGCAGGGCGGGGGTACACTCCCCCATCCCCCGCCCCGTTTCTAAGCGGGGGGAAAAAAATTCCCCCCGCCCCTGCCCCAACCCCCGCCCCATTAGTCCCCCGCACGGGCACCCGCCCCCATTGCCATCCTTAGATGCAAGAAAGGGGAAGGCAAATTTGAACATAAAACCTTTAATTCCTGAAATTTCAACTTAATATATTCCACTTCTATACCAACAAGTCACAAACTTACAATAACTATATAGGCTTTTCAAGATTTTTATTTGTAATTTTCTTAGCGCATAGGTGTTAAATTCACTTAAAGCACATAGGTGTAAAGAATGATTGTGTATCGAATTTCATTGTATCATCTATGCACTGTCCAGTCTATAAGGAACATTTTGATGAAAGACCATCTAAAAGATCAATCAATGTTTTGGGCCTCATTTGGATTGCTATTTTTTGTTAAAAAGTTTTAAATTTCTTCATGAATATTTCTCTTATGCATTTTTCAATCACTTGTTCATTTCATATAATATCACATTCTTAAAAAGTATTTTAGTAATTTCATATATATATCACATTGCTATTATAGTAATTTTTTTTCAAAAGATATTGACAAATTACAATTTAAACAACCTCTTAATTTTTACTGTAATTCTTCATTTACTTTCCATGACTTATCTTGTAACTAGACCAAATTTCATCAGGAATATATACAAAATTTCTTTGATCGATTCGATTCCATGTGTTATCCCTTGCTTAAGGCCATTTCTCTCTCTTTTTTTCTCTTTAGTGTAAATGGGAGGACTCGAAACCGATACTTCTTACTCACACTCCCTCTCCCAAAATCACCCAATCCATCCGTAAGGGCCGTCTCTTATTCGTTACTTACAGGGTGATTAACCTCTCCATCTAAGTAGCATGGTCCACCTCTTAAGATCATGTATGGAGACTTTAATAACACTATACAAAACCAGTATAAACGAAAAGGACCTCATATGACTCTAAATTACATTCCATGAGTTTTTCTGATTTTTCCAGTACAAACGAAAGAAAATAGTTTGTATTTGATCCACACAATAACAGAAGACTTTTTCTTGTTTCAGCCCAGCCCACTGGTTGCCAGCTCCATCGGTCATCCATGAACCATCTACTGATCTATTCAACTAATAGTTTCATCCTAGCAAGGCCCCTCCTTCGGCCGAAGGCTATACTAACGTTGTTTCTTATGCACTGTTCAAGATTTCTTTCTTATTTTTACATTTTTCAACATTTTACTTGGAATAAGGTTTTCTTGCATGGTGTAAAAGTCACTTAAAAAGTACGTACGCAAAGAATGATTGTGTATCTAATTTCATAGATGATCTATGGGTGGTCCTACTGTTCTTGTCTATTAGGAACATTTTGATGAAAGAGAATCTAAAAGATGAGTAAATGCTTAGTCTTTACTGTTACCAGATTCTTTAATTAGTTTGCGTGGTCCAGGACCCAGGATAGCTTCGAAGCTATGTTTTAACTTTTTGAAACTTCGATTCCATCTTGTCCTGTAACTATAACAAAATTTCATAAGGAAATATTACAGAATTCTTTGATTGACTCCATTCCATGGGCTATCCTTAACTTGAGGCCGTCTCTTCTTGGTTATTTTTGGAGTCATTAACCCTCTTGGTCTGATTATTACTAAGATCATGAATAGGGTATTTAGAAACGAATCATGCCAGTGTATGCACCCAGCATAAAAGAAAAGGACCTCACATGACTCTAAATTATATTCCATGAGTTCTCTAGTGTTTTTTTGCCCCTTCCAGTCAGTTTAATACATCTTGTTGGATACACTGAGTCACTTACGCATGCACTTGTAGAAATTATGACGTTTTGGTCACAAGAGCAAGACAATACCCCATTATGATTTAAACTCCAGTAATTGCAAATTTAAGCTCCACGATTAGCGGTGTGTTATAACTTATAACAGTCACGCTATTCACCTATAATTTCAATGACACGCCTCTATAATGAATTTTAACTTGAAAAGCAAAAAATAACTTTGTCCAGAAGAAACATGAGCATATGGAAACTGCCTCGTTAAATTACTTCTGCGTCATTTAATTAATTTGGCTACTCTTGGAGTCGCGAAGCCAGGATCTTTCGTCTTCGTCTTCATCTAAACATTAAATAAGATACATGGAGAAAAATGCCAGCACTGGTGGCGGGTGCAGCCGCGGGATGAACTTGTGCCGCTGCAAGAATAGGCTGAGCGAATCTTGTAGTGATCAGAAGAAACCAATTGCAGGTTGCTGCCCTCCTGTGATAAAATTTATTGACGGGTTGGCGGCACGACTGATTACTGGGGTTACAGCCGCGTTTTTCACTTCGCCTGGAAAGGTGTCATTGCATGTATATTGAGACCAAAGATGATTCTGACGATGGTGGTACTGGTGGGCGGCCGTTGATCGACAACAACGTTTCACTGAAACCAGGGGATAAATGCATGGGATTTGATCAACTGAAGTTTGCAAGCAATTGAAGAAGAATGTAAGATTGTTTGGGTGAAATGAAATCGTGGCTTTTACATTCTATTGTTGTGATGTTCAAGAAAATGAATAATCAAGATTAGATTAAGAAATGTAATGGGACAGCTTGAACACCTTTTCCTGATACATGGGATATTTGGTTCAAACAAATTATTTAAGAACCTTTTAGCAGTTTCTCTTCTTCATTCTCATCAAATATGGGTTGTGAAATTCACGGTGGAAGTTCAATTTTCTTCCTTTCTATTCTCCATGTAAAAAATAGGTCACATAGTAAACATGCTTTGCTGGTCACACACAAAAAAAAAAACATTCAAGAAAGAGATCTTTCTCAAGTTCTTAACTACGTAAGAATTAAGATGAAAAGTTCGACAATTTCATTGAACAACCCATTTCTGTTAAAAAAATATGAACATATATGTTTGCCATGGAGTCCGCAGTTGTGTTTGCCTAAGATGAAAAGTTCTTCAACTTCATTGAAGACCTATTTCTGTTAAAAACATATGTACATATATACATATATACATATACATACATACATATATATATATAATCTCCTCATCCCAATTGAATTAGGTCCAAAAGTGGCTATTGATCTTGTTACTAACAACCGTGAAAATTTTCATGAACTGGGCCCCCTCTTATTTGACTGCAGGACTTGGTAAGATGGATACCCAACTCTGAGTTCGGCATAATGCATGGAAGCTAATGTAGCAGCTCCTTTTCATTCTCGATAGGCCTTCCTCCAGTATTGTTAGTATTCTGGCATTCGATTTGGTAGGAGTTGCCTTCCCACGGCCATGAGAACTCTTAACTGGCTTATGTTATTGAATATATTAGCATTATTCGGCCCTATATATATATATATATAAAGAAGTGCATTTTCTGAGGAGGACCCGGGAGGAGTGCTTCCCATATATGGGCCTTGATTCTGCGTTCTAGGCTCAAGAGAGAAGGTAATTTTTTTTTAGGCCATAGCTTGAAATTGTAACGTCTTGTGAAATTGTAAGGCTAAAGTACAAAATATTGTAAATTCAACATGATACAAACCTCATAGTGAGAGGGGGTGGGTAGAGTGATTTGAAGGAAGGGAGTGTAAGTGAAATGTTCGGATTTAAATCATTCCACTTATACTAAAAAAAAATCTTCATAGTGAAATTTAGACCCAAAAAGAAAACCAAAAAAGTTTAAACGAATGAAGGCGAGACTCGTATAAAGAAGAGAGGTTTTTTTTTTTTTAACATACTACTACTTATTGCAAGATTTGACTCCTAATCCTGAAGATAGGAAGAACTCTACAAGCCCTCCCTAATCAATGGGCTAACCCCAGTAATTATCTTGGTTGCAAACTTGGTCAAGCGGAGTTGAATGCATTATTTTGGAACCATCTTTGCCGCCCAGTTATTTTTGGTCCAAGACAGATTGGAATTTGCCTATTTGTCATCATGACTTCGTAATACAACCATTATTTACCCTTCTCGTTGCTGAGATTTCAAAGCTCTGACTCTCTCCGTCTCTCTTTTCCCCGTTGAGCAAAGCTTTAATTTATTACTACTACTTGGCCTAAAACCAATTCCCTCTTCTTCTTCATAGATATCTCAATGTTTTCCTTTTTTGTTTCTGGATAGAATCCAACAACGTAAAGAAGTGAAATATATGCTGCGTTGAACTAACAATTACAATGAGAGTGGAATCTACTCGAAGAAGATCGCGTCGGTGATTCCGAAGCTCAATTATTTGTTAGTTCAATCAAATAGGACAACTTAAAGCTCAGCTGATATGAACCTGTATGAATGTAATCATATATCTGAACTCTTTGAGTGCTTCTTAGGGTAGTTCGCTTTCAAATCCCACTATATTCTGTGTTTTGTTTCTTTCTTCTTTGGTGCCCACAGCAGATGGGCTAAGAATAGTATTGTTTTCTGCTGGTACATCTTAACGAGGAGAAGGAAAGATGCAGATAGTCCAGGTGCATGCAAAAGACAGAAGAAAAGAAGTCTAATCATGTGAAATTTGCTACTCCTACTAAAGTGAGGGGCCAAAATCACCAGCTTCTGCCCGCCCAAAGTTTGACGTTAAACATCTAGAAATGAGATAGTGATGGCCCAACCAAAACTTTTTCCAATATTAATTAGTAGACTAATCACTTTGTTACGTTGATCTGTGAAATCAGTTGTGTATCTCGAGTTGACAACACCATCTCAAAGCTAGCAAGGATGCGCCTAACACTCTTTTAATATTGATTAATATTGCCCCCAAGAAATTACAATTAGCGTCCAAGTTATCCCTTTCGTCACCTCTAGAAAAATATTGGGTGAATTTTGTCTGTTGTTTTTTTTTTCTTTTTTAATTTTGTCATTGTTGTTATTAACAGAGCATATGATTAACAAATAATTTAAACCCAAATTCAGTGCTAGTTATAGCAACCTGCCAATAAAAAAAAAACAGAGAAAGTAATACCATCTTTTATTTCTAAAATACTTTGTTTTGACTGCGTCACATTATGTATCATTTGTAAACATCCAAATCTTCTACCTTTGATTCAAATTTAAATCAAATGGAGGAAATCTAAAGATATTTATAGATTGATAGATCTCATGATCCTAGTTTAAACCGACCAATTTTGTTAGAAAATCTAGTTTATGATAATAAATCCAGTTTCCTAATTGTGAAATATTTAATTACTCGAATTTATCAACAAAATCATTTTATTACTTTTGCTAATAATTTTAATCAAAATCTATTTTTTTGGTCACAACAAGAATTTATATTCTCAAACAAATATTAGAAGGACTTGCAGAAAATTCTATTTTATATACGACTAATATCTTCTCAAAGGGGGAAAAGGGTATTAAAATATCATAGTTTAGATCAATTCGTTCACTATTTCCTTCTCAGAGAACAAATATTTGTAGGGGGAAAGGACTTAAATCGAAATAAATATTCTTAGGGACTCAAAGCAAACTCTTTTATATACTTTTTTTTAACCTAAGATTTTGTTGTAGCTATGAAATTGCTTTTAACTAAAATAGTCGTAAAACCTCCTTACTACAACTTCTCTCGCAAGTTTGATGAAATTTGTCTTCGGATTGTTATCCTCATAAGTTTCACAACTCTTAAAAAGAGACATGCTCCGTGGTGTAGGCTGCGCTGCCGTACTATATTCTCCATTACTTCCAAAATAATTTACTAACTTGTTATTACGTAACGCTATATGTAAAGTGATTTACTACTCCTACACAACTTTGTACCAAAAAGAGAAAAATAATAATAATAATCAGGAGGTAGTTGAACTCTTATATATTTAGTGACAGTATCTTTCACATGAATGCTACTTGCAGTTCATCCAATAAACAACAAATAGAATATTCATTCGGGCCAATTTCACTTTCGTCATAATAAGTATAGAAGTGAAGTTTAAAAAGCCCTGTACAGTATAGCCAGTAGCTAAAGCTAAACTAAAAGTGTGCGAAAAATCAAACAGAAAAGAATATTCTTGCGTTGGTTTCAATGAATTAGCTAGGTGACACTGGAATATGCCAAGGTGGCAAAAAAAAAAGTGCGATGGGAAGGCTTATGATATCTTATCACAATCGACGCGTCTGTAGGTCAATGGCGTTGTACATTAATCCCTTGGACCTGGGAGAGAAATATATGCCAAGAGGATGAGATAATAGCAGTAGTGTAAAAGGAGAAATTAATCAAACATTTGCTTCCTTTTTCTGTGCATGGATTATGAGACTAGGGGCTATCAATGCTTTTGGCTTGTCGGCCTCCATGGTAAGCATTTTGATTTGAGGGATCAGTCAGATTAATTAATAGCCTGCTGTTTAGTCCTCACGAATCATGACCATTCTATTCAACTGTAGATTCCCATCCTAAATTTTCTAAGCACTCTAGTTTAATTTAATGAAGAGAAAGTTAGTTAGGTATGATGTTTGAACAACGAACATTCAGATTCTTCAAGGACTTTTTAAAATTGCTGATAAAGTCCATCCCGATGCTTAATCTGTTGATCATGTTCAGGTTAACTCTCTGTTGAATTAAAGTACAGGCGCAAGAAACAGGTGAAGGGCATCTCTGCTATTGAATACTCCTTTGCTGAAGACTCCAATCATCGTTCTTGCTGGAGAGATGCCATACAGGAGTAAAAAATAGCTTCTCGCGGATGAGCAGTAGCGCAAGAGTAGAAACTTATGCTGCCCAATTAAACACACAAACGTTCTACCCACCCCCCATATCATGTGAATGCCTCTCGTACAAGACTTTCATCGTATTTATGTATATATGCTAGGTATAGATGATTGAGCTACACATATACATACATACGTACATGTATATATATGTAAAATTCTCAAAGAATGTGGTCAGCTTCCAGAAGACGGTCACGGCTCCACTTCTGGCAGGGTTAAACATATAGAAGCACTTTTGGGAAAGCCACAAACATAAATCGTACTGTAAACAAAAGGCCAGCCCGATGTATAAAATAATTCTCAAGCAGGCATCAAACTGGCACTTTGCTATTGTACTTATTGACATTTTTAATCACCTCAATAAGCTAGCATTATTGCCTTGCCTTTAAAAATTAGTTGTTTAATTTTAGATGGCGAGAATGGATAGAAAAGTTTCTGGGTAAAAGATACGCCTACTGAACCAGTGCGGATTAGTAAACAAAAGAGATTAATTTGGACCAGGCACGGATTAAAAGATGGATAAGGAGTACCCTGCTGCAGATTGCAATAAATCTGATGTTCTCATACATGATCGCTTTTGCAAATGCTTCTTGACGTAACCGTTGCTTATACTTGCGGCAGTTTATGGAAGGTTGCTTGCTACATCTTGTTGCCGTCACAATTCGTATAACATACTTTAATACTTATTTATCTCATCAGGATTGTGGCTATTATTTTCTTGAAGTCAACTCCTAATACTACTTGAGAGATGATAATTTGATTAGATATTGGCCTTGTTTGGAAGTCAAGTTTTTTGCCAAGTCTATCTGCTACAAGTTTTTTAAAAAATTTAGCTACAGTAACCTCAAAAAAATTTTCAAAATTTTTAAACTATACACTTCAAAATATTCAAAGAAAAAATACACTTCAAAATTTTTTTAAAAAACTTCTACAGTAAGTTACAGTAAATTTTAGACAAACACTCAAAAAATTCACCTTCCAAACGGGACCATATCTGCAACAAGTCCCCTTGCTCCTCTTCTCTGTTATGACGAGTGAAGACTTCTTCTTTTTTTTTTTTAAAAAAAATTATGCTTATTTCTTCTTCTAATAATAATAACTACTGATTATTCTTTAATTTGTCATCCATCTACTACTTCTTAATTGTCTAGAAATAAATGTTACGCCGTTGTATTTTACTACAATTAATACAAAATAAAGTTTAATAATAGGAAATTGCTAAATTCATCACACCGCTCTATCTCAAATGCACAACTTCGATGTATTGATGATGCCTTATAACATTAGTACCAAAATTTGTACTTAGTGTAAATTTAAAAATAAGCTAACATGGATTTGAAATTTTCCTATTTATAAATAACCTGTTAGCCACTGCTTCCTGGTTCCAACTGAGTTATCATCATCATATTTCAGGTGAAGATTGTTCGAAATATTACCAAAAATTGGAGTCATATATTAAGCATTTTGTGCTCCCATCAAAAGATAAATACACAGTAATCCTTTTTTTTTTTTTTTCTCAGTAACACCGCCATTGAGCCTTGCGTTTGCCATTAATCTAGCGAGCAAGTGGGACAAATATTTCCGCAGCCATTGGTCAACTTCCCAAAGATAATTGATCTGAGTTTTTCCACCATAGGAAGGATCGTAGGAGGTCACAAGGGAGCCCAAGATCTGAAATACATAAACAGTTGATGATGATGACTTAAATCACACTCTATTATTATTAATTATTAAAATACTAAGAGTGAGTGTTAATCTTAATGTCGTGTGGTTGCATAAAAATGATTGGAGAAGTCGAGGGACGTCACAACTCACAGGGACCAAGAGCCATGAGCTGAGAACGACCCATCGGCGCGCCAAGCCGAACCCAAACGCATCAGGCCCCCAAAATCCTCCACGTTGGCACCACCCTTCCAACACTACTGCCTCCCCTCAAGCTCACCCATCTATTGCCTGACACGTGTGCCAACAGTGATCCCACCTGTTTTGTTTCTTCATGACTAAGCTGTTGAACGTGTGGGACCACCAGCTGATGTCACCCCATGCACTCTTTTAAAAAAGCCAAAACGCTACCCCACCCCACTAGTGCCACCTGACTCAAAAGTTTAATGCCTAAACTTGGGCGGCTGTTTTTTACCAAAATGTCCCTGAGTGGACCACCATACAACCCCTCAGGCTCCTCCTTAAATACGAGCCTCCTGGCTCTCCTACCTTCCCTTTTCTCCTCCCACCTTTCCTCACTACTCCATTATTGATTTTCCGGCCATGTTCGCCGACGGTCTGTTCGGAAACCCTTTTCCGGCTTTTGAGAGTGGTTTCCCTCCTTGGGACTACCAAGAACCACCTTTTGTCTTTCCACATCATGATGAACCGATTCTTTCCCCACTAGAAGAACTACGAGTAGAAACCCAAGAACCGGTACTTTCCAATTCCGGTTCGGAAACCTATACTCCGCCCCCACTCGATTCAACCGGACAGGCTATTTCCAATTCGGGTTCAGAAAACTATGATCCAACCCCGCTTGATTCATCTTCCGGTTCGGAGGAACCGAACCAAAACAATAAAAGGCCTTACTCCGGTTCAGATGATACCACGAACCCACTCGTTGACTCTGCAGCAGACGAGCGAAAGCGCAGGCGCATGTTATCGAACCGGGAGTCCGCGAGGAGGTCCCGTATGAGGAAACAGAAACATCTGGAGAACATGAGGAACCAAGTGAGTCGGCTTAGGATTGGGAACCGGGAACTAGTGAACCGGCTACGTGTTGTTACCCATCACTGCCAACTCGTGAGGACTGACAACGACCGGCTCCGGTCGGAGTCAGTCATTCTCCGGCAACGTCTTTGGGATATGCGTCAAGTGTTGCTTGTCCGGCAACTTCAGCAACAGCTGGCTACCTCTGCATGGCCGTGCAATAATCTTACGCCCATGAACGATGAAACTATACCGCAACCATTAATCACATGACCTTAAAGAATCATTAAAAACCCGCTTCACATAAAAGCTACTAAAACCGAAGATATGCAAGAACCCCAACACATTTCTGTCTCTCTCTCTCTTTCTCTGTAAATTAAAGCTAATAGAAGAGACGGATAGGTGTCACTCTAAGGTATTTTTGTTGGACTTGGGGGACGTTGGAGAAAAAAGAGTAGTAGTCTTCTCTTTTTTCTTTTTCGTTTTTTGGCTACGCCAGCAGAATCATCACTCTGTAGAGAGTTGTCCAATGTTTGGCTATTGCTTATCAGTAAATTATAATAATCAAAAGTCTTCTCATTGAACTTCTCTTGCCTTGCGTATTTCGTACCATACTATAGATCCCTGGCTAATCAGGTCTTAATTACAACGTTTGCAATTCTGTGACTGACCAAAATATCATCGACTCGTTTGTGACTATCGTGTGGCGTTTTTCTCCTAACTTTAGTTCTGACAATTGGTGAATAGAACTAGTATAGTATAGCTTCAATTTATATGTTGTCACTATCGCGCGGAAATCGAAAACAAATGCTATTGCAGTCACATATTGACGGAGTAACACCGGAATCGAGCAACTCATGGGTGCTATAATTAAAAGGACGCTTTAGCGAACAAACGATAAAGTTCTTCATAATGATTTTCATTTCATTCGTGAAGAAAGATGCCGATTCACAAGAGGCCATCCGAGTGTATACAATAGCCAATTATTAGCCGTCCTCATCAAGCACATTATAACTTATTAACACAACCAGAACAAATGTTCGTCCCGCAATAATCTTGTTTAAGTAACATCACGTCCATGTCCATGAGCTTTTAATAGAAAACAAAAGTAGCATGACATTAGACAAGGAATATACCAAAGATGGGAATTTTGGTTCTTTCTCTGCAAGCAAGTCCGGATGTCAGTATTCTTTTACTTTGGCAACTTAGTAGGCTTCGAATTATATAGAACTTTAGAAGTGAGATAAAAAGAAAAAAACTTATAACTTCATAAAGAGATGCATTACCTTTTTAAAAAATAAAAAAATAAAACAGGAATGTTACTTAGGGTGCCATTCTTAGCCACTAATTAATTTTTTTGAAGTTATTGTATTCTATTTATGTCCTTATCCTCATATTTTAGGTATTTTGCCCCCCTTGATTTTTAGATGCTTTTGCAATTATTAAAAATGTCAAGCAAGCAATACAAGTGAAGATTGGAGCAATTTTCTGTATGTACGTAATTTATAAAATTAAGAACACTAGAATCCTTTTTTGAATTGAAGGGAGACTCTTAACTAACTTTATAAAGAGATGGATAATAGTTTCTTTTTTTTTTTTTTTGTCTAAAGAGAGATCGAAAAATAGAAAGTTTGAGAGTTCAATCAAGGAAACTTATTATGTCACGGTAACCAGATAATCATCTATATTTTGTTAAAGTGGGTCTTGAAGACACTTCATAATTTATTTATAAGTAAGAAAACGGGCTCAGACATAGTGATTAAGGACGTAATCCAATCAGCCCATAACACAACAAATGAAAAAGATTGCAATTTTGCACATGTCACCTCCGTTGTAATTCATTTCCATTAACCTAATGCTAATTAAAAACAATTAATACAAGATCAAGGAAGTATTTATGCTCGACACTAGGAAAGCAATTAAGGACGTATGCAACGGACACTGCCCCACGTATCAACTAATTCCTTGTTTCAACCGCCTATTGCCTTTTGTGCCCTGTGGGTGATAAGCATCAAGGCATCGTCCAACATTCAAAGCGTTTGATGCTATGGGTCCCAATGCTTTAGTACTAGTATTATGTTTCGGAACAACCGTCTTGAAGTTTCTTAGCTTTAAGTCAAAAGACCTCATCATAATCACAATCAGATTGATTTCGGAATTACCTAAGTTGCAAAATGTATTCACGTTATTCATCACTCAGCATTTCCCCACAGCAGGTGGACAAATAATAACAAGAAGATCTAATTTGTACCATTAAATAAATGAAAATTTGTAAATCTAACCAAACACGTTTCTACATTTTGTGCAACTTTTTAACAAAGGCAAGCATACGACCAAAGGTGATGAGTTTAAGTAGCTTTTAGGAATCTGATAATCTGATATTTGTATGGCGCAGAATGCATGGCTGTTAGCCTAGGGCTGGTCCGCTGTCTTTTAGGGGTAGGTAAGAATTGGAACCCAATCTTTCTTTCTTTCTTTCTTCTTTCTTTTTGACAGGGTCTTTGATTGATTGCAACTAGTTTTAGGAGAAAGCTCGCCCCCTCAATAGTCATTATGCTTCTTTTTTGCCTTTCTTTCTTTCTAGTTTGCCACCCGGTCGTTCTGGGCTCTTTTGTACTTGGCCTTTAAAAAGCTTTGTTAAGGGAATCAAGGCGTTGGGACGCTGTCCCTTCCTTTCTTCGTCTCTAAGTTAAAAAGATGAAACGTGGGCCTCTCCAAGTTTAAACGTGTCCAAATGAAGTGGGATCCAAAATTTAACGCCTGTACACGCGTGAATTGCAAGAGGCTGTGGATTAATCTCCAATAATTGCCACTCAACCATCAGCATCAAGTTGGTTTTTTGTTTAAGCGCAAATTTTTTCTTGGATTTATTTGGCCAGCCAGCCCAGTTAGTACTATTTGCTAAAGCAAGAAATTAGGGCTGGCTGGTCCAGATTAATCTTCACTTCTGAACCACTCACTATTCGTTGCTTGATGATGCAACTGGGGATATTGGAGAGTCTCGCATGCAGCTTAACATACTCGTCATACCGTAATCATGATTCCTTTTCTTTTTAATTTTTGCTTTCTACTGGAGAAGGAGGAGGAGGTTTCAAGAGAGAGTAGTGTATGGTGGGAGTTATACTACCTATTAGAAAACCATAATGTTGAAATTACACATGAATGAATTCCTTTCTGGGTAACTGGAAGTTTATACATATTTGCGTCGTTTACTTGTGGATGAGTGGCTGAGGTCCGGCACTTATTTAAATTCAAAAATTATGTTGACGACAAAGATTAGATGTTGTTATAAACTATATGTATTTAACCGAGTCTGAGGCCGGCGACGAAGTGATTGACTTCAGTAATTACTCCTATTTTCAATTTCTTGAAGAATTTCTCAAGGTTTGTCTTTCACTTTCAGAGTACCCCCCTCCATTTCTGTCAAAGTTCCCCGTAGTTTCGATAAGTGATTTGATATGAGCAACGCCAATAATAAAGACCTAGAAGGGTGTAAACAATTTTACGTACCTGATTAATGACCATGGGATCCAATCATCCATCATCGATCTCTTTTATTTTCTTCCCAACAAAAATATTTCCGAGGGACCATATGGTCGCATCTTTGAGCTTTCTTCGTAAGAAATATCGACGGTGTCACTTTCCTTACCAACTAACGCTTTGAAAAACAATTATCATTGCATACCATGAATCAAAGTCCAAAAGTCTCCGAGTCCAAGAGAAATCTAACTTATTAATCGGAGCCAAGAATTGAACTTGCCTGCCAGGCCTACCACTAGAAAACAACAAAGTAATCAACGACATCATTAGAGTCCTGTGCTTTTTTTTTCCAGGAAAGATACCGTGTTATCTTCGTTTGCGGACAATATCTTACCATATTTCCAACCCAAAAAAAAAAAAAACAAAAATTCCCAGAAAGCGACTACCTGGAACTCAACTGGAGCCAGAAACATAAAAATATTTCGTCAGATTCTAACCCATACGTACATACCCTCAGGATTTTAATCCGAGTATTGTGAGCATCTCAATACCTGATTGATCAATCTTTCTTTTTTTTTTTTTCAATCACAAATTTAGATTGAACGAGTGTGTAAATTTAGATCGCAATTGAAGTTGAGACTGACTTTCGGGAACGTTGCACGTGATTTGATTGCGAACTCTTTTGTAGTAGAATCTAATATGCTGCTTGACTTCTTGTTACCTCAAGAACGAGCAGTTTAGAAGGTGAAACCCTGAAGTAACTCTAACCTCGAGCATTGGCAAATGTCAAAATCATTTTTCAGCGAAGCAACTCGGCGACTTCCTCTCCAACCCCAAAATAAAAAAATAAAAAAAAAACAAATGGAAATATTACATCATCAAAATTCACTACTGTTTTCCGTTCTACATCTATGAAATTTTATCTTATCAGTAGCAGGTCTCGAAATACATCATGCTAGACAGATGCTTCATCTTTTCTCTGGTTGAAGATTAAACCTTGGTTTTCCAACAACTAACATAAGTACTTAGTTTTTCAAATCTCCCACTCACATTTCTACATGATAAATTTCAGTTTCGACACATTTTTTTTTCCTTAAAAAGAAAACGTACGAGATATTTACTGATAACCATATTCAACCCTCATTTTTAGTCACCTGCAGTTGTACGAGGAGAGTGTACGTTGAGGTCTGAAACTTCATACATGGGAAAATATCATGATGGTCAGGCTAGAACCATAGAACATTTAAGCTTCGCATGGATACAGTGAAACCATAAAGCGGAATAAAAATCAAACCATTCACGACAATTTATGTCATTAATAATTTCTTAAAAAGCCTTCACCCTCCCAACAACTTACCTAACTCCATATCATAAAAAGTAAAAACATCTTGAGTAGAAAAACGATAGATGCACTACATGATCATGGTTAGACCGTCTTTGCAACATATAAATATTACTGCTACTAAAGAAGATCTTTATTCTTTATCAAAGGATCCTCCACAGTCGTATTCAGATTCAGACCCACCAACACGGTCAGTATGCTACAAAAGACATTTACCATCATTAGAAATTCCATGTCTTTTGGCATTGGAGGATGCAGGACTAATAACGCATCGCTCATATGCACCAGAAAATGGACTCTGCCGTGCTAAAATGGGTTAACAATGATGAACGCATCAACTTGCATGTCAACAGTTGTCGCCAACTGGAGAAATGTCAAAGGAGATGGCGCTCGAGAACTAGAGGGTTCCCAGAAGTGTCACTAGCTCGCGACTGGACAGTGCAATTACTTTTATACCCTTTCAGTGATTTAAAGGGTTCAACAGCATAAGCTCCCAACAAAAGAAGCAAAATTGAAGAATGCAAGCTTCTGCTCTCTCATATGATTTTGATCTTCTTTGCTACCTCAACAGCTTTCTGATCAGGTGTCAACGTTAGATATGCTTTCTTATTACCACTGGGCATGATCAATGTATTTACTTTCTTGGTCTGAATCTTAAACATCTTCTTGGCAGCTGCCTTTATGTTATTCTTGCCAGCACGTTTATCCACGACAAAAGTTAAAGTGTTGTTTTTTATCATCTCTCGCATGGTCAAATCAGTAATTAAGGGATATTTGACAATCTGGAAATGGTCAAGCATGACTTTTTGGGCTGCACTACTGCTAAGACATTTGGGATTTCTTTCCTTCCTAGACAACCTTGGCCGACTAGGTTCAGCCAATTGTTGAACATTCTTACCTCCCTCGGCATCTGAGCTGGATATTGCTGCAGCTCTCAAGGCATGCTTCCAAGATTGGGGCCCCTTGGTAAAATAAGCTTCCGTATTAATAGCAACATTCCAGCTCTCAGACTCAGTGGGAAGCTGCACAGTGATGTCTAGGGTCAATATGAGAATAAAAACAATAACAAAGTGCTTCAACAATCTACCTATGGATTCTTTTGAAAAAAAAAAAAGAGGGGGGGAGGGGGGGGTGGGTTGCAATTGCCACAAAATCTCAATATAAACAGCCATGATAAAAGTCAATCTAATGATGATTAACATGAAACTTGAGAGCAAAGAGAGCCTTCAAAAGGTCATCCAATCTCATGAAAATAAGAGCAGCAAATATCCAAATGAAAATAGTTTGTTGAGGTGTCACACAAGACAAAAGTTGCAAATCCAATCATATTCTTGCTCAAATAAAGAAATTCTTCATCATTGTATAATTTAAAACCTCTGTTTCTCACTCCAAATTCTGGCCAAAAGGTAAGGACAGAGGCTTGTCACTGATATGAATTTTTAACTACTTCGCATGTCAATTCTAAGAAGGAAGTTTAAACGTCTAACAATCACTTCAGAATAGCAGCAGAGTATATTCTTGCTAGAATATCAATTTCCATATTTGGATTTAAGCGGTCTGTTAAATAGTGGGAAATTCTTGTCTTAGAGCTTGAAATCCATGAATCATTAAGTCAAGAATGAAGGGTCTTAAGTCAAAAATCCACGACTTAAGTCGTCTTGAGTAAAAAATGAAGGGCTCCAAGTAATCATGAAGATGGGGGGACACTCTTGTTGCAAGTGTTCCATCATTTGTGATCGTTAATCATGTCAACAATGTTCCAACCATTGATGCATTGGGCTGTAACCCAGAAGACTTAGCTTGCATCAATGATAAGCAGCCAAATAATTTAAAGGAAGATAAACTCCATGCAGAATGCATCAATGTGCCAATTGCTTAATCCGATGGAGAAGATGGTATGTTGCAATCTGCCTCCAACGTATCTTAATTCCTAGGTAATTGCTGTCATTTAATCAGCCATTTAGACAATGAACAAAGAAAAACAGTTGCAAAATTTAAATTAAGAAACATGAAAATTAGAAATCACACTTATGAGCCAATGAATTAAACAGCAGCAGTAAATAACATTGTGAGGGCAAACAGGGGACCCCAGTAAACCCACTCAGTGTCGTAGTATTGCGTGACAAACTGAAGAAAACAACTATTCCCTATGGATGTCTAACATCACCACTCAGAATGTTATACTCATATGTGAAAATGATAATTTCTGCAGCATGCAAATTGTCCTCAAGCTCACTTGATTTTTGCTTTAAAGCCAGGATCTTCAGATTATAAACAGCTATTGCAGCTCTTGGTGGTGATCTTCCAAATTAATATCACGCCGGGAGGGGGAAGGGGGCAGATAAGGACTGTTAATTGCAAATTTGCTATTTTTTTTTTCCACAGTTAAATTTTCATTCATCAAAAATAAACCATACATCCCACGGAAAGAACTTTCTATAACTCGTCCAAATTGTCATTGAAGTTTCACCTGAAAAATTTTTGCACATAAGGGGATCACATCTCATCAGTTCCGGTACTAGTGTGCGGAACCCTGGGTTGGTACCTATCACATCACTCTGACCATGCGACAGACCGCTAGATCATTATGCCAGTGATGCATAGTAACTGAGAAATGGAAAAGCTTCACTTGCTCTGCTTGGCCCCTAATCCTCCATTACCGCTGGTTTATTCCTAAAAGATCATGAATGTTGTAGCAGGTGTTGGCAAAACATCAACAAATGGCTTTTAAGACCTTGTAGGATATAAATCTAAGATCTGTAGGTAAAAGGTTAAACCTCACAAGGAGAACACTGCACTCATTCAACTCTTCATAATCTACATAGATTGCACCAATCCCCAGCTTAACATCTTTCTTTCTAAATAACCCATCCAAAACAACTCTTCCCTTTGTCTGGATAACTCTAATTTTTTGCATTATGGTGCTCAAGAAAACATGTGACCACAGTTTCAAGAGATTTCAACAAGATAGAGAAGGTAAACGCGCGAAAGGGATAGAAACCATAAACCCTTCAACATCTCGTAATCTGAACACTTGGGCCAATGGTGTATGTCGTCACTCAGGGTTACACTTTTTTTTTTGCCCTTTTTCTTTGCAGAATAGGTAAACTCATATTAATGATTCCCCCATTCATTTCTGATTCCCACTATTTCTTTATTTTTCTTTTCTATTTTGGCCAAAAAAAAAAAACCAACTAGGGAAGGAAGTTAATCCGTCGTAGTTGGCTTCGTATAAATCATGTTTAAACAGTAATATACTAATATCAGCTAGCGGCTACGATCACACACGACGCGATTGAGATGGAACCAACCAAATAAGGGGAAAAAATGATCTTGAATATGTAAATGAATGCAGATGCAGATAGATAGCTTACAAAGGTAATGAAAAATAAAGATTAGCTCACCAACTTAGCTTGATTAGCGTTAATCGTCAAAGAACGGAACTTTAAAATCAAACACATTTGAGGCGGTGGAGTGGTTGTACAGGTAATTGGTTTCGAGGCAATGAAACTGAGACCCTTTTGCCGACTGCGGGTGACCATGCTTGAGGGAGCAACAGCCACCGGAGAACCATTGCAGTAGGCAAAGCCATAATCTTTTCTTTTTTTTTTCAAAAGATTATAGCATCGGACAGCCAGGCAGCGGACGACGACCCAGATTTACAGGGTTTTTGAGGGGAGAGATCGAGCAGAGTTTGAACTTTGAAGCACTAAACCCCAGAGCACGGTACAAAACATTTGACACCTGTGCTTTTCTATTTTCTGTCTATTATTTTCTTTTCGTTTTTGTTTTCTTCTTCTTTTTTTTTTTTTTTTTGATTCTTTGTATACGGCCTTTTGGGCTTTGGCCCTCTCGAGTTGTAAACTTTGGCAGCCCACCTACTAATGGTTATATAATCAACGGCCTTTTTCATGAATTTCTTTTTTTAAACAGTCATTTAATCCACAAAGGTTTCATGATGAAATTGCGGTGGAAATTGAGTTAAATCTCCATACCAATTACTAACAAAAGCAAACTCAAAATTTTTGTTTAATGAAAGTATATCATGACTCAATAGTTAGACATAGTAGTAACATTTTTGTAGTGGATCCAAGAGTAAAAAATAATAATAATAAAAAAGAGTGCGTGAATTTCACGACACCCAAATGGGAAAGACGGAAAGAATCATAATCCAATCCTCATTTCTTGATTAAACATGATCATCATCATCCACTTAATAATACATAATATTTGATTGATCATTCTACATCGATAATGTAAACATTGGGACTTTATTCGACGAAGTTTAAGAACACATTTATATGCTTTTCGTAAATTCTCTCCTAGCAATTACTTAATCTAAAAGGAAATGCGACCTCCACTTTATATTCTGCATGCATTAATGCTCTACCTGAAATCCTTACCTCGCCTGGCACCTACCATTTCTACCCCGGGGGAGGGGAGGAAGATCAACCCAATCTAACCAAATTACCCTCTTTCCACATCGCAAGACCCTTGCACGAGAGTGCGATGCTTTGATTCTATTCTTGATGGAATCCGATGTATTTCTTAATTCTGCTTGGATCTCCAAGGCTTGTGACATTTTTGGTGCATTCCTTGATGGCTGCAGCGAAAGGGTCGTCTTGGCGCCTTCCCCATAGGCCTTTCGTTGAAGGACTTCGACCTGGTGGCTGAGTCATTCGCGGCGGAGGAGAAATCTTTCATGTCATAATTATCAGTATAACACCCCATCATATTCAGGGGGCTCTGAAAATGAGAAGAAAGTGATTTTTGTAGAGGCGGCTGAATACGAGGACCGGCGGTCTTGTTTTGGCAGCCGGGACAAACTTGGAATCCCCGGCTTTTCTTCCCAGGAAAATGGCACGCTGCCCACTGATTCTGAATAAGACTGAGATTTCCTGTGAGTCATTTTCAGTCTAAAATTTGGAAGACATAGGAGGACTGTGATGATAGTAATCGTAATTTTCTTGCAATGCCGCTGCTTGTTACTTAGTGAGGATATTATAAGTACAATTAACTGCATGCGGTTAGACTGCTATTTCCCATAATGGTGGACTCCTTCAGATCAAGAAAGCGAAACGTGAATGGGCAGAAATATGTGGTTTTTTGCTTTCGAAATTATTAAGCATGCCAGCGGTTAAAGAAGAAGAAGAGATCCAATTCCATAAATAACTTGCAAATGAAATAATCCATCAATGAATAAGTTGATAAAAACACAAAACGGTTGGTGGAGTGGTTGTATATTAATCAAGGTAGAAAAATGAAATGATTTTGCACATGACTTCCGAGGTCTCTTGCTTCTGGAAACATCAAAACAAGTATCAACTCGAGAATCTGTGGACGTAACTAGTCTAATAAGGAAAGGATTTTGCCATTAGTATTAGTTTTTGGTTTGCGGCCTACTTCCACTGCAAGTGTTACTGATTGTCTCGATTGACCATTGCTGCAGCTGCACCTTACAAGACTCTCGGATACCTTTCATATCCCAACTGGAACTCTTTATCGATTGATGCTAACTTCTTGATGTAGTGACAACTAACAACCAGCTGGTTATTCGAACAAAGTACACCCCATACTAACGGATTTTTCTAAAACTAGTGTAGGTTAGGTTTAACTAATGGGTTGGTAGCAAAATTTGCAACTCGGTGCATGTCATGATCAAGTACAAAACAGGAATCCCCAGCAAAGATGATCAATTTTAGTAATTTTGTCAAAGACGACAAAGCAAGATGTCTTAACTGGCCAGATCACTTGTGTTACTTTTGGTTGAAATGCTTTTTAAATTTTGTATCTACTTTTGCACCTTGAGCTCATGCTCTGGCTAATTTTCTCGTAAACCGTATAAACTTTCCAAAAAAACAAAAAAAAAAAAAGAAAGAAAGAAAATTACGCCTTCTTCATCCGAGTATAAATGATGTACAATGAATTAGGTCGGTCACTTGTATTGATATTTAGAGGCCTAAAATTTCATTCATGAAGAAAATTAGAATTTTCTTCCCAAGAAAATGATTGGGCCGGGTGGCAAGGGCGACTTGTTTGACAGGGCCCATATTTTCGGTCCGAGTATTCCAAGGAACTTCAGGCCGAGCCCATTACGATCGAAGGTCCCTTTTTGGTCGCGTCTAGGGTTTTGCTCTCCCCCTCCGCTAGTAGTATATAAGTAGCAAATAATAGCTGTTTCCACTACGCTTCCGCTAGTCGACGGAGGCGGAAGTCGATGATTTTGCAGAATTAGCGGACATCAGCTATTTTAATTTCTAATCATTATAATAAACGATTTATTGATCTCTGGTGCGTTGTGATGGGGGCAATGAAGATTGAAAATCGTTTCTCGATTCTGAGTTGGTTGATTATTCGACCATATTTTTTTCCTGTTTTTCTTTGATGACCTATTTGTTGCGTGTCTGAGCTCCCGCTTTACTCATTTCCTTTATGCTATGAGCTTAATTCCTTTTTTTTTTTTTTGAAGAAAATTTTTTATTGGTTTTGTGGAAGATGGATAGCAAGTAAGAGGAGAATGGGATGGTTGCAGTGATTAGAATGCATAATTCCTCGTTCTGAATGCCAGAGGCATGAGAGACTCAATCTTACACCCATAGAATCTGAGCTACACGCCCACCTCTTGCTGCTATCCATCTCCCATTATCTTCTTTACGAGTTTACTCCATTATCTCTGACATTTATTTAATCTTTGTTATTATGCTATTGGAACCCGTGAAAGGTACGCAACGGTAAATAATTCCCTTCTGTTTGTTGTTAAGGGGGAAAAAGGGAATAGGTTTGCAATTGAAGAACATTCAGGAAATTCTGGGATGATTTGCAAATGAGTATTCTGGTCTTAGAGAATTTTTTTTTTTTTTTTGGTCCATCACTTGGGAGATTTAATGTATGAATAAATTAAACAGCATCAATTACCATCATGCGGCTTGTACAAATCCCCGTTACATCCTGCAGCGAAATATTAGAAATAGAAAGAGGGCGAGATTTATTAACTGCAAAAATGATTACAAGTTAAAATAAAAGAAAAAAGGGTGAACAATATAGATAGCTTTGTGGGTGGCTGGAAGGCAGAACAACACTTTTAGATTGTTATGTGATTTTAAGCTTTTAGATTGCCAAGACGCAACAATATATGTAAATCCCAGACTGTCGGCGGCAAATTGGCTATGTTCTCTGTTTGGGAGCGCCTCCTGGGAGAGTTCCTCCTTGAATACCCCACAACACAAGAACAACCCGGTCACTGTTCTGGTGGACCGAAACAAGCGAAATTACATGCAAGCATATGCTGATGTTACGCTTTCCGATACCGGCCAACAACAGTCTCCCGTGAGCTTTAACCTCTCGCAGCACATCCCTTGTCTCTCCATTGGAAATCGATTAAAGATTGTTGCCTGTCCAGCCGCATAAATTTCAGTATGTTTGGCAACAGCATCAAGAGATTTGCGTGATTCTTACAGAAGCTGTCCACAATAATTCAGTTCTTGATGATTCTGACTTTATACCCTGTTTATGAAGTAAGAAGCTGACGTGAGGTCGTTTCTTGTGACTACGCTACACAGGATATTCGTCTCAGATATTGAAAGCTTCATCAGATAAACTATTTCTAATATTACTGAATCAGTATGAAACATAACAGCAAGCATCCACCATAAGATAACAAGGAACGAGGTAATATCAGAATGTAATCAGTTGATGATACCAATACAGGTGCCTACAATTGATTACTGGGTTCAGATGAGCAACAAGTCTCTGCTTCAAATTAATTGCACACCATGATAAAAGGAAAAGAAGGGGGGGAGAGAAAAGAACTGAAAATAAATTTCTGATCAACATGAAGTACAACAAACTTCCTTGAAGTCCACCTCCATCTACTCTTATGGGGGGCATCCACATGGACGGAATAGATGTTGAATGTGCAAGAGTTGAACCAAGAATATCATCGCAGAGGGTCGCACCCTTCAGGAGCTTTCTTGTTGTCAGTTCTTGGGCTACTCCCCGAGCTGCTATTTGAAAGAGAGACGAAAGTTGACTTCTGTAGCACCCCAGTAGGAGAGCATCCCATCTGAGGGCTATTATCCCAGACATCTGTCATGAGGTTCAGAGTAGACGAGCTCTTGAAAGCTCCTGCGTTGCTAGAAGTGCTATTCAAAACCTCTCCCAGCGGCCCACCTAAAATTGAATTTCCCCAAGAAGCTGGTAACCAGTTTGCCTGCTTTTGGTTCTGCCCAATGACGTCCTTAGTCACACTCAATCCCATCTGGATAGGGTCAATCTCACGAGCTAACCTTAGAGGAGAAAGAGTTGGTTTATCCTGCCGAGGAGATCTTGAAGATGAAGAAAAAATCTGAGGTAGACATGGGGATCGACATCGACAGCTGCGTCCAGTCTGATTTCAGTTCTTCAGGCCAGGAAATAGAGGCACGATGAGAATGATCCTTGGGACATTTATCAATAAAATGCCGAAGCAAGATGTTGGTTCTGTGTCGCATGGTCATTGAAGCCTAATAGAGAATCAGAGGCTTTAGAACTCATTCTGGAGCATCTCTGAGAAGGATTAAGAAGGGAATCAGGGGAGACAACTCCAAATTCAGTCTGAGAGGATCCCCCGAATATGGCATGCTGCCTTTTGAATGGAGAATGGCGAGTCTTTGGATTTCAAGTTGATGGAATCTCCTGCGGCGGAGAGGCCATGAAGATCTTGCATCCTGCCATACGCATTGCCTTTAGTTCAGCACAGGAAAGAGAACATAAGACACAAGGCTTTCTTTTCATGTCCAACTGGTTATATCACGAGTAGGAGGCTAGCAAGGAAGGGACTACACAGAATTATAACAACAAACAGAGAAATCTAGCGCTTCCAGAATGCTCTTACTGTCATATTGCCTAGGAGTCTAGGACAAACCATGGACTTGTGACTAGCAAATCATAGCAGATCCACCATGGTGAAGTATCTCAACTTGTTTCCTAGGACTACTCAGATTTATCATTGTAACACCAAAACAATCCAGCTTGATTTTGTGGTAAAGAAGAAGGGACAAAGCCAATTAAGTGCACAAGCAGTACACTATTGTACAATCTCACAAAACTTGAAATGAAATGATGATTTGAAATAGACAACAGTCTCTGAAAATAGATGTATATGCTTACCTGCTCACAAGATGTTCAGGTTGAAGCATTATCAGCACGGGTGTGCAAAATTCTTAAAAGAGTGCTGTACAGCACCAAGGCTCTTGGAGGCACTGCTGCTGGACATCACCGATGCTGATGAAGATGAAGCAATCGGTGCCACCTTTGAAGCAGTGGATCCAGAGACAGCATGGCCATTCTGGCCTTCCACAGGCTTTTCCTTGAACGATGGCGGCCTCTGTTGATGTGTCTTTCACAGTATTTTGGTCAGGGACAGCATCTCTTGAGCCACCGCCATTTCTTTCCATCTGTTCGACGCGCACCTCCCAGGCTCGGATCAGTGCTGCCAGCAAAACCTAGATGGAAAGAACCCCATCCCCACTGTACACACCAAGGAGGAAAAATGAATACCAAAAAAAAAAAGAAAAGCCAAAACCGAAAAGAGACGGTTATCTCCTGAATGGGATTCAGAAAGTAACGACTATTGACATCACATCAAGCATGTGTTACATGTTAATTTATCTTATACTCTTAAACAATTAGGGATTAGAATGAAATTTTGTCTGAGATACACTAACTAATGCATGTAAAGACATCAATAGAAGCAAATAAAGGTTCTTTGAGAATTGTCTAAGCGTCAAAGGGCCAAAAGAACTCATGCTACTAGTTACAGAATTGCACAAATTACATCCTAGCATATTTATACAACCCTGCTGCTTCTTCATTCCTTCCTAACAAAAGTTTCTCCACTCTTCCCTCCACCAATCTGGCCAGCCCGTTCTTCGCCCAACATGGTGTTGGAGTTGCAAGACGAGAGTTCCAAGTTGGTGTTGGTGTAGGAGTGGAATTTGAAGCAGGGGGTGATATTGGTGAGCAAGTGGGAGGAGATGGTGAGTAATATCATGAGGTGACATTGGAGAAAGAGGGGTAGTGGGGCATCTGTCTTGGTGGTGGCATTGGAGGTGGCAGAGGTGGCGGCAGCAGTACTGTAAGGCAAAACAGTCAGGCACCTGTTGAGTAGATATTGCCTTAAAATTTTGCTGCTGTCAAATGCCTGCCTAAGTTTTCTAAAGAAATTGATAGTCGGATATCCATTTTGGAGTAGCTTTTTGGCATTAAAGTTGAATTCCAAGAAATCTGTTTCGCTATCTTTGGAACACTAATTAAATTATCTTTTATTTTCTGTTAAGAAATACAACATTTGTATAAATAACCCAGTTCATTCAGGCTAGTAAGTAAGAATAGGAGCAATCTTACACGACACTGGAGCCATAGGGATCCAGAAGACAAGCTGGAAAAAGGCACATGGTTTGAAAGATTTCTAAGAGGGATGAGCAAGTGTGAAGGAACTGGGACATTTGCAATAATGTATTTGTAGATCAAAGCCTGATGCTCCAGCTCCATCCACTGAGAGGGAGTGAAGGGGCCTCTGAACTTAGCAAATGGCCCACGCATGCCCTCAGTCGACTTTTCCGTAGCATAACCTGAATCACAAAAAGGCCAAGTATAAATTGTTCAAGTCCTCGAATGGTTGAAAAGGAGAAACTCAAAGCCAAAAGTGAAAAAGAAAAGAAAAAAGGGAAAGACAAAAATATCAATTGAAGTGACAACACTAAGTCAAGAAAAATTTTGAAAATGATGCAAATCAAGACCCAAAACAATTTTCAATTTGATCTCTAAAGGCATATGGTATTTCTAATGAATGCTTCTCATTTACATGAGAAAAGGGAATTAAGGAAAAGAATAAAAAAGGGGACGTTGAGAATGACAGGAAAGGAGCGTAATCTAATAAAGTCTGTTTTCTGCAAAGTCGTGTTTGGTGGATTTGTGCCCCTTACATGAACATTAAGGACTTTTATTAGCAGCAATTCGTCATTTTTCACCACATACCAGTACCGAATCAATAATCAGGTAAAAAACGTATCACAAAGTAATCAATATAACGAGAAAGACGTGCGTTTTTGGTAAAACCAACGTCATTAGTAAAAGGCAGAAAAAGAAAAACGAAATAACCTTTTCTCTTTTCTTGACAAGACATGGGAAAAATCTACAAATCTCATTAGTATGATACTAGTCCTGAAAAGACCAACAAGTTGTCCAATGAAACAAGAAACACAATCCAAGCAAACCCAATCAACCTTTTACGAAAAATTAACGTCAGCCCCAACATCTAAATCTTCAAAAACCCAACTGTGTACGATTAAAAACTGATTATCTAAACCAACCCACCTACCTAACAGACATGAAATGACAAAACTAATTATCTTTGTTTAGCAAACAAAAAAATGGAAGAAACCAAAAAAGGGTTCCTTGGCATAACCTGAAGTTCTTGGACAAAGGGGGTCTGGTGGGGCGATAAAGAATGGAAAAAGCTGAGGTTTTGGAGGCATCTTCATCACTAAAATAAGGAAATTGGGACTGAGATGAGAAACTGATGCATAGTCTGTCCATTATTCCCAGGGAGAACCTGAACCAGATCTCAGCAAAGCAGGACTTTGGCCTTGTGAAAAGATGCAAAATTCATTAGCCCTAGCAGATTTAGACACCTCAAACTCTCCTGAATAGAACCAGATCTCTCAGTTTTGAGCACCCAGATCCATTGTCTCCTTTCTAGACTGATCCCAAATGGCTCTGAACCAGCACCATTGCATGAAGCATCCCCACCTACACCTTCAGTTGTTATCACCCCAAAATCCATTCTTCAAAATAAGTAAAGAGTAGTGATAATCAACCAAACGGGTTCAATCTAAAACCTCCGCGAAGCATATCATATCAGGAGTTGAACTGAAGTTTAGTAGTAGTAGTAGTAGTAGTAGTAGTAGAGTCGAGTGTCAAGTGAGCTACAAGCTTAAAGCAGCAAGCCAAAGGGGAAAAAAATGGATACTAATGAATAGTAATAAATTGGAAAGAGAGAAATAGAGATGGGAAGAGGGGAGAGCGGCGTGGGGGAGAGCGGATGAGAGGAGAAGACGAGGACAAAGGACTAGTACCAAAGACTCTCTGCATCTCGGACATATTAAGCACAAATTTATCTACTTTTGTCTCCCAAGGGGGAGATGAGGTGTGTTAGTCGATTAGTTCTGGATGAGATTTATTAGTTGGTTAATACTGAGATTTGTTGGCAGTAAACAACAGTAGTGCTACTATTTAGTTTTTAATTTCTGGTTCCAAATAAAATTTTATGTCGCTTTTTGTTTTGGTATTAATAACAACCTTAATATGGCACTGTTCTCAAAAGTTTTCCTAGATGTGTAAAATCAACTCTTTGATCTAATAGCTATTGACTACTTCTGTTAGTTGGTTGGCTGGTTTATATGGAAAACTATGCATTGAAAAACAATAAACAAACAAGTTTAAAGCATCTTCCTGAAGAAGTAAATTTAAAGTGTATTAGCAGGGTGTTCATGATCAGTTACTAAATTCAATTAATTTGATACAGTCTATTTCCAAAATTCTACTTGTCCCTTAAAAGAAATCGGTTACTAAAATTCAATTAATTAGTTGCATTAACGAACTTTCCGTGCATTTAGTTTATCAAAAAGAAGTGATTTATTCAAAATTTATGTGCCACCTTTAGAGGAACAAAATAAAGACCAAAAGCTAAAAGTTAAAATGTAAAATTAAAAGGACACAGAGTTATGAATTATCGATTCAATATTCGACTATTATTTTGTTCGTGCATTAGCATGGAATAATTTTTTATTGTGATTAATTATGAATGAACGCAAGGCTTAAATAAACCATTAACGATATCTATATATTATTCATATTTATATCAAAAAATTATTATACTACAATATGGAACTATCCTATTAGTCTTCAGAAACTTTTATACATAAATTTATTATAATGTGATAATGTTCATTATCAAGTATAATTCATTAAAAAGAGAGAAATAACGGGAATTATTTGAGATCGTAATTAATTCTTATCATATGTACGATTATACACCTACTCATGTTCATTTTCATTTAAAGACAAGGCCAAATGCAATAATCTACTTTTACATGAATGGTTTATTACCATCTATCAATGTTAATAAGTTACAAACGTAACGCTATAAAAATTTATTATATGCGAATAATTCAGCTTTATTAAACAATATAGGGGGTGTTAGAAGTGAGAGAAATTATAGATAAAATTGTTTGGAAGAGAATTAAATGCAAATTGGATAAATCCAAGTATCCATTGATCCATCACTTCCATTCAATTAGACACACTGCCCAGGAAAGAGAAGGTGCTTAGTCAGCTCGTGTGGGTGTAGACACAGTCAAGTACTTAGTACCACTGCTGATCATTTTCAATCAATTGATAGCTGATAATTGAAGCGTGCTTAAACGTTGAAATGTTTGTTCAAAATTACCCCGTATTCAAATTTTATACATCAATTTAGACTGTTTTACCCAGTAATTGAGAATGATTTAAAAATTTAACTATTAACTACTTAACTGAAATTTGACAACCAAAACGCAAACGTTTTGATCTTTTTCTTTTATTTATTTAACCAATTCGTGAGCGCCCCAGATTTTACACTGACAAATTTGTTGCTCAACCATTGTAAGAATTGATTGTTATTGTAACGAAGACATTCATTGAAGAAGTTGTACATCCAAAATGGCATGTCTTCAAAGTAAGGGACCAGATGCACATCCAATATATGTGGCAGCTAATAAAAAAGATATTAAAAAAAATTAGTTAGAGATTCAATAGATGTAGAGTACTTATAAGGAGGTGAGTAATTAAAATAATATAATTTTGAAACCCATTTCCTCCCGCTGTATATATAGTATAAGATGCTACTGATTGATAGTTTTAATTTCTACTGTTTGGAGATTGTTTGTTAATATTATTATTTCCATTAGGATCAGTCTAACGTCTACTGGGTACCCGGAAAAATATATTTCAGATGTCATATTTTTTAAAATATATGATTAATTAGGTAAAGTAAATAAATACAAGCGAGGGAAGGTAAAAATAATAGAAAAAGTATATAAATGCAGCGGAGTATAATAATTATTAGTATGTCTAAATACATCGTAAGTTAGGTGAATTTTAAATGTGTTAATGGATGTCAAATTAGAAAAATCCTTTCTATTATTGTAGTTTCTTTGTGACCTTATCAAAACGAAAAAGTGAGGGGCCATTTTAGTTAATACTTATTACTGGTTTTAATTACATTTTGCTTATATGTGAAGCTTTTGCAATGAATTATGCCATTAGTGCACGGAATAAGGGGGCACACAAGCAACGAGGAGGACGACCTAAAATCTCGTCTTCAATAAATGTGTAGTTGAATTTGTAAGACTGACAGGTTGATTCTCTATCATGTGAAAATGTAAAAACACGGAAACAAATTTAAACCACCCTTTGACTTTAACGGCGATGAAATATCGTAGAACAGAAAAAGAAGAATGTCTTTGGTTTTTAAAAAAAAAAAAAAAATCTATTTCATTGCCAGACCAGAATAATAGTAGTATACGCATGTGTTGAAAGTTCATAAAGAAGAATCTTATCTGCAGCAAGAAAAGAAAAAGGCCCTTTTAACTCGAATTGTTTATGAAAAAACTTCTGAACTTTACACTGATGAGAGACAATAAACGGGGGAGGACTTTGTGAAATTTGGACTGTTGATAATCGGAAGCTTGGTAGGTCTCTTGGGATGAGAGATCAGTTGGTGGATTCTGGATAAAAATGGCAGATGTTAAAAGCACGCAAGCTAGGCTACATGTGTATCGCGTCCGTCAGGTTACCCGGTTCAGTTGGATCACCCTGTAGGGTAGATTCCGTTTTTAAGAATAGAAATAAGTTAGACTAGATTTAATGTATCGTTATAAAAAAAAAAAAGGGAATTGTAAATATTAGTACTAGTATACTACTGCTACGTGGTTAAAGAAAGGTAAGGACAATAAACGTCATTAATTTCCTAACTACAGAGCTAAGTGCTACTACAGCACTTGTTTAATTTTGAGACTTTTCCACGAAAAAAAAAGGGTAAGAATTTTTGGTGGGATGAGGGTAAATAAATAGATAAGGCAGGAAAGAAAGAAAGAGAAGCAGCAAAGTTGATTTATTGGCTCAAGACAAAGATGCCTGCGTGTACTTGGTGTATCAATCAAGTCAATAGAATGTCCCAAATCATAAACAAGGAGGATGGGATTGGGGTTGGGGACTGGGGAGGAAGGTAGGAGGATGAAGGAGTGAGGAGGGGGCGGTGTGGGAATGGGGATCGCTGCCCAAAGCATATCGCCAAATCAATCCGTATCCATTCAATGCAGTGTGAGCGTAGTGCAATTAATATGAATGCCTCCACCATACATGCTACTATTACTTACTACTGTATTGACTAACTCGAGACGCTGTCTCTGTTAAATTTACTCTCAATCCCAAAGTCCACAATAAGTTGTTGGAACAATAAATTACATTCATAAGAATCAGGCCACTTCTTCTTCTTCCTGTTTTTCTTTTTTTTTTTGGGTTTATACATTCGGTTGACCGGCGTTAAGTAATGCGGATTTCTGTCTCCCATCTGTAATGTTTCCAAAATCGCTCGATAATAACTACTACTACTTACGTTATGTCCGAGAAGGGGCCCTAGAAGACAACACCAGCAAGTAGTGAAGTGGGAAAAGGCGCAAAAGTCTCCGTCAAATAGAGATAGATAAAACAAAAACGTTGCTTTCAAAAATATCTTGGACCGTAAAATACCAATATGGTCCAGCTCTAGCCCACGTGATGTTGCTGAGTATTAAAATCTTTTTTAAATATCACATTTTAGGCAACCTGTTTTTTTTTGGGTTTGGGTCAAAAGGAATGCAAAGGCCGTCACTGAAAAATAAGTAAAGTAATCCCACAAGGAGAAATAAATTTTCCGAAGGAAACTCTGGAAGGCCTTTCCGAAACACGCAACAGTTTTTGCTTTGCAAGCCAGTATTTTATCCCTCAAATTTCTGTTTCGGGCCTGTCTTGCACGCACCGATAATTCACCCATTCTATTCTCTATGCCTTTTTGACGAATTGTCAATGCCAATTACTTCATTTAGTACTATAGTGGGCATCAAAGCCTTACTTGGACTGTAGGTGGGTATTCAAATTTTATCTGTAATAAAAAAATAAAAAATTTGTGTCAAATCACTTTCTTGATCTAGTAAAGTCTGTGTACCTACTAGTCCCCTAGCACAAAGCCTTTTTAGCTTCTCTCTCATCTGTAGTTTAGGATAAATAGGTTATACAATAGTTGTCGTCTCCGAAAAAAAAATTTAGTAAATGTAATCGTGCCAGCGAGAGAACCTCGTTTTAAGGTTGTAGGCAAAGTTTTTGTTGGATTTGTTTGCATTGACGATTATTTGGGGGGGGGGGAATTGTTTTAATTTACTATAATAACAACATTGCTTGTGATGTGATATCTAAGTATATGTGAAGTGAAAAGATAGCTAACAAAATTTTAAATAAAAAAATGACAAAACGTGTTTGAGGAACATTTAAATATACATTACTCCTTTTGAAACAAATGTTGGAAAAAAAGTTTTAGGAAAATTACGTTTCTCCAACTATATTTTTATTACACAAACACCATTTTCAAAAAAAAAAAAAAAAAAAGGAAAAGTTGTCACAGTGAAAATTTCCTGAAAAGCAACCATCCAAATGGAATTTATTTTTGGAAAAGCAATTGACGTAAATTATGTGGTGCAGGAGCCTCTGTTTTTTCGCCCTAAACAATTACTTATGTGGTATGAACTGATTTACATTGTTCTCAGTTCAAATTTGTCATTACCCATTAAAAAGTGAAAATTGTCACGGTCATAAGTATAGAATGGGCTAATTTCTCCATGTATTGTTGAAGAAAAAAAAATCAAGAAAGTGTGGTCTTGACACGGGTTATTTCTGCTTATATATATATATATATATATATATTTTTTTTCTGTGTGTCCGGGCTCAAATTTTATTTATTTTTCCAAATGAAAAATGCTGGCGGTGTCCATTGATCAAAAGTGTGCAGTTTTGTTTTATTAGTATTATAATTCCCAACAATTAGAGATTTGTAACCCCCCAAAAAAGTTCCAAATTAAATTGCAGTAAAACTCTTTGAGAGTGCTTTGTCAAACAAATTTCATATTTGATTAAAATAATCCAACGTTGCATAAAACGTAATAATGTGTGTACAACTTATTACGATTTCAATTTAGAATGCTCACACATTCCAATCATTGTTCCTGCGTCTCTCCGTATTATTGCCTTTTGTCGACTAAAAGAAAAGCGATGCTCTATTACTAAGATTGTTGGATGAAGTTCCGACATCGGTCGTGGATTCCGCGTTGTCGTTGAGCTGCATGCACCATTATTTGTTCTGTAAATCTGTTAGAATGAAATGGACCGCTGCTTTTGCATCAAAATCAGTCGCACTGGAACTTCCAGCAAATTCTGTCCAATTTAAAGCACATCGATCGAGTTGAGCAGTACTACGACGGAGCAGCGCTTCAAATATGGTTATGGTAGTCTATGATAGTCGAGTTTCCAATGATTGCCTTCTACGTATCTCAGATTTGAGACAAATATGTTTCCGCATTAATTGTCTGAAGATTTCCAGCCAACTGAATTACTCTAGCATTTAGATCTTAAGTCACTTTCACGCTTTGCGAATTATTTTTTGTTTGAGATGGATCCCCAAGGCCAAGATTGTTCATCGCCCTATAGTATTCCTTTTGCTTGGCTAAGCATTTCTCTGCTCAAATCCTCCATAGTTGTTGCTCTACATGCCTGCAAATTGATCATCGGCAATTTTCTTTCATCTTTTCTTTTGAAGCCATACCACGTATTTCAGACCCTGTTGATTGTTTTTTTTTTTATCACAAAAATAATATTTATATAATCTACTCTAATCTAGTTTAAGAAAAGAAGTTGCTGACGGAATTTTTCCGTCGAAAGAAGTCATAATTAAGTAGCAAGGTGAACCCTTGACCTCAATTGTTGTCTAACTGCCTTTGACATCATCAAATTCCTCTACCAACGTCAAACCTCAAAAGAAGCACACGGGCCACTTTTGAATGGGCTACTATTGTAGTAGTACTGTGAGAGCATTGTACGGGCTGGAAAGATGGTTTATATAGATGGCTACTATATAGGCCTGTTAATTCACTAGAAATGGGCTCAACGAAGTCCAAGAGAATATATAAGACTCGTGCTACGTCATCGTTTCATCTTCTTCCCGTGGAAAGTTCTCCCGCCACAAAAAAATTTCCTGCTGTCGTTGCCCCGATCCCCATCCCGCGCGACGGACTCTCTATCTAAAGCCTAAAGCCATGGCGACGACGATATCTCCTCCACCGCAAACACTAATATTAAAACGATCATCAGTTTCCACTTCCTTTTGTTTTCCGTCATCTCAAGGGCTAGTGTCAGCACCCCAGACTTGTTCAGTTTCAGTTAACTCCGTCAGTTCAATCCGTTTCCCAAAATCCAAAAGGCTAAATCGTTCTCCGGCTAGAGCTCAAGCCTCCTCGGTTGCTTCCTTTTCCCAGAATGTCGGGGATTTGCTGGGTGATGTCAGCATCTTCACCGCCACCGGCGAGCCCGTCAAGTTCAAAGACCTCTGGGATCAAAAACAGGTAATTCACCCACACTTAAATTTATACTGGTGGAGCAGTTTTTACTTTTTTTTTTTAAATTTTTGAGAATTACAACATTAGCTATGCACTTTTATCAGATGATGATCATTGACCGTTAGTTCCTAATTTTACCGCCAGCGCCTTTTTTTTCAAATAATTTTAACTAAAATCAAACTGCCCTATTATTTAACCCATGATGTCGTTATTTTATTTTTTTTAATTGGTAATTGTCTTTAAGTCTAATTCTCGATCAAGGGATTTTGCTAATTCCTCTTCCTTTTCTGTTTCTAGGGAATGGCTGTTGTTGCTCTGTTGAGGCATTTTGGGTGTCCTTGCTGGTAAGCACGAAGCAATGCAGCCAAATGCTATTTTCTGTGATGGTTGCTTGCTTGATCTTCACACTGGTGCTTTTTAATGGCTTTCTTTGTTCACAATCATTTAGCTGGGAACTTGCTTCAGTACTTAAAGAATCAAAAGAGAGATTCAAACTCTGCTGGCGTGAAGCTAATTGCTGTTGGTGTTGGTGCCCCCAGCAAAGCTCGCATTCTTGCTGAGAGGGTTTGTCTCTTGCATTTCATAGCCGCTTTTTTTTTTTTTGGTTAACATGAACTTCAAAAGATTTCTCTTAACATTTATTACTTCGAAGAGTCTAAACTATTTACTATGTGAAATAGGATTGACGTCGGGTTCGATTAGGATGTTTAGATGGTAGCTTGACATATATTTGACATCCATGATCTAAATTCTGGATTATTACTAAGCCTGGTGTTAAGTTACTGCAAAACATGAAACAAAGAGTGCAGTAAATCGCACCAGATTGAACTACCTGCTCTTACGATTTCTTCAAGAAACTCTTGACCTTTTTGCAGTCATTTTTCAAAATCTTGGATATGTCATAAGCGTGCGGAAATGATTCTTGTGAGTAAGCAATGAAGTTCATTTTGTCTGCCTGTGCAACATTTGGTTGTGCACCATTTCTTGCCTCCTTGGTTAGGATGTCTGGCTGGAATGGCAGAATGGGACTTGCCTACTGAGTTTCATGGAAGCTTATCCACTTATGGAGGCCTAGTGTATCAATGGTTATTCCTAACCGTACCTGTCCATGGTTTTCAGTCTGTTTTAGGTCATATTTGGGCAATTAAACTTGCAATTTGGTAAGGCTGCCAGCAATATAACTGCTGATTGATTAAGATTGTGAGGCTGAGTTATTCTATAAAGATGAGATTCTACACTGGATTTCTTTTATGCGTAATATGGTGGCATGGGGTTTGTATCATTTTAAAGTATAGTTGAGTATATATGAAAAGGATCCAACGATCCATTTCTTCAGCATCATTTTCCTCTGAGAAAGATTGTTTTGTCGATTATTTCCTCAATTTGATTTCAAGTAGTTTTTCATGCTATTGTTTAAGCTGATGCTTCTGGTAATGTTCTTGTATGGCCAGTTACCATTTCCAATTGATTGCCTCTATGCTGATCCTGACCGTAAGGTAATATCTTCTGTGTTCCCAGTTATTGCCAGTTCAATTTCTTCCGTTTGCCATCCTAACTCTGATGCTTTGTATCTCAGGCATATGATGTCTTGGGCTTGTATTACGGTGTCGGTCGAACATTTTTCAACCCTGCAAGTGTAATATTTTCTGTTGTCTTATTATCGTTAGTTTTTTTGGTAAAATGGGTTTATCATCAAAAGTAGTGTTTTTGGTAAATTCTTTTTGGACCCTGCCCTAACAGGCTAAAGTTTTTTCAAGATTTGAGACTCTACGAAATGCTGTAAAGAACTACACTATTGAAGCCACCCCAGATGATAGAAGTGGAGTCTTGCAACAGGTTTGATCTCATAACCTTTAGGGTCCCAGATCAATGTTACTCTCCTCTCAATATCTTAATTTGGATGGCAAAAACTGCGCATTTTGATTTTCTCTATGATTAGGGAGGGATGTTTGTATTCAGAGGAAAAGAATTGCTATATGCTCGGAAGGATGAAGGGACCGGTGACCACGCTCCCTTAGATGACATCATTAATATCTGCTGCAAAGTCCCCATTTCATGAAGTCTCTCTGCTCTATCTCGCCTAAAATGGTGCTTTCTTGTGTATCTGTCATTATTAAAGGTAGATAACCAATATCTGACGGCTGTTGTTTATAATGCCTTCAGCATAACACTCGCCATTTTTTCTGTTGCCTGTTTACTTTAGTGTGAACTGCTCTCCATCTTGCGCGCATATGTAATCATGTAAGAGTGTGTGTATATTGCCCCAAGGGTAGTCTGACTAGTTCCGTAGTCTGATAGTTACCAGCAGATCTCGTGATTGATCCCCGTGTGTTATCTCGTTGTGTATCCTTGGGGCAAGACTCTACACAGTTTTAGGGATTAGTATGGCCGAAAGGATGGAATACCCCCAAGTGAAAAAAAAAGAAGAAGATGTACGTATATCGCTATTCTGTTCTTGAAATTACTAACTAAAGACTCTTTGAGAATAATTTCACAGGCTGGGTAAGCTTAAGTATGTCGACATAGTCTTTTCGGACTGTTATTGATGCACTGAGCTTCACGGTCACTATTATAGCTACAACAGAAAATGGATAGCTGTATATGTGAAGCGAGCTGCTTGAATACACTCAAGGACGTGCAAGCATAATAATGGGTTCCGGCGGTGGAAAACTAAATACGTAGTAGATAGGATTAAGACGTGATAGTTTCTCGGATCAGATGATCCCTTAGTTTTTTTTTTCTTCTAAAATGTTCAGAAGAAATGGATGATAGTAGCATTTGAATTACTAAACAAGTTTGACATCTTCATTTAGCCCAAACCGCTACATAATCCTAACAAGAAGCTAAATGCAAGCTGAATGGATCTTTAATGATGCATTTCCAGACTACTTTTTCATCTCTTACCAACAAAAAAAAAATGGTATTGTCCCTTTTTAAATAACTGGCCCTTGAATTCTGTGGTTCCAAGTTCATTGGAAATAGATATCAAGATAAACTTAAATAGTGTGAATCTTTCCATTCTAATAATGTAGAGGAAGTCCATTTCCCAGTTGCGAAAGAGAAAGCCCTCCTGAATGGCAAAATGGAACCATTTCCAAGGACGTGCAAGCAGAGACATGAAAGGCACTTGCGCCCAAAATGGGTGACGGATGTAGAATCTTCTTTGAATGAAAGCAACCCCACCCCGAGATACAGAGTGGTCTTGTTGGCAAAATTTTGCTATTCCACTCGCATTCAGATTGTAGAGGACCAGAGGTATCCTCGGATTGGATACTATTTTTAGGTTACCTTTCTTTGCCTGGTGAGATTAAAATAAAAAAGTTGTTAATGCAGCATCCTTCGCATATTTTGGGTTTTGGCTCTTCATGTATCTGGAAGAGAGCAAGAATAATGACACTCCAAAACTGTAGTTTAATCACCTGAAGAGTGAAGTCTATCATTTCTTACAAGAAAGATAAAAGTTTTACTGTGATTCATCGTAATTACAAACATTGAATTTGATTAGGAAAGTGATACTGAGAATTGAGCCTTTTACAGCTGCAACAGAATTATAACATCCTAAATTGAACCAAATAAAGGGTCCTTTTTGGAAAATCGAAGCTTGACCATATCATATTTAAGCCCACATCCTAAATTCACGTTCGTTGGAGCTTTTCATGAATTTGTGAGGGAAAATCAAATGAGGTTTTCCTGTATGGTCCATGCAAGTCTAAGGTCCCCCAGAGTTCATATCATACAACTAAAAGAGAGCTAAAAGAAAGACTAATAGTACTAAGTGTACTGATAGTGCACGCGAAGGTGCTATGGACGAATGACATTACGATTTCCCTTTTTCTTTTTCTTTTTTTTTGGTTTTTTGGGTTTCTTTGCAAAATGCAAAGGTATTGGTATGATGAGCCAATTGCCATTTTGGATCTAGATGGTAGATAGAGAGAATCTTTGGTGAATGTGACAAGACACACATGCCGTAGAAGATGACATTTCACACACACTCAGTGTAGTGTGAGACAGAGAGGAGAAACTGAGAAAGAGAGAGAGAGAGAGAGAGAGAGCAAATAAAGAGAATGAGGTTAAAAGATTTGCTGTGGTGAGAGAGTTACAAACGAGGGGGACTTTAATGGTGTAGAGATAGGTCTCTCTCTGGGAGCTTAAAAGGGCAAGCAGCTGCTAGCCCTTTTGTTCTCATGCAGAACCGCAGGCCACACCCATTGGGCTCTGTGGTCGTTCTCAGCTAAGTTGCTATCCATCATCTACTTTTTCTGTTGACTCCTCCTCCTGCCCAATGCCCATAGCTGTGATCTTATTTAGATTTTGTGTTCCCACCTGAATTCTGAAACCAATCCGCATCCTCATTAAAGTGCACTGCCATGGACTCTGCCTTCATTTTTTTTTCTAAGTTAAAATCGCTGATTCCTTCTCTACCATGAATTCCCTGACAGCAACATATGTGTTTCAAATATGTCACGTTATAACTGGGATTCAAGATTTGCCTGGGATTCAAGTATATACTGTTGTCTTTTCTAACATATTTCATTAGCAAAACGAACCTGAATTAGCAGAATTTTGATGATAAAGTCACCCTCTGCCAACACCATGCAATGCACGGACTAGGTGAGGCAAACTTGATCTAGCAACATGATTCATTCGAAGTTCTAATTCTAGCGTATAGTTTGCTAGCTAATATGTCAAATAATATTTCATGTAAGTCGGCATGTAGGATATAAGCCAGGCCAAGCGGGTAGAGTCGCATAGTCAGAATTTAGATGAAAATCCATCGAAGCCGGCTGATGTAACGTGACATTAGTATATGCCATTGCACTATAGCATATGCTCCCTGAATGCGTAAAACAAGAGGCAAGATTGGCGGAGTAAACATAGATCTTCATCAATCTCTTCTTAATTAAAGTTATAAGAAGCGGGAGCAGAAGCATAATGCTGTACATCAAGATTGGACACCATCCCGAAATAGGAACAAGGATGAGTGAAGGCAAGGTCGTTCTGGTCACAGGATGCGCTAAAGGGGGCATCGGTTATGAATATTGCAAGGCATTCGCCGAGCAAAATTGTCGTGTTTTCGCATCTGACATCTCCACCCGCATGCATGATATGTTAGAATTAGAGTCGGTCGACAAAATTGAGACACTTGAGCTTGATGTTTCATCAGAGGACAGTGTCTCATCGGCTGTGAATTCTGTGATATCAAAATGTGGCAGAATAGACGTATTGATCAATAATGCAGGAATAGGAAGTACTGGCCCTTTAGCTGAGCTGCCGTTGGAGGTAGTGAGAAAAGCGTACGAAGTCAACACTTTGGGGCAATTAAGGATGGTTCAACACGTAGTCCCTCATATGGCTTCTCAGAGATGTGGTAGCATAGTGAATATCGGGAGCGTTGTTGGAAAAGTGCCAACCCCGTGGGCTGGCTCCTATTGTGCTAGCAAAGCTGCAGTACATGCCATGTCCGACGCTTTGCGGGTCGAGCTGCGGCCATTTAATGTCGATGTGATCTTGGTGCTTCCGGGTGCTGTAAGATCAAATTTTGGTAACACCAACACGGAGAAATTGGGAAACTATGATTGGAAACTTTATAAAGAATTCAAGGAAGCTATTGCCGAGCGAGCAAGGGCTTCCCAGGGTAGCAAAGCAACAGATGCAGCCCTTTTTGCTAGACATGTAGCAAAGAAAGTATCGAGTCCTAGACCACCAAAGCAGGTTGTGTTCGGTCACATGACTGGATTGTTTGCTCTGCTTTCGTGGTCGCCCCTTTGGGCTAGGGATCTCTTTTTCTCTACTCGATTCAAGTTAAATAAGAAAGTCTTCCTGTAAGGGAGTTGCAATGCTGTAGATTGTCACAACGTTTGCATTTGAAAACATTTTACTACTGGTTTTTTTTTTTACCAAAAACATGGCCAATGTTCAAGTTCCAGTACATGTTCTTAAAACTTCCAACAGTGACATCTAACAACTACAATGTTATCCGGACAAGGAAGAGCAATTCTTTGCTGGTTAACTAGCAGGTTTCCCAGCATAAAGTGTCGGTACTATTCACAATCATACAGTACCAAACAGAAGATAGGACCATCTGCAGATGAATTGCTCCCCACACCCCAACCTTCCCCCGCCCAAAATTTAGAAAACTAAAGCCCGAATTAAGGGATAATGCACTTCCAAATATGCTGATGGGCATAAAACAAGGTGGTGTCTATGCGTAGACAGAAAATTATAAGGAGGTCTGAGCAGTAAAGGACTAGAGCCGTTTATCAGACCAAATTTTCCTGGGAATAAGGGATTATGACTTGGCCTATTTGAAGCAGACAAAGAAGAGAAATGTGGCTCCACCTACTCCTGCTTCCAAATTTCCAATTCCCATCTGCTGGATGGAGTGACATTTTTGTTCAGGTAGGGAACGAGCCCCCTTTATGAGGCCCAGTACTATTTTGGGCAATTTGCTATCGGCCGTTCGTGGATGGTTGGATATTACTCATCATTTCTATTACAAGGAAAAGGGTCCATGACTCTTTGCCGTAGCAGTAATGCAGTATCCTCCATCTTTATTACGTTTTACTTAACTCTCCCTTTTAAAAAACGAATCATTTCTGCTAGAAAATCTGTCTCCATTAGCATTCTGCATAATTAACATTTAACATCCGGGATTAAGAATGTAAGGTTGAAATTTCCTGAGGTACAAAGATCTCGTACCTCCTCCGTACTCAACATCAGAAATCAATGCAACGAGATACTTTTTCAGTCGGGTTAGGAGCTTGATTTAATTTGGGATGTCATTCTCCTCATATTAAGCTTCGTTTCCAATTAACGGCTTAAAACACCTGCTGTCACGACAATTCTTGTTATTGGTTGTACACTTTTTAGCATTATTATTATTCTAACCTTTTAATGTATACAAAACTTGGTGTGCCCTTATACCAGGTGTAAGGGAACAAGGAAATTGTATAAAACCATAGGGAGAGGGGAAAGGGAGGGGTGAAGTTCTTTAAACTAAACAGTAGAGAAGGTTGGAGTGCTGCTTGTGAAAGGAAATATGCAGAGAAAGCAGGCATGCTAGTCAAAAAGATTTTTTTGTTTCTGTTTCTCGTTTGCATCTGCGCTGCAGCAGCAGTACCTAAGCAGACAATAGACGTATCAATCCAGGCAACATCTAGACGGCATCGTTTAGACTTGTCAAACAGGCTCTGCGTACTGCGGTGACCAAGTAGTAGCCAGCCATACATAGTACTAGATGCCCATTAATCATAAGAAAAGAATTCTAAAAGAAAAAACAACTAAGCTAGTAGGTCCAGTTGCAGCAGAGGGGGCTATGTACTGTACTGGTGAAGTGATCAGATCGACATTTTGTCTTCTGCCCTATGAAATCTAGCTAAGCTTCTCTGATCCTGCGGGATTGTAAAAAGCAACACCACCTAATTGATTGTTAAATCATATCGTATTAATATGTCCACCCCCACCCTCTGCCACTTCCACTCAATTACCGACGGCTAAAATATTTCTCCCCAAGATGAACAAGTCATGAGCCCCTCCCTGTACACAACATATAAATCTTTTTGAGCTTTGACCAAAGAAATCCCCCTCCTCTCCCCACCCCCCTCCCCAAACAAAAAAAAAAAAACGTACAAAAAGAGAAATGCATACGTATTCACAAACAATTACTATAACTGTTTGTGTACTTTGACACAATACTGTTCACTGTAGTGTTGGAACGATCAGTAATGGTATTGAAACAGCATAAAGTCCAGGCCTATTTTAACAGAGGTGCATTTTCTTGATTTATGCCCTGGACCCTTCTGATTCGATCCCTCGGTTTTGCACTTGGGATAATAGAGTGTGCTCTGGGGCCATTAGTTTGATTGATGGTCTTTTTGAGGACTTGGTATTTCTGCTCAAATATACCAGTTTAGCGGAGCTGTGTATTTTGCGTGTGAGCATACCACGGAAAGGATAAAAGAAAAAGTGGAAGAGGATTAGAGGAAGGGAAGGGTGGAGCGGAGGACAGGAAAAGTAAAAGAAGAAGTTGTCTTTCTCAAACACAGATCCCTATGGAATGCAGGATGGATGCCCAGCATTGCTTGCTGGAACTCATTCTTTTTGTTCAAGTTTAAAGGGACTAGCTGTGTTCTCTTTAGAAATCTTTTCAGTGAGAGAGAGAAAGAAAAGTAAAAGAAAAAGACCGTAGATTCAGCTATTCAGTGGATTTTTGGGCTTTCTTTAGATTTTGGCAAGATTTCGTCTACTTAGTCTCCGCAGCTAGAAAACAAAATACTACTACTACTTGCAACTTGCAAGCTGCTACTCCTACATAGTTTCAATTGGAGGGAGCAAAGAGATTGAGGAGATATGATTAGTTTATATGCTTTCCAATGATTGACTCCTCAGTCCTCCCACCAGGCGAAGTGAAACTGGTAAACTACTCTAGCTAAGAGTAAGAAGACTCTCTTCTAAGCGGGAAAAATGAAGTCCCTAAGTAATGGTAACACCAACAACAATAGTAATACTAACTGGTTGGGTTTCTCTCTGTCCCCCCAAATGAACAAAATGGATGGTGCTGCTGCTTCTGCTGACCATCCTTCCCAAACAGCTCTGCCTTGCTCTAATGCAGTCTCTAGCTCAGTCGCATTAAGCTTTTCCCATCCTTCCTCTCATTTTAACTACCCTGGAATCTACCGTGGGATTGAAGGTGACAATGCTGCTGCGTTCTACTCGCCTGTGACTGTGATGCCACTCAAGTCTGACGGCTCATTGTGCATTATGGAGGCTATGAACGTTTCACAACCACAAGGTCTGTCTTGCTCAAAACTAGCTTCTTTTTGTCTTTTTGGTTTTTTTCTTGTTTGATGCTTTGTGATACTTGCTTATTTACCTATACCCGCGGAATCTTATGAGTTTTTAACTTTTACTATCAAGGTATGCTTTCAACTCCAAAACTTGAGAACTTCTTTGGTGGAACAACAATGGGGACCCATCACTACGAAGCTGGTGAAAGACGAAGTATGGCTCTCAGCCTAGACAGCATGTACTACCACCAAAGCTTGAATCATGCGCCCAGTAGTCAAGATTTCTTGAACAATCTACAAGGGAACTCCAGGCAGCAGGAGCAGCAGAGGCAACAGCAGATTCAGGTTCAACAGTATGCAGAGTACTCTCCCTTTAGATGCCATGAATTTTACCAGGCATCAGAACAGGGAAGCAAAGAAACCCATCTTGCTGAAACCAATCTTCAGCTGCCTATAATGGCAGATAATGATCTTTCTGGTATGAAGAATTGGGTTTCTAGGAATTACCTTGGCGATCATTCACTAGAGCCTAAGATGACTGGCGGCGGGGGTGAAAATAGGTGTGAATCTGGTTCCTTTGGTGCAATGGGGTATGGGGATTTGCAGTCCTTGAGCTTATCAATGAGCCCGGGTTCACAATCAAGTTGTATTACTGGTTCCCAGCAAATTTCACCCGCAGGGACAGAGTGTGTGGCCATTGAAACTAAGAAAAGAGGGCCTGAAAAGGTCGAGCAGAAGCAGATAGTTCACAGAAAGTCCATTGATACATTTGGGCAGAGAACCTCACAGTTTAGAGGCGTAACAAGGTTAGATCTTTTGACTTGGTTCGTCTAACATCTCTTATTTTTTTATCCATTATTTGTCTTAGAATAGTTAAATCTTGGTTAGTTAAAAAAACTTGCTCTTCTTACATAAATAGGATGCTAGTTTAGCCTGTCCTTATTCTGCTTGCTCACTTGTTATCATGCTCCGTAGTTTAACACTAATTGTCCTCTGGTCAAACAGTATTTGGTATCCTTAATGTTGGTAGTACTTATTAGAATGCCTTTTCCTCTGGATTGTGATCAGGCACAGATGGACTGGTAGATATGAAGCACATCTATGGGACAACAGCTGCAAGAAAGAAGGTCAAAGCAGAAAAGGAAGGCAAGGTATGTAACTAACAAGTTATTTGCTACAAAATTAGCCACATTGTACATATTGGCAGCTTTCTTAACTTGCTAACTTTGAATCCTATCCTTCTCATGGTATTACTTCGGGGGTTGCTTCTCTGATGACGTCTTCCAGTTTATCTAGGTATATTTGTTTTCTAAGTCCTTTCGTTGTTTATTTTTCAAATGATTGAGCACTATTGTGTTTATGTTCCTAGTACCTCATGTACTCCATAATGCTGAACTTAGGTGGCTATGATATGGAAGAAAAAGCTGCAAGGGCTTATGATCTGGCAGCACTCAAGTATTGGGGTCCTTCAACTCATATTAATTTTCCGGTAGGGGTTTGGTTCTGGTAACTTGAACTTAGATATCCTATTAACTCTCCTTAGCCTGATTTGCTTGGTGATGCCTTTTCAGTTGGAAAATTATCAGCATGAACTTGAAGAAATGAAAAGCATGGCAAGGCAGGAATATGTGGCTCACTTGAGAAGGTGGCTCATCATCCTTTCTATCTTATAGCATCTGATTTTTTCTTGAGTCTGACTTATCCCCTCCATGATATCTACACTACAATTTGCAGAAAGAGCAGCGGTTTCTCAAGGGGAGCTTCAATGTACAGAGGAGTAACAAGGTCTTAGAACTTAGAAACAGATATAAACTGCTATGTTTCTGATCATGATTAGTATCTGTTGTTTAGCTGAAATTGTATTCTTATATTTTTCTTTAGCAGACATCATCAACATGGACGATGGCAAGCTAGGATTGGCAGAGTGGCAGGCAACAAAGACCTTTACTTGGGGACCTTCAGTGAGTTCTCGGACCTAAGCAATCATAATTTTTGTTCATCCTACTACTAACTTTTACTAGCTTTTCCTATTGTCGTGCTAGCGTTACAAACAGGTTTAGATCTTGAAAGATTTTTTTTTTTTTTTTTGAAATAATTTATCAAGTACATGCTGTACCAAAAAAGTAAATGAATAAATTAGACCACATCTCTAGGATGCCCATTTTTTGCTACTTATTGACCCTTGAGACTTCAGCATACTGCTGATAGTGACGCAGAGATTAAGCCTTGCGGGATTGTGCGATACCAGCAAGAAAACAGCTTTTGCGAAAAAAACAGTTCACTGGGGTAAATGTCAATGCTGCCAACACGCCAAGGCCACTTTGGCTTTTGCCCCCGTTTTTTTCCCTCTTCTCGGATGCTTTTGCATTTTGTTGATTAACTTGCCCTTCCTTTTACATAGCAGTTAGAGACTTAGAGTTGTACATATCAATAAATCATTCTCCTTTAGTTTTAACAATGTAGTGTAGTTGTATAATATTGCGGAAAGCAGAAAGCTGCCTCACTCAGAAACTGATTATTGCATTTTAATTAGGTTTCTAAGTTTTACTTGATAACATTTCAGGCACCCAGGAGGAGGCTGCTGAGGCCTATGACATAGCAGCAATCAAGTTTCGGGGTGCGAATGCTGTAACCAACTTTGACATATCTAGGTATGATGTAGATCGGATCATGGCGAGCAGTAACCTTCTTGCAGGCGAACTAGCTCGTAGAAACAACAACCTGGAATCTAGCAATGACATCTCTATTGGGAACCCTTCCAATCTCAACTGCAATGAGGAAGTTAACACCACCTCCAAGGAGAATAATGATAATGTGTTAGACTGGAATGTGGCTCTTCATCAGTTTCCTCTTCAGAAACCGGGTGATCCCGAACATTTCAAGACTTCATCTTTTCCCATGTCTGTGAATGATTTGATGGGGATGGAAACGCTTAGCACTACCGCTCATCAAGAGGCGGCAGGATCAGGCAAGATGATGACTCATTTCTCAGAACCCTCTTCACTGGTGACGAGTTTGAGCTGCTCCAGAGAAGGCAGCCCTGATAAAAGCGACAGTCTACCAATGCAATTTACAATTCCTCCAGCAGCATCCAAGTTGTTTGCTAGCCCTTCACCCCACACGGCCAACCCTTGGATCTCTTCAACTCAGCTGAGGCCTCATGTGTCTGTTTTTGCTTCGTGGACAGATGCATCATGATATAATCAGTGTCTAATTAAAACGGCCCTGCAGGTTTTGACTTTTGCATGAGCAACAGGCAGGGGAAATCATGTGGTTTTTCCCCGTAGTTACTGGCTCTAGCGGGGCCCTGTAAACTCTGTCGAGAAGAAATTCAACATTTCCCAACTTGGGCACTAAATTTATGTATCAAAAGCTTGAAAAAATTGATGGCGGGAAGCTTTAGAGGAAATGATTAGGTAAGGTTTCTAATCCATGCATTGATTCATTGACCAAATGAATGCACCCCAATTCATGATTAGATTTTGCTTCTCTGCACCTTTAAGTACAGAAGCAGCTCAAAGTTTCACATAGCAGAAAGGTCTATTAGCTGTGTCTTTGACCATCAATTGGGCTACTTTTCTTTCTTTCTGGATGTAGATCTTCCGGTTATCTATCTCAAACCAGTAATCGTGACCGTAAAAATTTTTCCTTTTTGTTTTCCAACCTAAGCTTTCTCCAAAGGTGACAAAAATGCCAGCCACCAGCCTTTTTCTTTCTTTTTTTTTTTCTTCAAAAAGTTGAGAAAAGGATTCTGGCACATTATTACTTTGGCGGTAAGTAAAATGGGCCATAACTAGTTGAAATTTCCATAATAGTGCTGCAGCTTCTGGTGCTTGATCTTGTTCATATCTCTTTTCTCATCTTCTCTTTTCAAGATTTAATCGGCATTAGCTATCAACCGAAAGCAATCATCACAAAAGTGATTTGGTGTCTGGACGTCAATAATTGCATCCTTAATACCAATCCTCACGAGCAAACTCGTTCACTCGTGCACACAGGTAATGCAAGGATTTCATGTACGAATACTAATGATATGATGCAATCATATCATATTGAAGTCACCAACAACGGCTCGATTAAGGATGAAAAATCAGACGCATGCAATCCCTCAATTCTAGATTCTGGCTCTAGGTCTGGGCGTATTCATCCAGTCCGTCCATTCTTCCTTTCCCCCCTCCCAACCTTCTCTTCAACCAAAAAAAAAAGAAAAAAAAGGAGGAGGAGGATGGCGAATCTTGGACTTCTGTGTTGATCAAATAATAGTCAGGGAAGAGATTTATATCTATTTCAATCCAATTTACCAGATTCTATCCCTTTGTTGTAAATTTGAAAGGGTAGAATACCATACCATCTGGTACGTACAATACTGAAGTGGGGAAAAAGGTAAAGGGCGATAAAGGGGGTGATGATGTAGTCAAAAAGGAAAATTTGTGAGTAGTTGTCTAGCATGATGGGAAAGTCTTGGATCAGAGGTTGTCCCGTCAGCAAGATTAGCAATTATGTTGTCTCAGGCTTGTTTTATCTTTGTCTTACTAATACACATTTTTTATTATCATTGTAATGGGAAATTGCCACCGAACGTGACACTAATAGTACGTTGTTTAGAATTGTTTTGTAGTACGTATTTCTTAGGATGGGATGGCTAATCAGATAAGTAGTCCAAACTGCATGCGTGGTTGCTCTCGAGCTGTAATTAATTAATTAATACGAAAAGCACGTTCTCTTGTCTTAATAGGAAATTGTCAAAAGTTTAATCATGTCCATGCAAACTTTTCTTGGATGATTTAAACATTCAATGCTTGTACAGAAGCAATTAATCTACAAGCAAACAAGTTTTTTTTTTTTTGTTTTTAACTTAGAGGTTATAAATATAATTGTAAACGAGTCGAATCTAGATGAATATATCATGTTTGAACTCTGTTCATTAACCTACACAAACAAGACTCGTATTCGTTTAATAATATTCGAGTTCTAAATGTATGTTCGTATTCGATTCGTTAAACAAAATTCTAATTCAAGCTTGAACTTAAGCTTGGCTTGTTTAACTTAAATGTACCATTCATGAATAGACTCGAGACATTCGAGTTCAGGTTCTCTCTCATAAAATTGATCCAATTTGCTTGTCTATAGTATTAACTACCAAGAAACAACAGAGGTTGGAAAGTTTGGAATAGAAATTATGAATACAATATAAATCCTAAATTTTGTAAAATGACAACGAGGCCCATGTTCGCAAATGATCGTTTAAATTCATGAACTATCTTGTGTTCGTTTGATGATTTATCGAACCAAAATATTCGTTCAAACTCGACTTATATAAAAGTTTCAAACGAGCCAAACTAATGAACAGCGCTGTTGGATTAACAGCATTAGTTATAAAAAGGACATTCGCTACACTTGACTATTGAGGTTATCCTCCTGTTACTTTAACCTCACACATTCTTCTTTCCCAAAACATATATATAAGCCTCGCACGTTCACAACTTCCACAATATCTTTGCTTCTGTTCAGAAATTGCCAGTTTCATACTTGGATATATAGTATAGACTGCAATCGATTCGTACAGAATATCCGGAGAAATTTTATGACTAATGAATCGAATGCGTTTCTCCTCCTATATTTTTTCTAATCTTTTACAGTTTTAGGAACCCCCTCTATAATTTGCAAAATAGCAGTAAATTTTTTTTTTTTTTGCATAAAACTACTCGTAACTATTTTCAATTAGTAAGGTTTCCCATCGATAATGTGGAAGTCATTGAGGAAAAATTTTCCAAAGGAAGAATAGTCTTTTAAAAGGTTACCCAAAAAAAATATACACACACATATATATATATATATATATTGCTAATCGGATTAGTCTCAGTAGGAAGTAATCTAATAAAAAGGAACGCTTTAGAAAGGAACGAACAAGAGTGTTGGTATTTTCAGGATTACAGTGGCCCAAGTGACGTAACTGTCGCCAGTTGGAGCAAAATGTTTAAATAATTGGGCTTCTTTCCACTATGGGCTTTCCTCTCAGAATCGTTAACCATCTGCCCAAAGGACAGGCCTCTAGAATGATCGATCAAAGCGTGAGAGAAGGCCATCCTCCGGATTCCTTGCGAATGCCTGGCCCAATTACTAATCGGGCCTAAAGGGAAAAGATAAAAATGGCATTTTCCACTTGCCCCAGCCAGTCCAGTCCCACGGAACCTCAGCAGAGCTGTAATTTGGTTAGTCGACCATTAAATGCAAAATTTATGCTTTTTTTTCCAATTGCAAAATAATTTCAAGAATATCTCAAGTCTTATTCAAAACCAACAACATCCCGCAAATTGCTTGCCTACCAAGATTTGATAGTTGATGGAACGCTTATGGGCCAAAAAGTTTTTTGTTTGAGCTGTAAACAGCGAGTACTTATGTCTTGGTTATGAACCACGAATTATGATTAAAGATTAAAAATGTGAGATTAGCAGACGAGAGACAAGGCGTTGAGAGATTGCTATCAGCAGAGAATGAAACGATAATCTAAATCTAATGGTCCATTGGCTACCAACCAAACAGATGTTTGAGCAGCAAAGGGAAGGATTTTGGTATGATGCTGGAGGGGGACCCCAGGTGTTTGTAGGAGAACTACCACAAAAAGGTTTATGTGGTTAGCTATCTTTTGTAGTCATTTTCTTCCCTGCTTTATTCCGTAAAGTTGTCTCAGTTTTGAGCGTCAAGATCCCCGTCCCAACAGACACTTAAAAAAAGACTTGCCAAGAACAAATCCAAGTAGTCAAATTACAACATGATACGGTTTGCCCTACCATACCAGCCTCTCTTCTTCTGTTGTCGTGGAAGACCCCGTCTCACTTCCCTAGTTTGTCTTCTTTTTTATTTTTTTTTCATGCGGCATCAGCATGAACATGAAATATGATAACGAGTGATTAAATGAAATAGAGTCACCAATTGAGTCATTGTTTCCCTATTTCACCGGCCCAGACCAATGCATTAAAGCTTGCCTCGTATCAATTCGCCAATTAAAAGTGATTTTGCTTAAAAAATTAAGATGGATGCGTAGTGCATGCGTCTGGTCCCGTGGTAGTTCAATCCCCTCCGAATTACCCTTGAAACTTTTCAGGTCTTCCTCCTCCCCTTAGTGTAGGATAATCTATCGTATCGACAAAAAAAAAAAGAGTTATTGTTTTTCTATTTAAGGGTTAAAAAACCCAAAAAAAAAAGAGGAAGAAGAAGAAGAATTGTTGAAGAAGAAGCAAAACACAACATTTATGGGATGGAATTCTTAGGTGTAAATTATCGGAGATGGCAAAAACTTGATTAGACAAAAAAGCTGAAGATGACTAGCGATTGGGTTTCTGTGTCTAAAAGAAGGCCAACGCAAATAATTCAATCCATGAACCAAAACTTGACATGCACCACATATATATATCTTAAATGAAAGAAAGCAGATGCAAAAACTGAAAAAAGTTTCTCCACCACTACCCTGATCTACCCCCGCCCCGCCAGCCAGAGGCGGTGGTGGTTCAGTTTCTGGAACATTTACTACTACATCATTATTATATCCCTAACTTTGATAGCGAAATTTTACCTGGCAGAGTTGTGTGGTTAAGTGCTAACCTGACCTGATCAAGCACCAGTAAATGTTCCATGGGGGCAGGGAGCCAGTGAAGACGCACCAAGTATTCAACTTATCGTCCTTTTGTACAAGATGATTGGACAATCGGTCCAAGGTGCATTCGAAACGAGTAGCCCACTACTAGAGGCTGAGTAGTGTACGAGTGTTAAAATTAAATTAGTTGTAGTACTTATTATTATTATTAGGGATAATTGCAGAAACCTCCTCTGAGGTTTCTGATATTTGCACTGACCTCCCCTGTGGTTTGAAAAATTACATTGACCTCCCCTGAGGTTACTAATCCTTTGCAAATTCAGTCCAAACGATTAAAATATTGTTTTAGAGAGTGAAATTAGAATTTTGTACCAAATTTGTCCTTTGTACTACATGTCCAATGAATGACAAAGTATTACAAATTAATTAACAATTAATAAACTTTAAAGAGTATAGTTTATAGGCAAATACGCATTACCTATTTAAAGTACCGGCTCTTTATGGGTATTTTACTTTCAAACATTTAATTTAATACAAATACTTACGCTCAAATACATATTTGTATTTACTTTCAAATATTTCATTTTTATTAAATACAAAAACTACCAATCTCTCTTCCATAAAAATATTAATATAACACTTTTTCAATTTTAGTTACAAACATTTATGTATTTAACATAAATTAAATGATTCAGAATAAAATGGCCATGAAGAGCAAATACTTTACTCATGTAATGGATGAAAGCCATAAAGAATTAATATTTTATGGGCTATTTCTTTTTTTTTTTAAAAATATTTAATTTATATTAAATAAATAACCTACCGATTTCCTTTTTGCAAGAATATTACTGTAACACTTTTTGAATTTTACTTACAAATATTAATATATTTATCACAAATTAAATGTTTGAAAGTAAAATACCCGTAAAGAGCAGGTACTTTAAATGAGTAATGCGTATTTGTCCATAAAGAGCCGGTAACTATTTAAAGTACTGGTTCTTTACGGGTATTTTACTTTCAAACATTTAATTTAATACAAATATTTACGCTCAAATACAGATTTGTATTTACTTTCAAATATTTAATTTTTGTTAAATACAAAACATACTAATCTCTCTTCCGTAAAAATATTAATATAACACTTTTTCAATTTTAGTTACAAACATTTATGTATTTAACATAAATTAAATGATTCAGAATAAAATGCACATAAAGAGCGAATATTTTACTCATGTAATGAATGAAAGCCATAAAAATTAATACTTTATGGGCCATTTCTTTTTTTTTAAATATTTAATTTATATTAAATAAATAACCTACTGATTTTCTTTTTGCAAGAATATTACTGTAACACTTTTTGAATTTTACTTACAAATATTGATATATTTATCATAAATTAAATGTTTGAAAATAAAATACCCGTAAAGAACCGGTACTTTAAATGAGTAATGCGTGTTTACCCATAAATTGTACTCTTTAAAGTTTATTAATTGTTAATTGATTTATAATACTTTGTCATTCATTGGACATGTAGCACAAAGGGTAAATCTAGTACAAAATTCTAATTTCACTCCCTAAAATAATATTTTAATCGTTTGGACTAAATTTGCAAATGATTGGTAACTTCAGGGGAGGTCAGTGTAATTTTTCAAACCACAGGGAAGGTCAGTGCAAATGTCAGAAACCTCAGGGGAGGTTTCTGCAATTATCCCTCATTATTATTAATACTACGACTCCCCTCCCCACTATTTCTATTTGATGACTGATTAGTCGGGTCAATGGTGCAGTCAATGTCTATCTCTACCACCAGTTATACTACCATATGCATAGTTAGTGCGTTTCATTGCGTTGCCAAATCCCTAACCTTTAGTACCAACCGTCCACCTTTTTTGTTTTTGTTGGTACTTTATCTTTTGGGTTAATTACATTTACCTCCCCCGAGATTTGACCAAAATACCAATCAAACCTTGAGGTTTGACAAAATAACAATCAAACCCTTTGACTGAGCAAAACTTTATCAAAAGCATCCCTACCGTCTCGAGTCGCTAGTGAATCTGGTATGGTTAGCAAAAAATTAGTACGGCAATCCCAAAATGCCCTTCTAGAGGCATTTTATGTTTTACATAAAAAATATAAACCAACAAATTGAATAAAATAAGAATTCACCTCAAAATAATAAAAAGAAAAAGGAAAAAAAAGTAGTGTGGTAGACTCCCTTTCAGGTCTGCAACTTCGGTGTTTGCATCTCCACCAAAAATTGCATGTTAAATTGCTTCCAACCATTAACCCTTCTTTGCCGTCAATTCCATCACATATTCTAATTCCTTCATCTTTTCTCCTCCTCATCCATCTTTCAAAACCAAAGCCGTTGCCTTTTCCTCTTCCATCCAAATTTTTTTTTCTTCTTTGGTTAAGCCATTAAGAACATATGAAGATACAGACATTATAGTGCTGGATTTGCACCAGAATTGGTAGACCATGTCTAGAGAAATCATTTGGTATTGCTTAGATACACAAGTGAAACTATTATCTTCAAAATGTCTTGGCTACTAGATTTGGAATTTTTTTTTCCATTTTTTTGTAAATTGAGATTTGGAAGTTTGTCCTTCATATCATTTGAAAGACTTGTCTTAAATCTGGTAAGGGATAGGAAAAAGGCTTGTGTTAAATTTGGTGAGCGATAGGAAATGGGTTTTTGAAGAAGGTAATGGAGTAGCTGGTGATTAATCTTCACTTGCAATTTTTTTTTAATTTTATTTTTCTTTCGTTTTTCAATTTTGAGGTTAAAACTTGCTTTCCGAAAGATGGAAGTAGCCAACATTGGTTCATTTGACTTGTTCATGTTCTACCCCGATAAGGAGTGCTTTACTGCAAAAGTGTGGAATTTGGTCTTTGCTTCCGATGGGAAAGGCGAGACAGAGCAGCCTCACATGTAAGCCTATTTGAACAGTTATGCAGTGAATTTTGGTTGAGTTTGTGTCAAGAATGGCAACCCACACAAAAAAAAGATGAAGAGGCTGGAGTCGGCGATTGGCGACGGTGGCAGGCGCATATGGCTGATGATGGATGCAGCAACAGCAGCCCAAACATTCCTGCTGCCATTGTTGTTACCTTTGAGGGTTCTAGAAAATTGGAAAAAAAATAACAAAGAAAAGAAGGTACACAATGTTTTGTAAGACAGGCAGTTTCAACTATTTTGGGTATGTAGTCATTTTACTCATTCCGTCACAAACATTTAACAGAAGTTAGTGATAGGGGTATATTTGTTATTTGACCAAACCTCAGGGTTTGACTGGTAGTTTGGTTATACTTCAGGGGAGGTAAATGTAATTAACCCTTATCTTTTACCAGTTCATTTTCCAAGCGGTGAGATTTTAGAGGCTCTTAAACCAAAAACCCATAATTACATGCATTGGGAAAACACACTGATAAACCTGCAATGGTTGGTTGATTGATTGATTTTTCAAATGCACCCAAAACCACTAACTAGTAAATGGTAATTATTGTGCAAGTATTCAAGCTAAGACTAGCATTTGTTCCGATTTCAGAAGACCGACGAATTACACATCATTTTCGAGTCCCCGTCAGTGTCACATACACAACACACACGAATGAGTTGCCTGCGCACGCACACATATACATATATGTGTGTGTGAGGAGTGGGGAGGAAGAGGGATCGATTGTGCAGCGTTAATACCCACAAAGTTTGTTTCCGACTTTTCCCCAAGTAACGCCATAGATATTTAGGAGTAAGATGATATATCTGCGAAGGGAAGAGATCATGTTGTCGGAGGGACCACTTAAGGCTATGGTACAAAATTCTCTGGAGCAGCGAGACTGCAACTCCTGTTCCCGACTTAGGACGCAGCACAAACTTCACGGGCCTGCTAGGCAAAAATATGGCTTCTTCCTTCACTTTCAGCGATCCATGAAGCGCTTTTGGATTTAGAGCTTTGGACTTTGCTCCCAACAGCATGTTCATTTGTGCTAGCTTGTAGGAAAAAGATGTTGATTCTGTCTTCAGCAGCTTATTGGGATATGGACGGACATTATAGTTATAAATGGATAATGTGTTTTTGAGTTAACACCATGATAATCTAGATTGTGTTAAAAAAAAAAATATTTTTAAGAAGAAAACTAGATTGTGTTTAAGTAGTATCCTAAAGTGAGTTCCATATGGATTAATGATTATGCAAAAACTTCAGCATTAGTAATAAAATTTGAATATTGCAAGCGTGACTCTTTTGCAATCTCCAAACTCACAAAATAATCACTACTTCCTAACCCTTTTCCCCCCTTTTGTGTTCAATGGACAACCAAGTATTACAATGGGAAGTTCGTTTTCCATACTCCTATGCTACCTTGATACATTTTTAAGCTAAACTCTCACCCGTTTGAGGAATTAAGTACTAAAAGTTGCTCAATCCGGTAAAACCAAAACTACGTACATAAACAGCAGCTGAGAAAGGACTTGCAGTTTTTCGACTTGGTTGCGCGCCCACGGTCAATGCAGCTTTAGCCTGGGTAGAGCATGAGTAATGTGGTCCATCTTGCCGTCCAAACCCGGTGATAACTTTTAAATTAAGCAATACTTAAGAGGTATCATTTCAGAGAACATGCATAACATTAAAGTAAAGCAAAGAGAGAAGAGTGCGAAAGTACTCTACAGTTGAGGGGCCAGAAAAATTGGAAAATCGTCTCCAGCAAGGCCATTTCTTTTCTTTTTTTTTAAAATTAAATTTTTGGATAAATCAAAGGAGCCAAGAGGGGCAAGTGCGTCAATAATCATCTCTTAACCCTGATTATAAAAGTTTTAATCGACTTTAAATGTTTCATTAAAGCAAATGGGAGTAGTAGCTGATTGGTCCGAAGAGATAAGCTCGCCGCATAAAAAGTGTAATTGAACTAGAATTCGACGTTGCTAGCCGCCCATGAAAATGAAAAGAAGAGCGCAATCAAGTGCCCAAAAATTGCCATTGCCATTGAGGACGGGATTAGTGTTGTCCCCATCGCAACCCATCAGTCCTCAAATTTTGCAGCAGCTGACCCACCCCCAGACCGCAACAGAGAACACCCCGTCTCGCCTCGTGCCAAGTATTTACTTCCACTTTCATTTTCACCAAGCCTATAAAGTCTCTAGTGGGATCCTGCCTCCCCCGGTTCTTTTCTTTTTTTTTTTAATTTTATTTCTGGGTGTTAAAGACTAAAGAAGAAGAAGCTAAGTATTAATAGAAATTAATTCTCATTCTCGTTATCCCATATTCACCACTCCCCAGTACTTCCCCTACCCAACACCCACCCCCCCCCCCCCAAAAAAAAAGATCCTTATGATGTGGCAAAAACCCACAGCATCAGCATGAGCATGAATTAGGCTCTAATTAATATGAAAGATCTCGAAAACATTAGCCTAAACGTTTGACAGGGTGGACGCGGGTCGTGTGCTCATCTCGTCCATCACTTGATTGATCCGACCCATAAGACCCGCACCTTACGAGTCAGTCGTTCTTTGATCCTTACTCGCCCCACATATCAGCGGATACTCTGAGTTAGAGTTGGATCAATGGATATTCGCTTCGTCCCACTTATTATTTAATTTTTTATAAATAATTTATACTAATTAAATTTTGTATTTTACATATTTATCTAAAATTTAATAAAGACTTTGTTCTCAAAAAAAGTCTCCCACTAAGAACAAGCATGTGAAGAAAATACAAGATAAAGGAAAAAATTTAAAAGACTTCAAAATCAATAAAAGTTTTAAAAACAAATAACACATTTTTTTAAAATATATGTTTTACATTAATTAAACTCTTTTCTATAAAACATAATATCATGATCTCGACAAATGAATCTTGTAAATAAACTATAGGCTCTCAATTTGTAATACAATTTGTTCAATGAAATTGTTCATTTAGCTTTAAAATGTTACTTTATAGTATGTGTATAAAAATTTAAATATATATAAATATATGCGAGCGCGGATCGAGTTCCCGTGAATTTTTAAATTATGCGACCATAACTTTATCCTGCATCTTAAATGGCACTCGACACTCTTTTGATCCAATGCAATAACACAGATTAGCTATCCTAACTTTCAAATGGGATCAGATTGGAATACGACGAATTTTTCAGTTAACGGATAATTTATACCCACCCTGATGACAAATGACAACACCAAACCCCCTTCCTCCTCCTCCTGGTGCTAGGCTAGCGTGCGGCTTGTCACTCTCTCATAAGGAAATTACGAAAAATCCCAAATAAAAGCATCCCTCTCTCATTCTTTAAAATTCTTTCTTCGTTGCTTCTTTTTGGTGAGTCCCCTCCCTTCTCCTTTTTCTCAGTTTCTGAACATCTGCTCTGTGAACTTCTACAAAATCCAATATAGACTAGAGCAATTAGTCTTAATTACTTCCATACATTACAGCCCATTGTACCCATCTTCCCCTCCCCCACCTGTTGCCAAGCTGCACTCAGATAGTGCTACAAAAAACGTCCCCCCAAGAAAAAAGAATACTTTAACTGCTAAGCAGAATACTTTAGCACTCAGATAGTATCTTATATTTCTCCAAACGCATTTTAGTGCCACCAGCCTCTAGCCCCCCAACACAACACCCTCCACCCCCCACAAAAGAATGGGCGTTTGGAGCAACACAAGAATCCTGGCTGCTGATTATCCTGCTAACGTGGCGCCCTACTCCCGCCATCAGAGCCAGATCCAAACGACGAGTTTTGCTTAACCCGCCTCAGTGAATCCCTTCAAGACCCATTAAAGAACCTCCAAAACCTGGAGCAAAGCTACCTTCGCTAACCCTTGCCAAGGCTTCACCTCCTTCCTCCAAGGCGCCACCTGCAACAACGGCCGCATTTACAAAACTCTCCCTCTCCAACCTCTCCCTAAAGGGCTCCATCTCCCCCAATATCTCCAGCTGTACTAATCTCCAAGCACTCGACTCTCCTCCAACGCCAATCTCCGGCCCCATCCCCCCTGACCTCCAATACCTCGTCAATCTCGCTGTCCTGAACCTCTCCTCTAACCGCCTTTCCGGCCCAATCCCGCAACAGCTCGCTCTCCTGCGCCTACCTTAATGTGATCGATCTCCACGATAACCAACTTTCCGGGCTCATCCCTCAGCAGCTGGGATTGCTGGGCCCGCCTCTCGGTTTTGGATGTTTCGAATAACAAGTTGTCGGGTCCGATACCGTCGTCCTTAGGAAATAGGAGCGGGAACCTGCCGAGGTTTAATGCGAGCTCCTACGAGGGGAATAAGGATCTTGTACGGGTACCCATTGCCGCCGATGAGGAGCAAGGGCTATCGGTTCTGGCCATTGTGGGGATCGGATTGGGGAGTGGGTTGTTGAGTCTGGTGCTGAGCTTTACAGCTGTTTTGCGTATGGTTGAAAAATTTCGGAGCAGAAAATGGCTGCTGAAGAAGGCAAAATTAGTCAACTCATGCGGATTACTGATTCAGCCTCTTTTTTTTTCTTTTTTTTGTTCTCTCTTGAATTCTTCTTTTTTTTAAAAAAAATATATTCTTAATGGAGCTGCCACTAAGAATCAATGGCTGGATAGGGTTGGGTGGAACTTACAGGTATGTTTAGGGAGATGCTGTTAGTATTGGAAGTAGATTAGCAGCAGTAGTAAATTTTAGTGGCGATGATTGTGATGGGCATCTGGATTGAAAGTCCCATGTTGTTGGCTTTTGCTAAAAATTTGGGGTATTTTCCAAGTTCATTTTAATTTGGGGGGGGGGGGGGGGGTTGGGTTGATTTAGTTGCTCTTTTTTTTGTTTTTGTTTGCGCCCCCCTTTTACGTCTTCGGTTGTGACCGTTTTTCCTTTTCTTTTTTTTTTTCCCCACCTTTTGTGCTAAATTTTGGTTTTCATCCTTCTGAAACATTTGACAATGTAAAGAATTAACGAATTCAATTACGAGTTAAGGCAAATATATTACGTAATTTTTTTTTTCTCAATTTGTTTCTTTTAATATAGTGGCACTGTAAATTACGCATTTTTTTAGTGCTCTACAGCATTAATGTTACAGTACTTGTTGATTTTTCGCTTGTGCGTACGGCTAAAAGTTGACTTACGTACGGTTATTGTGGAGACATCTCATGTTTGGCAGAGTTTGTCTGCTAAAAAAATATTGAGAGTGGTTTGGATAGAGTGTTATTTGAAATATTATTTGGAATAATTACTGTAGTACTTTTTGTGATGTGATGTATGTGAGATAAAAAGTTGGTTGGGAATATAAAAAGGGTGAGTTTGGGAAATGTGTTTATGATGCAGCGAAATATTATTTGGAATAACATGTGTATCCAAACAAACCCATTAATTATGGAATGGGAAACATTCCAGCTGATCGGAATCTAATTTTTTTTCTTTAGTTTGCATACTCCTATATTATACAGACTAATTAGCTTTAAATACTGTGGATTAGTTGCTGGCGCAACTAGAATAAATTATGGTATTAGCATTTAATACGATGTCGGATTTCCTGATTTCTATTGTCAAATCGTCTAGTAATTTCTGCGACCTCAGTTATGATTGATTTTGATTGTCAAGATTTTTTTTCTTCCTTTTTTTCTTTTTTGGGTGGTGGGTGGTGGCGGCGTCGTGCGGGGTTGTTCGTGGTGTAAACACTAAACAAGGGGTCGTGTTTTCTATAATTACAGAGAATTTGTGATTATGTTGAATGATCAATCAACACTGAACAAGGGCCGTGTTTTGTATAATTAGAGAGAATTTGTGATTAATGTTGACTGATCGGAAGGAAAAGACACAGAGAGTCTCTGTAGAGCAGGAAGTCAAACGGGGCAGGCAGGGGGGTAGTTAAAGTTTATTCCAAACTGTTGAATCATGAGCGAAAGGAACTCTTTTTCTTCGAAATTTTTATTATGATTATGAACCTAACTAAGAATTTAGGCTTCCGCGTGAAGGGAGCTTATCCAATTATTAATATATGTTTGAACCACAGTTAGTCAGCCAGTTTTTCATACTACTGTTTCTGTTAAGCCAAAATAATGAAGCATACTTTCATTATTATTATTGATGATTTGATACTACTACTACTTCACAATTTTGAGTTGGGCACAATGTAAAGATTGATTCAATTAGATATTTTTCCTTACAATTCTCCCGACCTGATTAATAATGATGGTGGATTGAGTGGTTTGACTTTGTGAATTTTGATCTGTTGGCCATATGAAGCAGCGCCAACATCCTAGGCCTATATTTCGTTTCAAACGTGCTCACATGCGTTTTTAGTATTACTTTTGTGCACAAGACAGACATTTTTTTTTTTCCACAAAAATAACAAATGCCGTATAATCTAATCTATTCAGAGATAATTCAGAAGAGACTGAATCAAATCAAACGGATGCACTACACATCCATCTGAATTTTTAAAGTCAAGCCACTTTAAATGTGAAATTTTGAATTCTTACGTCCCACCCCACGGAGCCTCAATGGCTAGGTGGTACACAAGACAGACATTCGTGAGAGAGAAAAGTTGCTTCCTCCGAAGTTGGGTGCGGTCTTCCTCCTGTTTCTACGCTTCTTCCTTTGTTGTGGATTGTTTTCTCTAATTTGCTTATACGACGTTGGAATTTCAGCTTGAACGGCTGAAGTTACAAGTGCCAAAACTTTTGTGGTGATTGCTGATTAGGCTTATCAACATGAAATAGAAGCCACTAGAGCCTGAACTTTTTTTTTAGTCAAAATCGTTGCCGCGACTTTTTCCGTAAACCAAATCTTTATCAACTGCTAAAAGTTTTACAGATTTCTTCATGTTAATTTAATCGGCTCTAATTTTGTTTCCTTTTGCTAGATGAATACCAAAAGAAACGGAGATTGATGACTGAAATTTAACCCGATATTCTTGTGAATCACTTAACACCCGTGCTCGTCCTTCTTGTCTTATTAATTATCCTGTAGAAAATTCCCGACGGGCTCAATAAATTGAAAAGGGCAGCACGGAGAAAAGAAAGTGATGCATAGCACCTTGTATGTATCATCAGATCAAATGGATCACAAGATGTTCAACTTCGCACCGAAAGTAAAAGTTAAGTCAAAGTGTGCTTTAATTCCTCTCATTAATGTATCCCCCCAAGAATAGCATGCATGTTATGGACTCATCATTTTCTGGGCCCTCTTTGCCCAAAATCACTAAGAAAACTCTCATGAGTCTTCAGACTTTCAGCGGCCGATTCCATTTCCGTCAACTCGGACCAAATTGATTTGGATTTATGCATGCTTCCCAAAATTCGGGACGAGTACAATGTGAGATAATTATATGCATATATATTATATAATCTTTTAAAATAATCCAATTAAAAAATTAGGCATGAAAATACTTGTTTGGCAGAATTATAAATTCGTATGTGAATGGTACGAATGCCTTTGAAAGTTATGAAACTGAAAATACAACAGTTAAAATTACTAAATTTTTTAAAAGGTCATATTATATTTATGCTAATTTTAATCCATATTCTTGTGTATGAGACATTAAATTTATTAAAATCTTATCAGCTTATCATTTTATATGTATAAATCTATAGAATTATGTTTTGTTATGTACATAATTGTGTTATATGTCACTATCATTTTGTATATAACCAAGAGGATGAAGTCAGTCTCCTTACTAAAACTTTAAAATTTTTTCAAAAATTATAGTATAATTCGTGAAGTATAATACGTCAAAACTTTATTATGTGTTTATATGGTCAATTAAAAAGTATATGTACATCTTTCAAAATATTTTGAAAATGTACAAATATAAAAGTTTTTTAAAATTATACATACGAACATATAGTATACAAATTTAATACAATGCATAGTTTTCCTCTCTCTTCTATCAACCCTTTTGTTTGGACAACCTGAAATCAAAAATAAGGCTCCTCTATGTTTTCCAAAGCTCTTAGAGGAGATTGTGATCAAAACTTACTAAATTAGTTTCAATCAAGTTATAATAAAATTATTTTCTAGCTCAACCACATTTTCGATTAGTGAAAGAGGTTTAACTTTTATATAGACAATAAAATTTCACTTTTATAGAGAATTTTTGTTTAAATAGAGAGTTTACTATTTAGCATGTTGATTGAACTTGGAAATCATCTATCCAACTTTATGTAGTCATGATAAAGAAATCATATGAAAAAAAAAGGGAAGCGAAAGGGCAAAAATCATACTGGAAAAGAAATATCATATTCAGAATACCATATTTAGAAATAATTATATTTAGGGCTACAATCCATCTCGTCCTACCATTCAATCTAATCCAACCCTCAAAAAAAAAAAAAAGATCTCATAAAGAAATTACAGGACAAAAAAAGGGAGAGAAGGGGAGCGAAAGGGGAAAAAATCATACCAAAAAAGAAATAATTATATTCAAAATACCATACTAAAAAATATTTATATACACGACTACAATCCCTCTAACCAAACCGTTTAACTCAACACTCAAAAAATAAAAAGTTTTTTTGAGCATTCAGAACATCATCATTAACTAATGTAATTGAAAATTCATTCAAGCAAAAAAAAGAAGAAGAAGAGACTGACGTACTCAAAATTAATAAGCCAACGTTTCTACAAATATATCAATTAATTGTTAAAAAAAAAATTGTACAGACAAAAAGCATTTTTTTTTATTTTTTGGGGAAGAGATACAAAGAAAGACTGTATAAGTCGTGATTATATGATCCGCGGTAAGATACCACGCCTCTAACTGTGGGTCGCTGCACGCCTAAAGGCGCTTGATTTAATATCACGAGGTACCACGCCCACTCAGTTCATTGCAAAAGCCCGAATTACCCGTGTATCGACCCGAATTACCCGTTTATCGTCATTTGGACTGCTTCTTGTCAGCGGAAAGCAAAAGCCCTACCGGTGCAGTCTTAAACCCTCAGCCATCGTTTCTTTCCCTCGAATCCAATGGCGAAGGAAAAACAGAAATCATCGCAAAATAAGGATAAGAATCAAGAACTAAAGGAGCAGCCGGTAGTTGTAGAGGATGAAGCAGCAGCAACTAAACAAGAAAAAGAAGACGAGGAGAAGGAGGAGGAGGAAGAACGGAGTTTCGAAGACCTTGGATTAGACCCTCGCCTAATTCGAGCACTTATCAAGAAAACATCGACAAACCCACTCCTATCCAGCGCGTCGCCATTCCTCTCATCCTTGTAACTGGCTTGTTTGAATCAAATTTGGTCAGTTTCTCGATTTGGTCTAAAAGTTACGAATTCGTTTAACCTTTTTTTTCTTTTGTTGGTTGTCTATCTAAATTGTTGCAGGAAGGTAAAGACGTGGTTGCTCGGGCAAAGACTGGTTCAGGAAAGACCTTCGCCTATCTTCCTACCTTTACTTCAGAAGCTATTTTCTGACTCGCCTTCTAAACATAACCAAGCTCCTACCGCTTTCATTTTAGCTCCTACTCGTGAGTTATGCCAACAAGTATGTAATCTTGATTAATTTGAGCTAGTGTTGTGAAGAAAAATCAATCTTATTGAGGAATTAATGGCTTAGTTAATAGTATTTTTGTTTTTTGCTCCTCATTTTCTAGGTTTATGCGGAGGTGATGTCGCTAATTGAGTTATGTAGAGTGCAGCTGAAAGTTGTGCAATTGACTAGCAGCATGTCTAATTCTGACTTGGTCAGAATTTACCTTCTTTTGTTTTGGTGCCATTTTGTAATTAATGAGCTTGGAGTTGTATAATTCAATTGTTAAACATGGGATGTTGGTGGCTGCAGAGAACAGCATTGGCTGGGCCACCTGATATTCTAGTGTCTACGCCTGCTTGTGTACATACATGCCTGTCAGATGGTGTTCTTCAGCAGAAAGCTGTTCAGGATTCCTTGTCCATTATTGTCCTCGATGAGGTGTGAATTCAAACTGTGCAATATAACTTAGTTATGATATGGATAAGAAAAAGGGTTGGTGTATTTGCTACAACATGATTATTGAAGAGGTTCATTTATCGATTTTCTAAATAGGTGTTAGCACCAGTTTAATTAGTATGGTTATAAGAACCTCAAATACTTTCGAGGAAAAAATTTGTAATTTGATGGTCTCAAGTTTGTGGATGGCTTAGTGGTGAGGGAAACTCATGATAGTTGTATTTGATATCAGGCAGATCTCCTTTTGTCATATGGATATGAAGATGATCTTAAAGCTCTTACGGCGCATGTCCCTAGACGTTGCCAGTGTCTTCTCATGTCAGCAACCTCTAGGTTTGATCCTGTTCTATAATGCTTTAGCAGGTTATGCCTATCTGTGTTGAAATTAAATCATTTTCCTAATATTTTTGTTTATATTGCATCGGGTCCAATACTCTTTTCTGTTAGTTCTGAAATTTCATTCTTTTGCTTGTGTGGGGCATACCACCGATGGCATTTTTGGCTCATGCTCTTTTAGAAAGTGATATTTTTGTTTTCTTTGATGTCAATCTCTGCTTGTAATACTGAAGCATGTCATGCATGAAACTTTGCGAGAAATTTACTGCATTCAGTCATTTTATTTTTCGTCGTATGGATCGGATTATGCCACTTGCCTCTCATTGCTTATTTGGCAAATACCTTACACTGTCTTCTATCATGTGACATTTTGCAGTGCTGATGTTGAAAAGCTGAAAAGGCTTATTTTACATAATCCCTACATCTTAACTTTGCCTGAGTAGGAGACCTTAAGGATGACATCATCCCAAGAATGTTCAGGCAGTTTTATGTAAGAAATTTTCTGCCTGCAGTGTGGAATCTTGTCAATATATTCTTGGTGGCAGTTTTGGCCCTGCCAAATGAAAACTAGAATTACCATACTGGCCGAGAAGCCAGAAATCTGCTATTGCTTCGATTCTTATATTTTGTATACTCTGTCAAGCTTCATTACAGCTCTCCAATGGAATACTTACGTCATACGCAACATGCCTTGTTTAAAATTTAAAAATCATACAGCAATGGTTATAATTTTGCGAAATTTGGTACAATCTAGTTACCCCTGTTTCTGGTCTGCAGCATATCCCAAGGTTTACAACCTTTTACTGACATAATTGCTAAAGTAACAGATGATTTGCTTCTCTAGCCTAATCATGTCTGAATAGGTTGAGCTTTGTCTAATGAATTTATGCACATATAAGTGACTCTGTAGATATGCATAACAGTTACTGTATTACATTGGAATAGTTGTTATTTCACATTAACTACGTAAAATTATGTCTTCCTATCAGATATCATGCAGTGCCCGAGATAAGCTTGTCCACATACTTGCCCTGTTGAAGCTCGAGCTTGTTCAGAAAAAAGTTTTGATATTCACCAATGCAATTGATACAAGTTATAGACTGAAACTCCTCTTTGAACAGGTACTCTTCTAATTTGCTTTCAATTATTGCTTTGGCTATTGTCTTGACTTGCTAGTGCCAGTTATTGAGGGTTATCATCTAATATCTGCTGCTTCTGATGTCGACTGGGGACTTCTGGCTTTAACCAAGTTAGAAGTAACACAGGAATAGGAGGAAGACGTTCTGCATTTCAATTTTTCATCCCCCTAATTTGCATATAAGGACCTTTCCATTTTTTCCTATTTTTTTATTTTTATTTTATTATGATTTTTTTCTTGTGAAAATCTAAAGCTGTAGACAGATGGAAATGGGTATCAGTGGTCTAGGAATTATGGTTATCAGAATCTGGGGTTTAGAAAACTTGCAAATTCAGCAAAGTGTTGATCGATTGTATTGAGTTTGTTTGGATAAGAGTTTATTTGGACGATTTATTTGAGATAATTACTGTAGCACTTTTTGTGATGTGATGTTTGTGAGATAAAAAGGTGGTTGAAATTTGTGAAGTAAATTTTTTTATTTAAAATCAAGCCAATCCAAACAAACCCATTGTTTCTTGATGAATTTCAATCTGATTGGTGAGGCAAGTATGGTAAGCCTTCATTTACAACTTCACCAATTAAGTGTCTCTCTGTACAGTTTGGTATAAAGTCTGCTGTTTTAAATGCTGAGCTGCCCCAAAATTCTCGTCTACATATCCTTGAGGTAACAGTTCTACTTGCTGGATTGTAGTCAACAAGCAGCTATCTTTATGATGATATGACTAGTCTTATTACCACCGGTCTAATTACTTGTTTCATGTTCTGTCAGGCGTTCAATGCTGGACTTTTTGATTATTTGATTGCGACTGATGACAGTCAGCCACAAGAGAAAAAGAAGTTTGACAGTGGAAGTAATGCTGAGCCGAAGAAAGCTAGAAAGCATGCCAAGCAAAAACTAGATGCAGAGTTTGGTGTTGTGAGAGGGATAGATTTCAAAAATGTGCACACGGTAGGCTGCTTTTCTAAAATACATTTTTCTTGACACTTGATTTTTTTCTTTTAATTTTTGCACCACATTCTAGACGTCATATTGCAGTATCTTATTCTTTGTTACAATATCTTTACTTTGATGTGTGATTTTTGCGATAAGTGCAGGTATCATTATGCATAGGTTGTTATATATTTGGAGATACTCAGACAGCATATATCTACTTAATCTTCTTATTACAATCAAAGTGGATGGTTGCACGATTAGTAATTAGTATGTTACTATTGAGTGAAAATTTTGAGCTTTTCCATGTATGTTGTTTATCCTACCCTTGAGCTTTCTTCCATACAGGAATTGCTTTGTGTATCATCTACTTGTCTGTGGCTGATGAGGTTGTCAGTTTGATAATTGACTTGTATTGATTCTTTTCTTTCTTGCAGGTCATAAATTTTGAGATGCCTCAAAGTGCTGCGGGATATGTACATCGAATTGGACGTACTGGAAGAGCGTATAACACTGGTGCATCTGTCTCTCTGGTAATTTTCTAAAGACTAAATTGGAATTACTTTTGTAACTGAATTTATACCCTGACTTCCAGATTGAATTTGGTTGATCTTCATTTTTTTGCAAGCAGAACTGATGAACAGTAGGATTGCCTTGAATATTGACTAAAATCTTCGGTAAATCATTGGCTCATATATATCCATGTTGTAGAAGTTCTGTCATCCTTCGCGATCCATGGTTTTGGTTTTCAGTTTTTTCTTTGTTTTTATTGCATACTGAAATGTGCCTTTTGTTTTTTATATCAAATATTGGATTGTGCTATAGGTTTTGCCCCTATTTTTTGCTGTTATTTTTTATATCAGAATTCCTAATATATGTTAGAACATGAATAATGTCTCCCCTAATATGATTAAAGTGATTATGGTAATGAATTTAAAATTATTGTGATCATTTTCTTATATGTTTCTTATCTCCCTCTTACTTGATCTTGAATAGGTGTCCCCTGAGGAGAATGACATGTTGGAAGATATTAAATCCATCATCGGTGAAAGTGATAACATGGACTCCAATTTTATAGCTCCATTTCCGTTGCTCACTAAGAATGCTGTGGAGGGCTTGAGATATAGAGCTGAGGTAAATATTGCCTTCCTTTACTGCATAGTAAGTTGTAACTTTTTTGAACTTATTATGCGTTAAGCATCTCTTTATGCTTACTTTGCTTCTGTGCTTCTATATATGCCAAACTTAAGTACTGCATTTGTCAATAATGATAGAAGTGATTAATCTATATTCTAAGTGGAGTCCTTTCCATTGTGTGAATGCTCATTTCGTAAAGGAACTAGGTTAGAAACTCTTCAATGGCTTTCTCTAATTATTCATGTATGTATGTTTCTTCAAGGGTAAGTTGGTCATCAACTCAGTCACCTTGGTTGCTGGACATTTCTGAGAAATTAAAATATTTACTTTTGTTATGTTAGGATGGTGATTATTAACAGCAATTAAATTGTGATTTGTGTTTAGAACGGTCATCTTTGGTGTTGTAAAATCAGTACCGTGGAAGATGTAAATGGCTATTTTTTCAGGATGTGGCAAGGAGTGTGACAAAAGTTGCTGTGAGGGAATCTCGGGCACAGGACCTTAGAAATGAAATTCTCAATTCAGAAAAGTAAGTAGTTTTCTCACTTTAGCTTATGATTGGGTTGGCCTTATTTTGCCTGCAAGCTTTCAGTTAATTGCACCTTGGAAGTTGCGATGCAGTTCACATATCTGTTTTAGAGTTTGTTGAATTTGATCACTTTATTGTCATGTTATGCATTAAGATGCAGATGATAATTCTTCATACTTTGCATATGAGCACTAGACATGTTCCATTGGAAGGAGATGACATCTCTGTCCGTGACATTGGACTTGGGATTTGTTTTAAGTGGATGCAAATTAAACGTTCCTCTACATCTGAACACTATATTTGATTGTCAGGGAGACATTGATTTTGACTTTTATGTCTTTGAGGTAGTCAGTCACTAGCACGAGTAGCCTGTGTGGCCAAAAATTTATGCTAGTCATTTGTGATAATGTCTATTGTTTTCATTTAGCTTTGATATTGTTTTGACATGCTTAATTTATTTGGATTTGCATGCATGTTACGCTTTCTGCTTATTCTTGCATGGTCTTCTATCTTGCTTTTGAGCTAATTTATATAGTTTTGATCAGGTTGAAGGCTCATTTCCAAGATAATCCCAGGGACTTGGGTAAGATGAATTATTATTCGTGGATAATTACATTGACTTTGCACATGACTTCTCTTCAGCAATTTGACAAGTATATTTGTTTCTGGGGAAAGATCTTTTGAAACATGACAAGGTTTTAAGTAAGAAGGATCCGGCTCCCCATCTACGTGATGTGCCCGAATACCTCTTGGACCCAACAACGCAGGAAGCCCGCAAAATTGTAAAGCTTGCGAGAGCTGCAATGGGCAATAATAACACTGCTCGCCGCAAAGGATTTAAGGGCAAGTTTAGAAAAAGTAGAGACCCTTTGAAAACCTTTTCTGCTGAGGTACGTTTACAATATTTTTCTGGTCTTCATTTGCTCATGATTATACTAGCAAACATGGGTCCACTCGGGGTGGGATGCTTTTTAATATTTCAAAATTGTAGAATTTTCCTTTATAAGTATTAAAATGTTCAGTTAGATCCTTGTAAAAGTTAATGCCCCCTCTAATATTTATGACAAGTGAAATTCACCCCTGTAAATTTGCCATCTAAACTCATTTTTGTTCCCAATTTCCTCGTAAAGAACAGAAGGTAAACTCAGTTTATCATCTTAGTTCATGTTACCATCAAATTGGGTACAAATTTTTGGTCGGTAACTTACATATATCATTTGTGTGACTAAATAGATATTCAGCATTTAGAATTCATGTAACAAATAGATAAATTGTAGAATTTACATCACCTTTTTAAAGTTAACTAGTGTATCGAATGTCAGTTTCACACCCCAGAAGGCATGAGACAATGGTTAAGTTCCATTAATGATCTCAAATTGATTGTATAAAAGTAGGTATCCAAATCAGTAAATATATGAAAGAGATGATAGATTGAATCGGCGTCTATGTCCGATATTGCAATGGGGCCAAAAACAAAGTTTAGATTGCAAGATGGAAAATTTACAATTTCTAAAACTCTAAGAGGACCAAGCTCTCGCATTCGTACATGCTAGCATATTTAACAAAATAATACAAAAATTACTTTATACAACTACATTACAACAAATGTTGAATAGCTTGCAATGGTGGTGGGTCGAATAGCTTGCAAGGGCAGATTTCTTATGAATTTAACGAAGTCTTGGTTTCAGGCATCAAGACAACCTTCAAAAGGTGGGATGAGGAGGAGGGGACCAGGGTGCGATGCCAGTCATAAGCGCAAAAGGAAAGAGACCGTCGATTGATTTGTTGCACGCTCGCTGGAATATTTCAGCTCGGGAGAGTCTCGGTCCCCAAAAGTTTTGTTTTATATTATATATGATTGTAATGGTAAATTTTGATATCCAGCATGTCGTCCCGTTCTTGTCCGTGTCTCTATGGATTGTCACACAGCATTTTGGGTGCTGGGGCGATCCTGGGCCAATTGCAGTTTCTGAACTTTCGGAATTGATTAGTCTTATAAGTATAGAATTCTTTTGGTGATGGCGCATGGCGTAGATTGTATCCGGCAAAACCCTGCGCAAAAAGTTGGCCGCCAAAAGCTGCATGATCCATTCACTCCTCCTCCTGCAACGGCGTCCAGTTCCGTACTGAGTATCGTATCAAAGCCCAATAACTTGTTTGTTTAGTTTTTCAAGAATACGTTTGTGAAAAAGCGAATGCTACGTTATTGATGTCTAAAAAACATGTAGTTGTTCCTACTCTTATCACCCAAAAGGCAACTAAGGGATGTCTTCCTGTTGTCTAAAAAACATGTAGGCGTGTCTTTGATCTGGGCAACCGACCCCCGGTCCAAACAAAATTTGACTAGACATGATGTAAACGTCACTGGAAAGAACAAAAGCTCCTCCTAAGATGTGACTGCCCCCACGGCCAGCAATGATTTGTTATTAATATATTTTGACAGAAGCCTGGTCGTCGGTTTAGTAAATATGTATCTTTCGTCTTTTCCGACTTAGCCCCACTGTCCCAGCGACGACTGATGATCCTCTTGTCTTTTGGCCTTCGATGGGAGATTGCTGGCGGGTACTACAGGGATCTGTGGACATTAACATTTGATGATTGCTATTTTTAGAATTTTTTTTTTCTAGAAAAATGTATTGTAGCGATTTTATGTAAAATAAAAAAGTGACTGAGAGATGTGTTATGAAAAACATAAATTGTTTTTGGTAGAAAAATCACAATCCAAACATAGTGCCAAGAGACTATGCTGTCTTGTGGTCATGTTGCTTTGATGTGTTCGTGCAGGCCGTGAAGCAGACTTGATGTGATCCCCACCAACCGGTCCCGTTTTCATAATGCACTCGGCCACGCTGATCAACTTTGTCGTGTCCCAAAAGCCCAAAAAGAATATATATATATATATATATATGTGTGTGTGTGTATTAGATTTATACGTAGATATATGATTTTTTTTTTAAAAAATCTTTCTTTTAACCAGACAACATAGTAGTATACCAGTTACAATTATTAAATATCCATGTCCACTTAGGTTTCGAAATGGTTTTCTATCTTTAGACCCACCCAAGTACGAGTCTTCTTTTTGGTGCAATCACTTTATATCATACCATAAAAACCCTTGTAATTTAGTTTCCAGATGATCCATATCTCCCTTTTTATTTTCCACGATTTTCTCTAAGAATAATTTCCTTAAGGAAAAAACAAAGATAAGAGGATATTTATTGGAATAAATAAAGCTTGAACTCGGAAACACTGAAAGCTAATGTTTAACCAAATGTTGAGACCTGAGATTAACTACGGTCTCAACTTTTAGTAAAGTGATTGTTGTGGGCACTGATGGATGACTGATTATCAAGATTTCTCTTGATAAAATGCTACGTCAAACTTGTACAGTTGGGGTTACAAAGCTGGCCACAGAGCCCTTAACATGGAATAGTTCTGGGGGTAGCTGCCCTTATAACATCCGCCCCCAGAAGCTCCTTCAGTGCCATTGGAGGAGCATCCAAGTTGATGAAATCTGCTTGTATTTCGACCCCTGCTCTAGCTAGCCAATCTGCACTCTTGTTACTCTCCCTCTTAAGCTTGTTGCGGGTTACATACATTGCCAATCTCTGCTGATAAATTCACGCATCTGCTTCGTAAGATTAAAATGTGGCGACGTGTTTCTTAGTGCTTCATAATCAGCCGTATCTTCTGCATTTAATAATCAGCCATCTCTTCGCAATTGTATTCGGGAAATTGAGCAGCAACTTCATCTTAAGTGGTCCAACTTTGTCCCTAAAATTTGAGTTTATCTTGTCTAAATGTGGATGAAGTTATATCAAGTGGTCCTAAAAAAATGGATTTCTTATGCATTTGGATATCAGACATACATAATTTACATCATCACCAAAAGAAAAGGCATTAGGATAAATAAAACTTTCACAAGTTGGAAATGACAGGCGCTCAAGGTAGTAGTATTGTAATTTGGATTAGATCAATAGCGAGATATATTGCTCTTCGACAAGATTTCGCAAAAATTGTACTTGAGTGAAGTACGGGGAAAAGCTTGCGTTAAAAAAAAATATATATATATTTATGGAAAACATAAAAATTTTGCCGTGAAAAATCACAATCCAAACAAGGCAGATTTCGTTAAGTTTTATGTTGTTTATGCTTAATTTTTCAGATAAATCATCAGAAGCATATCTTTTTCTTATAACAAAGGGAGTCGCTCTTTTCTACGGCACCATAGCATTACGACTGCACGAGTTTCTGCTGCCTAATTGCCTAACGTACACCTGGAAATTATTGTGTTCGTATGCGGAAGAAGCGACACTTGAAATACATACGGAATGTGGTAATTCACCGGTTCGAGGAAACCTAAATAAAAACGACTTCAGCATGTTTGTCGATGGGGCAATTACAAGCACTTCGACAGCGATCATGATAATATCAAGAAAGACAACAAAAACTACTACTTTTCTGTCTCTTTACTTTTTGATTTGCCAACAAGAAACATCTTGAAATCATGGGGTGATTTTGTGGCTACCACCAATCCATATTCCTCCGATTTTTATTTTATGTTCTATACCATTCTGTTAACTCTCGAGTATAGAAACGTGGCTACCAGCAGAGTGTAATTTGGCAACCAGATCTCAGTCCTGATTACTTAGATCATGTATGTGGATTGTCATTTTCAAAGCCAATGCACGAACTTTGTCAAATAGGTCCGCAGAAACAGTCGGCTAATGCAACTTTAAGTTCTTTAAATTAGAACCCCAAAAATTGGGGCGCGTTATTCTTTTTGGGAGAGCTGTGGACTGTACCACCCCAAAAGAAAGAGGGGCCAAAAAAAAACTTATGTGTAAGTATTGGTGCAGCCTTTGTACCTTCAGAATGTCCCCTGCATTTTTAATTGAGCAAATTATTCGAATGGCCACTAAAATTTTGGAATCATTTAGTTTTAGTCGCTGAACTAATAAAAGTTTAGTTTTGACCACTAAATTATTTAAAGTCTATATTTCGAGCTATTCTATCAAATTTAATCGTTCGTTAATTATGTCAAATTCCTATCTTTTTTTGTCTCGTGAATCGTGCGAGTACTCATATATAACATAGTTAACGATTAAATTTGACGGAATAGTTCGAAATCTAAATTTTAGATAGTTCAGTGGTTAAAACCCGTCTTTTAATAGTTCATTGGTCAAAATTCAACGATTCCAAAAGTTTAGTGACTATTAAGATAATTTGCTCTTCCCAATTCATGCACGTGCATGGCTTTAATCTAAAAGGCTCCTTATCCTCACCAATCCTCCCATACACGAAATGACCAAAGGATTAACTCTAGGTAAATGACCAAAAGATTAACTCTAGGTAAATGACCAAAAGATTAACTCTAGGTGATCTTATCGGTATATCAACGTGTAATTAACACCATAGACATGTTTTATAATCATTTCAGTATAAATAAAGGGGATGTTTTAAATTGAAATTAAGCAATAAGGTTGTAGGTCTACAATGCAGTCAACATTAGTTATATGCATTTTTACTCTGAATATATAATGGTGCCAAATATTTCTGAAAAATATAAAAGAGGTGGGCTGTTGGAGACGAAACAGAAAATCAAGATGGTGTCATAGAAATAATCTCAACTCGAGCGCCAAAGAATATTCCAAAGCTCAGTCCGCAGTGAAATGTATCTGAAAACGAAACGGAGGAAAAAAATCCTAGGTTTTTTCTCTTTACGAGACAGAGTCGCACAAAAACGTACAACCAACACATGTTTTTTTATTTTTTGTTTTTTTTCCAACACAAGTTTTTTCTTTTTTCTTTTTTGGAGGTCTTGAAATCTCCTGCTTATAATTTTTTCCACTTTACTACCAAACCTAACTCTACCTCTACAACCCAACAAAACTCTACCTCTACAACTCTAACAGTGACACACGAAAACAGAAATAGAGACGCACGAAAAAAACAGAACACACGAATGTCGTAGTATTATGACAGATGTCAATCGTATTTGTCGAACTATAGGCCTATTGATTTCCCCATGTTGTAAGGGTGCTTTTTTTTTTGATCACTAAGGGTGCTTAAACTTCAGAAAAAAAATCAACCAGTACGCCAAATGTCAAATGTATTTGTCGAACTATAGACCTATCTACTTCCCCAAGCTGTAGGAGTGCTTAAACTTCGGGGAAAAAAAAAATCGGCCAATCCAATCTAAATCGAAATTTCGATTGAATTTTAGTAAAATGAAAATTGGTAAAATAGAAGAATATTCAATGTACAATGTTTGGTAAAATAATTTAGAAATGAATATTGAAAATAAATTTCCTAATTCCTGATTATGGGCTGAACTTTCGAAATTCTTATAATATACACACACTCACACACACACATATATATATTCTTATTACTTATACATGATATAGATATACATATTACGTATTATATAATATTAAGATCTACTAATTCTTAATGACTAGGGACTACTACTAACTAGTACAGTAATACTTTAATATTTTACATACTAGTGATTACTCTGATTACTGATTAGTTAACTTATAATAGGAATTAGGATTATTATCACTTTACCCTCTTAAACTATATCATTATTATCAATTTGCCCCCTAACGTTATCTTTTAGTCACTTTACTCCCATAAGTAATTCAATTCAACATGTTAAGAAATTTTGGACAAAAATACCTTTTTATTTTATAGCATTACTACATTGTTATTATCACTTTATTCGTTTGGATTATAGTGATACAATCACTTTAGTTCGTAACATTATTTTCTAAGCATTTTACCTTATCATTAATCTAACTAATATGGTCAAAAAATTTTAAATATATTTACCCTTTTTTTATATATAATTAAAAATAAAAAAAGTTGGAATATTCTTCCTTTTTTTTCACTTTAAGAGATTGAAAAACATAAAAATAAAATGGTTTTCTCAAATTTTTTTTCACACTTATTAATACTAGAAAAAGAAAAAGAGATAGGAAAGAAGGAGACAAAAAATTAGATTTTGTAAAAAAATAAAATAAAGAAAAGTCTAACATTATCGTATTACTTTAAGGTTGTCGGGATTAGAATTGGAATTTGGTGATAAACAAAAAAGTGATATAATTTTAATATAATAAAAGTATTTAATTCTTTCTTATTTGTAATTTTTTAAAAAGAATTGAGCTCTCTCTCACCCACTCCCCCTCCCCCTCGCCCTCTCCATCTTTCTATTTTTTAATATGGATGATTTTGAAAACTTATGCTATTTCTCTTTTTTTCTTTTATTTTTTGGCATATCATGCTTGTTGGAGCTGATTTCATTGAATTTTGTAGAGAAAGAACACATGGGATCTAGTTTGGTGAAACAATTTTTTTAGAGAAGATTAAAATTTCTGCTTTACTATAATGATATTTCATATTTTGAATATTATCAAATTATTGATTCTTTGGCATAAATCCAATTATCAAAGACAGTAACAAGATGTTGGTTTCGGAAGTAAAAAATTGAAAAAAATCAATTTTTTTAGTCAAATTTCCGATCACTAGTGGATGAACACTAAGGTTGTAAATTTGGGCTTTCGATTAGTTCGACTCGAACTCAATACTGGTCGAGTTTCACCTATTTGATAAGATTCGAATAGAAAAATCAAAATTCGATTATTCGTAGAATTTTATCGAGTAATATATTTATAATATAATTTTAATTATTTATTATAAAATTATGAATTTTAAAAAATCAAACTTGAAAACCCGATTAAAATCGATTAGGCTTGATTGAGCGCCATTTCGTCTGAGTTCAAGCTCTGGCCTGAAGCCCTACCAAGTAGCGTCGCATTATAAACAAAAAGGCCAGCACGTCAAGACACCAGCGGCCAACCAGCCCGGTCACCGGACCTTTCCACTTAACATACACCCCACCCTCGTCCTCTCTCCCCTGTGTACTCACTCCAGCTCCAGATCCCTAGATGCAGATGCTGGTACTACTTGCCAAACCTCAGCTGACCCCAGGTCCCCAACAGCGTTGTTACTCGTATCAGTGGTCCAAATTTTGTTGTCCTCTTAGGAACCACTCAAATATCTACTTACAAAATCAACGGAATAATGCGGTTTAATAGTTGTTTTAGGAGTAGTATTTATTCATCAACTGCTGCCAAGCCGGCCCATTCTACCTCCTCCTTCGTCCATCGTCCTCTTCCAACACGCCACACCTTTCCTACTTCAGTTTCTTGGAATTTACCATCACCAACAATATCCCGACCCAACAGGCCTCTATATATTCAGATAACAAACCCCAAAACTAAAATAACAACAACAACATTCCCAGTTGTTTACTGTACTGACAACAGCAATACTACTAGTGCGACAACCCAAAACAGAGAACCAGAAGGTTCGAAACCCCGTTTGTTCTTTGGCCAACAAATTCGGATTGGTATGCTGATCATGATGACAATATTCATGGATAAGTACATTGCCGGAACATTCTTTGCCTCTGTTTTTGGTTTTCTCATTCTCTGCATTTTGCAACTTAGGAGTAATAAACAATATAAGCAGAAACCGCACGCAGACCGGCCCTGCTTAGACATTCGGAGCAACCCGATGGCGGTTAATGAATGCCGGACCGGCTGGGACTCTGATACCGATGTTATTATAGTCGGTGCGGGCGTCGTTGGTGCAGCCTTATCGTACACCCTTGGGAAGGTCGAACGCCTGCCCTGTTCAGTGTTCGCTCCACCCACACACACTCCCCCCCCCCAACAAAACACCCACGCAGCACAAAAAAAGAAAAAAAACCAAAAAAATTCATATGCGCGTTTTCTCAAAGTACTATTCTGTTTTAAATTCTGTAAAAGATTTTTTTTTTAAATTTAATGTTTCTGTAAGCCCAAAAGGATAAGCCAAGAAAGAGTCTTCCTGGGAGTATTTTGTATAGGTGAATTTGTTTGAAGGAAGGGTTTGCACCAAGAATCTTAGCATTACAGAGAAAAGAGGAAGAATCTAAAGGAAGTTTTTTTTTTTTTTTAATAATTATATGTACTAAGATGGTGACTATCGGTTCTTTATTTACCCTTTGATTGTTAACAGGTTTTTCTTTGATTATGATGTATTGAGCATTTAATTTATTTCCTTGCAAATAAATAAAGGGATGGTTTTCTGAACTGAGAGCTCTGATGACTTGGCTCTGATGACTTGGAGCTCACCTTTTCCTACACTAAAAATAATAATATCTGGCTATTGTCAGCGATGTTATCTGGCATGAAGTAGTTTTGGAGTTTTTTCAGCATTGTCAATTGAGAGGATAATATATCCACTTTTTCCTTTTATTTCTTTACCCCACTTTTGTAAAAATACGATCAGTATACGAAAAAAAGACTTTTTTGAAGTTCTCAAAAGGTAGCTCGTGCTTGGTTTTAGTTTCTCCCTTTACTTCACCACAGTGGAGTTCTGTTATATATGATGTAATCTTTTATTGCTGTTGCAGGAAGGAAGGAGAGTCCGTGTAATCGAAAGAGACTTGAGTGAGCCTGACAGAATTGTGGGTGAGCTGCTACAACCAGGTGGATATCTCAAGTTAATTGACCTGGGACTTGAAGGTATGTTCTTAACGTTTTTGCTAATCTTCTTGTTTGGTGAAACATCAGCTTTGTGGCTCTTTTTTTTCTTTTTCTTTTTTCGGGTGGCAGAAGCTGATTTTTAGTAGCTTGACGTGGTTTCCCATTTACTACAGATTGTGTAGTTAACATTGATGCTCAGCGAGTGCTTGGTTATGCTCTTTTCAAGGACGGTAGAAGCACTAGAGTTTCTTATCCCTTGGAAAATTTCCATTCAGATGTCGCAGGCAGAAGCTTTCACCACGGGCGATTTATTCAGAGGATGAGAGAAAAAGCAGCTAGCCTTGCCAAGTAAATTTTATTTCCCACTTCTGTAGAGCACAATTGTCTATCTTGCTTCTTATCTTATGCCAGAACAAATAAGGAACCAAATTACTTTCCTGGATACTTACAATTCATTTTCATGCATTGGTTTCACTACTTGCGTGCTATTTTAACTGACCCTTGTCAAATTCTGATCACTACTTCCAACGCGCATCTCTTTGAACATGTTGATTTATTAATTACTCGAATAAAAAATTTAGTAAGCTGGAAAGATCAATTAGTATCTATAAGTTTTCTGATAACTTCTGCTACAGAATAAAATTAAAAGAGCAAAGAGAAGAAAATAAAAAATCTAAGCTCTATGGTTCCTTTTAGACTTGTTCGCGCCTAAGCATATGCCAATGGGTCTTAACCAGACCCAATATATATATTTGGGCAGGGTTTGATAATTAGTACAAACTTTAGTTGTCGTTGTAATTAGTACAAACTTTTTCAAGAAAAGGAGAAAAAGTAAAGGCAAACAAATGAAATATTGGATGTGGATGCAATTGAATTTTTGAAAATATATAGAAATAGTCAATAATAATTTTTTCTTTGAATTCATAATATTGCATTCAACTCGTTGAATATTAATTTATTATTTAAAAACAAAAATTGGATGGTATTTATATTATTTATGAACTCTATATATTTTAAATACATTTTTACTTTAGTATGTTCAGAAAATATCCATGGATATGGATCTGGGTATGAATTTACTTTTGGGTCTGAATTTAGATTTTGGTCTAACTAAATTAAATGGATTTGGATCTGAATCAAATGGATCCAATCCAGACCCTACCCATTGACACGTCTGTTCATGCCTAAGGATATCCTATTTACTAAGACTTTCCAGATTAAGGATCCATAAAAAGTTTATCTTTTGGACCATGCACCACATGTATAACGGACCATCATCTACATTTCTGATTATCTAATGCAATCTTTTCTGAATATCTATTTTTCTTGAATATCTTCTTGGTTCAATTTTCACTAGTGTACGACTAGAACAAGGCACTGTGACATCCCTGCTTGAAGACGATGGCACTGTAAAAGGCGTTGAGTACAAAACCAAAAGCGGCAAGCAGCTAAAGGCTTATGCTCCTCTTACAATAGTGTGTGATGGGTGCTTTTCAAATTTGCGACGATCTCTCTGCAGCTCTAAGGTACAACCTCAGAATCAATGGCTTTGTGTACAATTTCTTGTCTGCTGCATTCAGATCTGGATCAAATCAAATTAAAGTGAAGCTTGTCTCTTTATCTTTATTTATTTATTTTTATTTTGTTAGAATACTGTTTGAAAAAAAAAGTTACATTAATATCTCTGCTATTTGCTCTTCACTCCCAAGTGGAATGCTTAAATCTTTGAAAGTTTGTCAGTATAACCATTATGTTTCATGTAGGTGGAGATTCCCTCTTGCTTTGTTGGTTTGATCTTAGAGAACTGTCAACTTCCGTTTCCAAATCACGGGCATGTCATTCTGGGAGATCCTTCACCCATCTTGTTTTATCCAATTACTAGCACAGAGATACGTTGCTTAGTTGATATACCAGGGCAAAAGCTTCCTTCCATTGCTGATGGTGAAATGGCAAACTATTTAAAGACCGTGGTGGCTCCACAGGTACTTAAATAGTGTTAAGTTCATCCTTCAAGTTTTTAAATATAGAATATCCCCTGTGTAGCTTGTTTGTGTATGCTTTAGCGCTTTTTTTTTTTTTTGGCATATGCTTTAGCTTTCTGCATCTCAATATTCATTTCTTTTCTTTTCTTTTCCCTGGTTTTGTTCTGGACATGGGAGAGTTGTCGTGTTTATGGACCAACTTCAATTGATTTATATGTTGCTTGACCTAGATTCCTGCAGAGCTACATGATGCTTTCATATCTGCTATTGACAAAGGAGACATTAGAACAATGCCAAACAGAAGCATGCCAGCTGCTCCACATCCTACTCCTGGAGCACTATTGCTGGGTGATGCTTTCAACATGCGTCATCCTTTAACCGGTGGAGGAATGACCGTAGCCCTTTCTGACATTGTAGTGTTACGAGATCTGCTTAAACCCTTGCAAAACATGAATGACGCAGAGTCCTTGTGTAAATATCTCCAGTCCTTTTACACATTGCGCAAGGTAAGCTAACCTGCACTTTGAATTAGAAGATGTTGAAGCGTTTATTCAGAAAATGAAGTTTTGGTAGATATTTAGTCTGACACAAAGAATAGTTTCATTTTTTTTTCTTTGATTTCCACGTTTAAAATGCAATTCTCATAAAAGAGAAGAAAGAATGCAATTCTTACTTGCCATATACATGTCTATCATCTAGCTTCTGCATGCTGTCTATGAAGAAAATTTCTCATAATATTGACACCATTCATGGTCCTTAACATGCAGCCAGTGGCATCTACGATAAATACGCTGGCTGCGGCTCTATACAAGGTGTTCTGTGCTTCTTCTGATCAAGCAAGAAAGGAAATGCGCGAAGCATGTTTTGATTATTTGAGCCTTGGTGGCGTTTGTTCGAATGGACCTATAGCTCTGCTCTCCGGTTTAAATCCACGACCACTGAGCTTAGTTCTCCATTTCTTTGCTGTTGCCGCATTTGGCGTGGGACGTTTATTGACCCCTTTTCCTTCTCCCAAGAAATTGTGGATTGGAGCTAGATTGATTTCGGTATGTAAAGAAAATCCTTTTCCAACCAAATGATTGGTGCATCCCAAGGCATTGATTTCCTTCTTTTAGCTCCAAAATCCAGCTTCCCCAATTTCTTTTTAGCCAACATGTTTAAAAGTCTGCCAATATGCAAACAAGGTTTTTGCATACAACAGAGAGTGATTCTACGAGACAGTTTGAGTTTCCTTGACCATAAACCATACTTAGTAATCACTTGTTATTCATAAACTCGTTTTCTCATTTCCCACTGCTATGGGCGACTCTTACCACCGAATCCTTTCGGCAACAGCAACAAATTGCACTTGTGACATTTTATCTTCCTTCTCTGAGTTGTTAACTGACTTCCTCATGCACTTTTAATCATTAAATAGTACCCTTTTAATTATAAACGTTAATTTCCCAACACATTTTGGAATGTCTTTGAGCATTGGTCATTTTCATGACTTGGCAAACTTCCTGTCTCCAGGGTGCATCAAGTATCATTTTTCCTATCATCAAGGCTGAAGGAGCGTGGCAAATGTTTTTCCCTGCAAGTGTTCCTGCATATTATAGAGACCCTCCTCAAGCATGAAAATACCAAGTTTATCAGGCCTGAAGGCAATTTAGCGACTTTCACCCGTCTCCTGTTACTAAAAAGCAAGGGAATTTATGTGAATTTTTGATCTGCCAGGAGAGAGGAGCTGTATAGTAGACTAAAACTGTGAACAAAACTAAAAATTTGAAGTTTAGGCATCTGATAAAACTGTAAAGCATGAATCTCCCATATTACATTGGCTCATATTTTAATAGAAAAACCATCTTACTTCTAAACTTCTCGTACCGTCGCTATCATCAACATTGAACCTTCTTACTTTGATGGCTTTTGGGTGCTCTTCAGCGAAAATGGTAATTTGCCACTACACTAAATTGTTCTGGTTCTCAAGTACATTTTAGACAGCATATTATATTTCCTTATCTGAAAAATATGCGAGTCCGTGTGTTAAAAATAAGGTACATATGTAAACTAGTTTAATGGGTTCATAGTAATTATAGCTGATAAGGATATGGTACTTCTTTTATGGTAGTTTTCTAAACCTCAACAAGGATGTCAATGCAAACTCCTGTCTAAGAGACTTGTAATATAGGGAGAGTTAAAATAGTAAAAAATAGAAGTTATGATTCCAATTTGTTCTGCCTTGGCCATTGATTTCCTTTGTAGCCTTTTATAGGAATGTACTACGCAAACAGCGAGAACAGAACTTTCCTCAGGTTAATTATGATTAGTCAAGAAATAGGAGAATGAGGTAACTCGAAAACTAGTCAAAGGTTGCCTCTCGAGTTTTCAAGCTAGTGTCTGCGTTTCAAGCACATGGATTTGGCACGGACTTCTTCGAGCTACGAGGCCATGATGTCCAAAGTTTCAAGTGCTTCGCATTTACTGCACGTCTCATACTTGCTTTCAAATATATCATGGCAATCATGCCAACGTGACCGATCTTTTAGTCCTATGATCTGATCCAACTTCTTCCAGGTTGCTTCATCACTCCCAATTTCTTAATCAATTCCCGCACATCTGCAGACTCAGTCCATTTTCCTGCATCTGCATAGATTTTTGATAGAAGCACATAAACTGCAGGATCATGCTTTTCAGTTTGAAGCAAGAAGCCAGCAGCTACTCTTCCTAATCTCAAGTTACCATGAGCTGCACAGGAACTAAATAATGTCCACCAGACACTTGAATTTATGTCAACATGCTTGCTGCTTATTAATCTTTCGGTCTCATCAAGGTAACCTGCTCGACCTAGAATGTCAATGAGGCAAGAGAAGTGGTCTACATCTGGTTCAATACCATAAGTACTGACCATGGAGTTAAAAATTCGGCAGCCATCATTGACTAAACCTGAATGGCTACAAGCTGAAAGAACTGCAGTAAAGGTAGCCTCATCAGGTTTAGTGTCAGAATCTTGCATCAGCTCAAAGCAACGGACACCTTCCCTACCTTCTCCATTTTGTGCATATGCAGATATCATGGAATTCCATGAAACTGTGTTTTTTGAAGTCATTTTATGGAAGATCCTCAAAGAAGAACACAAATCACCACACTTTGCATAAAGAGTAATGAAAGCATTATTCAAAGATGTCTCCAAAGAATAATGAACTTTGAGTGTGTAGGCGTGCACCTGTTTTCCATGCCGCAGAGCTGAAATGCTGGCACAGATGTTCAGAACAATGCTGAGAGTAAAAATGTTAGGAATAAATCCTGACAACACAAACTCTGAAAATTGCTCCAAACCCTGGACAGGAAATCCATTCAATTGATACCCGGATATTAAAGTATTCCAGGAAATCAAATTTTTGGTGTTCATTGTATAGAATAATCTGTAGGCCTGGTTAATGTAACCATGCCTGGAAAATGCTGAAAGCAACGCATTGGAAACTTCGACTTTCAAAAGTAGAGCGTTTTTGACAACAGCAGCATGAATCATCTCAACATTCACTACTGACTCTGAGCTTACTAGTAAGCTTCCAATTGTGAACTCATCTGGTTTCGCCCCTTCTCTCTGCATATGAGAATAGACTAAGATAGCCTCTCTGCCCAAATTCTCATTAGCATAGCTTGTTATCATGGTGTTCCACGACACATTATCTTTCTCTATTAGTCTCTCAAAAACCACACGAGCTGCATTTAAGTTCCCACAGTTACTATACATTGTTATTGCTGCATTACTCACAGAAGTACAATCTTCAAAACTCATCTTTATCGCTTGTGCATGCACTTGAATAGCATCCCTTAAACAATAAGAGGAACTCATTATACTAACAAAACTCAACTCTGTAGGCCATAGACCAGCACTTTGCATATTCTTAAACATTAGAAATGCATCCTCCTTTCTTTCCATGCTGACTAGACCAGCTATCATTGCATTATAAGTTATCTGATCGTGCACAATACCTTTTTCTTCTTCAAAAACTCCATGAGCATCACCAATCCTTCCGCATGCAAAATACATCGTAAGCAAAGCATTAATCACCGAAGTTTTAGCTAGAAGTCCAGACTTGATAACCAAAGAATGCACTTGCAATCCAAAGTCCAACAACTCCAAAGAACAAAGACTCAAAACACTAGCCAAACTATAATTATCACGTCCAACACCCAAAGAATGCATCTTCTGGAACAATCTGAATGCAATCTCATCAGACCCATTTTCTGCACACCCTGTGATCATCGCATTCCAAACAGCAACGTTTCGTTGTGGCATTTTATCAAACATCTGACAAGCATATTCAACGTCCCCGAGCTTTGCACACGCAGATAACAATGTTGTCCATGAATAATCATCTGGGCTTTCAATTTCATTAAAAACCCTTTTCACTGAACTCAAGTCTTGTGATTTTGCATAAACCGAAAGAAGAGTATTTGAAACGTGAGGAAAGAAAATGAGCCCGGCCCGAATGGCATTAGCATGGAGCTGGTTGCCAGTGCTCCTGTCCCGGAGGTTGGCGCAGGCTGTGAGGACGGCGGAGAGGGTGTAATGGTCAGGTCTGAGATGGGGGGACGAATTAATTTGGCTGAATAGTAGGAGGGCGCCAGCATAGTGCTCGGAACGAGTGAGTTTTATAAGGTGGCAGTTGAGTTCGATTAGTTTCTTGGCGCAATTCCCACTTATGGTGGTAGTCAAGAAGCCGACTCCTCGTGACATCTGACGTTCATCTTCCCACTTGGATTGATGAAATTATGAAACACAAGTGATGTTTAGCATATTTTGTACACACAACGTAGGCTTAGGCTAAGTTTGGGAGTTTAGGATAGAAAAGAAAAGAAGGGAAAACTAAGTTATGAGAGAAGAGAAGAGAAGGGATTGTTATGTTGTTTGGGACTTTTGAGAATTAGTGAAATGATTTTGGATATGAAAGTCATTAAATATTTGTTCAAGACATTTTTAAGGATAAAATGGGTATTTTAAAAAAACTTTCATAAGGTTCCTCCAACTTTCTCTCCAATTTGGGAGGAAAAATTTGCATACTATTCATCCTCTTAAATCATTCCATTTCCCTTCTTTTCTTTCTTACTAAAAACTAACAAATGAAAGAAAAGCTAACTTTCTCTTCTTTCCCTTTCTTTTCTGTCCAAATCCTCCATTCCCAAACGAAGCCTTAGGGTGTTTCGAGTCTGGACAGTCATTTTTCATAGAAAAATTGCTACGCTTTCCGTGAACACATTTTCCTATTATCTTTTTACCTCATATACATCAAATCGCTACAATATTTTTTCTACAAAAAATTCAAAAAAATGCAATCCAAACACTTAATCTTTCCTATATACCATCAGTGTAAGGTTGATGTATGTCATATCAATTGAATTTAAACATCAAATTTTATATATGTGATATTCATTTGGATTTTTATTTGTATCTGTTAGTATATGGTATTATTAATGCATAAAAGATTTATCAGTATTAAATAAAAAAAAAGTCCAATATGTGTATATATACTGGGGGGAAGCCCGCGCTAAACGCGGGAGTTTTAACCTATGTGATAAAATATTTATTCAAATAATTTATAAAAAAGATAGTAGAATTATAACTGTATGGTAATTGGTTTAATTGAAACAGTTGAAGTGCATGAAATTATAAGTAAATTGGCCAAATCAACAAACTTATAAAGGAAAGCAAATTTATAAGTAAAAGAAATAGAATTATAGTAGATAAGCAAAAACATCGTTACCTTTCCAACAGCCATGTATAAACTCCTTTATATATATATATATACTAGTGATGGTACCCGCGCTTGGCGCGGGAGTTGTAACCTGTGCGGGGGATGTAGCTTGTAAACGGAAATTGCAATCAATAGTGATGTAGTTGTAAGAATTGCTATTGTATAGTTGCCTACTCAATTAAGTCAACCATGTAGGTGATTATGCAATTGAAATTGTGAACTTATTATTGCACAAGCAAATTAATCGTCATATAGATGAAAAGAAAGAAAGAAAGAAAGGTTATTGCAAAAAAAAAGAAGAAAGGCTAATCATTATAGCAACTATTACAGATTGGATGGATATAACATAAATAGGTTGTGGTTATTGCAATAAGTTTACTTATAACATTGCTATCTTGAACAGCAAATGTACTAATGAGAAAACCTATATGCTTTGTTCCTGTTGCTTCTATTGAGGTTCTTTGGTAGCAAAGTTTAGATGTAGAGTTTATATTAAAAATAACATTTTGCTGTAACATATATCCTATACATGAATTTATATTTTCTGCTAATTGTATTTGAATTTTGACAGATATGTTAACCTCTTTCATAGGTGGAAAATGTAGTAGCATGTTCCTTACGTTTCTGCATATCATCCTTTCCTTCAAATATTTTTACTTGTTCACTGTGTATTGTGTCTGCATTAATCACCACAGTTTGTAGTATTCAGTATATAATCTCCTTTTCGACATCCAACAATAATTGGATTACACAGTTTTTGTTAGTGGATTTTAGTAAGGTAACAAAGCTGTCTATCTACTGTAATACTTTTAATATCAGCAACTTATCATTCTTCATTGATGCATATTTAATGGAAGAGGTAAGTCTATTTTGTTTTGATACTTTGCGTTTATTATAAGCATCCCGTTGCTTCTGTCGAACTTTTTCTTTCTCTTCCACTGATAAGGCAGCGTACTTTTCTCTAGCCTTTTGATTGTGAGCTTGTCTTTTATAATTAAGTTTATCAGTAGTTTTTGATATTCATCCTAAGTGCTAACACAAATAGAATAAGCCTTTAAATTGTGACCATAGCTACTGCAATTCAACAGACACATAGCTATGCACATAATTTGGAAGAGAGAAAATAAGACTGATTCCAAAGTCCAAATTGTAATGGTCAGATGCAATTTGCCATGGTCATTAACACACAAAAGAGAAGAACACACAAATTAAAAGGTAGTTAAAATAATAGCAAGTCATGCACACCAAAATAATGAGTTAATTGTCACTATTATTTGATATAATATGTCAAGGATAGAAATGCTGTTGGAAAGTACCTTGATGACAAAGTTTCTGCAGTACAGTTCTCTTGCTTCTTAATCTGCAAAACAAGGAAATTACAGAATAAAGTTACAAATATAGTTGGCCTTTCTAAATTGAACAATGAGTTCACTAGTTCATTTAAATATTTGATATACACACATTTGGTATGTACATGGAAAAACACAGAGCAAAAATCTTGCCCATTTAGTTAAGCACCTCATGCAACCACACTTTGTGTTAACAACCCCTATTATTGTAGGTTCCAAAAAAAAAAAACTGCTCAGCAAATGCTTCAGAAAATCAAGAGGATTTCCGTTTCAGTTCAGACATGCTTTCCAATAGGTCTCTCATCTTCCATCCATTACTATTGCATTAAATAATCCATAATTGCCTACTATAATCATCCAACTCTTTACCGCTCAATCAGTTTTGTGAAACTTCAGAAGAGACAAAGTCTGCAGTTTAAACTTCCACTATCAAATAGAGAATTAATCGTGTTGTAAATGCATTCATGTTAGACTAATCATGACTTATTCAATTGGTTTTGTGTAACTGCATTCAACATAAATGCATGCAACGTAATCCTTCCAACTCTTTTCGCAAGCTCAATGACTTGCACAAGCTCCATTAAAAGACCTCTTTGTCTTAACTGCAACACTAACGGCCACTTTCAAGAGTAAAAGCTGAAACATCAGCCCATTAAGGGTAAGATAGGCAAAGTGTGCATCAATCTGCATATCATGCTAGTACTGAACCCTTACTTAGTTGTAAACTCCTGATGTATTGACTAACTTGCCCTTCAAAATGTCAGATGAAAATCACCCAACAGTCAAACACCAACTCCTTTATATATATATATATATATATAGAGGATATAATATCTTTAAATACCTTTTCAAAAAAATCATGTGATCTTTTATTTTTTACTATTTTAGGAAAAATGTCCAATTTTAGATCGACTCAAACTCTTTTTTTTTTTTCTAAAAAATCAACAACCTTTTTTCTTTTTAAAATCAACTCAAACTTGATTACCGAAGTGTCAATTAACTGTTTATGGTTCACGTACAAAAGAACAACTTACAAAAACATGAAAACTCAAATTCAATTCAACTACACTATTTGAACAGCTGCTCAAGCCTAACCAAAATTTGAGTTGAGTTGAGCCAGAGCGTCCTTTGTTTCGGCGGTCAACCAAATCGCGAAGAGAAAATACAAGAAAAAAAAGAGGAAACTAAAGAAGACAAAAAAGACCGAACCTTCTCCTTCCTTAGCTGCTTACTCCCTATGCAGTAGCCACAGGCAGGCAAAGCCATCTGCCAAAAATATGTTTAGAACCATCTCTCGTATTCGCCATATACAGTCATTGCTCAGCCCCAAATCCCTCGTTCATACTACATTAACCAACCACATCCCCGGCTATGACACCCATCCCGGTCTACTCAGCCCTTCAAATTCCTTTTTCGAAAGCCCAAAGTTGCATTCTTTTCTCTCAACCCTTTCTTTTCCATTTTCAAGTTCTCAGATTCTTCAGCGACGCCATCAAGATGGAGAGTCTATTGAAAACAATGAGCTTGTTAGCCGCCCTCCCAAGCTCTGCGTGGTTCAGCCGCGGTTTCGGCCTGAACCCGTTTTGCAGTGGAAGCTTGAAGAGGCTTTGAACCTCGCGAATTCGCTGGAAGAACAGAGAGATGGTTACTACGACACCGAGTTTTTCGGAGAAAGAGTTGCCCCCTCATGTTGTGGTGCAGAATCCGATTGACCGATCACCTCGTGCTGGTCAGTTTTCCGGATTTATTTACTAGTATCCCTTTGTGGAATACAGCAGTAAAGTGATGAACTTTCTGATCAACTAGTGTTTGATTATTAGCTAAATTTTATATCTTTTTTATCCTTTTTAAAACAACAGTACGCAGTAAGATGTTGAGCTGAACCAAAAATTGGAAGTAGCTTTATCAGATTGTGCTTTATTGCAGATACTTATTTTAGGAAAGGAACAGTGGACACAGTTAAATGCCATCTATATGCCTTGGAATCGAAGGTATGCTTTTGGGATACTAGGTTGGCTTGCTATTTCTTTGTCTTGATTACTCAGCTGAATTCTTTTAGTACGCAGAAGTTGTTAACATTTTTCTGTCTTAATAGGACGAGGTGGATGCTATATTTGTGAATGCAAGTCTTTCGGGCATTCAACAGAGGAATTTGGAGGTAAGTTTTAATTTTAATTGCCTTCTGCGGTCTGTTTAGACAAATCCACCTGCTTATCTACTCTATATATTGTATGAATATCATTTGATCATTTTTACCCATTTGTTTGTCTTTTTATTAACAAATGACAGCGTATTTGGGGCAAACCTGTTTTAGATCGCGTGGGTCTGATCATAGAGATCTTTAATGGCTCATGCACAGACAAAGGAAGCAAAGCTACAAGTATTGAGCGAATATTCTGCCTTCTACCATTGTTACTATTGTTGTTACCATTATTCGTACAAGTTTCAAATATTTCATCTTTGATCCATCATTGACCCACAGGCTGAGTTAGCAGCTCTTATGTACAAGAGATCAAGGCTTGTCCGTGTTCGTGGTCCTGGTGGGCGTTATACATTTGGCGGAGCTGGTGAAGCAGAAGTAGTCAGTGCCAGAGGGTAAGTACATTGTTTGAAGTTCCTCAGTTACTGCTCAGCCATGTGATACATCTTTAGTAAAAGTCCTCAAAAAGAACAAGAGAGAAAAATTGCCTAGTATGGGAATATTCATTCTTATGATAGACGTCTATTGTTTAAAACCAATTGATGTCAGATAGAGCCTTTTGCTTATTTTGTAGCCTTTGTGGTTTTTGTTCCAATCTTATGCACTTCCTTGTGACTTGCAGGAGAGGAAGTGGGGGGCGTGGTTTCATTAGTGGTGCAGGAGAAACTGAACTTCAACTCCAAAGACGGAGGTTTGATCATTGACTTTAAACCTTGCACTCAACTGATTCTTAGATTGCCATTATACAGGTATCTTCTAAATGTCTGTATATGCAAAAGAAATATGTAAGTCAAGGGGATTGAGATAGAAATGGATATGATGGTTGGTTCTCTACTATATTTGTATTGAAGTACACTCCTATTAAACGAAGGGTGGTATGGGGTAACTGACTTAAAAGCATGGTATCCAGAAAGTCCTAGTTTGACTTCTAACTTTATCATGGCAAGTTAGTTGAGAGTTCTGTGTCCTTTTTTGACTTTGTCCTGGAATGTGGTGTAAAAAGAAGTGAAGAGTTGAATGTTGAGCGGGGACCTTTTTCACTAGTGAAAACATTTTGTTAACAGGATCAGTTTGAATGAAACTTCTCTTGACAGGATGCTTTGTGTGTGAACCATTTTACCTTCTGTGTTTTGGATTTCTATTACAGTTTACGCTTCTGTGTTTATCAAGTTCTCTCTCTCTCCCCCCCCCCCCTCTTCACCACCACGACCACCACTTGTTACATGCCTTCAATAGAAGTATATATGTCTTGTAACTCTTCAATTTCAGAATACTGGAGCGGCGGAGTCAATTGTTGTCTGAAATTAAGGAGGTGCGACGGACACGAGCTGTGCAACGTGCTGCTCGTAAGAGGCATGGAGGATCAGATGATGATGTCATTGCTACTGTTGCTGTAGTTGGGTACACAAATGCTGTAGGTTGGTTAGAACACCTCTAATTCCTTTTACAGTTCCCTATTGTTTAATAAGCCTAATGCTGTTTGGCTTTTCTCTGTAGGGAAAATCTACCCTAGTTGGTGAGCTTTCAGAGAGTTATCTTTACTGTGATGACCGGTATATGCAAATTGTTTATGCAGTCAATTGTCTTCTTTGTATATCTTGATAACGTCATTCACATGATATGGAGGTCTCATGGATCTGGTATCCATTTCTTGTGTTCTTTTGGTTGAGGTTTGCTTTGCTCATCGGAATTTTGTAATTATGCAGATTATTTGCAACAGTTGACCCTAAATTAAGAAGTGTAGTTCTTCCTTCTGGGTAATATAAACCACTTCAGATTTTAATTTTTAGTTTTCTGTAGTAAGCAACAACTTCTGAATTTTGTTATTGAAACGCTAATAATTTTTGTCAACTTTTATGATGATATAAAGTAGGAAGATTTTTATTATCTGCTAAGCTTTATGTCATGGAGATGATCGTTATTTCTCCCTTATTTTCAGGAGGAAGGTGCTTCTTAGTGATACAGTTGGTTTCATATCAGATTTGCCCGTGCAGGTAACCAGGAAGCTGTGTTTTTCCATTGGGCTTTATTTGCATGGTTCTTACTTCTCATATTTTGCACCTTGCAGTTGGTGGAAGCATTTCATGCAACCTTGGAAGAGGTTGTTGAGGCCGACCTCCTTGTGGTATGATGTAGTACTATTTGATTTTTGTCTGTTGACTTCGATCTTGAACTTTGATCTATGCTCTGTAAAAGCACCTGATACCTGGGGAACCAATTCTCCTTCCCAGAGGGAGCAAAGGAGTGCATAAAAATCTTGTGAAGTTGGGGCATTATTTCGAGATGTCCCATTCCTGCCTTCGACAAATGGATGGAGTGCTTTGATTGTTTTAATTGCTACACAAGATAACTGGCAATTTCTTTTGCAGCATGTCCTAGACTCGAGTTCGCCATTTCTGGATGAGCAACGGAAGACTGTACTTCAAGTTCTTCGGCAAATAGGAGTATCTGAGGAGAAGCTTGAGAATATGATTGAAGTTCGGAATAAGGTATTATGGCCAGTTCCTTCCTTAAGTCGTGGACTACAGGCAAAAAATTTGAGTATCTGACAAGGAGATGCTTTTTTTTTTTTTGGCAAAACATTTTTAGATTGATCTTCAAGATGAGGAATTCCGGCGCGATGAATATGGTGAGGATGAAGAAGTTGGCGATTTATCAGATGCAAAGGACGGTGAAAATGTTTCTGACCAGTTGTCCGGACTGGATGTTTCTGAAGCTGATGATGTAGATGCAAAGGCTGAATTGTCAGGGAATTGTGAGGAGGGCCTGGATGATCAACAAGGTGACTATTCTGATGGTTGGCTGTTATCAGGAAGAAGAACAAGAATCACTGGTGGACTACGAAGGCTGTTCTGTGGGACAAGACACTCCCGGATAATTTACGAAGTTTCACCTACAGGAGTTGGAGGAATAGCAGAAAAGATCCTCAATTTGATTTGGGACCCACTGCATATGTGAAAACATCTGCCATTATGGGAGTTGGCTTGCAAGAGTTGCTGGAGCTCATTGATGAGAGGTTAAAGATCCAGAACGAGAAAGTCGTGGAAAGGAGCATCTTTGATCGCAAATGGAGGCCCCCTCGCCCAGAAGATCCTATAGCAGCTGAGCAATAGCCAGTTGGCCAGGCAGGATAGCTTCATTTTGTCTTCCTGCAGCCGTAGCTGTGTTGCCATTGGATTAATGCTACTATGATGAGTTCGGCCAGATCAAAGAAAGCTGGGAAGCTGCAAGCTTAAAGCTTAATTCATGTGATCCAGTTCTGGAAGATATATATATATGCTAAAGAAGAATGACTTGGAGGAGGGGCACCAAATCAATGACGCTTAGCCTGCTGGATTTTCTTTCTACTTTGTTTTGGCCATCAAATCAGGATCCAACATCAATTTTGGATAGTAGCTATTGCGGCAGCCATAGAAATTCTCATTGTGAAGATTATTATGCTTGTGTTGTTCCTCTCTTCACAGATGATGATGTGCCAATCATTAACAGATACCAGGACGAAGTAGTATATACTCTACTTTGCTATATGGTAAATATTAATAAAACTGAAATCTGAAATTTAAAGTCATTAATTTATTGAATTAAAATCCCAACATTTGAGCATATCTTGTATTAAGTTATAAGTGAACGGTTTATTATTTATTTTTTGGAGTAAGTTTTGCCAAAATAATTCAGAGTCACTTAATCATTAATTAAGATGTTTTATGTTTTGTCATCAAACATGTCTGAATATGTTAAAATTTGAATTCGTTAAATTTAGGTTTTAAATTGAATTATCAAACAATTGTGGGAATAAATATGACATTGACTTGTTTGACTAATTTGGCATCTTAGGTTTAACCTTCTTTTTTTTTTTTTTTTTAAGTTTCTTTTAAAGTCTTGAATTATAATTTTCTTTTTCTTTCTCTCAATTCTCAAATCAAATCTCAAGTGAAAAATATGCCATGAGTTGTATGTCTTGAAAAGCAAATATTTTTCTTTCTCTATTTACCAAATGGAGAATGAACTGGTTAGATATTTTCACATTGGGCTTAAAAATGGTAGGAGGGCGAATCACATGGTTTTATTCCTTTAAACAGCTTGAGCTGGAAGGGCGTAAGTTCAATTATTATTATTATGGAAAAATAGTTCAAAACGACTCTCATATTTTGTAAAATAGCATTTTCATCCCTTACTTTTAAAAGTGTAATTTTACATTCCTTATAAATTTACATTGGTCAAATTTGATCTCTACCTAGATTTTCAATTGGTTTTTGATAGGAATCTACCATGTGTCTTGCATGTAATCATTTTTTAAGGGCAAAATTATCAAATTAAAATGTTTATAATTCGATCCATAGTCTCTTAAATTTCACAAAATAATTTGTTTCTTCCCTCACATTTTACAAAATGAAATTTGTTTTATCTTTCACATTTTACAAAATGAATTTTTTCATCCCTTATTGTCCATGCATATGAATAGTTTTTTTTTAAAAAAAAAAAAACCCATGTATATATCTATTTGATATCACTTGAGTAGTAGAAATAGTATATAATATATCTCTATTTGATTTCACCTAAACAGGCTAATTGTAGTCATATATATGCTATTCAATAGATATATACATAGATTAAAAACAAAATTGTTTGTTTTAAATCCATGTATATATCTATATGATCTCACAATGTAAACTTATTCAATATTTGTGACCTTTTCTCTTTTGGTAATAGTTCATTTATTGAGTTTATAATAAAGCCATCAAACTAATGGGTCATAATTCAAATTATATAGTCATGCTAACAAATTGCAATTTAAATATGAAATTTCTACTCATCATTTTTAAGACCAACAGTTGAATTATTTGTCTTGTGATTGTTTTAAAATTTGAAAGTACGAATCACTTATTTCTTTTTGTCATACTTTTCCTTTATTTATTTTTTGTCTAAATTTAATTCGATATAAACACTCGATAATGTTTAGAATTAAATTTTTTTGTTTTCAATTTTCGAGTAAAAAGAAATGAATATGAGTGAAAAGCTAACAAATTTTTTTAAACTCATGTATATATCTATTTGATTTTACTTGAACAGTACGAATAGCATGTAAAATATCTCTATTTAATTTCGCCAATATCTATTTGATTTTGCCTGATGAAATCAAATCGAGATATATTATATACTATTTGTACTGTTAAGCTGAAATCAAATAGATATATATATATGGGTTTAAAAAAAATCATTCGTATATATGATCATTGAGAGATGAAAAAATTCATTTTATAAAATGCGATGGATGGAAAAATTCATTTTGTGAAATGTGAGAAATAAAATAATTTATTTTGTAAAATATGAGAGATTATGGATCAAATTATATAAAATTTCATTTGATAATTTTGTCCTTCAAAAATAATCACGTGCAAGACATGTGGTAAATTTCGCACAAAAAACTAGTCAAAAATTTAAGAAGGGACTAAATTTGATTAATATGAAATTTATAAATAATATAAAATTATACTTTTAAAAATAAAGAAGGAAAAAATTATTTTAGAAAATGTGAAAGGCGTTGTAAATGATTTTCCCTGTTATTATTGTTATAGGCTGGCAGGCCACCCGTAGTATCCAAAATCTAACCAAGTAGTAGGAGCAGCAGCGCTATTTAAACGCGGTTGATCCGATGGCGCGCCAAATAACTAGAATCTTTAGATCCACAATGCGGGCAACCCCACCCCATCGCCCTGCCGCACCTCCACCTCCACCGCTACCTCTTTTCTTCTTCTCAAATTGATTCCTTCAGGTTACGCTCCTCCTTATCCCTTAAACTTCTCTTAATTATTATCATTTTTCGTTTTTGATGTCGAATTATTTTCTCATCTTCTGGAGTTCATGCATGCACATTATGTAATTATATATTGCTGCGATTGTATTTTGATCGATATGATCAATCTGCCTGCAAGGTTTAAATCTTTCTCGACCTTTATGTGTCCTTTTGCAAATACTATCCTTGATTTTTCAGCATAAATGGTTGTTTAAGAAAAAGAAAAGAAAAGAATCTCAGAAGGGGAAGGATATGGACAGGAAGGGAGAACGGGGGCATGAGAAATAAGATTATATTTGGATCTGAATATGCTGGCACAACTGTTGGACTTTTGGTATTTCTTTGAAGAATGGCACGTAAAAATAGATCACGGTCTTAACTTAGGCCGTCGCTGCATTTCTCGTGATCATTATTGTAAGCAAAGCAATTGAAGATCATGATTGTAGTATGATGCCCTTGACATAGATAACGGGTTTGTGTGGGCTTAATTTGTTTCCTTACTTTAACACTGTCTGCAATTGTGCGTAGAATTAGTAGGGTCATATTTTATCGTGCTTTGGCTGTCATGATGGTTAAATTTTCGTCTTTGTTTTGGTCCAGTGTGGATCACTACTAGAACAGTCATGTCAAGAAGGCCTTCAAATCCCGCAAGGCGCTCTACGGCCACTGGAATTTCTGGGGCAAGTTTTCGTCCTAAATCACGCCCTTCTTCTTTGTTATCCGTGGTCCTTGGTGCCCTGGTACGTTAGACTACAACTCTTTTTTGTTGTTTGTGAATGAAATATGCAGCTAGCTGTGTGATGCATTTCCTTCCTTTTATTGCTCTAAATTCCAAGTTCCATGTTGCAACTTGAGTGTTCATATGCTAAAACTTTCTTGTCATTCTTAAACTTTCAGGGTGTCATCCTTGTTGTTGGCTATTTGTTTCGGGGCTCAGGTAACTCTTTGTTTGCTGAGATATAGGTTGTCTGTTGGCTACTAATCATTTCATGTATGACTTCAAAATGAGAAAACTATAGGTTAATAAAATTTCGCATCATATTTTTTAGAAGTTTCATGTTTTAAATCTTTTTTTTTATTTCTAATAGGATCTGAGATCGAATGTTTCTCCCTTCTCACCCTGAAAGAGATTTTTTTGGTAGGTTTATCAGGGACTAGCAGGGAAGCGGTTGCTGGAATTGATGGTATAACTTCAGATATTTTAAGTTTTAGATGTATAAACTTTGCCCAAAAGTTGCAATTGATTCCCTTTTCATCTTTTTGTTTTTGTTTTTGTTTTATTTTTTCAAAAGTGTTTTATGTTAAGTCATGATTAATATGTAGCTATAGAATTGTCTAGAAAGCATTGAATATGTTAGTTGAACATCACTGTGATCTAATTTTTACAAGGACTTGGTATGCCAAGGGCTGATAGTTTGAGTTTCAGCATCTATAGGCAACACATGTACATTGGAACTTTTGAGAGCAATACCTATCCTAAAGAAGGCATATGGTGCAAGCATGCGAAAAGTTTTGCATGTAGGACTTGATACTTGTTCGGTGGTCTCTAATTTGTTGAAAGACGATGATACTGAAGCCTGGGGTGTGGAGCCCTACGATTTGGAGGATCCCAGTGGGAGCTGGCAAAAGCCTTTGTGCACAGGGGCATAGTACGCGTGGCAGATATCAAGTTTTCTCTTCCATACAGGGAAAACTCATTTTCTCTTGTTATTGTGTCAGATGCTGTGGATTATTTGTCCCCAAAATACCTGAACAAGACTCTTTCTGATTTGGCGAGGGTGTCATCTGATGGTCTCGTCATATTTACAGGTAAGTTCAAAACAATATGCATACTGCTGTCTGGTAATATTTAGTTGTGTATCTAAGTGAAAGAATTTCAAACCTGCAAGACGCTTTCATCCTTGCCCAGCAACACATCATGTAGAAACTAGAAGTCATTTACCTTCTTTTTGCAATAAATTAGCAAACCATAGAGCAGCCAAATATTTGTCTCCTAAAATAGAGTTCTCTCTCTCTCTCTCTCTCACACACACACACACACACACACAAAAACACAAACATAATAGTGCATGCACATGCACACAAACTCTCTCTCTATCTCTCTCTCACTTGTACACACATTGGCACATCCTCACAGCCATGCTCCCATCCACTTGTGCTGATATACTGGTGCATCTACTTTGCATGTATTCTTTACTTGAGTGATCACTTACATGTGCAGTTCCATCTACTTTGCATGTATTCTTTTACTTGAACAATTTGGTCTGTTTTCCTTTGAATGCATGCTGATTTTGGAACCCACCAACCATTACTGGTACTGGTTCTCAACCTAAGCTATTCAGTATTCAATTAACCAGTCCGACCCAAAACAGTGATTAGTTTGTAAACTCCTCATTTTATATCTAGTTATTAACAAGATGGAGATTGAATTCCCTGTTATTTGGTCTATATCTTTTCCTATATAGGTTTTCCAGGTCATTCTAGAGCTAATGTTGCTGAGCTATCCAAGTTTGGGCGCCCGGTAAGCTATTAACTAGTTTGGCTTCAAGTAGTCTTACTGCTTTTTAGATGTTTTTATAGCTAGCAATCGAAAAATGAATGTAGGAAGAGTCAGCTAATTGGCATACCAACAGGATAAATATGGGGGTTTCTTTTTGCTGAAATAGTATGTCAGAGAAAAGTTGTAGCTTATGTGGAAGGTCTATGTGCTCTTTCTCTAGCCTTTTTCCAGGAGGAATCCTGTCTCAGATGCTGTAGTTTTGATGCTTTCTGTCAATAGTCATTTAATTTGGGGCCTAAGCTTTTTTTTTTTTCCTATTTCTTTTTTGGATTGTTTTAGTGTCTAAAGCATTGACCCATTATTACAGTAGCTGATCATAGGCTACAAATTTGTTACCTATGGTTGCATGTATTTTTTTGAATCTGTACCAGCCTGTTTGCCTCTCGATTTTAGTTCTCTGCTTTTAGTCCGCCAAAAACAGACAACAAAATTTACAAAAACTTCCACAATCAAAGAGCAAAGGCCAATCATTTACATCTGGTTCAATTATCAAAGCTTCTTTTATACTTTTAGTATGAAGAACTTAGAGTACGCAAAAGGAGACATTACTGGTTGAGCTGCTCTGTTGTGGGATATTTGCTGCTTATATTTGCTGAATGCAGAGGGCTTGTTTTGCCTGAAAAATAACTACAAATTTCATGTCCAGGCAAAAATGCGCAGCTCTTCTTGGTGGGGTCGTTTTTTTGTCCAGACTAGTTTAATGGAGAATGAAGCTGCAGTAAAAAAGTTTGAACAGGTTGCAACCGAGAGCACATACATCCCAAGGTGCCAAGTTTTCCATCTCAAGTCTTTTCGCTGACTTGCTTCGACACTAGGACTGTCTTTAAAATTTCACTTTATTAAGCCACTGAATCAATAATTATTGATTAGATAATTGGTAGGATAGGAGTTATTTATTTAGTGCTTATACAGTTTCCTTGCATTAGAGAACAATTTGTTGAACAGTTCAAAAGGCAATAGGCACGAGTTTTTGGGAATTTGGCTAATTATCAGTTGCTGTGTCTACTATTGCAAGTCCTTGTTCTTGCTACCATTGGATTTTAATTACTGTCTATGAATATAAGTATGCTAAAAACATTCCAAAGCGAGGAGGCAGCAGAGGGAGAAAACATGAACAAGATTATTCCATGGTACATCAGCAGAATACAATCAAATTTGCTTCACTTCCAATGTTAGAATGCCAATAACAAGTTACAATAGATGAAAAGAGTCTTTCTGAATTTACAAAGTTTTAGCAACTTCACCATCGGGGATGGACTGCCAGAATTGAGCCTTCTAAACTTACGGAAGTATCCATCACCAATGTGAACTCAATGGAGAGGTGACATTGGAAAACATGTCATAGGGTCATTTTAGCAAGATTTGCAGTGTACTGTATACATGGAATCCACCAAGTAAATGTTTGCTTAGTAGAATAGTAGCAGATTTAATCTCCTTGAACTCCTCAAAACACTAGCTCTTCCATCCTTGACAGAAAAGTAATCACCAAAAGTCGGCACATGAACATTGCCCATCCTTGAAGAAGTGAAACCTGTAACAATCCCTAACAGTAATCTCTCTCCCAGTTATGGCAGAGATAACTTTAATTGCATTGTGACAGTCCTCGCATATCCTCAAGTTTTTCACAACAAGTATTGGATCACCTTCTTTAGTTGTTAATAAAGCAAATCCAACTGCTAGCTTCTCACTGTGATACCCCTGCGCAGCCGTCTCTTCACCTTTCCACCTCACAGTCGGCCAATAACCTGCTTGCCTCATCTTCTTTGACATCTCTTCCCAAAAATCATATATCTCATTTATCATTGGATGCGAACTATCATCTGCTAGAAATACATGGATCCTCTTGTCCAACTCAATCCAACTACACCCTGGTTTCTTCTTTAGTTGCTTATCTCGCATTAGTTTTCTAGCTTTGGCAACTTCTTCCCATCTGCCAGCGCTGGCATACATGTGCGCAAGCATGACATATGGAACTGCATTTGAAGAGTCCAGCTGAAGACACTTTTTAGCTGCTTTTTCTGCTAGCTCCATGTCACCATGTGTTCTACAGGCTCTGAGCAATGATCCCCAACCAATGCTGCCAGGATCATGTGGCATGGTCTCAATCAGTTTCTCTGCTTCCTTGAGCTGGCCTGCTCGACCCAAAAGGTCAATCATGCATGAATAATGTTCTGGCTCTGGTTCTATCCTAAATTTCTGAGTCATCATTTTGAAATATTTCTGCCCTTCTTCAACTTTTCCTGTATGCGCGCATGCACAAAGAACAGATATGAAAGTTATGCTAGAAGGAGCCGTATCACTTTCAAGCATCTGTTCAAAAAGTAACAACGATTCCTTTCCTAAACCATGCTGAGCGTATCCAGCAATAATTGAATTGAAAGTGACACTGTTATGCTCCGGCATCTGATTGAATACCTTCCTTGCATCTTGAAGATTTCCAGATTTGGAATACATAGCTATGAGGGCATTATCTACTGCAACTAGGTTTGATGGTATATCAGCTTTAACTACCAAAGCGTGGATTTGCCTCCCTTGTGAAGGTGATGCCAAGTTAGAACAAGCACTAAGCACACAAACAAAGCTGCAATCATCAGGACGGTGACCAGACATTTGCATCTCTTTGAAGCAAGCGACTGCCTCTTCATAGAACTCCTCATTCTGGGAACACGCAGAAATCATTGTATTCCACAGGACCAAGTCAGGGTCAGGAATTTCCTCAAATACTTTTCTGCAGTCCAAGATACTACCTCTGCATTTTGCATACAAATCTACCAAACTACTTGCCACATGAGGGTTCTGGTGGAACCCCATTCTGATCAATTGAGCGTGAAACTGAAGCCCACCAAACAAATCCTCCATGCGTGTAAAGGCAGTCAATACGCTTGCCAAAGTAAACATGTCAACACTAAAATCCCTGCGAACCATTTCTTGATACAAAGAGAGCGCTTTTGATCCCTCTTTGTGCTGCCCGTAAGCCACAATCATTGAATTCCAAGACACCTCATCTTTAATTTCTTCCAATCCCATAAAATACCTTCTTGGCCTCATCTATAAAGCCATTTTTACCGTACCACGTAATTAAAGTATTGTTCACAGAAGCATATGAATCAAACCCACCCAAAACAGCCAGGCAGTGCAGCTGCTGAATCAGACTGTTGTTATCAGAAGCAGCATTGACTGCCGCAGAGAATGTGAAGCCATCCATATCCAAACCCATAAGCCTAATACGCCTAAAGAGTTGAAGGGCAGGCAGGGTATCCCCGCGGTCAGCATAGGCAGAGATGAGAGTATTATAGGAAACCAGATCAGGCTGGGGAATCTGGTCGAACAGTTGGTGGGCGAAGTGGGCCAGAGACTCTTTGGCATAAGCAGCTATAATGGCGTTGAAGGAGAAAACATTTAGGTTGGCGGTGGTGTCGAAAGCCTTGCGGGCGTCGGAGAGTAGGCCGCATTTGGAGTAGAGGGTGATGAAGTGATTGGATAGGTAGGTCGAAGGTGGTATAAGGGACTTGATGAAAAGAGCGTGGAGAGACTTTCCCGTTAAGAGGTCTCTTTGAATTATGCATGTCTTCAAAAGTTGGCGGAAGTGTTGAACTAGGCTCCATGACGTTTGGTTCATCTAATAAGTCTGGGAAAAGCCAACACTAGCATTGTACCTCTTTGTTTGTTTGTGACATTATTATGAGGTTGGTTCTTCTTTTTTATTAAGTATTTTGTTTTTTTCATAGAGATAAAAGGAGGGGGGAAAAATCCAATCACTCTCTCTCTCTCTTGATAATTTTAACGGGAGACTCTTTAGTCTTGCAAAGAAGAAGGAGAAAAATACTTGAAAATATCAATCACTAATTTAAGCTGGGTTTTGGAGATAAATATTTCTTCTTTCTTTTGGGCGTGAGTAAGACTCTAACTGGATTAATCACAGGACAGGAAAAATTCTACATGTAGAAAGGTCTTTGTGCGATCTATGACCCAAAAATGATCTGACGAACAATGGGACCTTTAGCTCGTAACAAGGACTTGGGCGAAGAATAGAATAGTCTCAGAACAGGCCCAAAACTTACAACCCTGTTGAATTCTGATTGCCCAAAACCCAAGAACTAATTCCACCTTACTGGGCTTAAGAGATCTCAATTCCAATTTGGGTTTTGTTGCGAGCAGTTTACAAGCTCACCTCTACGAAATCGGGAATTTTTGATCTCCGCTTCGCCTAACTAGATAAATGTATACAGAGAATCGGTGCTTGGTGATGCTTGATACGCTGTCGTCACAGTACTCTACTAATTTAATATGTCTGTGGTCTATTTGAGTATCAGATCTATTATTATGATTATAGAAATTAGAAATAAAAGCAAGGTGCAAGTGTTATATTGGGAAACCAAGAGGGGGACGACTAGGGAGGCTGGTTTGGTGGCTCTCACACTTGCTTTGTAGGAGGCATGTGAACATGGGTTGGGGGGAACAATTCATCATTTGCTTAATCAGGCATATCAGGCTTCAGGTTGATGACAAGTTTAATTAGTCGCAGCTGAACGCTGGGCCTGAAAATCTTAACGCGGGTTTTAAAGCAGGATTTAGGTGGCAATTAGGCTTGTAGCTACAACACGCTAGCCCAATTGGATCTTTTTCGGCTCTTCTAGCTTTCAGTGGGGAAACAGCAACATGCTTCCCCAGCGCCAGCACAAAGAAACAGATGCTTGTAGGGTGTCCTAATTTCGTTGCACCTATTGCTTACCCTCCCCCCAAAAAATAAAAAATAAAATCAGATCATCTATGGCACGAATGAGTAATCCGGTGACAACGTATTCAATACTCCATAATGATATATATATATATATATATATATATATATATATGGGGGAAAAAAAAGAAGAAAACATATGAGAACAAAGTTTGTCAGATATCGCAATAATATTCTTCTGAGTTTGCTTATTTCGCGTTACAATTTTTTCTCACTAACTAGCAATATGGCTGGCCGGCTTTTGCTGTAAACTAGAGGTCAATCAATTGGTGATGCTGATGCTGGTGCCAATGTCCGATTGTCCTCTGCCTGCGGAGACCGCAACTCATTTTCCAAAATAGCAGGTCCAGCTCTTTGGCACCCAATGACGTTGCATCGGAGAAGTGACCGCGAAATTAATGACTCTATAATTTCACACTGACAATGAACCATTTTCTGATCAAAATAGTTGACTCGAAGCTCTTAAGCGTGGCATTGAATATAAAAATATATGTGGAAGAAAGGGAATAAGTCGACAATATATCATTAATTACACACACATAATAACAAGACTCTCAAAATTTCACTTTTTTCAGCTGTATACAATAATAAAATTCCTCATTTATAAACTAGATGATTTGGTAAACACTCACAAGAAATTTTCTAATAAAATATTAATTTTCAAATAATAAAACTACTATAACTTGATTCTAATAGAATTACTAAAACCTTAACTTGGCTAAAACACTATTAAATACTAATATAGAAATTTCTTTTTTTATTTGATTTAATATGCCAACATTACTTTCTTTAAATCAAGTTTTCTCTTAGATTTGATTCACCGCTATCACAATCAATAATCTCTTTTGCAAATTATATCAATTTCATTTTGTACCATTTCTTTATCGTTAACCACTTCTCTTGATGCAATAATCCACACACACTTGGGTTGAATGTTTTGTTGCGCAATTTGATGTCAATTTATTGGACAAATCACTTTGTGATTTTGATAATCACACCTTAACTAACAGGATTCTTCTCTGATCACTATTATAACACCCGGCCGCAATCTGACAAATTTTGAACCAATTTTATGGTTCGATCCTCACCAATTGGATACTACATGACCAACTTTTTTTTATCTAATTCAATCAACAGATTTCTTCACATCAATTTCTACAGATTAACTTTGACAGCAGAAACGTCCCGGATTAATCTCGTAATCTAGCCAATTCTTCAATGTTCACAAACACTCCAAGATTAATTTTTTGGATCTAGGGCTCTGATGCTAGGTGTAGAACTAAAAATTAATCAAAAACTTATAGGAGATATATTTCATAAAATTCATGCTTATATGGAGACAATTTACACACATAAATATATGTATATATATATATATATATATAGAAGAAGAGGAATAAATCAATAATATATTATTAATCACACATAATAACAGAGTTCTCAAAGTCTCAATCTTCCCAACCATGTACAATAATAATATTTCCTATTTATAAACTAGATGACTTGGTAAATAAGTCATATAATTACAAAAAATTCTCTAATAAAATACTATTTTTCAAACAATAAAACTAGTATAATTTGATTATAATAGAATTACTAAAATTTTAACTTGACTAAAATACTACTAAATAATAATATAAAAATTTCTTTTTTTTTGACTTGATTTAATATGCCAACACTTTCAAGGTTGGCTGGAGGAGTCCCATCCATCAATATTTAAAGCATTAAGGTAATGACCGAAAACCGTCGAGCATGGGCGCGCGCCGTTGTGAGTCCTGAGACTTACTTGAGGGAAAGCGATAAAATCTGATTGTTATACATGTTGGCATTTAATGGTATCATCTCCAGCTCTTAACATCCTTTGACGTGTGAATATGCTACACTACATGCGTGATTGTTACTTCAGACGGCCCACTAAGTGAGAGTGTCGACAAAAGATTAACTGGTCTGAAAGAAACATGCGAGACTGAGACTGCTTCTCTCGTCTCTTGTCCTCCAATCATAAATGAAACTCAAAGATTGTTTTCGGAATGGAATGTTAATTAATTTGTCAACACTTGCTCAATTATAAACGTAAAATGCCTTTCAAAACTTTACACATTAGTCAAGATTTATCTAATTACGTCAATAGGTAAGGCACATCCTCCATTCCTTTTCCGGTGTTGATAACTTGCTTGGATAATAATTTTTTTTAAAAAGATTTTACGTTTTTTGTGAACGTATTTTTTAATTATTTTTTTTCACTTACATACATCAAATCGTTATCGTACATTTTCTATAAAAACTCCCAAAATAGCAAACCAAACGGTTTCTTGTTCTGGTATTGTCAAAGGGGGAAAAATGGCTCTTGGATTTACATAACCCGTTTGATGAATTATGTGAAATATAATTGGGTTGTGGAAAGTTATATGGATAATCCTGCATACTCCCTCCTTTTGACACCAGTATTATTCGTCAATATTGCTTGTCAGACATGATCGTTGAAAACCTGTCTGGGTGTCCACATCAACCTGCAAATTGAGCAGGGGAATTCAATTCCAAACTACTTGTCTATGACTTTAGCTCTTTGTGGAAATTTATCATCTTGGCACGAGACTTCTTCAGAAGTATATTACAATTCGGAAATTTTTTTGGAAAATTTGTCTTCAAACTTGATGTGTACGTTGAAGGGAGAAAAGAAATAAGAGGTATACACGGCACAATTTTGATGAAAAAATGCGGCTATTGCGTATCTAGTATTATGTTTGAATAGCATCGACGGAGACGGAGAAATGCTTAGATGAACATGATATATGTTACTGAAACTTTCTTTCGGGGGGCTTCAAACTTCAGATGAACAAGTAGAAAATGCTCAAACAACCAACTATTTCCACTTCCAGAGTAGAGTAGTTGGCCGTCGATAAAGTTTTAAAACTCTACTTGAGTGTAAATTAAGAGATTAAATCTTTTGACTTGTATTCTAATATCTAGACTTTTGTGGAAATATTTCGCCAGCAATACATAGACACCCGTCTAGACCTGTTTAGATATTCCTTTCCTTAGTGTAGAGTAGGAGTAGTTGTAACATAGATAGCCCTTCCTCTAATGTAGAGTATGAGTAGTTGTAATATAGAATCTATTGTGTCCGGTGGTGGTTTACCGGGTTCTCCTTGACCTGTTTAGATCCTCTTTCCTCTATTGTAGAGTAAGAGTAGTTGTAACATCAAATCTATCATGCCGACAAAAAAAAAAAAAGTAGAAAATGCTCAAACGCAATTTCCAGCCCGAAGCTGCTTGAAATCTTCAGCTGGGAGAAGACAGCATACGTATTTTAAACTGCAAAATTGAGGATGCAAAATGCATTGGAGAAGGGTGAAATGCTTAGCGGATTGACACTTCACATCTCGATGGTTATATTTAGGAGAAACTCGTACTAGTATTTTGTCCAAAGAATGGACAGGTAGAACAAAGTTGGTGGGGATCCCTCAACTTCACCATGGAGTTACGTGCGATAATCAAGACTTAGATAAAGCAAAATTGGACTTGCCCAAACCGAAGATAAATTAAATTACTCCACGATGGTAGGAGAATTACAAATGTAACGCACTAAAGCACCAATTTTTCATTTCCGTTAAGTGAAGTCCTATTAATGGAATAACCAATCAGTGTGTTTGGATACGAGATTATTTAGAATAATATTTTGAAAAAATACTATAACTATTCTTTTTTTTTAATGTGAAATAAAAGATTGTTATAAAATTTGTTTGTGATATAATAAAATTTTTTTAAATAAACCACTGTCCAAATAAACTAGGTAAAAGCATGTTTTTTTTCCTCCTCATTTGAAGAATGTAAGTTTGACCGTGTAATTTTGTTTGGACAAGAAAGGAAAGGAACAAGAAAAGAAGAGAATATAAAAGTTCAAAATGACATTCTTCTTACCTTTCGTCGTGACACACTACGTTTCATAGTTAGTCGCCATTTTACTTGTTGGCTTCGTTGTTGACGAAAATTTGTCATGTGGAGAAACTTGAAAACCTCTAATTTATTTTTAGTATCCTATTTTACCCCTCACCAAACAAAAACCCCCAAAGAAAGGGGGGAAAAACAGTAGTGTGATCCTAAATCCTTATCTGGTTTTTGGTTTTTCTATTTTCTTATAATCAGTTACGGAAATTTTCTGACAAGCTTGGTAGTGGATTAATCATGACGAAATACCAATGTTCGTAGCGTCGAAACGTCCTTTCGACGTGTATTTCAATCTTACATGTTTACCCGTTTTTCTTCTTCCTAGATTGTACTTCTAAACTAGTTTGCTAGCTTATTATCTTTGAGCCATTTACTACAAAATCTCTTCCAAATTCTGATTACTTTCAGAAAGAAATGATCAGATCAGATTGAAGCGGACCTAATCATTCTTCTCTAAACTTCTTCTAACACAATCAGCAGTGCTTTGGTTGTACACATAGTACGTGAAACATACATAGAGTGTTTTTTTTTTTGGGGTCAACCAATAATATAGGTTCACTAAGAAGAAAGCAAACTCCTCGAGTCAAAATAGAATTGTTGTTTAAACTCTCTTTTAAACTCCATTTGAATTCTTAATCAGTCTTGTGAAAGCAATCGCATACATTCAACGCAACGTGCAACTTCAAGCTTTGAACTTTCTTCAGTCAACAAGAAAAACAGTGGGAAAACAAAGAATAAAAAGAAAATGGATATGTCAATACTTCCTTACCAAACTTAAGGAGCAAGATTTGTCAACGATGGATTATGGTCTTATCTCCCACCGTTGCTCCTTGTAGCTTTCAGAGTGTATACCACATCCACATGTATGCAGCATTGACTCTGCGGCCTATATGTGCCGAGAGTTTTCAGGAACGTCATCTCCTAAACCTAAAGCCTTGACGCTTTGGAAAAAAAATAAGGAATGCGAAGTTGCTATAGATATTGCTGGAGTTTGAAGTCTTGACTACTGAAATATCGAGTTTCCTTGCACGACTTTAATTGAAGTCAACCATTTGATCCAGAACTTGAAATTGTTTACTGAGGAGTCAGTCAGGACGACTTTGAGTTTCACTCTTGACAGCATGCCGTTTACGTGTCCATGTTTCAACTGTGATATACTATAGTTGAAATTTGAGGTCTCACCTAATAAAGAAAAAAATTTTGTATTTAGGTGTAATTTTCGTTGACCTTGGGATTTTATCTTATATCTCAACGTCGCCGGCCTTCATAAATACACATCATGCATCTATCAAGAACAAGTGCTGATTGAGTTCAAAGATGAACGGCCTTGGGCCTTTTTTTTGTTGGGGGGCGGGGGGGGGTGTGGGCGGCGGCGAGAGAGAGAGAGAGAGAGAGACAGGAGCTGATGCACTAGGGTCCTAAATAAGGAGGGTCGCCCGGGGGCCTACACCATTGAAGAGGGGGATGAGGAAGCAAATGGTCCTATGACTAGTTGATAGTGTCTCCTCTCCCCTGGGTAAGTCTGGGGAAGGAATGGGACTTAATGTGCTTGTCATGTTGGTTGTCACCCTGGTTTTAGGCCTCTATGGTCCTTACCTTTGCCCTTTCAAGGTATGGGGTGGGGGCACTTAAACAAGGCTTTCACATGCCCTAATCACCCTTCTCCTACTACAAACCACGTGGTCCCCCTTCAATCATATTTTTCTTATCATTTTGAGGGGCTAAGAATCCAATATTCCCCCAAATTATAGCCCTTAATCCCCTATATAAAAAAGAAAATATTAATAATCTTTCCCAATATAAGTCAGTCAAGCGAAGGAGAGTTGGATTTCACGGTTTATATCCCCTTTCCTATATTAATCTTTCTAGAAACAGAAGACAACATTAGTTTGTAATAACCATGTCAGTCTAGAGTCGAGATAAGAATATGTGTTCATACGAAAAATAAACACAGGACCCTTCATCCAAAGGTAATGAACTTATTTCCTATTTAATCAACTATGAGAAATCTTTTGCCTATTATTATTAGCACAAAGATGTTCTTAGATGTACCCAACCTTGAAAATTACTATAAACAAAGTACCTATATATATATATATATATAGAATGTTTTTTTGGGTTGTGGGGAAGAAAAATGTGCAAATCAGAGCATGGGAACTTCTACATATACTTGTTAAGCGCTGTGAGCCGGTGGGGTGGTCCAGAAGCATTGTTGGTTGAATTAATTTTGTCAAGAGTGGAAATTTGATTGAAGTTTTGCTCTCTCTGATCGAAACACGATTTGAACAAGTTGCGTAGGAGGTTGGCTGCACGATTACCACTTCGTCCTCTGAGAGAAGATCATACGACGCCCAAAACCACGAAGCATGCGTTTTTCTCGTTCTACAATACAACTTAATGCACTTGAAATTTGGGCACAGGAGATCAGCAATTGTGATATCTGGAATATTCAAAACTAGGGTTGCAAACGAGTCGAGTCGAGCCGAATCGAATTTTGGATTTATCGAACCGAGCTCGACTTAATAACAGGTGGGCTCGAGTTCGAGCTCGAGCTCGACGAGCCAAGAAAATTGAGCTCGAGCTCGACTCGACCAAGGAAAAGCAAGACTTGAGCTCGACTCGACAAGGCTCGCGAGCTGTAGCTCGATTTCTGGTTCGCGAGCAGCTCGAATTGTCAGCTTGTAACGTAAATCGAATTTCTAACTCGTGAGCAGCTTGTTAGCTCGAGTTTCTAGAAATTAATCTAATAAAAATAACAAATACTTATTTTTCTTAATAAATAATAAAATATTAGGGATATATATGTAATTTTACTATTAAAATAAAAATAAAACATATATATATATACTCGGCTCGCAAGCTAATGAGCTTACTATTTTGAGCTCGAACTCGAATCGAGTTTTGACTCGAGTCGCTCGCGAGCAGTTCGATTCGTTTGCAGCCCTATTCAGAACTCAAAAGAGTTGGTCATTTTCTTGACAAAATCGAACGATTGCGTGGCAAACTGATCTGTAACATTTGTATAAAATTGAGTCCCGTAAAGATATCTCAGTATGGGCACCCGTGACAAATTTCATGTCAGGTGTAAAAAGATATAGACGGATGCCTCTTTTTTCGACCGCCTTGAAACTTTGTCTTCCACTCATGCATGTCATTTTATCAGCAGAATTTTCCACGACCGGGTGAAATTATATTGTTCGACCTGTCATTTCTTGCCCCAGAGTGAATCTTAACTTAATAGTTCAATCAATCAATCAATTAGGTCTCGCCGATTGAGAGACCAATTTTCATCATGTTTGGGTAGGACCATAGCAACCTTAGATGCAAGTATTAGAATAAGCTTATTTTGTTCTTTCAATTCGCTTCAAGAAGTGAAAACTTGTATGCCATGTCTCATGGGAGATGGGGTTTGGGCAAACCATCCAAATTCTTTTCCAGTTGAGACGATAACAGAAATCATTTCGACAGCCCACGAGTGGTTTATGTGCTTCCCAGTCCTTAACCGTTTAAAACAAAATGTTGGTGGAACATAATGGAATAGGAAACAATTAACTGCCCAATTTGAAATTGTTTTACATACATACATACTAATAAGTATTTAATAATGATTCACTCATTAAGAAAATGCATAAAATTTTCAAAGAATATGACATCTCCACCGTGCACCAGGCTAGAGTTAAATTTGGGCTCTCAAAGATTTATCTGCGAAAAACATACGAGATTGCAGATTATACTTTTGGAACGGAATCAAATCTCGGAAGCAAAATATTTAATCTCAATTTAAACTCATCATGTCTCTTTTTCTTTCTTTTTTTTCCCTCCCAATGCTCTTTCTGCCTTCCAACTACCAAATTTAGGTTCGAACTCTGAGCCTGATAACGGAGAGAACTCCCCTCACGTTCTCGCTCGGATATATTGAGCCAACCCTACTAATTAAACCAATCGTGTCTTAAATGAATTCATGACAAAAAGTCAAAATTTGGTACAATGGGACCCTTTTTCCAAACGAGTAAACCAATTTGCAGAGTCAAAATTGCTGGAAAAAAAAATCAAATGTACATATATTATGTATATCACAACCTTGTTAATTAAAATTTCTCTAAAAGTCCTCAAATTAATTCATTGTAACCTCCCGACTTTTTCACCGTCGGGATGTAGCAACGTTGCAGCGTCTCTCCAGCTCAAGTTCTTGAACTGCTCTGGGGTTACGGACACCATGATGTGCTTGCTATTCATTTTATTCATGTGGCTCGTAATTTGACCGGTCAGCGGTTCCGTCTCAAAAATGCAATGGTCTATGGTACGACTGGTGGCGGGGTTGGTGTGGAATGTGACTTTTTCGTCAAGCAACGTAGGGGAGTATCCAAATCCCGTATCCATCTAATTGTCAGAGTCAAAAAAAAAAAAAAAGAAATCAGACAATTGCTGAAACCACGATGGGCTGTCCCTCAACTTTTTCTTCTCTGAAGAATTCTTTCGTGCATACCCCAAAAAAGACATGAAAAAGGCCTCTAAATCTGGGAGCGCCAAGTCACCGCAGGTCACCTATGACCTACCATGATGCCAATATCTTTTCTTTTTTTCGTTGTTCGAAAGTTGTGGAATTATTGAGATCCCAGGTCACTTTTGATCACTTTTTGATTTTTACCTAAACGAGGCTGTCTTATGACTTCAATCGAACTCCGGAATGATTTTAAGTACGTATAATATTTTTTTACCCAAGTCTTAAATGTGATTATGATATAACCAGTAACCACCATCATCGCTCTAGCCTTTGAGTCGTAAATCAGCTGGCCAATACAAACGGCGCACTTAGGTTATTGGTGAGGGAACAATTTCCTCGGTCGAAAGTTTCCGGTTGGTGCGGTTTCTCGTTTTCTGTTTTTTCACCCCACATTGCATTCTTTTGTTACAGCCAATCTACCGTGCCCTTCTGGAACCTCGGTCAAGTTATTAGGAATCATCATATATAATTGTTGAAGTTACTATTTTTATACAACTCAAAACCAGGTGCCACATTTCCACCCTTGTTCGCAAATGTGAATTTATATCTTTTCTCCACACGCAATGGCACGGAGAGCTGTTATTTTCTCGTTGGCTGCTCCCCGGTATAGTTTTTAGTGGATAACGTGGATTGAGGGCAGAGGTTGACTCCTAAATGAAGTGGTAACTCAGGTTTTCGTATTAGCTTCAATTTTCTCCCCTCCTCTCGATATTTGTTCAGGTGGAGTTCTTCGTTAATAATAGACCATTAATATTCATCACAAATTTTAACGTCAAAATCGCGGTGATTAAATCAGGGAGTAATTCTTTTTTTTTTTTTTAATTTTGCGTCTATTGATATACGGGTGTAGACTGGAGACTGTACAAGGAGAGTGAGTGGCCGACATGGAAGTAAGAGATGGGCCATTGCAGTCGGGGAACATGTGGACCATGGCTTGGTTAAAGGTCCAATTTTGGGTGGGCTTTGTTTCCTCGTGTCATTATGTCCTGAGATTTGTGTCGGTCTGGCTTTAAGTTTCTCGGCAAATCACAAGCTTTTCTCTACATGTATCCGTCTAAAATCTAATACTTTTTACCATTTATCAAATTTTCATACGAACTTTTTTAGATTCCAACCAATTGAAATCACCTGAGTTTGGCGGAAATGGCATAATGTTTACCTCATAGAATCGGCACCAAATTCAAAGCGGATCTCTCTCTCTTGCCCCCTGTAGTAATTAAGAAGGAAAAACGTCAAGAAAGTAAATGAGTAAAACATTAAAAAAATATTTTTTAAAAAAAAAAATCCGAATAGATATGCCTGCTGGAGATTGTTGTACACTCACTTCCACTGATTTTGCTACGCATCTCTGACGCGGCGCAGTTGAAGTCTTGAAAGAGGATGTAATAAAGTTTTAGTAGCCCGAAAAGCGCGTGGATTTAGCACACATTGCGTGTTCGTACTCAAAAAAATTTTCATAAATGAGCAAAATCGGTGGAGAAACTAATGACAAGAAAGAAAAAAAAAACCCAGAAGATTTTTGAAAAGAAAGGGGGAGAAAAATGTTGGTCTATGCTGACCTTGGCAGCCAAAACTTCTATATATATGCATAGAGAATATGCAGATAGCAACATACCTGCCCAAAACCCACTCCATCGACGACTACTACTTTTCTCCTCCTTCCACTTTTCCACTGTGTCCCAATTCTCTTCTCTTTCGTCTCTCCTTTTTGCTGGCTACAGAATTTCCTGCTAGCTTTTGGCTGCTTCTTCTCTTTTTGCCTTTTGTGTTTCACACGATTTTTCGAGGCTAACTTTTCCAAACAAAACCAGAAATACAGAGTAATTAAAATGAAGCTGCTATCTAGGAAAGCCACGTGCAATTCTCACGGCCAAGATTCATCGTACTTCCTGGGATGGCAGGAGTATGAGAAGAACCCATACGATGAGGTTCGCAATCCGACAGGCATTATTCAGATGGGTCTTGCGGAGAGTCAGGTTTGTAAACAAAATATCTTTTCCCCCTTTTTCAACTCTTTTACTCCACATATGCATGTGATGGTTTTTTTTTTTTTTTTGGTGGTAAATTTCGGCTGTCATTCTTCTTTTATCTCATACTGTCAATATTACTTTTAGCAGCTCTCATTTGATCTGCTGGAGTCATGGCTGGCTGAAAATCCAGATGCCAGTGGCTTCACGAGAAACGGGGAGTCCATTTTCAGAGAACTAGCTCTTTTCCAAGATTATCACGGCCTTCCCGCTTTCAAGAAGGTTCGTTGTGCCTAAGAAAACGATAATTTATGCAGTACCGTCACAAATTTATTGAGTACTATGCTCAGCTGGCTCTATCTCTTATGGATGTTTAATGCAGGCGTTGGCCGAATTCATGGAAGAAATTAGAGGAAACAAAGTCACATTTGATCCCAGAAACCTAGTCCTAACTGCAGGAGCAACTTCGGCTAACGAGACCCTCGCGTTCTGCTTAGCTCAACCAGGCGAAGCATTCCTCCTCAACTCCATACTATCCAGGGTACGCACGTTCACATGCAGGGCCATGCTACCCAGTTTTTTTTTTTTTTTTTTTTTTTTGTACACGATATAACGGACACGGTATATATACACTCTTATATGAAATCACGTGCCGGACCGGGTCTAATGATGTAACCGCATGAATAGTGCAGATTTGATAGAGATCTCAAGTGGAGAACCGGAGTTGAAATCGTTCCAATTCAATGCACGAGCTCAAACGGCTTTCGAATTACCGAATCTGCCCTTGAGGATGCTTATCAACTTGCTCGCAAGCAGAATCTCAGAGTCAAGGGAGTCCTGGTCACTAACCCTTCGAATCCACTGGGAACGGCTCTGAGCCGTCAGGAATTAAACCTTCTAGTTAGCTTCATTTCTGCCAAGAATATTCATCTCATTAGCGACGAAATCTATTCTGGCACAGTTTTTAGCTCGCCAAGCTTCGTTAGTGTCATGGAGGTTTTACTAGAAAGAAATCTCGCCAACACTCAAGTTTGGAACAGAGTTCATTTAGTATATAGTCTTTCCAAAGATCTGGGACTTCCCGGTTTTCGAGTTGGAGCGATTTACTCCAACGACAACACAGTCGTAGCTGCAGCCACAAAAATGTCGAGCTTCGGATTAGTTTCTTCCCAGACTCAGTATTTGCTATCCGCCATGCTCGCCGACAAGAAATTCACGAAGCATTACATTTTTGAGAATCAAGTACGCCTTCAGAAGCGGCACGCAATGCTCGTTAGAGGACTGAAGAATGCTGGAATCAGCTGCCTTGATAGCAATGCCGGATTATTCTGCTGGGTGGATATGAGGCATCTTTTGACCTCCAAAAGTTTTGACGCGGAGATGGAGCTTTGGAAGAAGATAGTATATCAAGTCGGGCTTAACATCTCCCCGGGATCCTCATGCCACTGTGCCGAACCCGGCTGGTTTCGTGTGTGCTTCGCCAACATGTCGGAAGAAACGCTAGACCTGGCAATGCAAAGGATAAAGCATTTTGTGGTATCAACGGCCACCAAATCTTCCAACACCGTCGGAGTCATCACCTTTCCAGCAAGTATTCAGCGCGAAAGTCTCTCAGCAAATGGGTTTTTCGGTTATCGTTTCATCATGACGGTGAAAATGAACGATAGTCCTAGTGTGAACGCATCGAATAGTTGACTTTTTTTTTTTTACTATTATTCTTTGTTTCCCTCAATATTTAGATGCTGAGTGCCAAATTTTGTACTATTATTTCATGCAAAGAGAGTGCACTCGGTCCATGTGGATTAGAAGTGGTTAATTTCTGCTCTATTATTTTGTAAAATCTCATTTGTGAGGACTTCCACGATATCTTCTTGAATTGTTCAAACCGTCATTAATACAATAATGTACGTATCACATGATCAGATTCGGGATTACATATTTAATTGTATGTTCTTTGACGCCCTTTTTTTCTGCATGAGTTTTTCCTTTTTAGAAATAAGTATGCATGGCATTATCAAACTCAATATTGCAACGTCCTAAAAATTAAAACCCAAATGAACAGTATTAACTATTAAGTTAACATGCTACTGTAGAACTGTGTCAACTACTTAGAATGCATGTAATGCCTACACTTGATTACATTGGAATTTGGGAATGCTTCATGGTAGCGGCGGGATTACCGGCAAGATCCTGGTAGAATGATGCCGACATTAGACTTGCATTGGTCGGTTTCTTAAACAGATATATAACTGACATTTCCCCCCACCCCACCCCCCCAATGGGTTTTTTTTTTTTTTGAGAAATGGAATACTGTATAAGACGACGTTTTAGCCGTATGAGCAGCTTTCTTCATACGGGTCAGAAATGGAATGAGTCACAACAATGAATTCGTTCTCCACCTAGTGTAGCAACACCAGTCATTTATCTGGAATGAGATAGGAGCTTCGAAAACCCTAAGTTTTCTAACGCTTTTAATCTTTGACACAAAGATAAGAAAAAGGACTAAACACAAAGGAAAAGAAAAAAGTTTAAAAATAAAATGATCATCCATATAGCATCACTAACTACGTAATTGGTAGAGTTTCCTGCAAGAAATTTTCCATGTTTAAATCTTTTGAAATTTTGAATGTATTATTATTATTATTAAGAGAGGTGTGAGATTTAAAAATTGAGAGAGAGAGAGAGAAGAAAATTTTGAACACCTCTAAATTTTAGAGTTTCAATTCTAGCACTAGACTGAGAGTCCATTTGATTGGAGTTTTGGAAGTTTTTGTTAAAAAAAATGCTATAATGATATGACGTATGTGAGATAAAAAAATAATTTAAACATATTTGTTTTAAAAAATTTTCTTGAAAAGCTTGCAATCTAATGAGGACCTAAAGCACATCATGTACCCCATTTGTCCTTTAAAATGATAGACTTAGGCAATTGAAAATGAAATTATCAAATTTTCCTATAACTTTGGCTAGGTATACGGATTCTTTTTTCTCCTTCCAACTGCAATAATAACAAAGGGTAGTATTTTGAAAATTTTACTGTTATTTATTGATATGCTAGAAAAATTATCTAAAAATTTCTAAAGCCAAAGACTTTGGTGCTATTTCAATAACGCCATTGTCTTTCTAAAACCAACAAAGTGACATTTTCCTCATCCTATCGTTTGTTGTTGCATTTGTCAAAAAGACGGAGTAGCACTAACATACCAACTAGTTTAGTCATCCTAGGCTTTGATCATGGTACCTGCATGTGAAGCCTTGAATTATATCATTGTTTCCGCCGAATATTGCATGAGAAATTGGTCCATGTGAGGATTTTGGTGGCCAAGAAAAGAGTTAAAACATTACTGAGTAAAAATAACACTAGAATTTTGGTCCGTTTCCATGTTCTTCTTGACTACTAACATGTGGCCTCCAATCTGCTAGGTTTTGCTGTAGAATTCGGGAGAGCTGAGACGCTCCTTATGATTCTGGGGCTGTACTATTATATCAACTTTAGGTTACAGAATTGCTATTTTGGAGTATGATAATCCCACTCTGCATTCTTTCCCGTAGCGATGATTCCGGCTGCTCCTATCAAACGTCGAGAAATTTGCAGTTCCAAAGTAGAAACAAACCTCGTTGTATGATTATTTTGTGGTCATTTTGCGCTTTGAGGTGGAACACAAAAAGAATTTTTTCTGATTATGTATTTACTTACTTAAATGAGGGAGACATGTATAGTAAAATAGTTTACTAAAACCGGATACTAAGTCACACATGGAATTGTATACCCAAGTTCCAACTCTAATTTCATATTAAAAAATATGTCACATCTCAAAACTGATTGACAATCGCCCAAAATCTTATTTAATGTAGCTAAAATTTCTTGAGAAATTGATGTAGGCAAATTTTGTCTCTCAACACCATTTTTTGCCTCACCATGAGAACAAAACGTCAGCTTGCTCAGCCTCTAACCCTTCATACATAAAAAACTTCTGAGTGACTAAGTATTCAATATTGTATTACTTGGAGTAATTCCGACAAATAAAATTGTAAGTAACTTGTGCACACTTCAAACACGAATTATCCAAAACACTCATCAAGTAGTGAGATTGCATAAACTTTCGGAAAACCTAGCAAGATAGCATTATTAGAATTGGCAGCTAAACCATGCATTCACAAGTTTATGCTGTCCAAGACAATAAACTTTCTACAATAGTTTACAAACGAGCTATAAAAATTGACTGCGTAGCAAAGGTCGGAATTGAGATGCCTTTCTAATTTTAAGAGAATGAATATCACAAATTCCAAATTGGACTCACGAAGCTTAGTCCCTTCGGACCAAGCAATGCATTTATTCAGAAATTTTTGTTAAAAGTACAATGATTTGCAGGGGAAGCATGCTTTCTTGAACATGGTATTTACATAAAGATCCGACAGTGACCCTTAAAAACTTCCTGCGTATTGTAAAACTTTCTTTCTAATCGTAAGTAACAACAGGGAAAAGCTAAAACTTGGAAAAACTTTTCAAGACAGAACCTTGAACATCTTTCACCTTAGCTGATCCAAAGTCAATAAGCACGCAGTTGAATAGATTTGTTTGTATGTCGACATGGAAGACAATAGCAGACAGGAATATTTTTGACTGAGGCTATTGTTTCTGCAACCTAGACCACTCGGCAACGTATCGCTACTGTTAATATTCCGAATGACAAGCTATCGACTAAACCCTACCCCAAAGTCGAGCTGGCGACAAGAAATTTGTTGTTACACACTTACACATACGTATCGTGATCGCTAAAATTCTCAACCTTTACAGCAGTTACCTCTTATTGTTCAAATTAACATACTTGCATGTCATAATATTCAAGGATTCGATGGAAAAACCAAAGAAAAGAATCTTCCAAAATTCAACTGCGTACAACCTTGACCATGGGAGCAACGTTGGTTTATGAGTTGAAGGCAAGACAAGACCATTTATGTAAATGTGGGATGGAGTGTCATGTGGGTTTCACATGAAATCATCGATCAAAGCACATGGAGAGTAACAGAGAACATCTGCAGTTTTTTTTTTTTTTTTTTGAGAGAAAGCGTGTGAGTTAAAGAGTTGAAGGTAGGGTTTATCCGCGTCCTCTCAGCTATGGAGCCAGGTGAGCCTGTGTGAGGTGGTGCCATGGCTATTCCTTCATTCGTCGCTTGTGTCCTTAGCGATATCAATAACTCGCTATTAGTATTACTCACCAACATTGACGTGAACATGAATGGCCAATTGAACGTGACCCCTTGTCTCAGGAGTACGAAACCGTGCCCCACAGCCCATACCATGGATTTTTCAATAACACGGACCCTCGTCCATCTCGAACAGATTGTTCCAGTCTCAGTTTTTGTCTCGATTCTCAATGATTGAATGGACTGATGGACCTAAATTACTATTACTTAATTGATTTTATCAGCAAAATTGTAATCAAAAAGGGAAGAAGGGAAAAAAAAAAGGGTATCACCTGCTAAATAGGGTCTTCCCTTCAAATCTCCTCTTGCATTTTCTATTACAGTGGTGCTTCTATATGCATTGAGCACGAGGATATTTTGGTAGACCATGCATGGACTCTCATTGATATTAAATGATATGGTGCTTTTACCTCTGCAAATTAAGATGCATTCGGAAATGTAACAGCACTCGTGTAACAAAATATCAATGGATTGATCAACCATCTATTACTCTTGCAAGTGGCTTGTGTACTCTGGTGTTTTGCGGATTTTTTACATTTGCTCTTGCATGGGCGGTAAAAGTTGAGACTGAAGAATCTTGACATATTACTTACGCAATAAATATTAGCAAAAAGAGAAATGATCTGTATCACTTAAAATTTGTCAACTAAATAAGGGGAAAATAATCTCCCATGCGGACTGACGCGGAAGGATGATGCGGAATTTTCTCAATTTAAGTCATCCAACTCACTTAATTGATCTAACATCTTACTGTTTCTTTCTAAACCCTGGCTATTGCCCAGCCACCACCTCCAAGAAACAGGAAACTTTAAAAAAAAAAAAAAAAGGGCGGTGCACCTTATATAAAGACATGAAAAGGCATCATTGACTAATGACGGCAAACATCGGAGTGCATGGATATCAGCAATGCTATAGCATTCTTCACTCTTTCGATGGAGAAATTAAAGATTCTAGTTTATGCATGTTTTAACACGAATATATATCCTTCTACCAAGTCCCGACGGATCAGTTCCCCTAAGAAACAGAGAAGAAGGAAATTTTTTTTTTTAAAAAAAAAAAAGGGACACAGGAGGTAACATAATGCTTGACGAGGGAGTTAATTTCCACATTGTGCAGGCAACAATGTCGTCCGCATCCTGTGCTTAGGAGGGTAAATTGAAGGTCGGAAGTTTTCCCGTCCAGATCGGCTAAAATCAGTGACGGGGGATTTCCCTTGTCCAGGACGATAATTTCAATGTCATGTTGTCAACCATAAATTGGGCTTTGGACGAGTGTTTATTGTCAATGAAGACGTGCACATTACTCCTATATGATTGGGGTCCATTATAGCTCTCTATAGAAGTAGCCTACTATTTCAAATGTAGATGATCAAAATCTGGAAACACCCATGCATGTTTCTTTAAACATACAATAGAATAAAATCGGCTAGAAAGGTTACCATCAACTCTCAAGACGATTAGGAACCAAATATGAGTTGCAGTCTTTTTTTTTCTTTTAAGTTTAAATTTAGAGTTACATCGTCATTATATACACTATTATAGTTGAATGCATGATCAATATGTAAAATTTGTATTTTAAATTTAAATTTAAATTAATTATTATATATCAAACGGACGATGATAAATGTATACACTGTCGGTACATAAAATATTAATCTTAAATTTAACAGAAGCAGCTTTTAAGGAAAATGACTGACCATTGAACAGATAAATCACCAACGATAGTATGTTAAATTCCTAAAGCCCAAGTGACACTGAATGAGTCCATCAGGCAGATTTTCGGGCCTATGTCGTTTCGCAAATTTGGGCCAAGACTCCAAGTGTATTTCAACTGTTTGTAACCCAGTTTATCCATCACTGGCCCCGCTAAAATGGCCCAATCCAATGAGGATAGGGTAGTGCACCAGTGAAATTAAAGAATAGGAAATCAGTGAAATGAGAAGTTAATCTATTGGATTAACTTTTTATACACTGACAATGTAATAATATATTACGCTATTAGTTTTGGATGTATATTACATGTATATGATTTGAATTTTAAATTTAAATTTATAATATGTGGTGTAATCTAAACCTGTTAGTGTAAAAGAGAATTTTTAAAGTAAGTAATGATCACTTATCTTTTGGGTTACTAATTAAATGAGAATAAAATGCGGATTGAGAAAGTTTTTTTTTTCTTTTTTCTTTTCCAAGGTAATAATGATGATAGTTGAGAGTATAGTTGCTAGGTTCTCTCTAGCCTCCTATAAACTAAAAGTGTCAAAAGAGGTGATTCGGACATGTTGAGATACGTTTGGGCGGGACATAATGGATAGTTGATATAATTGAGTTAACTCATTTATACCCATTCAATAAATGGGTCAGAATGATCAACCCATTTATATGGTACATCCAATTACTCATTTATGACTCAGTTGAAATTCTAATTATTTTAAAAAAATTTCGCACGCTGTTTGATAAAAAATAATGATATTTTATTATTATTCAATTAATTCAAATTTATATGCTTAACACCCAATAAAAATTGAGTTTAAATATAAATTATTTTTAAATTGATATAAATGGATGAGTCAAATAAATCCACTATCCAGTAATTAAATGGGTTTAATTGAGTACTCATTTAAACCCATTCAAAATTTATTGCATATCCAAATTTACTTATTAGTGAACGGATTTGAATAAATCAACATAATTTGATTATAATTGACACCTCTGGTATAATATAAACTCAAAGGTCTGGATATTCTCAAGGCAATGGATGGATGCACTTTTGGCATCACTTTTTTAGACTTATTAGTTGATGATGATCTTTTAATTGATAAATTACTCATATTGTCAATCATCTCACTGTAAAGGAGTAGTATTATTTGTCGGGAAAGACTATCAAAAGACTCTTTGGGAAAGAGTAGGGCCAAGTTTACGGAAGAAGACAGAATCCGGGGGAGATGAACGCTTCGATGAGAGGAAGCGGGAGTCTAGCAAAATTGAGCACCAAACATCCAACTAAGACCCGACTACGGCTGCAGATCAAATATAACGTTTCAACAAGTCAAAAGGATGGCATTAATTTAACATTTACTTTAACAAAAGGGTGTTGAATTTATTGCGATTGTAGCACTATCTTTACATGTTGTTTACCAGTAAATGAAGTAGACGATTAATCAAGAGATACACACGAAGTTTTCAACGCGGAAAAATAGAAAAGTTGTCATTGGTAGGGCTGTAGGCCACCAACATAAAATTTCCACTCACTGTCTTTCCAGGGAAACCACACATTATTGACTCCTTTCGGGAGGACCTTTCTCATTTTGCGTCTGAATGTCACAAACTCTCCCTTGTGTTCTTCCAACCCTCCACCACCCCCAAGGCGCCGCCCCAAGAAAAAAAAATCCCAAAAATCACTTAAAAACTACTCCAGCACCTCCTGTTCAACTAATTGATATTATAAGCACATAAGAACACAAGATCTTTTTGTGTTAGCTGCATGCAAGAACTCGCAGTGGCAAAAATTAGGATAGATTTCAAGGATGCCCTAAATTGTGCGCTATACCATGTTGAGGAATAGGAAAACCTACCTGTAATGTGTCAAACAATACAAATACTACTACTAACTAAGAGAATTTTATGTATGTGTGCGAATTTCAAAAAGTTACCTGTGTGTTCGCGATGCTACTAGGTGTTCTAAATTATGGCACGTGAAACAATATACTAGTATCTGGTACAGGCACTTAGCAGATAAATTCAGCAAGACAAGACAGCTCTATTTACTGACCAAAACAAAAGAAAATAAAGGTTGTGGAAATTTGGGTATAGTTGTCTCTCTTTGAAGCTGAACCTTCTGGGGAAAGTTCCAATTTCCACCATAATCTTCGAGCTATCAACGCTTGTTGGCTACTGGCGGTGTTCGATAATTGCATCACAGACAGCTAAAACAAATGCTTTTTCTATTTTGGCAACACGAAGTTTTCGAATTAAGGGATCCCATTTCCACAAGCTGCAAAGGTGAAAAAGATCAATTTGGATACGGCATGAAAGACAGTCAAAATCCCTGTCCTCCATTAGTGAGATTTGAGGCTGTTGCGCTCTATGATAGGGGGTTTGTCGCGGGTCCTGAAATGACGATGATAGTAGGAACAAATTCGTCATCCGTAAATTCCAACTGTTGTCATCTGTTTTCCCTGGGGGATACACGATAAATCTGATGTTTAAGCAAACAATTGTAGTTGTTCATGTGGCAAATTAAATCAATGCGAGTTTCGGTAAAATCATAGAAATGTGCAGAGCTCTTTTAAGAAAAGAAAATTCAATGTAACTTAATTTTATTTTGGGAGTGTCCACATTTGATTTGGTCACATAGGGTCGAATAAATGAAACTATTAAAAAAAAGGGGGGCGGGGGGAAGGAAGATGAAAAAACCACAAAACCAACCACAACTGGTAATAGTAGTATTAGTAATTAGTTGAAACTTCTCCATTTTCTCCAACAAGTTTCAAACCTTGTGCCACTTATAAAATCGTCATCATAATCAAGATTTGTCAAAAATATAATCACTTGGGGAGACTTTGCTTGATATTAAAGATGTTGAAAACTCTGGCATCTACGAAAGTGCCATAGCTGTCCTTCCTATGAACTTCTCGATTATCAAGTCTTGAGACCCACAAGCAAAATGGTAATTACTTTGGTTTGCAGGATAACATAAGTTCTTCACTTAGTAATTCTAAACATAAACAAAGCTTAGGTAAAAGATATCAAAATACTTGTGATCAACTGATCTCATCATGAAATATTCTGCACTTGGATGTATAACATGTGGTAAGTGTTAACAGCATGTATGCGACCGCAATTTTTCTACCGCGTCATTTGTTCTAGAACCAACTCCAACGCCCAAAAACCATGCCGCCGTTTCTGTGATCTCATCATTGTCGGAAACAGTGAAATCTTGGGTTTTCCTTTTCTCAACATATATGCTTGGATGGAATGCCCAGTTTTGCCATGGAAAGCAGGCTGCAAACTGCTAAGTCGCCAAGTTGTTGTCCATCTGGTGGCGTCTGAATTCCATCCCCTTGTCGTCTTGCGGTCGTAGCCAGCAATGTATTTATATATTATTAAATGCTTAATATCGACAACGTAAAATTGAGCCGATAAATGATATGTCCCTCCGCCAGTTTTTATATACTACCATCCTTTAGCTCGATTGATTATAGTTTTCATGTTGATGAGATGATAGGTGAAGTGTGATGCAGGGTCAACAGTATTGTGCTTTTCCGGGTCTCCACCGAAACAGTAGAGAAATTAGCCAGGCAAATGTCAAATGAACGATCAGGATCAAGCTGGTACGTACTATGTGTTAAATAAGATAGAGAGAGAGAGAGAGAGATGGTGACAGTTAGCGTGAACGTTTGTGCGTGTCCGAGAGTGTGTTGTTTGGAGGTTTTATAGATGGAGACAGTCAAGATGAATGTCTGAATTATATGCATGATGATAGAGAGAGATTCTGGACTAAGAAAGACAATAAGAAAACTTCCCAAGTCTCCTCCTCTGGCATTCAAATTCCTCTATTATTTTATGCAGAAAGCAGTTTCATCTTTTCCCCATTCCTCCTTTTTTGAATTCCGGGGCTCATTCCATCCTATGTCTCTCCTTCTCCAGCTATTATATTCACCCCCCCCTTCCTCTAGCCTACCCAGCACTATATAATTACTTAAAAACGTACAGCTGCAACCATCACCAATAGTGGGAAGCCTTGCAACAAAAGATCATCAGAGCATATAATAATTTCTCTAGCATAGAACTGAATATGGGTAGAGCTCCTTGCTGTGACAAAGCCAACGTCAAGAGAGGACCGTGGTCGCCAGAAGAAGATGCAAAACTCAAAGCCTACATCGAACAGTACGGCACTGGCGGCAACTGGATTGCCTTACCACAGAAAATAGGTAATTGTGCTAATACTTTTTGAGTTTTGACTAATTCGTGCTCTCACTTTCCTTTTTCTTTTTAACAGAATAAAATGATTAAGAAAGAAAAAAAGTAAATTGATAACACTGGCCTAATTCTAAACGGATAATGTTTTTGAGCTAAAAAATGAGTTGGTAGCATGTTATAGGTCTAAGGAGATGTGGGAAGAGTTGTCGGCTCAGATGGTTGAATTATCTGCGGCCAAATATCAAGCATGGTGGATTTTCAGAGGAAGAGGATAGCATCATTTGCAGCCTCTATATGAATATCGGAAGCAGGTATTTTAACTTAACCAACAACCATTAAAAATATGGGGCTCGTCGTGATCTCCATATACTTTTCCTTCGCAATGTTTTTCTCATAAACTCAGAGATTGAAGGTGTCAAATTTGTTGCCATCTTCAAGGTGGTCTATTATCGCGGCACAGTTGCCTGGAAGGACAGACAATGATATCAAGAACTACTGGAATACAAAGCTGAAGAAAAAGTTGCTCGGCAAGCAACGTAAGGATCAAAGGACTCGAGCAGCCAGCTCTCTCAAGCAAGAAATGAATAGGAAAAAAGACAATTTCATGACTACAGAAGCCATACATGTGCTACACTCTCAGCAGCTGCAGCAACCACTGGCCTTTCCTGCAGTTATTCCACAGCAACAAGCACATGATGTGGAGGACCAGGCGGTCATCATAGCAGGAAAGTTGTCTGCCGATGATCAACAAGCAAATGGGAACAGCTTTAACAATCACAACAGTTTATACTCTTGTGACATTTCCTTTGGTGAAGGACAGGCATGTGAAAATCCCCTCAGCATGGCTTCATGCTCACAACAGTGTTCGCCAAGCAGCTATTATCCCATTCACGGGGTAATTGCAAACAGCAATATTCCATGCTATAGCAGCTACCCTTTTCATGAGCTTAATGGGATGGAATACATTAATAATTTCCATCAGTTGGATACTTTACAAAGTTTTTCGGGAACGGATACGGTTAATAGAAGCACAATCACCGGCACTTCACCTGAAAGTACGAGCTGGGGAGATACAAACTCTCTTGTTTATTCTCCTATCGTGTCCTGCTACGAAATCTGCCAACAACCTATCCAGCAAAGCTGCGCACTTGAAAAATCCAGCTGCTTCAGGATGCAACAAGAAACTGTACTTCAATAATAACAAAAAATATATTTATCTTGGCCACAGTCAAAGTGGAGGGGCTAGTGTTCCAGCATAATTCCCCTCTGAACTTGGATTCGTTAATTTTGTATTGCTTTATAACTTTGATATTGACTCAGCACGTAGAGAGACTCTTCATTGCTGCTAGAAATATGCACTTGTTTATTCTCTTCCATTTTTACCATTTATGTTCGGAATTAGACTTCTAGTTGATGGATAGATGCTGAATTAATACACTCCTCTCATACCTTTAACATTTACGTTTGGAATTACATTTGTTTGTTCTCTACATTATTAGGGCGGGTGAAAGTATATGCATCTTTCACAGAACACCTCAGAATCATCCATGAAAAGGCAGCACTGATTGTTGAAGTTAGAAAGGTGCTTTACAGTTTTTTGGCTACAAGTCAATGGCTTTAGCATGTAGGGTATCCAGAACTGGCGGCAAGCTCTTAGTGCTTTCTTGATTACTGTTTTTAAATAAGAGGAGCTGTTGCAGCACTTGGCACAACACCATATGATGTTAGTGGAATTAACAAAATTAAATTGCATGGAAATGACGAATCAGGGCTGATTTGTCGGCTGTAATGGTATCACATCAAGGAAGCCTATCCATATCGAGCATTTGTTCCATATTTTCCCCTTTTGGTTTTTTGCCATTTGGCATAATGGTTTTTATCGATACTAATAGCCACTTTTGAGTTTTATATGTTATTTTCAAACAGATTGTATCTTCCTATTTTGGACTACGGCTAGTGTATAGATTTCACGCAGTCGAAAAGAAACTTTTTTATTTTGTGCAACAAATTCAATACTCCATTCTATGCATGCCAAGATAAGATAAACTATATATCCCCAACTCAAACATTATCCCATGGTTAGTCTTACTGGTGTGCATATGATTGTTAATTGAGTAACACATGACATAATCAGTGGTATCGAATATATATATATATATAAAGAGAGAGTAAATAATTACGATACGTTTATTAATCCTTATATGCACTTTTTTTAATTTTGTTTAAATAGAAAAAAAGTGAAATTTAAAAAATTCGATGAACATAAGGGGATTAAAAAACTCAGAACCTCTACGTTCTCAGATTTCAATATTAACCACTATATTAACCACCAGACATTCTCGTATATACTTGAATCACTCTATACATGTACAATTAGCATAAACCTTGAGACCCTGGACCATTATACAGTACATATCTTGAAAATGAAATCATGAGCTCCAAAGACCATTTTGCTCAACTCCTTCGACTAAAAGTTCATGTATGTAAGGCTTTGTCCTTATTTCTCAATTTTAGAGGGATATCTTCACAAATTTCGTTAGATTTAATGTAAAGTTGGAGGCAAATTAATGCCGTACAATACAACGATATAGGATGTACATAAAAGAGCCCAAAAAATAGATGATAATGGTCTCAATTTTAGTGACGAGTATTGGTGATATAAACTACATTAATTTTTCTTTTCTCCTTTCTTTAGTGCTCATCTAGTTATTTATATATTTCCCGATGAAGAATTATTAGTTGGGGAACCAAAATGCACCTTTTCTATGCTTAATTCAGTTTGATCTGGTAAAAAGAATTCTAGAAACATGTTGTTTCATTTGTCTAACTAATTCCCGTCTTATAAAAGTGCAGGCTTGGCTATGGAATACCAGACAACCAGTAACCTCATCGGAAATTAATTAGGGTAACGAAGTAACCGAACCACTAATAATAAAGGAAAATTTTGGTTTCAGGATATTTAAGAACGAGATATTTGACATTAATAGATCAAGAAAATAAACTAAAAAGAGATGAAACAGGGGTTGTGGGACACAGTGAGGAACATACACATCGAGTGGCATCAATATGAGTAGAATATGAAGTCAAAAAAGCAGATAAAGGGGGCTGTGGCACAAAGCTTAAAAAGGTTGACCATTTCATCGTGAATTGGCTATTAATTCTAGCATGATAGTCTTCTAAGTTTTGAGTTACTATATATTCTAATCCAATGCAAAGAAATAACTCAAAACAATGAAAATGGATCCATCTCTGTCTTAAGAACAAGTGTACTTGTTCTTGCTATTCAAAATGCGTTGTGTACTTTGATCATTGATGCTGATAGATACCGGAAACGAATCATTTTTGTACAGGACTCCGACGTCGGCGCAACTCAAAATGTCAAAACTGGCACTGTTATTATTATTTTCTTCTTTTTTTTTTCCTTTTGAGAAAGGGTCAGCAGTTTGTCGATCGATTTCAGTGATACCTAGCTAAGCTGTGCTCTATAATTAATCACGTGATGGTGTCATTGAGGCAGCCATGGAATTAAGGTCGACCAACCAAAATCACTCCCAATAAATGTAAATAGAAACAGATAAAATTTAACCAAAATTGACGTCAAATCATTGCCAAAATCTTTGTCGACCAAATGAGCAGCTAGTTAAGGTCGGCTGCTCATAAGTCATTTGGGTCTTCGGTTAATAATAATAACAATAATAATAAAGGGGTTTTGGTTGCCAGTCAAGCTGAGAAAAAACTAGCTAATTAATTAATCTTTTTTTCTTTTTGGACAAAGATGGCGGTTGGGAACGTGGCGATCGTTGCGGCGCCACATCCTGCCTGGTGCTGATGCTTGTGACATGCTCACTTGTTTTTTTGGAGAAAGATGGTGGTTCTTTCCTCTTGCAATCACTCGCTTACATTTTTCATTTTTTTCTTTCAGTCGGTGTTTACTGCAGCGGATAAATTACTTCCTGAATCATGAGAAAAAAGCTGCCTGAAATCGGTCGGCAATCAAGCAGGAACATTTCCATTAAAGGTACACTAGTTTCCTACCCTTTGACGGCCTTTAAAGTGCTTCTCTTGACAACACAAATGAAAGCAAATTGGCCCTGCGGTAATAAATAGTTAAGAGGGAAAACAAATTCGTCTCCTGAAAAATGTAAAACCAATTTCTTGTTTGGAGTTCTGAACTCTGTCCCCATCAAGGTAATCATTCCCAGCCTTTGCAGGCATTGCCGCACGCATTCAACCAACCCTTTTGGGTTCAAGGGAGCTTTGATTTATAGAAATCTAGAAGGGCTGTTACCAAATACGGTATCTTAATGGAGAAGCACATTTATACAACTAGCCACCTTAAGAGTTCCATACTCTTCGCTTTATATATATATATAATGCAACAATATCTCAAATAACCCTCTGCTTTCTTACTAAAATCATGAGTCCATGGAATAACGGATAATTAGTATGTTCACCTAATAATGATAACAATAATAATAATAATAATAAAGTGTATAAAAATAGAGACAGTTTTTTTTTTTTTTTAAATTCAAGTACAAAAGCGGAAGGGAAAAGGGGAAAAATGGATGTTTGAGAATCGAATCAGGACGTTATGATTATGAAGTTAATGCTCCTCTCAACTGAGTTGGATCTTGGGAATTGGTTTCTAATCCTACATTAGTGCAACTGGGCTGGCACAAAATATAGGATATGGTTCACTTCTACTGACCGGTGACTACTGAGAATGTCGAAGATGGTGTGCTGTTCATGTCATTTGGTTTCCGAAAAACTTGGCAAAGTCAGAACCAGTGTGAATTGGGCATGGAAGATGCAAAGGAAAGACTGATGAGATTGAAGTGGAGGAGATTAGAAGACGAGAGCACTAAAATTCCCGTGTATGGAGCACAACATTAAAGAATGAAGGGAAATGGAATTATTAACATGAAATGGCTAACGAGTGTCTTCGGGTCACTCTTTAAAATAGTTTTAAGTATTAATTTTTTTTTCTAATTCGGGAAAGTATCTAAATGTAGAAGAAAAATAAATATGAATGTGTGTATTTAGATAGCGAATTAAGTGTTGTAATGAGTAGGCTGTATGAAAAAAAACCCCAAACTGAAAAAATAAGTATGAAATTTTATCCCCGTGATTGAGGCATTAAGATCGTGACAACCACTCCAAACATCACTTTCTCCCATATCTTTACTCCTTTATACCAAATCAAAAAGTATAATATGCTTTTGGATAAAAGATCCTTTTTTATATATATTTATTTATTTTGGACCAAATTCGAAGAGTCATACCCAGGTCTTTATATTACATGACCTCCTCACACGAGTTTTCCGGACGGAACTAAGACAGGGAAAACAGGGGGAGGAGAATTTTTTATTATTATTATTTATAAATGTGCATTGGGATCTTTTTTGTCCCCCACAAATCAAATTCCTGCCAAATTTAAAATAGATCTCCACAAATAACGTAATATAACTTTCCGCGGAGGATGGTAAAGCAGGTTGTAATTTGGTCACTGTCAAATCAACGACAACAGTCATAGCAAGTTGGGATTGGTTATTAGTACTAAACTAGCCACTAATTATTGTTTAATTCTCTCAAGTTACTAGTCATTTGGCTTTCGTAGCGAGTAATTAAATGACAAACTTATTGGAATTTGTTCAGATTATTCCGGTTATTTGTAGAGAAAGTATGAACAACTTGGGATTATTTTCCTAATGGTTTTGTAGGTTTTTCAAATTACTACTCAAATTTGGTTACTAGTAGCCAACCAAGTGACAACTAACCTGGGCTCTATCCATCTCAAATTTGGTATTATAATCTTAAATTTTCAAAGTTACTAGTAACTTTCCTCAGCTTTACTAATAATTTAGGCTATTAGTAGTCTTCCAAATTATGAAATCACAACTGGTAACTAAGCTTTGATTGCTAATAACCCTTTTTTTTTTTTAACTTTTAATTGAGTATGATTTCAGCAGGGCCCTTTCGGCATATTTTCTAACGCCTCCTTTTTTTGTTTCAATGCGACGATGCCTGCTAATCCTGCTTTTTTTTTTTTGACAAGAGGCCTCGAGTAATCCTCTCCGTTAACTTTACCGGGTCCGGGGCCTCTACAGATGCAGGGCCAACCAGCCCCTGCGTTGAATGGCCCACAGCAACGAATTTTGAAATCAGTGACCCAGATCAAGACGGGCCCCTCCAACCTGATCATGGGCCAATCACCTGGACCAGCCCCTCACCCAAGTTTGCTTCTCATGTGTCAAATCTCGAGGATTTGTAGCCTTCGCCGCAATTGACAAAGCAACAATACACAGAAGCCAGCAGGAGCGGCCGAAAAGCAAAGAATTTAACAATCCTTCTTGGTAACCAGTATTGTATTTTGTTAAAAGCTGATGACTAAAATGCAGTATTTTCGCAGTAACTTCCTTCAGCATTATCCAACATAAAGGAACACTATCTGGATTCTATATTACACACTGAAATTCGTCTTTAAACAAAGATATGTGAAAGCTAGTTCATAAGTTTTCACAATAAAAAATGTAGACTAAGATTGTCCTTACCATGAACAGTAGTATCCTTGAGCAAAAATCACTAACCAAGGGTTACTTAAGCTCAACGATCCAATCCATTTTATCCTCCGAGATTCCCATCTGCAAACTTGTTAGAGCAGAATACAATTGTTGCGAAACACGACCAACACCATCTGCTCCGTAGGTCACCCTGCACAGTAAAGTAAGGAGGTGCCTTAGGGAACGCAAATATTTTGGAGTAAAATAGTGGAATAATGAAAGGACGGGAAAAAATAACATCTCCTGCTCACAAAAATTATCGACAAATGGGGCGATATGTACCACGTGCTAAATGACTAAAAACAGGATAATAGACAATGGGAATGCTACTGGTAGAAAAGAAGTGAGTGATAGCGGACAAAATGAGTAACCTCCTAAAATGCCCCTTTCCAATCATACCCTCATTTTGTCATCCTACCAGACCACTCCTATTTTAGTTCTCAGCACCATCTCCCTACTATGTCTCTCAAATCGCATACTTAAAGATATGAACACATGCATAATCATAAATAAATACTTGAGAAAATCATCATTAAGTAACATCTTTGAAGTGAAAAACAAAGGTAAAACAATTTCTCATGGATTTATGCATTGTGGCAAGCTTAGTGGTGATGATGCTTTGCCCGTACAGAGCATATTAAAAACCGTTCAAGTGAAGACAATTGGGTTTGCAACAGGGTTTGCTTAATCCTTGATTGTGAGGGTTTGGTGCAAGGCTTGTATTGTTGGTGATGAGAAAAATGTAACTACTGTTTTTTTCCAGCTTTTCAAGGCACAATACAGGTGCATTATCATGAAAGAGGAACAAGAATTTGGGAGGATCACACGATCAGGAAGTGGAAAATAAGGCAGGAAGAGAGTCTAGGGTGTTGTTTTAGCTTTTCAAAGTAGAGGCTGATAGTGGCTAGAAAGAGGAAGGCAGATAACTTGCCATGAATGCAGCAATGGTTTTGCAATTGAATTTTCTGCCTTTGCCTTTCTCTGAAGATGTGGATGTTGACCATAGCAGAACGTATAATTAGTACGGTAACACACAGACGAAGGTACATGTGAACCACAAAAACTATTAAGTAACACCGATAGTTACCTTTTACCCTGATGAGTTATGCTTCCAACAGGAGACACGACAACCGCTGTTCCTGTGCAGAATACTTCATCTGCATCAAGCAATTCATCCACACTGACTGACCGTTCCTCAACCTACATATATTAGCAAATAAGCTTTCAATAGCTTACAGCAGCTGTATTGAAAATCCATGAGTCTATCAGCAGCAAAGAACTCCAGCTCAGCAAGGGACATCAATGGGAAATTATGGAAAGAAATAAACAGGAACTAGTGTTGTTTTCGATAAAAAAGAAACCGCAACAGAATGTTTTGTCATACACGTTTCTATCAAGCTATAGTTTTAACGCTTGGGAAATGTTCTAATGTTTTTATTAGCTGTAGATCAAGCTGGAATATGAGTATAATGCCAAATCACTGACTAATCAGACTCATGAATTGGCTTGATCTGCAAATTGCAGAAAAAAGCTAGCATAATAGTCTCCACAGTGCCAGAGGTTACCTGGAAGCCTTGGCTAAGAGCAACATCAAGTATGCTCTTTCGTGTAATGCCAGGTAGGATAGTTCCTTTTATTGCAGGAGTTGAAATGACATTTCCCTATAGGAAGAGAATTTGAATAGTATCAATATGTATCACTAAAAAAGGTTCCTTGGTAAAAGGTTCACATATTATCCTGGTCATGTAATTAAATAATTGTTACGTGTTTTTTGGAAATGTACAAAACCGGTTCTATTTGTCCCATCATGAATCAAGAAAGGCCACAAGGTAATATGCATCTGACCATGAACAGTGTACCTTCACAAGAAAAACATTGCAAGAGGAGACCTCTTCTAGATATCTCTTATGAACGCTGTCAAGGTAGAGAACATCAGAATAGCCTTTGGCTTTTGCAGCACTCTGGGCCTTTAGGACCTACAAATTGCAAGCCAGAAGATCCTAAAGGTTTTAGCAATTTCTAGGCTAATCAAACACACAACATCCTGCTCCACTCTTTTAGTGAAAAGGAAGAATGTGGTTCTACAGGTAATACAGCTTGCTGCTATCAAAATTACACCTTATTGACAGAACGAATAACAAAAATACCAGAACCAGGAGAGTAGCTTACCGCAGCATAATTCCCGATAGTCTTGACACCTCCAGTACCGCCTGGAATTGCACGATGCATGTCAGTCTCAACTATCAAGTTTATTGGTGCCAAACCTTCCTGGGAATAAATTAAACGTAAAACCATAGGGAGGTTAACAAATCCACCAATAAAAAAGTTAACACAGACCTCAACTAGGATATTTGCAAATACAAGTAAATAGGAATAGCCAGTGTTATAATTTGATTACCTGAAAAGCAAATTTAAATCATTCTTGAGACAAAAGACTACCATGGTAGATCAGTTAACTGGCGTAATATAGTCAAGTTGACTAACATAATATGAAAAGCTGGCTTTTGTTTCCAATCTGTCCTATTAGTTCGCCATCCAACCCACTATCCATTTAGAAACCATATTCTTGTAACTTTTTTATTACCCTACATTCATGTTACTTGTATCTACCTATTATTATTGCCTTTTTAGAAGTGAATATTATGTAGTTCTCAAAAGATATCATCAGCTTTCCAATTACAACTAATTCTGCATTGAGATGTTTAAGAAAAAATCCATCTTGACATTCACATTCTTCTTTGTTACACTATACTATAGTCATGTTTTGTCTCAGTTACTTAAAAGTGAGTCCCACAAATATTGCATTTTTTTGCCTATATTATAGGTATAGTGATCAACAAATTGTTCGATATCATTCAAGAGCTTCTGGTTACTTCTCCCTGCCAGTCTCAGCAGAAACTGCCAGGGATGTCAGCTTGAAAGCAATATAAAGTGCCAAAAATCACCATAGCAAATGCATAATAGCCAACGGACAAAAAGTGATACCTTAAAATAGTTGCCTACAGGTGATACATATATTAGAAATGTATACTCTGGAGCTGGTGCCAGACCAAGAACAGCGCCACTCCCCATCAGCAATGGTCTGATGTACAAGGAACCTTTACCAGGTGGAGGAATCTGGAAAGAGGCGGAGCAACAAGCAAAGAATTAACATGAGAGACACAAGAGCTAGCCATGGAGAAAGGTTACATGCCACATTACCCATCTTTTATTAGCCAAAACAGTGACTTTTACAGCTTCCACAAACTGTTCAACAGTTGGTGAAGGCATGCACATACGTTCTGCACCCATCCGCAACCGCAAAGCATTCTCCTCAGGACGGAAAAGTAAAATTTTGCCATCATGTTTTCTATATGCCTTTAGACCTTCAAATAAACCCTACAAACAAATTACAATAAAACATCCTCTATACACTTCAAAGCATGTGAACAAAACAACCAGATCTTGAACAAAGAACAAAGTCTATAAACTGTCTAAAAATTTAAAAGGAAAATGAAAAACACGCTAGGCACTGTTTACGCTACAGAAAAACTATGGAATTAAACAAAAAACAGTAGTAGACATTATAAAGTTATATTAAACTCGTTCATGCAACAACGATAAAGCTCTTAAAGGATTACCTGTCCGTAGTTTAAGATACCAGCTGATGGGCTCAACTCAATGTTCCCAAAACGCTGTAATTCGCCTTTTGTAAAGTTTTCACCTTGAGAACATTTCATGACGTACATATAATCAGTAGACATGAAGCCAAAGCCGAGGTTGTCCCAGTCGATGTCAGCTAATTCAGTGGTCACATTGCTGTAATTGAAAAAATTCAACATCACTAAAATTGATTTTTCAGCACTCAAAATGAAAGCGTATGAATGAAGGTTCACTTGTAAGATGTTATCACAGACTAAACCTCAACAAAAGCAAGGAAAAATCTCCTGATCATCATTCACGCATCACATGTTTTTTTTTAATTTCAATCATCCAAACACACTCTCACTAGCTTATCAACTCGTACTTCTGGATCACAGTGATGGTGTGCTCAAAATCAGATTTAACATCCACTCCATCTCAATAATCAAAAGCCAAACATTCTGATGAAGGAGTAGGATTCTAATGTTATCGGTCGGCAAAACTTCACATCTGCTTCTCGATGGACTTTAATTGTAGAAATATTGAATCTTTAAAAGTAAGGAATGACATGCAGTAAGAAACAAATTGTGTCTTGCCAAAGTTTCTAGGTCCAACTTAACAGCACATCTTGAAGATTAAGCAGCACAACTAATTCTGACCAAAAAAAAAAGAGGAACAGCGTACCTTGTGGGAGAGGCCACGCGCGAAGTAGTACCATTATTGTTACTGGTAGTACGCAATGCAAAATGTGATTGCTTTTGCAGCTGCATTTCATAATAAATATACTATCAATTAGTCAAAACTCCCATGCAAAAACAAGCAAAAAAAAACTAGCATAGCATAAATAAAGGGGGCAAACCCAAAAAAGGGCTAAAAATCTGCATCGATTAATTACAGGGGGTTCATTTTGATTAGAAAGACAATGCTCTGATGATGATACCTTGAGAGGTAGGGGGAAAAGGTGTGTTTTTTCAGTGAAGAAAGGAGGGAGAAGCTTAAGAGCGCTTCTTGATGGCCCCAATAGTTGATTTGGGGAATTGGGTGAAGCCCTGCAAAAACTGCGCAGTTTTCCATTTCCTTCCCACTCCCTCGCTCTCTTTCCTTCGAGTCTCTCTCTCTCTCTCTCTCTGGTTTTCTTGGGTCGTCCTTGACCAAAATGCTGCTCGGGAGATGGAGGCTTATAGTACCAATTTGTCTACAGGCAGTAATAAATACGTACTTTGAATAGTTATCAGGTATGTGATAATAAATACGTAATTTGGTTATCACGTATGAGATCTTTTGTCAGTTTTATTTAGGGTATTTGGTTTCCGTTTCAGGTTCATTAGCTTCTTTTTCCTTCCCTTGGCCTGCGTCGTTGCCGCTGGCGGCCGTGTTATATTTTATTTAATCAAAGTCATCCATTTGTCTTGACACATTGTACACAATAAAAACTCTTAACAGGTTAATTGGGGACTGTTTGGCTTTTCCTACTGCATGGGTGGTGGCAGCCCTATCATGGAACTTCCGTCTACCTAACAATCACCTCTTTATTCTTGACACGTTTTTTACTCGATTTTTTATCTTTTATTTCATGTAATCACATCATAAAAATTATTACAGTAATTATTTTACATAATAATTCAAATAACCTCCTATCCGAACACTCCCCTGTTTACATACCAAAACACTATTACTATCAAAACTGTGAGATAAAAAGGTGTATTGGAAATTGTAATGGTGATGTCAGCAAATATATTTGGCCAAATAATCATCTGTCCAAACACACTATTTATTAAGTGTGTTTATATTGCCTTCTCATATTCGATGAAGAGAACAACATTTATTTTAAGTTTAGAAATAAGAAATACTATAGCACTACTTCTTGAGTTGATTAATAAAGCAGCTGTGATAATATAGGAAAATATTTTTCTAGACTTGAAATAGGTTTTACACTAATCTCGCATCATCTTCTACTCTCTCGAAAGAAAGACAACATGGCCTAGTTAAAAAAGTAGTGGCAGTTTTTTCCCCCTCCCTACGAGATTTAGTTAAAGAATAGTAGGTGTTTGGTCATCTTTTTGAACTCCCAAGAACAAAAAGGCATTTAAAAATCATGTAGCAAGAAAATGACGTCATTTTATGTGGAAATTTTTTTTCCCCTGACAAACTGGGGGAAAGATCAAGTCCACTCTTTTGTAAGTCAAACATTAATCGGCCAAACAGCCGCCCAGTGCTCTCCCACTTCTGAGTGATCTAAATTACTGGGAGAAAAAACACTAGCGGTACATGCGATGAACTTTCTTTTTTGGCCGGTGAAGGTTTTTATGCGATGGTCCACGAAGGCTTAATTTTCTAGTGTCAGCATGCATACAACGTATTTACTTGCACATACGCATATGAAGAAAAAGATTGACGAGTTCAACCAACAATCACAGCCCTATATGACTCAGGGCAAGTACTTGGAATTTCTAACCTGCATTGATTTATTTCCTCCACAGAGCTGAGTTTTGTACTAAATCACAGCTGCGGGGCTGCCTGATGATTAAGGAGTCCGGTCTAGTTCCCAAGGATGACCCATAACCAACTACATATAAATACTTTGTATACCTTGGGAACAGAATATATGCTCCCAACTAACTCCTTAATTAATGGCAGCAGGCTGTGAACAGCAAAATAAATTTACAAAAGGCAGCAAATCCATAAAAAGAGGGCGAGGAAAATATAAACTATACTACTGTGCAATGAGGCATCCGATTCTCAGATATCAAATATTGTAAAAACTAAACACCACGAAATACCAAGGACCCCAGAGTTCCAAGACGGTTAAATCCACATCTAAGCACCACATACTTCTCACTTGCATGTCTACATTACCAGCACAAGCACACTCTGGTACAAAGTTATGAGCTAAAAACCTGCACAACTATACTAAAAACCTTCCTTTCAGCCAAGGAATGCTATCAACACCTATTAACATCACCCACCTAACAAAAGCACGCATGATTAAAAGCTCACATAAGGTAGCATTTACAAGATTAGTCAGCTTAGAAGACCAATAACAGGCCACGTTAAAAGAGCCCCCAGTATCAAGTCGCTTATCCTGACCATTTTGGTGCAGACCTGAAAGTAAAAACTACGCTGTCAAGAATAATGTCTGCATAGGAAAAAGGGAGAAGGTTGTGGAAAAAGAGGGGGGACATACCTCCATGGATAGCTATCTCCAAGAACCAAGCTATATAAATGCAGCAAGAAGAATTTGCTTGTTTTTCTACCTCACCACTCTAGCTTCAGTCTCAAGGTTTATATTGTCATTGCTCTTTAGCCCATTATTGTTATCAAGTATATCGTCACTTTCTTGGGGCACAAACTCCTGCAGATACAAACATTCAAGATTGCCAATGAGTTGAACAAGAAAGAGAATGATAAAAAAAACGAGCATTGAACATTGACAAGTTAGTCTATCTGATTCTAGAAGAAACAACAAACATACCAGGTTCACAGCAACTGAGAGTTAGTAGGTATAGTACATTATCACACGTAATTCCAAAAACAGTTGAGGTTGGAAGTTGAACTAGATATATCTACCAAGTTGATTCTTATAAAGCTAAAAAGGGGGGAAAATCAAGAATGCAACAAGAAAAATTAAAAAATATCCACACTACATGATGGTAAGGCATATAAATAGCGAGATATGAAGACCAATCACAATCTATTCTGCGCGCTCATTCAATAAATGTCCAACTAAAATATTTCCCATCTTTAGAAGCTCAAAGCTAATAGCTGAAAGTCATATTTATACAAATTGCAATGCAATTCAAGTGGCATCAAATGAGCTTGGAATCCGTGGTCAAGCATTAAGCTTAAGATGAACAATAGATTTCACAGTTCTCCAGTTAGCAGCAGTAGTTACCTGTACTGCAACATAATAAGACATCTAACATGAGCAAAACCAACTACATTTGCATCTAGTACAAGTAATTCATCAAGACTATTTAAAATTGTTGAGCTCCACTTAAGTAACAAAGGCCACAAGATTGGACAATCATTGTTTTGAAATGGTAAAAAAATAGAATATTTATTCCACGAGTATGTTCAACAAAAAGATATAAAAGCCATCTACTACCCATATATTGACAAGACGAATCAACTTGTGATGACAGAAGTGAGACCAAAACAAAAAATTGTGGAATTGCCAACACCAATTTAAATCAGGAATGCAATCATGATTATAGCTACCAGCTATATGTGGCAGTCTATAATTTCAAATTTTTTTTAAAGATCAACAAGAATTCACCTAAAGAACCACAAACAACGATGACAAGACAAGGTGTTCTATTACCTGACTATCCCCACTAGCTCTTCCAACATCTACTGAGGTTACTTCCCGAATCGTTATGATTTTATCTATATATACAGTGGTCTCCTCGGCACCAACAGGAGTTTGATTAATTGGTTTTGCAGCATTCACAGCCTCTGCAGCATTTGCTTCTTTTGATAATGCACTATATGTAAACAACCCAGTCAAAATGCAACAGAAACAAATAATGTCAACACACAGGCATAATCAAACTACTTTTTGGGGGTTGGTAAGTACCTTGGAGAAAAACTGTCCAAAGCAACATCTTTCTCTTGCCTTCTCTTTTTGCTACTTGGAGTTTGCTCAAGCAGTGTATCAGCACAGCGCTTAAGCCAAGACAAAGGAGCAGAGAGAGCAGACGGTCCAGTATCTGATCGACCTGAATTGTGCGCAGTACCATTTGATGAATCTATTTTATTCTTTGCCGGCACCTTCCGTGGAGTGATACGATCTGGAATGACTTTTAAGTCCTCCAATTTCTTCAATTCCTCAATCCGAGCAAGAATCTCTCCCCTATCTGCATGCAGTAGTTCTCTCTGTTTTTCCAATTTCTCTCTCTGCAACTTAAGTTCTTCTATAGAACGATTTAGCTCAGCCCATTCCTCATCTCGTTTTTCACGGTCCAATTGGATCTCCTTTTTTTCAGCATCCAGTCTTTTCATTTCTGAGTTAACAAATTCCATTTCCTTCTGCACAGTTTCTTTAAGAGAAGCAATCTCCTGAAGTTCTTTCTTCTTTTCTTCATCAAAAACTTCCATTCTTTCCTTGAGATGACTTTCTATCTCTTCACGCCTCTTTTCAACACGGTTCACAAGTTCATTTTTCTGCACTTCAATGTCTCGCAAAATCTCTGTACGTTCTTTTTGAATTTTGTTGAACCACTCAGACCTTTCACACTCTAACTCGCTCATGAAGGTTTGACGATCACAAGAAAGAGACTCAAGATCATGTTTATACTGATCACGTATTGCATCCTTCTCCAATTTGAGGTTGTTGCGCTCATCCTTAAGAAACTTGTAAATGGCTAACCTCTCTTCAGCAACACGTTCTTCTTCTTTTCTGAGCTCACCTCTTTTCTCATCAATTAATTCCCATTCAGTCTCAAACTTTGCTTTCTCTGCTTTCAGCTGATCTGCTTCAGCCTCAAGCTCCAGCTTCTGTGCTGTGATCATGTCAATCTCGTCCTTCAATCTTTTTTCTAGAACCAGTAAATCATTTGTTTCACTTGTCATTGCCTCCATTTTCTCTTCAGCATAACATATTTGTTTCTTTTTCTCCTCCAAAGAATCCAAAGACTTTTGGAGGTCAAGCTTTATTTGGTTGATCTCTTCTTTATCTTTCTCCAGCAGGGACTTAGTCAACTCCACCTCTCCCTCAGCAGCAACAAGGTTTTTTTCTTTTTCTTCAAGTGAATGAAGCCTTTCTTCCAAATCTTTCTCCTTTTCCACAATTGCTTTTGCTTGAATCTCTAAATCATGCTCTTTATCCTTCACAAGCTCCTCCTTTTGCTTCATATCAATTTCCCTCAACTCCCAAGTCCGCCTCTTGGATTCAATTTCTTCTTCCACCAATTTGCGTGTCATTTCCATCTCTGCCTCAAAAGCGGACTTTTGTACATTCCATGCAGCTTCACGATCATCTACTGTTTGTTGAACCCCATCCTACATAATGCATCCAGAAGCAAGTTTAAGCGGAATTTTACCCAATGAACAAACATCTTGCTAAGTTTCTGTTCTTATAATAACTTACAAACTCTTTGTTAGCTAATTTCCCTTGTAGAATAAGCAGCTCTTCCTCTTTCTTTGTAAGTTCACACTCCTTGCTGATAACAGCCTGTAGGGACATAAAATTGGAAAAAAAGAATATTGACAAAACCTTTTAGAAGCACGGAATTAATCAGGAAACTTTGACAACAAACCTCCTCTCTTGCTGACAAGGACGTTTGTAAAAGATCCAAATCTTGTTTTTTCTCAAAAAGAACTTTGCGCTCGTTCTCTACATCCAACTTTGAAGCTTCCAATTGCTTCTCAAGCCTAGTTAATTCTTGAGATCTGTTAAAAACGTACTCCTCCCTTTGGTTAAGTAAAGATTGCCCATCAAGCAATCTGTCTTGAGACTGCTGCAAAACTTTCTGCCTTTCACGTAAAGATTGCCTCTCGGAGTGGATTTCATTCTCTTTGTTGTCACACCTAGAATGTAAGAAAAAGACGAACTCATGATTTAATCACCCTCAATACATTCAAATTCCAGAAGCTGAAATGTAAGTTAGAATTACAGTTTGCTTAAAATATTTCACAATAGGGTACTTCAATATATGCTGACTTCCGACCAATAATTAAATTAAGACCAGAACAGAGACTAGAGATAATGAAATACATGGCACACATGCATGAAAAGAATTGCTACAATTAACTCAACTGCTCAGATTACTTCACAGTAAAATGCCAGGCACGGAGCATCTAGTAATACATTAGCATGACAGAACAGACATACATAAGGACCTGGAAAATATCACCACCAACCGCAAAAAAAAGGGGAACAAAGAAAGAATAAAAGCAATGTCTTTCCTTTTAGATACAAGAGACCAATATGATTCAGAAGAATTACTCAGATTTGAACGACAAGATCCGCCTTCTAAGGTCATCTTCACGTTCTTCAACTTCACGTAGCTTTCTTTCAGCAGCTCGGTGATATCGACTAGCTTCTGCTTCCAATGATTCTGCTGCACAGAGTTTTGCCTGAACCTCAGTTAATTTCTTCTGAGCATCCTCTGTCACACTTCGTGCTTCAGCCAATTTACTCTCAGCTGCAACTTTTGCCTCAGCAGACTCTGCTCTCATCTCATGCAGTGCTTTCTCAATCTACAACAACAGAAAGTCAAGAACAAACAAGCAAAATACAGTGACACATGGAAAAAGAAGGAACTTTGAACATTCATACATTTGCAACACATTCTTTCTCAACACCAAGAGCTTTCTTAAGAGCATCTTCTCGCTTCTTTGCTTCGGCCAAATCAGACGCACGTGCAGCCTGTTCACGCTTATAGTTCAACTCAGCAGCATCAGCAGCAGCTTTCAATTGATCATACTTTGAGACCCACTCTTTTCTTTCCAAGAGGATAAGACCCATATGATGTTCAATGTCGTATTTCTGAAAATCAAACGACAGATTCTGTCAAATTGATGAGTAACAGTACTTCAAGACCCTAGACAAAATCCTTGCTTTTTCCCCCATAGATCCCCCACTTTTCTCCGCCTTTGGGACGGAATACCAAGAGAAAAGAAAAAAGAAATTTGATTTTGGTCATAAATGTTCAGGAAGACTTAGTTACAAATAGTAATAACAACCATTTAACTTCGTGTCCTACAGCATTTCCCTGTCTTCACATAATTCTGTGTAAAACAACCAAAGAGTTACAAATTTGATTATCCATTAATAGAAAACAGTAAATTTCAAGAATCCCCAATTGGAGAATCAGCATATTTAATTAAAATCAATCAACTTCCTTCTAAGTTATCAACAACCAGAGAAGAATCGGCAAGTAAAATCACAGTATTCCCTAACAATAACTACAAAGTCAGAAATTCTTGATTATGGAAAGTGCAGAAAGGGTATAAGAAGGGGAAAAAATGCAAAAAGAAGTAAACTGATTTAAAAAGGGGGGAAAAACCTCAGCTTCAAGGCGGGCAATATTGGCGATAAGAGCAGCCTTGTCCCTCCGTTTGATAGACTCTTCATCGAAACCAGCCTCTTTAAGTCGCTTCCATATGGCTTCATCAGTCAACGGCGTCCTGAAAACTCTACCACCAGAATCCGGCACAGTAAACGGCGTCATCAGAGTAGTCACCTGAGTCTTTGGTGTCAGTGCTAATCTCTCTGACAGAGGACTCGCCATCCTCTCTGAACAATAATAAATTTAAAAAAAAGAAAAAGAAAAAGAAAAAAGGAATGGATAAAAAAGATAAAACCCCTAGCTTGTTTTTTCCCCTAAATTTATTTCTGCTGAAGTCGTCAACAACTTAAATGCAGATCAAAGTTGGGTTCTCGAGCAAGAACTGGGTGGTGAAGACCCACGAAAAATGCCCTCTACTTGCTTTTTACCCCCCTTTGTTTTATGCCTTTTTCTTTCCGTCTCTGTAGCGGCGAGTGGTGGTGGACAACTGGGGCCTCAGTTGCTCTGAGTTGGAAACTGGAATGGAATTAATATGATTTGATTTGAATCGGCAGCAAAGGAAGAAAGAGGGCTTCGTTTCCAGGTAATGGTAGTACAACTGCTGAAATAGAGAATAACCCAGTAAGTAATTAGAAGAAGAAATGATGAGGTTTAGCGAGGGTTTCTTTTCATTATTATTATAAGTATTCTTTTAAGTTTTCATTACCGAAAATCAAACGTCTGGGCCTTGAAATTCAAAACTTAAAATGGGTGTTAATATGCAAATCTCTTCTGCTTAAAACTAATTGTGGTTGGAATCTAAGTGATTAAATTAATTGCTCGAGTCTTACGGTGGAAGCTGAAGAAAGAAAAGGGAAGTCCTACGGAAGGTCAGCTGTCAAGGACTAACTATGACTAGCAGAATAAATTGTGCGCTACTCCTAAGTGCCTGTCAAAGCTTTTGGGTTAATTACAAATAATCTCCTTAAGCTATAGTCTGATTCTCGTTTTGTTCATTGACCATTTTTGATACTTCACCCACCAAACTATCATTTTGAAAGGCATTATTAAAATAATTATAATAATAATAAAACTATATAAAGTGCTGTAAAATTGATGAATTTCAATTTTCAAACCACAACTTAAAGAATTAAGGGTTACAAAATGCAGAAATGTTTGGATTGTAAATTATTACACCTTATTTACACAAATTAACTTGCTTGCATCGTCAACATATTTTCCAATTACTTTTTCATCTCACATACACCATATCAAAAAAGTATAACAGTAATTTTTTTTCACAAAATTATCTCAAATAATTTACTATCCAAGCACGATTAAAACCCTTTTTTAAAACCTTTTCATCCCTTTCCCCACCCCCAAATTGCCAGACAGAACAGCCATTCCCTGACCATTGGACAGAAGACAAGGATTGAGCTCCATTTTAATCTCACTATGTAGAGTCTACATCTATATCCCAAAAAGTGCAACAAGTACAATTCCTTTGTTTTTTTTTTTTTTTGCCTTCAATCCAAATGGGGCCTCTTCTTTGTTTTTTTTAAAAATTTTAATACTCTATGATTATTTTTTTATCCATTACTCATCAAAGAAGTACAAGGCTTTGGAGTGAAGAAAATAGGAAGAAGATAAGAGAAACAGAAGGAAGAAAAAAGAGTAAACACGAAAAATCAAAAGCAAGTTTATTGAGGGACAATTTTGTCTCATAGAGAGTAAAACCACACAATTCAAAGGTTGGGATTAAAGTGAAAATTAGGTTATACCTTAAGAAGATTTATTCTGATTGACCTAAAACTTTTCCTTTTTTTTTGTTGGGGTTTTCCTGAGCACTCCTTTTTTTTCTTTTTTCTTTTTTTAACCATGGCTAAGCCATACACGTGGTGAGAGTGAGACCACCCCTTGTAAATTTCACTTTTGTGAAGGGGTAAGAAAATTCAACCAAAAAACAACCAGAGTGGAGATTGATTTCTGTTTGATAGAAAAACCATCATCATGAACGAAAGCACGACACTTGAAACTATAAGGCCTTGTTTGGATTGCTGTTTTCCGTCGAAAAATTACGTCGTTTTCCGTGATCACATTTCCCTATTACCTTTTTCCCTCACATATATCAAATCGCTACAGTATTTTTTTCATGAAAAATCATGAAAAATGCAATCCAAACACAACCTAAGTCACTTACAGATTCTTATGAATTGCCTATAAACACAATCCTCACATTGGTACTTACAGATTCTTATGAATCGCCTATAAACACAATCCTCGCATTGGTAGTTTGATACTCCTTAATCATATGTTTGTAACCTCATGGCTAATGCAGTCCTGACTAAACGCATTAGTAAAGGAAATAAAAACGCAAAATCAAAGCGCAACTCTTCGATTGTACTAAATTCTCTAACTAGTACATTTCATCGGAGTTAATTCATGTTTCAACCGGAAGCCGGTGGCATTTGTCTGATAACAGTAGGAGCAACGAGCTTTAGAATTGGAGACTGCGAGACGAACAAAACCAGAGACCTTAATCATTACGCCGCGAATGTTGCCCTTTTGTTATCGTAGTACTCCTGTAACCATTTCGTGATCAGCTTCACTTCAGATTCCCGTTGGTCCACTAACCAATCGGGATCCTCATCGGTTGCTGCGCGTAAATCTAAGTGATGAGCACCTGAGACACCGACAAAACGGTTCATCAGCCGATTGAAGCATTTACACTGGCTTCTTGTAATTGCTAAACCACAGCAACATAATCAAATTTATGCTCTTTCATGCATGAGGGAAATAGAAGCTGACTTTGCTGGGACTTGAATGGAGTAATATGGCAGGTATAACCCTGGTAAGATTAAAGGAGCACTGACCCTAAGTTTTGGAGGTTTGTGTAAAGTTTTAATACACAAAAGTATAATCTTTAGGTTCTTGGGGGAGCACATAACCTGATATCCTTGGTTATATAACACATACTATTAGTTTTAATTAACTCAATTACTTCAAGATATTGAATATTCATCGCTGAATACAAATACCCGAATTAACACTAGTGGTCAAAGACAAGCCCATATATGGCATGTACATATCGGTACAAGGAAGAGAATATAAATTAACAGGCTTGCTGACAAGTAGAGAATGAATGCAATGGCGACGAGCAGAAGAGCTATTTAACCGGTAAGGCATGGACGACTGGTAATGGACATGACGAAGCAATGAAAGCCTTTTACTCTATATCACTAGCTTTGGCATGAATCACCTGATATTTAATCCTAGCAACTCTAAATTGTAAATGAAGGTTTATAGTGTTATTTCTATGAATATTGCACTTTCTAACGTAGATTAAAGAAAATATCTTTTTTTTTATTGCTCTTTTCAGAATTGACAAAGTGGAATTTTTCAAACTGGAATTCGGTTTCTGTAAATCAATTTCACAGAATTCAAATAAACAGATCTTAGACTGCAGTGATGCAGGGTATGATTTGGATGAGAAGACAGAATTCAAGATCAGTTGAGCATGTGATCTTATTGATCAGAGTGAAAACATGTGGCATAAAATTAGTTCAAAGTTGCTACTATGAGACCAGAAAGATAGAAAAACTTGCCTTTTTCTGTAACAAGTGCAACAATAGTTTCTGAAACATCCTCCAGAACACTGCAGCACATACATTTCAGTCAAACGTTGGTGAATGAATGCTCCATGATATTATAGATTCATAGTAAACTAAGAGGTCACCTGCCGCCACTCCATGGATCTAATAGGCCGTTTGAGAAAATGATGTTACTACCAAATTTTTTCAGAACATTTTTGAAATCCTGAGCAACAAGAAAGAAGCAAATTTATTAGACCAGAAAAGCTAAAATTTGGCATCATGCTCGCCTCCATGGACGGGTACAAAGAACAAGATTCCATTTATGATTTAGAAGGTTGCAAAGCTGAATAATCAGTAGATAAGTAGGATGTAAGAATATGTTTAGCCTCTGGTTGCTGCAGTATATGGTCAATAGATATCAGCTAAATTTAAATTATGCATATTTTGGGTAACAGGCACTGTTTAGGTGCTAGACAAGATTGATGCAACTTTTAGCTCAGATATGATTTAAATTAAAGATATGCCCTAGAATCTTTTTAATACATGCTGCAAGACTTCATGCTCCATGATAAAAATGGCAAGTCATAATTCAGAAGGAAGTCACCCATCAGAGAATGATGGGCCCAGTAACGGTGCCAAATTGAACATATTCTCCAGAAACAACAAAATCGGAACCAATATGCAGGGAACATTTAAGTAAGACATAAAATAGCTAATATAGATATAATCCCTGAAGGACATCAAGACACTTGGTATCGTTTTCTCTATCTCCAAAACCCACAGCTTCCGTGATGAGAAAGATATTCTTTTCTATATTTTGTTTGAGCTTATAATAGAACTCGGATTCTATATAGAAACTTTTACAACTTGCATACATTTCACTCTCCACCAGCAACCACACTCTTAGCTTCCTTCCCCCCTTCCTCTACTTCTTTTTTGCTTGCCAAGTTACAAGACAGCCGTGTTAAAGCCTCACTATTTTCAACCACATTTACATCTTTCTACAAATCAATAAATGGTTTCCAAGCTGCATGAAGATTCAAAAGTCAACAAATTTAGCTCAAGAAAATCATTTGTAATGAATAGCCTTCTAACAGATCACTGAAAAGTTGAAGATGCTCTTCTCAAGGAAGTTAAAGAAAGACAGGACAAAAAGAGAAGCAAGTAGATCATCCAGCAACTTAGTTAAAGCATTATTCATGTACATGTCCACCAAATTCAGTAGAAATCCATGTAGGCCTTGGCTTGACATTATAATCCTTCAGACATCGTTCCTCATCATCAGCATAATTATACTCAAATTCTGGAAACATGCTCGTGTTTTTGCTACTAGCAAATGGCATAACCATTTCAGTACAAGCCTGCAAATGTAGAAATACACCAAGAATATCAACATAGTGGTATCCCTTGGAGCATGCATATATTTATTTCGCCAGTAAAAATGCAAGAAATCTTTTTTGTCAAAATTGACACCTGCCAATCCCACCCAATCATGCCATGGGGGTCGTCATCCAGGTTAAAGCAATCAACGGTTCCAGTGTAATTATAGTAGACATTAACTCCTTCATATACACGCTGCAGGGTGCTTGTCCCATCAGGACAACTGTCAATCCTTCTGCATAGCTGAAAAAGAAGAAAAACAGTTGCATAACAAGGCCCTGTGACTAATAAGCGCTAGACAAGTTATCATTTAAGAGATATCTAGAACCAGAGGCATCAATCCAAATTCAAGCCAGACAAGATAACATAAGGAAAAACATCAAACCACATTGCCAACAGTTTATAGGACATAGCTCATTTAAATGCTAGGGAAAGGATATACATCCAGAGAAGAACACCTTGTCTTTTTCTCAACTTCAGGTGATAACCACCTCAGTTACTAAAAGACGATATTATAATCAGGGTAGTTTTCAAGAAACTTTAGCTAGAAAAGTTTCTAGGAAATTAGGACTAAAAAATCTCGTCCATAAGAGACAAGCAAACTTGATAATTGTGACACATGTAGCTCCTGCCAGGCTATAAAAAACATCCAACCCAATCAAAAGATTCAGTCCCAAAAAGAACCTCTTTTATTGGATTCCCAGGCAAAGGCATCAAGAAGTCAGCAGGATATGGATAGTCAGCCATTGCCAAATAACTATAAGCAGAGTCGAGCCAATCAGAAAGATCTTCACTGCTATCCAGCTTCCTGACCAATTATTTCAATTGGGTCAGGAGACTTGAGAAGAATGTTATCAAGAATGTTATCTATTTGATGACAAAATTACAGTGACATGCTCTTACCGACAGAAATGAAAAGCCTTTGTCAGCTGGTTAAGTCCATCATTTTCTTCTCCCTTTGATGCAATTATATCCCAAGACTCTTTGATTGTGTTGAAGCAGCTAATACTCTCGCGCTATGGATGTAAATACGCAATTGACATCAGGTTTAAAGTGCAGTACAAAATCACACATCATAATACAAACCAGGTACACAAGCAACTTAAAACATACTCTAAAATCATTAGAGACTATGTCATAGTAAGTTTCAGGAGGCACAATATCTTCAAACTGAAGAACTGGTGCTGAGGAAGCCAATGCCCCAATAGCAATATGAGGATACTTTAGCCGCATCCATGCTGCTAGCACTGCATCATGTGCCATTATATTCAATGCTGATAAATATATCATCAAAACATAGAGATACGAGATGCAAACTGATACCGTCACTCACTTCCTCCATACGATCCACCAAATAAGACTACAGGGCAAGCTTGAGCAGAAAGATTCCGTTTAAGCTTAGTGATCAAAACAGCATAATCAGCAAGCGCTTGCTCAGCTGTTAAATATGACAATGTACTCGCGTTCTTGTATGCAATCTCCCGACTTCCATATGGCATTGACTCCCCGTAGTACCGGTGCTGCCAATCAAAATTCTCAATCTAATTAGGCAAATGCACGAGACAAGGACAAAAACCTAACCACCCCCTCCCCCTTCCCAACCTAATACATTTACATCACTCAAACTAAAGTGGTCTCTTTAACATTTACGTCCCACTAAACTGGCTTTTACCAGTACATTCAACCATTATTGCACCCAAATGACACGAGTCTTGTACAGAATTAGAGGGCAATGTTCAACTTTGATTTATGGTATAAAGCATTTACCTTTTTCATTTTTTGTTTAAATTGATCAAAGTACCCTTCTAATCTGTATTATGAGAAAAATGGTCTTTGTTGAATCCTACAAAGTAGTTCGTAGAAGTATAATCAATCTAACCTCTGGAAAAATGATCATGGCGCCGAAGCGGGGGGCAATTTCCCAAACAAAGCCAGTGTTGGCAGCGAACCATTCAATATTGCCTTCATTGCCGCAGTAGAAGAAGATGGGGCCGAGACGGGAAGGCCCCAGCCAGTGCTGAGTATTGATCAAGTATTTCTGGCGGAAAGATGGGAGGTCGGCGAAGCTGAAGTGGTCAAGCCGCTGCTCAAAGTATCGGGTCTCGTATTTTTGGTCCGTCGGTTGGTGGAGGTGGGAGAATTTACCGAGAAAGCGAGGGGCATGTTTGGAAGATCGAGGGGGATAAGAGTTAGCTGAGGAGGAGAGGGACAGAAGGATTAGGAAAGAGAGCACGAGAGGGAATGGTGGAGTGGCCATTATCTTAGTTGACAACCTCCTTCAGGCCATAGTCAGGGGAAGTGGGTGGTGGTACGAGTGATAAAGAGCAGTGTAGGTACTGCTGTTAGATTTTCTGTGTACAGTTTCCGTCTCCGGCGACTTTGGAAACACAAGTCAACAAACTAGTACTACACTGTAGTACACTTCGTAATGTATTGTTTAACAGAGGTCGAACCGTAGAAGAAGTCTCGGAGGTCATATGACACTTGTAACAACTCACGTATCTGACATTACGTGGTTTCATTAATCAAACTCTACTTTGAAATCCATTTAGTTATTTATCTCTGAGACTATTACTAAACCCAGTCAGTGCATCAATAATCCAATCGATAAGAAATCACATCAAATAAAAATTTATAAACTCTAAATTCATAATCATAATTATTCTCAATCCTCTCAGCATTCGATATTTTCTGTTACTCTATACACTTTTTTTTAATTTGAATATTTGTGATTGACTTGAAATTTTAGAAAATCACTCTCAAATAATTGGTGATTTACTTGAAATGGAATTCTAAAAAATTACTTCACCTATTATGAAAAAAAAAATTATTTGTAGATATCAAATTTGTTACAATTATCAAATTTTTAGGGTGAAATCCGATAAGAGGACTGCTCAAGGGGGCTGAGGAACGGATGTGCATTGACGGAGGAGTGGAGTGGATTATACAGTTGCAAGAGCGGAGTTTGAAACTTGTTCACACACCTAAAAAAACAATAAGGAAAAAATTATGAATGGGAAATTACTAGCAAAAATTATTTTAAAAAATAATTATAAGACAATTGCACCTCTAGTATCGGCATCAATGTATAAGTGACAAATAGGACATACTCAACCCCAATATAAATAAAATTATAAGCCTGATTTAATAGCGAAGTTGTCAATCATCATAAATCCGCATAATTTTTTTAGTGTATCTCCAATGGATTGCACTGGGTTTTTTTTATTGGGCCTGACTTCTATGGACGCTTTTTAAGAAAAGGTTGTCTACACATATTGTAGCCGTCCACGGCCCTATGGCCCCTATCCTGCATAGTGTGCGAGACCAGTTATTCTGACAAAGACGAAGATGAGATGGCAAGATGAACAATTTGGACAATTGTTTGCAGTTTGAAGATTTGACCTCACGGTGGACAGTGAGGCCCAGTCCCAAATTTTTTTGTTCCTACCCCAAAGTTTCATACAATTCGGCTTTTGCCTTCCTGAGCCTTTTAAACTAATGGACCCATAGGAGATCCTTGCCAAAGCGTTCTTCTTCACCGTGGTTGATGGGATTTTTGCTGAATAACATAACAAAAACACGCACCAGAATAAATAACACTTACTTAGAAATAAAAGAAAAGCTAAATGCTAAATCTCTTACAATATTTTGAGTTGTTTTGAAAACTTCTAACCAGGCATGCTATTATTTTGATTATTTTTTCACACAGACGCCGACGCAGTCGCATCTGTCGTGCATGAACAATTAAGACATTCCTTACATGCTCTAAAAAGAAAATATAACTGGAAAGGAAAATCTCTTCAGTTCTGAGGAATTTAAGCTTAGAATGAATTGCTTGGTTTTTTATTTAAAAAAAAAAAAAAAAAAAAGCGAAAGGCTTGTTTTTGTCAGGCTTGATGGTCATTCTACGCCAACACCCCAACTTATGGCATTTTTGAAAGTTTTTGAACTTTTTTCCTTTCAGTAAGCAAGTTCAATAACGTTGATTGATGATCAAACTTTAAAAAAAAAAAAAAAAAAAAAAACTTTTTCCCTTTTTTTTAATGATGGAATTTGACTCCATAATTACCACATAACCTTTTTTCATGGTTAAGAAACTGACGTTCTTCTTCGAGAAATTATAGGTAATGTTGATCAAGCTGAACAGAGGAGAGTATCCTTCAAAATTTGTTCCTCCAAGCGTAAAACCAGTTAAAGAAAATATTCACGAGCATTTAGATGGAAGCCCATATATAATTAAGTTGTCCGACAAATTTAGCCCACAGTAATTAGTAGAATATTGTACTTAGTGGATAGCCTCTGCTGGTCAAAATGCTTTTGATTGTAACCAGTACTTAACTACGGAGGTAGTATTTGTAAAATCATTTGGTGGTATCTTTGAAGGTCTAAGCCATTAATGATTACCGATGACCACGCCTGATTGAACTTAACACATCATTCAACCAATAAGCCGATTCCATTTCGCGTAAAAGACAGTGGAGAGAGAACCCTTTGGAAGGCAAAATTGTCAATTTTCTTGTTACTTTGGGCGTCCAACTGGGGGACCCGTATGCCATAACTTTGTGCCACACAAATAAAAGAACCGGCAAAAGCCTTGAACTGTTTCTGCCCCTTACCCCCAACCACCAAGTCAAATTTGGCCATGATCCCCTGTGAAGTTGGTTTTCCGTAGGACCCCCTTCTTAGTCCTTGCTACTTGCTTCATGGATACATGCCTTTTCTTCTCTCTCTCTCTCTCCATCTAAATGCGAGGAAAAAATGAGGAAAATCAGGTACTAGTTTTACCAACGGAGACTCAAGAGGAAGGGGGACTTTTTGTTTTGCTGCTGGGGTGGGGAGGTGGGGTTGGTTGGGGTTTGTCCCAGTCCGAGTCTTTCTCTCAAAGCTTTCCCTGCATTTTAAGTTTTAAACGCAAGCAATGATGCTTCCCATCTGAAAGCTTAATCGACTCCACCAAAAAGTCTAGCGGGTGGGGGCGCCCTAAGGCCTTGCTTTAGTAAAAGTCGGTGCATTTGATAATGCTCTCTTTCCCGTTTCATTAAAATTCAAAGCTGCTAGTAGCCTAGTACTCATGTGCAGTTCAATTCTATCATGCTTTCTCTGACTAGGAAGACGGGTCCTTTTGTCCAAATCCAGTGACAAATCGTACCCTTGTCTCTTTTGGGCTTTTACCTTTTTGTTAAATACAGCACCATTTTGTGGAATTTTGCGGATGAAATGTGGAATTTGGAAATTTCCAATAGGTGCGGAATCAATAATAAAATCATACTATGAATTTGGGTATTGCTCATCAATCATCACCGTTGAACAACAAATATATGAATTTTGTACGCTATGACAATGTCCTTCGTACTTTAAGAAATCTAGTACATACAAAATTAAGAAAATTCACTTTCCTCATTTTGTACCTATAATTTAAATTTGTTTAATATATAGTCCCTTTTATTATCAAAAAAAAAAAAAAAGAACAACAAAGACATGTATACATCTTCTTATGTGCCTCTATATCTATAGCGTTTATTTTCTTCTTTCTGATGTGTATTACACACCAGCAATCAGATGAGAAGTTGTAGAAAATTACTACTAACTAAAATCAAGCTATACATTTTTCGTGAATACATTTCCCAATCACCTTTTTACTTCACATATATCAAATCGTTACAATAATTTTTCTACACAAAAATATAGAAAAATGCAATCCAAACACAACCTTAGTCTGTATTACTACTAGACTTTTTGTTGGAGGCTGCTGGAAGTATGTACCATGCATCATATATCGATCCATTCCCATGTCTACTTGACAGAGAGCACATTTTTCTAGTCACAGGCTGATCAATTCCTAGCTCTGACCTGTGAATCGAAAATTTTGAAGTCTGACTTGGAAACTGAAGTACTAATTGTCAAGCGAGGAACAAATCTCTTTTTCTTTTTCTTCTTTATATATATATATATATACACACACATAGGCAAGGGCTAAAATTCAAAACTTCTAGTTAGAGTCCGACTACATTATTAGTTTTGGCATCCGATGCCTAAAAGAAAGAGATGAAGCGACAGGGATTAAAATTCAAATCCACTTTATTGGTCAGTAGAAAAAGGAAAGGACGAATACATAGACGTCATGATGGACGTAAGTGAGTTAAGGGGGCTGGCTGTAAATCTCGGACGTGATGGACAAAAATTAGTTTGGATGATTTATTTGAGATAATTATTGTAGTATTTTTTATAATGTAATGCATGTGAAATAAAAAGTGATTGAAAAGATAAAAAAATAATTAAAATTTATGAAGTAAATTATTTTTTCTGAACTAAGCCAATCCAAAACAAATCCAGCGTTGGTAAATTTAAAAACTCTTTTTACTATTTCTGGCGAGGAGAGTTGCCAACAAGGTAAAAAAGTGGGATCCACAGGTAAACGCAAATTATTTTGGACTTCTTCTAACTTGTTGTATCAACGTTGGTCGGCTGGCCGTAAAGACAGGAACTAATAAAGGACATCACGAAACCTTATCCCCTCCAAAAAATAAAAAAAAATTACAAGAAATTCTTTTGCCCCCTCTCTCCTCCATCACGGCCAATTTCTACGCTCTACAATCATCCATCCCCCACTGAATCCAATGCCCATAATACCAAATCATTGGTGGCTCCCACTTTTGTCTACCTCCCCCTACAGGCTGCTCTATCCATTTACCGTCTCTCCCATCCCATGCTTAGATATGTAGTTGTCCACTCTTTTTTTTTTTAATTTATATATATATTCCCTCCGTCCCACTTTGATAATCCTGATTTTTTTCACACAATTTAAGAAAAAATAGTTAATTTTATTAGAACAATCAATTTAGATAGCTATTTTCCTAAAATAACCTCACATTAATTAGAGTACAATTTTATGGGAACTTGAATTGATGGTAAAAAAGGAATAAACTCTCACTAAATAGGGTAGGTTTATAGTAACAACAACTTACATTGAATAAGAGTATTTTAGAAAAATTAAAATACAACTACATTCTTCAATTGAAAAATGGACTATAATTTGGAACAGGCGAAAAAGGAAAACAGGACGACCAAAGTGGGACGGAGGGAGTAGTATTTAGCATATGACATTCCAGTTGCATAGGAATTTAGGACAAATGATGAAGTTGGTCTACAGTCACGTGAGATTTTCTTCTCGTGAAATTCAGGCAATCCAAAAGTTTCGTTAGTTCGTGTGTTTTTCTTTGTTTATTAATATTATGGATTAGATTTCAGGATTGGGATTAGATTTTCGAGTAATCAAATTAATGCATCTCTGGATTAAATGATAAGATAAAGATATTATAAGTAGTAAATATTGGATTTAAAAACCTTTTGTTTATAAAAACAAACAAAATAAATAATCTAATGCATCCCCAATCACACCTCCAATAAAGTTGAACTCAGAGCTGGTTTCCATCTTTAACGCACTTAAATTATGCCAACCCATGATTTTTCTGTATCAAAGTCAACTTTGTTGAGTTATTCTGCACACTCACTGTTCTACCATTGAGACTATTATTTGACGCACGAAAAAAATATTGCAAGAAGAAGAAGAAGAAGAAGGGAATAAAAAAGGATTATTCTGCTCGTCTCCATGGCTGTTCAAAATTCCTTTTGATCTTTTCGACCCATAAAAGAAGTACATCAGGTCCAAGACCGAAAAAGCAAAAAAAAAAAAAAATCAACAAGAATAACGATGCGAATCGAGAATATACGAATTTGGGGTGTAAAGGGGCGGGAAGGGAATAGAAATTGATACACTTACAAGCATCACGGAGGAAGGTGGACAAAACGAAGCAGAGAAACCCTCATCATTGTATTCAAATTATCTTTTGCGATGACAACACTTGTATTCCTCCGTTACACGTGCGGGGTGCCCCACGATGTCAAGCCAACTTTATGATTGAACTGTAATAATTGCCGTTATGTTGTGTGCGCTGCACATTCTCCTTTTATTTATTGTTTCTTTAGAATCAATACGGATGAAGCCATGTTGTAATAAAATAGTATGGAATTTTTATTTTTTTTTAGCCTAACCGATGATGCTCCATAGGGTATTAATTAACACACCCCTGCATTCCACCAATTCGTCGTGATGTATATACACCTACTATATACATGTATATGAAAATGAGGTATAAAATTATTAACCAAGGCATTTATCACACAGTTTATCAATTTGTACCGAACTCGTGTAGCTAGTACTTAATTATTTTCTCAATCTTTATTTTTTTTGTTAAAATAATGATACACAATATACTATGTGCATGCGCGCGCACACACATATCAAATAGATGTCTTTTACACTCGGTGATGAAACTTTTAGAAAATTCTGAAGATAAATGCAAGTCAATAAATCAAATTCTTTGACCTGCACTCAAAAAGAGCCTTGTTAGCCGAATACTCTAGAGGTAGTTGGTTACCTTACGCTGCACATATATGTTGAAAGGGGTTTGTTCGTCCTTTGTCCGACTCGTCAATTTGTGACGTGGGTACCCACTTGCTGCGTGCAAAGATGGCGAACAAAATTGTCATGCAAAAACCACAACTACTTTACAGTTTTGAGTTATGATTCAGTAAAATAATCATGGCGTTTGATCCAATTTTTCCAACTTTGTGGAAGCTGAGTGCATATCAGACACCTTTCGGATAGAAGATAACTGGTCGGGGGGACCATGCGATTGCCATTTGGGGGAATATGATAATAATTCCGAGAATAAACATAATTGCCATGTGGGAGTAATATACATAATTTGAAGCAAGGGCTACCATCTCTCATATAATATAATAATATACGTGAGTCTAAATGGGTAGAAAATTAATGATTTAGGTTTTGATTATGGTATACGGGTGACCTAACTCCCAATCAGCATAGCCGGCATTGCATTATTGGATTGGTTTGTAAGTGCACGGATTAGCGTAGGGTCCCAAACACTACTCCTTACATCAACTTTCTTAGTTAAGCAAAGATCCGCGGATTCTTTCTTGTCCATTGAATCATACCTTAATTATAACTCTTTGAAATCCTCTCGTGCCTTCTACCTACTTTGCTTTCCACCTCCCTAACCCCTCCCTCTTTTTTTTCTCTTTCCTACACATCAAAACAACAAAATGTGAAACCATTCATGGGATGCTGCCCGTCTCCATCGCCATCTTCTGCCTCATTCTGATATCTTTTTCATTCTCGTTTCTGATAAATAATAATAATAATCATGATGTATCACTAGTATTTTCTTTTAAGCTAAAGTTAATTTTGAAGCACTGGTAAATTATATATGTGTTTCTAATTTTGTTCACTTTGATTTGAAGTCGGAAAAGTTGACTAAAAAAGAAAGAAAAAAAAAACATGTTTGGATGCTCTTAGGTAGCATTTTAAAGCTGATCGAAAAATGATGTTTACGTTAATTGTTGAAACAATTTTTAGTTCGTGGCCTACAATGTCAGGTGTAAGTATGGCAAACAATAATAATAATAATAATTATTAGTTAGCACAGTAACAGTAGTACCACGAAAGGCAGAGGCAGCAAAATTTGATATTGGAGGTGTGGAGTGGGAGACAGTCAGTATGGTCTACCACAAAATGGATAAAATTGTAGCAATTCGTGGACATCCAATCAAATACCTAAGACTGCAAATTAGCCTTTTAATCAAGATTTGCCTGGCATCCCCCAGACAGCCATTTTTTAAATGCTTAGGGAGTGAATAAAAAACCCACGATGATAATGTGTAATGTTAGATACTACTACTATGAATATATCACCTCTTTGCCTTGCCTGTCGCACAATTGTTGCTCAATTATTGATCCTCGCAAGTCATTATTATTATTATTGTTTAAGAATGAATGCATCAAAGTTGGAATCCTTAGAAAGAGAAAAGTAGCGGCGAGTGGTAATAGTGAACTTTGGCATGTCAAGGGGTGGCAAGCGGCGGACGAATCATCCTCTTGATGTGTTTCTAACTTCCGTGCTATTCTCCGTTTTCCCATTCTAAGTTGGCCTTTCATCCTACAACCGCTAAATTGTTTTCTAGGGGGTTCTTTTCCTCTTTCTTTTTTTTCTGCTGCCGATTCATGATAGTTTTGTGAATAATAAACTAATTACTAAATATTCAGAATTGAATTAATGCATGTGTTCCTGTTAAATGCTTTGAGCTGAGCTAAAATATCCGAATTCAAAGGACAAAAAAGTTAGGCAGCAATTGTTCGGGATAATTATTGTAGCATTTTTTTGTGATACAATGTATCTGAGATAAAAAGGTGGTTGAGAATATAAAAGATGAATTAAAAAATGTGTTTATGGTGGAAAGCGAAATTTTTTTTAAAAAAATTTGCTGTCCAAACAAGGACATTATTATCCATATCTGCTGTCCCCTCCATGTAGAAGTAGAGACATCAGCGTAGAGCTATTCTAAACCAAGAGAAATGGGATCCATCCTTAATAATAATTATTATTATTGAGTCTAAAGTGTGGTGGCGGAATTTTGTACAGTAGTACGCTGAACACGTAAGACTTGTTGGTGGCGGTTTTCTTTTGTTCCCTCGCTAGTAGGTCAGATTACTGTTGTGGAGTTTAATACGGTGGGCATCAAAATGGTCAACCTATGCAAGGAGAGAGAAAGAGACTTGTTTCATAATTCCCCCACACCTTATTCGTTTTCTCTACTCATTCTTCCCATTGATTAAAAATCATGGATGGAGATAGAGATAGAGAGATAGATAGCATCCACCCACCCAACCCAACTCCCTCCCAGTCCTCCTCGCCATAATTTGATAATAGTAATACCCCCCACAAGCCACAACAACCTCCTCTTTCACTCTCTTCCCCATCCTATTGTTCCGCAACTTTTCCCTCCGTCGAGACCCTCTTTCATTTCATTTCATCTCTTCCCCACTCTCTCGTGCCCTTTTTTTTTTTCCCTTAAAACAACAAACAACCAAGCATCAACCCTCCATAAGATAAAACCCCTCATTTCACAATCCCACTCCTCAACCATTCTTACTCGAAACATATAGATACGATGGGTTTGGATGATTTATGTTAGCCCACGGCACTTGTATTAGGATTAGGCTTACCGTCAAACCGCCAGAGACACAAACCACTGAAAACGGATACCAGAAATCAAGAAAGCATCCCTCCTCAAGTCCCAACAGTTGGCCAACTTTGAGCCGTCGCTGACCTTGAGCCTTTCCGGCGGCGGACACTTTCGATTGCTTAGTCAAGAAGTTGGATGCTACTGCTAATAAGGCCTCGAATAATGAGCCTCCACCTTCTGCTGTGACTTGCATCGTCAAGATAGTGCTTGCGGTCGTCCTTCTCCAACAATAGCGTGAAGAGGGAGAGGGAGCTCGGGAGCAGCGAAGAGGTGGAGATCGAGAGAGTTTCGTCAAGAGTAAGTGACGAAGATGATGATGGTTCTAATGGAAGGAAGAAGCTTCGCCTCACAAAAGTTCAGTCTGCTCTTTTGGAAAGAGAGCTTCAAGCAACATAGCACTCTCAATCCGGTAACATTTCCTCTCTCTCTCTCTCTCTCTGGCTGGCTAATTGATTTATTTCACACGTAATAGTAATATATACATACATATCTGCTGATTCTGCAGAAGCAAAAGCAAGATTTGGCAAGGGAACTGAAATTTAAGGCCTCGACAAGTTGAGGTGTGGTTTCAGAACAGAAGAGCCAGGTACTTACTTCTTCATCCCTCCACCCTGAAGATTAACAATGTCGAGGAAAAACAAAATCGATCGTGCGAGGCGGTTTTTTGAGATATGCACAAAATTTTGTCTGATTTGAAACCAATGGAGGGGGGTTTTTCTTGGCTATACGCAGGACGAAGCTTAAGCAAACGGAAGTAGACTGCGAGTTCTTGAAGAAATGCTGCGAGACGTTGACGGACGAGAACAGGAGGCTGCAGAAGGAGCTACAAGAACTGAAGGCGCTAAAACTAGCGCAGCCCTTGTACATGCAGTTGGCCAAGCGGCTACGCTGACCATGTGCCCCTCTTGCGAAAGGGTCGGCGGAGTTGGTGAAAACTCTTCCAGCAAGAGCCCATTTTCCATGGCCCCAAAACCGCACTTCTTTAATCCCTTCACCAATCCATCTGCAGCTTGTTAGCTAGCTTTTAATTTAGCAATAGATATAATAGCGCTAAAATAGTTTACTTGCGTATATGATCATCAGACTATGGAAAAAACCCATAACCGGCCTTTTTTTGGTTAAGGGGCTTTGCGAGCAAAGTTTTAGTTTGGAGTAGTTTGTAGAAATTCAATCATTTGTGCTAGTTTTCAACTCTTCTCTATTTCTTTTGACATATGTTTGTAAATGAATGAAGCAAAAATATATATATTATTATGGAGGGGTGGTTGTCACTTGTTAGTAGTATTTTTGGTTTTGTGTTGCATTGATCGATCACTGATTTCCTTCCTTGCAATCAAAACGAAGCAGTGCACCACTTTTTTTGGTCTAATTCATGCATGATTCATGAAATGTAAAGTCTGAATTTGGGCAAAATTGTTCGGGCCTATCAATATCAAAACGGCACCGTTGTTAATCGGAGGGATGATCGGTTCGTGTAGCTCATCAATAAACTCTTACCAAACGAAATGAAGAAGATAATGATGGAAAATCAGTTGGAAGTTATGATGATCGGATGATGATGGTGTGGGCGGGCGTATGTCTGAGAGAACGAAGAGGATAGAGGGGTTGGCTCACGTGTATCTGTCTGTAGCTTTTTCCATTTTTTTTTTTTTTTTTTTGCCTCTCCTGATTGGCAACCAATAAAATTTATTTTATTTTTTTATAAAATGAAAAGGGCACTGAAAGGGTCGTGGGTCAGGAGGCATGGAGCAACAGGGGGGGTGGGATTGCGTGCGGAGAAAGAAAAGAAATGGAAAAATCCCCAAAACTCATTTCCCCTTCTTCCCCTCAGAGAGAGAGAGAGCAAAGAGAGGAAGGAAAGGGTGGGGATGGTGCGGCGTGTGTGGATCATGTTTGCGTACATGGATGGATGATGGGGCCTGATCATCCAGCGTGAAATGTCCCAACTTTTAGGGGACCGGTGGGTCACGACCCACGTGATGTTCACGCTTCAACCACCCTACCTCATTTGTTTTGATTTCCTTCACCTTCACGATCATAATATGAAACAATGAGGTTTCCATGAAATATTTTCTTTTTTCTCGCCGTAGTTTGCAGTTAAAAATCATCCTCTGGTCTGGGTTGTCACTATTCAGTTCCCAATTCAATAAACCACTCATCTATCTCAAGTCTGGAATTGAGAAGTGATGATGAGGTGTGGATGATGTTTTCAAAGTGAAAAACACAGAGGCACGGCGCAAAAGGTGCCGAATTGACACGCATGTTATGGATGTTGTAGTAAGAGAGTGCAGCGTGAGGTGTATTCTTAAAGGACACGTTATTATGATTGGTCATGGGCAAAGTCATAGACTGAATCATTGGGAGGATCTGGTGATGGTCTTTCGGTCCACTAGCATGAATTTATTCAAAATATGCAGAGTGTGTTAGTGGCATTTGTTGTTTCCTAGAAATGTCTCTCCTGCTGTGTCCAACAAATCATGAGGACACTTTCCTGGAAGTTACAGCGCCTCGTAGTCTTCGTCTAATCATCGTTCATTCTGGATGTTCCAAAACTCTGATGCCCCCACCACCCCCCCTCCTTTTCTTCTTCGAAAAGGAAAATATAATAATACACAGCAAGGAGACGAGTGTCTTTCTTTTCTTTTTTTTACTATTAATTATTATCATCTACATCTATTTTTACTTTTACTCTAATTTATTTCACATGAATGCATTACGTATTTATACGAGTGATCTAAGAAAAGCTACATTAAATAATTTGAACATTTAACCTTTCACTCCAATAAAAATATGCTATGATCAACTGTACAGAGAGGTAGTTAGTTGGAAAGTCTCTTTTCTTATCTCTTCAATTTCTCTCCCTCAAACGCATACCATCACTTGTAATGGTTACGGTTACACCAATGCGCTCCTTCAACGCCCCCATTTGACGTTAGTCAACATAATATGATGCGTTTCTCTCCTTCATCATTTACTTGTATTATCTCCGTGGACAGAATTAAGCAACTGATAACATATTATTGGCCCCGTGAGAATTACCTAGACCCTAAAGAACCACATTTTCAACAGAAACACTAGCAACAACGTAGCTAATAGAAAACTCTTTAAAAGAAAGCAAGAGAGATTGTAAAAAGTGCAAAAAAAAAACTCTTTAACATGGTGAACAGGAAACTCCAAAAGTGGTGATTAGGGTGCAATCAAAGTAGCTTTTTAGGGTTAGGAAAGTATTCGGTTTATCTCATCTTTGCATGCTTTTTTAAGTAGAGGTGACATAAAGTTCCAAATCCAACGGGCTTCCATATCCAAAATTAATTTGGGTGGGCATGAATATGTAAAATATGAGACTGCGTCTAATTGGAAATATGTTCAATAGTATCCATTTAAAGCATGGATCTACTTGGAGTTTACTTGAAACTCTGATGAGTCATCGATTTTCCTGAAAGTCAGAAAAAACTGCACAACAATTTGAGACATTTGATTAACAAAATTTGCTATGTCCAAATTGAACTTCAAAAAGCAAAGCTTACTTTCAAATCTCATGATATTTTAGAAAGAGAAAGATCAATTGACATAGATTTTACTGCATGACTTTTTTTTCACAGTGCAAAGAATAGGAACTGATCAACTTCATCTCGACATGAAATGTGCAAATATGTACAAAGATCATCTACTAGGGGAAAACATAGGCAACGTTTAGTTCACATGAAGTAGAAATTTGGGCAGGTACAAAACTGAATCATCAAACATTTTTCAGGAGAATGCATGATTTTTGATGGCGGAAAGTTTTACAAAATTAAACAACTAACTAAATGATATTTTTTTTTAAAAAAAAATGAAACTTATTGGATATTTGGGCGTATTAAAATGCATCTAGCTCACTTTAGTCCCGCGCGGATATTGATTCCATGACTAACATGAGACCATCCAGGCAAAGTCACATATATATTTTTTCTAGTTCCAATTAATTTAAGTGTTTTAGGGACGGTAGCCTTGCAAAATCCGTGTGCCCACATGAAACTTTATACTAATTAAAGAAAAAAAAGTTCGAAAAGAAAAGCATGTAAGACAGATGTCATCCTCTATTTAGCTTGGCGGCCTGTCTAAACTCTGCAACCTTCAATTAATTTAAAATTAGTGGCAATTAGCACTGAATCAGCATCTATTCATCATCGACGGACGGCGACCCGTGAAATACAAAAATAAACATTACCTAGTATTACGATATTGCTAATCCTAGGACACAAATCTCTCCTTAGATTGGAATTGCGCATGTTCAGCAACCAGCACGTATTGGTCATTATTTAATGCAACCAATTATGGAAGCATGTCGGCAGATTGTGATCAATCTCATCTGCGCTCAAGAATGCATTTCAGGCAAAATAATCGTTTGCCAGGTAGCCGCGGAATTTTGCTGCGATTTTAGATCTCTGGGGAAGAGTACGTAGTAGAGTCCACAAACAAATCCGTGTGGCGCGTTTTGGAGTGTTTGAATGTTGGCCCGGGTTTGGCAGGGGGTTGCTGTTTGGTTGTTCAGCCTGGGCCCTCGACCTCTTCTGCTTTCTTTTTTCTCCTTAATTTGTTCTTCATCGGAAACACTAGACCGCTATTACTTATTAGGCGGAGTTGCTGTTAGAATATGGTGGCTAGACGGATAAAGCAATTATCATGGCCAGAAACCAATCCAAATGGGGACACACCTCGTGTAACCTCAGGCTGCTGCAAAGGTCATATTCATGTCCTCGAGACACTACTGGCATCTCATTTATTTAGGGTGTAAATGAGTACAAATAATTGAATACAAATAATTTTTATCGATCAAACGCAATAAATAAACAGATTTTATGCCTAGTATATTTGCATCTAAAGTCTTCATTTTCTAACCAAAATACCTTCAACGTTATTATAACACTCGATTTAACAACTTTGGATGTCGTTGATAGACTGATGATGAAACACAGTTGCTGGAAGTGATAAATATAATTGGGAGTCTGGGAACAAAGAAAGTGAGGGAAGTTAGGTCCCAAATGTCCAAGTGAGCCACATCACTGCCTGTTTCTCAAGCAGAGGATATGACAAGTGGAAACCCTAAAAAGTTCACCAGAAGAGGATTGAAGCCAAAATACTGAAAAAGCTTTCCCACCTTGATGCGCTGTTGCAACGCGTTCAGTCCAGCTTGAACTCTAATTAGCTTTGATGGGACTAAGTACGTTGAAATTGTTATTAAGATTTGAAGTCTCATCGTCACAGACGCACTTAGCTTCATACTGTGGAATGAAACATTCCATCAAACTTAATCAATATAGCACTGAGTATGACGATTTTTGCTATAGGATTGAAGACGACCCCATATATATATATAACACACATATTACGGACGGTGTCGGCAGGATATTGAAATTGATTCCGATTTTCAAATTAGTTTTGGAACGAATCTTTTTCATCTCAATTTTATTTCAAAATTATCAAACTATGTTTATAATTGGCTTATGGGAGTATTGTATTGGACACCGTGCTTTCTTGTTCCCATTACGTGCTTCCACATGCATGGCCAATTGGCCATGGATGGATCATTTCTGCCTCAGCCAAGGCAGGAAAAATAAAAAAAAAAAGGGGGGGGGGATTTGATTTCTTTCAATCACATCAATCTGCAATCTATTAATATATGCCGGCCGTCGGCATCCAAGTCCTCTAGGTGCATAAGGAAAAATACGATTAAAACTTCACCATGTTATCATCAACCACGCGTATGCCGCCTGCGACCATCGTCAGCCAAGCGACAACGGCTCCCACCAGGAGATCAATGTCCTGTTGTCCCGTCCACGCCAGATCAGTGGCTACAAATCACCAACGCAGAATTCTAATGCGCATTTTGCAGCGACTCATATCATTAATGAAAATCAAAGCATGTCCCACCTGATTACTAGTAGCACAGCCAGGATGAGAGCAAGTTTTTATACTTAAAAAGAAATTAAAAAAAAAATTCTTTTTTGGGGTTTGTTCTTACTTCTTACGCTTTTTCTCAGTCTAAGTAGTAGTTAAATGTATCTTAATTAAAGTTTTGAAACAACTGGACCATAGAAGAGATACTTAAAAGAAATGAATTGGTTGTTTAGAGGTGACTAGTTTCCAAATTATAAGGGGCAATGTCAAGAGATAAATTTATTTTAAAAATTGTTCGAGCCTATTTTGTGATTTTTGCAAAGTTTAGGGGGCAGTTGCCCACACCAAGCCGTCGAGGTGGCTCCGCCGCTGCTGATTACTATCCCTAAGCCAAATACATTTTATCTTAAAAAAAAAAAAAAAAGAAGTCTCCATCGGTATTTGGATAACGGGGAGCAAATACCCGCTAACTACAAACTGTTTTAACGGACGCGACAAATATGATCATCTTTGTCAACTTGATTGATTAAAGACTTTACTTGTTGGGCCCCATTTCTTGATTGATTTTATGGGCCCCATTTCTCGAGCAACGTAATTATTAGCACCTATGGTCAGATTGTCTACGTGTTAATATGTCGTGTATCATGTTTAATTCCTTAATATATCGTTTGAAGGAGGGTTGAAGACCTCACATTTACCTAAAAAAAAATAAAATTCAAACAACCAAAAGTTTCCAATTCATGTGTATTTTTTGCTTGATGGATGAATGAACAAAGAAGTTGAAAAAACATGCCATGCACATAATTTTCTATAGTGTTGTTATTCAATGTACCTTATTTGATTAGTTTAATACACTCCAATGCACGTAAATGTGTATATATATACTTATAAGATAAAAATATTGGTGGGAAAACATGTTTTGGGTATTGTTATTAAACAAGTTTTTGAAAAACAAATCCATTCTTACGGAGCCTTTTAGTTTACTATAGCCCTCATGGATGCGTGCAGTTGCATGAAAGAGATAAAAATGCTGTAATTGCTTGCACTAAGACATTATTGTTGGTAACCTTGGAGTTTAATACTATCAACTTCGTCTTGCGAAATTATAAGCATTCATTAAAAAGTCTCCATGTCGCATTTTGGGTTTCTTTCGTGTCATTAACTACTAGAAGGGGACGGTAAAGAATCAACGAGAGTTGCTATCCTCTATCTGCTATGCTGTCCATGTGATACCATTAACTGGTGATGGTGCCACAAGAATATACTCCTAATTACGTATTCAAATTTCACTCTTATTGGGAAGACATGACAAAGGCACTCGTTGATTCGACCCACGAGCTGTTAGGTTTCGGAACACAATTCTCTATTCGTGAACCTAATACAATATAACTTCAATGATTACAAAGGTTTGAGGGTTTTATCAATGATTACAAAGTTTTGAGGGTTTTATGTAATGCAATTCAACTGTTTAAATTCGATCAGCTCATCAACTCAACTTCGGCTATAAATTATGCTTTAATAATTAAAGTTGAATTAAACGAAAATTTCTTCTGTTAATTTTATTTGTCATGCTAAAAAGGGAGAGAGGATGAGGGTTTAAAAGCTGAAACGGGTATGTTAATTAAATTCGAATTTGTGTCTTTTTTTCCGATTGTATCACGATTTAAGAGAAACTTTAAAGCTTGTAGAAAAGGAGGATTTTACAGGGACGTCATTGATGCCTGGTTGAGCCGAGTCGTGGTTTGAACCAGATCCGTTTCAAGAGTGCGGTTTTCCAATTTCTCTCGCCAACGCAGCCTCCCATCTGAAGGGCCCATTCTTTGGGCCTTAGTCTCTTTAGCCCACCCTCAGCTGTTGAACAGAAAGCTCTAGTCATGATCTTCAGTGCTGATCCACGACCACTATGTAGCCCAAATTCAGCGACTGCCCAGTTAAAGGCTAAAAATCTTCTTTCATGCTGATTCATGAACGAAGCCTCTCCTTACGTTTTGCAAGTTTAGCGCCTACAAGGTGTTTGATGTTTGTCCACGGTTAAAACAGTTGGCCACTGATCATAAAATGCAACTATAGTTTTCATTTCCTCATAATTTTAAATCTTTAGTATTTCAGAAAGCTTTATTTGGACTAGAAAAGTCTTTAGTTTTCTTTACACGGGCTCTTTTAGTTTACTTAATTTGTTGGTAATTGCAGCTTCTTTGCATTCCTTTTTTTTTTCCTTAATAGAATGGGGGTTTAAGCATCAATATCGATAGGCGGCTCGATATGGAGGTTAACATGGTAGAATCAGGAAATGATTTTCTTTTGGTTTTTACCTTTAAGTTTCTTTCTAATTGGAACTTCATGAGCTACATAATTTTTCTTTTTTTTGGGGACGCATTGTGTATAGGAAGATGCTGATGGGAATAGATGCCAAGAACTGGGAAAATCCTCTTCTTTTTATCGTAGGATATATTCAGAGGTAATTAGATAATCATGTGAATGCAGGAATTGTTTCTTACCTGTAGGAGTTCTGTGGAGGTTCAAAACTTCACTTGATTTTGTGTTACGCCTCTGGTTTTTTTCCTTCTGTGTACCTGGTAAAGATCATTTAGTAATCTACTGTACTAAAATACCTGAGCGAGAATTATGGAATGATTTTGTCCATGCATAGGTAGAAGATGTTGGATGGGAGCATCTAGTGAGGATGGGGGAGGACCTGACATATTTGAGCTTCAGGGTCATGTAAGACCATTTTGCTTTTTGCATGTCTACGTCTGCTTATAGCTATTTTTACGTCTAGCTTGTTCAATGATACTCAAGGCATCTTTCAATTTGTTCCAGTGACAAGAAAGGAAGAGCACACATTTTGGAAATAACACTGGATACTAATTATCCAAAATGCCCGCCTTCAATATCAGCCGTCAGTCTATCTTACAATTTACTTTTTTTGTTTCCTTCTTTGGCCTCTATGTTCTGAGATTGGACAACTTGTTATCATGCTTTCCCCAGGATGTCCCTCATATCTTTAACTTAGACTGGTCCAGAAACTCGAAGCTCAAGGATGCTGTGGTGCAATTTCAACATGTACTAGTGACCATTTTTTCCAAGAGTTCTTTAAAAATTTTCTTTTTATCTTTATCATCCGCATGTTTCTTCACATGGACCGGTTATTTCTTCATTGACATGGTGGCTAATTCTCCTTGAGGTAGTCGTTGTGTTGACATGATTTGTCAAATCCTTAATCCCATGCCAGCATGTTGATAAGCTTCAGGATTTCTGGTCCACGTTAGATGATATTGACCGGTCTCTTTGGGTGGTTGATCCCAAGGATCCACATTTTGCAATGTCGTACCGCCAAATCAACATAGGTTATTTGTTTTCATGTTTTAATTTGTTTGGCTTTAAATGTATCCTTTAAGGTGCTCTTAACTTGTAAACTTCTCTCTGTTTTGTAGGAAATGATTGCTACATCACGTTATCAGTAAATGCCCGTGATCCAAGATCCTTGCCCCAGTATATCATCTTCTTTATCACTTTGGTTTGATGTATTGTGTTTGCCAGAACAATAACAGATTTCATTTCATGTAGATGTCGCTTTCTTGGTTCAGATGCAAATGTGAACCTGTTGAGAAGGAAATGGAAAATAAATTGCAAAAGATGGTAGCTACCAGTGATATCTCTGCAAATTATCACCTCTATTCCCAATTTTATTTGTGTCTGGAATTTTCATTTATGTGACACTAAATGGCTTTAGTGCCTAACATACTCTGTCCTGCTGAGGAGCTGTTTGAGGATTAATGATATCCAATTAATTGATCAAATTTGCATAGAGCTTGAATGCTTAATGCTGACCTTTATGCACCTTTAGTACCAACTTCTATAACTTTCCACTTCCAAGTGTCTAGAAGTTGTTTGACTATAGACAAGCTATTTAAATCATGAATCCTATAGCAGAGAGGTCAATGAATCATGGGCTCTAGGCTTAGTTTTTATTTTGGTTTTATGCAGTTACTGAAAATCCTAATACAGATAAAACTGCACTATTTTATACCCAGCAACTTAGCTTAGCACAACTGTCACTGTAGGCATTTTTGTCCTCCATACACGCCACTGCTGATGTCATGATGAGGAAAACCCAAAAGATGAAGATCATGATGATAGGCTGTAGAATACATTATTGTTATGTACTAATTTTTTGCACATTTTAGAGCTAAAAGACTTTTAATTAGTAAGGTTGCTAAGTGGAGCTAGAAGGTTTTGGTCTTGCAACCCACAGTGAGCTTTTTTATCGGATTAACGCTTGCCAGGCTATCCTTGCAGTATTCACATCTATAGAAGGTTTTAGGTGCTATTATCCAGGAAAAGTGCATAATTTAGTCCAATAGCTTCTTCTCATCCATGACTTTGTTGATTGCCTGTCATGGTGTGCTTTTTAATTCTAACAGGGTCAAAGATAGATCATTTTCTGAAAATCTGACAAGCATATTGGATATTGAGCTCCCTCAACCTCCTGAAGTCAGGAAAGATGATCGGCAAACTGAATGTGGGGTTTGTTATGCCCAATATCTGCCCATTGGTATGGTTTCTCCAATATTAGCATTTTTTCCCCCAAGAATATATGTGTACCCATCATTAGAGATAATTAAGGTGGTGCTATCTGATAGATGATGAACTTGGCTCAAAGAGCGGGAGTGCAACTGACTACACATGTGAAAATAACAATTGCAGTAGGGCCTTCCATAGTGTTTGTCTTCGAGATTGGCTGCGTTCAATTACAACAACAAGGCAGTATGTTTGTTCTTCATGTCTCTGTTAGTTTTATTGGCTTTAGTCCTTGATTTGTAAGACGCTTTAGTGTTCGTTTTCTCTACAATTTGGACGAATATGGCTTTCCTGTCTGCTGTAGGCCTGTAGCAGCATAGTTGAACATGTAGGCGCTAGTCATTGTTGTATATTATTTTATTTCTTTTTGTTCTTGTTTTCCTTTTTGAGATGTTTGATTTCTTCCTCCTCCTCCTCTTCTTCTTCTTCTTCTATCCCCGTCTCTCTCTCTCTCTCTATCTCTCTGTGTTGTATCCTCCATCCATTTCTCTTCACTCGAGGCTGCTTTATATGACCCTCCCCTCTGTGGCACATGTGGTTTATAGACAAATATCATCTCTTTCGGAATAGCTCACAGCTTTCTGAATCTCTTGTTATTTGATATTTTTTGACCTTTTGGTAAATCTTATTAGTGCTTCTTGCTTTGGATGATACAGCTAACATCTTTGAAACCAAATGCTAGAATTTTATTTCTGGTGTAATTCAAGTAACTAGGTCAATTTTATAGTCATTATCTTTGGTAACATTAACACAATTTGCAGTATACTGGGTTCTTTGTCAACTACTTGTTGTAAGACGAATCTCTAATACTTCTTCAGGATTTGATTACTTGGTTTGTAATAACTTTTCTACTTCTGTTACAGGTCATTTGATGTTCTGTTTGGGAATTGTCCATACTGCTCCAATCCTGTTGCAGTCAAAATTATTACTAAGAAGTGAAGCTTATGATATACTTTTGTTGCTCCTTGAAAGCGAGCAGTGGAAACAGGATATCAAATTAAAAGACTGGCGTTTTGAGTGTAGCTGGAAGCCTCAAGCTTCTTTGGAAGAAATGTCACAAACCTCAAGAATAATACCATGTGAAATCCCTTCTAAGGAGAACTTGGAAGTCATGGTTCCGTGCGGGAAATTTAATTAGTAGATATGTTTTGCGATCAATCAATTGAATCAATTGACCCTGTGCTACACTTGGGGACTTCAAACAGCTTAGTTCATCTCCGCTTTATATTCATCCTGATATTAACCATGTGCCTGTTTCCTCCCTCTCAATGTTAATTCATTTTATTTGTGGACAAAAATCGTTGTATGTTTGAAGGTAGGCAAATGGTGTTGCGAGTTGTTGTGGGGCGTCTTCGCCGATTAAATAGCTCTGATAACGTTGTGCCCCTAAAGCTGTAACGTGCTTAAATTGCACCGCTTGAATTTGACAAATCGCATCACCTTTCTCCTACTTTCAAGGATATTTTTACTGGGCTGAACGCACGAGTAGGGAAAGCACAATTTATGAAAAGCCTATGTAATCTATGCAATTGCTTAGGAGATCAGCCCCCAGTTGCTGAGTATTGACATATCAACCTGAGAGATTCGTACAAAGAGGGGTATGTGAATTCCGGTAATTGTTTCCTATTTGCAAACAGAACCACTAAAATTACTAGGACGATGGTCATTGCTCTCCGGGGACCTTTGTTTTAAACTCCTGCAGATCAAACTGTTGTGTTGGGGCTCCATCGCTCAATGCCAATTCTGTTGAAGTCTTGATTTTGCTTCTTGGGCTCCATCATCATGTGGCCCTAGGCTCCTAGCTAATGATCAGTACTTTGGTGAACTTATGAATGGCAGTTCATGTTAATTGAATTCTGTAATTCCAAGGCTGAACGTGCGAAGCCCAGAGAAAGTCATGTTACATAAGTCTAGTCAAGTAAATTGTATTTTGTGAATTTATTGGGACTCCTAAAAGCAGGCTAGGGTGGAGGGTAGTATTTAAGTTTAGCTGCTTCCAAACTCTCGTATGCCGACATTGTTGATGTGATGTCAAGCGAAGAAGTGAATTTCAAAAATATTTTGAGCTTTTCTTCAGCTTAAGAAAAGTCAATTTTGAAAAATAAAATCCAAAGCAAAAGAGCATAAAATTAGATAAGATCGAAAGAAAAATGCTAAGAAATGTCGCTTTCTCATTGAGGGAGTGCCCCTCAATTAAAACCAGAATTCCGAGACTTTGTTGATTCCTCTTTATTGCCTTCGTTGCTTCTGTTTCGTCGGCTAAAATTAAACTACGAAGGAAACACCAAGACAACTGATTTGACTAGACCAATTCGTAAAGGTGTAATGATAGCTTGGTTGTTGAAAACATTCATTTATCGACACAAACCCATTTTTATTCTCTTTTCCACAACGAACAAAAGGCATTATTGATTTACAACACACTATACACAAAATTATAGTAAGACACGAACAAATACAGCGGTATGATGACATTATTGACATTTGCTGGCATATTCAACTATCAATGGCTCTCATCTCCTGTAAACTCAAATAAATAGTGTATCAAATTATTATTCATGCACCAGCCAATGCCCTTCTGCTTCTGCATGGCTTTCCCATCACAAGTTGTCGCAACAGGGGCATGTACGCACGTTGATTCCAACTTTACTGCTATAACTTTCAATCGAGAATCCAGTGTGTGATAAGGTAAAAGACGAATGGGCCTTTTTTTTTTTGTGGACTTTGGATTGCAACTTTAGATTCCTGCCAGGCATTCGGGTGGGGCAACGGGGAAACGGGATCTGTCGGTGCAGTAATCATAGATCATGTGGTTGGCGCGAACCCAGTGATATTTCCTAGCTTCAAGCGGGGTTAGTCCTCTGTAGTTAGGTCCTTCCCACCAATTGTTTGGGTTGGAGACACAAGCAGCTGGTCCTGGCACAACGCAACCGTCAACGTCGAAGTCTTTGTAGTATGTGTAGAAGGGGGCTTTGCTCCAATCAATTTTCTCTAATCCACCCCTGGTTGCCCAGTCATCTGCATCCCAAAGAGTGGAAAAGATACCCATGGGTTGCCGCTTTGGGTATGGGATTCCTATCACTTCATTGTTCTTGAAAACCCTGATGGGCACGTCGTCCACATAGTAGCTGTTGACCAAACATCACCTATTAGCAATATGGAAGATATACACAACTACACTTTGTGTATGTTATGGACTCGTTCAAATTCGTAAAATTGTCTGAGATAGAATTGCCTAAAATATAAAGACTTCATGAAATAGAAGAACAACGATACGCTCAAGAGAACTAGTAACTAAGACTAGTCACACTGTCTGTAATATTCATATTCTGAGTCATCACAAACGTTGTAAACTTTTAAAAATACTAAAACTCTCTCAATCATTACTATTGTTTTTGTTTTTTTAAAGATGCTGCTGACTTACATAATATTCTCCCGGGTCCAACGTATAGTATAAGTGTGAAATCCTATAGAGGGATCAAACCACAGGTTGATCCTTTGTTCCCTGCTTCCTTTCCCGTTAACGTAGACATTAGTTTGGACAGTGGTGGGCTGTCCCGAGCGATTCCCCAAGAATTCGAAATCAAGCTCGTCACGAACATAGTTGGTGTCGGAGTTCATCTGAAACAGTTAATATTCATGCAAATCAAGAAATCAAATACTGTATATTTCAGATAAAACCAAACCAATTTCAAAATTTATAACACTTTTTTTTTTGGTTGGGGGGGGGGGGGGGGGGGGGGGAAGAGGAGAGGTGTTAGAACTGAGAACATACATAGAAGGCAGTAACTGTTCCTGCAGAGTCACCAGGAATGAGCTTGATCTTCACACTAAAACTGCCAAACAAATATTGGTTCTTGGAAGCAAACCCACATCCTAAATACGGATGCATTTCAAAATTCAGGTTATTGCATCATCAATCTTGAATAATTCTTGATACAACTAAAAAAGGATTCTGGTTAATGGTCCCCTTGTACAAAAGCCAAAAAAGAAAAAAAAGAAAAGGGTAGTACCTGAATTTCGGTCAAGAGTGAGCTGAATGGCGGTTCCTCCATCAATTTGCCTGATATGAGAGTCGGACCACGTGACTCGAAAATCTTGAACAAAAGTTGCCGGTCGTCCGCTAACAGTGACGAAGGAAAAGGCCAAGGCATACATGATAGTACCAACAAAGAAAGCAGCACGTTTTGAACTCAAATGTACCATATTGGCCATGGTTTTAAGCAGTATATTTTTGCCTGCGTGCGTGTGTTTGTGGGATGTGGAAACGAAGTCTCAGGCGCCTCTATATTTATATACACAAATGCGGAAGTGAGGGAGGGGGGGAGAAGGGGAAGTGAAAGGGACTGCTGCATTCAAATAGAAAGCGCCATATTACACCTTAGCTTTCTAAACAGCTAATGGTAAGCCGTCCCTGGACCACCCTCCCTCCCTCCCTCTCTCTAATCTCTACCCAATCCTATTATTGGATTGTTGGTAGTATATCTACTGTTTATTCACTATTCAGAGTTTAGTTTATGGGCAATTCTTCATTTCATGATGTATCCATAACGATCCTGTCAACTTCAATATTATGCAAATTATGATTTCCCGTGTAGTAATCTGCAATGCGAGGCTGTGAGCTATAGTAGGAGGATCTATCCATACATGGATCATTGAAGGATTTATCGAAGGTACGGGTCGATTACCCTCTTTCACTAAAGTGGAACTAACATTTGCTGCCTAAGCCACTTTAAGTTTAAGCTGCTGTTGAATTATTTGACATTCTAATGGATCAAATAAGTCGTTTCATACTTCTAAAAGTATAGACTTTGACAGCAGGATTTAACTTGTATCAATCTAACATGTCTTCTAGTCTAGACTCCAATATAGGATTGCATCATTTTGATCGGAAGCTCTCTTAAGACTCTTTCTAGACTTGGTCCTGTTTACCAGTTGTTCTACTAGTTCTCATTATGTGTCCACTTCCGAAAATTAATTCTCTGCATTGATTAGACAAGCATTTCTACTAGTATGTATGTTGCTGCAGGCTTCGTTTCATCCTTCATGGGTTTGTTTGGACAGGAAATTATTTGTCCAAATTTATTTGCTGACATCACTATTACAATTTTCAATACACCTTTTTTATATTCCCAACCATCTTTTTATCTCACATACATCACATCACAAAAAGTGTTACAGTAATTATTCCAAATAATATTTCAAATAATACCCTATGTCAAGTAAACATTTTTTTCCACCTAGAAATTGAACGAAGAAATTGTGCCGCTATATTCTTTTGTAAGAGCAACCTGTCGACACATGCAAAAATTAAATTAAATTAAATTAAAATAAAAACAAAAGTAAGAATAAAGAATATGATGAAGAGAATAACTATAAAAATTTTGAATTTCTTTTGGTTAAAACACGAATTGGGAAGGAAGAGGAGGGATTTTCACCAAAATGCCAATTATTTTCTTATTTTTCCCAAACCTCTATGCTAACTGATCTGCATAGCTCGTACTGAAAATGTCAAAGACCGTAGAACTCCTAATATGCTAAGTAACCGTCATTTAAGTCCAACCGAACAATACAGAAGGGCAAGCAAGTGCCTCAATTGATAATTTAGTTAAAGGACATGAGACTATTCAGTAGTTAAGGTTTTTTTTGGGGGGGGGGGGGGGGGGAGAATTTGTGCAAAGGCATCTTTAATGGTTACATCAGCTCTCAGAAGTAATGTTGTTAAATTCGGACCAAATAACGACTGAACTAAACTATTGGATTAAGGGTTAACTAGTCGGATTGGTCGAACCGTTACTCGCTAACGTGAGCATGGTGTTATAATTATTTTATATTTTTATAAACTTAAGATATATTGAAATTGCGTTCTTGGTTATATTTGCCAACCATACAAAATGTTACAAAAATATAAAATTTGCAATCAAATATACACCTAAAATATAAAAATGTGAATTCATATCTAAAATATGTCCATTCTCTAAAATTACTTTAAAAACTAATTAAAACAAATCATACCCAATTCGAGATTTTTTTTGTTTGTTTGTTGGGAATATGGCTTTATAATGCAAGTTGGAATAACTGATGATAAGTTGATAAGATGATATGGATAAAAACTTCTTGATTTAGAGATTATTTAGGGAAATGAGTGATTTTGATGTTTACACTAATTGGAAGGTGTTTTCTTATTCCTATTAATAAATGAAAGTTTTAAAATTTAGGTAACCCAAATTATATTTCAGACAAATAAGAACAAAAAGTTTGAGAACGGGATCAAACAGTTGAATTGGGTCACTGATTCGGCCGATTTTTTGATGAATTTGACTGATTTTCGACCAAAGTGATTGTGTGTCACTAACCAACTTGAAAAAAAAAGGCGATTCACGATCAGTCTGATTTGTGTCTAACAACACTGCTTAAAAGTGGTACGGAAGTTAGTCAACCTTGTTAGGAAAATCGCCAAATTATCACATGGCAAACCACGAGTCCTAATGAAATTCAATTAAAAAAAAACATAGAACTACAAACTATTCACGAAATTGAAACTGAGATTTTCAATGGCTAGTGATTAATGCGCTCAATGATCTTATGAAATTAATTGTCCGTCCTGTTGTTAGGCGGAGAGCAATTACGATTTACTACTTTTTTTTCAACTCGAACTGCAGGCTAGTTGATCTACATTGAATCAAGAATCCGAACGACTCATAATTCCATTGAACAATCAGCTACCCTTTTATCTCCGGTAACAAGGGGAAGAGAAAAATGAGAGTTCAATCTACTTATTGAATCGCATGTTTTCTCTTCCAACTCGAATGGGTTAAGATGGTTGGGGAATTTCATTGATTAGGCTAATGCCTTGGCCCATAATGTCTGGTGCATATCGATGCCTTGAATCCAGAAATGCTTTATACGGTTTGGCACCACAGAAGCAAAGCAGGAAGGAAGGGATACCGGGGGCCCATTTAGGGAACACATTGCACATCTTTGGTGTGCAACGAAGAAAATTAGACGACATATATTGATATATATATATATATATACGGCACTGGCGGATGGAGGACCCGCCTCTTCAGTCTTTATCCTTGTGGGCACAGAGCCAGATGCTATTTCATCTGGGTTTAGGCCTTAATTTGCCACCTGAGCCTTAATTTTCATCTGGGTCCAGCCTCATTGCTATTAGGATTTGAAGGTTAACAGTCACCCGGAAGCCTTCATCGACTACGTGGCTACTTGAGCATCAATGAAATTTTCTTTCTTTTTTATGTAATGCATAAAATACATACTGTCTTGAATAAGATCATGGATGAATGATTGAGTTGTATAGAATAATCACTTTATGTAGAAGAATAGACCATGATATTTGAGCTCCATGATAATTGACTATTCGGCTAGGTGCCTCAGTCGTTGTCCAGGTGATGGAGCTAGCGCACGAGTTCAAAATTTTTCTACTGCCTTTTGGCTTTTGTGTTTTACAATCAGAATTTTCTATATTCAAGCTTCCTCCCATATCCTATATGGTCTTTCTTTGCTCTGATAAAGACTACGAAGAAGGAAAGATTGCATTAGATAAAAAGTGCTAACATTTTCTCAAAAATTGCTCTGGGAAATGTTGCGCTGCACGAGTTGCAGTAGTCTTTTTCTTTTTTTCTTTTTGGTCACCAAGCCGTGACTACGAAGAATATAATTCCTTCTAATAAAGGTGAATGAACATCTTCGGAAGGCTTAAAGACCTTCTCAAAAGCTTGAATTATCAGCAACAACAATTAAAGGGGATACAAACGGGCACCCAATGTCAAAATTGAGAGTAGTATTATGGTAATTTCATGAACGAACTAGACATTAGGAATGAAAATGGGGACGAGTACCTGTCCACGAAGGGGAAGAGTGGTGCGGAGGTTGAGGCGGGGCCGGAATGGCGAAAGGGGAACTTTTTCTCCTCCTATCCAAGGAAGGGAGCACACCCCCGTCCCATCCCCTGTCATGCCTCTTTTCTAAATATTAATATAGTATAACATATATGTATGGTTTTATATGTATATATGGAATGAATATCACGCTGTTGTTATTATATAAATATATTGTATTAAATAAATAATATATTATATTATTATGATAAAATGATATATTTTTCGCCAAAACTTCAAAAGAATAATTAATAAAATTATTATTAGATATATATATAAATAAAAAATTAAATCAAATAAAAAATAATGATAATGCAGTGGAACGGGTGCACCTGCAAATAGTAGTGCAAGGCGGGGTTGAGGTCGAGGACAGGAGCTAGAGTCAGGGAAGCTTGGACAGAGTAGGGGCAAGAGAAACTTTTGTAGAACGGGGCAGGCAGGGAGCTGGGGAAGCTTCCTCGCCCCGAAACCGCTTGTTGAAGAATTTTTTTTTTTTTTTTGGTTGAAGAAATTATTTGTTTCTAGCAAGTTTCTTTTGCATATCTCCTGATCTTCTGCACCATGTTTTGTTTTTTTAAATTTGGGTACTATTCTTCTAAACGGACTGAGGAGAAAACATCGACTAACATATTATTATTCTTTTTTTTTTTTTTTGGTTTAGCTCAACCGTCCAATTTTATTGAAATTAGTTGGGGAGGTGAGAGCAATTTAATAAAGTATAATTGTGAGGTTTCTAATTAAAATTACCCCTTAGTGACATAGATTGGTGGCAGTAGGGTGGGACCTTGGAAGTGAGGCCTACCATTCTCAGTCTGACGAGGGACTTTTGACGGGATGAGACTTGACAATCCCAAAGGCCCAATGGGCGAATCAGACAAAGAATCGCTTTTGCTTTCGAAATTCGAACTACGAAAGAAATGGAAAGGTCTGACGGGGCAAAAATTCAAGTCACAACCAAAACAACTCCACGTCGGTAACAAATCGAATTTGGGTTCGGATCCCACCTCCACGTTTCCCTTGGGTTTGCGTGCCCCAACAGCAGGGCCGTGTCTCTTTCGAAGCACTAATACCAACGATATGATTGGCTCTAGACCACGATAAGGAGGAACAAAATTTCAAGGCATTCGGATGAGTCTTGACCAAATGAGGTAAGTATTTATTTATTTGTTACGAGGGGGCCACGGCCAATTGCTTTTCTTTTTCGTTTTTATTATCGGGTTCTTGAAGTGACCCGGATGAAGTTTGCATGGTTGAAAATTGAAATCCACAAATTACGTTCAAGCACTGGAAATGTAGAAACTAGGGAGAACTTGTGGACTTGATAGCACTGAAAAGAGCTGGATGGCGACACTCTGTTATGCGGAAATCAATAACTACTACTCATTTACCACATTTGGCTAAATGCGGAGGCAGAAGAATGAACCACTATTGAGCACTTATTAGTCCCGTGATTCGGACGATTAAATGTGTCAAGTGTCACTTGACACATTGGATTTGGAGGTGTTAGGTTCATGAGTACAGGATTATATTTCATGTTGGTATGAGAGATGGAGAAAGAGTTGTTAGTATGTAAGTAAGGGGACCAAGATCTAATGGTTTAAGCTTTTGGGTCAGAGTTGGATTCCTAATTTACATATTAGGCTTTTCGGTGGATTATCTCAAGGTGTTTCTTCCTATCAAATTGGTATCAGAGTTTCAGGTTGCGAGATTGGGTTACTCATGGACAAGTGGATTCTTCTCGGAGTTGGACCGGTGAAAATTCTCTTTTTGATAGCGGACCGAAGTGCCAAAGTGTTAAGGAGTTTTGGCTAGTGTTGGACCAGGTGTGCCATGGATTTGGTAGGGGGGTCCGGTTGGGGTTAGACCAAGGAACCAAAAAGGCTGGCAGGGATTCAGAAAGCAGTTTGGATGTTGAAGAAGAGTGGGTCAATATTTGGAAGAATATGTGACCTTAAGTAATAAAGTGGACTTGTGTTGAGTATTAAAGTGGACTCGAAAAAGGGCTTGTAAATTTGGATTTAATGTGGGGGTTACTCATGAAGGAAGAGATTTGTTAGGTTCATAAGTAAAGAATTATGTTCCGCATTGGTCCGAGAGATAGAGAAAGAGCGGTTAATATGTAAGTAAAAACCCAAGATCTAATGGCTTAAGTTTTTGGGTCAGAATTGAGTTTCTGACTTACATATTGAGCTCTTTCGTGGATTCTCTCGAGGTGTTTCTTCCAATCAGGAGTAAAGGGTTCTATCAACTAAACTACTGGATACAGTTGGAAATACATTAATCAACAAGAACAGCTTGTTGACGCACCAATGATTTGGTAAGGCGTGCATTTAGGAGCAGATCTCAAACAACAAAGATGTAAATTGATTTGAGTATTTTGACATAGACAACGTAATACTACTAATTAAGCTGTGGAATCATGTTTTGACTAGGATGCCAAGGTTCAACATACGAATAACTTCCTTTGGAAGAGCTTTCTGTTGTACAAAAAATTTTAAAAAAAAATTGAAAAGAAGTCGAGAAATATCTTACATCTCTCCAGTTAAAAACTACAATTAGGATCATTCAGGAGATAATTTAGTTTAATACTGGCAGTTGCTCTGTCAATGAACATCAACTGGTCCATTCTTGGGGTTCATATGAGATTAGACATGACCTAATGAGACGGTTAAGCTACTCTTAGACAGGCTTTAATGCTCGGTTTAGCACTTGCTTCTTCTAAGATAAGGGCAGAATTGACCGTCTAACGATAATATGTGCTCTATTATTATCTCCAGGACTTGGATCGTTAACTTTCATTCCAGCCGTCAATATCCTGCACGTATTTTTGTTGTTGTTGTTGTTGTTTGAAACTATCAAATTTTAAAGTCCTAACTTCATTATTCCTGGGCACTAGTTTTCTGATATCGTACCACCACATTCCCTTGACTTTGTTGCTCTGTCTTTACAGCTTCTTCGCTTTTTAACTACTGGAAACGCGTCTTTTTTAGCCACTCATCATGGCTCATGGGATGTATATTCCTCCACCATTTTACCCAATTGATTCGACTGACTAAATTTGGCACCGTCCGAAAGAATCGACTGCGGAACTAGAAAGGCATGTATGGATATGTAAGTCCTGCATTATTGGTACGCTAGCTGGTATGATGTCAAAATCGGTCATGCAATTGTCTGATACAGACCTATATTATACAATGCACAGGTTTTAATGGCTGCCATTGGAATTGAGATAGAGATGAGGATAGTAGGGCATCTCTCATTGATGATGATACATTTAGAACATTCAACCACCTCTTTATCAGTGTATATGGCAAAATCCCATCTAGTCAGTATCCAAGTCAAATGATACTTTGCCCAGGTCTGTAGCCCTTAAGCAGTCGACGCCAGATTGTGGTAGGATATTGCAATCTACCAGCGATTAAAACTCATATCTACGACAACCCAGATTAGGGTCCTACAGTCGATTAATTGCAGGTTTCGATGACATGGACGAATTGTAAAACAGCGTTCATTGATGTAAGCATCATCGTTTGGTACAACACAAGAAGTCAATTTGTAAATGGCGTTTTCCGATCCATCAAATGGTGTCAACTTGTGTCTAAATCATCGATTGGACAAACAAATTCCACCTCTGCTCCACCCAAAATTTTTACCACGCACAAGAGTGGGAGTGTGTGGGTGTAAAGATGGAGGAGGACATTGCTTTGAATTGCATGACAGGTAGTTTTTCAAGGATTTGTAACAAAGGGTAAATCAATTCTTCCGCAAATGTATGTGTTCTTCCAGGTACTGCAGGCTTGTGACTGTGTTTCTTGCAACAAGTTGGTAATTCTGATAGATTGGCAATTCCTGTTTCATTGAGTTTCATGTCCCCCACAAGGCTCAGAAGTAGTAAAGAACAGGAAACGAGTTCCAACGTCGCTAAAAAGTAGGATGACAAAAAAAATGCGACATGATAAACCCAAGGTTATAAGCAGTTTATCAAAATGGAAATTTTTTAGTACAGGAAGCTATGTTTCAGTCCTTTAGCCCACCTGCAGGTGGTTCTATAGAGCATTAAAAAACAGGTGGTTCCATGTATGTGTAAGTTTATCAGGTTACGCGCTGTATATTCTTTAGTCCGAGAAGCCGGGAGCATGTTCTTGATTCCAGAGGAGACTCCAAGCCCAGAATGGAAGAAAGCAAAGGATTCCAGAGTCAGAAACTGGTATAGTCTTACAACTAAAATTGGATTTTGAGAGAAGTAAATCGATTTCTCCTCTGGAAGGAGGGGTAAAGAAGTCGTGTCCAATTTGGGATAAAAAATCAGCGTAAACTCGGATCACTTCAAATTAAAATAAACGATTAGATCAGAGACTGAGTTGAGTTGGCTTGATGTGGGACGAAACTGTACCATGGAGTTGCAGGAAACTCATGTGTTCCATTCACTTCATGCTTCAAATACATATTTGTTTTGAGCAATTAAGCCGAAAAGCACCAAATACTGTATTGTGATAGCATCAGACGAAAGCAATAAACGTTACCAAATAAATTTCCAGCTCTCCATTTTCATTGATTGATCACTATACTTAAGGTCACTTATGCATCTTTGCAAATGCGATTCGGTTCATACGACGGTTTGATTCACGTTGCGAGTGATTCAGGAAAAAAAAAAAAAAAAGGGACGGCAGAGAAAAGCTTTGCCTATTTAGGCACTAACAGAAAAGATCCAGCTTGTGTTCGTCACAGTCTGCATGCAGGCTGAACTGCAAATTTTTCTTTTGTTTATTATTTGTGGGTTCATGCCTTACAATCGCTAGGACTTGTAATTACCCAACAGGAGGAAGGCCCATGGGCCTGTTCGCAGCACCCAAACACCAAAACTGTACCCCTTTTATAAGAGCAAATTACACTTTACTCTCTTGTGATTTAATGTTTTTGTACATAACCTCTATATAGTTTTAAAAACTATATATAATCCCCTCATGATTTTAATTAAAGTGTCAAAGTGACGAAATTTGCAATCTACAACGGAGTCACCTAAGATATAAAAAATACTCCTACGTAAAGTTGAATATTATTTATTAATCATAGAGGGTTACGTGTATATTTTGAAAACTATAAGGGGGTTATATGGTAAAATATTAAATCATAAGGGGGTTATATGGTAAAATATAAAATCATACGGGGTTAGTGTGTCATGCATATTATGTTTGTATATTTTTGTCACTTCAACCATTTTAATTTTTAAATAAGGGTAATTTTGATATTTTCATAGGTTCCGTTACGAATACAAATAATCATTTTCATCACTTTGACACTTTAATCCAAATCATGAGGGGGTTATATATAGTTTTTGAAATTATAGGGTGGTTATGTTAAAAACACTAAAACCATATGGGGGTAAAGTGTAATTTGCCCAAGAAAAAAAATATGCCATTAACCGTTTAGATGAATTAATGCAATTCAACGCCTTCATGCCCTGATAAATTATGGGGTGGAATTATTCAGAAAATCAAAACTTGAAATTGTTATGATAACACCAGACCAGTAACGTAGCCTTCAAAGCCCAACTTTTGCATTATTGTAATGCTTCAGTTACTTCAGTCTGCTATGCTTTCAGCAATTGATGCATTTCCGCAAGTGTTGATTCGTACGCTATTTTAAGTAAAGTTTTTTAAGTGATTCAGGAAAACATGATAGGGACAAGTCCATATACTAGAAAGATGCAGTTTTTCGAGTTTGTACTTTGTATAGATAATTTGAGTGACATGATTTTCATTTTTTTCTGACATTTTTCTTATATGAGTGTGGGGCTTTTTTTTTTTTTTTTTTTTTGGGTTTCCTTCCAAAATTCTATTTAGTCTAATACATACATTACAGGGATATGATTTAGGGGCGCTGCTTCATTTGAGTTTGCGCACTTTGCTAGTTGATCGCTTAGTCAAAAAAGTTCCAATTGTAGTACATGATATATTAAAGAGTTTTGACTTTTTGAGTTCATCATAAACTTCTACAAGTATTTTCTTGAGTCAGCTTTAGGAGTATGGTACATGATATCGCCACATGACATTCATAGACCTTTAAGATGTGTTTATACCAAGAATTAGAGGAGAAGAATATGGACTTTCCCTAAATTCATCAACAATTTATCATGCTCAAGTCCCATTAAAACCGTCAATAAAAGTACTACTCCCTCTGTCCCATTTTGATAGTTCTAGTTTTTTTTTTCACACAATTTAAGAAAAAGTAGTTAACTTTGTTGGAAAAAACAAATTTAGATTGTTATTTTCTTAAAATACCCTTACATTAAACAAAGTTGGCTTTTCATATATCAATATGTTTTGGAATATCTAAATGCATTAAATAGGGTAGGTTATATTCAATACTAACAATCTATATTAAATAAGGTAGTTTATAGTAATAATAACTTACATTAAATAATGATATTTTAGAGAAATTAAAAGATAACTATATTTTTCAATTGGAAAGTCAACTACAATTTGGTCAGACGAAAAAGGAAAACATGATTATCAAAGTGGGACGAAGGAGTACATACCATCAAGGATACAAATACAATCAAATGAATCTCATCAAGATTTGGATTTGCAATATTGCAGAACCGAAAAGAGTGGCGCTAATCCCCGAGCCGCAAGCGGTACAAGAAATCTCCATCAATGGGCAAAATATACAGCACTTTGGAAAGCGAAAACACCCCCAAGAAATCTTAACAGCTATAGTCAGATGTCCGTTAGGGTGTCTGGACGTGGGTAAGAGTGGCCTCTTGCTGTTTTGGGGCTTTGTCTTGTTTCCTCCAGATATCAAATGTACACCCTCTACTTTCCTCTCTATCTCTTGTTGCTATCTCATGAATCGTGATCTATAAGGCTGATTAGTAGTAATATACCAATTTTTCCTCATCAGCTCATCATCATATCATATCTGGCCCTATGGAATTCTGAATTCTAATAAATTCTAATACTACTGCTGGATGCTAATGGGCAATTTCTCTCTTTCTTCCATTATACTACGTACGTTTAAAAGGTCTGGACTGGTCTGGCTCATGGAACGAGGTTAAGGTTCTTCCCTTTTCGCACCTCTCTTCCCTCTGCTTACTTCTCACAACTTTTTGAACTTACTGCCCAAACTGTTTTGTCCTTCCACGTTGTTCTATCATCTGAGATGATCAGCTCTCTAGGAATCCGCAGCTGGAGAGCGACCTATGTTAGTATCAAGCTTATTCTTTCCCAATTTCGCTGACGCTTCCTTTTCTTTCATCTCTTGTTAAACTCTTCTGCTGATTTACTTCACATCTCTATCATCAACACTGCCTTTCCAGTTTCCACCTCCTACTTAATTCCCTCTCCCTCCTTCCATCTTTTTCTCATATCAATTTCCCAACTCCGCCAACTCTCAAAAGTCTCATCTCTTCTGCTCTATACTTTCTCTGAAATGGGTAGCCGTCAGGGCCTCACATACAGCAGGCTTCACCATTTTGCCATTTCTGTTCTCATTCTCCACCTGGTTTTTAGCTCATCCCACCTGAGAATATTGTTCAACGCTGAAGGTAAATTTGTTTGCCAGTTAAGCTTTTAATTTCTCCCACTCAATTCACCAATTTGAACTTCGGTTTCAATTTTTATTGTTTTTTTTTTTTGGCTTTTCTTCAGGTAGACGCAATAGCTAAAACTGTTAGCAATTCAAAGATAGGTTCGAGGCCGCCGCGGTGCGATCGGAAAATGCAACGCTTGTGGGCACTGCCAAGCTATTCAGGTGCCTACAAATCCCCAAATCAGAGACGGGCACCAGAATTATCCCAGAAACTCCACCACTACTGTTTCCACGATTTTTCATTCCAGAGGAGATGATTACTCCAACTACAAGCCCATGAGTTGGAAATGCAAGTGTGGAAACCTCATTTTCAACCCCTGATTTCTTTCTTCTCTTCTCTTTTTTTTTTTTTGACTTTTCATGTTATTGGTAATCCTGTATATAAATGATAATATCAGTTCCTAAAACCATTCTAATATCAGTTAGTTTTTGAGGATGGGGACCTTTTTCTTCAAAGGATTTCTTAACATGGTACTTCCATAATTCCGTTATCAGATAATCAGAGAACACGTTAGTAGAAATTTGTGAAATGATTAAGATATGGCATTCCAAAGTCATTGCCCGTAAGCTGATAATGGAATCTGCTTTTGTGATCAGAGAATCTCTGCCTCTACCATACTTGCTACTGCAGTACTGATGAATCATGAATGGTGACAAGTAAATGCAAGAAGTCCGTAAAACTACTAAACGTGCAGGAACCATCAATGAAAACGTGTAGTTCTAAACAAATCCGGCGCAAAAACTCCGGGTAGCGGATGAAAGATAAAAAGTAGCAGAGAGTTTGGAATATATGTAGTCTGGTTACATCTTACATAGACGGTACTGTTAGGTCTCCCTGGCATTGCCCTTCGTACTCATGGTACTACAACTGTTGTTTCACTCTCCCTAGCAACAAGTGAACTTGTAGGATTATGGTTGGGCTTTGAGAAGAAAAGAATTTCAATATTCAGGTCAAAGTTTTCCAGTAGGATCATTGTCCAAACTCTCTTAATAAGGGTCAAAATTCTATTTGTGTTAATTAGTAAGTAAAACAACAAACTGAAGATACCATCTTCAAATGTACTACTGGTAGTAAATATTGGGATGCACCAACCGCAGAATTACTAATTAATGAGGCAAAACAGTGGCTACTGCTAGTAAAAAACTTGGACTACTTTATTATCCAAAGCAATTCGATAGAGAGCAAAAAGAGACAGAGAGAGAAGTCACTACTGATGATCATTATCATGAGGGGAAAGTGCAATCATAAGAAAGAACAGCGAGGAGAAGTGTTGAAGCCTGTAGCAGAGGAAATCGTCAATTACTGCTTGTCTTGCTGGATTCCTTGACTTGCAAGGAATTATTCTATTAGACTACTTCTTTTTAGCTTTTCCCGTGGAGGAGTAGAAGTAGAAAGCAGCAGTGGTCCAAATCTACAAGTAGGGTGATCTGCTTGCTTGAGCAAATTGTCATCACCTGCATTAGCAGGTATAGGCACCAGCCTTTCCCGAGAGGCTGCCTAGCTAGCAAAAGTTTTTGTTGGTAAAAAGTTGCAGAAAACTATGATAAGTTGTTTCCCAGAGGGATTCTAATTCTACTCTCAAAGTGGAAGACAAGTTGGAAAAAGGTAAAATTAATCCGCAGATACTTTGGACATTGGAGCATCAATTTAGGTCACTTAGTAAAATTCAAGTTCCGAAATTGCGTGCAATAGGGAAAAAAGAATCCTTCAAAAAAAAAAAAGAGAAAAAGAATTGGAACACAAATCAATACCTAGTTTAGATTATTTTTTTTTATTATAAGTGAAAGAATTTGAATTCGAAACCACTAACTTATGCTCCCTCTCTCCAATCATGCAACTTATCTCTCGCCCCTCAGTTTGGATTAACTTTAACAGAATGCAAGTCCAATTTAGATGGAATTTTTAACTGCACTAAAGAAATTTTGATGCATCTGCAGTAAAGTTATCTCTACCCAGTTATATGTTGACACATCATCATCATCATCAGTACGGGTTAGAGTTTTTTTTTTTTTTTTAATAATTATCTTTTTGCTGGTATCAAACGGTTGCCGCAAGGTGGTGAAACAATAATAGTACCATCAGCACAAAGGGTAATAATGCCCTGCATTATATATCCAGAAAACTTCCAAGTCTGAGCAGTTTTTTCACTGCGCAACTGGCTTCCTCCTTCTTGCTTGCTTAATCTTCCCACCTCCCGAATTAGGCACGATATTTCCTGAGTTAAGCACGTACGCTGTACATTTATCTTGTACACATTTCATTTCTCCAAATAAATCACATCCTCATAGATCCAGTTGAACTTTGAAGTTACTACAACTATTAAGTTGCAATTTCCAAACGATTCAAAATGAAATCCAGTTAATTATATCACATTCTTAAAAAGAAAGAAAGAGTGGCTAAAAAGGTCTGGTATCCTAATTTAACCATGCGAAAAATGTTGATCTTGCAACCACCCCCGACTAAACGTACGCCGGGCTCCTTTTCTCTGATGAGCAATAAAATCTTGTGTCAGTAATGAATGCTTGCTACTAGTTCTCGATCATTGAGGAATGCATCACCAGCCCGATGAATAAGTTGAAAACTTTTTCTTTTTTTTTTGTCAAAAGGTCAAAGTTAAAAACTTTTCATCACAGAAAAGAAGCAACTTTTTTTTGGCCCAGGAACTGAAGAAGATCAGAGAGTTGGTAATGCATTCCTTCGACAGGTGGCCAAGAGTGATAGATATGTGACAAGAAAAGTTCGTTTGATGCGTCTGTCCAAACAGTTACCATAGCAGTGGAAGCAGAACCATTCTAGTAGGTAGATGTAGATGGGGTCGCTAATCTTTTACTGATGATGATAATCAGGTGTGACGAGACATCTAATGGAAAATGGAAAGAGTTCCCACTGCAGAAATCTGTTATTTCCGCTTTCTCATTATACAGGCAAAGACCGTCTGAAAATGCGTATACCACTGTGCGGAATGCATGTCAATAAGACAATTCAGCTCAGGTCAAATCAACTTTCTAACCCACTGTGAAAAAAAAAAAAAAAAAGCCATGCTACTGAACCTTTTCTTGTGTAGAATTTCTTGTTTTTATCTTATCCATTTCATGAATTCTCAGGATTCTCCTTCGCATCAGAATCTGTTCCTTGAATTTAATCTTGCAGGTGATGTTGTTTGTTGCGAAAGAAGCCCGTCCAGACATCTTCAATAACAAGGTGAATGTTTAACTTAGAATATCACGCTGGAAGAACGATAAAATCGAATAAATTCCGAGTATCAACTGTCAACTTGGGAATTCAAATTGTGTACAAAACGTTACAGATGAAACAAGACACAGCTGCGATGTTGTCCCATGAGATTGACGAGATGATCCATCTCCAGGCCAGGGAAAGATCAGCATCAGATTGTCAAGTGTGGACAATCATCGGAACTATCATATTATATCCGCAAATGCAAAGGACAACTTCCGAATCGGATGCGATGAAGACGGACAAATGGGAGTCTGTGTGGCGCATGTGCTGCTGCCTGCTGAGATTCCCCGAAACCTTTTTTGCTTCTTGTTTTGGGCTCGCTTTGGTTACGTTCTGGATTTTTTTTTTTTTTGCTTTTATTATCTGGGTAGTTTCATTTCATAACTTCTAAGTAATTCATGAGTTTGTTGCGACGGAAATGATTGGCGTGGATGGTATGGAGTAATCTGATGGACATTTAAAGCCCTACAGGATTTATGCACTTCACAAAAAAGGCATCACCGCTACTGTGTAAACTAGTGTGAATATCCGTGCTACGCACGGTGCTGACATTATTGAAAAATGAAAATAAAGGGTGAATTAAAAAAGATTAAAAAATTATACCAATATAATTAAAATGTAATATCTGTCTAACAATAGTTTGAAATATAATGGAATGTGTATATCATTCAAAAACTGCCTTTTTTCGCAAGATAGATCCTGAAAAAATAATAGAAATTTATATTAAAAAATGAATGATATATGAATAAAAATGAATGTAATTAAAAGTTGTTAAAATGAAATACTTACAAATATTATGCATTCGATTTGATAATCTTGCATGAAGGTGCGAACACTCCTCACACCAATCAACTTTTAGTACGAAAGCCAAAATTGGTAATTTAATCAATTCTGTTGAATTTTGTGGAGTGCGTACTACAAATGAAAATGTACGATCTTTGCATAAATTGATTCGTTGGTTGAACAACCTATCACAATTGTCCTGAGAATTAAGTACGTGTGAAATTCAAAATTAATGGAGCAACCTACCATCGTTATTAAAAAAAATGATAGGTGGCAACAAATGGACAAAATAAGAACAAATCTTTTAAATATTTGGTATTTTGATGTGTTATTATTCTTTTGTATTCGTGATTTTTTAGAGTTGTAAGATTAAATAATATTATTGATTCGAAAATGTTGTATTGTTCGATTTGCAAGTCTATTTTGTATTCAAGATATTTTAGAGTTGTAAAATTAAACAATATTATTGATTTGAAAAATATTATAATTTATGTTTTGCAAGTCTATTTTATATTAATGATTTTTTAGATTTGTAAGATTAAATGATATTATTGATTTGATAAATTTTGTATTTTTTGATTTGCAAGTCTATTTCGTATTAATGATTTTGTAGAGTTGTAAAATTGAATAAAATTATTCAATTTAAAACTATTGTTTTTTTGGATTTGTCAATCTAAATAATTTTCTTTTTCTTTTTCTTGGAAGAAGGATATATTACCATGTAAATCTGACCCTATGTTATAGATTAACCGGTCACTAAGTAACCATTCGAATTGAGGAAGGGTATGGTTAGCTAAATTAGAAATGAATTGATTATTTGATCCATGAGCACCCTTAATTTGTGTACTTAAGATCATATTTAAAAAAATATTAAATATAATTACATGAGAAAGGTATGAGAACATTACCAATTTGTTCTGCTGTAACTATGTTAGCAGGCACAGCGTCGTGCGTACCAATTTGTTCTGCTGTAACTATGTTAACAGGCACAACGTCTTGCGTAGAAAGAACAAATTCTTCAGATGAGTCTGCATAATTTTAATAATTCATAAACATTATATCATGAACAATAAATATATAAATAAGATGTATAAGTTACATTAATAGAGTTGAAAATGCAATGGTAATGGTTAATTATGTGTTAAAAATAAGCGAGAAACCTAGATCTTACCATCGTTATGGCCATCACATGGCGACGTTGGTGTGAGGAGAACTTCAATAATTGCTGAGTCATTATGTATTCCATCTAATATTATGTCATGTAAACAGTTGATTTAACAAGATAATGCAGCAAAAGGTGTAATTGCAAGATGAGATTGACGATATAAGAAACTTTATATTTACCATGATCACACTGGATCACGGGTGATATCGATGGCTGTCGAACTTGAGGAGAGGCAGAATTTTCATTTCTTTGATCTAGAAATGCATTAAAATATATATTAAGCTAACAATCAATAGTTTTTGTATTTGTTTTAAATGTAATGATGTGACACATTGTATGAGAATTGTTAACCAAAAAAATACAATAGTTAAAGAAGAAATAGCATCAATGGTCAGATATACAATTGTATTCTAATCAAATGAAAATTAAGTACCAATAGAATTGTTGTTAACACCCACAGTTAATACAGTAATCCCTATATAAATATATTTTGGTACATGTAGTAATTTGAAATATATGGCTAAAACACTAACATGTACGTGGCTAGTAGTTTGTTTTCGTATATTATTGTTGGGGTATATATTTTTGAAAAAATTAAATTTGAAAGGTTAAAAAATAAATTATGAAGGTTAACTAATATATTTCTTTTATTCCGTACGTTGGAAATGAATTAGTTATATTAGTTACATGGAAAAAGGTTAAAATTTTAAAAAGTACTATTTTAGTATCTAATCTATATTGTATTTATGTACCTTATCTAAACCCTTAACATATATTAAAAAATTTGAACAAAGCTCCAACAAAAAAATCTAAAGAAATACTAAAAGCACAGCAAGCATCAAATGTTACCCGCCCCTACCTCTCGTGCAATACATATAGATGTAAAAATATATTTCATTAATTTTTTATCCGGACAGAAACTATTCATTAATGTTTATGCTCAGACTTCAAGGACATATTCTTAACTATCGTTGAAAATATATGTTACATAAGAATATACGTTTGAAAGTTTTGAAAACTAAATATTGCAGCCATGGGTGCAGAAGATATAAACACCAGGCAACGATTTAATCTTTAACTAAAATGAAAAAGTTTTACTTGGTTATAGTGTTTTAAAGGAGGGATTGGTGTCTTCATAATCTGAGCTGAAACGTCTTCTCGCTTCCTGAAGTGATAGGTAATAAAGAAGAAGTATGTATGTATACTCCTCGTAAAGTTGAACTATAACTATGAATAACATAATTAAATTTGGACGAAAATGCACTTAAAAAATTGCTGAATTTGTTACATATTCTTTTTCTCTTCTTCATATTCATTTTAAGATGCTAATATTTCCAATTATTGTGTTTGCAACCATGCATCAACCACTTTAAGTTATAAAAGCTGTCTGTTGCGTTAACCATGCATTTTCCTTTTTCAATGTTTTTCTTACTCTCTCATTAGTTTTTATAGTTTCCTTATTAGATGATCAAGAAACGTGGGGGAAATATGGGGAAAATGTGAGCATGATTATAGGATTTGTAGTATATTCAATAACTTGATACTCAAATCACCGATGAGGTAAAGTTTGCCTAAATAAGCTTTACAGTGCCCTAATTCCTTGCAAAAAAAAAAAGCGCTAAATAGTCCTAATTGGTATCGCAAGTTACGGCAACGTGCCAGTGGCATCCAGGCCTAATTTTTTTTTTTGGTCAAAATCTAGTCCTAATTGGTTCTGCTGTTTCTTGATCATGTTGTATGCTTCCGAAATAAAATTGTATTAAAATAGCATGCGAATGAGCATTTGTCTTTAATTAAGGAGTAAAAAGGATTTAAAGTATAAATAAATATAAAAGTATAAAAAGGATTTAAAGTATAAATATATTTAACGATTTATGAAGTAGATTATGGAAAAGTTTTAAAATTTTAAATTTGACTGCTGATAGGGTTAGTTATAACCCACTACTTTTATGTATTAAAATAAATAAAAAAATCTATAACCCACTACTTGTTCCGTTCTTGGGATTTTTTTTAGGGTTAAATATAGTAAGTCCCTTAACTTTACATTTAGCTGCACTTTACCCCATTAACTTTACATTTAGTTGCACATTTATGATTTTTTTGAAACGTGATTGTAATTTGCAAAGCTCATTTGTAGGGGTGGTTATAGGTGATAAATATTTCTTAATTATAAAAATGTAACATTGTATTAAAATAGCATACGAATGATCATTTGTCTTTAATTAAGGAGTAAAAAAGATTTAAAGTATAAATAACAAACTATAAACGGTTTATGAAGTAGATAGTGGGAATGTTTTTAAATTTTAAATTTGATTGGTGATAGGGTTAGTTATAACCCACTACTTTTTATGTATTAAAATAAATACAAAAATCTAGAAAAAAGAATGAGAAGTTTGGAAGCCATTGAGAGGGTCTCTGCTAAAAACCCCTTCCGCAATACATATAGATATAGATATAGATGACAGATAAGGGCATCAATCCAGAAGGGCAAACCTTGTAGCCTTCTTACCTCGATGCAGGTAGCAGATAACGCATCCGTAACGACACCGTGATTTTAGCATATACAAGAAATGGGATGATTTAAGAAACCTCCTCAGAGGTTTTGACAATTTTACCGACGGTTTCTAAGGTTTAAAAAATTACACTAACTTTTTCTGACAAAATAAGGGGTTCATTTGCGGTATCTAGCGTGAAATTACTCATGTACCCCAAAACATTATTTGAGATTAGAAACTAAAATCTAAGAATTAAGTAATCAACTAATTAACGAAATTATCTGTTAATAGTATGAACAGTAACGTGGAAAATACAAAATGGTATCATTTTGCTATACCAATTGACGCCGTTTGTGATTGACAGGACTTGACGTGACCATATTTTAGTTGTATACAAGAAAGGCTCGAGCAGAACAAAGGCAGCATAGAGGAAAGGAAAAAATTTATTCTTGAATACTTTTCCCCTTGGCTTAGAACCTAAAGAGATGGCTTTCGTATCAAAATAATTTCGTGAAAAATGGTTAAGAAAAGAGGTAGAGGAAAAGCAAAATTGAATGTTCTTTCCTGCAAAATCACGAAAGGTATCCCTTAAGTCAGGTAAACAACCTCTACTGTTCTGAATTTAATATTTAGAAGTTATAGTCTTATTTAAAAATCATAAAATTTTTCAAGACAATCATTATTGCAATACACCCTGACTGATGTTTGATTGCAATTGACAATTATTTTTATTAATACACCTTGATTGGAATGCATAAAAGGATTTGTGAAACAAAATTTTCTTCTCTCTCCCTCAAAAGTAATTTTTTAATCATACTTTTGTTACCAAATCATAAACCTCAAGGGAGGTTAGTGTAATTCCCCAAACTTCAGGGGAGGTCAATAAAATTGTTAAAAACCTCAAGCGCGGTTTCTAAATTTTCCCACAAGGAATTTACTGCTCATCGTTCCACGCCAAGGAGATACATCAATAGTACCGAGCAAGAAACTTAACGCAAATGAACTCCTTTGCTTGGGCAATAGTTCACAAGCTCCAGTGCACAACAGCAAAATGACATGCAACAGAAAGCTTTTTATTTGATCACAGACAGTTTATGTGATCGCTTCCAAGAGTACAAACATTTTATTTCCTCTTAACTGCATGTTCCTCCATCACTAGCGTATGTCCTACACCTATTGCTACTGAATGTCAAAGGGCTTCCTTCTTTTCCTAAAACCAGGAGAAATTGCCACTATTAGTTATAAGCCCCATCAGCTATATTTTAATTATAATGGAATACTGAACTCATCGAGCCAGCGCTACTGGAAAGAGGCTGAACAGGAAAGTAGACACAAGATGGGCAGAAAACACCACAAGGCACCAATTGCATGTGAAGAAAGCAGCAAAACTTTCCAGGAAAATTTTCCATAACAAACCGGAACCTGACTCATTGATGCATCACAGTAGTATATTTCATCCAACAAAATCCATTGATCAGTTTGAAAAACAAAAAACAAAAGTTGCTGCTAAATTTGAACCATATCAACGATCAGAGCATCTTCACCAGTACAACCAAAGAAGAATAAAAAATACCCAGGAAATATGAGAGGATTTCCTACCAGAAGGTTAGACAGGTTTAATCAGGATCCACTTGTAAAGCAAAGACATTATTTGTTCCTGAAGTTTCTTTACGTTACATTTTAACTCGGTAAAGAATCAGCAATTTAAATGGAATTCATCAGAAAATAATAACCAAACCGAATATAACCTTGACCTTCATTAATGACCAGAATATCTTTCTTGAAGCACCAAATAAAGCAACAAGAGCAGAGAGATTCGCTCATAAACAAAGATAAGCACAAACGCAGATGGAAAGTTGTAAACGAAAAGCTAGTTAAGGCTTGAGCATGAGACTTCCTTCTAGCAATGGTTTCCCAGGCCAAACCAGTTTAAAAACTCCTGGGCTCGTAAACCAGCAATATGCATGCTTCTCCAAAATATGATTTTCAATCTTTTAACCGCCCAGACAATACAGGCCAAACAAACAGCCAATCTGCTGAGCCAAACGGTGTTTAAAAAAGGAAACAGTCAAGAAAACTGCAAAATCACTTCACTGAGGAATTTATTTCCAGGTTCATTGAAATGTTAAAGGAAACCAAAAAATATGTCTTGGAGTACCAAGGTTGCAACAACTTGAATAATTCTGCAATGGACTTTTTGTCATGGCTATACACCTAGCTCCCAGTTATCTTGAAACAGAGCGAATAGTATAGTCATGATTCTGTATGCAACATACAAGTATATAATTTTTGAATCTTTGAATACTTCTGCAACTGCTTTTTTGCATGGTTCTACAACTAGCTCCCAGTTATCTTAAAACAGAACAAACAGTATAGTCAAGTATCTGTATGTCTGCAGCAGTTAATAACAGAGCCACTCTTCTTCTTCCCCCTCTCCTCCTCCTCCCCACCCCCCCCCCCAAATCCCAAAAAAAAAAAATATATATATATATATATAATTTAGAGGTAAGTGGTCTAGCAGTAAACTCCAGCACCAATTCTCAGCAGGCGAAAGGATGCCTAGTGTATCCCCCTTGTAGTGAACAGAAAGCTGCTATGAATTGAAGTTGTCTGCACGATGACCTTTATATCTAGGCATTTTCCATAATTGAAAGATGCCACAGAGTTGAATTTAAATCTTGATAGGAACGATAAAACAGAAAATTTCTTAGCAACATGCAGTTAATACAAATGTACAAATGTTGAGGCACAACCAGAGTTGATGCACATAGATTTACAAGTACCCGCTGGTAGTAAAGAGAAGAACTTCAGAGAAGGGCATTTGGGTGTCATTTCATTTCCCGGTAATAACCCACCAAGAGGCAACAATAAGAGACAAAAATATTACCATACACAAAAGAATTTGAAGAAATTTAAAGGAATGTCACAAGAAAGGAATGTCACAAGAACATCAGCATGTAAATGATAGTGGTGAGGACACGGGCAACAGTTACTCCATTACGTTAGCAATTACCAGATTTTCCAAAAATTTACAGCAGCGATAATCCTTAAAAGAGCATAAGCGCTGATTGTCAAAGGGCGCATCAATTTCCAAATAGCAGTCAACACAAAGCTCAAAAAGACCAACACCAGCAAGTCTACTGTATGTAACTATCTTCATATATTATCTAACATACTTCATAGGAGCGACTATAGTCATCCCACCCATTTACTGTTATTTAAGAAGTCACAACAGCGCAGCATCAGTAGTTTCAAATAACTCATCACCTATCCAGCTTACAAATAAGAAAAGTAGCTCATGAAATATGTGATTTCTACGTAAATAAGCATACAATGATATATCTGAAGCCTCATTAAAGGCCTATACTTATGATTCTGATATAGCAGAATTGCAACATTATTCACATTGCCAAAATTACATCATCCCCGTCAAAATGCCAAGACAGATAAATACATATTACACAACCATGAAACACCATAACCATCCATCTAGTGTCAAAATTTTAGTATAAAGCAACTACCTATGAGTTTTAATTGCATCCGAAGAGTAATGTCAGACAATACCTGTGAGACGCTCATAAGCCCAGGAAGTAGCTGCTCCATGGCACATTTAGAGGGGCAGTTATCGCAAGTTTGCAACCTCCACCCAATCAGTGCTGTGCCCATTGTATACTCTTCAAATCTATCCCAGCCTTCACCATCTCATAAAGAGGGCTCATTTCCCTTAACTTCTCAACCTGCATTACAGTTAGCTCCACAGCCCTGTCAATCTCTTCCTCCGTAGTGAACCTCCCAATCCCATACCTAATAGACGTATGAGCCATGTCCTCCTCCACACCCAATGCCCTCAATACATACGAGGGCTCCAAGCTCGCACTAGTGCAAGCGCTACCACTCGACACAGCGACCTCCTTCAACCCCATCAACAAGCTTTCCCCCTCAACATAAGCAAACGACAAGTTCAAATTGCCTGCATACCTCCTCTCCACGCTACCATTCACTACCACCCCATCAATCTTATCCCTAATTCCATTCAACAACCTCTCTTGCAAAGCCTTAATCCTCTTGTCATCGTACTCCATTTCCTTCTTAGCGATGTCACAAGCAGCCCCAAAGCCCACAACCAAGGGAGTTGGCACAGTTCCACTCCTTATCCCTCTCTCTTGCCCGCCCCCATTCATTTGAGGCTCCACGCGGATCCTCGGTCTGCGCCTCATGTACAAAGCCCCAATTCCCTTAGGCCCATAAATCTTATGCCCGCTCAAAGACATCAAACTGGCATTCATCTTATCAACGTCTATGGGAATTTTCCCCAAAGCCTGGGCAGCATCGGTATGAAACGGAACATTAAATTCCTTGCAGATTTTCCCAATTTCCTCGACAGGTTGAATCACTCCAATCTCATTATTAACCATCATAACCGAAACTAACCCCGTGTCGGGCCGTATCGCGGCCCGAAGCTTATCCAAATCAACGAGCCCGTCAGGTTCAACAGGAAGATAAGTTACCTCAAATCCCTCTTGCTGGAGGTGACGGCAGGAGTCCAAAACGCACTTGTGCTCCGTCTGGGTAGTGATGACGTGGCGCTTCTTATCCTTATAAAAATGCAAAACCCCCTTGACGGAGATGTTATTGGACTCGGTGGCGCCGGAGGTGAAAATGATCTCCTTAGGGGAGGCGCTAATTAGGTCTGCCACGTGGGCACGGGCAGACTCGACGGCCTGGTCGGATTCCCAGCCGTAGAGGTGGGTCCGGGAATGAGGGTTGCCGAAGCGGGAGAGATAGTAAGGGAGCATGGCGTCGAGGACTCGAGGGTCCACCGGCGAGGTAGCTTGCATGTCGAGGTAGAGGGGTCTTCCGGAGATTTTTACGCCTTTCACCGTAATTCCTGATGTGTCTTCTTGATAGGGTTCAGCAACGGCGGCAGCGGCGGTGGAGAAGGGGCGGAGGTTTGTGGGTTTCAAGATCGTGCGGCGGAGGGCGGTGGTTAAAAGCTTCGACGGCATCGTTTTGAAGTAAGCTTGTGTTCCGTTCAACTCAGACAGCTGTGTAACCAGTCTGACTACGGGGTCCTGCGCCAAATTTTGTGGGTGGGAGCTACAACTTTTTATTTTGGAGGTGTTGAAATTAAATCAGAAAAAAATTAAAACAAAAGGGTTTATCTTTATCAAGGAAGGGAGGGAGGAGATAGAATGACGGCATTGTGAAAGAAGCATATGTACTACTAGATCACCGCGGCAACCGACTATACGATGCGATGCGATGTGCGCCTTTACATCTAATCTATCTATAACTACTAGGGTCTGCTTCCCACGCAAGGCGTGGGAGCTTTAGACCTGTTAGTAAGATTCCCTGCCATGCAAAAGCAATATATATTAGTTGATAAGAGGAGCTAAGTATTGATAGAAATGATGCTTGGTTTTTTTATTCCTAAACTGGATGATGTTTTTGATGATTATAGTTTTTAGAGTTGGTTTTTTCTCCATCTTTATTATTAGATTTAGCCTTCCCATGAGTTTGATTTGTAGATACTAATTGTGCTCTGTCTCTTTGTTACTTTCCGTGCTTTTTGCTTTGGTGAGTGCGGATAAAAATGGCTGTAGGAATTACTCATAGTATCAAGAGGATTGGTTGTAATAAGTAAGATCAGGTGCAATTACTCATAGTGTGTTGTTCATTAGTAAGTACCTGAATACACGAAAAGTAATTTGCATTAACTTGGTTGCTCAATAAAGTAATTTTACAAAAAAATCCCTTATAAAGAAGCAAAAGAAAGAAGGGGAAGAAATAAAAGTTGAAGTTAGGAGGGAGTTGAGACTGCAACAAACCACAGCAAATTGGAATCTGCAAGATTTGGAGGCTATGAATCATATCAAAAGCAACTTGTATAAGATTACATGCGACAGCATGGTTCCAAAATATTTATAGTTAATTAATAAGGAGCTTCAAGGTAGACTTACATGTATTGTGTCAGAAACATCAGTATCATTTAAGCGAGTTTGAATATTATACTCTTCAAATAATTGTGCGGCACCTCTGTGAGAAGGAAATATGACAGATTAGCTTGCATTGCAGAGCAAAACACTATGACGAAAATTTGTGTCTGCATAGCATGTAAAGATACATTAGAAGAGCTAATTAGAAGTGCAAATGTATAAGACATTTGCTGCAGAACTTTACTTAGAAAGATAGAAATAAACATTTTGAGTTAGACGTTATTAAGCACGCATAGGTCATGGCTATAAGCTACTTCTGAATTATGACATTGATGAATTTATTCCTGTTATGCTATGAGACTGAATAAAAGTAAACTGCCTCTTTGCATGAATCAAAGAACTGTACACTCAGTAAGTTTTAGAAACAGGACAGAGATGAATTGCAGAATGTGAATTGATAGGAATATCTGAGTAACCTCTCTTTGAGACAAAACATAGAACTTTGGATTATACTAAAGAGAAATGATAACAAGTGTGTAATTTTAATACTTATTTGTAGACAGTTATTTTAACACTCATTATGTTCTAAACAGAAGAACAGATTAATGGTGGTAGAATGTGCTACAATATGTGAATGATGGCAAAGCTGAAGGCTATCTATTGATATATGAATTGATCAAATTGAGAGAAAGATAGATGCAGAGGTTATCAGTAAAAAAAAAAAAAAGCTTAGCAGTATTAGTTTGAACCTTCAGCAGCATACCAAACAAACATGTGGATTGTATGATTTAGAGATAACCAACCGCAAGAGCTACACCATAACGAACATGTGGATTGTATGATTCAGAGATAAAGGAGATGATTTGAAGAGTCCGCATTTTAAGGTTAGCAACTCAATCAAATAGATTGTTCAATATTTGGATTTTTGTTGATTTTGATAGGTGAAAATATAAAGCATAAGCATCATAACAATAAGAAGAGAAGGGTGTGCTGATTTAAAAGGATAAAGTTATTGGAGTATTGGCTATAAGAAATAGAGGGGTCACAAAGCTGGTGCTGGAGAGGCTAAATTTAGCAGTTTTGATAACTGCTAAATTTTAGTTTTGTTTGATAAAAAGAAGTGGAGGATGCTTGGCTGGTATCCTTTCCAAGTCAGAAATGTATATTGTATAAATATGCTTCTCCTTCCCAAGTGATGTTTGAAAGTGTAAATGGATAATACAAGATTGATATTAGTTTTTATTAGTTCACTGTTTCAAAACTTAAAACAGGATAAAAAGTTTAAGCTGTTGCTTTAGTAATAAACACTGAATTTGTAAAAATGAGGCCCAAAAAGAAGATACAAAGGAACAAATATTGGAAGCAGTATGCACGTGAAAGGCAATATACGAATCATGCAAGTAAAATTTATCATAATCAGATTTTGGTAAAGAAACTGGTTGGAAGTTTTCAATTCTCCAAATGTTTGTCTCTATATAGTGAAAGTTAAGTTCAACGAAAAAATGGTATGGGCAACATAAAAGATATTTATGAAAAAAGGAATCAACAAATAGAAACATGGAAAATTGAAGAGCCTGTCTGGGTTCAAGATTATTTGGAAAGGTTTTTCATGTTAGTATAGTAGCAATTTTCACAATGTGATGGAACATGTAAGTCGTTCCATATTTCATGAAATGAATGGAATAACAGATATTGAAAGATCAGTTATCTGTGCAGTCTTTCAATGAGGATACATTTTCTGACCAATTTGCTGAAATGCAGGTTCTAAAGTTTTCACAGAGCTAGATACCTTATCAAATGCTTTTTGCAGCTAACTCTTTGAAGAAAATAGCAAACAAGACTTTTAAAGCTTAAAGGTCCGGTAGTCTTCAAATTCTGAACCGCGCCTACACAAAAGAAAGAGCAGCAGACTGGCTTAGCAAGAATAGAAAACAATATCAAGTCAAAAGTCAAGTTCTATATCACCAGTATTTGCTACAAAGTAAATTGCAAAGTAAATGCACATATATTGTTAACGAAGAAACTTTGGTAGTGCAAAAGCTTAGTAATACCTGTTGGCTGATGATTCACATGACCTAAAGAGTGTTTCGCAACATGATTGTCACAAAACAAAGTAGGCAGTCCTGATAAAAAGCAAATGCTTGGTTACATTTGAATATCTGCATCAGCATACGATAAAGTGAAAACATCACTGAAGGCATTATAAAGCATGACAAAATTACCTGATACATGCTGTGAAGATTCATAAGATACTTATAACACTCGCTGCAGATTGGAAGCTCACTTGTTTATCTACTCTTCCATATCCTATTTCTCTGCTTCCTGCACATCCAACATATCAATAAGGAAAAATTTAAACCTTTTTTTTTCCAAAATCAAGAACATGATCACAAAATCAAGCCCTTTTTGCAAGAAAGAAAAACAAAAAAAATTAAATTCCTTTTTCTGCAAGAGGAGAACCCATTGAAAAAATGGAGCATTTTTGTCCAAAAAAGAAACGAATAACAAAATCAAAATTTTTTAAAAAACGGAGACCCAATACATTAGGCATCAGAATTCACAAAGATTTGCCTTCAGTTATCCTCCTAGGGTAGGTTTGCCTTCAGTTTGAGGATTTTTACATATGTATACCTCTAGGAGGATTTTTCACATCATGTGAAACACTGACTTTCATTGTATACCGAGGTATTATTGTAGATATACCTTCTTCAAATGTTGACAATACAGAAATATGTTTCTTTAGCTTGCCTTCTGACTGAGTAATGACTTTAAACAAAAAGTTATCTTTGGAATCTTGTTGTACAACTGGTTTGATAGCAATACATGGTTGCCTATCAGCCCTTTTTTTCCATTCTGTTGTAGAAGTGGCTCAATAACAATAGGCTGCTGGTTATTGTAGTCACTGTTTTGCAGCAGCTCACATGAAACTGGAACTTCTTCTACACCTATAACAGTGCAACGTTCAGTATAGCAGTGCATCGTCAGACAAAGACCACGTTCAAGTAAAGTCTGGATATGAGTTAAAAGCTTTTGATAATTTACACAGTGTTCATCATAATGAAAATTACAGTTTTGAGTAAAATACTGGTGTGATCTGAAAATTACACTGGAAGCTTTTCTTCATTCACATTTATTTCTTACAGAATTTGGTCCGAATTTACAAAGATTTTTAATCAACTATTTAAGCTAGTCAAGCAGGAGACTCAATAAATTAATATAAAGGCAGAACATGAAACATATATACAACGGCTTTTACTTTCTTGTTGGTATATAGAAGACGTTGATGTAGCTGCTTTTCTTGCTTTCTCTTTTGATAAGCTTCCCTCTGTGTGACTCATGAGTTTCTTTTTGTTCCACTGATAAGGAAGCATCTCTCTCTTAATTTTCAATTGCGAAGAATCTTTTTATTCGTCAAATTTGCAAACGCATCACTTGTAGACATTGTACACTAAATATCCAAAGTTAGCACTAAGCATGACAATAGCAGGCCGATTAAATTCGAAAAGGCAGCAAAATGCAAAATCTAGTTTAAAGGTGATAGCATAAATAAGGCCAAAAAAAGGATTTTTGGAAAGGAATAACAAAGCCACCAGGATAAAGCAGTAAGCTGTAGATGCAGAAAACAAAAGTAGAGCAGTAATGAATGTATGCAGCGGTGCAACATGAAGAAGAAAAGACTTGATATATCAGTTTCCAATAGTCAGAGTGGAAGGCTATGGTGAAATGACCCGGTTATTTTTGGAGGTCCTAGTTGGTTTTGTATATTAGCGGTATAGGGCATATACGTGTGGAGTCCGAAGTATATAACCTCTGCTTTTGAGTTTTGTGTTATGGGCAGCTGCACTTTCGTTTGTATGTAAGAGTCGCAGCCTTCTTGAATAGTTGAAGAAAAGTTCCTTTGCCTCTATATCGTTGTTTCTTGATTCTTCCTGTGGGTTTATGCATCTTTATTTATTTGGGTTCTTCAATTTACAAGTTATGAGGTGTAATCAGTAGCATTTGCAACTCTATATCTATCAAATATAGTCTACAAATCCAACTTTATGAAATTAGTTAAGCCTAGACAACTGAACCCAAAGATGTTAATATCTCAAAGAATGTAATTCTAAAGAAGCTAACCTTTCTTTGTAGCTCAAAGATTGACTCATAAATGAATTGGTTGTGTGTCAGAAAATGGATATATAAATGCCAGATCAGTGAAATAGAACAAAAGAATCGAATAAGTAGCATACAATGGTGGAGACAAGCACACCTATATGAGCTTTTACTTCTCATACCCAATGTGTTTAAGAGCTGTCTGGAGCTGTTGCTTCAAATTTTGAAGGCCTTTCAGGTTCAATCCATCAAGTCTCATGAAGCGCCTAATGAAGCAAGAAAAGTCAGCATATTTAAGAAAGAATTAGCTGCTTATTCTTAAGCAGTAGTATATAAGGTTAATTAAGTTCAGGACATGTTTTCACCTATGATCTCTTTGCAACAATACAATCTTACCCTTAAGGCTTGTTTATTCAGGGTCCAATCTCCCTGCACAATTCAAACATAAGAGTCATATAATATTTGATTATACAAGCATGCAAGTCAAATAATAATTGGGTTTTTGGACATTCTCATTCCAAATGATTTGAGAGATGTTAATATCTTTATGACTACGCAATAAGAAGGGTATATTAATGCAATTAAGGATAAATGTACCTGAGATTGAGGATCATTTGCAATTCGCCTTTCAGCATACAAATATATTTCATATTGCTTGAGGATAGTTCCATGCTGTTGGATTAGCAAATCCAAAGAGTAAATTTCAGCATTATATGGATTTTATATAATATTTGGGAAAATTATTTTATACCAGATTGTAATTCTAAAATGTCAGAAAATCTGTAAATTCCTTCATATTATGATGCAATAGCTCCGCCACGGTTTCATGTTTTCTCAATAAGAAATCGAAAATCGTCAAAATAAAAAGAGAACATACAAGTACATCAACTCAAGAAACATGGTAAAAATTAATAGTTTTAGACGGACACATGGGCATCAATGTAGTTGCAAACAGTACCTTCTTTGAAGCAGATGAAGAAGCCTAAAGCTTACAATTTTTTGTCCTCCCAATCTCTCATACAATATGTTTATTCATTTTTCCTTTTTCTTTGCTTTGGTCCTTGCTCCTTGCACATCCAAAGATAAATAAAAATCGGAACTTATTTTCAAAATCGACAATACTTTAGCAAACATCAAGAATTCAATCACAGTACGATATCCGTTTTGCAAAAACAAATTACAGCAAAAGAATCAAACCTTTTTTTTTCCTAAGAACAAAAACCCATTAAGAAAATCAGTAGTTCTTTCCGAAAATAAAAAGAAGCAAAATCAAGAACTTAGTAGAGAAAGAGCAGGCAGTTAAGTTTTTGTTAATTTGTTCTCGCAATAATTGCATAAAACATTCATTTGAGATTATCTCATGGAAATAGAGAGCACAACAAAAGGGAAACGGAAGCACATGAGTAATGGTTTTTTTTTTTTTTTTTTTTTACAAGAATAGTCCTCCAAAATGTAAATCTAACATTTCGTTGTAAACTTTAGTTTTCAGCAGAAACACCAAAGGTATAAACTACCATTGATACTTGGAGAAAGTCTGAGCTTGGTTCTCTAAACGAGCAAAATTGAGAATATTGCTATCTAAAAAAAGGAAACACTGCACAGAAAACACAAGCAGAGATCAACAGGCTACTCCGGTTTCTTCACTCATCATCATCTTCCTCATCATCATCATCATCATCGTCATTTCCAGCAGCCGAATTCAATGCATTCGAACCTCTCAATCAACCTAGCCTTCCTTCCTCATAAGTTAGCTTCTTAAGGTTGTACCTCTTATGCTCCTTAGGAGGTGCCTTCTCAGATTTCTTAGGAGTAGGTTCAGCGCGGATTGCAGCATGGACTTTTTTTGTACAGCTCCTCAGGTTATCTGCCTCAAGACCCCTTTTAAGGTACTCACTTAAAATTAGACCGATACCTCTCAGGTTTCATCTTCCGCCAAAGTCCTCATATATGCAGCAACCATGACCACCAAAGATGTACTTGCGGTGAACCTCAGGATCAAGTTGCTTGGTCTCCTTGTCAAATCCAGCAAACCTCTTCTCGCTATGAGGAATGTCTATTCCACCGTCCAATGCGCCCTTTCAAGGCACCAAAAACACGATTTCCAGTTGTAGTCCTTATAAGACCAACATCCAAAAGAGCACGGAATGGTCTCCTGCTATCACCTGGCTCAACAGAGTAATCTTCAACCTGTAGCCTTACATTTCCTTCATACTCCTCATGCCATTTTAAGCTTTTTGAGAACTCGGCGGGCAAGCAGAAGCCCAGTGGCATAAGCTGCAGCATAATTGGTCAGACCCACTTCAAGGCCAAAATGAAGGCAATTCATGTCAATAAGCAGCTGCAAGAACCAGGTCACCAGCAATGCTAGCAGAAACAATTTGAGCAATGATGTCCTTCTTAGTAAATCTCACCAACAAAGCGATATTTCGGAGTATTGTACTTGTTCTTGTCTTGATTGATCAGACGCACCCTAGCTCGGTAGTCCCGTCTTTCCCTCTCTCCTTCTCTTAAACGGGATTTGGTAGCGCTTGAAGTAAGCTTTTGTTTTCTGGGCCTTTACAAAAGCCTTTGCTAACGGCAGTCGGAGCCGGCAGCCGCGGGTGAAGGGGGTGTTGAGGAATGGGGAGGGGATGGGGGCAATCGCGTGAGAGAGTGGGTTTGGTAGGTAATGGTTTGATAATGTGTAGTATTCTGATAAGTGATAAGGTCGATAGAATAAAGGCATAATTGGCTTGAATTAGTAATGGCCGACAGAATTCAGAGGAAAAACGGTGTCCAAGAATCTGTAAAAAGTTAAAAAGGCTAAATTACATAAAAGGCATAATGAGATGGAAAACACATCCATATAATCAGCATCTAGAGGGCTAAAAGGTAATAAGGAGCTATTAATTACTGACACTTGATTAAACCCTCCCATCACATCTATCAAATGGTCAAAACACTCCCCAACCAAATATTACAACCTTCCGCACATTCTACTAACAGCCGGGTAAGGCTTGTAATAAGGGCAAAAAAGACATATTCTCTAAACAAATGCAGCAACCAGTTGTACCAGCTGCAAGAAAAAGAACAAGCAAGAGATTGAAATGACAAAAGTGCCCCCAGGAGAGCAGATGAAATGCAATGAACAGTAACCCTCGAAACGTCTTCTTGTTGTGGGCTTATACAAATAGCTACGGAAGATGAAGACATGAAGCAATTTTCCAATTTCCCACACCCAAAAGTTAAAGCTATTGTAAAATGACACTGTTAGACATGAGCTGAAAATATATAGTCCATTCAATGAATATTTTGAGGGATAAAAATGTAATTAAATAAGAGAAAATGACCTGGCTGATAGAAATGAACATCACATCTCATTAATGCTTCCTGTAAATGCTGCAAACAACCAATCTTCCACTGACATTCGGCTAAGCCTTGCAATAAGCAACAACCAGTTCTAATAGCTCCGAGAAAAGGAACAGCCAAAAGACTTGAGGACAAAATGACCCTGAAGAAAGCAAACGAATTCTAATGAACACTAACCCTCCAAACGTCTCAGCTCCAAGAAAAAGAACAACCAAAAGGCTTTAAAGACAAAAAATGCCCCTGAAAGAGCAGTTGAAATTGGAATGAACAGGAACCCCAAAACGTCTTCTCTATATATTATAAAGATATAAAGGGAGAGTTGGGTTATGAATAGTGATTTTTGGTCAAGCGATTATGCTGCAATTATTGTTGGATGTGGAGGCTATTTTCGTCATCGGCATTTGTAATCATACGTACAAGATCGATTTGGTAAGTAGCCGGGTCCGGGCCAGAATTCATTATTCCCGGACCCGGACCTGGCATACCAAAATTGGACTCGGATTCGATCCGTTTTACCCGACGGGTCTCTATTCTATGTTTCGGATCCGGATCCGGGTCTACCCGGAAAATTTATCAAATTTTACAATTTCTAGTAAAAATGAAAAAAAATATATTTACACACTAATTTCTAACTAATACAAAAAAAAAACCAAATAAGAAAAAGAAATTAAATTGACTTTACTCAAATACATCACCCTAATCAAATTATATTGATAAATATACATATTTTAAATTATTAATTCATTTATATCCGGATCCGGGTCTAATACGGGCCGAAATACTATATTCCATATCCGACCCATTTTTTTGTTTGACAAACGGATCTGGATCCGGGTCCGGGTAACGGAATTAAATCCCTACCATACCCGCAATAATTTCACGGATCCGGACCGGATCCGGGTCTAGACCCGGACCGTTGACAGGCCTATTTGTAAGGCATGCAAAGGGATCCCGACCCAAGTGTGTGCATTGGCATGCTCGGGTTGTGATTCCTTTTCCATTTTGCTACGGTCACTCCAAATGACAAACCAAGTTTCACCTACTGTCCTTTTCAAGCCTAGATGTAGGCAAAGTCTCTCCGTGTGTGTTCGTGTGTACATATATGTATATATATGTATGTATATATATATATATTTTTTATTTTGTGCCTTTTAGAGCACATGATAAGAGGTGAATCCAAATATTAATTATCTGCAAAAGTTTAAAATTTTTCGGCTAAAGTTTGCTGACTGAATTTAGCGTTAGATAGTAATGTTCAAAATTTGAACTGCGTCCATCCTTATATTTTGCATGCTTATCTTGTGCTTCAAGAATATGGAATAGAAAAATTTTATATCTAACAATATATAATCTAATAATATAAAGAGGGAGTTGCTCAATGAATAGTTCCATTTTGTCAAACGATTATCCTATAATTCTTGATGGATTTCCGGGCTATTTTCATCAATTGAATCTTTTGTTGGTTTCCAACTGGGACAGTGAAATAAATTTGTTTGCAAAAAAATGCACACATAAGTGGATGCAGTGGTTGTCTAGCATGTTCAATAATATATCTTCTGACTGCCACAGTTCCCGAAAATTGAGCTAGGGGAAAAAATAACAAGTCCAACATTGTCATCATATAAGTAAGCAAAATCGGTTAAGATGCCATAGGTTTCAACTAAAAATGGTTTCTAATTCTATAGCTTTTTAAAACGTACAATTAGAAGGATACATATTAGTCTATATATCCATATTTAGTCTATATAATTATTGGAAAAATTTTAATTCCCTTATTTTTATTATTATACTTTTCATTCTATTTATATTCTATAAACATGAGCTTACTTTCATCTTCTATATGTGCCAGATTATGAGCCTATTTTCTTTTTAAAAGGATAATTAGTTTGTTATTTTACTAATATATCCATGTTTAGTGTATATATAATTATTATAAAATTTTTAGCATATTTGTTTTTTCTAATGGTTCTAAATTGCTGTAAATTGAAAAGCGATGTTGTGTGCTAATCTTTTTTATTATTTATTTAAACATGTAACATTAATTAGATTATTTCTTACATTTGAAAATTAAAGTACTCTAAATTTGAAAAATAATGTAATAATACATGTCTTTTACTGTGGATTAATGATCTAATATTAATGGAAAAAGAAATAGGTCTGTATTTATTGAACTTAGTGAGTAATAGAGATATACATATCTAACAATATAAAAGGGAAAGTTACCCTATGAACAGTATTTTTTGTCAAGCGGTTATCATGTAATTGTTATTGGATGTCAGGGTTATTTTTGTCAATTGTCTGTTTGTTTGTTAACCGCTGCTATAGTTTTAGTGCATTTATCGGACATGTTGACTGAATTCGTAATTGGTGGTGTAAAAAGTGAAACCTATGAAAGTTGGTTTTTTGTGGTTAATTATTTGCTTTTGAAGTGTTCTGGAAATGCAAAATTACCTAAGAAATAATTGATAAATTATTGTTGGCTTTAGTGACTTTAAAAATGGCTTTTATTACTGTGACATGAAATAAAATTGTTAAATGTTTTGTAAATGCACAATTATTGAGGAAACAATTAATAAATTATTGTTGGCTTGACATGAAATAAAATTGTTAAGTGTTCTGTAAATGCACAATTATTGAGGAAACAATTAATAAACTATTGTTGGCTTTAGTAACTTTAAAAATGGGTTTTATTATTATGACATGTGGTGATTAATTTTTAACAACGTCAAGTTCCATGGTTTCAAGCGCTTAATTGACTTTCGGGATCCCCTATTTTTTGTGTCAACAATGATTAATACTCTTTGGGAATGATTCACTTTACAATTTTCTAATTATCCTGATCCAAATGCAAAATAACCTTATACAATTTTTTAATTTACCCTCATGCATTCTATACAAGCCCCCTCATGCATTCTATATATTTCATAACAGTTAACTTTTAATAAAAACTATAATTCCCTAATGATCTGTATGAATTAAATAATAACAAAGATGTATACTAATAAACTCGTACAACAAAAAATAATTATCACGGGAAATATTAGTTCCCCTGCCCACCACGCAGGCCGTCTCACTAGTTCTCTATTACAGAAGTATTGAATGAATTGAGCATTGACTTGAGGAAATACTACTACTAAAATCGTTCGTAATGGAGTATAGCACAAGCGTCGTCGTATTGGGCTATAACGACAGCGTTAAGCAAATACGCACCAGAGAATTAATAATATTTAATTGTAATGGCTGTCAAAAGACAACAGTACTTTATAGTTTACGCCTCCGCTACAGATCTAAAATCGGGGGATTGAGGAAGAAGCCAAAGAAAACCAAAGAATAAAAACAACAAACCTCTTTGGAAAGTGTTGTTGAACCTTTCTTAATGTCTACCTGACACCCACCACCATTGTTAACAACGAACCACTGGTAAACCTTTCCTTCATATTGATTGACAATATATTAGTAGTACTGTAGTAGATCCTTTTGCATTATTCACCTTTCCCTTTAAACCTAATCATTCATTCTTTTCAGTGGCCTTAGTAGTAGTAGTTATTTAAAAGGAGACAACTTTCGCACCAAACAACCAGCCTTTTGCTTCTTCTTTCTTAGTATAGGACCAGGTATGGCTTGCCTCTTCCTTAGAGATCTCGACTTTTTTTTTTTTTTAATTTTTTCAATTCATTTTTGGCGTTGGAAAGTTTGCACGATCATGGGGTCTTGACTCTATATTTTTCTAGTGTTAAATGTACGTGCTTGCTATTTAGTTGAATGCAGATCGATATCAATATAGTATCCTATCCGGGATGTGATCATAGCTATAAGCATTGCTTCGAATCAATTGTTTCTTGTATACATCGCTCCGGCCTTGGTTCAAACTGGTATAACAGTTAAATGATATTTATTACTTGGTCGAAGTCTTTCCAACTGAGCTGCTATTTATATGTTTCCAAATAGATAGTCTGGACTCTGGAGACGCCGGATTATTTTCTTATGAAGGAAATGCATAATGGATTCATGCTCCTGTTTTGTTCTTGATTCATTCTTTATAGTTTATTTTTCAATAATTTTCGGTCGGTCGGATATTGGGTGTGATTTGTCTGCTCTTTGGTGGCTGCGTGCTTGATAACCAGCATGATAGTTCAGACCAATTTGTGTGAGTTGAAGTTACCATCTGCGTTGCGGCTCTGATCTGCAGTGTTCCTAGTTGAGTTTCTATGAGGTACCTCTGTTCGTTAAGTTTTTAACTTGACTCAACGATTGATGATTACAGCCTGAATGTGCGTAATTGCATTCTGATGCTAGTTAGATCCGCATATACCCAAGTTGGATCCCGCAGATGACTCTGTTAATTGTCATTCTATTCACTATATCTGGAGTTGTTAGTGATTATAGATATCAGACTTTCTTAAGAAAAAAAATAATAAAAGACATCGGACTGCAGTGGGAGAATGTGGTTGCCATGATCTGTTGGCTTCTCACACTTGCCCTACGAACTCCATTTCTTTTTGAGCATCAAAGTGATCGTCATAGCCATTTGCAACATGTTACTTGGATGGTGTTTAATTCACTTAATTTCAAAGTTTTTTCGAGTATCTAATCCAAGCCTTATTTCTTATGTTCTGAATGTTTACCATAATCCTTCTTAAAATTAACAGTAATTCTTTCTTTTGTAGAAGTTCAAGAGTTGGGACAGCTTGTAGCTTCTGGAAGCTAGTTCAACTAAAGATATAGTACAACAATAAATCACAATGTTCAGGCTGTCACCTCGGAGGAATCAGAGAAATAAAGGTTTTAAGGTGAAGCATGCCCTGCAGATATGTGTGCTAGTTGGTGTTTGCATCTGGCTGCTTTATCAGGTCCAGCACTCCGTAGCCAAAAGGCATCATATGGAGAAAGCTCAAACATTTCGGAGAAGGTACAAAAATTTGGGAGAAAAGACATCCAACCAAAAAATATTGAAATGATTACAGAGGATGAGAATCGAAAGGAGGAACGAGAAGAAGCCAGCAAACAACTTGCAGATGAACTCAAGCCCGAGGAAAATGATCATGATCAAGACAAACTGGGAGAGGAAGGAGAAAAGGAGACAGAAAGTACAGAGCAAGAAGTGAAAGATGAAGAGAATGGAGAGAACAAAGATGCAGAGGGTGAAGGGGGAAATGAGATGCAAAATCAAGAGAAAGAGAATGATGGAAATAAAAATAATGGTGAGGAGGAGGAAACTAGAGAAGACGACCGGGGAAAGCATGATGAAGAGCAAAGTGGTGAGGAGACTGGAGAAATAAAGAAAATGGTGGCGCAGAAAAGGAGAATGAAACGAAGGAGGAGAACAATGAGAATGCTAATGAAGACACAAAAGAAATGGAGCTGAGCAGAAAGGTAATGAGGAAAAGGATGCAAAAGAAGAGAATGGGGAAAATGAAGAGACCAGGGAAAATAAGAATGACCTGGATGGAGGTGAAGAGCAGGAAGTGAAGGAGCAGGTTAACGATGAGAGCAAGGCAACAGAAAAGGAAGAGAAGAAACAAATAGGCCAATGAAGATCAAGGTAGAGAGAAACAGGAAGACCATGAAGTGAAGGAACAAAAGGAAGGTAAATCTGAGGAATCACCAGATGAGAAGGTTCATCAAGCAAATGAGCAGACAAACGAAGCTGCTGCACGGGAAAACACCAATGGTGGGAATGCCCAGAGTGAAGAGGTTCAGGATTCTCAAAGTATGAAAGACACTGAGAAAGTAAATAAGGAAAACGTAAATGGGGAAGAACAGTCGACTGAGAAGGTCCAGGACAAGTCTGAAGGCAACAGTGAAAATGTGACAGAGGCAAATAAGGTACACGATAATGAATCAGGTTCAAATGCAAAAGAAGGTGAGTCAAATGAACAGAATAGTCCATCAACTGTTGCGACTGATGAAGGCAATGACAGTGAAAACATACAGCAGGGATCAGGTTACGATTCCAATCCTACAGAAGGAAGGAGGGAAGCTAATCAAGAACAAGGCAACGGCAATGAGACCACACAGCACGAATCAGGGGAATCTTCCAATCCTACAGAAGGAACACATGAAGCTAATGAAAAGCAAGGCAATGCCAATGAAACCACACAGCAAGGATCATGGGATAACTCCAATCCCACAGAAGGAACAAAGGAAGCTAATCAACAGCAGAGCATTAGCGACAATTCTAAGGATGATGCTGATCAAAAACCAGAGAAATGCTGTTGGTCATGTCATTCCTGGGGAAGATGGTGCGCAGACTACTCAAGAGGAGCAAACCGAGAACAAGGATGCTGCAACGACAATGACAAATCCGATACAACTTCAAATATGAAGGAGGGCTCAGCATATGGAGAAGGTTCAAATGATGTGGGCAATAGACAAAATGCTGGTAGCGATACTGTTGGGGGAACAGAGAAAAGTTCAGAAAATTCATCAGCCAATCAGGTTAATGAAAAGGTCGAGACCCAGAAGTCTGATGCTCATTCTGAAACAGGACCGGAAGAAAAGATTAACCCGTCAAATGACAATGACAATACTGATTCCAGTGAAAATAGATCAGTAGATTCTTCTGGTTCCTCGAGTGCTACTAAAGAGGAGGCATCTTCAAACTCAAATGAGAATGCTGAAGCTGAGCAGAATAGTATGGTTGACTCATCAAGTTCTACAATTCCCCAAGAAGAGAAAGAGGCTCGCACTGACCTTGAAACTTTGCCTGAGATGGGAAATGAGGGAACTAGTCAAGAAGATGCAGTCGCTTTAGTGATGCTACATATTAGCCTTTTGTGAACTTTGAAGCTTTTGTTGCATTCTTTGCTTCCTTTCATGGTTATTGCCCAGAACAATTGTGCAAGTATGTACACTTCGTTTGATGACGTTGATGCTGGTCATTTGTTGTGGACCAGAACCAGGAAATGCAAGTAATGAAATGAACTAAAATGCAATGAATCAATAGACTGCAAAAGTCTGAGCAACTCAAACGAACAACTACATATTCATTGATTAGCTTCAGTAAAGGATTACAGAAGCAGAATGGCGGAAAGAACAGAAGGGGAAAGAGATTGAAGGAAACCTTGGGGAGGGGGAAAACGCAGAGAGGATATTCCTTCTCTGATTACAATATCAAATCTGCAAAAAGTTCGCTAACAATTACATGATCCTCACGCTTTATACAACTGCCATTCTAACTGACTTTCAAGTGAACAAATGAGCTTCCAACACGTGTCCAAGAGAATCTTCTAGCTGAACTGGTCCCCAACTGCAGCTGAATAAACGTGAACCCAGTAAAGGCGTGCTCTTCTGGTCACGCCTTCTTCTTGTCTCTCTCAGCAACTTCACGCCTTCTCCTCTTCCTTGTTCACGCCTTCCCAATGTTTCCTTCCTACTCCTGCATCAGCTGCCGCTGACTTCATTACATCATTCGGCCAAAAAATTTGTTGCCAAACGTCATTGTTATTAACAGCTTGGTCGTGTAATACTACGGAACTGCGTTGCTCATGTTATTAGTACTAATGCATTGTCCTCATTAGCCTACCAAGCTTTCGTTGTAGATTCTTTGCTTGCTAATTTGTGCTTCGCACTCGTCGACCAAAATTGATCCAAGCTTACATTTGCTCATCTCCTGGCCGTGCTCCTACAAGAATCGCTAATGGATTTTGTGCAGCCGCGTACATTTCCAGGTTACTATCCTGACTATTCAAGTTCTTCTTTTTCTTTTCATCTTGGACCGCTAACTGCTTTGATTTGAATAGTCCATACATTTAGACTATTTCTTCAGGAACTTTTGTTTTTTTTGTCGCAACGATAACATTTATATAACCTACTCTAATATAGTCTGAAAAGAAGAGAAGCCAAATCAATGAAAAAGCCCGTCGAAGGAAGCCACTTGAAAGTGACGACCACAGTTAAGTGGCAAGCATATTTGTTCGGGAACTCAGGGAGGAGAAAGCAGGCAAATACAGCATATTTGTCCCTACCATTGCCCAAGTTCTGAAGCCACTTTAATCAATCACGGCTAAACAAGGCATCTAGACTCGTTTGAGTAAGAAATATAATCCGTCCCTCTCCCTTCCCCTCTCCCAACGAAACCCCGCTTTCTTTTGCCAGTCTTGTGGCGGCAGGGGGGCACAAAGTTCTGCGCCCAGTTATATGCAAGACCAGCAACTCCCCACCCACCCACCCAACCAAAAAAGGAAAAAAAGAAAGGGCATGTGCCAGATAAATTGCATCCAAAACCAAAACCCAACATGTATCCCAATGAAGCATGATGGCAACAATATCGTCAAATTTATTTGAATAGAGCAGATTGCAAGAAACAAAATAAAAAAAATGAAACACGAAATTTGAAAGCATGCCAAAAGAAAACATCTGCTCGTTTCAAAACGTAACTAAAATAACACAGCCCATTTTAATGTCCAAGATAATTTTGACAATACAGCCTCCAATGATGCCAAAGCAAAGATGAACAGCCATTATTCGACTCCTTCAGATTACGATCATCAGACATCAGTGGTGCTTCTCCTCAAAAAGACCATCTGGACCTACAATCATGCATAACGTGTCAAATTTAGTTAAAGCGTATCTCAGCAATTAGTAGTTAAAATATGTTCACTCATCTTTCTACTAAACAACTAGCTTAAGAAATCTAATATGATCTATGCTGTACACGACAGTGTATAAAACAACTTCCTAGGCTTGCTAAATCCTCTGTTGTGTTTCTCCTCATTTCAATAAATGGAGGAATGTTTCAGTGGTTAAACTTAAAGAATAAAACAGGGATAGTTACAATAACAGGGTTGAGAAAAAAGCACAAGCATAAACTGGATAATACGACCCAAATAACTAAGCTACAATATATGCATTACATAAATCTCCCCAAGCATCTAAAACCTCACTAGAACAAGCATATGTTCTCCTGATTATGCATGACCAAAAAGCACTAAGACAGCTACAGAAGATGGAAGTTGAACCTCAAAAGATAAAACTGAGAACTGCTATAGCGGTCCCCAGATCTCTACAATATCTTTTGTGAAACCTTGTTATTTACGTGAAGCAATTATGCCTTAAATTCATCATACAACACAATAACACTCATGCATTTTAGAGAAAAAAAATTGCAAGGGCTATTCCAGTACTGCAGCACAGTAAACTGTAAGCATGTATAAAAATAACTGAGGAAGCACATGTAGTGACATATGAGAAGCATTACTATGATTAATATTGCACCAATCCGATTTCGAATAGAAAATACAATTAAACTTCTAATCTGATCCACCTGGAAAAGCTTGTTGCCAATAATAAATATACATTTCAGTTGAAGATTGAGTCCTCATTGTGTTATAGGGATGAAATGATGTGCTTACAACTTTTAAGGAACAGCATTACTCAATATTCAGGGAAATATTTTTCTTGAAAAACTTCAGAAATCATTACAACAACTCCCCAAACCAAATCACTATTTGTATCAATGAACAAATAAAACAGTGTACACCTGATATTCAATACAAATCAAGCAAAGATTCATGGAAATGCAACATTATCAATGAGAGAGGTAAAAATAACTCAGTTTTGAAATGTACCCCATGGAAACTCCTTGTTGCGAATGTGCAAGTATGGATAAGGCTGCAACAGTAAACTCTTACATTAGTAAACATAAAAATATTCAGATTCCCTTAATATTATATAACACATAATTCCATCACAGCCGGACAAATTTCCTAACGATCATAGAACATATAACCAGTGCAGTTTACAACATAACACAGTATGGCTCATACTAACCAAAATAACACCTACGTTAAGAAATGGAACAACAGCATTGATCTAAAAGTAGACAGATAAACAATTCAATGAAGGGGGTATAGAAAAAGCTTACAGGAGGCTCTTCATGGTGGTGATGACCCTTGGAGAGGTTATAGACTGAGAGAGTAGAGCAGAGGGCTATCCCAAGGTATGTAATCTTCTCCCACTTCGAAGCCTCAGCTACATAAACCCAAAATCACAAAAATAATTAGATAAAAATGAGATTTTTAATTACACAACAGCAAAGCAAATTCCAAAACAAACTAATTAGAAATTTAGATAGCACAACTTCCTGCTTGATTCTGGAGGAAAATATCCATAGAGTAGTATTTACTCAATCAAATAAACACCAAACCTAGAAAACCCTAAAATACAAAAGCAATTTATATTACTAAGAAATACAAAGAAGAAACTGTTTAACCGAATATGAGATTTTTCTTAACAAACTAGCATGTCTTGCGTGCAGTATGATGCTATAAAGATGGAGAATTCAATTTACTAAAAGCGACGGGAAATGAAGATACCGGCTTCATCGTGGTGGGCAGAGGCGGAGAAAGTTCTCTTAGATGCCGGAGCTGTACGAGAGGCGCCGCCGCGGATGGCGGAGCGGAGGCCAGATCTAACAATTGCAGATGCCATTTCAGAGCCGTCGTCTTCTCTTCGTTACTCTCAACTACTTTGCTGAGTCGATTCGCTACGCTCGCGGATAGGTAATTGTTAATTGTTATTTAGACTTCAGTTACGGAGCTGCCGTTAATTGTTTAACAGTTTTACCAATTCTCCCACCCCTTTAAACCCCTTTTATCTTGTGAGAAATTTTTACCTGTTTCTGGAGAAAAAGAAAACCTAAAAAAGAAAGAGTAAGTTCTTTTCACCGTCTAGACCTCAGGACAAAAAAAAATATTGAAAAATAAATTTAAGACATTTTTAATTGAAAAGCCATAACTATTAGAATAATGATGAATGTTTTGGGAATGAAAAACACAAGGGCCAAAATAGTTAGTGAAACAAAAACTGGACAATCATTTGGTACATTAACTCTGTTCACACAGTGGTTAACACTAAGTTATGGATTGGAGTTATCAATAGTGTAGATAGAATCTCATTATTAATTCTTTTTGTGATAATAATAAAAGTTATTAGTGGTTGACACCATACGTTACAAATAATAAGGGTGATTTTTCATTTTTTTTCTTGCTAAAATGTTGATTTAAGCCTCCGATTGTTTCATTATTTTTCTTTCTTTGTACACTTCATTGGAGCTAGTTTCAGTGACTATAGTTTATTTTTTTTCCAAAGTTTAGCGTACTCTTTTTCTTTTTTAGTCTTAAGTGGAAGATTTCGAATTCAATATCTCTCGTTTAAACTCCCTCTTACAGTATTATTAAATCATCTCTTCCCCAAACTTTTAGCATACTTTTGTTTCGTAAGTAAACAGCATAACTTTTTTTCAAAAAAAAAAAAAAAATCTTGATTCCATCCATTTAGTTTTGAAATGATCAAATTGTGTGTGTTCGACTGGTCCAACTTTTTTTTTTTTTCAAACCATTTTTTCTTGCTTTTAAGTCCTATTGTAAAGCCTGTTCACATTACTCACTTTTGCCGTTTCCACTTGGACTGTAAACTTAATTAAAGAGAAAAAACTTATTTTTTTTGAGGGACTTATAAGAGAAAAACTAATAACTACTTGAAGTGGCTGCACAAAGTGGATCAAAAGTTAACCTTGTTCGACTCGGTCTGCGAATTCCATATACAATACTAGAAATTTTACCGTCAAAGCTAATCGGCTTATTTAAAAAAAAAAAAAAGAAAAAGACCTGATTCTGCTTTTTGCCTCGAATGCTCGTGCTGTGAATTTTTGACGAAATGTCACATTTGTAGATAGCGGTATTCTGAACCATGTCATGCATAGACATATGGACATGATTTTGTTTTTCCTTATTCAGCACGTATGTTAGGGGATCCGACTCCCCTTCTTTCCACTTTTTCTTTTGCATGCAAATAGTATCAAATTAAACTATATACAGATTTTGGCAAAGGAAAAGCTGTTCATTATATATAAAAACCAATTGAGAGGAAAAAGAAAGAGAATACATCACATCATCAACGAATTGAACATTTGAATAATTGAATTTAAATGAATACTTCTTCTACGCCGAAGATGCCTCTTCGCAGCGATCGTTTATTCTTGTACTTCAAATTGAATTTGCATGTAATGGATATCAAAGAATATAAAGAACCGAGAGACCATCTGATAATTGCCAAATTTGCAAGTTGCCCGGCACCGACTCAGTTGTGCGTGCCAGTGACAACCTTGTTTCCTGTCCCAGGACTCGGACCAGAATCCTTAATTCCTCCGAGGGGCTGAACGTTAGTGTATTTATGCCCAACTCCGGGACTTGGACCGTCCTTCACGGCGCCAAGGGCGTCCATGTATCCCCCGGCAGGGCTCTGAACTTTCGAGGCAGGGGTAGTAGTAGCGCTGGTGCTCAGAGGACGGCCTTCGGCAACAAAGAGAACCGAGAGAATCAATGCAAGGAAAATGTATCCTGCTTTGGCCATCTCTAAAACCAAAGGAAAAGAGATTTTGGTATGATACAAGCTCTAAAGTTGCAAACTAGGAAGTTCGGTTAGCTTTTGTTGCTTGAACAAAAGATCGAGCGACGCCCCAATTTATACTAGTGATGCCAAGGCATGGAATGCAAGAGCCAAGTTATTTGGTTTTCTTGAATGAGGAGGAGGCTATGGCATCCATTCAAACTTCAAACCAACGTGAGAGTTAGAATTTTGCTAGATGATGGAATTCATGCATATGAACCAGCGAGGCTGGTTCTTGGCCTGGGAAAATAAGGTCAAGAGATGAGAAATTAAGAGATTGCGAGTCCAAGTTGTGTAGCATTATTATTCATGGGTTTTACCAGATGCCTGCGTTATGGAAAATCCTTAACCTCGCGACCATGCAGCCTCTGAAGGCTGAATATTTGAATTCAGCACTTGGACTCTTATCGTCGCCAGACCAATTTGAATTTTGCTTGTTATAATTGACGCTTATGCATCGTAAATTCATATTTACAAACTGCTAAAAGTTTTTTCACTATCTAAAATTAGTTTATCATATCTCCTCATCTATTACTAAGAAATAGTAGTGGTACTAATAAAATTTTCTTGTGTTTAGTGAGATTTCTTCGACTGGTCAACTACGTACAAGTGCAGCTATTCAACTTGCCCACATCAACATCAAGCTCCTCATACCTACACCGGACGGCATCCACGACTTGTTATTTATATTCCTTAGGATCTAGCTGCTATTAGTTAATAGTTCGGTAACTTCGTGCTCTTTGTTAGGGAACATCGTGCACAAGTCAAAGAAACTTTGTATCTCGAAATTTAGAGTTCTTCTGACACTATATGGACTTGTTCACAAGAACGTTATTCGTCACAAATATTAGCAAGTGTGATAAAAGAAACTTGATCTAGATCTCTTAACTTTTCTTTTCGGATCTCTTAACTTTTGGGAGGCATTATTAGTGTTAACCGCTAATTAAACCATCCCATGCATGATTGGCAAACTCATCCATGCATGACACCCAAGTTTTGCCGAACTCATGCATGACTTTGTATTTTTTAGTTGAGCGATTCAGCCAAGGGGCAGGCTAAATGTACATTTTAAATTGCAATAAGGATGACTCGTATTATTAGCATCGAAACTTGCGCAATGCGTAAACATAGAATGAAGGGATATAGCTTTAACATCTTCTTTTAACTTGATGATGATACCTGAAGAAAGAAGGTAAATTAGAGAGCTAGAATGTATGTAGTTTCGATATAATTATAAACTTTATCTACTACTTTCTCTCACTCTTTATGGGCTGGGTACTGCTGGCTAGGATGTGCCCGTTTCAAGTACAAACGTCTAACAATCAACTATTCTTAGAGTAGTTGACCTGCGTTCTAAAAGACTCTATTCGATATAGGTCAAAAGATTGAATTTCTTGACCAGCGTTCTAAAAATTCAGAACTTGCTAGAATGTTTCGCCAGTGAATACGTAAGCATCCGTCTGGACTGATAATGGTTCAGTCCCCTTGAATTCTCCCCTTGGCCCCGTTGGATCATTCCCCTCCTCATAGTATGAAATAGGAATAATAGGCTCTTTATGGTATAAAATATGAATAGGTCTATCGTATCTAACAAAAAAAAAAAAAAAAGGTATGAACGTCTAGCAGAGGGACTCATGCAAGTAATTTCATCAGTCCAACATATATATTTCTCTTGTGGATGTAGCCATCGGATCGTAATCTCAGTCATGTATCGTTCCAGAAAATCTCAACAAAGCAATAGCGACTCTTCAGATTTTGAATTTAGAAATGTACTCAGTCCGTCGTCCGCCTTGGGAATTATCAAGCTCATCTGGACTTTTCTTGTTTAGCATGTACGGTGAATCTAGCCAAAAATGTGACTATGTGAGTTGTTTTTCGTTAGCTGGTGGAAGGACTGGACTGAATCCTTTGGAGAAGCTACATTCACTTGTTCATTCCGCCAATCGATTAAATGGTCTAGACTTCGTAAATGTTTTTGGAGCTTGTTGTAACCCAGTAAAAATACACTACTAATATACCAAAAGAAAGAAGACTAATATCCCCAAAATAAGAATAGAGTATACAAAATTTACCCCTCAAGATTAATATCATCATTTTGTATAAACAGAGAACCTCCAAGATCCACAGTGTAAATCCTATAGAAGATGATGAATTTCGAGGTTCTCTGTAATCTGATTGACCAACGTCCAAAATTAGTTCAAGCCCATGAAAAAAAAAAAAAAACTATCAGGCCTTTCTCAGCGCAATGCACACGGCTCACAGTCCGCACCATTTGGCCAGATGGTGGAAATTATAGAAATTTGACATTGATGAGATCATATGTGCTTACCTTAGTTATGTACATGATTTACTTTTAAAAGGTACTAGAGTTTGTTTTCCTGGGTTAATTCCAGAAAACTTCCCTCAGATTTCTGACAATATTAATTAGTATTTTTGAAGTTTAAAAATATCACTCACCTTCCTCTTTTTTCATTAAATTTTGTAACAGATAAGATTATTTCATTTCAAAATTGCTCTTTTGTTGTGGCCCCTTTATTGCCATTTCTTCTACGTTTTGGTCTCGACATGGAGTAGTGATGTGAATCGTGTGTTTCCCAAAATCTATCTTCTTCTTGTCCTAACTCCTAACATTTCAGGTTTCCTTATCCTCAGACACGCGGAGGCTTCCAATGCGAATAGCGACCCTACCATACTAAGATTCTATTCACTTTTAATGGGAATTGAAATTTCACCTCAGTAATATTCAAAAATTCAAGAGTGGTACCAAAATATTCCTTTGATCTAGTAATGTCTGTATATCTGTTAATCCCTTAACATAAGTTTCTTTAGGTTTCTCCTCCCCTCTAGATTAGGATAGAATAGGTTATACAATTGTCGTTGTCGAAAAAAAAAAGATAGAATACTAATTCTAATTCTAAGAACATAAAAAAAATTGTTTTTGGGGGAAAGAACATAAAGATTAACTATAAATTTTGCTTAAATCTTTTAACTAAAATTATGTCCTTGTACATATCTTTATGAATATCAAAAGAAATAATAATGAAAATTCGAAGGACGTTCCTACGTTACCTCAGAGTATCTGTCTTACGTTAAGAAACTTGTGGTGGAAATTTGTGTATTCCTCCCGACATCAAGCTTCGTCACATTCAGCCTAATTATCTCTTGATGGCATCGCCGGGAATTGAGTTGATAATAAATGAAATCAATATATACAAAATTTTAGCCGCTAAACACTCTCCGCATGTACAACGAATTCACATGCATGCATTGAAGTGTTATTATTATCTAATCTCATAATTGAAAATTTTATTTACAATGACTACAAAATTCCACTTTCCAAGAACAATTCTAATTGAGTTAAAAAAAGGAAAAAAAAATAGAAAAGCCGATCGATCGATTGGGAGGTCAATGAATCCAGATACCCCCATGGAACTGTGGCAATCACGCCTTGATAGAGTGCATGTTCATTTGACTCTCCTTAGTAGTATTAGCATTAGAATTATTTTTTTGATCGTGTCGAAACTCGAACCAACAATCTCCATCAGGTGGTGGTGGATCAGGATCGCCCAAATAATCCTCCGGAAAACCAAGCGACTCCGTCACATCTTCCCCGCTCCACCCCGCACGCAACAACCTCTTAGACAATACCTTCACGTGCCAGACGACCCCTTCCTTGTCAATCAACGCAGCGTTCTTATCAAAACCATTTCGTCCGGTGCAGTGATCATCATCGTTCTCATCACAGCCGTCCATCATCATCATCTCCCTTACATCCTCTTCTTTCCACCCTCCGTTCCTTAATCTCCAAAACACCTCCTCCAAGCACCCCCCTAACTCCCCACTCCACCACCTGCGCATGCCACCACGGGCCGCCAGCCTTCCCCCCCTCTCCACCAACTCCGACCACACCTCGATCCTCCTCGGCTCAGTCGCGGCCCAGGCCGGCGTGCTGAATAATTTGGACAAGGTGGGCCTTCTCAAGATGTCCTCGTTCATCGTGAATTCAGCCTGCTGGAAGAATCCGGCTATATCGAAACTCCACAGCTGAACATTCCCTCCATGCACGTAAAACACGGGATTCCCCGCCATACACGGCGTCGAAGGAACGTAGAAATGCCGGTACACCGGAACCAGAAACGGCGCATTTCTCAAGAATCCTTTACCTAAATTCACAGCTTGATCATCATCTCCTGGCCTTTCACCCCAAGAATCGAGCCACAAATGGTTTCTTGATATTTCCTTGCATACACCTGAAGACGGGTAGACTGGTGAGGGACCTGAAGTTGTTTGAACGGAGGAGGATGATCGCCAGTTGGGGAAGCCGGGACCCACAGGGAGGCCTTCTTGGAGAATAGAACGTAAATCGGAGGGAAATGTGAAATTTGAAGTTGGATTCAATGGAGGATAATTCGGCGTCGCGTGAGGCCTTCTTCAGTGGGAATATTCGAGGATTTTAGGTAATGAATGAGGTTCTTGGTGTAGGCTGCAAATGAAAAACAAACCCGCATTGGTTTTGGATCGGTGACCGCCATGGTTAATGGGCTCAGTGGTGGTTCGACGAGTAGTGCTGCTGCCATTGAATACCAGTACTTGGGCTAATATTGATTAACAACAACAACAGTTTGTAGATAACACATATGTTATGGAGTAGATAATGCACATGGGAAGCAAGCCAGTAATGGTAATTCAGATTTTGAGTTTCGTGTTTATCCACACTGGCAGGCCGGGATAGAGTAGTTAGAGCATATAACGGAGGAAAAAGTGAGTGAGTTTTTACGGGAACTTTTGATGGCTCTATTCTCACAACTCCTCTCATCTGATGTCGGGACTCTCAAGACTATTTCAAAATAACAATAAGCTGAAGCGATTTGTTTTGGAATTTTGAGGGCACAAAAATGCAAAATGGGGTCTCTGACTAATCATGGAATTGATACGTGAAGTCTTTGCTAACTTGGCATGGTTGTCATGCATTCCAAATGTCACTTCCTGATGATCCATATTTTGTAGAAGATTTGGAGTCTGGCTAAAGTGCTGAACCATACGTTGTCAATCAAGTTGGGGTTCTCAATTGTTCTTTCACATATTTTCTTGCTTATGGTCAGAGATGCGGCTTTACTAGGAGGGCAGCCGGCAGCCTAATTAAGATTTATAAGAAGAAATTTTGTACTCCTCCGTCCCATTCACTTGATTATGTTTGAGGAATCCAACGTTTAAGAATAGTGGTTTGATTGTGATGTTTGTGCTTCTCTTTCCAATTTTACCCACTCAAATTCAAAATTTAAATTTGGATGTATGATTAAAAAGAAGGGTTATATTGGAAAAAGAGTGTAAAAGTTGTTTTGACTTTTCTAACATGACAATTGTTTTGGAACATTCCAAAATGAAAAGTATAAGCAAATGAATGGGACGGAGGGAGCAGTAGTTTATATCGGGAAATCAAAAGGTTCAGAAAATTCTAGCTGTCCAACCAATAGTAGGCTCAGTAGCTCCAAGAAATATCAGGAATTGTTAATTAGTATCAAGTAAGCAACTAATTTATAGAATGTAGTTGGCTTACTCCATTCCTTATGAGAAAATTTCAGTTGCATAAAAAAATCAACCTTAACAACAAGACATTTGTTATTTGTTTCACCAACCATTATAGGACAAATGTTCAAATTTTAGGCACCGACCGCCCTTCTTGATCACCTTCCCCTTCGTCTGCCCCCTCCTCGCTGTGAGGGATCAAGACCATATTAGTGGTAGCATACTGCTTTTTATAACGTATGGTACGTCAACGTAATCTTTTATATTTGGAGAAAGTAGAGATAAAAAAAATGTTATCAAGGAGAATTGATGCAAGTGCTTCTATATATTTATGCAGCGGATTAACTTAGAAGTAGCACCTATTCTTACGCATTTCGTCATTTAGCTTCACTTTGAATAAGAAAAATGAAAAGACAATTGAAATTGTTACAATTCAAATCAGAATACCATGAGCATTCCTACACCATCCATCTCCTCAATTTTTGACGATATTTAACTTGACTTTAGAAATATTTTATGGTAAATTACTGTGACGTTAGAACTTGAACTTTGAGAATAGCACCAGCCAAATAAAAGTCGTCCGAGACATCTCAGCTTATATCACATTTATAATTTCCTTGCATCCAAATGAAGAGAATTTTCTTGTCATCTGGTCCTTGTTGGAATTACTATGGAAGAAAGTCACAATTGGAGAAAAGGAATTCGCCTAAAAGGTTCCTAACCACCATAATCTTGTCGATAGCTTGTCTATTGCATTGACTGTTTCTTCTTCTTCGTATTCCCTTTTGTGCGACACGTTATTTTCTGAAATTGGGTGTCTATTTCTTTCTTTCTAGATAACTTGAGGACCGTGTTGATAATTACGTTTTGGCAATCCTGATACTTAACCTATACATAGAACCATTTATGTGCTCTTACTTTTCTAACATTCTATACAGATCTCTTAAGAGCCTGGAACACGGCTTTTTGACGAATGACTCAATGCTTGGGATTATTTTTAGGACACGATGGAATCTATTTTAGACATACTTCTACTTTATACTAGAGGGAAGGGAGGACCTGAAGAGATCCAAGAAGAATTCCGAGAGGACTAATCACCGATTCAGACGGGTGCCTACGCATCCACTGACGAAATCTCCAGAAAAGCCTGAATTTTTTAGAATGCAAATCCCTTGACTTATACTCAAGTAGAACTTGATAACTCTCTTTGTGGCTAACTACTCTAGAAGTAGTTCGTTCAATACTTGGGAATATGCTGAATCTCATCTGCAGTGCATCTGCACATCTAAGATTTGATCCCAGGAGTCTTTATAGAAAAATTTAAAGGCAGCAAGGCCCGGCCTTAATGTTTCTTTTTAATTGTTGAGAAGGACTATTGACCATGGCAAGACATCTATTTGGCATCGTGCGCATCTATAAATTTGCCTGGAACGTGTCCTCACATGTGCTTTGCTATTTTCACATTCCAGTTGCCTGGTGATGAAATTCACCAGTTTTTAGAGGCGATGACAGTAAAGTTGCACGATTTGCCTCCACTAAAGTATTAGTTGATATTTTGCGCCAGATTCAGGAAAATGTTAACATTTTAGAACTATTATAATAACGATGCATAATCTATTATAGTCCGGTTTTGTGCCAGAAATTCAGTATTTTAGTCATATAAACTGCCATACTGGTGTTTGACCGTGTGAATGAAGATGACAATAATACGAATTATCCGAAACATTATCAAATGGCAGCATTTATTTTTTCTTTATTTTGTGGGATGATTAATCACCATAGGATGACTCAACCAGAAGGACTGGAAAAAAAAAAGAAAAAAAAATATTTCAATTTCGTTGACATGCGGCTGTGTTTACAAGGATACTTACCTTCACAAGATCGAGTTGCTATTAAGGCACAAAACATACAGGTTAAACCTAAACTCAATTCTATTAGTAGTTCTTCAAATGGATGCAAAATTTTGCACAAGTATGTCCAACATTGTCAATTTCAAGGAACTTTCACTGGTCAGGCATTTATCTTCTGCCCCCGAGCTCTTGTCATTCTCCGGTTCTTTGTTTTTTCATCATCAGCTAATTCAGCTTCCACAGTTTGAACAACCGATCCATCCTCTTTGTTCCCAAAGTTCCAGCCAACGACAGCTTTGCTTTCCTGTTCTAGAATATTCATGTTGTTATGGGATATTTGAGCTGTAACATCTAGCAAATCTCTTCCACATTCTTCAGGGGAGGTAGTTGATGTCCAGAGCAAATTTGCGTTACTGGTCATCCCCACAAAGTTTCCAGAAGTATTACTTCCTCCAGTCCTATAAACATTCTGAGATGAATTTGTAAAAGAAGTGGAGCCCTAGTGTCATAATTCTTCAACTCAGGCTTGATGGAAGCCTTGCTAATTAGGACTGCAGAATGATGATCGGAACTGTTGTCGCATAATCCGCTGCTACCTGGAATCTCAAGACTGCCACTAGAATTGATGACAGGAATTTTAACCTTTCCATCGTTTGTATACTGCATAGAAGGCTCATTTTCCACTTTTTTAAAATCACTTTCTCATAGTGTACGTTTTTTAGTCTGACAAAGAGTTTCAAGTAGTCCAGACTTCCTATTCCAAATTCGAGGGCATGAAGTATCTGTTGATGGCAACCTTCCATCTGGGGTTACCAGTTTCTCTGGCCTTCCTCTCTTTGAAGTCTTTGCAGCTGAAGAAACCCCTGTTTCAGTAGTTGTTCCCTCTTTACAACAGGTTTTAGGGACCATACGTCTTCCTCAAGCCTTTGTTAATCGGCCCTTACAATCTGCCAGTTCAGATTGCAACTCACCAACAATCTTCCCTAGCTGAACATTCTCCAAAGACTGTTGCCCCAAACACCAAAGAGCAAAAGAAAAAAACAAACAATGGCATCAAGGTAACATACATCGCAGGGTAAAGAATGGGCCACAAAGAAATGTATAGCCTAGTATCTTACTTGAGCTTGCCATAGTTGCTGGTGTTTCAGAGAGAGTTTTGCGGTTGGTCTCATCGTACTTCCCTGGTTTGATGTGGTGGAAGCTGATGAAGAACCAGGTATTGGTGGCTGAATTGGAGAGATATAAGGACAGTGTCCAGGGAAGGCACTGCTATGAGGAGGTAGTAGATGTTGTGGAAGGCTCAACCAAGATGAAGGATCCCAAGGGCCTATTAAATATTAACAAGTATATCTTCTGCATTAGTGGCTATACAGCAGTACATCAGAATTAATCAGCTATGATGATCAAACTACGTTTATTCTTGAACTACTTTTAGAATGTATGTGGCATATTTGCAAATATGGCCGTTGAAAACAGCAAACAATTAGTCAAAACACTCTTCAGTACTTCTTTGGCACCTCAACAGACTTGATGCCAATACCACGACCTTCCAAGCAACATTCTCTGGGTAAATCAAATTTGTTCTGGAGAACTTGTCAGAAACTTCCCACAATGTCAAGCGTGAAACAGATTGATTGTGACATTATACCTGGAAAGCCTGGATATGGGTAGCCAACATGGTAACAATAGCTAGACTCTGCTGTTGGCTTCTAGAGTTGTTCCATGACCAGGTCCTCCCCAGGTAATGCCAGGCGTTCCTGCAGGAGGGAGGGACAGGCTGATAGAGAGCTGGCAGACTGGCACCCGGCAAATGTTGACCAGGGAGCAGGGGAATCCAAGATGGCATGTTGAGTTGTGTAAACGGGGGCATTGGTTGTTCCTGTTGGAACTGCTGCATAGTGCAAGTATGTTGCTGATTCTGCGGTTGATGACACTGGCCTGGGATGAGTGGTGGAGGCAACTGGTTGAGACTGCAGGATTTTAGGATCAAAGGGGACTTTTCACAAGCAGGTTGAGATGAACAAGGAAATTGGACCCATCTTCAGTACGCTCCTTCGGGGAAGTTGCATTTTCAAGTGAAGAGCCGCCGACCGCTGTACTATTATTTTGATTTTGATGTTCAATTAGCTGTTCAACGATGGATTCATTTATCGGCGTAAATAACACGAGGAAATTAAGCAATCAAGAGTACTAAAAAGTAGTTATATTCCTGTAGCATTACTGATCTCAACAAAATTAATTGCAATGCCATGATGCAGGAGGAGACACATATCAAGTACTTTGACAGTGTCGAAAAATAATCCGCAAGAACTGCTGCTTGCTTGAATATTCTTTAGAGGTAACCTTGAAACACCAAAAAGTAAGGGGAATTGATCAACTGGGAAATTAGGGACCAGTACAATATTTGCGGAGTATTCTGGGGGAAAAAAAATCAAATCGGTCCTTCTATCTCTCTCTCATTATCTGGGTACAACTCCCAACACATGCAGCAAGAAACAAAACATCAAGACGAAAAAAGAAAAAGTGAAAACCAAAAAAAAGTACTAATGATTTTAAGTATGTGAAAATAACGGGGAACCCACGAGTACATTTTAGCAGGGAAACTTGCATATGAAAAATCCACCAAATAACGAAGTGAGGAGATGCATTACCCAGTTCTCCATTGAACCACTAGCATCTGGGGAGGTAGAGTTTTCATGTTTTTTCTTTTTATTCTTCTGATTCATGGTTTTTTGCAAAGTGATTTTTTTCCCTATATTTTGCGAAAGGGGAGCAAAGGTAAAAGCAGTGGCCTCTGCCGGCAAAAGCCTGCCGTACAGCAACAAGAGAAGTGGTGCGTTGGAATTTTAAGCCCCAAAGCCAGAAAGGAAAACGTGCGTGGTGGCGGGAGCCGGGGAATTTCTACTTTTGGAGCAGCAATTTTCTAATTTCTACTTCCATTGCCGCCCTGCCGCAAATTTGTCCTCGGTCTGGTCCATCACAGCCGTTGCTTTTTCTTTCTTTTTTTTTTTGGTAATAAAGATTGCATAAATAAAAATTTTAAGTCCGTACATTACATATTTGTTTGGGAAGGAAGGGCCCCTTAAATCATCACACAAAATAAAAATCTTCACACAAAATAGTTCCTAGCTGAGGAGGACAGTTATGATAGAGTGACAAAGTTGACAAAAAGATTTCCACCCTTAAATCATCACAGCCGTTTGATTCTGCATTATTTTAACCTCTCTTCCTCAGCTCAACTGCACGAAGAACGAATGAAAGGAGAAAGAGAAGAAATTGGAGCATTTTATTTGACGATGGACATCAACACATGGTTATAACTCATAAGAGTTGAAAACCAAAATATATAATTCATTATTTTACTGGTTAAAGAATCAAAGAACAAAAAATAAAATAAAATAAAAGACGAAGCAGAGCGAACGATTGTCGAGTTTTAAAGGTTTGTTTGGGAGTTCTTACAGTCAAAAGCTCTTATTATTGAGCACTAATACACAAGGATAGTCCTCGATCTTCGTTTTAAAAGTATCTATTGGTGTTGCTATGAAACTTTTGTATTGTGGATCGTATTTTTCTCTTCGGAAAAATAATACGCGAAACGATTTTAATGGGAGAGAAAACTTTGAAGTCTACATGTGTCAAATCGATATAAATTGTAGTAGAAATTCAACCTTGTGGAATTAAAAGTCTTAAGATTGTTGGTGATAAGAAGTGTGTTTTTTTTTCTTTTCGCATTTCTTTTTTTTTTTTCCCGTTTGAGGGGAAGACCACTCTTTGAATCAGTTTCATTTCACCTTCTTTCAACAGTCAAATTGGGAGTAAAAATTGGACAATAGGATCAATAATCAATTGATATATACCATCTTCCCATGTCTTGATCTTGGTGCTACACAGTGTTTTTTTTTTTCCTTCATTTTTTCCCCTTTGATCGAGTTTAAAGACTTGGAAGCATCTTGGCTTGTACGTATAATTTTATATTATCATAATCCAATGAGTTTTTAGAAAAATCAGGTTCGAGGTTTGCTCCGATCGTCAACTAACCACTTCTTACGTACATTATTACCTTACGCTAGGAAGCCCATGCGCATTAAAATTTTTTTTTTTTTTGAACTCAGGCGTTTCAACAGTATCCTCCAAAGAATTGATCGTACAAGACAAGTATTTTTTGGAGTAGTTACGTAGACGAAATATAACCAGCAGAGAAGAAACCAAATAAATAAGACAAAGAAATGATATATATATATATATATGCAGATAACGTTTCAGTAATAGAAGGATTTGGTTTATTAAACGATCACAAGAAAAATTACCGTTAGAGAGTGAAAATATCAAGGCAACTAACGAGGTTGATAATTCCATGTGTACTAGATTCATGATTCTCGCAAGACATATTGGAAAAGGACGAGAGGGCCCTGATCGATCGAGGATGTTAAATACTAGAAGCTAGCAATTCCGAAAGAGAAGGCCTATAATGATGAGAAGCGTCTGTCAAATGAGCAAGGACGACTTGCCTACAACCGCCATGCCATATCAAAATCAGAAAGGCTTTGAACGTACGCAGGCAAGTCATCCTTGTTGGCTATGAAACCAGAGTCTCCTCCCCATTTTAGGCAACTCTTTCTACCAAAATGTTGATCCAATTAAGCCAGAAGTACGTCTACTTTCTTAATGCAATTGATCGAATCGCTCAATATTCAAGACTGTACCCTAAGAAGACAATAAAAAAAATGCAGGGCTTACGTGAAGCACAAGAGACATAAACTAGTCGAGTACTACGTAACTTGAAGCTGCATGCCAAGCTACAGGTGAAGAGAGTGCTACTTCATGTAAGACCTCCCTTTCAAATGGGATTCCATGAAATTTTCTGGTGCTTCGATGATGAGTTCTTTACAAGTTATATATATATATATAGCCACAGAAAAGGAAGGTGGGGGTCGACGATCTCGCAGTTTGAGCTCCCCTAACCGAGATTTTCCTCAATAATTATTATGCAATGAAAGAATATATTCTATCTGTGCTACAGGAGAGGAGGGTAGGGGCCCCGACTTATCTTCTTCAATCTTCATGTCTTACAACTTGATACGATGGGAGAACAGAATTTCAACGTAAAGGTGCCCTTCACTTTCTTGCCTCTGCTGCCTCTCGTGAAACTTAAATGTTGGCAACTTGCCCGGAATCAATTTCCCTAACAAATCAAATGTTTAACAGATTTGTTTTCCCTTTTCTTTTTTTTTGGTGGATTAAAGAGAAAAGTAAACGTTATAAAGAGCAGTACATAGTAACGCCACTGACACAACATCTGCTAGGCGACTTAGAGTCAACATTAAAATTGTAATCAACTCCCCAATGTGCTAAGAATCAGCACAATCAATCAACTCCCCAAGTGTTTTTACAATAACATCCCTAAAAAAAAAATCCCCGAGTGCCAACTTTCACATTTGAGTTTCATTTTTTCTTAATAAGAAGAAAAACTACACTGATAGTCATATGTAAATTATTTTCAAATTCAAACTGAAAGTTCTTACACCAAAAATTAAAAAAAAAACACTGAAAATGCAGAAATTTGTTAATATTATACATTCATGTGAGTCCTCTGAGTCTTGACAATATTCCGTGTTAATATTATCCAGATTTTGGCTTTCAGATAATTTGTTCATTTTTTTTTTGTCAAAAATAAAGAACAAAAAAAGGAAAAGCAAAATGTTAATCAGTTTGTTCTCATTTGCTATAGTTAAAAGATTAGACAACTGTTGTGGTTTTGGCGCGGTTGGTTCGAACTTTTCTTTCTTTCTCTTTTTTTTTTCTTTTGCATTAAATTGAACAAACTTTTTTTTTTCTATAAGGGCCTTGCTGTATGTTGTACACGAAATTAAGGAACTAAATTACTAGTATTACTCAGTTTGTTTCGTTCATCCTTAGTTGGGATGTTCCTAGATAGCAAAGTGAGGAGTATTTTCAGTTGCAAATCTAAAATTTTTTTTAACCCTCCCTACACCCTTTCCATCCTTGCCACTACAGCTACCCAAAATATGATCTTCTGATCGAGAACACCATTTCTTATCAAGATCGTTCTGAGTTCCCCTTGGTCTTCCTTGTACCATTTTAAGATGCATCTACATCTTAATATATAATTAGCAACAGCCTTCAAGACTTCAATGGCTGAGTTGACAAAAGATTGAAAGCTTGCTGCTTTTGTTGCCCTGCTGGTCTTCGAAGCTGGCCAGAAAGGGTGTCTTGACAAAAATCATCAAGAAGCCAGAAAAAAGTTCGTCATCCCTTGGCATAGCACCTCGTAAATTAGTACACAATGTCTGAATTTTCTTCAGGCCTTAGGAGAAAGCCAACCAAAAAGTCATAAATATAACCGATGGTTACTTGATTCCTCGTCAGACGTACACCAGAGGCAATAGAAGCTTTATTGATTTTCTCCCGGAAAACAGATCATGTTTTTGCATATTATTCGATTTGGAAGGATATTCCATTAAGTCAGAGTTTGAGTCTTGCTGATCAAAATCGTCGACTAAGGTATTTTTAAGGTTATGGACAAGAAAAAATACAGGCTAGTTTTTGCTTTGATGTTGTAGAACTAAACTTGTACACTAGTTTTTCTTCAAGAAAGCCAATGAGATTAAAATGGCCCTGCCTTTAGAGAGACTAACCGAGTCCCAGGTTTCAGCATTGTCAAGGAGTGATCTACTGTTGTGACTGGAGCATATTTGTTTCTTTAGAGAAAAACAAATAATAACAAGGATTAATTCCACTTTGCATCCTTCAACTATACCCAAATTCTTTAAAAAAAAAAAAAAAAAAAAACCTATAACCGAATTCTTACTTTGATACCTGAACTTCAAATGGATTGCTTTAGTCTCTAAAGTATAAAATTTGTCACATTTTAGTTCAAAAGAATAAAACCTATCCTATTTTATTTCTTTAAATACAAAGTCAGTCCACTTTAGTTCTTAAATTATAAAATCTGTACACTTAAATATAAAATTTGTTCCATTTCTCTCAACGATTTTGCTTAAGTGTGATAAATTTTATATTTTAGCGATCAAGTTTTTAATAGGGACCAATGTGTACATCTCATGTAGTTGAGAGGTGGAAAGTGAAATTAACCCAAAAAATAATGATGCAATCATCATCTGGCAGGTTGATCGTGAGTATGTGATGTAGCGTTCATATAAATATGGTAACCTGATTACAACTAGTTCAGGAAGTCGCCCCAAAAAGAAAAGATGAACAAATTAATGAGCATGTATTTGATAACTACAAGAATCTGATCCAAAGCGCAAAACAAAATTACAGGTAGAGAATGAAAACTTCCATATTTTAACTCAGCGCTCAAGAACTTTATATTCATCTTTAAAGAAAAAACTTTATATTCATCTATCCAAAACCTATAACATCAATGGATTCTTTTTCTCTTAGTCCAGGAGGGGGTTACCGAATCAGCTTGATGGAGGATGCCAGGTAGTAAAAATTCCGAAAGAGAATGCCAAGAATGACGAGGAAAGCCTGTCAAGGTAGCCCGGACGACTTGCCTGCAAATCCATTAATCAAGAATTTGCACTTGTACATGGATGGATCTTGAAGGATGAAGAGGCAAGCCATCCTTGGCTACGAAACAGGACTCTCATCCCCATTCCAGGCATTTCTTTCTATAAAATGTTAACCTCGAATTATATCGAAAAGGTATACAAGTGCACTCTTGACTGATAACGATCCCGATAACTCATCGCAAAAGGGGTCTTGCGTGAAGAAAAAGAGACATTAGTCAAGTGGCCGCCAAGGCCAAACAGCATGAGGCTTCTTCACGTAAGACCTCCCTTTGGAATTATTGAGTTGGTCTTTTTCTTGTATGCTGATGATCGTCTGTTTCAAGTGTCTATTTATAGCAACAGAAAATGAAAGATGAGAGGCTTCGGAATTAGATGGTGTGCAAGTTAGAGCCAGGTAACCTTCTTCACTATTATTTTCGTGAAAGAATAAATTCTCTTCCTGTTTCAGGGGTGCAGAGGACCCCAACTTATCTAGTACTTCATGTTCGTACAGCTGAAAGATGATAGGAGAGCTAGCCGAATTTCAACGTAAAAGTCCCATTAATTCGCACGTTTTGTTGGCAACTTGCACCGAATCATTGCAATTAGTGCAATGAATTTCCTTTTCCATATCTGGTCAATGTTCAGTAGAATCATTGCAATTAGCGCATGGCTTGAAACCTGGGACCTCTTCAAAACCCGAGCAGCCAAATAAAGGGGGTTTTTTGGTGTAATTTTTCTTCCTTCGGCTAGTTCACTTAGTAATGTGTAGGATCACACCATGATATTATCTGCTGTCAAATTCCCAGTCACCCAGCTATATAAGGTCTCAATGTCCTGGACATATTGCTGGCACTTGCAAAGTCACACTAAAGCCTTTCTACCCAAGAAAAAGAAAACTAAAGCTTTTCTTTTTCTTTTCTTTCTTTTTTTCAACTAAAGTTCATGTTAAGGGAGAATTTCAGTTGAAGAAAGAAAATTCAGCAAAGCAGTAGTGTTAACTCGGATGGCAAAGTCGTTCATTTATTGATTATTTCGGTGAAATGTCAGTCGTTTGTGAACTTTTGGAGTTTGGACTGTTGAAACCAGTAGATGCGGTTGGATTTGCACGTTGTGCTTCTTTTTCTTTTTCTTTTTCTTTTTCTTTTTTTACATGCTTCGTTGAGATTATCAGATAAAATTCTCTTTAATTTGCTTTTTTAATTAGCTGGGTTGACTTTAGACTATACCCAGTGGGTCTGAATGTTCACATAAGTGCTGCTATATCTGTAGTCCTTTGCATAAATAAAACTGACAATACGAATCACGTCTGTTTTCTCTCTGCCTGCTTTATCCATTGGATTTTATCCTAACTTTAGGTGGGCTTGATTCGTATTAGATTGGAGTGATAATGAGATGTATTCGATATTCTGTAGCTATAAAGAAGGTTATGCTGCAACAATAGAGACCTCAGCTGATCTCTCGTTTCTATTTCCCTAATTCATGCTTCTAGACCTCGTTGACTTATGGGGGCATCCTGTCCTGTCCAGTTAGTTTCCGGTTAAACCTTTCTGATTCTAGCTCAATCTTCATGCATTATCAAGTACGATTGCAGGTTGGAGAAAGTTCTATAACAAATTCTTGTATTTTCCGTCATTTTTCATGGAAAAATTACTGTAGCGATTTGATGTATGTGAGGGAAAAAGGTAATAGGGGAAATGTGATCACGGAAAATGACGCAATTTTCCGACAGAAAACCGCAATCCAAACGGGACCTTAATCATCAAGATGATTTTAACAATTCACTTGATAAAATCAAGAAAAATTTCTAAGATTTTAGATGGGGCAAAATAGCGGTTGTAAATGAAATTATCAAAAGTCCTTCAGGGTTAAAAAGCATTAGCCAAAACTTGGGGCCGGCTGCTACCAACTCCTGTCGCAGTGGATGTGCCCTTTATTTTGTGGTAACTATCAGTTCTAGGAACGCTGGTCTAGCGGGCCTTGCCTCAAATGACTCCAACCGTCATCAATAGTTTGATTCGCCAACCAATCCATTAATTGGGATCGTTCATGCCTGAATTCCAGACAACCTCTATGCCTCTGAGCACCCTTTTCCCTCATCGATTACGTTAGGTCGGAGAATTATCTTTTAAGAACCCAAGTAAACTGATGCTCCTAATCTGTCGACATGCTTGCCAAGGTAGACGGAGATGGAATTCCTTCGAAGCACCATATCAAAGAGTGTGACAGCATAATGCACAGACAGCCGCGCGGAAAATGCGAGTGGAACAAATACCCAGCTATAGCACTATTACATGCATTTGTCTCGATCAAAAGAGTAGAGATTTTACAGTAATCCAAACTCTGGTACTGAATCTTCTAGTATTACAATTTTGAGTGCTTCTATCTACCTTTCTAATTCACAGCGTACAGAAGTAGAGCTAGTCAACTTTTAGCACTTGCTACTGAATAGTTTCTAGGACTTTTAGACATTGTCAAGCATCTGCTTAGTTGCCATCCAGTTGGTATTGGCACAGTTCTATATATTCTAGAACAATACGGAGGCCAGATTCAAAACCGCAATGATTCTTCTGTTTTTTTTTTCTCCTTTTTAGTGACACGCCAACACTGTATATACTATATACATTACTTAGAACGGGCCCTGGATTTGTCTTTGAGCAATTCTACTACTCTTCTCATGGAGGGCCTGTTCATTGGAAGAGATGAAACGCACTGAAGGGCAACGTCTAAGACCACTCTAATCTCTTCAAGCTCAGATGTTGATGGTTTCAACCTTGCATCTACAAGGTGATCCAAATAGTCAGCACAAATTTGGCAGTATCACTGGCTATTGGTTGTTCTGCAGATGACAATGCCGCCTCCATTACCCACTGTACGATATCTTTATTCTCCCCAAAAGAGGGATCGATTGGCCGTTTACCAGTAATCAGTTCCAACAGAACCACACCAAAGCTGTATACATCACTCTTCTCTGTGATCTTCAGAGTGTATGCATATTCTGCAGAAACGAGAAGACAGCAAAAGCATGTTGGTTAGCCACCATGGCTTCAGACTCAAAAGATAATCACAATCAGGGAAAGAACATTTTTTTAAAAAAAAAAATTGAGAGAATTAATATCACGATTACATTAATCGACAATCTAGCATTAATTTCTAACAATCTCCTTAATAACTAATATGTACCCCGAGGGCAAAGATGAAGTATGTCTACTTGATATGTTCCTTTTCCTTTCATTCCAAGCACAAGTAAACCTAAAAACAGCTTGAAACCTATAATCAGAGTATATAACTGGTCTTGCTCCCTTCAGTAGAAGTTCATGTCCAGCGAAGGAAAGCTAATAACAATAAAATGGCATTCGATAAATATAGTTCAACATACATTTTTATAATAAATTAAAAAAAAATGGTTTTTAACCCAGTCACTCTAACTGGTTGGAGTTGAAGCCTTCAAGACAAAAGAAAGGAGGTTTGAGATAAACACACCAAATGAACACTTGACTAAATTCGGGTCAAACTAAGCTCAGTGTCGGCTACTAATTCAAGTAAAATCAACTTTCTTTCGGGAAGAATTGGTTCAAAGCCAATTCATATCTTCCACTTCAAAACAGTGGGCTAAAGTTGCTAGAATAAGACAATCTTCCGGCCAATCTTAGTCATAGACTAGTACCCTCATGCGATTTTCCAACTGGAGCAATTGTTATGCGTAATCACGATTACGGGTGAATAGAGAATTTTTAATCTTTGTTTTTGTATTATACAATTGTATCTTACTATTTGTTGTCCTTGAAACAGAAACTAGATATCTCCAAGCTCCTGTGTCTCTTTTTTGGTCTTGCAGTCAAATTCGCTTTTGGCCACAGACAAGTACATGCAATATGCTGTGAAGCGATGTCGCAACAAAGACAAAGTGACAAAACCATCCGTAAACATGAGGCAACTCTCAATTCCAATCAAATGGAGAACTCAAAGCCTAAAACTAGTCAAATTAAGAACTGAGAGCCTAACACCATATGCCGCTTGCTTGCTGGAAGAAAATCAAGAATAGCCATCCCCATTCTACTCCCATAATACCCTAGTGAAAACATGATTGCTGCAGGGGAAACTAAAAAGAATTACATTAAGCTAAATCTATCATATTAATGAATGAAACAATTGATAATTACTACAAATAAAAGGCCATAATATAGACAGAAAAGTTATGCCTCACCTGGAGCAATATAGCCGTAGGAGCCAGCAATCCGAGACATGAGTTGGCCACCCTCCTCCATATTTTTATGCAGAGTTTTTGCCAAACCAAAATCAGCGACCTTTGGCCTGAATTCCTCATCCAACAATATGTTGTTAGACTTCACATCCCTATGAACAATTGCGGGTACGCAATCATGGTGCAAATAGGCCAGCCCTTGAGCAGCCCCAATTGCAATCTTGAACCTCGTATGCCAATCCAACAATACCCCACCTTTCTCTCCGTGTAGTACATCCCCCAAGCTCCCATTCTCCATGTAATCGTACACTAATATCCTACAGTTGTCTCCAGAGCAACTGAACAACAACTTCACTATGCAACCATGCTTGATTCTGCCCAAAGTCTCCACCTCTGATTGGAACACCTCTTCAGATTCTGGTCCACGATTAGCATCCCAGAGTCTCTTGACTGCGACTGTCGGCCCGTTCTTCAACATGACACGATAAACTTGGCCCGACCCGCCTGTTGCAATGAGATTATCTTGACTCAGAAAGGCAACAATATCTTCCTCGTTGAACCACAGTCGCTGAAATGCAGTCATTTTCCATGATTTTTGCCCCGACCTGCAAATAAATTTAGCTTCTTTGACTTGATCAATAGCCATAGAAATGATACGACGAGTATTCCTGACAAGGCTGATAAAATTCCCACCAAAACCAAGCTTATGGGTCTTCTTTTCTGGCATGAAGGGAGAGGTTTAAGATCAGGACTGCACAAATCCGAATTGCCCACTAAGCTTGAAATGAAAATTTCATTGTCGAATGCACTAGGTACTCTGCCCTGAAGCCTATTATTTGATAAATTGAACTTATTGAGCTTGAGTTTTGACAAATCCGATGGAATCTCACCAGAAAGTAAATTCTCGGAAAGATCTAAGTACGTCAAATCAGGCAACTCCCCGAGCTCAGCTGGAATTGTACCAGAAAATTGATTGCCAGATAAGTTCAACTCTGTTAAATCAGTCCAAGTAGTAACAGAGGTCGGGATTTCACCTGTGATTGAGTTTTCTTGGACATCAAGCTTGAGTAACTTGTTCAATTTGGTTATGCACGAGGGCAGTCTGCCTGAGAACCGGTTGCTGCTAATGTCTATAATTTGAAGCTGTTCCAACTCGCATATTCCCTCCGGCAACTGACCAGAAAAGCTGTTGCCCGATATCAAAAATCCTGTTAGATTACGGGCATTTGAAACCGTAGGAGGAATTTCACCCTCTAGTCTATTGTTTCGGAGTTCAAAAATCGTAAGCCCAGGAAAACTCCAGAAACTAGGAGGTACAACTCCAGACAGCTCATTACTTGAAATCCGGACGTACGTTAACGAACTGCACTCACCATACGACTCAGGGATTGGACCAGAAAAGTTATTGTTAAACAAAACTAATCTGTCTAGCTGCTTCTTGAAACAAAGATTTGGAGGCAAAGGCCCTTCTAGAAAATTCCCAGATACATCAAAATCTTCCAAGCCTGAATTCCTTCCCAAATTAACCGGTAAATTGCCGGATAACCTGTTATTAAAGAGCTTGAGCTGATAAAGATATGGATTTAGAGCTAAATTTTCTGGGATTTGGCCTTCCAAATTGTTGTCATTGAGATTGAAGGATTGCAGAGCTAAACCGGTTAGACTTTCTGGTATTCTTCCGGTGAGATTGTTCGATGAAGCATCGAAATTATATAAAGAAGTCAGGTTCGAAAATGTATCTGGAATTTCACCGGAGAGTTGGTTTGCATAGAGCTCTATCTGTTCGACAGCAATTAGTCCTCCGATACTTTCTGGGATCTTTCCAGTGAGGTTGTTGACAGAGAGGTCGAGCTTTTTAAGAGATTTGAGGTTTCCAATTGATTCTGGGATTGAACCAATTATATTTGAATATGGAACCAGAGATTTTCGAGTTTGGTGAGGCGGCCTATGTCGGCCGGAAGTGGGCCTGGGCCGAAATTGTTGGCAGCGATTTCTAGACGAGTTAACTCGGTGAGATTGGTTAAGAAATCCGGGATGGACCCGTTGAGTAAGTTGGAGAGAAGACGGAGCACCTGAAGGTTGGGTTAAGTGGGAACCGTAACTCGCCGGAATATCGCCGGAGAAATTGTTTAACGGACAGGTCGAAGGTGGTAAGGTTGAGGAACTGAGTTTGAAGCTCCGGCAGCCCGCCAACGAACAAGTTGGAGGACAGATTGAGGAATTGCAGGTGGAGCAGAGAGTGAGCGCTTCAGGTGAGAGGGTTCCGTTGAAGTAGTTATCGGAAAGGTCCAGAAAGCGGAGAGTCTGAATCCGGCAAAAGTCCGCCGGGAAATAGCCTGAGATGCTGAAGTTGGAGAGATTAACGGAAACGACATCGTTAGTTTGGTTGTCACAACCAATGCCAGTCCAGTTGCAGGGAGCATTGGGTGCGGACTGCTGCCAATCAGCGAGCAGACCACTTGGGTCTTGGAGTTCATTGGCCTTGACTCGAAGCAAAACGACGACGTCCCTGTTCGATGAACTGGTACCAGGAATTATCAGAGCAATGCAGAAAAGCAGTTTGATGAGATAGAGATAGAGGGGCAGAGGCCTGCAGTTAAAGCTAAAGCACATAGTACTGGTCATTTTCTTCTGTTAATTAAACTACCACCCCACAAACCGCAACAACTAGAATGTATATTGCAATCTATCTAAAGAAAATTGAGAGTTTGAGGAAATGATGGGCTAATTCGATGATGAAATCGTGAAAATGAGAATTATTCACGATTTGTATTTAGCCATTGGATTTGAAAGACAGCAGCAGGCTACTGGCAAGTAGTGCATGGCCAGGACAGAGTGACAAGTGCAGGCAGATGGGGAGAACCACTGGAAGGGGGTGGAGGCAGTGAGCTAATTAGTCTACTCATTCTTGACTTAGGATTCTTAATTTATGGTGAATCTTGATAGACTAAGGTCAAAATCTCTTGATAGACTACATCGATACTATTAATGTATTCTGTTCACATGTGAAGGGCTGGTCATAGATGCCATTTAGTGTACTAAGGCCCTGTTTGGATTGTCATTTTCTGTCGGAAAATTGCGTCGTTTTTCGTGATCACATTTTCCTATTATCTTTTTCCCTCACATACATCAAATCGCTACAGTATTTTTTTCATGAAAATAATATTTCCATGTGGAGATGAGAAAGTTAGCAATAATATGATAAAATCCACAATGATTGTCAAAGTAGAGTTTAACGAGTTGAATCGAGTCGAGTTTTAATTTAATCGAATCAGTCTCAATTTCATTTTACCAAACTGACTAGCACTTATTATAAAATTCGAGCTCGACATCAAATTCGCTTGAACTTGTTTGCAGGATTTACAATGTTTGTCAATTTTCTTTTTTTTTTTTTTTGTTGGAAAGCAAATGATTGTCAAAGATTGGTGGGAGTGAATTAGGCGGATTAAAACTGAAAGGCAAGGGAAATGAATTTTTCCAGAAACACGTTATTCATTATTTGGTCATAGACGGAAGATTGATGGTTTTATATGCTTTTGTAGATAGTGTAGAACATAAGAGGGGCATGTCTCATGTTTACAAATTACAACTGCAGAGAAGAAGATTGCCCTTTGGGAATACCATTGCTTGTTTGGGGTGGATATCAACCACTGAGCTACCAAGGAAGGAAAAAATCTCATCTACTTGGGTTATAAGTGGGGGTTTAAATCACACCTACAATAAAAAAAAATCAAAAGTGGTGTCAAATCACCCTTTTGGTCTAGTCTCTAATACAAGTCTTTTTAGATTCTCCTGAAAAAAAAAATTTAGGATGGATATCATTATTATATTTAGGTCATCCATGAACCATGGTCCCGTTTGATAAATGAGTATTTGGATATTTGTCTAAAATTTTATCTTCTTGTAATAATTGTAGGAAAAATTTGTAAGATGAAAAACTTTGTAGGAAAAAATGTTTATGTGTTTTGAGCATTTTAAATTGTATAGTTTAAAATTTTTGAGAAATTTTTTGAGATTATTATAATTAAAATTATTAAAAAATTGATGTGAGACAAATTTAGCAAAACTCACTTTGCCAATCAGGCCCATATTTCACCATGTAACGATATGATTTCCTGCTCAATGATTTACTTTGTCTTCGAAAGTCTTATCCTTTTGCTACTGGTTGGCTACCTTTCACAACCACTGTCCTAGTGCGTACAGGGATTACTCGTGTATTGAGTGTGATGCTTTTGGAGTCTTCGCCCATGCCTGAAAAACAAACGAGTAAAGCAGTCAAAAAGGTTCTCAAGAGGTCATACAATGCAGTTGGCCGAAATTGGTGACCAATATATAAATGCAAGGGTCCATCATTTCTTTTCACTTGACTTGTATTTTTCTTCGGAGGGTCCATCAACTCTATGATTTTTTTTTTTTGAGGTGCTTATCAACTCAATGATCTCAATTCAAGACAAAAGGATAAGTTAACAATAATCGAATGGCTCGGGGATTTGAAGGTATGCGAGTGTGGAATTATTCCAGAAGCAAAGATAATAAATACATGGCTAATTATTTTAGTGCGGAGAGTCAAAAAAAGAGTACCAAAAAATCTACAAGTTGGTGCAAGCGAAAGGGATGCAAATGGATGTTGTTACAAGCGAAAGGCGTTTGCATCACTTAATTATGAGATTTCGAATTCAAATTTATGGGAGTGAAAAGAACAACTTTGAGAGAGTTTCTCCTGCAAGGACCCGACTCGAGTCGAACAAAATTAATCACAGATCATAAAACGGACACATATCCCTGTAAATTATAAAAAAAAAATCTACAAATCCCAATGGTAAGGGGCGCGGCGAATGGTAACTCATTTTCTACATTGCTGAATTTAACACCATAGTGGGACACTAAATTTCATTAATCGAAATCTTTGACTGTGAGCTGTAAACTATGAAGGACAGCTTCTAGGAATTGAATTGTGTTTCGAAAATTTTTGGGAAAAAAGATGTACAGTCGCTTCAATTCGAAGCTAAGTAGTCAGCAAGCAGCAATCCAGCTATTAGTGGAAAATCGTATCGTATTGTATCACTTTTTCTCTGGGAATGTTTACATGAAAGAATTGATGCGTGCGTAAGGATTGGAATTTATTAAGACAGAAGAGATCGTGGGAAGGAAGCATAGAATATAAAAGTTCGGCTTAGTTGGTTCTCGTTCTGTTTCTTTTTGGTAGTTATGGGATTCTTTTAGCAAGTTTCTGAGATTCTAAGTGGATTGGTTGGATGCCGGTTCTAGAATTAATAGATTTACCCCTCAGTTTTAGTTAGATAACTTGTACTCAACTGAATGTTCTTTCAATGGGGAAAAAAAAAAAAGGTTTGATATTACTAGTAAATTAAAAGTGCTTCGTAGCCTTGACCAGGGAAGAGCTAATAATGGCTCCCTCAAATATGAAACAAGTAAAATTTCTCTAAGCAACTCAAATTTCGGTGTCTGGAGACTTGGAAAGAAACTTTCAACAGATTACAGAATATGATAGGACATCCCTTATAAAAGTAGTGGTATAAAAAAAATTTCTTGCACTAGATTAGATTTCCGCTTTCGTTTAGAAATATGCAAATGCTCAAGACGGTACTTTGCAGTCAAGAAGAGAAAACAATTATAGTTATAATTGGCTTATTAAAACTGTATTTTGTTTTTTTACCTCGTGATTTCCCATTTTGCTTTTGCTTTTTCTGTTCTCTTCTTTAGCTCCATCAGTGTTTGTAGGGTCCCATAATTATGGCTGGTCCATAATGGCGTACTCAGAAGTCAAAATTCTGTTCATACAAATGGGAAATGCTAGGACCGCAAATTTGAAATTAAAAGGATCAGCCAATCACAATTGCCAAGTGCCTCGAGGCTGGGACTACTTGCTTGACGTTTTGTCGTGATAGTATAAAACTGAACCACTGAGCTTTTGGCCGTAAAGCCCAAAACCACCGAGTTTTGGTTGTAAGTTGGTTCGAATTTCACCTGTGGTGAAAAAATTTAAATTTGGTATCAGAGCATATTTTTGATCTGTTAGTTCTTTATACAGTTTTTTAGATTAAATTATACAATATATTGTTGTTGGAAAAAAAAATAGTATAAAACTGTATCGTTCAAAAAGTATACATGCCAAACGAAAGATGATGACAGTACATGTCATGCTCATGTATAGATCAACAACTAATTTTAACTTTTATTATTTTTCTCTTTTTTTTGGTCCCCCCTCCCCCCTTTTTTTTTTCTTTTTCTAATTACCAGTAACCAATTTTATATCTGAGATAGTGGGACAGAGTAAACTTGAAGGGTATTAGCTAGGATTTTTCGATGCCTAAGCTTTCTAGGTTATACCAGTGGATAACTTCTCAGTCTCCATTCAAGCATGTAGTATATCTTCCTTTGTTTGACTTGATTTAAATTGAAACAAAATTATTAGGAAGTCCCAATTCAAGACCCATTAATTCTTCGTTAATGTCCCCCCGCTGATTGGTAACATATGTTCAGTTTCTGGAAAATGAATTAGAGTGCCCAGCTCCAATAAACTATTACCGCTTGGAATGAATTTGAATGGCTGGTTGGTAAATTCACCCTACGCCCCAAAGAGATATCCGCGGGGAGGAACGTTGTTTGGACTTGTACAAATTCTGACAAACCAGAGCTTTACACTCAACTTTCATGCAGTCTTCAACACTTTAGTCAGTACTGAAATATAACAAAGAATAATTGAAATTCAAAAAGATGACAATAAGCGTAGAATGAATAAACTAAACTTGGTACTCAATCTTATTTGTTCTTTTAAGTAGTTACAGCGGAGAATTTAGTGGACTTCTAGCCAAGTTTGCCTTACTAAAACTTCACGCCTTGGCCCGCACCAAAATACAAGGGTCCAACGGGCTTGAAGTATGCTTCTCTGAGAGACTCGGAAGAAGGGGCAAAGAACGGTTTGTAAGAAACAACTGTATGTTTATAAAGTTACATCTTATATATTTTATATAAAACCGGTCCGGACAATTTTTCTGATAATTGTTTGGGTCCCGTGTTCGGGCACTCAAATTGAGTAGCTAAGGATTTCTGGATTTTTTTAAAATTTATTTTATGTGTCGGAATGCACAAACTAACTGGGGGTGCATGAGCCAAGATGGAATATCACCAATACTGGAGATGGATAGCTTCGGGTTTCTGTGCTCTGAGAGAATTTGATAAACAAATTTAAGAAGAAGCTGTCTGCAAAGTGAGGAACGGACAAAGCAACTCAAATTCAACGTCGCCGTGAAGCAAAAGTTGTTCTACTAAAGAACCCGACAATCTTCTTCGTACTAATTTACCGCTTTTCAGCTCCCCAGAGGGCAAAGGCGAACGCCCCAACATGTGTTCTAAATTCTAATCTACTACTCCCAGTAGTGATTGATGCTCAGCACCATTTTTTGTTATCTTTCTATCTAGACATGGATAGACCGTCCAAGTAACTCGAAAGCCTGATCCTCTCTCTTGTAACGTAATCAAGATGAATTTACTGATACTTTGAAGAAGCGTGGGAATCTGTATATATATCGAGTTTGATCAAATGTTCTTCACTCGAAAAAATATAAGGACTGACATTCTTTCGAGTGTATAAGATGGTGCGGTTAGGCAAGAGAACATGTTCAGATGGTCAAAAGTGTTTGGTGCAGTGGGTGAGGTAAATCTTGATTAGCACGAACTTCAACAATGAACTGATCAACCGCACCTGATTTACAACTCAGCACGTTTTTAGTTTGGAATTAAATTTGGAACCACGCAGTACCACATAAAAGCTTTAGCTCAACTGCTCAAGTTCTCAACAATTTGGGAGACAGCTGAGTAAGTACCAAAAGCAGATGACACAGATCCAACTATTATGACCGATACACAAGCAGCTACCTGCAAGAATGAACAGGAAATAAAAAGACTGACTAAACAGTAAACAACGGGTGTCAAGCAAAGGCCTAGGCACCTAATCTTTCTCATGTACAAAGCGATAGTGTGGCTTATTTGTGCTTGTTCTATATGCCTCATCTCTCAAAGCTGCATCAGGTGTTTCGATATCTTCTTCCACTTGTTACTATGAGGATTAGATGGATTTGAGATTTTAATCTCAACCATTCCTCTATGTCGCATGTTTCTTTCTACTCCCTTAATCAATAACATATCATTTCTGAGCATGGTTTGCGGAATGTTTGGAATAAAACATGCAGGGCACGAGTTGGTTGTTACCTGGAACCTGGTTTGTTTTCCTTTCAAGATGCGAAGATAGCAAAACGCCAAGGAAGTATAAATGTCTGGAAAAAAAAATTCTGAAATCAGCTTACTGAAGAAAACTGAAATTGGCAATGTGAAGGTGGTAGGAGAAGTAACTGCATATAAGTGGTATAGTCATAATAAAATTTTTCCTTTCAGATTTCCTATATTTTGTTTTGCAAAAGGATTGGAAATTTAATAATAGCATCAATGGAACAATGATGGGTTTAGGTCTGACGGCGATTGGGGGTGAGAGAAAGGGTTGGTTGTTCCTTGAACAGTTCTTTAAAAGGATATTTATCATCTGATTGATGAGTCATAATAAGACAATTCGCGGTTCGTATACTTATTAAGTATGAATTTTTGCTAATTTAGGAATAAAAAATTAATTCCATCTAGGTGAGTTTTATGGGCCAATAAATAAAATAATAGATTTTTATCTTCGAACCCGTTGCATTGGGTAGGGCAGTGCAAGAGAAATCATACAGAAGAGATCAAATGCCCTCTTTTGATAGTTAGGACTAGAATTATCTTCATCTTCTATCGTTAAACTCCGTTCTTGCTCTTACAATCATATGATTTTATTATCCAATTTTGTAAATTCAATACTCGTTTTAGAGTTTGTAAAATTATAATTAAATCATCAGTGCAATTCTGTATATGTAAGCACATATTATATAAACTAAGAGATACTTTATACTTCATGAATTTAGTTTGATAATTTTTTTTTTAAAATTTTTAGCCAAAAAAGAAAAATAAATTCTTGGAATGACTTGAAATTTTATCTGTTAGCATACAATGCTAGAAATTAAATATTTAATATGGAGAAGCTTTACTCTCTTTTTTTTTTTTTTGTTAAAATTGCATTTTCAAATTTTGTTTGCATATATTTTCATGAATAATAAACTTTAAAGTACATAAAATATTGATTTTTTATATCATAACTTTCAAAACGATTCAAGGTGGGATACCAATCTCAAAGACTGTTGTTTCTAAGTCGGGCACGGTCCAGTACTAGGAAAATGCGTAATCGCCACTGGTCAAATCCATACCCCAACTCAAAGCGTCTAGGCATCTTCTTAATTTTTGGGCCCATATTAAGTTAACTGCAAAAGTTTTTTTTTTTTTTTAAATTGTTATAAAGACGAGAGAACACGACGCGATGTTATGAGCAAGACTCCAACGCTCTAATGTCTGATCCACTCATCCACATGCCGTTGCAGCACCGTCACTGATCGCCTGTCGTCTGCTACTAAAAATGCATGTTATGGTAATATTTCTTTTCTTTTCTTTTCTTTTTTCTGGGTTACTCAATTAGATGTAATCTTTTCTCATTATGTGGTATAGATCCCTGACTTTCAGAAAAACTTGCGGGTGTAATGATGGGGTGATCAGGGTCCAATACCCGACCTATCATCGTAATATGACCAAGAACTATGGTCTAATCCGATGTGGGGAAAAATGGCTAATGTGTAGGATTATTTGAACTAAAACAGACCTAGTTAAGCTTCTAATCTAGCATTTTTCCTGCTTACAAGTCAGAGATGAAAGGACGACAGTTATGCTTCAGAAACTAGTCCTGTTTTAAACAATTCTCCTCACAACAGCCAAGACATTTACAACGTTCCCTTTCCACCTGACATGTCCTTCATTCCTTGCCTTGGAAACACAGAAAGCCAAAGCTAGCAGGGCTGGTAGCAGGAAAAAGTTCCAAATTGAATGGTCTCGGCCACATTATTTGACATTTGTGTCTAATGATGCTAACTAGTTAAAGAACCAATAATTGATCTTCCCTCCCCTGGGGCTTGTTTTCCACATTCAACAAATTATCGGAATCTATTCAGCAAGCATTTGATCATGCTGCTTTCTTTCTTTCTTTCTTTTTTTTTAAAGGAAACAGCCTCATGCATGCGTTACGATTTTCAATGGGATCAAAGAAAATTTTGTCCTGTCGTTGACCTAAGAGTAATTATGAGGTTCTTATCTAAAGTTACTTCGTGAATGTTGCACCGGTATTCCTACCACTCCACCACTTAAGACTGCAGTTGACGCTTGAGAATATACAGATCATGAAGCAACACGCACAATGTAATAATACACTTTTCTTGGTTTAGAATGAGAAAAGGCAGTGATAGATTAATATTTATTAGTTGCTATTTCCTAATAAACATGGGAAACATAAGTTTGTGATGACAGCATTTTAGTTGACACCGGAAACGACATCAGTGAACATTTTCCCTAAGCATGCCATTTTAGTGGCGTTTGACCCACATAGATCTGGTGCATATTAGCTTTTAGATTTTTTTTCCTATTTGAGTTGCAGGTTTAATGTAAAAGATTAAAAGATTGTCGTGTGCCCCGGATTAGGTTGAACCAGACGCGGGTTGGCCAAAAAATCTGCGGAAGAATAGCTTCGAATATGTTATGAACTACTAACAAAACACGAAATTAATTTGCGTGTTTGTTCTGTCCCAGGATAGATAAGAACACTACCTCATTCCTTGCTATTACATTGGCTTCAGTAAAGGTACAAGGTCTTGGTATTCCGAGTGATGACACGGGAAATAATCTGAGAAGTTCAACACAAGTACATGAACATGCAGGAAAACTTTTACTTCACAAATGTATAAACCTTTGAAAGAAGTTCTTGATACATGTCTCGTCATGTCTTGAGAATTTGCATTTCTTTATATGCTAACTCTAGCTCATAGCAAGTAAACTCTTATATCTGAATCTTTCGAAGACAAAATGTTGATATGCAAAACAAAATTGCAAATTTACAGCAACCAAGGGGATTAAGCTCCTATAGCAGGCGAATAAAGGACGCATCATGATTTTGTGATTGTCGAGAATCACTTTAATTCTTGTAAAAGCAAGGAATGTATTTCCTCAAAAAAAAGAAAGAAGAAAAAAAAGGTATCCATTGGATTATGTGCTTCTATGTGAACGAGACTTCTTAATGAATATGATATGGAGCATGAAGAGAGAGGATTTCACAAGCAATCATGAATTTCGATAAAAATTAACAATTAAACAAATTTTTGCCCCACGATCTCCTTGCAGTAATAGCCGAAAGCCCTGAAACCAGCGCATGGCCTAACGGAAGAATGGAAAAAGTATTTCTAATAAGCTCAAAAAAAAAAAAGGCGAACAGGGAAGGTTCGACACAGAAAAAGCAGAAAAGAATAAGGTTGTCAAGTACTCCCATGTCAAACTTATAACACGGCATTTCCAGATCTCCTGATTAAGTTAAAAAAAAAAATGGATGACAAAAATCCTGTGCTTGCCCTAATACCTATCTTTGTATAGAATTAGATGCTTAAACGTTCAGCGGAAAATAACAATACTATTAAACTAAAAACATAGGCGACGTAAAAACTAGAATGCACAGGCCATATAACCGAATTAAGATGAAGGTGATATTTCTCTTTTCAATTTTCCTTTTTGTCAGAGTAAACGGTAAGCTTTGAGGTTGCTGTTCTACAACTGTATTTTCGATCTTTTATTGTCAGTGTCCTCGCCCTGTCACGATACGTATCATGAAAATCACAAGCAGAAAAGCAAACGTTAAAAGATTGGCAGTTAAAAGCAAACCCTATACATAATTACATACTAAAATGGCAGATTCAGAACTAAAAGTCTACGAAATAAAATTCCATTAATATAATATACCAGAAAAACAAGTAAGAATACCGTATATATAGTGTTGATATTCTTATAGGAGTCTATCTTTGTAGGAATATCCACTACTCAGTACGATCTGTTGCATAAACCAATGATCGAAAATATCATGCTACTCAGACAAAGCAAAGACTCTCAAGAATATTATTTTCTTTGAACTTAAAAAAACTAAATGGAACTAGGGGAGTAATATATATTTGCATCTGATCAATAAAATAAAATGACGACAACGTTAAGGAAGTGAGAAAGTATTGTAAGTAAATTAATTAAGAAAAGAAACCCAAAACAGTATTGCCTGGCTCCGTTCTGTCTGCCTCTTTCTTTAGCTTGGGAGGTTGCAGAGGCCTTATAACAACAAACAGCCCCCTACTAGAACTGATGAAGAACCCTTCTTGGACTTCTTGATGAGTTTTCCCCACCAACTTGAACGTCCTCGACCACCAGAAGGGAACTTTGCTAAACGTTTTAGTGGTAGTACTACCAGTTGTAAATCCTTCTTTTTCTTGAACCAGTGCAACAAGTTGGCTTCTGGGATTAGTAATAATATTAGCAGTAAACAAGTAAATGGTTGTGAAGCGAAATTTTCATCTTCTTCAACCATCTTTGCATAACTATTTAAAATGCAACCACCAACCACCCTCCTCCTCCTCCTCCTTCTTCTTCTTCTTCTTTTACTGTTACACAAACCACTCTTTTCTTATTTCTGTTTGTGGCCAACAGCGGGATTTGATATACATCACGCAAAAGGATACATATGTGTAGCCTTGGAGAAAGAAGAGAAAGAAATGGAGAGTTGAGAGTAGAGAGGGGAAGCTATGGGATGGTGAAAATGAGAGTGGCTGAGAGCTCAAGGAGGGAGGGCAGAGAGAAGGGAGGGTTCTTAAAAGAAGGGCCCCAGCCCCGGAAGAGGAATAGACATTTTGTCCATGCGACTTGTTCTATTTCACGCTTCTTGTTTGCCTTCCGGGTCGGCCAGTTGAATGCCCTTTCAAGTTTTGTCCACTCGCATATGCAGTACAAATCCGTGACCGACTCCTGCCAGGCACTTTGGGAATTTTTTGCAATTTCTATTTTAAAAAATATCTCTAATATTTTGTTAAATAAATATATTTTGTTTTTCATTTTTTAAATATTAACTTTACGTTTCTTATAAATTTAAGTTAGAAAATTTTAGTTTAACCTAAATTTTTGCCCATTTTTTAGTCCGAAATCATCATGTGACATATATTCAATATTTTTTATGTATAAAAGAGTTAGATTTTACCTTATTAGTTACAAAAATGAATATGGATTAAATTAGATCTCACTTTTTAGAGAAAAATAAACATAAATAAAGTCAAATTTTATTTTTCAAGGGGTAAAAATAAATATGAATAAAGAAATTTATTTAAATATAAATAATATTTAATCATTTTATCGTTAAAAAAGTGACTATATGTAATTCATGTGATGAATTTAGAACAAAAAATGATAAAAACTTATATTGAAATTAAATTTTATAGTCTTGATTTTACAAGAAACATAAAATTATCATTTTAAAAGTAAATAATGAAAAATTTTATTTGATAAAATGTGATGGAAACGATTTTTCCTCTCTGTTTTAAGGAATTATTGTTGTTATTATTGGTGGTTGGTGATGTAATATGGTACACTGAACTGACTGAAGGTCTGTAAATAAGCGGCGAGTGGGATTGACAAGAACGCGCGAAGGAAACGAGTAGGAGAAGAAAAGGGATATGGAAGGCCGGTGATGGGCCCTTTTCAACTTTCATATTGGTCCGTATTCTAGTGAATGGGCGAGACGCAAATTCTTGCCTTCGTGGTCTCATTCAACCAATCGATCATAATATCATCTGCTCATTATTCTCCCTTGTCCCTCTTCAACACTTCTGGACTCGAAACTTTTTAGTACTGCCAGATGCTAAAGTTCAATGAAGCTGGAGTTTCATGCTACTCTCCATTTCTACATTTCTAGGATACAGTTTCGATTTTCATCATATTCCAAAATTGAGCCTAACGCTATTTCCTCCAAAGTTTCACAAATGATATCATATTAGAGTAGTTTTTATTTAGTTATATTGAGTTGCAAGCCCTTCCCTTTCTATTTTGTAAGGTTTGGAGTTTTCTCTTAAATTTAAAAAATTTATAATTAACACAATAAAAAATATATATAATTTGCACTCCATTTTTTATTATTTGCTCTCCTAGCATTTGTTTTATCATAGTCTAATAAAATAAAACTATATGATTAAAATGATAGTGAGAATGTGATTAATAAAAATGGAAGTGCAAATAACATTTCTCTTAAAAAAAAGCTATAGTAAAGGGTACGGTTGATAAAATTAAAATTTGAAAACTAAAATATGAGTCCATTAAATTGTTGACTTATTAAGTATTAAATTTTGATATATTTGAATATATATTAAATGAGTAAATCTTATATACACTGACAGTGTATACACTGACAGTGTATACACTATCACCGTTTGATTCATGACATATGTGAAAAGTTGAATTTCAAATTTAAATTTTACATAGTTGTCATTCATCCAACGATGACAGTGTATACACTGTCAGTGTAGGAAGGATTAATCCATATTAAATTACGTGATAAGTGATATCACTTGTCACTTTTTTTTTTGAGTAAGTTTTATTTAGAAAATTCAGTATTATTTAATTAATTTTGATGTTCTATTTTAGTTATTAAATGTATATGAACATGTTAAGATCTAAATTCATTAAATTTAAATATTAAATTGAATTATCAAGCAGGTTCTAAGTTGATCATAATGTTGTTAGCGTGGCCAAAGTGAAGCTAAGTTGGTAATAGCTGAAAATTGCTATATATGATGTACCCTTGACCTTAATTGAATGTCAGTCGTTTTCTCATGGAAAAGTAGAGTAACGTAACTTCGAAATTTTAAGTCAGTCAGGAAGCAAATGCGCACAAAATGCAGGCTTTCAGTTGTCTTGTTATGTCGATTACTATTCTTGCTTTTATATTCCTTTATAACACGACCATGCTTAATTGGATTCTTGATTTAGAAAGAAGATTTGATTGGTTATAGTAAGGTCTACTTGGTAGAGTTGCTCTGTTCATCCTCGCCGTCTAATGAAATTTTTGCTCCAGTTACTAGCTAAGGATGAAATTTTGAACCTTGAATCAAAGGAAAACCAAATCTAACACACGACGACACTATTGATGCAGCCAATTGCAAAATCCAGAATATATATATACAGAGAGAGAGAAGCAGGCCATGATGCCACGTCGTCTACGCTGGGCCGGAAATGGCTTTGGACAACCCAGGGCGGCTATATTGACTTGCAATCCATCCGTGTTTAACATATTATACTACGCTATTGTTAAGATGATAAGATATTAATTGCTTTACATCATGGTATTCTAATCAAAATTTAATCTAAATCAGTTTGATGTTATCCCATGAGACATTGATTCATTCACTAATCACGTGACGCGTTTAAATTGGGCCGTTGGAGATCGGGGATGACAAGATAAAAAAAAAAAAAAAAAAAAAAAAGAGGGAGAAAGAAAAAGAATATCCTACTGTATATATCAGGAAAGCTATTAATTAATCACGTATGGAAGGACTAATTGTTTAACCAAGAATGAGCTGGTTGTAGATCTGAATTAGAAATATCAAGTGTAGATGAAGCAGCCACCATCTTTGACAAAGACAGAATGGGTGGTGTGCCTTAGACGTCAATGATTCCCTGAATCGTCTGAAAAACACTCATCAAAAGCCCCCTTGAATTGCACCACCATTGTCGACAATTCCCTTTTTCTAGAAACTCCCCACTCTCTTGTGTCTTCCAATCTTTTTTAGATAATAATCATTATTATCATTGTAATTGAATAAATGCTCCCAACATGGCTATATTAGTATCAAATAATGCTGATGTTAGATAGTGTGGCAAGCACAAATTAAAATCTGCACCATATTTGCACCCCTTGAATTTTATAAAATTATATCTCTTTTAAGTTGTATTGTCTCCTCTTAAATTAAAGAAAATTCCTTTCTCTATATAGATGATCCTTTGAAGTTTTATATATTCCCCTCTTATTCTAATTTACTCCCCCCCCAAAAATAAGATTTTTTATTAATTATCTCTAATAAAAATTTTTAGACCTATTCCAAATTAAACATTAACGACGCTCTAACGGGAAAAAAAGGATTTGGCCTTTAAATCAAAATACATATTATATATATATTTTTTATAGAAATCTGAGAGTATGATTTGTGTTGAAATTGATCGTTGCATCTCTTTACTACAGGGTCTTAACTTTGTTACTGTGGGGGAAAGAAGTGTAAGTGAGAGGTCCGAGGTTCAAGACCTTACACTTACACTGCTAAGAAAAAAAAATCATTGATCAAGCAACCTATGAAAGAATCTTCTAACATAGAATGTCTCAATGGCAGACTCGGTGAAAGAAATTATGTAATTTATGCAATGATATATGAGTTTTCTTATATTATCATACATTACTTACCATCATTTTTCATATGTGATCATACACGTGTAATTATTATACGTACCATATAAAGTTTACAAGTAAATTAAGACAAAGCCTATAAGTATTTCTTTTCTAAATAATTATATTTGGCATATTTGCCAATTTAATTTTGCCATAGAACACCATCTTCCACTATGTTTTGGATTCACTTGTCAATGAAAATATATAGTGTGGCATGATAAACTCAATCATCTAGAGAGATAAATTTGGTAATTTCAACAATTGTAGAAATCTCTTATATTAAAATTTTTTTGTAGAAATCTTGTTCAGGTTTTATACGGGGGAGGAAGGAAAGAAATGAACTTGACAGTCGAACCCAAGACGTCACTCAACACCTGACCTTGTGACCTTTCAGTGATACAGTAGGAGGCCATTGTGTCCATTTCAGCAGCCCAAATGCTTAGGTGCCGTAGTTCCTTTGGGCTTATATCAGCTGAGGTCCAATTACAAAAATGTCCAGAGAAGGCCCGCTTCTGTAGAAAGTTCGCGTTACTTCTCTTTCTTTTCGAAGTCACACATAATTTGCTTAATTTTGCTGCGAGAATAGGAGTTTCACTCGCAATGGGCAAAGCTTTAGCGCCATGTATCCGTGTAAACTAAATAATTAACCGCTTTGCACATTGTTTAATTTCATCGAGAGGGTTATGATTTGGCCTAAGTAGGAAGCTGGACTCAGCTAGTAGATCTTCTACATCTCAATGCATAAAGTAAAGAAATAGCATATACACCGTTATTCATCTTGAATTTTAAATTTGAAGTCTAAATTTTGTTCATCTGTCATGCACTTGATGATGATATCATATATATTGTTAGCTAATGTTGACGTATGTAAAATTAACTCTAATATCCCATTTAATAACTCAATTCAATATTTTAATTTAATGAATTCAAATTTTAATAGGTTAAGATGCATTTGATAACAAAAAATAGAGCATTTGAGTTAATTGACTGACACTGAATTTTTTAGATAAAATTTGTCTACAAAATTAAATGATAATTTATTCACTTATCACTGAATGCGATATACATTCAAATGTATTAGAATTAGTATTTAAAAATATAATAATTTAATAAATTCAGACTTGATTTAGATTTTAAATATTAGTTTTATTAAATGCACGTAAATAAGTGGTGTGTATAATAAAAGTACATAAACCACGTCTTCCGCAAAATAAAATGGAAATAGTCTCTATTAATTAACAGTCACAGGCCACAGCCCATACATAAATGAAAATGAACAGTGTCTGACACATATCCAATTTCACACATACCAACAAGCTCAATCGTGATCTTATGCGTTCTCGGCCTCAGTTCCCTTTCTCTTCTTCATTGGATATATCTCAACCAACTTCCTTTTTCCATTCCGCTTGAATTATAAGGAGAGTTATATGTTGAGTGCAGAAATTTTGGCCTACGCTCCACGACTATTCTTTTCTTCTTCTTCCAAATTTTGATTGCGTAAGAAACACGCCAAGGAGCTTCTAGTCCTTCCCCATCGCGTACTATTAACGAAATAGAGCAAAAAACGATACCAGCATGGAGTCTGGTGCGAGTGTTAAGCAGAGAATTGCCAGAATTTCAGCCCACCTCAACCCTCCAGCCATTTCCCAGGTAGTTTTCTCTCCTTTCCTCCTTAATTAGCTTTGTTTTTATGAATTTTTTGGCTTTAGCTTCCGCCTTTCTTGATAGGTCGTTGAAAATTGATTTTGAAAGAAGTCGATTTTTATTTTAATTTGGGTTTTTAATGGGGAAAAATTTCTCTCGGCTTTTGTCGGCTATAAAGGTGGAGGGAAGTTGTGGGTTGAGAACAGGGAATTGCAGGGCAAAAGGGGGCTCACCTGGGTTTAAAGTTGCGATCTTGGGAGCTGCAGGAGGCATTGGGCAGCCTCTCGCTATGCTCATGAAGATGAATCCATTGGTCTCAGTTCTTCATCTCTATGATGTGGTCAACACTCCTGGAGTTACAGCAGATATCAGTCACATGGACACCGGTGCAGTGGTAAATTTCCCATGTTAATTAATAACCAAATTGCTGATTTGTTAATGTGTATCTCATGTACCCGCTTGTCAAAGAAATCAATGTTAATCGTTAATGGAAAGAGACAGATGAGATGGAAGCTCTTGAATGAGTTGTTCCACCCGCGGTACTTTGTAGAGCAAGGAACTTTGTGTCAGTAGAAACCTTGAGTCAGTTTACAGAGTTGCAGTTGAAATAAGCATAGGGGAAGACAAGAGTTAATAGATTGTCGTCATTGTACAATGTTAAAAATGTGGAAAGTTAATGAAGAAAGAGAAAATATGGGTAAATATTCTGTGTCTCGTTTGTTTAGCAAATATCCACTTTATGATTCTCCAATGCTCTTCGTCACATATTTGGCCTTAAGGTATGGGAAAAGACTGTAACATGGTAGCATTGTCTCATGTATGGTTTACTTTGTTGGTACATCTTAGTTCACTTCAACTTAACTTTGTTGGTACATCCAGGGATCAGGAATTTGATAACATGAAATTCAAAGCAACGATGAGTGAAAATTGAGAGGTCCCTTTTTGTGCTATATAAGTTCTTTTGTTCTAAATTGTTCAATTTGGCATAGACTGCTAATGTTTGGTTTACATTTCCAGGTGCGTGGTTTTCTAGGGAAAGAGCAATTGGAGGATGCCCTTATTGGCATGGACCTTGTGATCATTCCTGCTGGGGTTCCTAGGAAACCAGGAATGACTAGAGATGATCTTTTAATATCAATGCTGGAATTGTTAAGACTCTATGTGAAGGAATTTCAAAGTGCTGTCCGAAAGCCATTGTCAACTTAATTAGTAACCCTGTTAACTCCACAGTTCCCATTGCTGCAGAGGTTTTCAAGAAGGCCGGCATCTATGACCCCAGGAAACTTTTGGGAGTGACAATGCTTGATGTTGTTAGAGCCAATACATTTGTGGTATGCATGACTCAGTAGCTATTCCTTTTGATATATAAACCAACCGTTTATTCTCTCTGTCTCTGTCTCTCAGATATATCATTAGATTTGTATCATTCTTAGGATTCTCTATCTTATATTGTATCTTTTACATCATCTGAAGGCCGAGGTTTTGGGGCTTGATCCTAGGGAAGTTGATGTTCCAGTTGTAGGGGGTCATGCTGGAGCTACAATTTTACCTCTGCTGTCACAGGTCAATATAACTTCTTGAATAGCTTATAAGTTCACTTAAATAGCAATAACTCTCTCTCTCTCTCTCTCTCAATCCTTTATTGGCCCTTCTTATGTTAATGGAACTTGTCCCATGTAAAACAGGTTTAAACCTCCTTGCTCTTTTACTGTAGAAGAAACTGAGCATCTGACTTCTAGAATTCAGAATGGTGGAACTGAAGTTGTTGAGGTACAAAGGTTTCTCATTTATATAATGTGAAGTCTGTGCTTGAGTTTCTAACTGCAGCAGTGATGGCTGTTAGATGTATTCGTAAAAAATGCCTAGTACTCCAGTGCATCAGTCATTTCTATGCTTGATACAATGTTGTTCAGTCATACTTGCTCATTATGTTTTGTCATAAATGAAGAGCTTAGGTTTAACGAGTTCAGTTTCATCTGTTGCCATATAGAAATTCATAAGTTTGTGGAGCTGGCATGAAGGGAGAGTTGCATTTAGGTTAAAATCTAGGAGATGCCACTCAGAACCATAGTCGAACCTCTTTGTTTGCCTTACATGCCCTTTCTTCAACTGGATAATCTTGTTTGATTGACGTAAATAAGATGTATAAAAAGCTTGGTCCTAAGTGGCTTTAGTTGGAAAGTGCAAAAGTCTGGGATATGCAAATTGTTGATTTCAGTTTTATTAGTTTGGTGTGCCTGCATAAAGATTTTATGTAGACAACGATTTAAAAAATGAAAAGGAAATCTGTTAAGCTGAACAGCAAGCTTGGGATTTGTTCAACTTCCCTGCTAGAAACATTGTGGGTTCATTTTGGCGCATTTGATACTTAGTTAATCTGGAGAGCACACAACATAAGTTAACTTGTACTTCTGCATTCTATACCACGCTGGAGAGAGCTAAAAATTGACTGTTAATGTGGAGACTGAATGCATATAGTTGTAGGACCTAGTCAATTTTCTGTGAGGTTAAAATAAGGGAAGAAAACCCCAGAGTAAGGATATGGAAAGAAGCAATACTTCACTTACACATCGTCCTCAAATGAACTGTTGAAGCTTTGTCTAATAATTACACTTCTCTACAAGATGTGTTTTGTGAAAATTACTTTTGAATAATTGCTGAAAGTTCTTTAAGGTGACGTTACTAAAATTTCGAATGACTAAATATATATAGCTGGATGTCTCTTAGTAATGGCTGGTGGCGCGAAATTTTGGAAATAGACTAATTAATATTTTAGTATTAAAAAGTGAGAAATTTGTCTCTATAGAATTTTGGCTGCACGGTTTTCAACGAATATCTATACTTATTTTTCGTTTGGCAGCCAAGAAAAAATAGTGATATGAACTGTTATATAATGGCATGAATAAATTGTTCCATGTACACAATGGACGTCTGTATGTATTTTAATATAATTGTTGCATCCCTTTCAGGCCAAAGCTGGTGCAGGATCTGCTACTCTCTCAATGGTTAGGCATTGTCATCAGTCCTTGTTTTACAAACTGTTATTCTGTTACTACTAAAGAAAATTGGCTCTTGAGATAGTGCTGAGAAAGGGCTGCTGGTTATTTTCAGGCATACGCTGCTGTTAAATTTGCTGATGCATGTTTACGGGGGTTGAGAGGAGATGCTGGTGTTGTTGAGTGTGCATTTGTGTCTTCTCAGGCATGTCACTATCATCACTTATCTAGGATTCATAAACACTCTTCATGATGTTATTGTAATTGATTGGTTGATCACTCTCTTTTCAGGTGACTGAGCTTCCTTTCTTTGCAACCAGAGTGCGGCTTGGTCGTAATGGGATTGAGGAGATATACCCACTTGGTCCACTAAACGAGTATGAGAGGTCTGAATTAACTAATATTTTAGATTATCTTCCATCTTTTTGTCCTAATGTTCTTTCTAAGCTGTGTTGTCAGCCCTCCTACCCTATGGACTGCTGAAGTTTTTAACCTTGTCCTCCGACTAATTCGTCATCTTGTATCACTTTGCCAAACCAATTAAGTAGACCTATCTCAACTCAATCTGATGAAAGCTGGCAGTTCATTGTTTCAATGTGTACCCTTCAGTTCCCCCACTCCCCCCGCCCCCCAACCCAAAGTCCCCAATTTCTTGTGTGATTTGTCCGTACAAACCACAAAGCTACGGTAAAGACGCTTATAGAGGAGAAATGCTTGCTTTTTTGTGCTAAGATGGCATTTAACAGTATTATTAATAAATACTTGATTCTCATATTATTGGTTGTTGATATAATTCATGATGTTTTTTCTGAATCATTGGTCCTTCTGACGTGCTAATCAAAATAGTCGCCACTTGCACAAGCTCATCATCACAAAATAAAGATAATATCTGCACATTCGAAAATTACATTTTACCTTTATTCAGTGCTTGTCAGCCTAATTTAAGTATACTTACTATCCAATTATGTAATGAGATAATGTGCATGCTGTTGTTCTTTCCAATGTATCTGCATGCCAGTGCCAGTATGGTGCATCGGATAGGTCTGACATTTTTGTCCGTGTTCAAGAGAATTGCTTGTCTTTACCGTGTTCTGATTTTTGCAGGGCCGGCTTGGAGAGAGCAAAGAAAGAATTAGCGGGAAGCATTGAGAAGGGGATTTCATTTGCAAGGAAATGAAACGGCCAACTAAATTACCTTCTTCAGGATCGTTATTACCGTGGTGCCTCTTGTTCTTCAGTCAAGGCCTCGGTTTCTGGAATAAGTTGTTGAATCCGATGTTGTATCAGAAGTGCATACAGCCTTGCAGTGTATACAAATCAGAAAAATAAGGCAAAGATTTTGTCCTACCTCGCTTCCTCATATTTGTTCCCTCCTGCCATAGAACATGAAAATTAAAGGGGGGAAAATGTGTTCTTTTAAGATTGATGGATGGACTTTTGGCGTACTTCACTGGGGTAATTGAGAATGAGCATGTTAGTATGGATCTAAACTTTCTTCATCTTCAATATATTCTTGGTAACTTCTGATGGATTTTCATCAGTTCTATTTCCTGGTATCATCTTTTCGGTACCCAGGGGAATTGATAGGTGGTTTCTAGCTCAAGTCGGTAGATTTTTTAATTGGGATAATTTCAGCTACCTCCCCTAAGGTTTCTAACAATTTCACTAGCTTCCTTTCAGGTTCTCAAAATTACACAAGCCTCCCTTGAAGTTAATGATGTAGTAACAAAATGAGTCCAAATCAGAAAAAGTAACATTAAAAAAATATTTTAAGGAGAGGTGAAATTTTTACTCCATAACTACCCCTTATACATATATATAAGTTGTATTAGTAAAAATATGAAAACAAGTAAAAATTAGAAACAATTAACAAACACATTTCATTACGTAAAATGTTCGCATTCAATGCATTGGACAATACAAATAAATTGTAGAACTACACTAATGATCACAAGATTTAGTAAAACAGACAAGTCATCATTCTTAACATCAAGTTTTTGAACAGAATGAATTTTTAATTTTTACCTTTTTTTCCTTCTTTCTTCTTTACTTCCACGAAATTATTTTACAATTATTACAATTTCAAAAGTTTCAAAGAAAATTTTCTCACGAATAATTTTTTTTTACCCTGTGTTTTTTCTTTTACCGAAGCTCTTTTTGTCACAGTGTGTTTAACTGGTTTCTGATCATTGTTAAAGTTTTATCAATCACAAAATAGCATCATTTGATATATCGATTGGCCTTTATTTTATAATTGCAAGTCACTGTTTATCATTAAAGAAATTCTCAATAGTTATTTTCTTTAATTAGTTATTAATAGTTAATTAGTGCTCTAATTATTCAATCGTTAGATATTAGTTTCTATAAGACATAATGTCTTAGAGTATATGGGTAATTTTTCCCCATGTGATGAAAGTAATCGGGCCCACAATTCTACCAAGAAAGGTAAATGTAATTTTATAAATTTCAAGGAGGCCAGTGAAATTGTCAAAGACATCAGGGGAGGTTTTTGTAATTATACCTTACAGATTATATGTAACTACATTTGAGAGATCAGTACTTCATTTTAACCGAAATCACAAACACGGTTGATTGTTAAAGACTAATATAAAACTAAATTACATTTAAAGACTAATATAAAATTAGATTACATTTACATGTAAAATATGAATTCAAAAACTCTCCTCTTTGAATCTCAATCTTAGTAGTAAATGAGTTTAGGTTCAAACGTTGTGTCTCTTGACCTTCGCTCATGATTAGAACATATTATTAATTACCCAAAAAAATTGCATAAGAGATTACAAATTATTGATTTTGTGATACAACAAAGCATTATGGATTCAAATCTTCTTTTTTCCTCTTAGCTTTTCAAATCTCACTTCTTGTATTTTTCTTTTTTTAAAGTATTTTTTGAATGGCCTGATTGGGCTTATCCAAATACGACAAATAGATGGACCAAGTGGGTTTACCCAATGCTGATGGGAACCCAAATAGGACAATACTGATCCAATCTAAACTAAGGTAGGTAGAAATGTTGAAAGGTGCAGCTCAACTGGGACTGCAAGAAAATCCGTCCATTTTTAGTCACCTTCGTAAAATCCCATATCTGTTTATCCAAGTCCCAAGTGAGCGGGGTCTGTACATAATTGTCGTGGGTATCATTACCATCAACTAAAAATGATGAGAAAACGTGTACTTGAGAATTTCTAAGCTTTTGACTCATGAGCGATCTGCAGTTAATTGCCCCTTGAATAATACTACATGCGAAGCTCAGTTCATGATAAACTCTGGCAGTAAAAAGCAAGCTCCTGAGTCACGAGTCACCAAATGGAATGATTAAAGCTGGCTGTTAATTTGCTTCTTTCATGATCAGTGTATCCCAGCCATCGTGCACTTTTCTCTTGAATCCCTTTTTTTTCTTGACCCCACAAATGCCCATCTTTTCTCTGACTTTGTTTTTTATCCTTTATATATATATCTGCATGGCAAAATTCAAAATGTAGATTGGCCATCTGGGCTCTTTTCCTAATCATTCTAATCAGCATCTGTCATAGGTAATGGATCTATTTACGCATCTAAACTTCAGTCTACCATCACTTTAGGTGGTGCCAAAGAGTTCCTGTGTCACAATCTTTTCATGGACATGATTATGGGCTCGAGTTCATCATTGACTATCAATGCATATTTTGTCCACATTTTGTTCCAAACTACACGTGGATCTTATTTATTACTAACTCTCTGTAAAAAGTGTGATTAGAAGTACTTAGTGGCAAAAAATCTGGCTTCATTTACTTTACAGCTAATTCATTAGTTTGATATCTGCGGCCCCACCCCAATTTTTTTTTTTGGTGTACGTTGAATGTTCAAAGTTTGGCAAAAGTCATGTATGTCGCCTTTTTGGCCTTTCCGACATATCAATGGTGTCTGCTTTTCCTTTTGATTACAATATCAAAATGCACTTACCGGTGTTCCAATTTACTACTCCCACTGCTGCAACTACTCAATCTTTTAAGAGCGAAAGCTAGCTAGCATTAACGGTCTTGTTACAGTATAAACAAATTTTAGTGGATTTGTACATAACAGTCTCAAAAGTAGGAAATGTAGCTGCGCCAATAAATGTTATGTTGAGCATGAAATGAAATTATTCCTTTTGATGCGAGTGAAATAGTGTGTAACAAACGGACTCAGTAATTTTTCCACATATACACTATTCCTTTGACCCCTTTGAGTTTTAGTGCTAAAATATTTTTGGCCCTAAATCTAATTGTCTTTCGTTGTATGAACATTTGGGGTGATATCCAGTCCACTCACTCGTGAAACCCACCGTCTCCATGCAATTAAAATGTCTCTTTAACCTCCATGCACATTTGTGATAGCCTTTAATTTTCGGGGACATGTTCTACCAAATTTTGCCATACTTTGCACTGCTCTATCATGTGCATTGCTCCTGGAGTACTATACTGTCTCTCGTCATATCTTTTTCTGTAGGCTCCTCCTCCATTTCATTTGGAGAGTGAAAACGATTCCGATTGAAATACTTTCGCTGTGCTTTTTATGCACAGCTTTTTTGATCTGAAAGGAAAAACCAGCAAATATATTTTCTTAGGAGTACTTTTCTTTACTTGCTAATGGTCCTACACCATCCCGATGAATTATGATACACACAGGGGAAAAGAGGGTAGTCGGTTGATTTGATCCATTTTGAGACACAGAATATATATATATATCTAGAATAAAAAGCAAGCCGACTTTTCTTGTCAAGAAAAGCTTCGAAGCACTTAACTATTGGAGTTAATCATTCTTGATTTATCAAAGGCCACAACGTTTTGCAAGCGGTGGAATCCAAAGTACCTTTAATTGCACCTTTTTTTTTCCAAGTGTGCAACCATCCTTGAATCCATTAATAACCAACTAATGCCCCATGAAAGTCTACGATTTTGGTTGCATGATTTGAGGAAGAGGGTTTGATCGAGATTAATGGCCATTGATTACTTAAAATTAATAGTCGACAATTGCATAGTTGTTCCATGAAGAAGTCGCATCGTATCTGATCTGAATCATCTGATCTGATCAGGTTTCATTGGCGATAATAACACGGGACCAAGTAGTGAAAGTTAAACACAAATATTATCTGTCGGTGGTGCTAAACGTCCAGACGAGTAAATCAACGACAACACATACGGTATTGTAATCTCAAATCTGTACTGACCAAAACATTGATCTGGTGATGCAACGCAGAGCTGGAAAAAATAAAAAGACACTGATCATGACTACCATGCACCATGTAGGGGTGTCCAAAGAAAACGTTAACGTTTGACATAGACCTGTTGTTTTGTTTCATCCCCAGCTGCTCCACAGCCATAAGGCCAACTGGCCATGGACTCCAACTAGGAGGCCCTTATTGCCTTTTGGGACGCAATAATTCATCTCCCGTGGCGACCGGTGAGATTGAGAATGACCATTCTCTGCTCATATTGAATGACTCTGCAAATACGGCTGCCAAATTCGTTCCCATGCATGTTGTGCTTTCGGACTTTGTATGCCTCTATGACCCATGCGTGTCTGGATAGAAGATTATTTGAAATAATAGTACTATAATATTTTTATGATGTAATTTATGTGAGATGAAAATATAGTTAAAAATAAAAATTGGTGAGTGGAGAATGTTCTTGTGATGCAAGCAATTTTTTTTTCCAATTAAAACTTGTATCTAAACAGAGCTATTAGTGGCAAACACGATGTGAAGTCAAATAGTAATGGGAAAATGTGTCAAAAGAAATATTTCAAAAAAAATTTTTGCCAAAAAAAAAACTACCAATTCAAAGAGTTTCTTTTTTGATATGTCTAGAATAATAAAAGTAGAGTGGGGCTAATGTAGCATAAATTTCTAGGGTGATGTGGAATTTATATTGTAAGGGAAGACTAGTCGTTTGCAATGCTAGTAATTAGCGTTCAATTAGGCTAACACTTAGGAGTGTTCAGATAATGTGTTATTTGAAATATTATTTGAAATAATTATTATAACACTTTTATGATGTAAGGCATATGAGATAACAGGATAATTGGTTGAGAGAATAAACAAGATGATTGAAAAATACGTTTTTGATAGAAGCACAGATATCATTTCAAATAATACACATGTATTCTGCTGCAGTTATTTAAGTAGAATGAGAATTTCTCATCTCTAAATAAATTTGCTTAATTACCAAGAAGAGAGAAGAGGACTTTTTCTTTCCTACCCCCCTTGAGAATTATACGAAAATGAAATGAATGGTTGCGGTGGGACTGACTTGAGAGTTGTACACTTTGCATCTGCCGAACAGCCGAAGCCATTTTCATGCAGGGCGTGCCAGTCATCGGAGACGTGCACCTAATCAGGAAAACTGCAAAACTTGCAGTCGTAATACTTTTGCCTTTGAAAATAAATTTATACCAACAGTTTGTCCTTTCCGTCTATTGGCTCTTTCTTTTGAAACACCCACTCCCCGCTCCCCTCCCCATAAAATCCCAGAAAAAAAAAGAAAAGAAAAAAATTTATTGGCTTTTTCGAGGTTCTCTTTTTTTAAAAAAAAAAATTTATTTTAATCTCTTTTTTTGATGGAGTAGTATATATCGTACTAATATACTGTATTGTTCTTGTCTATGAATAATGCTGGTCACTTGTGTATACAGAACTACTTATCAATCAATCAATCAAAGACAGAAAATGCACAATGATTTTTGTGTCGGATCCTATTCCCGGAAAAAACGACAACGGACCTTTCACCTATTCCTGGCGTTTAGTGGTGTACGATGCTCCCATTACGAGGCGTAGGCAAACAAAACCCATTTCTGCTGTTCCTTTTTTTTTTTTCCCTCTTAAGCAAAGCAAAATCGGTTTTGCAATTTGGACACCAATAATTTACGAATCTTCTCGCGCTACAGGATAATCGAGTGATGTTAGGTTTGGTGGAGCAGGGTTCCATTATACAATAATATATTTTATTTTATCTTCACAACAAAATAGGAGGCTAAAAGCTACAGCTGCAGATCAATCACAAGGGGGAATTCAACGCATTTTGATTACAGTCGCAGTAGTATGACGATGAGAGGAGAAGAAATAAACGGTTGAGAAGAAGAAGTTGCGTTGAGTCACGGGGTGCCCAGAAAAAGGAAACAGTAGTGAAAACTGCGGAAAAACAGTTTTAACTTTTCCAAAATTCCACGGCGACCAACGGAAATGAATGAGGTAAATACTACTGGCATTGTGCACTATCTAAGGAAAAAGGGCAGAAAAGGGATGAATCGTCAATTACACATTTGTAGTCTGGCTGGCTGAAATGTTTCCGTATTGCTCAGAAATATGAAAGATTCGAAGAAATAATAATGATCGATTATAATGGATTAGATTATAAAAATATTATCATTATCATAAAAAAAAATAAATTATAATGGCCCAGCCCGCATTTTCCTGAAAAGACGGGATGAATGTTTTTTTTTTTTTTTTTTGAAAAGGAGACGGGATGAATGTGGATGATGCCACTTCTCAATTTTGGCATTTACAACTATTCAACCAAAATCCTAGTTCATCCAATACAGTAGTAGTAGTAGCTGTTGTACTTAAAAGTAAGAAACAAAAACAAAAGAAAAAATCCTGCATGGGAAGTAGCAACGTCCACCCTAGACTGCGGGACAATTCGGATGAATGCTAGCATTTGATCCACCCTAGACGGCGGGACAATTCGGATGAATGCTTTCCGGATAAACTTCTTATCCAGTCAAGTACCGCGATAGTCAATGGGGGAGCCACGTTGAGGTGAACCTCCTCACTTTTCTAAAAATTTTAATAGAATATAACCTAGTATTAAATATGTTATATAAAAATTTTAAAAATTATAATATTGCCTCACTCTTGTCTTGTCCCTCTGAATTGAAATATTACACGTCTTGTCTTCATGTCTTTTATAAAAGACCAACAAAATAAAAATATGACCGTGTAACCTTCATCCCTTCCCTGTCCATTTCTGTGAATCAACGCTTGCTTCGAAGTACAAACCCAACTTCAACAAAAGGAGCAAATATTCTGCTGTCAATGGCGCGCATATTTAATAACGCATACTGATCAGTGGCTTCATTTTAGGGAAGGAATGAATGATTAGTCGATATTCATGAATCTCGTTGTATTGCGGGTTGAATCTTGAAAAACATAGCCCAGCTTGGAAATTTTTCAAGCTTCATCACATCAAATCATTCAGTAGCTATTAAAACTCTATCTATCCTGCCAGTCTTCAATTACGTCTTCAATTAAAACTCCTGACCATAAGCTGCCAATCTGTAATATCAAACGATTTCTGCCATGCCAAGTCATAAAAAATTTGTCTTCTATCGGCCGGCCTTTCTTGTCACACCAATACATCAACGGACAAGAGAAGCATTTGCAAGATTGTGTCCTTTTTTTTTTTTGTGAATGACAATAAAATCCTCCGATGACTCGCTATAATTACAGACACCTCCCTAAGGTTTGTTTTGTTTCTGAGAGCTTCTCCAGGGTTTTTAACTCAGAGCCCGAACCAGCATAAATGCGTCCAAGTTTGCAAAATTACCCAACAATCAAGGGAGGACGCATGAGTTTACAAGCAACTGAACTAAAAGGGCTACGAATCTTCTGTTATAACTAGTGTATATATATTGTAATATTTGGTGCACTGTTCTACTGAGTTGGTGTACCCCACCCCAGTGGAATGTACAACAAATATTGCAAGATGTACTGTGTAGACCAACAGTGGAAAGTTAGGACCTGTGTGGTCAGGGGAACAATTTTCAATGTATAAATTTGTAGTAGAGTTAAATCTCTAGTATGGATGATTATATACCTTGATATTTAAATTGTTGCTTTCGATTTACAAATAACATCATAGTTGTATTTAAACTAAAAAGGTTGAAATTTTTTTTTCTATAAAGTGAATCCATGTAGCAATTTATATATAAAGCTAGAATTTTGGAATTTTGGAGGAGGAGATATAAATAAATATTCAAACTTTGTAAGAATCTCGCGTAAGGAAAATTACAAAATTATGGGAATGGAATGGGCAAGTTAAATGTTTTTAGAAAATTCAAGGGGTGTAAATAAGGTGTAAAAGTGAAAATACTAGAAAATGTCAAGCCAAAAGAGGTATTTTCAAAAAATTGAGGGTGCAAATAAGATGCAAAAGTAAAAATACTATAAAGAGTCATGCATGTTTTACGATCTCATAAAACTTGAGGGGGAGGGTCGCTATTGCCCACGCTCGTGTATATGTGGCTCGATCACTGTACACCAATTTAATGGAACGATATACCAAATATTACAAAATGTATATACACTACTCGGTGAGTAGACTATAGGTGAGTGTGACAGCCCCTTGGGCAACAGAGGATCGGCTACCAACTAAAAGAAGTAGTCAATGAGCATAGTAATTTTTTTTTTGGTCGATATGATAGATTTCTACGTTAGGGGAAAGGGCTGAATTTTTTAAGCAGAGCCACTTTTTAAAGTGACGAATTGATCTGAGATAAGATTTGAATGCATTAGTGGTGGCCACCAACTCAAAGGCTAGCGATTAGTCGATGAGAGTAGTAATTGTTATATTATAGTTTATCTAATGGGTGCTTACTTGGCTATAGTTATTAAGGAATTTATGTGTTAATTTTTTAATAAATTTTTTAACGGATGTCTAATACACACTCGCTGGTACACATAAATTACATCTAATTTACTATGTGAATATGTGTATTATGTTTATTGTTCCCTTTGCGTTTAGACACTTTGAATTAATTTTTTTATTTTTTAAAATTAACAACTAATGTCATTTGTCAGCCAAATCCAATTGAATATAAATTAAATGTACTAATTGGTACCCATTGAGTTATCACTACATAAATCCTTACACTTTGAAAATTTTGGTGGAGACAAAAATAATTGGAGAAGAAGTGACACGTGCTAGTCTTTGAAGTATTTGAGATTCTAAGGCTTTATCTGAATCGCTAGCTTTTATAGACACTGCATATTTATTTCATATACGTCACAATGACATATTCCAGAAATACAAACAGCTACTTTTCTACCCCAAAAAAAAAAAAAATACACTCCTGAAACTTCTAGAAAATGCAATCCATACTGCTCTAACTTTATCGAATTCACAAGCGATTGCTGAAACATTTGACAGTTATCCCGCTTGGTTGAGGTTATAACACCTGAAGAGATTGAAACTAGTTAGCACGTTATCTTTTTCTGTCAAGATATTCATTAATCATTAAGAACACGACGAATGCTCATATGGCAATGGAAACAGAGTGAATTAAGCGGGAAAAATAAAAGAGTGGCCCTCCCCTCCCTCTGGTGTTTTAGATCTGAGGTTGGAGAATGGCTTGGATGTGCACGGCTAATTACCCAACATGCAAAATAACAACGAACAACTATCTGGTCTTTCCTTTTGCCGGGTAATTCTTCATTTTAGGCTGAATGCTACCAATCTAACACGTAAATTCAATGTACGTCGCTTTCTGATGGCTAGGAATCCAAATGTTAGAATACTGAAGAAGAAATTGCCTACTGCTATCACCCCTTAAAAAAAAGACACTACTGTCTCTACGACTTACTACTTCATGCTACTACTAGACAACAGCTATCGTAAGGATAGTTTGGACATTTTGAGGACAGAATCTCCAGTTCTTAATGCTCCAATGTTCAACAAACTTTAGGACAGCCAAAGGCTTGCGTTGTTGTGAGTCGTGACAACCAAAAAGCATATCGTAGAGTTGAGTTGCCAGCAAAGTGAATCACGTGCTGGGCAAATGGCAAACATCATAAATGCAGGAAACCCATCAGGATCGATTCGCAAATTCTGACCCAGTATTTTCAGACCAGAGAGAGAAATGTACTAATGTAGGGAACCCAATGGTGATCCTGCATTTATTTCCAATACTGATCAGGTCCAAGATCATTTAAGCGGAGTTTGTATAAATGAGGAGAGAGTTCTTTACTTCCTTTAAAGGCAAACTTGCACTCATTGATTCATCTCCCTTCCCAACGCAACCCCTCCCCCCCCCCCCCCCCCCCCAGAATAATCCCCCAGTTGAGTTGAGAGTACTTGAGGGTTGAATTCAATAAAAATGATCCCGAAAGCGGCAGAACAGAACCACCCCATTTGCCAAGAAGAAGAGTTTTCTCTGTCAAGCAAAAGCCAAACCCCACTGCCCACCCAGATGCCCCCACTCTCCACTGCACGCCACTAGGTTGCCTGCCATCTTTCATCATCGGCCTAAAACAAAATTATAACTAATTAATTCACGCTTTTATCCATACGTACGCATGATCATCCGACCTCTTAACCACTCACACTAGTCACCAGAATCCACGAAGAAGCATCAACAACTCTTGATTTGCACGCCCGTGCTTTAGGCATATAGACTTTTCTCCCAGGTTCTTTCGAGGTAAAAATAAGGGAAACAAGAAGATTTTGCAATAAAGTTATAAAGAAAGATGAGCAGTAGGAAGCTACATCACATGTTCAAGATCATTTTTTGCCAACAACTCCCACTGTACACGGAAAAAAGAAAAAAAAAAGCACTTTCAAACTTACCGATAGCTCCCATTTACCTTCAAGGTTACAGAGTCAACCCAGGCCCTTTTTACCCTCCTCTTTCCTCCCCAACTTAAAAGGAACAAAGCAAATGATCACAAAAAGAAAAAGCTAGGCCAACCCCATTCCGGGAAACTTAAGATTAAATATGGAAAAAGCTAAATCCTACAATAAACTAAACAATCCAACCAAGCCCGTCCAACCCCCTCTCTTCCCCAAAAAAAAAAAAAAGGAAAAAAACCATTCAGTAGAGAGCTCTGCTTAAATGCTAAGGAGATCAGGTGGAGGGGACTGAGGTGGTGGTGGTTGCTGAGGGTCTTTGGAGTCCACAGGAGTTGTGCTTGGAGACTCCACTGTGGACGCCGGTGGGGGAGATTCCGTGTCTGTTGAGTCTCCCTGTTTGCCGTTGGCTGGCTTTGGTAGCTCAGTCAGTATTTGCACAACCTCCCTCATTGTCGGTCGCTCCACTGCCTGTTCTTCAACACAGAGCATCGCCACATAAAATACATGCATCACCTCATGAAGGGGAACTGTAGGGAGTCTTGGATCAAGGATCTTGAGTACTCCTTCCTTGTTTCCATCGGTCATCTTCCTCACCCATTGTACTATGTCAACCCCATCACCAAATTCCCCTACTGGCTTTCTCCCGCTCACTAATTCTAAGAGGACTACACCAAAGCTGTATACATCGCTTTTCTCATCAACTTTGAGTGTGTAGGCATATTCTGCAATTAAAAAAAAAAACAATGATTAAAAAAAATTAATCTGAAACACATTAATGTAATTATTGCTTGCATAGACCAGAATTGCAACTCTAAGTACATCTGACAATAATTAAGAAACTGTTAGCAGACCATCAGAAGCAAAGATTATGTTAACACCAATGCTTTGACCAAATAGCATGATATTCACACCTACCAGAAAAAACAAATGTTAGCATACTAGCCATATCCTGTAGACTCAAATTAGTCTCCGAGACAATGTTGGCTTTGAATTTGCCATCCAAATTACTCCGTAGAATAGTAATATATCCACACCAATATGGTACCTAACTAGTTGGAGATCAAATTGAGTCCTTTCAATGACTTTCCGTAATAAATTAAAGTCAAACGCTACAGGACCATTAAGTTCATGTTCATTTTAAGTGTTTTCCTCCAGACATTAACTGTCGAAAACAGCTAGAGGGAGTGATGATTATTGAGCCAATATTCTCAAAGGCAAGAAGGAAGTGTATAGTCAAGGTGACAAAGTAGTACTTGGAAATACAATAAAGACGCACATGGTAGTTATGTAAACTGGAGAATCAAGTCAAGAAAATCAAGAAATAAATCAATGTCAGATCTCAACGTAAAGAGTCTTACCAGTCAAGAGTCAGTGCAGTTCCAATTTCAAAAAGGGATTACCAACTTCATACAGTAAACAAGATAATTATGAGCAGAAAAATACCAAAATTCCTCTTCCAGTACTACTACTGAGAAATCGTGCATTTGAGCAGTACCTGGTGCAATGTAACCATAGGAACCAGCAATAGCAGACATGCATTCAGATGTTCCTGAATCTTGCAAGAACTTGGCAAGTCCAAAATCAGCCACATGAGCCTCAAAGTTAGAATCCAAAAGGATGTTATTGGATTTCACATCACGATGGACAATCAAAGGCGAGCAATCGTGATGAAGATAGCAAAGGCCCTTAGCAGCCTCCACAGCAATTTTATACCGTGTATCCCAATGCAAATGACCCCCTTTCTTGCCATGAAGCATTTCTCCCAAACTCCCATTAGGCATATACTCATAAACCAAAAGATTAGTCTCATGATTAGAACAGAATCCCAACAATCTAACAATGTGCCTGTGCCTAATCCTCCCAAGAGTCTGAATTTCAGCATTGAACCCATGATCATGGGATGAGCCTCGGCTCATCGCGGGCAACCTCTTCACAGCAACATGTTCTCCATTAGGCATTGCCCCTTTGTACACAATCCCGGCACCTCCTTTCCCAATGATATTATCCTCCTTCAAGGAATCCAAAACATCATCACAAGTAAAATCCAGGCGTTGGAAAGCCGTAAGCTTCCAAGCACGGGCCTCGCTCGCCTTCTTTAGCGAACGTGCTTTCATAATTGCAGCAACTGCGAACACGATCGAGCAAACAAGCAAGCCAATCACAAGCAAAAGCTTCATAGAGGGCGAAAATGCTCCTCTCTCATGAGGTTTAGTACTTCCATTAACAATCCCTTCTTTGCAGGGTCCCAAGTAAGGGCCACAAAGATCAGGGTTGCCCAAAAACGAAGTATAATTGAAATAACTAAATTGACCCGTCCCAGGAACCATCCCGGACAAATTGTTGTACGAAAAGTCAACAGAAGTTAAGCTCTGCATGGATGCTATTGGAGACGGAATGCTTCCAACTAAATGATTTCTTGACAAATTCAAATAGTTCAATATTCTCATACCTGTGATCTCAGTTGGGATTTCACCAGCGAGCTGGTTCCTACTGAGGTCGACAAAAGTCAAGAGCTTGCATTCGCTGATTTCAGGGGCAATGGGGCCTGAAAAGCTATTGTGGCTGAAATCAATTTTTGATAGTTGCTGCAACTTTCCTATTTCAGCCAGAATGGGGCCAGTAAACTTGTTCCCATCAAGCAAAAACTTTTGTACACCCACGAAATTCCCAATACTCGGGGGCAGCGGCCCAGATAAACGATTGTTTGAAAGGCTAATCTGGCCGAGAGTGGTCGATGTTTTATCCGTCTCCGGAAATGAGCCTGTTAAAAGATTATCCTGAAGCTCAACTTGAGTAAGCTGTGGCAAACTCAAGAGCCCTTTTGGGATCGACCCATTGAGATAATTCTCACCCATCCGAAGTCGACTCAGCGACTCGCATTGGCCCAAGGATTCAGGAATCGTCCCAAAGAGAAAGTTTCCCAGAGTAATCAATGTCTGTAACTTGTTTCCGGTACAAATATTTGGGGGCAAATTTCCAGTCAATTTGTTCGAACTGAGGTCCAGATTTTGAAGCTTCCCATTAGTCCCCAGCCCTTGTGGGATGCTTCCAGTGAAATTGTTATCCCATAACTGCAACACCTGCAGCTCCGGCAAGTCTCCAATGAAGTCCGGTATCGACCCGTGAAGCTGGTTTCGGAAAAGATTCAAGAGAGTGAGATTTTTCAGCTGGGCAAACGAGGAAGGTATTTCGCCGGTGAACACGTTGTTGGACAGATCCATAGATTTCAAGCTTTTCAAGTATCCCAGCTCCGACGTCAACGGCCCAGAAAGCGCATTCACTTGAAGAAAGAGGGTATCCAAGTTCTGCAGCATCCCAAGCTCCGGCGGAACCTCGCCGGAGAGGCCACAGTTGGCGGCATCAAAACGCAGAAGCTGCGATAAGTTGCCAATTTGGGGTGGGATCCCGCCGGAGAAAGTGTTGAAGTAGCCAATGTAAAGGTGTTGAAGCTTGGTCAAGTTTGCTATCTCCGGGGGGATCCTACCGGCGAGCTCGTTGCCGGAAACGGCGAGGTATTCGAGATTAGGAAAAGAACCATACTCGGCGGGAATGCTGCCGGAGAAGTAGTTGCCGCCCAAGTGGGAGATGCCTGAGGTTGGTTAGCTGGTAAACGTCCACAGGCAAAGGGCCGGACATGTTATTATTGTAGAAATCAAGCACCTCAAGATTTTTTAGGCGAATGAGCTGCCGGGGGAAGGTGAGGTTAAAGATATTGTTGGAGAGGTTAAGGTAGCGGAGAGTGGAGATGGAGGAGATTTCAGGAGGGACAGGACCACAGAACTGGTTGGCGGCGACGGAGAGGTTGAGGAGAAGGCGGAGATGGGAAACGTCAGGGGAAAGGGTGCCAGTGAGATTAAGTCCGGAAATGTCAAGAGCAGTCACGTGACGGCCATAGGAGTCGCAGGTGACGCCAGACCAGGAGCAATGAGTAGTGGAGTCATTCCAGGAAGCCAAAGAAGATTGCGGGTCGGCGGTGATGGCAGATTTTATGGAGAGTAATGCCTTGTACTCCGGCATTCGGGGTGTTCTTGCAGCAAAGCAAGAATGGAGATGGAGTAGGAGAAAGAGGAGGAGAACAAAACGCATTTTCAGTTTGCGCTGGCTTAGCTAGGGGAAGCGTAGAAGAAGAGTGGGGAGGGGGACTGAGTACTGAGTTGAGGAGGGTGGGAAAACTGGAATACTTACCACTACTGCTAGAAAGCTATAAGAAAGAAAGGTGTGGGCTTTAATTTAATGGGTATTTTTTTATTTAAAAAAAAAAAAAAGGTGGTCTTTCCTTTTGGGTGGGTATTAGTTAAGGATTTGGTGATTTTGCTTTTGGAATATTTGGGATGAGAAGGGAAGAGTGGGATTAAAAGAACATTTTGAATGTCCTGACTGCCTAAAATTGTACTGCTGAGATTGATTAAAAGGTGGGGGCGGGGCCGGACGTAGTGGATCATTCAGGGGCCGGGTACTCAGTACTCACTACTCAGTACCGGCGTCGTAGGCCTTTGTGAGACGACACCGGACCGGACAACCCACCCTCCACCGCACCCCACTCCCCGTCGTAGGCCTTTTCTCTTTTCAAAAGCCTTCTTTTTCTCTTCGAGGTATATAAAAGCCATCTTTTTGGCTTTTGGTTGTCCGAGATTGTTGAGTTTAATAATAAAACGCTTCATTGTTTGAGAAATGAGACTTGAATATATAATTTCTTTTGTTTTCAAACGAAAAAAAAAATAATATACTAGGCTATAAATGGCTAAGCAAGAGACGGCAAGCCCTAATTGAGCTCTAAATAGAAAAATTATCAGTAGCTTAAAATCTCCCCTTTTTTTTCCTGTCCTAGGGATTATTTACATTTAACGTCGCCCTTGTCCTGTGGAACTATTAACAGCAGCACCCTTTTCCCTCCCTCTCCATGAGTTGGAGAACTCAGAGATGTATCACTTAATTCATGGGTTAAACATTTGATATACTAAGCATATAATATCAAAGAAGAAATGTTTATTGTTAATCAAATAAATACGAAGCAAATCTGACTCTATAGCTTTTAGAGGTTTGGGTTTACGTGGATTATATGAGTTTAACGTTCTAAATGGTAAAGGGATTATAATTGTACATATGATACCATTCATGACTTAGGAGTGTATTAAAAGGAGTCTTTTTTTTTTGGGGGGGGGGGGGGGGGGGGGGGGGGGTTAAGTAGTATCTTGGGAAGCTACTTAATTACTCCTCTTTTAACTACTCTCTCTCTCTCTTTTTTTGAAGAAACTGCTGTCTCTTTTGATTAGGCATGTTAATAGGTAGAAGCTGAGTTTAATCTCTTTTATCCAAATCTAGATCTATTAAATTTGGTTAAATTTAAACCCAAATCCAAACTGTTATGGGTCTAAAAAGCAAATTCAGACTCAAACCTTATAATATCCAAATGGATATTCGTTATGTTTTTCTAAACATACTAAAATAAAAAATTATTATAACACGTAGAGTTCAAAAATAATATAAATACTATCCAATTTTTACTTTCAAATAATAAAATTAATATTCAAGAAGTGAAGTGCAATATTATGAACTAAAAAAATTATTATTAACTACTTCTATTTATTTTCAAAGTTTTATATCAATGTCCAATATTATTTTATAAATTTACTAGTATATATGTATACACACACACACACTAATATTTAATTATATATATATGGGTTTGGATTTTGGTATGGAATTACAGGGGTTTGGGTCTGAGTTTAAGAAATTAAATCAAAATGCTATCCAATTATATTGGATTTGGGTAAGATCCGACCCAATAATATAACTAATCTCAAAATCGACTTACTATTACAACATCAAATCAACATATATAAGAGCCGTTTGGGTTGCTATTTTCTAGGATTTTTTGCAAAAAAATAAATTTATTATAACGACCTGATATATGTAAATTAAAAAAGTGATTGAAAAGCATATTCACAAAAATATAAAAAATGTTTGAAAAATGACAATTCAATAATGTATTTCGAAATTGCCATTACGTCCAAACTAGATTAGTAAAAGGATAAATTGTAAACAAAATCTCATGCCAGTAATCTTGTAAAAATAAAATAGATATGTCATTTTTGACAAAAAAAAATTAAGCCTTTCAATTTGGATGGATAAAGGGAAAATACGAAACAATAGGATAAAAATAAAAATATCGCAATTGACATCAATAACTCTGCGAAACCTTTCAGCGCAAGTAATGCTGCAAGTTACACAGAGACAGGCGAAGTGCTGCTGCGGTGCAAATTTTGTTTTGTCGAGCTTTTCACTCGTGACCGTTTGTTTTTTTCTCTTACCCCTTTCTCACAGGAGAATGTGGTAATTGTCGCTAAGTGTGATTATCTACCGCGTGTAGCTTTAGTTAGCATTAGCCACGATTAATTTGGAAATCATCGTATAACAATAACCAACACCAATAGTAGTGCGTCTATTTGGTTTGTCTGCAGTCATTTTAACTTGTGTACTTTTAGCAATTTTTCCAAGATCTAAAATACAACGAAAATGGTCGTTTTTTTCACTTCTGTCACACACATATTTGTTTCCACATACTGACAATGCCCACTTCGTCGATCTTGCAGATTAAAAACATCTATTTATGGGGTAAAAAAAAAAAAAAAACTTAGTTGTATCAGGCAAAAGGCCACAAAACAAATTTGACGAGCGCGTGTGATCTATATATTGCCATAAAAAAGCTGGTCCTCCTTGCATCGCTGTTTTCACATTATATAGCAAGAGCGGATTATAAGAAAAGGCCTAAAACACCGTGCCCAAAATTTGGCTTTCGACATCAGTTAAAAAGGTTAGCACCGAATGGGCACGTTAAAGTTCAGCCTCAACCACTAAATAGTAAATACCCGTTCCTTTCAGTACAATACGGATAACTAGCGGTCATTTGTTTTGATTTCTTCTTCCCCTCCTCTTTTGATCTCCGATCAGCCACGGCGAATTGGTGAGCAACTTTGTTGTTTCGTTCGAGCTCTCTCTCCTTGCAACTGTCGATTCAGTCATTAGACACACCCATGCAAACCTTGTGACCTTATTGACACAATCATCAAATTGTATCAGACAAAAAAAACTCCCCTTTTTCTAGTGTTTTTCAATTCAGTTACGGAAAAGTCATTTAAAAAAGCACAAGATGGTCATGCTATAAGTACTGGGAGAATCGAGATTAAAAAAAAAAAGGATATACAAGATATATCATCTTTATCATAGAGTGTTTTTTTTTTCCTGCTTGATTGATTATAACTACAGGGCGAAGACGACTTATACTACGACTACTTCGAGAATGACGTCCAGGTTTATCTCTAATTCGATCCGATATTTCATATTTTTTTTTTAAAAAAAAAGAAAGTAATACTAGTTTGATACGGAAGCATTCATTCATGCCCACCTCGCAATCAATCAAAAAAAAAAAAAGAACATTAATCAGGTACTGCTCATAATTACAACAGTAATGATTTTGTTTGTTCTCATAAAGCATGGTCAAACATGGCTGACTGACAAAATGAGACGAGATGCTCCTGGGGAGGTGGGGTTGTTTTCTAATCTATCACATTGCTACTGTACCCCTTCAATCATAGTAAACTGGAACCCCCTCCTTCCCTCTGCCCCTTGCAATTCACAAGTTATTTTACAGAAGAAAACAGAAGGACGAATTTGCAATCTGGGTTGTCTTGGATTACAGCGGATAGTTCTCATTATGGAGGATACGCAGGCAACAACAAATTAGTGGAGCGTGGACCAACCTAGCTAGATAATATGGGTGAAATTGGGGCAGAACTGAGGGAAAATTGACCAACCAGTCCCTCGATTTGGACCCCCCACCCAAGAAGCCCCAATCCAGGGAAAAGGAAAGTGACCGCCAACAGCGGCAGGACGATAGTTTCTACTTTGCTCCCCTCCACCTTGTGCCATTTAATGACTTCCAAGCTACTGTCCCTTCCGCCCTGGGGGCCCAAAGCTTTTCTTCTCTTTTTTCAAATCTAACGTATCTATCTATGTGCTGGGGGAATGGATTAAGAGTATTTCTTTTCTGTTTTTTTAAATGGAAAATAATGAAAGGGAATCAAAGAAGGGATGATCAATAATGTTATTAAGCTAATCCAAGCACACATTAATTGATGTCTTAACGAGATTTCTGACGACGGCTAGCTCTATTTCTTATTTCACGCATGTTATGAAGTAGGATAAGGATTTTAAATCAATTATTTTTATTCACTATTAATACTACTAGATGGTCCATTCAAACTAGTAGATAATTTATATTACCGGATTATTCTTGAAACTTAGACTCTCTAGTTTTTCAATGCTGCAATATCAGCTTAGTCAATATTATTGTATTTATTCCCCCAACTAAAATGATTAACTAATGAAATACTACTACTACTATATTTTCTGGTAACCATACACATTAAATATGTGACAGAAGGATTACTTACTACTTTCACCAGATAAAATCAAAATGAATTTGGGCGAATTTGTATGGTTTCATTTTTTTTAGTTTTGTCTGTGTGTGTGTGTGTGTGCGCGTGTGGTGGGGGGCAATTGAGGGGGACAGCCATGGAAAGGCTAAAAGATTTATTAACAGTTTGGTAGTAGTAGTAATTAAGGGGGAGAAGGGAGTGGTTAATGAGAGAGATTCCCCGAGGTTTGATATTCTAAACTTAGTAAAAGCAAAGACTCGGGACTCGCCTAAAAACGCCAAGTCCGAAGCTCCTCCACCGCCAGAAGACACGATTTAGCCTTTCAATAACGGACATTAATTTTCATTTATAATCTGTCTCGAACCCTGTTCCTCTTGTCCCCTTCCTTTTGGAATCCTCCCTCTCTTTCCCTATTCTCGCTAGTTGCAGCTATATCTGTTAGCCTCTTATACATAGTCTCTTTCCCGCTCATTTTTCTCCTAAATTATAATACATTAGATTATAAAAATGCTCTCGTTACCATTTTTTTTTTAAAAAAAAAGACCATAAAACCCCCAAACCTGTAACATATCAAGTCTAAAGTATTCTTCTTGTCATTTCATTTGAAAACAAGAAAAGATTTATCGAAAAAAATTATAACCTTATATTAGATTATGAGCTAGCTTTCATCTTAATTCGGTTTTAGGCCCGTCAAATCAAGTGAACTCAATGTGGATAGAAATTCTCTTCCAAGTCCAATATATAGAGGTGTGATTTGTACCAAAGCTATAGTGTATGTAGTGACCACCACCACTTTTGGTTATGGTACCAATGCAATGCATACAATAATACAAAGTCCCTGAGGCTTAGTGTTAGCATAAAGCTGTAATATGCGGATTTTGTTATTTGCATTTGTCCATTTGCCATAAACCGAAATTGCTAATGACGCCAAACTTCTATCTTATAATTTATATTAGTGCTAGTCGTTTTCTCATTTGTATTGCAATGTGTCGTTCTTTGGATGTGATTAGTAGGAGCTTCATGCGGACGTCTATCTGGAAGCTCGTTAGCTGATGATTGCTGTTAAGTTATTGGAAAGGAAAAAAAAAAAGGAAATACTAACAAAAGCTGTGGGGGGGGGGGAAGAGAGAAAAATGTCTACTATAGTAAGTAATATCTAAGAAAAAAACCGTGCAAAAATGAAGATGTGAAAGGACTTTTCTCACACAAACAACGTTGAATACTCAGCTGGTGACAGTTTGAATGCCACAGGCCTTTACTTGAAAAGAAGTGGAACGAATTGGCACTCAGGTCCTCAGGACAGGACCCTTTTCATAGAACATTATTGATTCGCAAAATGGGATTCTTTTTCTTTCAATTCACACACACACACACACACACACTCTCTATCTCTATATGTATGTATATATATATATGTTTTTTTTGTTTTGGGGGAGAGGGACGTTTAAAGATCTATACGAGAATCTATCAGAGTCCATTCCGTTTGACCATAGAGTAATGGGCATTGGCAATCACTCTTGTGCAACTGCAAAATTAAAGATTGGACATCTCAGACGCGCATGAGATTTATGTAGCTGGAGAGAAAAAAAAAAGAATCAAATTCGAGGCATGAGTTTTGCCATGCTTCTTGATTCCAATAGGCGCATTTCATTTATTTATTGGTTGCTAGCACAAATTTCCTGCATGCATTTTCTCAAGGCACTAATTTTTGTTGCAACCGTTCAGGGTACTGTGGAATAGTAGTTAGGAGCAGATGTAGATTTGGTAAAGCGTTGAAACTCCTTTAAATTCAAAATGTTTGTTTGTTCTCTATCTATATTGCGAGTGACCAATGTGATGAACTCATCAAGCATTTAAAATATATATATATATATATATACTTAATTAGTGAATTTCTAAATATGATTTCAACGTGCAACCATCATATTTCATCCAATTACATTAACAGTAAAAGTTGTTCACGGCCGATCAGTTGCGCTCCCAGAGTTACTCCTCAGGTAAATTGATGATGACTCATGATCAGATACTACTACTACTACTACTACTAATTACGTTCTTCTTCTTTTTTTTTCCACTTCTGCCAGATATTGTATGACGTAATTTGACTGTTACTGATTGGAGGAAGAAACGGAGACGAGCAGAATTGTTTGAATCTAAATTGTGTCTCTTATGTTAGCTTTTCATCGTATGGGGTGAAAAGAGATGGCAAATTAAGTGCATACTTGGAAGTTCACCTTTGATTTGAAAATACCAAGTCTGACTCTCAAAATGAATTTTTTTTTTCTTTTTCCCCTGTGCTGTGGCGTGGAGGGCATGCAGCCCATTACGAAGATATTTACTGTGGGGAGCAGCCCTCGCTCAAAATCCTTGCAAGAAAATTCGGAGTATCCTGAGATGAAGAATTTACTGCGGCAAAAGACGAGATGAAAGCAATTTTACATAAACCACATGTCGAAGCTAGCGATATAGTAATATTCTTAAAACCCCCACCCCCCCCCCTCCCCTCCCCCAAAAAAAAAAAAAATATATATATAATATATATATAATAAACAAGAAGCTAGTTTTAAGGATTAACTAATTGATAATGTCGTGACATTTTGTTTTGTTCGTTTGATGGATAATAATGATTTTAGTGCATGATTGAGGAAGTCGGCGCTCCAAGTTCTCTCACTTGACAACGCGATAGAGATAAATTGCTAATAGCTGTATTAGTTTTGATTTCAATTTACTATTTGCATAATTTTATTTGTTTACATATCATCAACACGTTTTTCAATCACCTTTTTATCTTACGTGTATCGCACCAAAAAAATGTTATAGTATTTTTTTTTCAAAAAATTATCCCAAATAATCTATTATCCAAACACTTTTATATCATCACTCTTAACTGTATAATTGCTTTTCATTTATGTACCTGGTTTACAAAATGTTACAAACTAATAGGCATTATTAGGTTATTCTTATTTTGCTCTCTTATGCCGCAAGAGATAAGCATGCAAAATAATTTGAGAGGACGTGGCCACATAAATTTTGAACACTAGTTAAAATTAATCATGCACGTTTAAAATCTAAGTACTATATCTTTTGTAGCTTCAGTTATTAGTTGTCAACATTAGGAGAAGCGTTTCACATAATTAATCACTTTTTGCTTCCTTCACTTAACCACAGGGACTTATTAATTCTGGCTTTTGATTAAATTAAGCTAATTAATAAGCGTTGATAAAATCCACAATAAATTTGAAACGATTATTACAACTGATAATAAGATGTGCAGTAAGCAATAAACAAATAATTATACTCCACGTCACTATAAAAAAAAAGAAAAAGAAAAAAAAAGACGATTTTTTTATTTTTCTGGTCCAAGTATTTATGTTACAGGTAAGGATTGGGGTGGACCATTTTCGCTTGCAACAGCTAAATGGTCGCGGGCTAATGTGTGGTCTTTGTCTTATCTTTCCCCGAAACAAAAAGGCCCAAGCTTTCTTTGGACGCATTTGGGCGATTTCAAAAAGAAGAATCTATGAGATCTACTAGTCATCATTTCAGGTTATTTTCTGTCCATTTTCCATCTTCACTGCTTCATTTTTTATGGGTATTTCTTATAAGTTTTTGATTTGATAGCAGAAGAAATAGAAGAAGAAGAAGACAATGAATGAGACGATGTTGTTTACTGTATTGTGTTTGCACCCCACCCCTCTCAAGTCCTTTTCAAACTTTGGGTCACTTTTGCGTATTTGATTTGATAGCAGCGGGGATCAGTTTTGTGCAGAATCTTCGACACTGCTGCAAGATAGACGAATACAATGCTCTATTATTTCATCTTCTTATTTTTACCCACAAGAAAACAAAAAAAATTTCGTGCAAGAGAATTTTATACGTATGTCACGTGCTGACAAGGAAACTGGATAAAAATGTTTCAAGGCTTCAAGCTAAAGGCTTTTGGGTTTCCTCTTGCTTCTGTTTTACTCGCCACTCGCGTGGGCTGGAGGATCCTTTATTTGTAGGATTTGAAGAACTCGGAAATTTTTTCATGGTTTGTTCTTAGAATTGAAAATCCATTCTGGAGGAGTCTTAGAATTAAACCATTCGAATTCTAGCACCGTGATTTGAATCTGGAAGTCATCTGCAAAATTGATTGGAGCTCGAGATACTCTGTTGGAATTTAATCAAAGGATGAGAATTTGGTACCTTCACCATCATAGCTTAGGTATGGACAAGACCAATGATACAGAATCGGACAAGCCCAATTCTAACTGTACGACCAAGTTTCAAGTTGATCCAAATGAAAAATTGCACTTTTAGCGGCCACCTATTTTTTATTTTTATTTTTATTTTTATTTTTATTTTTATTTTTATTTTTATTTTTTGGCTGCTGACTCTGTTGCTTGGTCTGAGTGGTAAAAAAAAAAAAAAAAAAAATTTTGACAGTTTTAACAAATGAATGAACTAAATTCCACAATCTCAATATCAGATTACAATAAAATAGTGGCAACAGGAACAGGGTTAGCCATGGTTCAAAATGGTGTGCCTAGGAATCTGCATCTCGCGTCTGTGAAGCAGCAATAAAGAGAGCCCCAGCTCCTGAACCTCCGTGAGAATGCTCTATAATCACATTGTCAGAAAGGTCACTCCCCAGCATCTCCCAAACACTGCTATGCAGATAGTTTCTAAAGATGCGATAATGCTTCATACAGTCCACCTTCAACCGTAATTACACTCTTCTTGTTAGCAATTCTTCCGAGTTTTTGACAATCCCCATTATTCCAGCTCCCACAAGACGAGCTCCGCGCTCTGCAACTATGTCACAGACCTCTGCAACGATTTCTCTCACCACTGGTGTAGTGTTGGATATCTGGGATAGATTGGTGGTGCGTTACTAAGAGCCACTGTGCTTGTGCAGACCAGCAGTTTTGTGTAATCAGGATGCAAGTTTTAACCAGTTTGGATGACATGATAAGCACCAATTGCTTGTGGCCTGATGCGCAGCAGTTGAAAGATACAACGACTAGTGCAATTATGCTATTGTCATGGTAACTAAATTCGCAATCGCCAACAAGTTTTAAGCCTCCATTTTTTTTTTCGGTTAGTCACAGACAAATACTCTATTTTGGAACGACAAAGTGTGCTTCTGAATTTTGATTATGTCTGGAAAAAGTGTTGTCCAGTGGTCATAAAAGTGTTGTCAGTGGAAATTTCTACGTGAGAAGATGGTACAAGTTACCTCAAATATTTCCTTTAGTTTTTTCATCAACCATTTCATAATCCTCTGATGTGTCCTGGTGCATAATAGCCACATCATGTGACCTGTCAAAGCACAAGACTTGAGCAATACAGATGATAGAATATAATATCTCATACTTCCTAATTCCATGAACGAGTGCATAGAATGGCTTGTAGTCTAATAATCAAATGGTCTATCGTGTAACTGTCTCCCTTTCTACCCCCAAAAAAAAAAAAAAGGAAAGGAAAATATATTGATTCTCCTACTACATTCCTTCATTCATAATCCCACCTTTGCATCAATTTCAATTGCTTCAAATAATTATGACATCAAAGGGAAAAAAAATTGATCCTGCTCAACGTCAAAGTTTAAGCGTAGTTTCTTTCATGAACTGTACGGATAAATTTACAAAACCATTAATGTCATACCAACTCCAAGAATCTGGTTTTTGCTTAATTGACATGAAGGAATGCATCTCAATTCTGGAATTGCTAACCGAACTTATATAATCTCACCAAATATTGACTTCCATTTACCTCAACAAGTATGGGATGGTGAGCTTGATTGGGAGGTTATCTCCAAATAAAGCTGCTTCTTGCGCCATCTTCAATAGGACTTTTCTAACAATCTCTCCTAAATACATACCTGAAATAAGCTTTTCAAATATCTGAGACAAAACAGAACAGGATTCAGAAAGGGATTCATATGACTTAGAATGCGAAATCAGACACCTGATATCCAAGTTCCCTACCCCGCTACCAGGATTTGTGCTTTCGGAATCTAAGGAAGCATCAAACTCTGTCATTGGAAGGTGAATGGAACTAAAATTTCCCCAATTCACACTGATAGCCTGCAGAGTTATAATAAGCACGTCAACAACTTATATGATATGATGCCTATATAATCTGAATATGTGCTTATACAACATATGACAGCACAACCATTTCTCCAGAGTTGGATAATTGGCCCTGCAACTTTTGAACTTCTTGTACTGATTCTATATAAGCAGCATTAACGGCCATCCCTAAACTAAGTGCAGCGACACTTTCTCTACTGTAGTACCTTGCCCCAGCCAAACAGCCAATGACTTCATCCACCTGGGAAATCGCCAAGCTATTTGAGTCAATTCCTAGCTTGGAGACGCTATACTCTCGTCAAACTTGGGGTTTACTTGCACAAAAATTACAGAATCCCAGTTACAACTAACCACCAAATTGAGGATCATCTTACCATAGCAGAAACTTGCATTTCCACACCATGCTTCAGCAAAGCCTCATTAATTTCAGTCATCATCTGTGTCCTAACCTGATCAATTTGTTCTGAACAAGATTACTACACAATGGAGTCGAGGAATCTACAAAAATTCATGAAATCCTTTCATGGGAATCAAATTGTGGCAATCCTTACACTCCTCTGCAAATCATTAAGCAAGTGCGCAACCATGTATATAAATAAGTGAAATCACAGAAGCCATTGCAGTGGATCCTCAATAATTAGATTAAGGATCTAGATCCTCTTATCACTGGCAGACTCTGAAAGGTAAGCTCTTACATCAATATGTCATTTTCACTGTAAATTTTGAATACTACACAGTAGTTTCTTTTTGGCGAGCCATAATTTCTAAATTAGTTCTATTGCAATGAAGCAGGTTTTCTAGGAAGGTAAATTTACAAGATTTTCATGGCGACTTTCACTAATAGTTCCCAACATATGCAACATGTTAACCGGGAAAGCTTCAAATCAAGGAGCAGACTTAACTGTGTCATCTGTTAACCTCCTCCAATCGATGCCTCTGCACGAGGAGGCTGCAGCTTGGTCAACCGGAGGTGATATTGTAAATCCTAGTTTAAGCTTCTCTAGTTTTATCTTTCCTGTACGGTCTTCATGAAGAGAAACAAATTTTGAAAGCTCCAAGGCAATTAGATCAAATAATTCCTGCATGAACAAGTGGACTTGAGTAGAGATTAGCTGATGAAAAACATTCGACAAAACCTTGCCTGCTGCCTTTATGGATGATTCATTCTATTAAGTTGAAATATTATCCCTTTAATATTTCTTCCGCACAATTAAACAATGGAAAGCGAATGACTATGACTTTTGTACTACTCCTCCCTCAAGCAATGTTCGAGAAAATCAACAAACATAGGCCTTTTGAGTTGTTTAATTTGAAATTGAAGACGACAGGCATTTGGGTAAGACGGTGGTATTTATTTATTGCTACTAATCACTGCCCCCATTTTCTTTTTCACTTTATGTTCTAGAGTTGCCATGTCCACAACCTGAGGTTTGACTACTTGCATAATTGAGAAATGAAAACAACTTCTAGTACTTACCTTGGAATCGGCAGAAATTACACGGGAAGGAATTTGAACCTCCTCCCTCTGGAATTCAGATAAAATTTCATTCTTCCCTCCAAGCTGCGCTCTTAGAATCAAGAAATTATCACCGCGAAGGTTTATTCCATAGTATAGCCCTTTCTCATCACTGCCACAATACACGTGTATATATATATATATATACACGTAATTTACACAATGGTGTGATTATCTACTATAGTGTCTAAAATCAAATTTTTGGAAACAAAGGAGATTGATCATTTACCCAGTGGGAAGTGAACCGGAGTGGAAAGGAAACATGCCAAGTTTGGATTGTTCAGAAATAAGGCCGGTTTGCATGTCAACCGCCAAGTCATTAGCCACAAGCCAAAGTTTGGTGACTGGAGTAGCACTCTCCCTCGCAAACCTTCGCAAAATGCGCTTTGCATGCCTCCACCTTCGCTCGTTTTGGCGCTTCCAGTGCCTCACTAACACCATCGCAGCAACAGCAGCAGCTGCAGTTGTCACAGCTACTGCCGCCACCACCGCCTCCTTCCTCATCTTTTCTATTCCGGTATTGTGATATGTTTTGGTTCGAGTCTCTAATGGGAAAACTCGCTGCGGATTGGATGTTGGAAAGTGGTACCAGAATAGCAACGTTTGGTCGGAGTCTTCAATGGAAAAACTTGAGTGATTGGAAAGTACTACCAGAATAGCAACGTTTGCGCAGGGATTGAACGAGTATGACGGCTTGAGATCACATATGCTGTTCTGGTGAGATCACCAAAGTTAGCGTTCGACTGATGGAACACGTCTTGGGAAATGACGCATCATATTATTGAAAATCTTCTAGAATATATATCAACTGGTGAATAGAATATACTATAAGACAGGCACAACTAAATTGAATTATAGCTCTGAATTAAATATTGCACAAATATTATACTTCCCCCCCTAAAAAAAAAAATTGTCCTCATTTGTATATTTGGAAAAAAAGAAAATTGATGAGTGCGAGAAAAAATAATTGAACAATTAAGAGATAGTACTTAATATGTCTATCTGTGCTGAGAACAAATATATACTTTGTGGGAGAGCATGTACAAGAGTGTACCATATGTGTAAGGGGTGTGACATGTACAAGCAATTCACAAAATTCAATAAAAAATTTTCACTTGAAATCTTATATGCATATTAAGAAGTGCTTAATATATTAAGTGCAAAGGAGATGCCTGCATTTCAATGGCATTCAAGGATGTCTCTAATACTACTTTCTCAAAAGGATTCACTGTTACCCACAATTCTATACACTACATGCCCTGTAGAATCCAAGAGTCCAAGACCAGTACTTTTTTTTTTTTTTTTTTAAGTTCAAGTTGAGAAGATTCACATAACAGAGGTTGCTTACACGAATGATAGCAACATCCAAAGTTGCAATCTCAAATCTCAGTTCATCAGAGAAAACATTCGTCAGCAACATACACATCTCAATGTCTAACTTCATGTACCCACAACCACCAGAGGGTCTAGATGATGAAACAATTCACCCCCTCATGTTTTGTTAACACAAGATGCATAGTGAACGGGGGAAATAGAACACTGTCATTCAGATGAATTAACCATTTTGTCCATCCAGCTCCCAGAAGAACGACACTTTCCCCTCACACTAAATTACGTATGAGCAGAAAACAAACAATAAGGCTACAATAGACTATCTTGAATAACTACCTGCATCTACAAAAAATCAGAGATCCTTGCCACGAGCAATCCATCTTCACCAACTGGGAAGTCAAATTTCACGACCAGGAGAGAGGACTTATCAATGTTACTAAATCCCCTATGCTGGTCACAAACTCAGTCCTCCTGAGTCCAGATTTTGACTGTCTTGTCCTCTCCGAGAGCACCAGATGCTATCATGTTTTCGGTTGGGTGACATGATACAGATATGACAGTATCAGTATGACCTTCCAACTTTTGAACAATCTTCCTCGACTGAAGCTCCCATAAGTAGATAGAATTATCCTCTGAACCGCTTACAATGTACTTGCCATTCGTCACCGAAAATGTAGGCAGAGATGCAATACTTTGAATTGACATGGCCTGTGTAGGTTTTCAGATATTTTCCAGTTGAGAAGTTCCAAAGCCGCTGCAACCACACCAAAATGTTTTACATACATGCAAAATGATCCCCAAAATTCAAAACATCTGCGTAGTATGATAACAGTTCAGCATTTCTTGAAACCCAAGCCCCAAAACTACACCGTTGCATTTACGTCAGTATGAAACAGTGGGAACGGGACTCCGCAAAATTACCAGAAACAGCATATAGTGTGGCACCATGCATTAAATGGAACTATACCATTCTAATAAATCTTGGAAAGAAATTTATTCCCTGGCAGAAAGTACCCAGAGGTGTTCAAGCCTGTGCCCCTTAGATGATAATATATGATCAAATGCAGAAAGGCAGTGCACAAAGCTTGCGATAAAAGATCATCATATTTGACAACCACAAAAATCCAACACTCGAGAAAATGCAACATTCACCATGATGCAGTCTCATATCCACAGTCTGAATTATGTGTTGTACACACCAAGTGAGATTTTGGATTGTTGTAACCATGCTGACTCTAAAGAGCAGCCAAGTATAGTAGCCAGCAGAAGGAAATCAGAAAAGCAGTATTAGCACAAAGTGAATGAGATTGAATATGCTAAAAAGTACTAGCACAAAATGTCTGTGTCTCTACCTCATAATCTATTAATTATGATTGATCATAAGATAAGCACCTCTTATTTCCTTTGCACTCGTTTTAGTACATTCAAACATGTCAAAATCAGCCTGCTGCACCGCGCGTAATCAAGAAGTGGGCATCGGACTATATTTAGTATGTGCCACAATATTTAGGTTCAGTATATTTTTGACGGCTTTTCTTGGCGTCATGCATGCCTTGAACTTAAGACTTTAGAAACTCAGCCCTAGACATATAATCACAAGGCTTGAATTGTTTGTACCACCCTCACTTATCCAAACTAAGGCAATGTTAGGTATCCTACTCCAAGAAGATTGCATTGCAATCTCCCCTGCATTTTACATTAAGGATTTCATCAAAACACAGACTAGGTCTCTGCTCAGGTTAAGGTTAACAACAGAGCACAATTAGTTTTATTACCATGCTACTACATTTACAAATGGCCAGCATTACAAATTTTCTCGCTTTACGACTACTAGAATGAACTTGAAGCCCGTGATGAACTTCTCAAATACCTCTAATAACAACAAGTTCATCCATAACAAGTCCGGAAGAAATTAACAAACGCAATAACAAACAATTGAAGAACTGATGCACCAAAAAAATCGTCACAACAGACTATTATTCTCAGAAACTTTAAAATCCAATCTTGCACTTAAAGACACCAGCAATGCAACATAAGAAAAGAGAGGAAAAAGAAGGAAGGGGAAAAAAAAAAAAGAAACACAGAGCACTTACAAAGGTATTGTCCAAAGTTCCAACGAGGATAAACTTTCCATTGGGCGAAAATCTCACAAAGCTCACAGGTGGATTCTCATCATCAATCAGAGTCTTCATACAATGCCCAGTTGAAGCATCCCAAATCCTACACAATCCATCATAACTACTAGATACAATCAGCGTCCCATCCCTGTTAAAATGAACCGCCGTCACAGGGTCTGAATGCGCCGGCAAAACCTTCAAGCACTTCCCCGACTTAACATCCCATACCCGAACAGTTTCGTCGAAGGACCCGGAAACAAGCATGTTGGACTGAGGATTAAAGTTGACGCAAAAGACGTAATTGGTGTGGCCAGAGAGGGTTTTGACTAGGCTTCCGGTGGCAACGTCCCAGAGGCGGACGGTTTTGTCGTCAGAGGCGGTGGCGAGGTACCGGGCGTCGGAGGAAAAGGCGAGGTCGGAGATTCCTTGGTCGTGACCTTGGTATTCTTGGAGGAGGGAGCCGTCGGAAGGAGACCAGGTGCAGGCGGTTTTGTCGGCGGAGGCAGAGGCTAGGAGTCGGCCGTCATCGGAGAATTTGACGCTGGAGATGGCTCTTTTGTGGCCACTTAGGTTATGTTTTAGCTTGTAGGGCTTGAAGGCTTCTGCTGGTTCTGTTGTTTGCTGAAGCCATGCTCCCAAAAAACTAAATATTCTTCTGCCCCTTGTTTTTATGGGTGGTGCTGGGTGAAACTGGAGAAGGATTTCTGGCCGGAGTTGGTGTTAGAAGGGGTTTAAGGAATGACACTTGCCCGTAGTATGGATGTGCTATTAAGTGATTGAGTGAGAAAATCTAATTACCAGGATTTGAGCTCCAAGCCTGAGACTCACCGGTAACTCGTGCGGCAAGCGGGATTCCCGGAGGCTCGGCCAGCCTGAGACTACGCAATGAGCCAAAAGCAAAAGCTATGGAGATTGCTTGCTGAGAAGTCTCGCAATATAATGTTGTATGATCGACTTGAATTTGTACTCGGACAAAACTTCTGGGAATCTGAACCTTGTGGGAATAGGGATTGATTTTATTCTAGTAGTAATAACTTTTATTTTATTTTATTTTATTTTTTGCTTTTAGCACTCGGTAATCGGTATCCTTGCCTTTAGTCATACTAAACTGAATTTGACTCGGAGAATGCCATAAAGTCCGACCCTTACTCGAAGCGGAGGTCAGGCTCAGAACTTTTCAAAGTGACACGTACAGGAGTTGAACTTGCGACCTTAGCAATCCACCATTGGCATTAGCAACCTGCTTATCAGCTATCTCAATAACCCGCTTACCAATTGTTCCAAACTCATGTTCCAAACTCATGTTAGTAATAATAACTGTCATAATTATTATGAAGAGCTCACATGGCCGAACGATCTTTTATATATTTTTTCAGTAGTAATTATAGGTACTATTTCATGTAACGTAGGTTTAGCGGTTCTAGAACCATCAATAGTTGGTAAATCGGCAGATTTCCATACTCCTTGGAAATATTACCAGAATGGTATTTCTTTTTCGTATTTCAAATACTTTGTACAGTACCAAATAAATTGTTGGGTACTTTTTTAATGGTTCCAGTACCTGCGGATTATTAACAGCATATTTTTTAGAGAATGTTAATAAATTTCAAAATCCATTTGGTTGTCCGGTAGTGACAACTATCTTTTTGATTGGCACTGCGGTCACCCTTTTGATTAGGTATTAGCGTAACATTACATATTCTGATTCTTTCTTTTCTCTTGATTTTTTTTGATCGAGATATATAGATTTTGTTCATAGATTAATGAAAATGTGCAAAAGCTCTATTTGTTTCTGTCATTTTATGAGTCTCTTCCTTTTTGTGTATGGCATCGCCACTCCCTTTGGCAGCATCCACTAATATGGAACTTAATTTGAAAGCCATATTTCGACTCGAATGTTTTCGAGATGCTGCTAATAACCAATGAATGGCAAGTGCTTTTCTAGTGGAGGTAATACTTGAAATGGCAATCCATAAAAAAAACACCAATAATAAGGCTAACTAGAACAAGTCAATAATAAAAAGAAATTACTAAATAATTTAGTAAAGTTGATATGACTGCAATGGATGATCCAATATTGAAGAAACGAGCATTGTCCCTAGATGGAAGAAGAATTTTTATTCAAAAGTAGTTTTGTACCATCCACTAGAACTTGAAGACAAAATAACCCATGAGAAGGGATGATTTGCGGATGAGGAATTAGTATATCAACTCGCGTTCATCCTTTCTGGTTTGGAGTCCAAGAAAAACTAAGCATTGATAGTTCACATAACTCGAATACTTTTCAATATAAATAGGAAAAGGAAACTAAAAGAATAATAAAAACGAGGGGCGAAATGAAACAAAAAGAACTCTAGTCAATTTTGTAGTCTATCTATTCCTATTAAAATGTAATCGATTCTTTCTTGGGTCGCGAATGGTGATTCAATTGATAATGAAAAAAGAGAATTCTTGATTCAATTCTCTACTTAACGACAGAATAAACCTCCCCATCTTGAAAATGAGAAAAGAAAGGTAAACCTTTTATCTTGTATTTATTCGTTTGTCAACAAAATTTTTATTTTTTTTGTCAATAAAAAGTTACTAGGATTTTTGGAATAATTCAGTAACCAAAAAATTCTTATTTTTAAAACTAAAAGAATGAACTTAATTCCATTTCATATTGATTACATCAACTCAAGAGATGATGAAATTTTTCTATTTCATAGAAAATACAAAATGGATCGATTTTTGAGTGTATTCTGATTATTCCAAACTTTTATTACTTATTTATTTGTTTGTTGTACAAAAAAAAACTTTTGAATTCCCAGTAGAAAGAGATTTTCCTAAGGAAAAAACTTTTAAAAACTGTCCAATATCTTTTTCTTTTTCAAATATTTACGAATACACTTTTTTGATGAAAAATACACTTTTTAATGAAGATTTTTTTTTTTGGAATTTGCCATTTAAAGGGAATTACTTATTGTTCTAACTAGATGTGAAAGACGTCTATTGTTCAAAATCAATCATTTAGACTATTTATTATCGAAATAATAATAAAATCTTTCTAGTTGGTTTGGAAGAATTAGGAGATTCTTTAGAAGAAATATGGGTTCTCCTTCTGGCGGCAACATAGTTGTTACCGCTGATCGGGTCAAATCAATATCTTCACCCGGTTTAGAATGTGAGAAAATATTGTGATAAAACCTTTATTGATATGTTGCGATAAAAGAAAAACAGATTGATCCAAATAATCAAAACATGAAAAACGAGTGATTCAGTAAATGTTTTTTGGATAGGAGATTATTTAAAATATTATCAGAATAATTATTGTAGGACTTTTTACGAGATATATATGAAATAAAATAGTGATAGAAAGATAAAGATTGTATTAAAAAATGTGTTTGTGATGCAAATAAATATTTTTTTAAAATGATTTCTGTCTAAACCACAAACACTAGCATTCCCGTTCATGTTACTGATTCAATAGCAAAATAAGTAGTGGTAATAGTTTGTTGTGATGATTTGTAACTAATGCTAATAATGACGCCTTCAGGCGCATAATCAAATGCATTGTACATATGAAATCTGTAAGGGAAGTAGCCCATAAAAATTGAAGCTGGCAACTCGAGTGGCCAAAATATTCTTCGAGCTTTGCAACAAATGTTTGTCAAAAATTCTACGCTAGAAGAAACCGCCCATTAGATTTCTCCGTTTTCTGAACGTAGATGGAAGTTTGAATGAGTGCCTTTACCGCTGCTCCATTACAGATAACTCAGGGGCTGCTGCTACTACTACCCTCTGCCACATATATGTACAATTAAATCCCATTCAAAATCACGAGCCTACGTAGTTCAGGAAACATTCTGAAACAGAGAGAAGGTAAAAGAACGATTTGAATCGCAGGGGACAAGAAAAGGGACAGAATAAGGACTCGGCTGTTTTGCCCTTGGCTACAATCATCTCTCGATGGTCCTAACTCCTAGTATAGTCAAAATTATGTACAATCCTCGGCCGCAAAGACAGGAAGAGGAGGCTAAGAGATTAGGCAGCCGGTATAAAGTTTATTGAACTTTGGAGAGATAAGGATCAACAGTCAGGGACTAAATGAACTTTTTCTCGAAGTAACAAAAGAAGGTGGCTGTGATGTCTCTGGTAGATAGAGGAATTGGCTTTTGCAGAAACAAGTTGAGGACCGGCAGGGAATATTCTCAAATGGCCTATTTCTAAACACATTATACATGTCGCCTAGCACAAGTCATATTGGTTCTTCCCTGGGTGTCCTGACTAGTATGCATTCCCACTCCCAGAGTTGCTTGATTTTGTTGACTGATAGAGTTTGTCCATATATCCTGCGAAAGATTCATAGCTACTACATGCAGTTACAAAATAAGAAAGGAATGGTATTAAAAAAAAAACGCAAACTATCTAAAGGACATAACTTGTGTCATTTCAGGTTGGCGATTAATTGATAAGATACCTGCTCCTGCCTACCATTGCTGTAAGGCGAGACCGTTCTCATCTGTGGGAATGAGTTACGCAATAAAGAGGAGATCTATCAGGGGTGGCAGCACTGTGAGTTAGGCCCATTTCCCAAACCAGTGCTGACTACTAAGCCTCATTGTATGCTGCCGGTGAGTGATTGAGAAACATGTAATATATGAACTATGATGCTCCTCTCCGCAATATGTACCAGGCACTGTCCAGTTGTCCTTGGAAAGTGACCTGACACTCAAGTTTTGGTGTTGTGGAAAACCACAGGGTGCTCTAGTGTGCAACTTATTATTCGTTGGAACAAGATGAAGGTGAGTATCTTCCACATCCCATGTCTAATGAAGGCTGATAGTATCTTACTCCAACTTGAGGCGTTGGCATATAGTCTTCAATTGTAATCCCTTGTTTCTCGGTAAGCTCCCAATAACTGCTTCTCATCAAGTCCCAAACTCAGTAGCAGATTCCACATATTCCTCTGTGCTTCCCTCTGGTTGCAAATAATTTGATCTCTCATAGCCATTTCAAACTGGAGCTCAGTGTTTGCAATTCCCTTTACATATCAAAATTCAAGGAATTGTTAGGTTCAGCAAACAAGTTCCTAGGCCCTGAAAAAGCCCTAACAATCATTGGCTATCCAGCATTCAAAATTCCCAACCAACTTGTGCCAACCAATAAGCGAAGTTGGAGAAATACAAAAAGGGCAAACCCATTAAGCATGCTTGAAGAAAGGTACCAGCTCGACAAATACTCAAATAACAGAAGCTACTAAGTCTAATTTATGAAGAAGGAAAATGTTTCTAACATTTTATGTTGTGATACGGAAGCTAAATGATGCATGTATGATGTAATACCAGGAGTCTGTATTGACTCAGAACTCGCAAATAGGTTTTGTTGCCATTGTTGCTGATTGCATCTTCAATCATTTCTGTAGCTGATACCTGCGCTTCTCATTGCTTCAATTTCCTGCAGGATAAAGACTTGTTAAAATAAGAAAGCTACAATAGAAGGAACCAATTACAAAAACAGCTATGTATGGTCACCATCTGGTAATGGACACCAAGTTCATCATTGTCACGGATATTGTCAAGAATCACTTGCCGCCTCTGTCTCAAAGCCTGCACAACTGCTCCATCTTTTTCAATTTCCTGTGATGCAAATAGGAACTCATTTGGACATGATTTTCCGGCATATATGTCTAATACAACAGTTAATCTGGACTTCAGATGCCTTTGTACCCGCAGGAGGTTTGGAATTCATCCTCCCAGAATGACAGAAGAGGGGATTTTCGTTGACAAGGTCACTGGTGGTTCACCTACTTGTTTTGGAAAATGTTTTTGAGTGTAAAAATAAACTCTCACTTTTTTCTACCTGCTGTTTTGCAATAGCGTCATCAAGTTGTTGGAGTTCAGTGCGGTTATGAAGGTTAGTTTCCTCCAGTTCAAATAGAAGCCTTCTGCAAGTTTATCCTTTCCTGAACATTTTCACTGGTTTCTGGCTCAACCCATCCAACCATGACATTTCATCATCCACAGATTTCTCAGCAGGCTTAGCACTCAGTGAGATTCTTTTTCTGATAACTCCTTTCTCAACTGGCTCACTTCATTCTGCAGATATTTCATTGTACATGGAAGTGTCAATACCTGACATAATACTTTCATGTTGGTATATCAAGCAGGTTACCTGTAGAGTGTCGATCATCCTTTGGTAGTCTGACACGTGTGTATTTATGGTGCCGATATTTTTCTGACATGGGTATGGACAGATTATCAAATCTATGACCATGGTTGGAAATTGCATCCAATTGATTAAGCATTCAGGATACCATTAGACAAGGAATGAGGAAAGAACACAATAAACATGATGAAACCTTCAAGAAATTAAATAGCACTGTCATAGCATGTTTTGGAGAAAGATACCATGCAATTATGGTATTCAAAAAGATATAGGACAACATGAGGACCCAAAACCCACAACTTGCTTTCTGGAACAAAACATACAATCTCTGAATGTAATTTTATTTCCTTGGAATCACTTTTATGAAAAAGATTCAATTTGCATGCCTGATAAGGGCTTCTTATGCGGTTTGGAGATACCACTAACATTCAGCAATAGTTCTTAAAGTGAATCTTTTAGTGAAAAATCATCAAATTTATTAGGGAAGTGACTCTTTGACAGCTCAGCAGCACACCCTTACAGGTTTTTCATTATGATACCCCAATCCTTAAGATCACCAGCAATAAAGCTTAGCACTCTGACCATTTGATGGATCATTGCCAAGATATTTGTGGTCAATCATTAGTAAGTTCAAATATGAATCCATAATCAAAGGGTATTCTATGTAAGTTCACCAAAACAAGAAGATAGATTCTGTCATCTCCTCATGCCCACGAGAATTTCTTGATGCAATGAGATTTAAATACCCCATCTTAATTTTCCTCAAAACAAATGTGAACATATATACGAGTCTCACCTGGATGTGTGTCCGGATTTCTTTTGCTCGGTCAGCATACTTTAACGTATTAACTGTGTGGTGATTACTGACTATCGGCTGGTGATACTGTAGCAATCATTATTGTTTGGGGAATTACCGCTCAGACCATCTTTAAGAATCCGTGTCAATTTGCTGGAAAGGATTTACTGTTAGATATAAGAACAAGAGAAACCATAGAACCATAAGTCCATTGACAACTGAAAGCATACCTGTTTCTATAAGGAACATAAGCTAGACCCTTTTTCTGTTGCTTGCCAAGGGCATTTATGCAGTTTGCTAGTGCAAGAAGAGATCGATTAATATTGGCACCATCTCTCAACTTTTTGCCTCCACTATTTGTTTCAGATGCTCGTTCACTGCATAAAAAAGTTTGCAATGATAAGTAATTAACACCTTTGAGTAGAGCAGGATACCTAAAGTGCAAACAACAGAAGGAACCAAACCTGCCAGCAAGATCGACAAGGGAAAGTTTTCCCCTAATGATCTGATTAGGATACTCCTTACTCTGTTTCCTTGTCACATTTATCCCCAAAACTGCATGTGATCTGGCCATTGAAAGCTAAAATTAGTTCGACACAAAACTCAGATGAAACATATTCTACTCAAATAACAGGTGACACAAGACTCTCCACTACATAATTGAGATTTTATGCTTCACTATACCAGACAAGGCCCAGTTCACATATTAGTGGAAGTGTTAATTTCCCAGAATTACTTAAACTAGAGTCATGTTTATTTTAAAAAATGTTGGTATATAGTTAAAGGAATAACAAAAATTAGAGGAAGATTAATGGGCTTAAATGGAATCTTTGTTCTCAAATACTGCTGATAAAACCTTTGCGATAATCACCCAAAACGAAGAATAGCTGGACCCAAGTTTCTCAGTAGAAATGGAGAGAGAAATTTGGCACTCAGAAATCTGGACGCTACAGGGTTTAAGAAGAGTCAACCAATTCAGCCATAATCCCAGAGTTAAAGAGCGTTCTTCATGCTTGAAACCCCTAAAAACCCTGTCAAAGTGAAGCTCTCTTATGGCCATAAAAGGCCTGGGCTAAAGTACAGTTAACCATATATCTATTACTCAGAAAATACAAAAGTCCTGGTTCCAGTCAAGAACACCATAACATGCCACCAGTTAACAGACTGCAGCAACTTAATTCAACTAGATGCACAAGAAGAATATATTGCTAACCTGGATGAAGTTTCATTAGCTTCAGTGCTTTCAGTTTTTCTTCTACTGTTCCCCAAATTCAAAAGTTCTAGAATCTTATCAGCTGAGTTTACCTGGAAATGACAAAGAAGAAACTTAGGAAATTACACACACACAGAGAAATTACAAGGTTGTTAAGGCCTGTGAGTTGTCCTATTGTACAAAGTAGATGAATCCAATATTTATATGCACAAAAGACTAACAGAAACCACGTAAAATCAGATTCAATAGCAAAAGGATGGTTACTCCTCAAGACTTGCGGTAGTTCTAGTCAATGTAATTATAAGGCCATGATCCCCAGACATATCAAGAACTATAGGGAATTTTACTAGCTAGGTTTGCAAAATTCAAAAAGGAAATGTAAAATCAGTAGCATGTTAACGTGTGAAGTATCAAACTGAAACATTTATTGAGCCTACTGTCTCAAGAGTCCAAATCGAGCAAAGAATTTGGAAAAACAAGAAAAAGTATAAGCATAAGAACAGAGCAGAACATGAAGCTGCATCCAAACTTGAAAACTCTGACTTTAAGGATAAAAGCGTACAGCTGCTTGTGAATATTTCTGCTCTTGACAATCCACAAGTACACGGATAAGGCGGGTACTAAGACTATTTCATTATGTCCTCAGCTCTAGCTGAATGTTATACTTGGCGTGAGTGACAACCCATTACAAAAATCAAAATTGGAAACAACTGGTATGGTTGACTAAGCCAAATTAAGAAAGTGGAAGTCATAAGAGCAAATGAGTAACTGGAGTGAAATAGAGTGCTGATACCCTTTGTCCAATAGACCAGCTTAATGATACAGTTTTATACTTTGAACACACACTTCTTATACACATACATGAGCGTATCTCACACACGCATAAATGCATAGTTTATACTCAACACTTAAAGCAGTAAATATATCGAATACTCTGAAAAAGATCCTGACAGTCGTAAATGCTGGCATCTAGCATGACACTATGACCTGAGTTTTACCCCAGGAAAAAATGAACCTTGATGCATCTAAGGCCAGCAACAATTATTCCTTGCTCTGGGTCTTCTCTGAGTTCCAGGTGACCTGATGACCTTTCAAGCAAGTCATAGATAACCTGTACATTTTAATTGTCAGACATGGACCAATATGATTAATCATAAAAGTCAAAATGAAGATCTTTTCTTTTGTTCTTTACATATGGGAACTCTACCTCATTGTAAACTTCAAGATAAGAACAAGTAACTTCAAATTGATCGCAGCTATTATCTTTCTTTATAAGATCAAAATTGTTTTAAGACTGAGAACCATAAGTCCAGGGTCATCTTGAGTCCCTACCATTGTATATGTTTTACCGCTGGAAAGAAAAAACCATATTAGATGAAGAAAAAAATTCACAAGGTGCATATTAATCACACAACCAAAAAGAATAAAATCTGATAGGATCCTCTTGTGATGATATGAGAAGATGTTGCCTACCAATCATTTGATTGCAAACTACAGGTGAATGAAGGGCAACAATATATGTACCATTACATAAAGAACCAAAGGAGGGGAGAGAAGGATGAGAAGCTGAGCGAATTGGAGAGGACAAAGTTTAAGGTCTTAAACCTACATTGCTCGGGAAAAGATAATGACAATGTGGCATCTCCAAATAAATAATTAATAATTCCTTCAAAGGTAGGCTACAACTAATTGCAAGACTCTTGCATTACTAAAACTGCTCTTTTGGTATCATGCATTTTGTCACTTCCATTTCTTCTGCCAGTTATAAAATGAGAGAGAGGCAGTGATACTACTGCAGTTGGGGTGAAAAATTTTTTGATCCTTATGAGGAAAAGTTTGAAATGTTCACGAGTCCTCTGCCAATCATACATAAGGCCTTGAGATCAGAGTGTCTTAGGCTACCAGAAAATGCACAGCAAGTTATTACTATACCTATACCTTACCATGTGTTAACATGCATTTAATTCCCCTCACGAAACTAACAAATTTGAAACCAAAAGCAAAAGAGAAACAGGCAAGACAAAAAAAATCATGAGCTTAAGAAAGCTATCAATCTATCTTGATATTTCTCAAAGTGCAAATGTGTCTGGTAAGCTCCACTCACTGGCTACTTGCAATGCTTTTATTATGTACCTTCCTGTTGAACCATAAGCAAATACAGTTGCATTCAGACCTTGAATCACCCCTGCTATTGTAGAATGTATGCTTCTTTGGTATACGTCCTAAAATAATGCAAAGACTATATTATGCAGAGGAAAAGAAATTTAAATATTGCATATTTGAGCTTTCTAATGCCTTTCAAATTTTATCAGAGGGCTATGTTATACCACAAAATAATTGAAAGCTACATAGAAATTAGAGAAGACATACCAAATTCGTTGAGATAGGGCTGAAGACGTAATCAAAACTATATCTGCGTTCTTTAGTTCTATTCTGTATGCGATCCAGATAGTCCTTTGATAGGTCAGGATCCAAAACAAGTACTTCCTAAATTTCCATAGTTTTCATTACGGCGCATTACTTAAAATAAAGGTACATGACATAGACTGAATTACTCAAACAAGAAGTTAAACTAGAAACTGAAATTCCCTAACATTGCACCAAACTATAATCTGATTAATTCCGCAAAATCTGAGCGGAAAGTAAGCACAAAATCATAGAGCAGTAAAACGAATATACCTTATCGTTATGAACTCTAATTATATTTCGGCCACGATCTCTTTCTGTCAATGGCCGACATTTCACAGCTACCTATATTACACACAACCACACAGAAATTCAATAATTCAGCAGACTAAAAATGGTGAACTACAATTCCGGTAAAACGTGGCAAAGACCAAAGCAGATAAATAAGCAAACCGTGAGAGTCGTCGTCCTCTTGGCAGCTGGAGCTCTAATGCTTGGCATCTTTTGACACCATTCAGCTAAGAATAATACTCCGCTCGAAACTCTCAGTATCGACGATTCTACACCAGGAGGGAAACCAAAAAAAAAAAAAGGAGCCAAGTACTACCGGAAAATTCGTGCTCTGTGGCGGTAAAGATAACCGAAACAACGAGAAATGAACAGTAGATATCTCTCTTCAATCAGTCAGAATAAGATGTGTAAAATCAAAGCCTTCAAAAAAAAAAAAAATTTCCGGTGCAACATATGCTTCATGGTAGTGTAATCAACAGCGAAATGATTATCTAAAAACTTCTATCAGCTGAAAATCTCCGGTTATTTCAATGAGCCTTATTTAAAGACAAAACAAGGTTGTTTCTACAAGAAAACGACAACGTATTGAGGACCTTTGTGCAGAGTAATTCGAAATGGCAAAACGAGGACGAGTGAAGGTGATGAATGTAATAGAGAACACGGTTTAAAATTAAAATTAAAGAGAAAGGAGGAGGAGTATTATTATTATAACTCCTGCAAAGTGTTTTGAATATTCAAATCTTTCCAGCTTTTGAATATTTGTAGGAGTAATTGTTCTTTCTTCCATTTTTTTTTGGGTATCGGTAACGGCAGCGCAAAATTTTCATTTGCATTGAATGTAGCGTTGGAAAATTATAATACACTAAATTAAAAGGCTACATTTCGATATCAGGATAAGAGGCGGCGCGGGTAATCCAATTGCAATTTTGTAATTTGCAAATGGTAAGCTGAGTGTGTAGAAAGAAACTAGAAAGAATGAAGACAGAAATTTTGAGGGGAAGTTGGTGGTGGTGGAGTCCTCTGTCCGTGTTGGTTTTTATCCTTTATGGTGTTTGCCGTTGACGATCCCATTCTGGGGTTTCGGTTGAGGTGGCCCTTTTTGTGATCGTGGCCATTTGTTTTGTTTTTTTATTTGCTCTACTAATCGGGAAACTTGGATAAAATCAATCATTTTAATAATCCATTAGAAAATTAAATCCAGATCCTTTTTTTTTTGTGTTCAGAAAAAAAAATTAATCACGAAGGAAAGAAAAAGATTTCAAAACTTTTCAGAAGCGAGGTTTCCAAGACAAAACAAACGTAACTTTCATACCCTACCCTAACTAAGAGTTACCCAAATTGTAGGATACCTCAGTCCTAACCGCACATCAATCAACTTCGCTTTCGCTCGTTATCCAGAAAGGTGCAGCTGTATGACTAACTGGCTTTAACCTTTTTGGTGTTTGTGATGCAGTAAATTGACAGTTGAAATCCAAGTACGTGAAAACAGAGGACAGCATCAAATAAAAAGAGTGGGAGAATGACGTGGCAGAAGCCGCAATTTTACGTAGGCCGTAGACAATCCCCCATGTACGTCACCCGTCTAATGCTCTACTATTAACTCATGCCAGCTCAATTGGTAAAAGAAAAGATGAACTATTTTCTCGATAAAATTAAGTTGTGTGTTGGAATTTCACCGTCAAGGTGAGGAATTTATTGATTTATAGGTTTTCCTATGCCATAAGCTTATCACAGAGTGAGGATCCTGTAGGTAGAAGGGTATCGCCATCAACTTTAACATATATTAATACTATTAGATTGATGTAAGAAATATCCATGTTATTGATTTGAAAAGGGCAAATCCATTTTTTTTCTTTTACAATGACATCTAATAGGTCCAAAAATTTTATTAGCAAAGAGAGGAAAGGAAGTGAAAATAAATTTAAAAAAGGAAAAAAAAAAAGTTGTGCCAATGTATGATGAGGAGGGAATATATAGAACCTCAAGAGGCTAATTTATATAGAGAAAGTAATATTTTTATGCAAACTAAAGAAGAGAATTTTATTAAAAGTCTAGGGATGCAAGTATGATTCCAACTTACAAATATTGAAGAGTTTTAAGACTATTATGTAATTTTATCAAATTTGAGGGAGGAAGAGGGTAATTGTCCGCCTTCACTCCTATCTATGTAACTCCGCCCCGGCCATATCCATGGTCTCGAAGCATGTCGTGATCGAAGGTGGCTGAAAAAGAAATTAGCCAAACTTTTATTCCAAAACATAAAGAGACCGATCTACTTTAAAATGGTAACATGCATAAATTCAAGCACTGCTTCCGAACTCAGAAGTTACTGGCAGGAGAGAGTTTACTGCAGTAGCTGTATTGGCATGATAGAGCACCAAAAATATCGAAGGTTTAAGAGTAATGAGGGAGGGTCCGCCGAAATTAAAACCCAAGAAAGAAAAAATGGCAAAGCGTAAGGGGGCTGGTGATGACAATCCGGCGTCGGCTGCCTTTCTAAGAAAAGAACCAAAACTGTATTTCATATCAGTGACGTCCTGTCACTCCTGCTGGTAGGATTGTACTGTGATTAATTATGACATCACTCTGAAACCTCATTAACGTTGACCCTGCATGTTTTGCAGCTGTTCTTTCGTTGTTTATGGTCAGGTGGTCCAAATGGTGATACACAGTAAACAATACTGGACTTGGCGCTCAGACTGCCCATGCTTTTCATTAGGACATTGATTTCCTTGGGCCAAGTCCAGCTAAAACAGTATTAAAAGGCTATCGAAAAAAATTTTAGTCCACGAACCCCTGTAGGCAGCTCAGAAACCCAGGCGAACAATCAGAGAGGAAGATTCCACTCTTTGGGGACATCTGATAAAAGAGAAATTTCGGGACATCTCAGACTAATTAAGGAGCGGCAATCGTCGAATTCGAAATAAGAAGTGCATCTGATTAGCTGCTAGAAGGAAAAAGAATCTGCTAAAAATAAACAATGAGACGGACAGGAGTGTTTACTTTATGAGCACAAATTGCCAACATGCCCGTGAAAGTTTATATGCACAAAAACAGAAAGCCTCCTTCGATCTCTCCATGGATTTGGGTATGTGACGTTAGGTACGGTTCATCAAGAACCGACCTATCACTTCATAGATTCTTTATTGCTGCATATGCCGAAACATGAAGATCACAACACTCTGCATCCCACGAGAAATCCTTTGCCATGGCATCTGTGATCTTTCTGTTCCACTGAGATGGATCCTCCTCCTGCAAACAGGAAAATAAGAAACTTAAATATCTTTGAAGATTTTTTTTTTTTCAAAGCTTTTTGAAGAATTCTGAAGCTGTGAAACAGGAAAAGTTTAGCGGGAATGCCCACGAATTCATTGATTGCTTGGCTTAATGACATATTTCCAAAGGAATTGCTGATGTACTTTGAAACTTCTGGACGCCCAAAATCATGATCCGCAAAATTCCTGTTGGACCAGTAATTGCACAAACATTTTTCAGCTGTTTGACAAGCTAAAAAGCTAAAGATATAGGAGTATTCAGACTAACCGGAATTTGTCATCAGCAATATTTAATGCAACAAGTCCAGCTCCATATTTTATGGCCTTCAGCTGCATGATTTACCCCAGCAAAGAAAAAGGCTTCAGCATTGTAAGTACCCTTTTGTCATGAACGTATAACCAGAGATGCACAGGAGATAGACAAAGTGACTATATAGGCACAATAAGCTAATTTAAGAAAATTTGTCAAGAAGGGTTATCGTGAGAAACCAAAAAAAAAAAAAAAAGAGCCTTGGCTGCTTGACAAATAAACAAGTCTATTTCAGTTGTGATAACAAAGACGAAATAAAAAGCATATGCAATAGTATTTAATAAAAGAAAAGGTAAAGCTCACCAATTTTAGTAACAATATTGTAGTACACATACCGGTACTTGAAGCACTGGATCGTCGAAAGATGGGCACAAAATAATGTCGCATCCAGCTAATATCAAATGCAGTAAAGGTTCGTCATATTTATCAATAAACTTCACATTTCCATCCTGCATATAAGAACATATACTAGATGATTTGCAGATCTCCTTTATTTGATCTAACTATTAGTCATATTCGTTCCAAATCAAAACACAAGTTTGCAGCAATGAACTCCTTTAACGACCAGGAAACTAGCTTTTAGCTGAAGATCTTCAACCATAAAGAACACACAAGCAATCTTTTCAAGCTTCAAGTCAATCATTACAAATGATCTCCAATAACAGCATAACACTTAATCAACTTCAGCTATACCATTTCAACCTTCAATTTATCCAAGGACAGAAAAACTTCATCTATACCATTTCAACCTTCACAGAATAAATCATGAAACTGATATGAAACCACCACCATGACAATCATAACAGAAGGTGCTGCCTGTATCCATACGTAAACATCTGCCAACACACAACACAGCTAAGCAATTGGAGACATGAAACAGTCAAGAATGGAAATGGAAATACCGGGCATGACATTAAGCCATAGCTAGCAGTTTTCTTCAATAATTCACCATGAACTTCCTTAAGCCATAGTTAGCATTAAAATCATTTCGAAGGTGTTTTTAGCAGGAAAATTTCTATTTCTCTCCTAAAAAGTAAAGAAAGAGTGGAACCAGAGACACCAGAAATATTTAGATAAAGACAGGTGCAAAATACCTTGAGTTCTAACAGCAAAGATTCCACTTCTCTTCTTAAGCCTGGATTTTGGCTACATAACATGAAGACAAACTGAAGAGGATAATAAGAGAATCAGACGTAGGCAATAAATAAAGATAGAAGAAGATAAAAGGACTTTGACTGCTCAGAAGCTGATCAGTTATTCAGCATAGTTATCTGCAAAGTATATTAGGATAAGCTGTTAAAAACAAACAGAAAAAGAAAGGTTCAGAAACAACCTGAATTCCCTTTCTGGAAGCCATCCAAACAAGAGTCTTGAGGTTCTCCAGGTAAACATCTGAAACTTCTGTTAATATGCAACCAACCTGGAATTACAACATTTCTATTTTTGGGTTGGTAAGACTTCATATGCTGTACAGGATACAAAAAAATTTTGTGGAAACACAGATAAGTACATAGAATACATGTGAAAGGAAAGACATTTTTAATGTGCATGACTCTCCAGAAAGATTGCTGGAGGTCGGGCTCACAGATGCTCTTTTACACATAACTAAAGGTCGTCAAGGATGAAAATGCAAATATTAAACTCTGCTTTCTTATCTTTCAGCATACTCTATCGCTGGCTATTCTCCCAGGTGAAAGAAAGGTCAGTTCACCTTCTCCAGAGATTCCCCCTCTATCTTTTATATTTGGGGGCACTTCAAGAATAAGATTTTCAATTTACTTGCAACTTACAAGAATCATGGAAGCATTCTTTGTTAACCCAAGGTGCTTCTGCAATGAAATTTTGCATACAAATTTCCCTTTCATATCTTCTTTACTGTAACTTTCTGGAAGAAATTTGTCCACTGAAGGATCCCAAACTGACTTGTCAAATCCATAAGGAGCAATCAGCAGCTTGTCCCTTCAATCAGAATCAGGAGCAAGGAAATGTGAGGACTAGATATCAGATTACCATGACCATGAAATAAATAATGATGGGTACAAAGCTTAGATTCTAAATTACATTTTATTGCATCACCACATCTGATGTTCAACAAAGTTACAAACACCATGCCTATTTCAACATTTTGAGGTCCAAGTTCGAAGAATGCCTCGATGGTATTACTTACTTGTGGATGGCTAAGGTGGGTTCCATTCCATGACCCAATTCAGTGATGATATGGGCCTTCTTTTGCAGGGATGCAATCACTATCACTTTATTGGAGTAAACAACTCCACCCTGGAATTTAGCAAAGAGAGTTCGAATCAAGTTCACAGCGAATTCAACAAAGCATAAATGCAACATCAGTACTTTGCGGTGCTTTCAATAATCACAAGAGAACCCACATTTCCACTATAACTGGACCAGTGGAGAACTACATCTCTCTCTTTCTCTCTCTCTCTCTCTGATTTCATCTTCCCCACTTTGATTTCTATCAGAAAAGCACTTTAGAAGAACAAATTGGTGACCAGATATTTTGTTAACAATGAAATAGATACTGCCTGTGGGATTTTTAACATTTACATGGGTCAGAATTCTTTGAACATTAAGACTCTGCTAGGGGTCAGAATTCTTTGAACATTAAGACTCTGGAAGCTAGCAGTACCTAGTAAAATACAACTTTTAATTCATATCTGAGTTCATGCGATCATCTTCACTTCCAATTATTTGATGATTTTTGGTTGCTTAACATTATTCTTTTCCTTTTCGATGTAGAGCAGTAAATGCAGATAGCACTCAGCTTTTATCCTCAATTGGAGCAGATTTAGCAAATGTCCGGGAAGATAGGGCAGGAGAAACATCTTTTTCCCTATTTGAGCACTTACATCACAGAGACAATGATTGCACCTTTGCATGATGCTCTTCCGAAGACTAGCGTTGGCTTGATCTCAAACCTTGAGATCAACCATGCATCCAAAATAGCAAATAACACCAATAAGGAAGGACCTACTTTTCCGTAGAATTCTTTCAGAGCAAGTGTAATGTGCCCAAAAGCTCAGAAAGGAGAAGAATACCTTCAAAATGTTGACCATATGAGTCTTGTTATTATCTTGAAGGCGATCAGGACGATGTAGTTTTGAAGGATCAAGTCCACAGAGAGCAAGCTTCTCAGGTTGTTGAAGACACTGATGAAAAAAGAATCATCAGTATAATTGCTACAAACATGGAGATAGTGCAATAGCCATCCCACAATTCAGATATATTTTACAAATGCTAAGCATAGATACATGCCTGTGAATCAAAGCCCTGGCATGTCAATAATATTCTAGTAGCTTCGAGTCCCTGTGTAATAAAAGCTCAGAACTGTTAAGGTAACATCATGAATTAGCATACCTAATACTTGAGCTAACTTGTTATAATTAGTAATACAAACAGACCATAAGACTAATACAGGGAGGGGGAAAAAAAGAAAAAGAAAAAGCGTATAGTCCATTCAACCAGGAAACATAAAACTGGAAGCTTTCCAACTCCAGTTTTAGCTGTTTTAACCTAATACAAATGGATGAAGTAATAACAACCTATGACTCATGCAAAAGAATCTCTGGTTCCATGTTCATATTCCTAACAAATTAAAATGACATTTTGTTTACTCCATTCACAAAGCAAGACGCACCACAAGAGTGCTACACGTAAATGTGTCACCTTCCCAAAAAAATTAAACTACTTTATTTGTATTCCTTGTGTGGTCTCGAAGGGAGGGAAGAACCAATGAAACCTGATTGACAAAAACGTCCCAAAATAGGGGCCCAACAATTGATGTTTCCCAATTGTGTATGTGAACAATATCTGGCTTCTTTCCTGATTTCACTAGATAATCCAGCGATGCACGAGAAAAATAGGTGAATCTAGCAGCATGAAGAAGTTGTTAGAAGACCACAACAAAAGCTTATGATTGTAATTATCCATGATACAAAATAAACAAGAAATAATCAGCTTATGCTCATGTATTAGGGACAAAATGAAAATATTAGGGTCAGAAATAACAGATTTTCCAGAAGAAGACTTCAAACTACATGAGTGTGTCACCATGAGAAATGCTCAACATATAACCAAGTGAACAAATATTGGAGATGTCTACAAACCTTTCAAAGTCATTTCCATATCCATATACTCTCTCATGACTGAAAAAATGCTGCATAGTAGACTGGTTGTATAAATGTAACTCCAATGCCAAAGACAACCCTGTTTTCCAATCACTTAATTGATAAATAAGAGACTAAAAGGGAAAGAAAACTGTAGCTTCTGCGTGTCTGTATATTGTTTTGCAGAATTTCTTAGCTCCCAATAAACACAACCCCACTTCACAGAAGACAACTAAACAAAGACAAAACACCATAATTCCAACAGACGACACAATATAAGATAAAACACCGCAAAAATCCATTCTCACCCCAGTCCAGATTCTGTTTTATGCAATGACCATTAAAAAATGAATAGACTTCTGCTTCAACTTCTCGAAGACCTTGAACTTCATCTAAATTTAGGGCATGCATACCTGGTTTGAGGCATTATACCAAGAATCAGATGCTTTCAGATGAGAATTAAAAGCAGGTATAAGCTGAATTAAAGTGGAATTTGCAGGGTACAAGTTCATAGAAGGGAAATGAGGAAAAGCTATTCTAGGGTACCACTGCTAGCAGTTACAGGCAAACTTGCCACCACAATAACTGGACATTGTACAGGCAATACATAAGTGCTCCTTTTTCATTGTAGTGACTGCTTACTTAAAAGTGACATCATCTACAAGCCAGTGCTTGTTCAACCACTGTGTTTTAGGTCCTAGTGATGAAGAGATGCAACAGGTTTTCTTACAGCATGAGTGCACTTAATCAGTTATGATCCTTTTTCTGGCCCAAATAAAATCACATATGCCAACAAGGACGTAAAGCTTAATCTTAGTGCTGAAAGTTCCAACTGATCGTAAGGGTGATAAACTTCATGAATATACTTGTGCAAGGGTACAGAAACCAAAAGTCACATGACACGATTTTTAGTGCAGATAGAAAACATAATTGATATTTAATACTATTAGGAACCTAAAGCAAAGGCCAAAAAGTTGTTGAAACAGACATTTAAGTAATCTAAATTGCAAAACATAACAAGAAGTTGGTCTACATTCTAATCAAAAGAATGTCTCCAGCAATGGTTAAAGGAGGTTAAATGAAGCGAGTCAATTATTGTTTTACTCGAACACCCGCAATAAGAAATGTAAGCAAAACTTAAAAACTAAGAGAATGCCATGATTACTTGGGCAAAATGACCTCGACCACATGTCCCTTTTCTCTGCAGAGCACAGGATAGTCCTGTAACATAAGATGCCAGAGATCCCACAGAGACCACTGGTGCCATTTCAGCAGAAATGTGAACTATGTGGAAACCCTTCCTGGATTTGAAAAAGATGAGGATACATAGAAATCAAAGAACAGAAAAAAAAAAAAGCATAAATGATTAGGGATAATATATATTATCCCCTAGGTGGATGTCTTCCATGTGAAAGTGGCAAAAAAAGGGAGAAGGTGGAGGTCCTATCCCATATGGAGAAACACTGTAGATGTGAGATGCATGGCTTTTGAAAACAGGAATCCAAGAGTTAGAATTAGACGCAGGATCTAGAAGAATACCTTACTTTTTACTTTTGCTAGAAAAATGGCGCAATGCCACCAGAAGTTCAGAATCTTTCTTGTGCATGATTTGAAACAAATTAGCTGCTATACTCATTCTTGAATTCCATGACCAGCCTTCTCAAGTCAGAAGCCTCCGCATTATCAATCATTCCACTTAGAACCATTGAATCAATCCTAAGCAGCAACTCAGAGCTGATAGAAAGTGTATCCATTTCTGGTCACAAGATTAACAAAACTGCATTAGAAATGTTAAAACCTGAATAAAAAGATATCCTGAGAACTCATAATGGTTCATAACAAGAATAATCAAGCAAGATATCCGACAGACGAGAAGACCCCATTTGGTTGGTCGTTAAACACACTCTGAAACATTGATTGAGAAATTTACTCAAATACAGCACCAGAATATATGTTCATGTGGAAAGCAGTTTGAGTATCATCCTGCATTTAATTGAGCATCTTTATGAACAGCACCTACTTCAGACATCTAACCCTTTCTGTCAGCGGTCCTTTCTTGAATAGGCCATTCCTAAACCCATCAAACTGATCAGAGATGGTCTGCCCAAGCATGACCAATTCTCTAGCTGGGGCTCCGGGCTGTGTTTAGGCTGCTCAAAATTATTGTGGATCTAGCGGGTCTATAAGAGCAGAATGTAACAAAAACTTGTTATGTTGCCTCAATTTCTAAGAGTATAACAATAATAATGAGCATGTGCTGTAATGACCATCCATGGAATACAAGTGGAGAATTAGTTCAAAGTTTCATATGACTGCCAAACGAACGAGGTTAAAACAATTTTTACGAGAGGAAACTTTTCAGAATAGCAGAGAACCAAGTATTAATTTTACAAGTATTGTAAAACAGATATTCAGGCTTTACAGCTATAATCACCTTTTCCGTTGTTCAACAGCTTTTTGGCCTCCAATTGCTGTATCCTATCAAGCAGTGCCGTGTTTTCCCTCTTCAGTTCATCCAGTTCTTCCAATGCCGTGAGTCGTTGTTTATTCAATACAATATATCTGAATTGCGTAGCGAATCAGAAAATTAAGATAAGAAAGAAACCAATATGTGGTACGCAATTAAGGATAGCAATAAAAAGAATAGCAATTGAGTACTCTGTTGTGCTTCTGTGAAGAGTTGCCATATGTCATTCTGCTTCTCTTTTGGTTCATGATCCATAGACTGCGGAAGATCCTGCAAGGGAATGAGAAGCAGTCATTTTTCTAGCTACACTTTAAATCTTTCACCAACTCATGCAAGCAACAATTTCTTACCTTATGGACATCCATGTCATCATGTCTTTCCACCCTAAATTCCACAATGAAACTCAGCAAGTCACGTAACTTAAATAAGGATGCAAAATAGTAAACAAAAGAGAAAAGCTAAAACAGACCAATATTTTCAAAAATAGAAAAAGAAGAGAAGGAGCTCCTCCAAAAAACGTGCCTTTTTGTCTTGCTTTTCCGATGTTCATTACGTCATTTTCCAGGGGGAAAAAAAATCAACTTAGTGCAGTGACTGTATAAGAGCCCACCAAAGCTGAATCTTAGGTGTTCTGGAAGCAATCTCGAAGTAAATTAATTACTATTACTTAGGCTGTACTCAAGTTAACAGAAGCCCCAACAACTAATCACGCTCTTGCGAACTTGTATATACATACTCTATATCGATGCTTAATCCTCCAGAATATGTTAATGTGACGTCCGCATATGCGCTTATATGAACGTTATCAACATGTATGATGAGTGAATGAACGTACGTGTGTCTGTGTGTTTGTGTGTGTGTGAGAGAGAGAGAGAGAGAGTGAGAATCTACATCAAGAAGGGAGTTTGACGAGAGAGTGGTAGTAGTAACAAGTACCCCAAGCAAGAGGGAAGCCGAGCACCAAGGGGCTTGCGCTTCGTCGCACAGATTTTAGGCAAAGGAGGAAGCTTAGATAGCGGAGCATTTAACAGCAACCCCATTGCAGAGCGCCAGACTGCTATTATATTCATTTATTCCGACCCTGAGAGACGCAGCCATGGGACTACTGATATCACCGGAAGGTAGCTAATTTGTTTGGTCGGGACGTGGACATGTTGGTCACCTGAGTTTTGATGACATGGCAGGTCGATCATCACTTTATATCCCAGACTTTATGGATAATATGGCTGCATCGTGGATCATGGATGTAATAAATGGAGCAACGAGTGCTCCTACTTCCTCGATGAAGAGAGAGATATATCCGATGTTATGAGACACGCGTCACTGCGCCGAAAGGGCCACTTTTAACAAATTCAATTACTCTCTTGAGAATCCAACTAAATCAATGCCAAGAAGTTTGGTCTTCCCGTGATTTTATTCGTGCAGAAACTCGGATGGAGATGCTGCTGTAGGACTTCGGAAGCTTTTCACAACTAAATTCCGCGCATCTTGGCCAGTACATTCTGCATCTAGGTTTCCAACCATTTTCCAGCTCCCTCACAACGTTCCCAAATAAATAAATTTAAGAGTAACATAGCAGGGCAAAGAAGGACTTGCAAAGAACAAGTAATTCTGAGAATAAATATACACCTGATCAAATGATTTGCTACACCAGGAATAAGGGACCCAAAAAAGAAAAAAAAAAGGGGAAAAAAACCTTGTAAGTCTATCTTTTGACAAAAATCATTCCTAATAACTAATAAACAATGGAGCCCAATATCGAAACCACCACGTAGAGAGCAATTTTTCTCTACCCTCTTTTCTCCTTCCTCTCGCTTCACATACTGGGGCTTTCAGCAAAGCAACAATTACACAATTCCTGTCAGATTAGCGCATTTTCTGGTCATCGATGGCTTAACTTGCGTTTTTTGGCTTCCTTGTGCAAGCGCTCCTTCTTTCTTCTTCTTCTATCTTGCGAAGCTCTTCTTCATCCTCTTGCCGAGCAATCCTCGCACTGAACAGTCAAAAACCAAGAAAATTTGCGGTTGTCAACCTCAACAATTAAAAAAACTAGAAACCCGTACCAGCGGGAATAGGAATTCTCAAAAGAAAACCATGGTAATACATCTTTATATTCATCAACCACTGGCAACTAAGAGCAAGAGAATAAAAAACTAGAAAGCATGCAATTTCAAAGGCCTACTAACCTTCTCTTTTCCTCCCTCTGAATGTCATCAAAATTAGCCTCCATGTCACTATCATCGTCAGCATCCTCATACCTACTAGGATTATATCTGAAAGAATTCACACATAAATATCAAACTGATATTTAGTCACCGAAACATAGAACTTCTGGGCTTGGGATAAGGTAAAGCCCGTAAGGAGGAGGTATCATAAGGTAAGTCTCTTTATCCAAATCATGGTTTTGAAAGAAAATGTTAAAAGATATGCAAGGTAATAAGACAATCTAATAGCAATTGGACGAAAATTTTGACAATAGAAAAGGACAAAAAAAGAATACCCGAACATATTCCTGATCATACGCAAAGCAGTTTCAGGATCATCTTCATCATCTTCATTGTGTCTTACGGGCCTCTTCCTTGGGCATTCACCTCTTGAAGCATCCCGAGCTGAAGGTTTTGGTGCTGGTCGCAATACTTGCTATAATTTGGGACAATTAAATAACAGCAAAAAAGTTAGCAACCCAGCGTCTAGGTTTTGAACTACAGAAAATCAAACAACTTATTCTTAAATACAAGAATGCGGTGCACCAGCCAGTTCACATACAGTATTATTTCTTACTAGAGATAAAGAGTAACTGACCTTAGGTTTTAAGGGTGGGATGGGTTGTTTTGGTAATATCTTTGGCTTTCCTGGTGCCTGGTGTTCCTCCTTCCTCGCAGAGGACTGCTTTGAAACAGAAGTATGCACTTTTGAAGGATTTGGTTTGTGAATGCCAGGAGCAGAGGTTCTTGCAACAGGAACCGAAGCCTTCTTATCTGACGTACTTACTGAAGGCTTTGGTGGCACACTCTTTGACACCAAAGGCCGACCTGGCCCACTACCATTACTGATGGGCTTTGTTGGCACACTCTTTGACACCACAGGCCGACCTGGCCCACTACCATTACTGATGGAAGGCTGTTTTCTATGATCTGCTAACGTACCATTATTTCCACTGAGATGTTTCCCAGACTCTACTGATGGCCGAAAAAGCTTATCCCTGGAACCATATTTCTCTGACCCTACTTTAGGCTGCATTCGGTTAATAGCAGCTGTAGGTTTCTTATCCTCGCGACTGCTGGAAACTTTTTGTCCATTAATGCTTAAAGAATCTCTGCTTCTTTCTGACAATTGTGCAGAGCGCGCCTCTTCAACATGATCAAAAAACCTGTATAAGTTTTCCTCATGAAAGTACAAGTAAGGTTTGATGGAAACTGCTAGATATGTCAAAGAGCAGCAATGTACCAGGTTTTTGGGCAGAAATACTATGAGGAACTTTTTTTGGCACAGGAAGCTCAGCATCATCAGCTAATAGAAATGAGTAATCCCTGGTATTTTTTAGCATCTCGACTTTCTTTTGTAGCTGCGATGATAACATTTTCAGATGTAAAGCCTCCCAAAACCCAAATAAAAGAGCACAACAGCACATCATACAAGCGAAGGGGACAGAGGAAGCATAAATGCAAAAACCAAAATATTACCCCATTTGTAACTTTTGGTCTGGGGCCAGCACCAGCTTGAGACTTTGACACAGATGAGGCTGAACCAGAGCTCTTGTTTCCCTGCAGGGAGATCATGGCCCATCCACAGGATTAATTTCTTAAAGAAGGATACAGAAGAAAATTTTACATCATCAGCAAAGTCACTAATATGCACCATATCAGTTTAGTTCACTAACAGTTGGTTGTACACTGGAATCTAGATTTAGTAAGCTACCATAGAGTACAAGTCATGTGCAACTAGAGGCTGAAAATAAAGGTTGCATTTCCATTCAATGATGAGATATGTCCTTCAACACATTTAAAAGTCAACCTTTGCTCAATCCGACATGAATTATAACTTCGATGGTCTTAACCCAAACTATGGCAGAGCCATCTCTGTTAAATTGTATGCTAATCATTATAAAAGCCAACCTAGAAGTTCCTTTTAGGATAGGTAATAACCATGCACAGCAATTTCAAACACTAGGAACCAAAGTCAACACCAAGTTCTTAGCTGAACAAACTTTCTCCACATACACTTTGATTAAATTTAATGACTCTAGCTGCCAAATCCGGGTTCTCAAGTAATGACTTGCTTTCTTCGATCACTCTCTGAGCAATAACTGGTTGTGAAGGTCCAAAAAAGGAACCATAACTGCACCACAAGAAAAATTAAATTAAATTAAAAAAAAGATCAGTTAAAACCTTGCAGCTCGGAATGTATTTGAATCTTCAATATTGGAGAGCAAGTGAGAAGTGTAAAATCATTGAAACTGCCAAGAGATGCACAATTACAGTAGGTGTCAAGAAATACATTGATCAATTATAATTTATTAGTAATTAAATGCTAAGCAAAGATCAACAAAAATAAACTGTAGGATCCCAGCATTCGTCAAGTTCAGAATTGCACCAATTTCTTGCATTTCAGTCATTTTGCGCACTTTCCAACACAGTACTTCAGTCTTTCAGTAAACAAAGTAGTAGCAACAAGGAACCGATGGCAACTAAATCAGATACACTGCAACAATTGGCAGATATCCTAACTTTGCAGTTGAAAAACTCCAATATATAATTGGACACATACGCATCTTATTTTGCCAATTCTGTTCATTGTTATTTAAAGCTCTACCTGTTTAAATTCTTGAAATCAGAGAATACATGCATTCCAGCAAAATTATATCATGCCTACATTTATTTCTATAGTCAATGTAAGAGAAAAATTTTAAAACGAAGGATTGTCTCCACGTTCTGTACCAATTTGCAAATTTTCCTGTTTAAGTAGAATAGGAAATCCAGTGGTAAGTAACACTCCATCATTACAGTCTGCTATTAATGTTAGATGTTATGGCAAGTATATCAAAACTTCCATTCCCAGAAATATAGTACTTACGTATCCTTTGAGATCACATTCTTTTTCTCACGAGAACTGCCATTAGCAGTTCCCAATTCCTTCTTCAACTTCTTTCTTTTCTCTTCTTTTAATCGTTGCCTCAGTTCAAGATAATTCAACACCTCCTTGGCGGGCTTAGGATCGTCTTCCTCTTCATATTCATCTTCACCAGCATCTTTCTCTTCTTGCTCATCACCATCCTCCTCATACTCGTCTAAATCTTCATACTCCTGCATTAATAAAACTTCATTGAACATGCTACACACATCCATTAAAGCAAAAGAAATGTGAAGGAAGTCAAGGCGAGCTTTCATACATCATATCTATCATGTGCTCGCATTGCTGCATGAACTCACGAGGCAAGATTTTCCAGACGCTTGCTCCTTAAAAACCTGAAAACAGCAATGCCCAATCAGAGTAAATAAAATCAGGGAAAGCTGAATTTTGGAGAACCAACACCAAGAAACCAAAATGTAGCATACAAAAAAAGAATTAAAACCTTCCGAGCTTCTTATCCGTGTAAAGGACATAACAAATTCCACAATTTTGCATATACAACTTATCAAACCGTATTCAGAAAGGAGACTATACCAAAAACACCACCTAAATTTGACATTTTCACTACGTGGATAAATTTCAAATTTTCAAAATTGCAATACTTGAACAAATTTCTTGGCCTTCATCAGGTAAAAAATAGAAATACTTTTGAGGTTAAAAATGTTCCGCAATCCTCTCACTCAAAATCAGCCGTGAAACGAAAGATTCCTTGCCACTGTATCATTTGCGCAAGGAATCCGAAAATTCAATTTCAGTCAGAAAACCAGAACATAGGTCCAAAACCCTAATTACCGATAAGAAAGTTGACAATAGAAGTATTTTTTAAAAAAAATCAAATCCCAATCAGCATTAGATTTCAGATCCATGATCAAGCGTTGACGTACCCAAAAAATTGATAAAGGAACAATCGTGTGCCTCTGAGTCCATCAAAACCAATATAAAGCCCTAAATTCTCTTATATTTTGGAGGACAAGAAAAAAGTCCAAACCTTTTATCTAAATCAGTCGGTTTCAGGCAATTCCCTGAATAAAACCCCAAGAAAGAACAACGATCTACAATCGGTCAGCAAGAAGAGAAGCCCCATATGAAAAATCAAGAGGAAAAAAAAGAAAAAGAAGATGAATCATTACCTCAATTGATCCGAAAAACCTGAAAATCGGGTGGAATTGATCGAAATTGAACAAACGTGAGCAAAATCGAATCCAGATCCGACGCGGCGATTGCTGAGAGGGGAAGGAAAGGATGATCGTAGAGAGCAAGAAGGCTTCGCCGAAGCATACAACATAGAAGACAAGATAAAGTGTGTAGGGCTAGAAGGAGCAACGGAAGGACCCAGAAACAACGGGGATTCATGCTAACATGCGCATGGGGCGTGGTAAATAGTAGCAGCTGCAGCAGCACCAGAAGCCCAAACCCAAACCAGGGTTGGGTCTGAGACCGACTGTGGTAATGGTAGTTGGACATTTTCAGTTTTGGAGTCCGCGGGTCGACTCGTGCTTCGGACACATGTCTGATTGGATTTGACTCTTTGGGGGTTTCTTCGACAAGTAGTAGTGAATAAATGGAGCCTATGGCGGTTGCGGTAACGGATGGAGTAATGAGAATTATGGCCTCCGTTGACTGTGTCGTGTTTTTACTAATTATCACAACCACTTTCCCCATCTCTTGCCGCAACATCAGGACAGGATTTACAAGTGGTAGTAATTCCGAAAAAATTTGTACTCCGGGGTAAAGAGGTGGTAGTTATTTCCAAAATTACCACAAAGTAGGAGTAAAATTTTATATTCAAAAAGAATAATTTTGATGGATTTTTTAGATAAAACTTTTTAGATAATCACTGGGATGGACTCAATGGTTAATGAAGTGCATTTTTCCATTGTCATGCTCAAGGTTTGAATCTTGAATTTTGAAATTAAGAAAATAAATGGTGTCGACTAATAAGTACTAGGGAGAAAAAGGGTGTTGGGAGATAATCAGTAGGGTGAAACTTGGATTTTGCAATTAAAAATAGGAAGGGTGTCAGGAGATAATCAATGTGGTGAATTTTGGATTTTGTAGTTGAGAATAGGAAGGGTGTTGAGAGATAAATCACTGGATTTGCTTTAGCGATCAGCAATTGAGAATAGGAAGGATGTTGAGAGATAATGGTTTTAGAATTTTGTGGCATGGTGATTAGTAGTTGATAATAGGAAGGTGTTGGGAGATAATATTCTTAGAATTCTAGATTTTGCAGTTGAGAGTAGTAGGGATGTCTGGAGATAAATCACTGGAGTTGGCATAATGACGCGAGAAGTACTCTTAGACCTCTTCCCATTACTAGATTCAGTTTGAATCCTAGAGAAGTGCTTTTAGAGTTTTCCCACGGTCGAATTCGATTTGAATCCTCCCCATTGTTATATTTGGTTTGAATCTTGAGTTTGACAATTGATGGTAGGAACGGGTGGTTGGGTAAAAAAAATAAAAATAAAAAAATAAAACGTTTTACATTACTTTACTCCTCTGGATGGTAAAGATAATTTAAAGTGTCAAAACTGTGATAGATTTGTCAAATTTGTTATATTGCCTTTCAACCAAAACTACCCCCCCTCTCTCTCACTCTCACTCTCTCTCTCTCTCTTTATTGAAAAGTTTACACACTTGAATTGATGAATGTGTTAGGCTGTATATGAAATGATTTAATACAATACTAAAAGACACTTTACCTTCTATTTTCCAATTTGAACTAATAATTGTCAGTTCTCACAATATTGAGTACAGTTTACTAGTGTGAGAATTTGTATTGTTTTCTCTTATTTTGCTTGTTGTGTTACAATTTACGCGTCCTTTACCAGGTAGATTAGATGTCCATCACTTATATGAACAGTTGAACAGTGACTGATTGTTTGCTGAACTCTTGCACACCATGCTATGTCTGATTATTTGCTAAAGTTTGTTATTCCATAATTCTAATATATTGTATGCTCTCCACAAAACATAGGACTAAAACATGGTACAAGTATTTTATTGAGAAAAATATGAACTAGTTATGGAAAGAGGAAAAAATAAATAAAAAGCACCATCTTTTTCTTCACTACAAGCATTTCTTGCTTTTTTTGTGTATTTTATATACTTCTTTTTTCTCTTCAAATATTCACCTAATATATTAATTTTAATATGCTTAGAAAGAGAAGACATGTGTTTTTTTTTATTTTGTTTCTATCACACAAAGTCGTACATCATATGGAATAGCATTCTTCTAAATGTATATAGGATTATCCCTTTTATAGAGCAATTCAACCTTAAAAAAGAAAAAAAAAGTCCGATGTGAACATGGTTAATATCTTGATATCCATTGTTTGATGGTTGCATTTGGTTCACTAACTACTACGTGATTATTTTTTGTTCCATTAGAATCATTACAAAAACATAATGCTATATATTACGCTGATTTATACTTGGAACAGAATCAGCCATCCAGTTCACGGGAGCTAATTTATTTCATTTCAGATTTCACCAAGGGAATGGCGTGAGGCACTGTTGTCTCACAAAATGGGAAGGGAATAGAACTACTAACTACTTATTTGCATCAATTGTAGCTTTTTTTCTATTCCTACATATGAGGTTCCAGTACTCATTTCTTCCAACAACATGTTAGAATACAGGACCAGCAGCCAGAATCTCTTCTGCCAAGTTGTTATCTATCCCGATCTTGTGGCTCACGAATACTTCAAAGTTGTTCTTGAAAAGGCCAGCTAGCTTCAGTAGTGTTTCATTATAAGCATCCTTGTCGGACCACTACACCACAAGATTGAAGGATATAACTCGAACATGGATGGTAAGCAACAGAATGAAAGACTGGTAAAAAATGAGGACATGTTAGTCAGAAATGAAGAATAGAAATCGTCAACTAACAGTGTTCACGGGATCCAGAATATCAGAAGGCACTCCCTCAATCTCTGATGGAATTTCAAGCCCAAACACCTTAGTCTTTTTGTAATTTGCATTCAAAAGACTTCCCAAGTGTATGGCATCAATTATTTTCCGTGTATGCGCCAACTTTACACGGCTTCCTACACCGTATCTGCAAGAGAAACAAGAGACAAGCATTAGCATAATTAGTTTTGCAACAATGTTGTATGAAGTTCTCAGTTAAGTTTACACGTTAGGAAATTGAATATTCTATTTGTGCTACTTGTACACATGCATACCTTCCTCCCGACCAACCAGTGTTGATGAGCCACCCTGTTGCACCGTGTTTCTGCATCTTTTCAGCCAACATTGCAGCATACTTAGTAGGATGCAACATGATAAATGCTGCGCCAAAACATGCAGAAAATGTAGCCTGGGGCTCTTTTATGCCATCCTCCGTGCCTGCAACCTGTATTTAAAAATATTTCCGTGAGAATAAAGCAAGTTAGAGATACAAAACGAAGAAAAGAAGAGAAGGGATCTCAAGAAAGCTTTGTATTGCACAACTGATGTTGATGAATTTGCCTTGAGAAATTAAAGGATACTCTATGAAGAGGGATAAATACCAGAGCAGTGTAGCCGCTAATGAAATGGTACATGGTCTGTGCCAGGCTCAACTTGCTCACAGGAGGAAGAACACCGAAGGCATCACAAGCCAAGAGTATGACGTTCTTTGGGTGTGGGCCAACACATGGAAGTTTTGCGTTAGGAATGAATTCAATGGGATAGGCTGCACGGGTATTTTCTGAGGAAACAAACAAGCAAAGTTTGTTGAGCAGTCAGATGTTCATAGAAATTTGACACAAATTATCTTTTACATCATTTATTAAGCAAGTTCAAGATCTATGCGCTCAAAATTTTTGGTCAATGGTGACTACTTAAATCAAATTTCAACCTTTTTCTAGAACCAAATCCAACATTGGGAATTTAGTCTCCAAGCATAAGTTGTTTGACTGTTGGTTGGCTATCCCTTAAGGCATAATGTGATGGATACAATGACTATTAGAGGTCAAACTTGCTCACTACACTAACCATTTTGAACTGACCCCATCCCACCTAGTGTTTAATATTATTAAGCTTGTAAACATTGTCAACTAAGGCTTAACTGCTCTCCTAATAACCACATATCTTCTTTCTCAATTGTTTTCCCTGTTAGACAAATTTGGGCGGCCAGGATAAGGATGAGCTCCATATAATATAATGTCATAAAAAGCAAAATCCAGTTAAGGACTGGATCACCAAGACAGCGAATTTCTTTTGCATTTATTACCTGTGACAGATTTATCTGTATAATCCACTTCTCTTGTATGCTCTTCGAACACCACATTCTCCAGCACTGAAAGCACCAGGTGATGTAAATAATCATACAGATAATGACATTTTTTAAGGTAAAAAGATAGTCGATAACAAACTAAATAGAATTAGCTTACCATTGATCTTTTGATTTTGAAACAAAAGAACGATTTGATTTATGTAGAGGTTAGAAGAGAAAGAGCAGTGTACCAGTCCCAAACTTAATAGCGTTCCAGATGTCAGGCTCCTTCTCCCTTGAGAGATCAATGCATTTGGCATAACAACCACCTTCAATGTTGGACACCCCAGTGTCACTCCAACAGTGTTCATCATCTCCAATTAAAAATCGATTATGATCAGTAGACAGAGTAGTCTTTCCAGTCCCTAGATGATGAAAACAACGGGAAAGAAACCTCAGTAACTAGAAATGGATTACATAAACAAAGCTGTATCGTCACCTTCAATCAGTCATGGAGAGCTAAAGACAAGAAGAGATAAACTAGCTGGCAAAGGTTACCCACACATCAGAAAATCGATCCAATGATACTTTACCTGACAATCCAAAGAAAAGGGCAACATCTCCATCTTTGCCCATATTGCTACCAGAGTGTAAAGAGAGGATTTGACGTTTAGGCATGAGATAATGCATGACACTGAATAGGCCTTTCTTCATTTCCCCAGCATATTGGGTACCGAGGATGACCATTTCCCTTCTAGCCAGGTTTAAATCTATACTAGTAGACGATGTCATATAGTGGGTATAACGATTACAGGGAAACTGTCCAGCATTGTATATAGTGAAGTCCGGAGTACCAAAGTTTTCCAACTCTTCAGGAGTGGGTCGGATACACCTGCCACCCACCCAGTTATCCAATTATATATACATAGAGCTAACGGTATTATGACACTTGAAAAACTACAGGCTTTTAAAACTTCATGACTATATCTTATAGCAGGGATTGTAACAATCTAGAAAATTTCCAACGGTAATTAAACTTATCTGGTAGGTTTAAACCTGGTAGAACGCAACAACAGTATTGATAAATAAGGCCACTTACATGTTATGCATAAACAAGGAATGATAAGCTCTGGCAGAAACAATTCGGACTTTGATGCGATTCTGAGGATCCCAGTTTAGAAATTGATCATTGACAAAGACCTGGAATCGTTGTTAAATCAGGATATGTGATGATTCGGCTCAGCATTATAACTCTTATTTCTTTTTTGAACATCTAAAAAGCTTGGCAAGTGATTCAATCAGTTTTATATTGTCTTAATCATGCATGGTGCAAAAATCGCACTGTGTTATAGTTTTAGGTGCGTATGACTAACTAGAAACATATTCAAATGCAGACAACCAACTTGGTACTACTTGACAAGGGATCAAGAATTGTGAATATGATACCTTAACTCATGGCAGACACAGATAAAAGAGTATTTATTTCTTAACCTTTAAAATTTGGCATTTTAATCATATTCTAAATTTCTAATTGAATCCATTAATTTTTTTCATTCCATAAAGTTCTTTTTCTTAGAAAAAAAAACGTTACATATATTTCATAATTCTGACTCTAGAGTAGGATAGAGTTTTGTAAACAACTTGTCAAATAGATAAGTAAACTGATCTCATTTTACATCACCAAAATCAATTACGAAGGAAAACTTATGGATTACCTTCTCTAAAGAATTCAAATAATCCACGGCCCTTTCTCTATTGACCATGAATGTCTGCTCATCCATCTCAATATTTGGCGATCCCCTACACAAAGCACATAAGAATATAACTTAGTTGGCAAACGTACCTAACTTCTTGCATGAACAAGTCAAAAAGTCAATTCCCATGATTGCTGGGGAGTAGTATTAATTGTCTGTCCACGCTTAAATTATGCTTGGGAAGAGAGTATTACAGCAGAGATAGAAAAGGATGACTCAGCTTACTTTCCCCACCAAAGGTCATCCTGTGTAGTCTCGTCTTTAACGACACGTTTATCCTTAGGGGAACGTCCAGTTTTGGCACCAGAAAGCGTTGCCAGTGCACCAGTAGACGTAATGAATGACCCTTTTTCATACTTGATCGCCTGCTCGTATAACTCTGTTTTCACATCAGATAAACGCATTACAAGAATATACGATTAATGGTTCATCTCTCATCTAGTTGATTTATTTTTTCATTATAAGTAGACAGTATAATAAAGAAGAAGCAAAAAAAGAAGAAGAGCTACAGTCTATAAAGAAGAAGAGAGATTATACCAGTGGGAGAGAGGTTGTAGAGGACGTGAGTGAATTTCAAAGAACTGTCACTAATGCCAATGGTTGGGGTGCCATGGGCAGGGTGCTGGGTTACGTGTGAAATCCCTGCAGTTTCGGCCTTTCTCGCCGGGTCTCCTTTCACCAGTTTGGGTCCATATTCTCTCGTCAGCGATGCTAGAGAAGCACTGAATAATAAAGAAATCACCCCAAAACAAAATTATATAATAAAAGAAAAATAAGAAAAAGAGGAATGATATATGCTGCACAAAGAATTTTTCTTGAAGAAATGGTAAGTGATAGATACAAAATACAGAAAAAAGTAAAATATGAAAATAAGTAAGTTGTGCAATAATCGCTTAATAAGGAGAAAGGCTCTTAGAGGCTTCCCTAATGCCACGTTCAGAAAATAATTCTGTAGCGAATAGTTGGGAGTGAAAAGTGTGTGGGAAGAGGCGAATGGATAAAGAAAAAAACATTTATGGATTCTTCTTTTGCTCTATTATTTTCTTTGTTTCTCTAAAACAGTAATATGATAAGACATCCATCCATGCATCCTGATAAATGTAGTCCTTTTTCTAGTCCCGCAACAATTTTTGCATTTTCATAACCAAGCTATTTGGTACTCGTACTAGTGACATGAGTACATGTAAAGTTAGAATGTCAAATGCTCACCAATTCATCATTAAACTTTCAAAGGGGTAACATCTTCATCTACTGGTCGCTTTACGTTCTAGAAGAGAGCTTAAAAGGGTATCATTTTGATTTATTCTTTTTCCATTATGGAAATCAATTAGTACTTGTTTCTGGTTTCTAGTATTGAATATTGATTACCTGATGGACTGCAGCTGCTGTTTCTGACGTTCTTGGCCGGACGGAGGAGCAAAAGCAACATCCTGAGTCTTGTCGGGAGTGGGAGTAGAAGGTGCTGACTTCTTCATCTGCAGCGAATGAAGCTCGTCTATTGTTTGAGCCTTCACAGTTGGCGCGCTGTCGTCGTGACATATTTCGTCATGACTCTTGTCCGTTTGAATCTTTGGCAATCCCTGGCGTCCAGCTGCCCCTTCGTTTGAAGTCATTTCGTCTGCTCTTTTATAAATTTACCCTACACCATATCAAACCATCTTCCATAACTCATTAATATAACATATATAATGGACCCCCAAAGAAAAAACAAACAAAGAAAATCAAATAATACATACCGAAAAATGCAAGCTGAAGAAGAAAACTACTACGATAAAGAATATGGGCTTTTAAAGAAAATTTACAGATATAAAACAAACAAATGACTGAACCATCAAAAGGGTTATAAGTGTGATGTGATATCACTGCCTTGTTTTACGGCTAAGCAGAAGGTGATGAAATGTGGTGTAGCTCAAATACAGAGGTCGTATTTATAGGACTGAGGAGCACTCTTTTACCGTAGATTACAGTTAAACTCTTGGGGCCTTGACCGGTTCACCATGTCAAGCTCCATGGTCTCCGGACATTTCATTTAGTTGTCTTTTGATTTTTATCTTATCCTTTTTCTTAGTTTCAACATCTTTTGACATCCTTATACTATATAAGAATGAGTTGTGGTCAAAGAGAGATTTGAATTTCAACCGTATGGATAGGAGCTTTTTGAAAATGTAAAATGTTGTATAGTTTTTTTTAAAAACTTTTGGTACAACTAAAGGCAGCATGTGCTTATTTATATTTATCGAAATGATCTCATTTTAGTACATTTAAAACTTTGATTTATGGAGACATTTGAGTATTTCTGAAATATAGAATTATTTTGCAATCATTTTTGCATCGAGTACAACTCATATAAGTTTATATGTTGGTGTAATTACTGAAATGATGTTATAGACACATTGAATTGAAGTGTAGTTTTTGTTGTGCAATTAACACAAAAATATATTAACACATTATGTAATTAACACATTACTATAATTAGCCATTGGAGGATATTCCTTTGTCTGAAATAACTTATGTTTCCTCTTTGACGATTTTCAATTGACATCTGTAGGGGTCTTTTGGTAATGATAAAATTGTAAAAACATTGATAAAACAAAGTGTATAAGTGTGTGCTACAATTAGAATATACTATTATTAGTTTTGTAATATTTGATGACTATTTCTTTTCAAAATATATTATTATCTGTTCAAAAAAATTTTCTTTAATCACAGGCACCAAACACTCGCACGATACGTGAGCATTCCCCTCTAGTACTACTAGTTTTTCTAATAGAAAGTACTGCGATAAAAGTCCCGAAATTCATGAGTTGCTTTAATGTGTTGGGATGGTTAATTATTTGGAAAATTATTTTAGAATAGCACCATAACAAATTTTGTGAAGTTATGCATGTCACGTAAAAAGTGGATGGAGAGATAAAAAGAGTGATTTGAAACCGGTTTATGATGCAAACAAAAAGTACTACCAAATGACAATATAACCAGATAATCTAAGTTCAACAGATATTGTACAAAAATACAGCAATACATGGAATGCAAAATGAGTCTAGAATTTTTTTTTATTTCCCTCATCACGAAAAATCTTACTTCATTTCGTTTGAACAAATGCTGAAAATACTAAATCATTGTAATGATAATAACTGAACTATTGAGATTTTACTAAATTATGGAAGTTATCTGCATGTGCCTCCATGCCATGGCATCATTCGACTACCTTATGGGGTACTTCATTTACATCTTAAAAAGTATTGTGATACAATCATTGCAAATTATGTGAAGTTTTTAATATGTCTCCTTGAGCAGATAGATTTTTTTACTCTATTACCATTTTCATTTTCTTTGCTAATAACCATAGATTGGTCTCCAACTTTCTTCATTCTTCAATTGTTTTAATGTCTTTCAATATGATGCAAACAAAAAGTACTACCAAATGACAATATAACCAGATAATCTAAGTTCAACAGATAATGTACAAAAATACAGCAATACATGGAATGCAAAATGAGTCTAGAATTTTTTTTTATTTCCCTCATCACGAAAAATCTTACTTCATTTCGTTTGAGCAAATGCTGAAAATACTAAATCATTGTAATGATAATAACTGAACTATTGAGATTTTACTAAATTATGGAAGTTATCTGCATGTGCCTCCATGCCATGGCATCATTCGACTACCTTATGGGGTACTTCATTTACATCTTAAAAGGTATTGTGATACAATCATTGCAAATTATGCGAAATTTTTAATATGTCTCCTTGAGCAGATAGATTTTTACTCTATTACCATTTTCATTTTCTTTGCTAGTAACCATAGCTTGGTCCCCAACTTTCTTCATTCTTCAATTGTTTTAATGTCTTTCAATCCTGATATTTGCCTAATGTATGGTATTATATTGACTTAAAAGGAAATATGTCAAGTTTAACAGTAGGATATATTCATTTTAAGCTAATCTGTTTGGTGTTTATTAGTTGATTAATTTATATAAATACTAGTATTAGTTAGAAAGAGAAAATTCATTTTATTTCTAATAAATTATACATGATCTGCAGCTAACAAACTTATACGCTAAATAGAGAATAAATGAATTCGTTAGAATGGAAGATTATTTGAAGATTAATGTGCCTCCATGCTATGGCATCATTCAACTACCTTATGGGGTACTTCATTTACATCTTAAAAAGTATTGTGATATAATCACTGCAAATTATGCGAAGTTTTTAATATGTCTCCTTGAGCAAATAGATTTTTTACTCTATTACCATTTTCATTTTCTTTGCTAGTAACCATAGATTGTCCCCAACTTTCTTCATTCTTCAATTGTTTTAATGTCTTTCAATCCTGATATTTACCTAATATATGGTATTATATTGACTTAAAAGGAAATATGTCAAGTTTAACAGTAGGATATATTCATTTTAAGCTAATCTGTTAGGTGTTTATTAGTTGATTAATCTATATAAATACTAGTATTAGTTAGAACGAGAAAATTCATTTTATTTCTAATAAATTATACATTATTTGTAGCCAACAAACTTATACGCTAAATAGAGAATAAATGAATTTGTTAGAATGGAAGATTATTTGAAGAATTTTTTTTAGAATAATACTGGAGCATTTTTTTTATGATGTTATCTATAAAAAGATGCTTGAAATAGTGAAAAAGTTGTTGAAAAATATATCTATAATGCAAGCAAAATAATTTTTATAAATAAGGCCCGTCGAAATTCAAAACAAACCCGTTACACTTTTGTTTGTCATATTGTCTTATTTTATTTTATTATTGTCATTGTTATTATTTATTTATTTTTTAGTACATGGGGGATTAGACTTGAAATTGGCCCTCGTTTAATCGACTAATAGGCTTTTATATTTAGTGAAAATCGTTCAAATCGCCCCTCACATTTTACAAGATGACTTTTTTCGTCCCTCACTTTTAAAAGTGTAATTTTAGGTCCCTTACAAATTCACATTGACCAAATTTGATCCATACCTAGGTTTCCGACTAGTTTTTGGCCGGAATCTACCACGTGACTTGCATGTGATTATTTTTTAAGGGCAAAATTGTCAAATCAAATTTTTACATAATCTGATTCATAGTCTCTCACATTTCACAAAATGAATTTTTTCGTCCATAACATTTTACAAAATGAGTTGTTTCGTTCCTCACATTTGAAAAAATGAATTTTTCAATCCCTCATATTTTTCAAAATGAATTTTTTCATCCCTCATTGATCATGTATACGAATAGCTTTTTTTCTATAAACTCACGTGTATGTCTATTTGATTTTACCTGAACAGTATGAATAACATATAATTTATCTCTATTGGATTTCATCTAAACATGCTAGTGGTAGTTATACACATACTATTCAATAGATATATATAGGGGTTTAAAACTAATAATTTTGTTTGAAACTCATGTATATATTTATATGATTTCACCATTTGAATCTATTCAATATTTGTGACATTTCTCTTTTGGTAATAATTTATTTATTGAGTTATATAATAAGGTCATATAATTAATGGGTCCTAACTCGAATTCTATAATTGTGCTAACAAATTTCAGTTTAAATCTGAAATTTCTACTCGACACTTTTAAGACCAACAGTTGAATTACTTGCCTTGTGATTGTATTAAAATTTGAAAGTGCCAATCACTTATTTCTTTTTGTCATACTTTTCTTTTGTTTACTTTTTCTATCCAAATTTAATTCGATATAAACATTCGATAATATTTAGGATTAAATGTCTTCTTTATTTTCAAATTTCGAGTAAAAGAAAATGAATATAAGTGAAAAACTAACAATTTTTTTAAACCCATATATATATCTATTTGATTTCACTTGAGCAATACGAATAGTGTGTAATATATCTCTATTTGATTTCACATGCTATTCGTACTGTTCATATGAAATCAAATAAATATATATATGGATTTTAAAAAAATTATTCACACACATGATCAATAAAAGATGAAAAAATTCATTTTGAAAAATGTGAATGATGAAAAAATTCATTTTGTGAAATGTGAGCGACGAAAAAATTTATTTTATGAAATGTGAGGGATTATGAATCGAATTATATAAAATTTGATTTGACAAATTTGCCCTTAAAATATGATCACGTGCAAGGCATGTGATGAATTCTGATAAAAAACTAATCGGAAACCTAAATAGGGACCAAATTTGACCAATGTGAATTTGTAAGGGACTTAAAATTACATTTTTAAAAGCAAGGGATAAAAAAAGTTATTTTGCAAAATGTGAGGCACGTTTTGAACAATTTTCCCTTCTATTTAAGCCCAAATTTAACAAACCCGGATGCCCGCAACGCGGCTGGGTTCTTCATCATCATTCCTCAGGATTCAACTAATTTGTCGTCTCCGCGTGACCAGGCAGAAGACGGCTGCCCGAAAATGGATTACAGAGACAAGCTAGTTTTGGCGCCTATGGTCCGCGTTGTAAGTTTCTACAACCTTATTGTTTTCTAAACTATATCCGTTTAGCATCTTATGTTGTCGCAGCTCTAATTATTACCTATCCACAAGAATGAATTAATTCTCTGAAAACAAAATAAAGCTAAAAAGTGAAGACATTTTACAGGGGACGTTGCCATTCAGGTTACTAGCTGCAGAATATGGCGCCGATATAACATACGGGGAAGAAATTATTGATCATAAACTCCTCAAGTGCGAGCGTCGAATTAATGGTATTGATTTCGTTTTTCTTAATTATTATGATTCTTCTTTCCTTGCACATTTGATTCTATTAGTAAGTTGAGTTATATTATACTAGAATCTAGCACCAGTATAACTGATGGCCGGGATTTGGGTTTCGATGGAAAAAAGGGGAAATGAAGTATAAGTAACTGTCTAAACAATTTTTGTATTGGGTCAGCTTTAATTAGTCTTCCTCAACTTCTGCCTGTATAATTTAGCTACATACGACTTAATGTGATCGTTTTTGGAGGCTGAGCTTAAAACAAATCAACTCAAAAGAAGCTTTCTGCCCTTTCTTACCACCTCCTAGGCACCTTATGCTGTAAGCATTTGAATGATGTTTCCTCATTTCAAACGTAATTGCTTTTCGTTGTAGGTGCATATCAAACTTAGGTTATGCATTTGCTGTGTGTTCCAATTCGTGAAAATGCATTGTCTGGTGAGGAAAGGGTGATAAATGTCAGAGTTTTTGGATGCCAGTATAAAGTGAAGCTAGTGAACAAATGTTACATACAATAAATATGGTGCCCCGTATAAGTTTGCTTATGGTTGCGGCAAATGGTTTGTTAATGGTGGTTTGAAGGGACAAGAGGTTTTGACCATAATAAGTACTTGGAAGCTAGTGAGTGGAAAGTTGGTGACGCTGCTTAACATGGTTACAAGATATGTCCTTCCCAAACTTAAAAATTCAACCCTGTTTGCTTTAGCCATCTAATCATTGCATGAGAGGCATTTCTTCTTCGCAAAATATAAAACTTTTTTTTCTTTTCCGTCCTACTCTTCTTCTCGTGTGAAATTTTCTTGCTTTGTGAACTTAATGGAGTCAGACTATTAGCTTTATTTATGTGTTGAATATTCTAATCCAGTTCTGTTCTTTTTATAGATGTGCTCAGATGCACTGATATAGTGGAGAAAGGAACAGAAAGTGTTGTTTTCAGAACATGCCCAGAAGAGAGAAATAAGGTTGTATTTCAGATGGGTACTTCTGATGCAGTAAGGGCTCTTAAGGCTGCTCAGTTAGTGTAAGTTTCTTATTCTTGTTAAGGTTTGGACTTCTCTAAGAAATTTGGTCGGGTAATTTAACCTGAATGAGCTGACATACTTTGTCTTCGAGACTTTTTTCTGAATCTTACTTTATTTTAGGGTTTTCAAGTCAGGTTTTACAGATTCTTCAGTATACTATTTAGCTTTTCTGCTATAGCTCTTTTTTGATGTATAGACATTGGTAGTAGTGATTTTGATGCATACCTAATGCTTAGCTCTCTTTAATATGCTTTTCTGGAAGATCCAAGTATTTTGGCATCACTCTTAATCAAATATCATTCAGCAATGTCCTTTTGTGTCTGGCTGATTACCATCTTCAGCTGCTACTTACATTCTTGGGCATGTGACTCCTTTTACAGGTGTAAGGATGTTGCAGCAGTGGACATTAATATGGGTTGCCCCAAGTCATTTTCCTTAAGTGGAGGAATGGGTGCTGCTCTTTTGACTAAACCAGAGCTGATTCAAGATGTAAGCAAATCAACATTGGTGGCTAGAATTCTTGCTCCACCTTCTCACTGTAGATTTTGCAATCCACCATTCTTTGACTTCTCTCTTTCAAATGCAGATTTTAACAACCTTAAAGAGGAATTTGCATACGCCTGTGACATGCAAGATTCGGCTGTTAAAATCATCTCATGATACGGTGGAATTAGCGCAGAGAATTGAGAAAACTGGTGTTTCTGCTCTTGCTGTCCATGGGAGGTGATTTTTACGTCACCTTGCATTTAAGAATTCTTTTAAGCAAGTGTAGCTCTTCCCTTTGTTGTTCTTCTAGTAAAATCTTTCAAGTACCAATTCTGTCCATCGCTACTTTTACATTGGTTCTTGATATATTTCAATGGTCTAATCAGTTACTTTATCTTTATCTATGGGTGCCATTCAAATATCCTGCTAATGCTTTTCTTGTAGCTATAGGCCATTGCTTTCTAGAAATTTTCCTTTATTCAAGTATTTAATAGACTCTTGAATGAAAGAATTGCAGTTATTGCTGTAGAAATGCTTTCACTTTCATTTTCAGTTCTACTAAGAGGAGGCAAAGTATTAATTCTCCAAATTGACTTCTTGCCAAAGTAGTTCATAAAGGATGCTAGATGTTGAAAGGTTGTCCTGCAATTACCTTCTTGTTAAAATGTTTACTTGAGTTCAAGAACAACTATTTGGATCTTTTCAAACTTTTTAATTGCTGTTTCACCAATGATTATGCAGGAGAGTTGCAGACAGGCCAAGAGACCCTGCTAAGTGGAATGAAATTGCTGATGTTGTAGCTGCTCTTTCAATACCTGTTATAGCTAATGGTGATGTTTTTGAGTTTGAAGATTTTGAACGCATGAAAGTTGCTACAGGTATGTAAAAAGAGAATGCGTCAATCTTTAGTCTTTCCTTCTTGACTTCGTCTAATCTTTTTTGGGTCGATAATTTTTGTAGTCATGATAATTTTTAGCAATAAGAGGTACTTCTTTTCATGAACAATTATTCCTAAGATATATATTTTAGCAGTAATTGTAAAGGAACAGATGGATGAATGGGTTTTGTCAGGATGCTGAAGACTGCCTCTGTGGTCTTAATGCTTTAGTCAAAGACAAATTACTGTTTGTTAAACAACACTGGAATAATGTTATGTAATCCTTTGCACCATTATCTTGTTTGTGTTTTAATGTACAATTTGGATGTGGTTTTTGTGTACTAACCAAAGATATTTTAGTTGTCTAATGATTGAAAGCTAGTTGGCATATGCAAAAGGTTATGATGGATTAAACATGCTGGTTGTAATACAGCCTCTAAAATCTTTTTGAATTTTTCTGGTTTTGCTAATTCCTCTTTTTTAACCATTCATTCTCTACTATGTCGTTCTCCCCTGTTTATACTTCCTCTGTGATTGATATCTCCTTTAGTGATTCCTGAGGTTCAATGGGCTTTGTGGCCTACTCTATGGGCGCTTTAATACTTCCAAACTCCTATATGAGGTTCTACTTCAGTAATTGCCCGATTCGCTTTAAGACGTGCTTGTTTACTGCTTTCCAAAAGCCTGCCTTAAATTTTTGGCTATGTTGTGGTTTTAGTTTTTCTTTTGAAAGAGGGTACAGTTCGTTGGAGATCTTTGTTTATGTGGATCCAAGCCTTTTTCGTTCTTTACCGTCTTTAGCTGACCTTTGTCTTCCTTGAGCAGACTTCTTTTCTAAGGGAAGTCATCCAACTAGCTGAAGGGGAATGTGGAATTTTTATGCTGGTAAACTCCATATTTTTTTGTTGAGATGCATTAATTTGCTAATCGCATGCAGTCAAATCTGGGTTCTGCTGCCTGTTAGACCTAGCTTTTTGTAGTCTCCTGATAGGGGTACAATGTATTATAGCTTTGTTGGAACATTTGACATAAAATTGACAAAGTTAGGCAAACATATTGGGTTCTTTCATCCACTCTACGTGATTTGACTCACTTATCAATCTTTTTCTTTTTGAGGTTGGATGTGCCAGTTAGTCTATGGGAGATTTTAACTATTGGATACAGGATTAGGTTTATACCCTGCCTCTGAACCTGGCTATCACCCTTATGTTCAGTTTCTGTATTCAGGGTGGTGTGACTTTTCCGCCTAATGTCATAATAGTTTGCTTATGTAAGACACCCTGTTATTGATTTCCCTCCTGACAGGTGCCTCATGTGTTATGGTTGCTAGAGGTGCTCTTTGGAATGCTTCTATTTTCTCTCCTACTGGCAAACTACCATGGGAAGATGTGAAAAGAGAGTATATAAGAAAGGTTTAGGCCTTTAGATAATTTTCATTTTGCTTTTTTATTGCTTATATAGTTTTAAAAGTTCAATGTTTCTGGGTTTCCGAATTAAGAATGGTGAAGAAGTCATGATCAATTTGCTTGCAATTGATTCTGTTTGAAAATACTTTTTGCCAACCCTTCGGTCCTTTGTTCAGAGTATCTTATGGGATAATGACATCAAGAGCACCAAGCAAACTCTGAAGGAAATGATAATGCATTACTCTTGCCTTGAATTCCCGGAGGGAAAGGCTGTGACTAAGGCAGAGACTTTGGCAGATCTGGCGTAAGTATCACTTCAAATTACTTTCTTGTCATAAATGTTCTTGCAAATGAATTGAAGGTGTTACGCAACATGGCACCGTCTAGGTAGAACTTCTCATGAAGCTGTTATTGAGGTCAACTATTATAGGTTCTTCATGCGAGATTATTGTGTTGACTTTTCTTTCTTTCTTTCTTTTTTTTTTTCAAGTCAACTTTATGGGCAAGAGCAATATTATGAGCATGTCAAATTGAACCAGCTCTCATCTACTCGAAGTAGGTGAAATCCTTTCAGCAGCTTATCCATGAGCCTAATTGCAAAAAGTAGGTATGCTTGCTCTTCAATCTGAGGAATGCTGATTTTTGTGGTTGTACTATATTGGGACTGCCTGCAGCATACGTAATTGTCAGAACATTTACCATGTAAGAGCATATAATTTGTCTGGCGAGCTTGCACTGATTTCATTCCAATGATAATTTTTGCTAAAAATTTGAGAACTTCTGGATGTATACATAAAAATTTAGCAGACCGAGTTTTCCTATAATAGCAATAATTGTATGACAATCACCCCTTTGACTTTTTGGAAGGATATCACTTCAAATTCCTGGCAGGCGTCTATTTGAGTACCTGTAGCTGGCATTTCCTTTTAGTTTTTACATGTACTGCCAGCGGCATTTTCTGTCGCAGTCGTGTTATAGCTTATTATTGGGCAAGAGCCATAGTCAAGCGAGATGCAAAATTCGAGAGCTGCAGCTACCCGCTTTTTTTTTTTTTTGATTTCATGGTGTTTTCGGTGCTTAGTGGAAATACGTCAGGGGAATGAAATAGCGAGGACAAGCCCCCCATCAAAGACTGGGAAGAGGGTGCTAATTGTTGCTAGCTGATTTTAAATTGAGGAGAACTCTTTTCTACCAGAGGTTGTGGGTGAAATGCTATAATATGGTGCAACCACCTAAGGTCCTGCTTGATAACATATTTCAACACTTAAATTTAATGGATTTAAATCTTAGCATATTCATATCGTTTGATAACGAAAATTGAACATCCGAATTAATTAAGTAGTACTGAATTTCTTAGGTAAAACTTGCTTTTAAAATTAAATGATAAGCTATTCACTTATCATTGAATATGATATGCATTCAAATATATTAAATTAAATATTTAACAATTCAATAGTTTAATGAATTCAAACTTTAGATTTTAGATTTGAGATTTCAGTTTTATTAAACGTATCCTAAATCATGCTACCTCAATAAGTACGTGACAGATTTAAGGGCGATTCTTCCCCCATTTTTAATAGATTGATTTTTGGTTTCATAATTTTTGCTTAATTTGACCTATTTTCTGCAATGTTATTCCTATTTAGCTTCATTGTTTTATACTCTTGACCTTCCCGCGGTCCTAGAATCGAAGGCATACTATGAGTTACTATGAATTCATATGGGCAAGATTTCTACAACCACCAAAAATCATCTTAATGGTAGATTTGCCGCTTTAAGGTTTAAGAGGCCTTTCTTGAATTTGTATTGCAATTTTGCTCAGCTAGACATTTGGACAAAAATTTAATAAAAACATTTGGATATTGTATAGTATGCTGCGCTCTTGTCCGTCACCAAGTTAATCTTTCTAAATGCTACTATCATATATTCGGCCCATAATGCAAAATTTTGTTTCGGTTTGAAATGATTACATGACAAGTCTATCCAGTGAAAATGCTATAAATAAGATCGTGGAGTTCAATGATTAAGCATTAATGGAGATTTTATTTAAATTGTTATTACATTCTAGTAGGTTTTAATTGATCAGATTTGGCAAAAGTTTCTCTCCTAAATTCTAGATTTTAGCCTTTAAGAACATACCAAAAAAAAAAGGAAAGAAACGGTTGGGAATTTAACATTGGCCGCCTCCTCAACAAAACCACAGACCTCATTCACTGCAGGAGATTTGTGGAAGGGTAAATGCTGAAAACCCCTATGAATTATTATAGTAATTGCATTTTACACTCTAAATTATTTTAACAGACGCTTTATAGCCTTAATTAACTAGAAAATAATAAGAAAATTAAATCCATCCAAAAAATTGAAGAAATTATCAATTTATCCTCCATTAAAACTTTATAAGTGACAAAATACCTTTTTGGTAGAAAAGTTGCCACTTTAAATGGATTAATTTTCACTTTGTAATCAAATTCTAACTATAAACATATAACAATAAAATATATGATCACTTTGAACGACAATTAAAACAAAAGAAGTATGAAAAAGAAGAAGAAGAAGAAGAAAGGGAACAAATTTAGTTCAAAAATCACAACAACCCTATTTTATTACATATTTCAAGTTAGCTTAGGTAAGAAAAGATTGCAATGAAGAAAAAAGGCACGTGAAGTCCTATTTATTTCTCATGCAAGCCCACTTAGGCTCTCTCTTTCTCATAGGATAGAAGTAATGTAGATTGTTGCCGTTAAACTCAAAAAAAGTCATATTTATTCCCCTAATTTCGAGCTATACCTTCGTTTTATTTCTACATGCACATAACAAATGAAATAATTTAGGTGTTTTATTTAAAATTTTGAGTTCAATATTTTGTTTACTAATATGTAGATTATATTTTAATTTAGGTTTGGCATTTTGAATCTTTATTGCTTTTCATATGCAAATTTTGTTTTCTATGCTAATTTTATTCTTGTGAAGATTTCAAGTGAAATTTTGCTGGTTATATGAAGTAATGGCATTATGATGCGTCGGAGAAAATTATGAGATTTTAAAAATTGTAACAGTAGTACCTCAATATTTCCATATTTTGTCCCTATTTTAATTCTAATAGTCTTATCATTCAAAGCAAAGCTACATATATAGTAATCTTTTTCATGAAAATGGAATTTTTGTTACTTAAGTTTTTATGGACAATAAATTGGTCATTCCATTAATACTTGGATAAAATTAATTGTCATATTATTTTTTAGTTGACTAAGGGTGCAAAGTGTCTACTAATATTTTAGGGTGTAAATTGCAACTAGTGTAAAGTTGGTGCGAGCTATCTGCATTTAATTCTAGAATAAACAACGAAAAACGAGGTATAAAAGTGGAATGAAATGGTTGAGAACCCAAACGTAAGCAAACAGCAATCTGTTCTCCCTAATTTGTTTAGAAATCTTTGGGCTTCTATTCTCTCTCTCTCTCTCGAGCGTTTTCTTGTCATCAAGCCAAGGTTCCACACAACATCCGACCCGAACCACCTAACCCACCCTTCTGTCGACGGTCGGGTATCCATTTTCATAGTTTAACAATCTCCGGTAAGACACAATACGAGCATCTTCTTTCGTGTCCTAAACTCCCAAAGTACTTGTTGATTATATTTTCTACTACTTTTGCTGAAACGACGCCGCCAGTTACCGGTGAGTTACTAGCATAAATTTGAAGGGGGGAAAAAAATTAAATTTTGATGATTGCTTAAATTTCGTGTCATGATTTTCGATCTGAATTTGTGTGGTGCATCATTATTCACGCATCCAAGCACACAGTTTAGTATATTTTGTTGCGTGGAAGCATCATCTATTATTTGTTTTTTTTTAATCTTTCTTCTTTAGATATGGAATTGCTTCCGAGTTACTGCATTTTCTTTTCTTTGTTTGGAATTTTGATTCGGCGAATTTGAGAAGTCGTTATTTATTTTTCTCCTCGTATTGTTGATTCTTGAGTGTGATTAGTAGGCGGAGCACTTCTGATTGGGTGGGCTTATAGATGGCACTGCGGCTAATTAACAATCTAATGCTTGTGTTAACTAAATTGAGCTGCTTACAGAAAACGAAAATAAAAAAACTGAATTGAGCTGGTATTACTTTTGCTTAGTTGAAAAGTTGCTTAAGAAGGAAATCTTGCTGTTTTCTTTATGACAAAAAAAAAGGATGTTTCAACTGTGTTCTATTGTTTATTTTGTTTTATTTCGGGAGATATGTATTTAGGTCTCTTAGGAGAATCGGATGGGAAACTTGAGAATAGAGTATATAACTTTCTCGTGTAGTTTGGGAGTCCCAGAGAGAAAACAGAAATTCAGAAAGGAGTTCTATTGAAGTTTGAGTTTTATGGGTCATTTGTGTTGTTTTCTTTCATCATCATCATCATCATCTTCTTCTTCTTCTTTTAAATCGAAATCCTTTTTCTTCATTCCCTTTTGTTTTCCTTGAGTAGTGAGTTATAGAATTAAAGATGCAATAAAAAAATTTGATTATCTTCTTAAGCTTGTTATGCATATTTTATGTTGGTGTTTAAACTTTTTCTCATCTATGTCATAATGTCTGATTTAAGTTCAAGTTTTAGTGGTCATGTGACCATTGGAATGAGGCACATTCTAGGTTTCATGGAAAATTTCCAGAATTTTTTACTTTTTTTTTTTCGGTTTCACCTAACATTAGTAGAATCTTCACTTGAAAGCTAATTTTCTTGCATCTTTACGCCTGGAGAGTAAAGACTAGCTGCACTCGACATTTTGTCGCTTGTGTGTGTTTTGGGGGGGGGGGGGGAGTCTTTTTTTTTTTTCTGAGGACAGAATTCTCTGTTTTTGAATAATTCCCGTCTAGTGCATGTATGTGCCTTTCTTATACGGTACAACATTAACTGTAATTCAGGTTTGCCCTGAGTTGGTATAACACAAAAAAGTTGAAAAGACTCTGTCTTCCTCGGTGCTTTAACAACTTTCAGGTGACTTTTACCTTTTGTATTCGTTTCCACTAAATAAATCTGTATTCTTCGACTGTCAATCTCCAAAAAAAGAGTCATGTGTTTGGGTCTTAAGTTGTTTTTATCACTATTCATTTATTTTTCATAGTCTGATATATGGTCCGCTGGGTTGAACCTGCTAAGTGTATTCTTTTTCGTTTGAATCCGTGCTGTAGATAATCTCATTATCGAGCAATAAATTCTACCAATTAACACTTAATAAGTTTTAGATCTGAAATTGGATGAAGTTGGAGAGAGATAAATAACAGAATTTTCAGAATTTCAAAGCAATTAAATCTTGGGTGATTAGCCATTCTTATTTGGCATCCTGGTGCACTCATAAAGACTGGCCCATCATTGTTGATTGGGTTTTCAAGTTTTATCAAGGCTTTTTCTTGGCTGAGTGAAGGGAAATTTGAAACTTTATCTGAAGTAACGGTCTGGAAAACATGACCCGGACTTCCATCCGCCAAATCCCTCTACCTGTCAAAAAATTTTAAAAGCCATTGTCAAGTTATTGTGGGTCTCATAGGTTCAGGCTATAAGTTACTTCACATTTTTATCCCATTTGTTTAACAAATTCAGCCAAGCTTCCTTTATTCATGTTGTGTAAGAGGTCCAAATATGACTCGTTTGAGCAGCTTGGTGATGTTTGTTTTGTTAAAATCCTACTGATAAACATAAGTGAATCATCAGCTACAAATGTCTTATCTATGCAAAAGAACACTTTCTTTTGCCATTTTACTCTTTTCCTTTTTGAAAGGCTTTACTAATCTTTTCCAGAGCTAGTTATGGGGCGTCATTGACTCATTGAACTCGACCAATATTTTCTCTGTTCTCATCTGGCCTTTGTCTTGTTGTGTATGTACTTTTGCCTGGTCAAGCCCTTGGAGTCACTTAAAAGAGTTTTGAGACCATCTTTCGTTATGATTTTGAATTTCTTTTTATATTTTGAGTCTCAGTCATCTGGTATTAATTCTGACTTTCACATAAACTGAAACTTAGAAGAGCATAATTATATTATCTCTCTGAGAACCAATGACCTTTTTGTTTTCCTCTTTTAATTTCAATTATTTCACTCTGGCTGTACTTGTAAAGTACTAATGATCATGTGGTGCATATATATGGATTTTCTGTCTGGTTTCATCAACATACAAGTAATTCATGTAGTTCTTATTGAGCTTTGCAGTGTTTTGTCTTTTAAAACTGGAGATGTTAAAGCTTGATTTTTGTTATGTAGCTAAATGGCAAGAGTAATTTCCCTGGGCAAAGTTAGATCACTTGATATGAGGCTATACATTGTTAATAATATAGTAAAATTGAAGTTCATCTAATAGAAAAAATATGCTAGCTACTAGGATGAAGAAAGGAGCCTTCTTGCTATAGACGATTTGAGAGAGCCTATCTTGGTGGTAACAAATTAAACAATAGCTTATTTTGATAATCTCACTGGTTTTGTGAGTCATGGATAAAGAAAAGATGTACCATTCACCGACTATTATAGTTTGAGTAACTCGAGTATGCCTACTCTTTATTTTAATCCCTTGATATTTAGTCTTCCATCTGCCATATTTCGGGAGAATTTCATGATGCTAGTTTAGTTGGTGATCGTCTTTGGTCTTGAATTGGAAATCGTACAAGAAAAAGTTTTAGGCTATATTGTTTCTTTAATGTGCTTGTTGTAAGTTTTAATCAAAATGTTGTTCTTTATGGAAGTATTGTACATTGAGTCCTGACTGAGATGTAACATGGTCTCTAACTTTTTGATGTCAAAATCGACTAGTACACCTGTTTCTTCTCGAAAAGGGAAAGGGAGAAAGAAAACAAGTAAATAAGGCGAAGAAAAGGGTAAAAGCAATTTTTTTTGTTAAATGCATAATCACTCTTTTGTGTCTCCCGGCTTTAGGGAAAAGCTGCTTCGGGATAAGTTGGCTGATCGTTTATCTTTGAGACTTTATAGGTACTTGTGTGTTTGTTTATGAAGGTAGAATAATGTTTATATCATCTCTTCTCTAATCTAGGCATTGATATTTACTAGTGATGCCTTCTTTAATCTCTTGTAGATTTCATTTTTGCTTGCTTTTGCTTTTTCCTGTAATGAGGGAATGAGGGTTCTCTTGAGTCTTTGGGGACTCATCATTTTGATCCCTTTCTTTTTGGCTGTGGTTGATTAGATTTAGAGTTTATAAAGAAGGAACTTGAGCTAGTATAAAATGGAGTTGAATACTATCAAGGATGCGTTTGATCGCGTTACGAAGAAGCAGAAACTGTCATCATCAAAATCCCAAGAAATCATAGAACAAATTAGCCAAGAGATAGAACAAGCCCTGTCAAGAATAGGACCAGGTGATGATATTATGACTCAGACTGATCCTAGGTTTATGTTATGTGAACTAAAAGCCAAGTTGAAAGAAATCGCGCCTCTCAGTCAGCTTGAAGCGACACAGAAGGAATTAAATGTGGCATTAAGCAAGTACCCAAAGCTCCTAGAGAAATCCTTCAATCCTGATATATCAAAGGCTTACAGAAATATTGATTTTGATATCCACACAGTGAACCAGATAATTGCCAGCCACTTTTATCGGGAAGGGCATTTTGATCTCGGTGATTGTTTTGTACATGAGGCCTGGGAACCGGAAGCTGAAGCTGCAAAGTCATCTTTTGCCGAAATGTACCAGATACTTGAAGCCATGAAATTACACAACTTGGAGCCTGCTTTGAAGTGGGCTGCTACCAATCATGATCAGCTTAACCAAAATGGTTCTGACATTGAATTGAAACTTCATCGCCTTCAGTTTGTGGAAATTTTACAGAAAAAAGCGTAGAGATGAAGCTCTTAATTATGCTAAAACTTTTTTGGCTCCTTTTGCTAAGAGTCACATGGCTGAGTTCCAGAAGCTTATGGGCTGTCTGTTGTGGGCTGGAAAGCTTGATGCTTCACCATATGCTGAATTGCTGTCCCCAGTGCACTGGGACAAGTTTTCTGAGGAGCTTACCCGGCATTTCTGCAATTTAATGGGTCAATCCTTTGAGAGTCCATTAAGCGTAACGGTTGCTGCTGGAGGCCAAGGTTTGCCAACCCTTCTGAAGCTGATGAATGTAATGACAGGAAAGAAGCAGGAATGGCAGTCAATGAAACAGTTACCTGTTCCAGTGGATTTGGATAGAGAATTTCAGTTCCATTCTGTCTTTGTGTGCCCTGTGAGTCGAGACCAGGCAAGCGAAGAGAATCCACCCATGCTTTTGTCGTGCGGGCACGTGCTCTGCAAGCAGTCTATAACTAAGTTGTCAAAGAATAACAGTACTAGACCTTTCAAGTGTCCTTACTGCCCCTCTGAGGTTGAGGTAGGTCAATGCAGGCAGCTGTATTTCTGATGTTTACTCCCAACACATAACCCTGTTGTACTAGAATCCTTCTTTGGTCATCCTTTTTTTGTTTCACATGAACTAAATGTTTTAATGGTTGTAGCGACACTGGGCTCTCGGTAGTATAGGGTTTGTGTGGCAGGGTGGTGGGGTGCTTAAAGCGGGTCTCTTCTGGTATGCTGTTGGGATGGAACGGGTGTAAATAGATATTCTTTGCACATTCATTATTACGAGTAAGAAGGCCTACCTTGATAGTATTTTAAATTTTAACGTTATCTGAAGCGTCTCAGTCGCACCAAATATTGGTGGTTGCTAATAAATTTTGAAGGCGGATTCGGACTTGCGTTGTCTTTCCATCTAAATCTAGTTAGTAGATCTGTATCCTGAACAATGATTTGATTTCTGAGGAATTTCCCCTCCATAATCCAAGGGAGGGGCCGGGATTTGATATTGGGGCCATGTTTAATCCTCCTTAATGGAGACTGAAGCCGCTTTACCACGTCAAAAGCCTTACACTGGTCTAATCTTTAAAACGCCCCGTAGAGTGTTCAAGAAAATCTTTTTACAGTTTCCTTCTCTCTCAAAGATGGAGATAATACCCCCGGTGGCGTATAAATACAATAACGATGGACCAATCCATCCATAATTGTGTTCTACTTTTAAGAACATCTATCAACTGGGATACCAAAAGCAAAAGTGTCTTTGGATGACATTGAATAGGTTTTACCACCGGCATTGTTATTTATCTTTGCTGCCGAAGCTATCATGTCAAGATGGCAACAATACAATAAAATGCACCCTAAAGTGATCGGAAATTCTAAATGGTGTTCTTTGCATCTAGAAGTTATCAAAGAGATAAAAGGTTGCTAGTCTTCAGCAGCTGTTGCACTTGAAAGGCTTTAAAGGTGGCGAGATTCGAGGAAATCATCCAACACAACACAACACCACCATAAACATAAAAGCCAAGTAACTCGTCCTAGTCCTTGCTGGATTGGATACATGAGAAAAGCTTTCTTCAAATTTCCCACTTTATTAATGCATTGGTTTCTTCTCCAAAACTTTTTGATGCCTTCCACGCAGATGCTGCAGCAAGCTTTCACTTGAAAAAGCTTACACTCTTTTTACCTTAATTTTCACAAACGTGTAGCTAAAGTCATGCTAACGTGGAACTTCTAAATGCAGAAAAAGCATCGCATTTCTTCCAAGTTTCCCTAGGGATTGTAAATAGAAGAGTAATTTACAGTAGAACTAAATGGAACTAATCATTTCCATTTCGGTGGGTTTCCAACTCTTCTTGGTGTCGATGATTCATTTGGTATGATATGGCCTGGGTAGATCGCCGTGTCTCGCTTTTTTTCCTTCTATTCGAAAATGACTCTTTTTTTTTCCCTCGTATTTGAAAATGACTAGAATATTAGTGTCTTGTCTGGATTGTGATTTTTTGTAAAAATTTTTTACATTTTTTATAAACACATTTTCAATTATCTTTGTAACTCATGTATATCAAATCGTTATAATATATTTTTTTAATTGAAACTCCTAAAATAGCAATTCAAACGGAATCAAGTTTTCTAACCATTATTTGACTGTGACAACAACATTAGTAATGGTAGTTTGCCCGCTGAGGATGACACATTTTTCAATATTAGTGTTTTGTCTGGATTGTGATTTTTTGCAAAAAAATTTTTGTGTTTTTTATAAACATACTTTTCAATCACCTTTATAACTCACGTATATCAGATCGTTACAATATTTTTTTTTAAATTAAAACTTCTAAAAATAGCAATTTGAACAGAGTCAAGTTTTCTGACCATTATTTGACTGTGACAACAACATTAGTAATGGTAGTTTGCCCCCTGAGAATGACATTCCTTGTTGAGAGAGTCGTTACTCGATGAGTTTGCACATCTCTTCGCATTCATTGATTAATTTCACAATCCCATAAGAAATAGCCTGTTATGACATTAATCTTTTAAAGAGTAAAAGTGAAGAATATGCGTAACCGTAGAGGCTTATAAAATTGTGTTCTAGAAAGAAAAAGACGATCATAATGTTTTACTTTTTGCTGCTGCGCACGCTTGCTCTGGTCTGGACGGCTTGGGTTCTTATACTTTGGCAGCTACTATAAGAGCAACTTGAATGAACAATTTTCTCGAGAATTATACCAATTCAACAAGTCTGATCCAATTTATGCAGAGCCATACGAGGGAAGATAGTACATGAACAAATGTGCATTTATTAAGAACTAGTTATGCTCTCTTGAGTAATATTTTTCTGTGGGTCCCACAGCCGGGAGCTACTATTATAATCTTATCAAAGGAAAAAAAAAATGAAAGAAAACAATAATGGTAGGGAATCAGCCTGGTCTCCCATAGGATACTCATTTATCAAGTCTGCAGTGGCAGTCAGAGTAAACACAAAAACTATGCAATGGTAGGGAATCAGGAAACCTTATTATAGATCTAAGATTGAAAAATAGAACTAATTTGTCCATTTTCATGAGTCATGTCATTGTGAAATTTATCATCTTGGTCCAACAGCAAGCTTTTGGCTTATGCGAATCCCTGGAATTGGATACAGATAAACCCACCCAACCACCCCCAGCCCCCCCCCCCCCCAAAAAACCAAAAAAAAAGAAAAAAAATCACAAAAAAATATTAAATAACACCAAAGCGCGCCCTCTAATTGCTATCCGCTCATCCAATGATCAGATCAACATACAAACAATAATCAAAGAAAAGCATTAATCATATCCTAAGTGGTAGTAGTAATTTAAAAGACAAGAGCAACAAAGATTACCTTCCCCTCGGGGCCACACAGAAATCAATCATCGCTCATTAACAACTTTATTTCTGTTCATTTTCATTAGGAATCACTCCTTCATTCATTCTCTACATGGTAATTGTTGTGTCACTATACTATATAATTGAAACTAATAATAATTATTAAAAGAAAAGGATAGCAGTACTGTACGGAAAAAAAAATGGGAGAGCGAGAGACTTAAAATTACCAATAATTGAAACTAATAATAATTATTAAAAGAAAAGGATAGCAGTACTGTACGAAAAAAAAATGGGAGAGCGAGAGACTTAAAATTACCAATAAAGACAAAGTAGCAGATAGGCCTTTCCCCTCCAATTTCGCCTTTCAATCAATCAGTACAATGTGGGGTTCCCTCTCCTTTCAGCTTTCGCCGTCCTCTGCAGAAAGCGCCGATCCGTCGGGTACTCCTTGTCCCTATTTTACTTCCCGGGTCCCCCTTCCTAATTCCTTCTTCTTCTCCTTCTTCTTCTTTTTTTCCTTCCCTTCCTTCCTATGCCCCACAAAACTACTTATACAATACATGGCAGTACTCACTACTATTTTTCATTTTAAAATTTACCAACTAATTAAAACAAAATTAAAATCTGGCATTCTCAAAGCCGTGCAAGTCCGCTGACCCTATTCATAGATTTCCTCATAATTGCGACTTTAGCCAGCCTCTCCGCGGCTCTCCAAGCCGATGTCGGCGTGAGCGGCTCGGCTTGATTTCTCATCCAATCTGATACTACCGCCGCTGCTGGCGCCGGTAGGATGCCTTCTTTCCACGTTTCGTCTCCTTGGAATCTGCTGCACCTGATTTTGTCTCCTCCAATGCAACTCCGACAGCTCAGCTTCCAAGCCGCTCACGTACTCGTCACCCCACTCACTACTACTACTGGCTTGCAGTACCAGAGATCGAGCCGATGTCAGCAGGTGATGGGCTCCGGCTAAATCATTTCTCTCGACTAATCTCCTAGACTCAGCCACAGCTCGCGTCGCAACAAATAGGCTTCTCAACCGTTCGATGCTGCTGGGCGTGGATGATCGGAGGGCCTGAGGACGTGGGACCAACAGCGCTTGTTCTTTACCTTGGATTAGCACCTGAGTTGACGGGTCTTTGTATGAGCATCGAACGGACAATGCGTGGTGGGCCCCAGCCGAACTCGTCGACGGGACTTTTAATTCCACCAACAATTCTCTCTCTTCCTCAGCGAACAACTCGCCCAGCCGGACCAAACCCGAACGAGGGCCATGGGCCGACCCCCGAACGAGTAGACTCCCGCCACCTGGCCGTGACCCGACCCGGAAATAAATCCTAAATGGACCCTCAGGTCCTGCACCACCACGCTCAACAGTCCTCCAACGCATTTGGCCAAGGAGTCATCCGGTGGGCGCCGCGTGTCCGTACCCCCCGCAGTGCCTCAGTCCGACTGACAGTACCGGAACTTCGTAATGGGTGACGCGCGTGGTGCACACGACTGACGACTGCCGCCTTTGATTGGCTGACCGATCCTCAATCGCGTCGGACAAGAGTATAATGCTGGCGACGGGGTTTTTTTCCCGGCGGTCCTCCAGAACCTTGGCGGCTTTCTTAATCGCGTCATTGGCACTCGCGGGTGCTGTTTCCATCCAAAGATACTATGGAGTCCACTATCCTGCGGGCCGACCGCCCGCCCCGCCGCCGTCATCCTCCTCAGCGGTAGCAGCCGTTTGGAAGTAGACGAGAACGCCACAATGGAGAGCCTATCGGCAGGCGAAAGCGAGGACACCACCAATCTCAGAGCTCGTTTCATCATCTGAAGCTTTTCGTTGGTCAGCTTCCGGCTGACATCCAGCACCATTACCAAGTCAATCGGAGCTCTCCTGGCCGCGTTCGTCGGAGCCGGTGGAGCTCTGATTTTTAGCACAACCACGAAAGTCTGGCTACTCCGGCCAATGGAGATCACGGCAGCCTCTGGCGATATCTTCGTTTCGACATTTCCCAAGGCAGAAGCGGTGCTCTTCTGAAAAGGACTCGTTGTAGTAGGATAAAATCCTTGAAATTCTTCTGTAATATTATCACTATCTTCTTCACCATTCTCATCGGACTCGGGTATCGGGTTGAACCGAGCTCCACATGTTGGCGACATCAGCGGCTCGTCGTCATTGTACACCTTTAAAACAGGTTGCTTACAACTATTAGACGAGGGAGGAGGCGGCGGCGGCGTTTTGGGGGATGACGGAAATTCCATCCTCTTCTCTTGTTTGTCTAACCTGCTGTGATGACTGCTGCTGCTGCCGCTGACATTGTGGATTGATAGTAAGGGCATTTCGGTCCATGTAGAGTTGCAAACCGGGCACGCGAGAGTCCCTTGCTTTCTCACGTGACCGGCGACGCATGGAAAATGAAAGCTGTGGCTGCACTCCGCCGTGAATATGGCCATCCCTTGCCCACTTTTTATGCTGTGTAAACATATTCCACACCTTGTCTGCTAGGAAGAAGAGAAACAAAAAATTGAACCAAATTAGAATATTTTTTTTAAAGTTTTTGTTTTTTCTCTAAAGATAATAAAGACAAAAAGGAATTGATGGTTTACCTTGGAGGATATGCGAAGGGTGGATTTAAGAAGAGAAAGAGTGGAAGGGGGAGCGAGGAGAGGATGGGGTGGAGGAGCGTAGTTGGAAAAATCTGGGGCTGTTTTTGGCCGTCTTGCATTGGCGCTTTGGAGTTTCAGGTGGTTGTAATGGTGGTGTGGATGGAGTACTAGTTGCCCTGGTGGTGGGGGTGGTTCGACATCGAAGTCTCGGGCTAGAAACAGGCTGAGATTGTAACCGTGGAGTGGAAGGATTGGAGAAGAAGCTTAACTTGGAGCTAAGCTTAGGAGTGGTTGGATTGCTTTGCTGGCCGTCGTGACTAATTTTGTCTTGCCTGCCGCCGTTGCTGGTGGAGCTGCTGCTATGGATGCTGGAGTCTCGATCCCTAGAGATCGACGTACAGAAGGCTTTTCGCCATCGCAATACCATTGTGAGTTTTCTGAGCTCCTTCCACCACGACCGATCCCGTCCTTATTTTCCCTTGTCTCGTTTTCTGGGTTTTATACTGCTATCTCTTTGTTGTCGTTGTTTAGTTGTTTGATGTGGTTATCTTGTAGTGGTTGACGATGATGATGATGATGATGATGATGATGATGATTCTGATGAAGAAAGAAAAGAAAGAAATTCCTGGTGTATTATGGTATTGGGTTTGGTACTAGAGAAGACGAATGCGAATGAGCATTAATGGGAATAGATGGACAGGCCTACCACTAGCAGATAAAAAGGGGGAAATTTTTTATAGAATTGACTAATAAGACAAAATATATTAGCAGTAGTACCAATATACTGATAATGCTGAGTGGAAGAAAGTTGACGACCCTTTTTTTTTAAAAAAAATAAAATAAAATAAAATCTCTTGCCCTCTTCTCCTTTCTTTTACACTTGTATGCAAGTCTATTCGGCGTGTATATACTATATAGTTAATGTTTCTCTCTCTCTCTCTCTCTCTCTATAGAGTATAGACCCCTTAAAAAAGATCAGAGCAGAAAAGTTATAAACTAGTCAGTATGAGAAGATATCTGTGAGGTCTCACTTGATCCCCCACTCTTATTTCATTCGATGAAAAGCCTTTTTCCAAGGTGAAACAGTAATGTTCAAATGGAGCCTGTGGGTTTTGTTCTTAATTTTCACCTAGTGACTGCCAAGTGGTGATTTGTTTTCTAGACCAGGTATTGGAAGTCAACGGGGTCGGCTTTAGGCTCTGTGCACTGTCTCCTTCCATTTCCACACTTCGATGCAGTAAATTGCCACCATATGAACGCCGGACACCGACCCTCCTGCCTGCCGCCTGCCATGCGAGATTCTCTGTTCGGCAGTATTAGGAAGCCTCTAAGTATGGACTAAGAAGAGGGGGATTAACGTACCATTAATTTGCACTTTCGCCTTGCGCTCCCCATAAACTATCATTAGTACTTTGTTAACACTAGTAGTACTAGCAAGTAAGCTGTTACTCCATGTCTACAATTCCCAAGGTTTTCATTGATTTTTCAACTTTGCAATAGGTTTACTCAAGCCACGCAGTTTACTGACATGCTTATAGTTTAACTTTTAAAAATTTGTGCCCATTGGCTGTTTCTTGCTTGTTGAGCATTGTAGTTTGTTCCCTCTTACTGGTCAATTAAACAACGGGATTAAGGCTACCTAAGCTGCTGCTCTCTTCATTAAATTAATTTATCCCCCTCAGGACTCTCTGTTTTCAATCTCATTCAACCAGAGCAACGTTAAGGTTGAATCTTGGGGGGAGAATTAATGGAGCAAGATGAGCTAAATCATAAATATGAAGGTGTGGCTTTTGTGAGGCCTGTACTGAACCATTTGTATACGAAAAATAAAATAAGATATGCATTCCCTACAACACCACAGGCAAGATATTTATGAGTAGCATTTAATACATGGGAATGCGATTTGGGGAGGTGGATGACTGAAACGTGGAAGAAGATTCTCTATTGCTTGATTGTGAGTTTGTGACACAAAGGAATGGGATAGCTTCGTCAATAGCAAACAAAGTTTGGAATGACAAATTAAACCACCCTATCCTATTCCGATTTCTCTGAGAGAGGTAGAAATTTGGAGGTGGAATCGTGGATGTAAATGATAAAATGGGCTAGGCGATGATGATTCATGATAGCCAACTTAAATTCAATAGCGAGAACATAGAAGATGACAGTTACAACTCTGTAGCTCTCCTAGGAGATACTAATTGATACAACAAATTATCCCTTTACAAATTGCTTTCTGTATGGGACAGGCCCTGTTTTAACTTTCATGCAAGGACAAATCCTTAGCGTAGATGGGATTTTCCTGTTAGGGTGTGACCTTTTTTGGCTGATAGCACAGTGAATGGGGGAAGCGATAGGATGGTGGGCATAATGAATGATGATGATCAATAATTCTAAAGTGTACTCTTCTTGCGAGTCCGTTTCAATAAATGTTAAGCAGTCAATGCCAACGAATCAAATCGAAATCATTATGAAATATCTCTTCTGCCGTTTCTGCACACAAAATCATTAATGAAAAAGAGGGGAGGCGCAGTTTGACACAGCCCATATCTCTTGGGTTGGGTGTAAATATAATTTGAGGCCGCAGTATTATGATTAAGTGGCCGACGGAGCAGGCATACATTTCTGTGAAGCGTCAACGTACTCGCCGGAGTACTTTAATGATGGCATAATGTGGGTACTTAACCCTCTACCTATCAAAGGGCTGTGTGCTGCACTCTACTTTAGTCGCAAGATTTAACGGACCATGTTAAGTCAGACAAGTGATTGACGTTTTGTTGAGCATTACTGTACTTAACTGCTGCTTGATTATTTGTGTCAACTGCTCGTTTTGCCTTTCATGTACCATGTCTTAGTTTGATACTATATAGGACCTTATCATCTACGTAAGTTCATCTGAACAATGATGAACAAAGTTTTCCTCAACGGGGAGATTATAAGAGTAAAGGATTGATGGCTTATGATGATGGGAAGGTGGAGGGACCTCAAAGCTAAGCTCGCTTAGGATCCCAATCAGAAGTGCCTAAAGATCGTCCAAACACAAACTTGGCTAATTGGCTTTATTAGAACCCAAAGTAGTACTATTAGTAATGGTGGGACAAAACATATAGTTTTTGGTGGCTGGCCCTGGTGGCTGGTGGTGGGTAAGAGTACAAGCAGGGTACCAAGTAGCAGTGGATAGTAACGGATATTATTGCCTTTTGGGTAAGACGGACGACAAGAGTACCAATTAGCAGTAGTAGAAGGAAATCACTCGCAAAGCGGTATGACTCACGGACTCGGGTGAAGTCCCAATGTGATTTGACGAAGTTGCAGCGTCGTCTCGCCTGCAGTCACGTACATTACGTACTCTACCCGTTTTTTCTCCGTCAAATTTTTGGTTTTTCTTCTCAATTTCTCCCCCTCACTGTCACCGGAGTCAGTGGCCCATGCCAAAAGCAAAAAGGTCTAAATCCTTTGACGCCGTTTGATGCTCCTAACACACTTTTTTTCGGTCATGGGAAATCGCAAACTCGGAAGTCCAACATCCATCCATCCATCTCCATCCCCACGAGTGCATGGTCAACGTTGTATCCTCACCGTGAGGTTACCAGTAACGTAACTACTCCTATATATACTACTGCTACTCAAACCAGTGCTAATTAATTCCTGCTAGTCTTTCACCCAAAGAGATTAGCATAATCCACCACCCCCTTTTTTTTTTTGGCTAAAAGCCAGTGGTGTTGCTGCTATTGATTTATGATGAAAATTTTAGTAGTAATTATTACACTACCCAAAAAAAAAAACACTTTAGGAGCAAGGCTAGGGCTACCGGTTTTTTGAGGTGGGCCTGTGAAGAATTTCTCGTTCTTGATTCTTAGAAAATTTTTTAGGGTTTTGTTGATTCTGTAGTGAGCGTGACATTGATGGATGAGTCCAGTTGGACTGCTTTCCTAATCCCAAAATCAATCAAAGTAGTAGTAATAGAGACAGCACAGTACTACCACTAATTAATGGAGTACCACTTACTGCTAGTACTATTAGTGAAGGCATGTCGTAAGCCAACGTGATCGGTTTTGTAGTCTTGTCTTCATCACTTCATCTGCGTTTGCTAGAGCGAGCTTCTGGGAAGTTTTATAGTACATCATTCATGCTACAGACCACTCGAATCCTACTGGTACTAATGATCGATCGCACCCCATATCCTTCATGTAAATAAAATCGAAGGATGCTTCATTAACATGATTGATTGATTGTTAGTACTCACATCCTTAACTAAAAATTGGACAACCACATGGATTTGTCTCCTATAAATGAACATATATGTATATATATAAACAATTCAATGTATATAGGCAAGTTTTTTTTTTTTTTAAACATTTTTGAGAGTCAAACGAAATGCAGGTACTAACTAAGCCTCCTTGTTATCATCGCGTTTCATGGTGAGGTTGGTAGCGGAGAACAAAAGAAACTTTTTGCAACAGCATATACTTAGTATTATGAAACATTAATCAGGAAAAATTAGCACCAGAAAGTTCCACCATTATTCCCTTCTTGTTCTTCTTCTGTGTGCCTTTTTTTTGCGTGCTTAGCTTTTCAAAATTTTGGGGTCAGGGTCAGGGTCAGAGTCCGACACAGATACATGGTACGTATGGATGAGAAAAGATGGAAAAATATATGATTGGTCAGGCAAAAATATAAATGGAAAGAAAAAAAAAGTCCATTATCTATCTATGAGGCAAACAAATATGTACTAGTAGCACTAGTAGCCATCTTTGGGTTGGTGCTGGCCAAGTATTTCATTATTGAGGCACATGCCATTGACTCCTTTAACTGCTAGAATCCTCACCAACAAACTTCATCCTAATTGAATGAATAATACTGGTACCATAATTGCATCTATATATATTTTATATTTTTTTTCTGAAAAAGGCTGCAATATTTATTACTATACATATAAAATGAGCATCTTGATTCCAAGCTGGGGACGGATGCTTCTTTCTATGAATTCCACACAATTTAAGAGTGTCTCGTATCCTCCTTCGCCACAAATGATAAGTCCTCAAATGTGGAAGGAAAAAGCGATGCAAAAGTGCAAAAAAAAAGGAATGAATGAGGCATCTCTGGCCGTGTTAAATGATAACAAACTCTAAAAGCAGAACATTGAACTTGGATGTTCACGATAAATATGCATATGTATACATATATATCTATTTAATTTAAACTGCTGTCCTGAACTTTTTAAAAAAAAGTATAGCAGTGATGCAAGAGGATGGAGTATTGGAGTGTCCCTAATGAAAAGTTAGAGAAGAAAATAAAGGGTATAGCATTAATAATGCCTCCAATTTCAGAACCAAAATGATTACGCTCGAACGCTTTCTATTAGAATGTCCCTCTCATCCATTTTCGCTATGTGTGCCTCAGGGGGAAGTTGGCAACAGATGGCTCATTCCACTTGGATGCAAAATCTGCAGACGTACGTGCACATTGTTTACTACACACTACTATTCTTAAGGAGATACAATTAAAGTCTCATAAATACCCAAACCCAAAGAAACCTCGTTTTAGGTGGGGCTGTAATCGAACCGAACTGTTCCGAGCAACTTGAGAGCAGCTCGGTCAAAAACTTGATTCAGAATCGGGTTGACCGAGTTCGAGTATTTCGATAAGCCGATCAAGTCGAATTCGAATATCCATAAGCCCAATGCTCGAGACGCTCGTCGAGCCTTATCGAACTTTTTAATTTTAATTCTTTAATATATTATTATTATGAAATTATCCTTATGCCAAAAAAGTGGTTGAATTTACGAAATGTTTCAAGTCGTATGAAAATTTTTAAAGGGCAATAATGTCTTTTCGCTCAAAATTGTTAATAAAATGAAATTTTCTAACTCGAGCTCGATAAGGCTCGCATTGACTCGGACCCATGTGAGTCGAACTCGAGTTCTGTATGCAATGCATTGAACTCGAATTCCAATAATACTATTCATTCGAATTCGAGCTCGAGTATCCTTCTTGCATGTTGAGTCGAGTTCGTGTATTGCAATACTCGATTCGAGTCGACTCGATTCCATCATTAGTTTACGCATGTATTTAAACTCGACTCGATTACATCTATAGGTTTTAGACATTGCAGAATAAAGGATATTTATTACTGGCGTTATAATTAAGAATAAATAATCAGAGTGTACATTCGATAAAAACACAGAAATGTCAATGTGACCAACGTGCCCACTTCATTTATATGGAAGTGATTAATAATTTCACGTCAGTTTGTATTTCGTTTATGGCCAAGTTTCTCTAGGTGGATGGTGGCCAACATGTTTAGCTGGAATTATACTACTAGCAAGTATGATTTATGATGTTGATCAGGAGGCGAAAAAACATGAATGAAGGAGAGGACAAGCTATCGTTTCAAAGGTCGAAATATATTATTAGTACAAACTTTGGAATATATATGTGTGTGTGTGGATAGATTTTGGCTAAATCATGGGGTCGGATTGATTCGAGGAGTCCATCGCAATTGGGATCAATCATTTCTTGCTAACAATGACACCTAACGTTTCTCCATTGAATCCATGGCCAGCCATAGATGGACAGCAATGTGGACCTCCGAGCTTCGCTTGCGCACGACCATTTGGGTGGTAGGAGAAACGCATCGTGAGTCCGTGGTGCATGAGGAAAACGAAGGTTGGAACAGTTTGATTTTGAGCTATTTAATATGGTCACACCACAAGATTTTCAAGTGCAACAAATCGGTGTTTGAACCATGCAATGTGGCATGTTAGGGCACATACATATATATATAGGAAGCAGCACTGTAAGCTAGTTGTAGGAAGAGGAGGGTGTTATATCGTTATCCACCATTAAGAGCTAACCAGATGGGGGACACATTTTTTTGGTGCCACATATTCCTCCTTGATTTCAAATCATATATTGTAAACTTGACTCTTCAATTCTATAGTTTGCAACATAGCAAAAAAAAAAGTTGGAATATTCTCTATGTTGACAAAAAAAAAATGTAGAATGTCGATTACCAGTTTATCATATGATATATGTGCTGGTATCACCCTTGTTTTTTGTTATTAAGAAAGCGTAAACATCCGTTGTTAATATCCAACATCTACCCTAAGTTTTACAATGATAGGAATGAAATCCATTTTAGGTGCTCTAAAGATGGTGAATTTGAGGTCCACTCATGTACAAATTATGACATTAAAGAGTAATTACAACTCCTATCATAGCAACAAAAGTGTAACTTAGTAAAAATGATATTTTACTTGTGACTAAAAGGTTCATATTCTGGTTAACAGATGAAATTTACTATAACACCTATCCTAGAATAAATAACAAATAAAAAAAAAGATTGGAATAATTTGTGACCTACCGGTTGTACATGCTCCTCTGCTCGTCTATGGTGCTTATAAGATATGGAATCATTAAAAACAACTCTTAAAAGTTCGGATGATAGCCGGCAACTTCTCTCATGAATGAGTCGTACCACTATTAAGTTGACAAGGCACGAAGAGCAGGGAAATCCGGAACATGCCAAATTACTACTAATCGTGAGGCTTAGGTAGTTTTCTTTTGCAACAAAACTTGTGAAGCTATGGAAATTCAAGGGACAATCATGGTTGAAGAATCATTTTATTATTTACTATGTTCCTCAAGTGGTTCAATTCTTTTGCTAGGAAAGATTATGATCTTGACTCTTGTTGAAAGATAAGATCGGCTTTTGGCCATGTGAAAGTGCAACCGCAACTAATTGAAAGCAGAATCACTTCATCAGCGAAGCTTTTCTTCCAACTTAATCATCGCGTTGCTTCCACTAAACACCTCCAGCTTTCTTTCACTAATTGATCCATCATTGTACCTTGATTTCTCACTGGATAATCCAACTTCGTAATCATGAACATTACATTTTCTGGGAGGGAAAAAAAAAACTCAAGGATGATGAGGAAGAGGCCGCCGTCCATTAACCACTACAAATAAAATGTAAATATTGCACCAACAGATTTTTAATTCCTGTAACCTCCATTTGCCTATGTCATCAACCTCCTAATCCAAATTAGCGCCAAAGGGCTCTGAAGTTTTGATTTGGTGCCGCTAATTTCGAATTGTAGTGGCACACGACAGCTTTAATTTTGTCAAAGATATTACTTTAGGAGACTGCCGATTGAAAAGGGTTTTGGATTCCTTTGACAAAGACAGCACTGAGATGCTATTCAACCTTTATATGATTGATTTATCTTTAAAGACTGAATTAGGAAGCGAATAACTCCAATCAACAAGGTTTTTGTACTTAATGTAGTTGGTAATGATTAGGCATCGCACTAATTTCCTAATGATTAGGAGCCAGAATAGTCTGCCAGTACCACTAATGAGATGCTACCATAAGATAATAAAAGCTGACAACTGCAAAATCCTAGATTATGGGGATGACGAAGCTCAACCAGTTTTTTATGAGTCAATCTTGCGATTTTAAAGTCAAATGGTTACATTATCAAGATCTTGTAATGCAATAGGTACTGGAGTTGTTGAGTTTCTCGATAGATCCAAATTCTTTGCTTCTGATGCACATTTCATATTGCTCTATCCCATTAAAAGGGGGGGGGAAAAAAGGCTATTGGTATGCAATCCTGGAGAGTCGGCAGACAAATTTGAATTATTGACCCACTTAGTTAGGGAACTCAACTTGCTTCTGCCTCGAAACACAGAAAGTTGGTTAATCCGAAGTCAACTAATCAGGATTTGCAGAAGCCTTTTGGAGTTTTCATGAGAATCCCAACTTTTATTTTCTTTGCATTGTTTATGAAGTCGGTGCTGCTACAAATACTAAATTATTTAACGGCCATATTTGAGAGGTTAAAATAAAAGAGAGGAAACAAAGCTCTAGGCTAAGCTTTTATCTCCGACTAAGAGTCGAACTCTGCCTCGGGTCGAATTCGGATTAGTCTCGCTAAGGGTGGGTGGGGACACCGGGTGCTCAAAGCCAAAAAGAAAAGAGAGGAAGCTAAGCTCTGTATCCTTGCAATAAAAAGACTCTAGCTCGTCATGCAGCAGGGCATTATATGGCGCTTTTATGCGGGATTTCGGCCGGAAGCAAATAGTAGTATCTGTATTCAGGGAGCAGATGAGGAGGAGTAAAAGGTGCAAGAAGACAGCATCAATTCCACCAAAACTTCTTAAAGCTTTTATTAAATGACATAATCTAGTCAAATGCCAAAAGATATCTATCCATAAGAACCCACGAGATTTCTAAGAAACGAGGCAGGATACACGAAAGAAGCTCCTCAATGCATTGACTATCAAAGTTTGCATCTTTTGTTAGGATTGTTTAGTGCTTATTTATACGGGATCAGCTATTAATGTCGACTTGTAGCTATTACTCTTCCAGTTGAGCTACAGATTCAAATTAATGCATATTAATCTGTCTGATTACCACTTAAGACAGCTTATATATACTACATGGATCAACTAAAAGTTGATGGACAGCCAAGATGAGATGCCGTGCACAACCAGTTCGCCGCTTCAATATATAGCCAAGTGAATTTCACACAAATGCTTGCTTAGCTTTAATCTGTTCAAATTGCAAACAAACGCCCTCAAAACACTTGGTTGCTCTTAGTAAAATCTAGAAGCATGAACTCATGCATTTGAGATTTTTTGGGACACATGGCAGAGATTTAAGGAGCATTGCATGTAATCCCATTCTCAGCAGCAGAACGTAGGAATTTACAACATTGTCAAGGGTTGAAGGAGTTAAAAAGAAATACAGTACCATAGAATCGCAATCGAAGCAACTAAAGTTGAGCCATCAAGATGAAATACTAGGAGAAAAAACTTCTTAACGCAGAACATTTAGATTAGGAGAGAGAGAGAGATAAAAGAATAACACAGAAGAAAGCTTGTGCAGCTGAATTAGCACATGCACAACGATACAAGCAGCAAGTAAAAATAATGTGTTCAAGTCTGGACAAGTTTTTCAATCACACATAAACTTGGCAGTTCAAGCTACTTCATTTTTGACGTCGAAATATCCAACTCCACAGTTATTGGAATACATACTATTGCATTTAAAAAGCTTTTCAAGGACAGAGATTCACTTTAACTTATTAATCCAACCAAAGCACTGGTAACACCAGAATTGCGCCAAACCACGATCTGCATTCCATCTCAGTATATCCTGTCGATAACGACCTACACCACTTTTGCGTCCTCCCTCTTGACTGAGTAGCAGCGAAACCATACTCACCATACCCAGGCAAAAGCTAGTCCCTGTTCTTGCACTTTTCCACGGACCTGGGAGCTGCAAACCAAGTTCAAGATATTTTGGTTCATTAAAATCATCATTTGCTAACTTGAGGAGAAAGATGTACAAGGGAAAGAAAATACTAGGAAAAGGATTTTATTACACATTCCCTTGGTAGACATACACACACCCGTTCTATTATTTAGCTTTCTTCGGATTAACTCGCAAGATAGTATTTTACCCAACTAGATTCAGTCTAGACTGGGTTCAGGTTTATCTTATATGCAATTGAAATTTTAATCCTGTTATTGACCAAAACAAAAGTTGCAATCTTGTTTCACTCTCTCTAACCACACATCTGTAAGTATGAAGAGCTGAAAATTAGTTGACAGAACGTACTAACATATAATGCATACCTAATCCAATAGCATCAGAGCCCTTCATAATTTTCAGCTTCCTGCAAGTTTCAATGAACATTCTGCAATATACCCACCCAGTAGTTAGCAGCATAAAATCAAACAATGAAATCAAAAACAGATCAATGTCATTGACATAAAGTAGATGCACTAGTTGGACAAGCAAATGCTGATTTAGAATGCATAATTTACTATCTGCCCAAAAGATCCAAAAGCAGCTGGGAAATCAGCAAATTTCTTCAAAAGACAAATCTCTTACACCTGTACAGCATTCAATTAAAACATAGATTCTACGGGAAAAATAAACTGCTGCTAGCTAAGCAGGCTCATATATTATGCTCTAAACCTATTTATCATGCTTTAGTTTTTGCAGAATCAAGGAGACCTTCGAAATGATAGCATCTCTCTGTCAGGTCAGGTTTATCTCTTGACTAATATGAATTCGTGAGGTTGACTATCTCAAATTTGAAGAAAGCAAAGGCTAAGAATTAGATCTTGGAAAATCTGTCATTTTTATTCTAGCATAGAGCAATTGGTGCGGAAGAGAGAAATGAATAATGTAATCAAGTAAGCAAGTGAAAATAGAACAAGAAAAAGTCAAAGTCAAAAGGTTTTGCTTATTTTGTACTTTGATATACCACTTGATATCACTGTGGAATATTTTTGACACCTAAACAATAAAACTACATCCCCAGAAAAGAAAAAATGGTTGCAAACTATCCTGATCTGCTAGATGTCAAGTTTAAAGGATTTGAAGCCTTGCATAAACTCATGATGGGTAAACTGCCTCCATACATGTCTTCATCTCTTAAAGCGGTAAAGGACTGCTGAAGATACATTTGTCGCTTCCAGTTTCTAATGTGAGTGAAGCCAATATTGAATGCATGCAAGAAAAAGGCCAAGATAAATAGCGAGTAAATGGATACATCCTAGGTTATATTCAAAAGGTTGAGAAAAGCATTCACAGGCGGCCTTTCTGCCACATCCTTTCACAAAAGCTAGAAACTTTACTATGCCATCTATATGGCTCTATCCATGCATAACACAAATGAACAAAGAGTGAAAAGCAACATCATGCTCAGGACAAACAACGTACAGTTAAGGGTAGTACAGCACAAGAAAGATCTGTAACTAAAGGGAAAACTGTTTTTGTAGATCCTTTCAATGTTATACTCATTCCAGGCATGGAAACAGTAAGGCTTCCCCAAGTTACTTTTAAGAGAGGGAGGGGGGGAATGGAAATTCTGCAACATTTTCGGCCCACTCAGCATCAAAGCAAGCACAGGATGAAGTTAAAAAAAAAATTTGACATAGGCAAGCAAAACATGTTAAATAAACTGAACTTACTCCCAAGGGACGTCTCCCACAGCATCAATCACCATCCTTATCCTCATATGTAAGCACATACTCGGATCCATGCAACAAGTCCCTCAACTTGCTTCACTCAGCATCTCCTTCCCTGAAACTTCCTCAGCTCCAACATTGCCCCTAGAAATATTAGACAGCTCAGTTCAAACTTATTGTTTTGATTGCAACATAAGCCAGTACAACCAAGACATTAAAGAGAGCTCACCTAAGGTAAAACAGCTAAACATCTTCTTCTAAAGCAGAGGAAAGTTCTTGATATGCGGAGTAAGTTTTCAGATCCACCTTCCTCAGATAAGGAGCGCCAGCCATACTGACTTTGACAAAGAGAGCACCTGAACTTGGTTTTCCATCAACTTCATTATTGTTCTTTGATGTGGTAGCGAGTGTATTCTTCCTGAATGATCTGATAGGAGGCCAACCAACTACCTGTGCCCTGCAGTGCAAGAACAATATTATTAGACTAAACAGAATCCTTAATTATAACATTATTTGTTAGCACAACACTTGCTGTTTTCCTTTTCTGTCTGGAGCTTAATGAACTTACTTTGCAGCAGGAGCACTGCTGTTGGTCGGTCTATTCATATTGGTCTGGTTCGATCCATTTGCTACATGTGGACCCTCAACTGATGGCTTTGATGGGACCTCACTCGGTTCATTACCACATGACCTGCTAGAAAGCACACTTACACCAGCTTTGCCGGAAATTTTCCTTGTCCAATTAGATTGATGAGTTTCAGATTGGAACCAGCAGCAGAAAACATCCAGTTCTTTCATTGAAGGTCCGAAGCTTTCACAGTTGAATATTCATCAATGGTGTCTGAGAATACTCTTTTGTTTCCAGAAACTACAGACTTTTGTATTGAGGAACAGATTCCATCCTTAGATGGAAGTAAAGGGAACAAGGGCTTCTCATCAAATTTGTCTGAGCTCAGCAGGTTAAGTTCTGAATCCCTTTCCGGGGATTGAGATCCAGGTAGACCGAGCCTCAAATCTGTAGCCTTAAGATTTAAACTGCTCTTCTTCTCTTTTGACACAGTCGACATAGAAGTACTCTCATCAGAGGAGGAGTCTGACAGTCCAAGATAATTCCGTTCTTTCAGTCCCAAACCGTTGTTGGAGACACGGTCAACAGATTTTGAAGAAGCCATTACAGATACATTCCCCTGCCCTTCACCTTCAATGCCCAAAAGCGGTGGAAACATCAGACAGAAATGTCTTGATTGCCTGTGAACCTGATGCCATCATTCAGACAGTAACCAAAACATGTCAATAACACAAGCACGATCAAGCCTTTTCTTTTCAGTAATAAAGCGGAGAGACACATATGCTCTAATCCTATATGGGAAAATTTGTACAAAAAAGAGAAAAAGAAAAAAGGAGAATGCAATAACAAGCTGTACGTCTCATTTTTAGAAGAAAATGGAGCTGCAGCGAAAAACATCAAACTTTTTAAGGTGAGCAAAGGCCTACTTTGTCAACGAGAAAAACACATCACATAAACAATTGCAGTTCAAACAGATAGTACAAAATACATGACCAGCATGGCAACTTTGGCAGATCAAAGAAATGCAGGTTAAAAAAAAAAAAAAAAAGGGCTCGCACACACACACACACACAGTGTTTTTGCTCTTTGCATGGTATAATTTATTTATCTTCCAGACGTCCAGTTACCTTGACTACGAATTCGAAATATCAAATATGCAAAAGTTATAGTACTATACATCATAACTCAAGCAAATTTCCATCCCAGTTTTTTAAATTTAGAATTTTGCAAGAGCCAAAAGCTAAAATTTTCTAAGAAAACAACAAAAAATGGAACAACCATAGAAGTCCTAAATATGAACAACTTGAATACCACTAAGTATTAATTAAGCTCCTCACCAGAACTCCACTGAATTTAGTCACTTGTAAAACATTTCCCACTTATTAAATCCACAAAGTGTGAAACTTTAATGAAGAGAACACATTAAATCAATATTCATTAAGAAAAAAGTTGAGTTGGCAAAAAGACTGGAGAAGGAGAACATCAAAGCTTGAGCTATAATCTGTTTTATTAAAAAAAAAGAAACAAAATATGGAGAATTTTACTAAACTAATCAGAAAAAGGTGCAGGATCTCGGCAAGCAACACTAAAAATTCATCAAAAGCCAGCTTAATGGAAAGAAAAGTGCACCAGAACCCAGGATAGAACAAGAATGAGTACATACCTGAAACCAAAAATCTGAGCTTGCAGGTAAAATTACAAGATCACAGGAAGGCACAAAGACCAAAAGGCTATTCACAAACCTTAAAGTCACCCAAGCCCACAACCATAAAATGCAAAGAACAAAGAAGCTTTAGAGTTTAGAGAGAGAAAGGGTGTGTGTGTGTGAGAGTGAAGGAGGTTCAGTATCAGGGTCCCCTCCATTAAAACAAGCTCACAGAAGAAAGCAAACAAAAGTGTGCGTGTGAGAGAGAGAGAGAGAGAGAGAGCTGCGTCCGGATGGTGGTGTTGAATCAGCCGAGGAACTCGAAGCAGTGAAAACCCACCAAATATTATACAACAGATGGCCGTTGAAGGGTAAAATAGTAATTTAGGAATTGTTATGTTGTTTATTTCAATATTTCCCGTGGACTTAACCTAATTCAACACTTAAAATTAATGTGTTCAGATGTTAATGAATGTGTTTGGATAGTTGATTAATTGGGATAGTTTTGTGCAAAAATACTGCATCATATTTTTAACTGAGATAAAAAAATAATTAAAAAATATGTTGATAATAAAAATAAATAAAATTTGACAAATAAAATACCATCCAAGTACATCCAATACGCTCAAAACGCGTTTGATAGTTTAAAGTAAAATAAAATAAAACATCTGAGTGAATTAATTAATTAAGTAGTATTGAATTTTTTAAACAAAATTTATTTTAAAAAAATGATAAATTATTCACTTATCACTTAACGTGATATATATTCAAATATATCGGATTTAATATTTAATAATTCAGTAAATTAACAGATTTAGATTTTATATTTCAGTTTTCAAAATTCAATTTTATCAAACGCATCCATAGTAAAAAGTTGTTAAGCGTGTTAAATTTATTTTTAAAAAAGTAAAATTAATTTAAAAAATGTATAAATACAGGAAAGGATGCTGTATTTGTTAGTGCATGAATTCGGTCATACGTTAGCTACGATTCAAGGGATGCCCCCATCGGTCACAAAAACTCATCTCCTTTTGGAGATTCGATGATGGGAGGAAAAGGGCGTTGCCTGACGATGTTTTAGACTTATAGGTAGTTACAGGGAATTATTTTCGTGAATTCTTGCTTTCTGGTTCGAGCGGAAGCCCGCGGTATTACTGCAAAATGACTGATGTAGCCTTGCAGGTGTTTAAGGGACTTTTTAAAGGAGAGAATTTTTTATTTTTTTTTTATCATCTTATTGGAGAAGGGACCATAAATACCAAGACTTACGTCTTAATTGAGAGAGATACTATAGTATAGTATGAGAACGTTAAGGTTCTACCAAAAAAAAAAGGACTATAATATTAAGAAATAGAGGAAAAATCACCTTCCTCCATCTTGAATTCCAAACCTTCCATGCATTAAACAACCGGAAGAATTATACTTAGCACCATCCTGCTGTCAAAATGGTTGCGTGGGGAGAATAGAAAGTAATCAAAATAAATAGGGAGCTCGAATACATGCAAAAATATAATATAAAAGGGTGATAGTACGAAAACAGTTGAGTAGAATTTTCACGTTGTAATTTTATTTTGTAGATCATTTGTGGTAGGATATGTAGAAACATGAAGTGTTTTCTCTCCGGTAATATTAATATTATTCAAGAGAATTCACATTTCTTTTCAAGAAATGATATATAGATTTTTCTTTCTCCATATTACGTTCCGAGGGGAAAAAGTTCACGTTAGGCACATCGAACCACAACGAGACACGATTGACGTATAAATGAAGTTGCCGTAATCACAAAAGAAACTGGATTCGAAATATCGAATACGCATGCAGAAAATGCCAAAAAGATTTTTCGGAAATTAGAAGGGTCTGCCTTAGTCAACGGAGGGTTGTTTTCCTGCATGCGTTGATTCTTGCCAAAGCAAAGATTTGGTTTGGACGTTGGTAGAAATATTTTCGTTCCAAAATCATGTTGACTCTACAGATGATTATTCTTAACACCACAAAACTTGCATCCCGGGCTTGGTATGGTAGTTATTATCGCCGCCGCGTCTGTAAAGATATACTTTACATTGCAGAATACTTACTATTATTTGGGAGTTAATACACTCTCGTCAAATTCATACGATCAAGATTGTTGCAGCACATCCAAGTGTTGAACAAGTTTTTCCATAGCCATTTTTTCAAACTACCAACCAGTTTGTTTGGAGTTTTTCTCAGGATCACCTATATATAGTTTTCAATTTGTCTTTTTTATGCGGAGGAATAACAATGCCTCTTTTGCGAATAACAATTGGCAGGATAAATAGCCCTCTTTGGTGGGAGAAGGGGGGGGGGGGGTTGAATGCAGCAGACTGGGGGTCTGAGACCATGCTCCCGCGGCAACCATGATGGAGACGAAAAAGAGGTTGACAAAAGGAACCATATCTTCACTGTAATGATTTTTAAAAAAAATATATATTTATTAAAAAAAAAAAAGAAGGAGGAGGAAAGAAATGAAAGATAAATCCAGGTTTCCACTTCTAGTTGTCCAGCCAATTGTAAACAGAAGTCATCAAATTCCACATTTCAACTAATCCATGAATGATTGATTGCCCACAAAAGCATGATGCTAAATTTTGTGATTGGACACAGATACCCTCAATCCCCATCCCCACGTGGCCGCTCTGATCCCAGTCCCACCACCACTAACTCCGTCACAGCCGTCAATCCGGCTCCACTCCCCTCATTCCATTAAGACAGCGTGGGAGGTAGAAGAAGAAAGAAAGCCCCGCTTTAGGCGCAGAGGCTTTTCTGCCTTTGTTGTATCATGGATGGGAGGTGCACATACGGTGCTGGGCTGCAGTACATCCCCCCATTTCGGTTAAGCTGGAGTTAAGGGTGGATGAAAGGAGAAATACTTATTCTTGTATCCCATTTTACTAGAACTACTTATTATGGTCAAATTTGTACATGGTTTACCGCATTTGATCTTTAATCACCCAACAAATAACTCTTTTTGTCCCTTAATTCCGTCCAAGATGTAAATCTCAAAACCTGGACAAATGTTCACCAAACGTTCTTTGGGCGGACCAAATTTCGCAAACAAATGTGCAAGTTAGCGTTGTTTGGAAAGTCATTTTTCACAGAAAAATTTCTATATTTTTCGCAAACACTTTTTCAATTACCTTCTCATACTATATCATATTGTTATGATATATTTTTTACAAAAATTTCAGAAAACTACAATTCAAACGGGACGTTAATTAGGGAAATTCCAGCCGAAAACTACCAGATTAGCTACACTTACTTGAGAGCTGGTCGATGGTGCTGGAGAATCCGTGCTGATGACTGAAACACGCAAGTCACTCGCGCAAGGGAGGGGGCATTTGTTGAAAGAGAAGGAAAAGCAAATCAAATGTGCGCGATGGGTTAGAGAGAGAGAGAGAGAGATGGGTGGGGACGGCAGGGGGGACAAGAAAGCGGCAATGGAACTTGTGTTGCCGGGTGGTGACCAGGACATTTAACCTCCTCCTCCGCTTTTCCATCTTCATCCCCTCATCTCCGCAGCGCACCTCTCTATTTTTCTCTTCTTGCTCGTACCAAAAATAATGAGGCCCCGTTTGGATTGCATTTTTCATCATTTTTCATGGAAAAATTACTGTAGCGATTTGATGTATGTGAGGGAAAAAGGTAATAGGGAAATGTGATCACGGAAAACGACGCAATTTTCCGACAGAAAACCGCAATCCAAACAGGGCCTGATGTCGCTTGGCTTTGGCGTTTTTGCTAATACTCGTAAACCAAAAGTAAATTCAAACCCACCCAAAAAAAAAAAAGAAAAAAGAGAACCACAAAGATCATAGCTAGTTAAAATTAAGATCTTGGCTCTAATTGCAACTCTTTTTTCTTGTGATCATCCCGTCTTGAAAGACGATGGCCTCTTTAATTAGTTACATCAAACTCCTTTTTGACCTAATTATTCATTTATTTCCACAAGGAAAAGAAAAGGAGAAAATCACAGAAATTAAAAGTAGCTTGGTTATTATGGGTCTTCTTCTTCTAGATATGATTAGATGCTACTTGGCAGTGGCACGCTTGGGCTCCATTCAACTCTCAAACGCCAACCCAATAATTCAATTCATATTTCGTGCGGGTACTCGTCTCGTAGATAGCTCGGTACCCATTCCCAGAGGATATGGGAGTTTCTTCGCAATAATTCAATTCATTTTCTGTCAGAAAATTGCGTCGTTTTCCGTGATCACATTTCCCTATTATCTTTTTTCCTCACATACATCAAATTGCTACAATAATTTTTTCATGAAAAATGACGAAAAATACAATCCAAACGGGACCTTGATTTTTGTTGTGCTTATTTATCATTGGTTCTATAATAAAGACTCCGAATTCCTTGATGCCTGTCGCTAGCGATAGAGAGGAGGAGGGGGGGTGTTAAAAACTAAAAAGAGGTGAGGCAATTAACTTGTTTTTGAAGTTTTGTCATGTGGGCCGTGGCTGCTTAACGAAATCATGCCATCACAATCAGCTTTTAACGAAGGAAAGAAGGCACATTTGAAGAAAGTTAATTAGTTGGTTCAAACTTCAAACCCAATGTCGGCGGTATTTATGTCATCTGAAAAGTCTTTCTCACACTAGAAGAAAGTGTGAAGCCAGGACTTCGGGTTTAACCAACATTTTCATATGGCACTAAAAACCTGAGGTTGGAATAATTAAAAACCTGTCTCCAAAACTTGACTATCCATACCTAAAAAGCAATCGAGACTTGTATCTTGCTCGAAAATAACCTTTCCCGTGAACCTAAAACCTTGGGCATGCACCACTTGCAGCAAAGTGTGAGATTACGTCCAAAAGGTTTTAATTTGTTTATTCGACGTCCGTCCTTTTCTTCTAACCCTTTGTTCATGCTTTAAAGTGTAAGTAATTTTTTTGCATCAACCTCAACAATTAAAGACTGTGGAGAACATTTTCAATGAATGATTACGTCTAACATTTTCAAGAAAGTTAATAGGAAAAAGTTGGAACAAAATGAAGAAGCCACTCATGCATCCACCGAAAATAAATGTAGAGATAAACACCATCCCCATCCCATCCAAGTATACAGTACAGGCTCGAAAAGAGAGGAATTATTTTTTTGGTGTCCGATGGAAGGGATTGAGGGATGGATAGGGATCAAATTCATGGAGGGCTCTGTGATCTCGATTAGGTGATGCGGTAGGAAGGTTTGAAAGTCAGGTTCAGAAAGGAATAATTAATAATTGAAGCAAGGATCAATCCCTAGTGGAAATGGTATGAGCCACATAGTTTGCGGGGCTGTGCCACGACAAAGGGACCCAATGCCGGTGGACTTGCGCTTTTGCAGGTGACTCTACCTACAGCCCTTCAAATGCAATATTAAACCACCATATATATTTGACAGCGACAGCCAATGAATGAGGCCGTGCCCCCAAATCCAAAGGAGGTGCCCTTCCGCACGCTTGGTACGGTTCCATTCGCCCTTAATCTGCCAAGAAATTAATAGACAACTTGTTGGTATTATTAGTTGTAACATCGGATGCTCTTTTAAGTTAACTATTAACCCACCCAACCAAAACATTTATTATTACATGTATTGTCTGACACTTCCGATTTCTTATCAGCACCTTCTTGACTAGACCTACAACAAGATGAAAATTATCTACCATTACTTCCGATTTATTATGTACTGATAGCCTTTGATCTATTACCTGGATATGGTTAATACGATGATTCTTAACTGAATTAGGTACTGATGAGGGACTTTCATGCAGAAGATTGAAAGTCGTTGGCGAGCAAATACTCGAGAAAATCAAGAGCTTAACATTCATAATCGTAGAGCAAGCAATATTAACCCGGAATATTGATACTTAACCCGCCTATTATCAGTTGCTCACTCTTTAATATTAATTATGTTTTCTAGTCGGGTGGTATTTTATATCGGACCAACTTACAATAGCAACCCGTAGGGTGGGGGTGGGGTGGGGGGGGGGGGACATTTAGCCGTTAAATATCACGCCTAAACAAAATTGTCCTGCCCTACTTACACAGTTAATCTTGATCAATATACTCTAATACCACGAATAAAACGACGCGTCTGGCACGTTCTCTCACTTGCCCTGGAAAACATACTTATATGTATATAGTAATAGTAGTAGTAGTTGCAAACACGTTCCAACGCATGGAATCCCAAACACATCCATGGAAATGGGAAAGGTCAATGCTGCTGCAATTTTTTGGTTTTGGGCGTTTTTGTGTGGGGCGGCCCGGAGGGATCTCTCCTGTCTACGCTCTTGAGCTGAATCAATATTGAATGCTCCTGTTCTGAAGAATAAATACACCTGAGATATACAGCTCACGTGTGAAAGATTTGGAGTACACAAGTACAACTGCAACAGGATCTTCTTTGTTTCCAAACTTGCCAGCGAATCACTCAGTTCTCCAGTGTCCTTCCCCTTAATTTGATTCTACTTTCTACTGCTGGTTAGGTCCATGTTAGTCGAACTTTGGTTTATTTGTGTCGAGTTTTGATTTAATTTTATCTTCGATTAATTTACAATGTAAAATTCGAATTTGAATTCAACCTGAAATTCGAGCCTAGTCGAACTCAAATTTGAGTCTACTTGAGTTTTAAAGAATAAAAAACAATTGTTTTATTTTAAAAAAAGAATAAAATAATCATTTTTTTCTTAATAAATAATATATATGTATATATATGGGCCGATTTGCAAGCAAGTTAACGAATTGCATTCTCTGTACTCGATTTGAGTTCGATAACTCGACTCAAACTCGATGTTGATCGAGTTGGCTCTCGCTAGCGACTTGATTTGATTGCAGCCTAGTGACGTTGTAGATGGGTTACAGAAATATCTGGCTAATTTGCAACTTGTCACCAAAATGGTGCTCCGCTGCAAGAAGCTCAAGCACGTGCAACTGTGCTAGTTTATCATCTTATTTTTTGTTTCATGGCTAGGCGACAAGTTTTTGGGGGACCAAGAAAATGCTTCCCATCCGGATCAAGATTAATATGAAGGCTGCTCAGTTACTTATCCTCTTTCAGTTGTTCTTCTTCTTCATTTTTCTTTTATTGGCTTTCTTTTTTAGGGATTCAAGTTGTAGGTTTATACTATTGTCATCATCCGCAGCTGACTTTATAGCTGTGTTTTAAAACTCGGACCGGACCGGCCGGTTCAACCGGTCGAACGGGAACCGGCCATGTGTCCGGTCCGAGTTATACCAAAAAACCGGGAAAGTAAAAAACCCGGTCAAATCCGGTCAAGACCCGGGTTTGACCGGGAAAAAACCGGATTTCCGGTTCAAACAGCATTTTTTTTTAAAAAAACTCAAACTTTTTCAATATTATATTTTGACCCCTAGATTGTTAAAAATTATTAATATACCTCAAATATTTCATACTTTATCAATGTTTTCTTAAAGTTTGGTGTTATTTTTTAATTAAGTCCATAATTTTAATTCTAAACTTGTTAATACTTATTAAATAATATAAATTGCTACTTGATTGTTCTAATTTCTTTGTATTTTCTTGTTAAATATATTTGAAACATCAAATATATATGAATATACCTTTATTAATATTAACATGTTATTAGGTATTTTACATATAATATTTTAATTTTTAAATAATTTTTATTTATGACGTCATCCGGTTCAACCCCTATCGAACCCGGTTGAACCCATTGACCCCTGACCCCTGAGCTTGACCGAGTCGATACCCGGTCCGGTTCTGAAAACATAGCTTTATAGAACTTTAGTTGCTTTCCGAGCAAAGAGAGAACCTGGATAAGCCAACGGACCTCTTTAATTGGTTTGTTCCACCATAACTTCTACTACCTATAGGACCACAAGCTGAAAGATCAATCTTTTATGCAGATCATTTCAGTCGATCAGCGTACCTGAAAGATAAGGCTCCGACAGCTCCCCATAAATTTGACAAGATTTCTTTTTTCCTCGTAAAATTATTAGCAAAGATATCGATTCAGTGTATCTGGAAAGGAAAAAGAAAGAATAGAAATGCTGCTCCAATGAGGTACAAACCTCTACTATTAAAATTGTTGGAGTCCTTTGTGGCCGCGCATAGCATCCTTTCTCTTATATAGTTATATTTACTAGGGAGGAAAAGGAAAATTAAAGACATGGCAAGGCGAAGTGATGTGATGTTGCTCTTTAAGTGCAGGACGTTTGGTATCAATTAGCACTTTCTTTTTTCTTATTTTGTTTTTCAGGGGAAGATTGTCAGTGACTATTTAATTAGTTAATCATAACCGACCGTGCTGAAATAATCCCTCGCTAATAGAGCAAACAACGACTAATCTTTAAGGTGTGTGAAGCAAATAATCAATCAGCTAGGCCCAAATGCATTCTACCATTACTCAACGATCTACAATTGTGACGAGGGCCTATCAGCCTGAATTTTGGGCCTAGTAGTTTCTGTCGTTGATTGGTCCAATGATCTGCCTTCAATTGAAGTCCGTCCGCCCAATGCAAATGGACATTTCTTACCTTCGGCCTAAACTGGGGGAGGAAAGGCTATGGTTTCCTTCCTTTGCAGACAGGCAGCTGTCCTTCATTTCTCCATTTTACGGTTCTTTGGAAGTTTGGAGAAGTTAACTAACACGAAAAAAGTGTGCATGAAACCTCGTCTCCTTTTCGTCTAATACCTTCAGCGTTATACTTCATCTAGGATCAATGCAGACTTTGATGGCTAGAACCATGATAAATGTGAGCAAAGAAAGGTGGTATTTGTTTGGTTATTTAACCACCCCTTCTCATGGGCAATGAGATTGATGACAAATGTATATGAAATGCTTCTGGCTCCGTTTGGATAAAACAAACGATGTAGCGCCTTTAGAGTTGATGAAAAAAGGGGTCAACGCGATATATAGGGAGTTTGGATAAGAACAATAATGACAGCGAGAGAGTTTTCATTCATGTACAAAGATTTGCAAAGTTGAAGAAAGAAAAAAAATGATGAAAAGGGTCACGAGATAATTCAGTCACAATTTTTGACTTTCAGTCATCAAGGAACAATTCGTAGGTTTCGTGAATAAGGGGTAATTTGCTACTGAAGTAGTATTACGATTATAGCCTAGGGGCCAATATGTAGTATATAATTGTTTGTTGAAGAAGCATGAGGATACCCCATTGCAAGAGATGGTTTTGGTGCAGCTGATTAGCCTAATCAACAACGTCAAGTCAAAAGAGCATTGCTTTTGCACCGCACCTTAGCCATATCTAGGTGAATCGCATATACATATGCTGCTATTACAGTCCATTCCTCATGAGGCACAGATTAATTGCGGTAGAACCCGCGTCCCATAAGTGCGCAAATACATGATTGCCGAAGAACAACGGACGGCTGAGATGACAAGCCAAGAATCAGAATGCCCAACCCTGTTCACGATGTGATGACAGTCATAGACCCCATGGTTTCTGAGTGCTCTATTGTTCAGTCAATTTGCGGAATAATGAGATGAAGTTCTTGTGAATTGTATCCATCATTTTATGCACGCTCTCCATTTTGTCTATTTTTTCTTATTGAATCTGCCCTTCTAGAATTGCCTAGTTTTTCACCCCCCTTTTTTTTTTTTTTTTTTTAATTATTATGCTGGAATTCATGCAACCAACTACGCGTGTTCTTCTAAACAATCGCATATTTCTTCCCAATACAACTACAACTCTCTCGTTACTTTGTTTGGCAGTCAGCCAAGGGAAATTTGCTAGTACAATTGTTCAGCTGGGGCCTTCAAGAAACATCAATATCAGCTGCCCTATAGCTTTACGCAACAGATTTTCTATTTAAAGGTGAGAAACTTGAAAATTTGAAGAGGCCCGGAGTCCAATTTTTGCAAGTTGGATTTTGGAATGCTGAAGTAAATTGTCAGTATAAAATTGTTTCCATTACCCTGCTGGCGACTATCCATTCATCAAGTTATCCGGATTTTGCTAGATCGAATCAAGAACTGCACATCCAAGTATCATCTGCTAATGCCCCAGCGTCGTTTATTTTACGTCTGATATGTTTTTGGTTATAATAATGCCACCCAGGCAAAAGCTCTACTCAAAGCACCTTGCCAATTGGGAGTGCTGCTTGAAGCACGAAAAAGTTCAGAGACATTCATATTCACTTTTGAGCTTTTAAGGTCAGTTTGAGGATTAGTTATAATATAATGAAATCAAATCATGATAGGAAATAGGGATGTTTGGCTTACAGGCAAGTCTAAGATGCTATTCGAGAATGTCTGGATAAAGCATATGCTGCTTCAGAAATCCCATTTTGCCAATTTGACTTGCCAGGACTACTTTACTTTGCCACGGTTATAGATTGGTTCCATGACAAGAAAATATCAAGAAAGGGAGCAGTGACCTTATTAGCATATTCCCTCGCGTCCTCAGATAAAACCAAAAAAAAAAAAAAAATTAGCAGAATGATATCGACAGTGAAGACACAACCAAAATACAAAGAGCAGTCCCATTAAAACTGACAGAGCAGCCTATTTTGAAGAAACAGGAATCTTGCAGGAAAAATATTTAGACAAGTAGTTCACTGTCACCACGAAACATCAAGTGGATGATACTGACGTACAGGAAAAAAAGACAGGGGACCCGAAAATGACATGCTAGGGCCTTGTTGGCAGACAAGTTTTTTTATCAAGTTTATCTGCTACAAATTTTTTAAAACTTTAATTACAGTAACCTCAAAAAATTTCTCAAAGTTTTTAACCTATACAATTCAAAATATTCAAAAAAACACACTGCAAAAATGTTTTAAAAAACTTCTATAATAAGTTACAGTAAAGTTTTAGACAAACACTAAAAAACCTCACTTGCCAAACGGGGGCTAATTTCGTGCCAAACATCTTGAACCAAATTTTCAACATGTAATTTAAGGCTTTTTACTCCTCCATTCGATTCTAGGATTTCAAAAGCCAAATTGTTCTTGAATTCTTGACTTACCTGGGCTAAGTTGGTGAGGACAGACCCCATTAGTGTATAACTCCGGCTAGTTAGTCTCTGTTACACCTTTGTTTTTTTTTTTTTGAATTAAACCCTCGATTGATAGACATGTATTGTATGTCCAATTACGGCAATCAGACGGTAATTTTGAAACTCTATAGAGCCATTAAACTTGCATTGCTCAAACTTTGGTGTTGCAAACTTGCAATTGCTTTAGCAGCCAGAATGGAACGCATTAAGTTATGATGATGAGAGGGTAAAGAGGATTATAAATTGATGAGAGGCAACCCTGTGGCCGCCTTTGCAGCTCCGATGATGGGGGACCTTCTTACCAGTCGCCAGCTCTGGTATTGTGATTTGGATGGAACGCAGAGTTTTGAGTCTAGCGCTGCAGCTGTTCATGGCCCAATTAGAGTTGTCAATCTCAGTGGCTGCTGAAACAAAATTTTCAGATATTTTCGTTCTTCTTTATCCGTTGATATTTAGGAGCATCCACTTGCGGAGAACGAAATGCGAGTGATTTGAGTCCAAGAATTGTCACGAAAAAGCACCAAGCAAAATACACTTTTGCAATCGTTTCAAAGTTGACTGCCGTGGGGACAAACCGTCATTAGATGAAAGTACCTGTATTCACCGCCAGGCAAAAGGTAAGAAGGGTGGGGAGGTTGAATTGTTGAGATTTTTGGTTATTTTTGCTGTTTTCTTTGTCTCTGGAATTCCACCTCTTATTGGAAGTCGGCACTTCTGGCAGAGCCATTGACCCAAAAACAAAAAAGCCAGAGAGTATTTTTGCTGTTGTCAAGAAATTACTTGATACTGGGTTTGTTTGGACAGGAAATTATTTGTCCAAATTTATTTACTGACATCATCATTACAATTTCCAATACACCTTTTTATATTCCCAATCACCTTTTTATCTCACATACATCACATCACAAAAAATACTACAGTAATTATTTCAAATAATATTTCAAATAATACCCTATCCAAACAAACCCATGTACATGAATAAGGTATTATTGAAAATCATTTTTGTGACGTAATATATATATGTAAAATTTAAAAATATATTTATAATATAAATAAAATAATATCTTAAAAAGAAACCCAAACACAACTTCTAGTAACTAGGAAGTTGGTTCAATGAGCCCATTTAGACAGAACATTACGAGGTAAAAAAGAAAAGAAAATGATGCCTTCCCCTGTTTTCCATTAATTCTCCTAAGAAAAAGATTTTAGACTCTGTGCCTGCTCATGCCGTCCTTTGGGAACTCAAAAGGTCACACACAAGCCCAAAAAACTCTCTCTCTCTCTCTCTCTTCTTTTTCCTATCAGCATCATATAAAATGGAAAGAAAAAATTTCAGTCAAAGAAGATTTAAACTATTTAATGATCTCATCTTACAGTTGTTGCCGGTGATGAGTAATCCAACGCTATAATGCATGGACTGCTCAACTTCCGCAGGAGGATGAACCATTATTTTTTTTTTTGGTCATTGAGTGACGGAACAAGAAACCTCTTTCATGCTCCAGTCATTAACAAATCACAAGTTTCCAAGTTAATACAAGTATATTTACGTTACGAGGGACTCGAGATTAGAAAGAAAGAACAGAAACTATGCTATATGCAGCAGCACTACACAACTGAACTAAAAAAATACTGCAGATATCAGCGAAGAATGGGGTAATTTTTACATACCTCCGGCCTAAAGTTTATGGTAATTTTACCAAGAGAGGTGCGTGCTGCATAAGTCTAATTTTGAATTTATAAACCTGAGGCGAAGAATGCAAAAATGATCCCCAGACGAAGAGGAGGAGTAAAGGAACAGGGCAGAACAAGGTGGGGCAGGGCGTACAAGAAGCTGTCTAAAGGATCCGGATCAGCGGCGGCCCTCCAGCTAAACAGCATCATATTCATATCTCCAGTTTCAAAAGCCACATCATAATCTTTTTCACGTTCTGACAAAGAGGTGTTTTACCCGACGGGCACCTCGCCTCTGCTTTCCTGCATCCCTTCTTCCAGTTTATTATTATTCTAAATATAAATATAAATGCCTGCCCGCAAAAGAAGCAAATTAAGCATTACATAGATAGCACTCAGTCATCAGTTCGTGCTCTCCTCCTCCAAGAAATAGACCACAATGCGGCCTAAGACAAGATAGCATCAGAGGAGTCAGCATGTGGGACAGGAGTCCCGCCCTTTCTTCCGTACCTTGACCCGGACAGCAGCTGTACCTGTACCTTTCTTTACCGCTTCTTCACACTTGCACCTGCACCCCCTACCCTTCTCATTTATAAATTCTCACCGCCTTCTCCTCTTTGCTCTGCCCCCATTCCCAGTACCATTCCCCGCTAGCAAGACACTAGTATTAGAGAGAGTTGGTAGAACTAACCGATAACCAATTCTCTTATCCATCCCCACTTTCCATTTCTTCACTTTTTACCCCAGCCTGGTTTATAATTAAGGAAAAGCTTTGTGGTTCCCAATCTCTTCGTATCAAAGCTTGAATCTTTTGATTTTTTCCGACCCTCGATGAGGGGAGTAGGGCGCTTATTGAGTGGCAGTAAAGACAATTGTTTGAGCGATGGAAAGTCCAGATTATTCACCTCCTCATGTGGACGCTTCACGGCCGTCTCTGGGATTCCCTCTTGGCACAGCCCTCCTCCTGATCGTCATTTTCAGCTTGAGCGGTATCTTTTCCTGCTGCTACCACTGGGACAAGCTCCGGTCCTTCCGCCGATCTCTCCCCGGCGCCACGGATCTCGAGGAAGATGGTGTTCAAGACGCCTCGAAACCTAAACTTGCCCACATGGTAACCGGAATTTTTTTTTTTATATAAAAAAAAAAAAAGAAACCTGATTCCCCATAACCTCGCTCTAACGGAAAAAGAAATAAATTTTGCTGCAATAAATTGGTTTTGTGCTTCTGGTTGTCGATGTTACAAAAATTCAATCAATTGCAGCTTCTAATTGGATACCCTGATTTCTTTTGTTGTAGAACATGAAGCAGAATCAAAACCAGAGCTTGCCAGTACTAATGCCCGGTGATCAAATTCCGAAGTTCATTGCAATGCCATGTCCATGCGAGCCTCCGAGACTGGAGAAAATAGTTGTGGAGGTGCCCAAGAAGCCGCCTAAGCCACCGCGAATGGCGATCCCTTTTGTACTAGAGAGCTCTCTCTCTCTGCTCCTACCTACCTACGTTTGCGCCCGTTTCATGTACAGTGCTGAAGAAATTTATTACTCCAATAGTAACTACTAAAAAAATTATTTTGCTTACGTTTCAGGTAATTTAAAGATGACAATTGCCATCAATACCCAACCAATATATGACAGAATTTTCTGTGTTCTCAAGCACGCTTGCTTGGAAGACATGAGCAATAAGAAAAAAACTCGGATCTGTCCGTAGGTAGCTCTGCTTTCTGTTTCTGGTATCCAGTAATGGCCATCCATCCTAAAACTTACCATATTACTGCGTCAATCCGGATATAATCTTCTAACGTAGATGATAAACGCGAACCCGGGTAGACAAGAGTTCAGAAATCACAGCACATACATACGCAATCCTGTTTCCTTTAAGTAGCTAAATTTGTTTACTATTTTGTTGCTTTTACTGGTGTAATAAAGATGGAAATCGGTCTAGGACTCTAGGGCGAGATCTCTGTCAGGTTGACTGTAATATTCCCATTGTCATATTTCGTACTTATCGCCCACTACCCAGAAATCCTCAAGGGAATAGGGTATGTCTCTGCCAAGAGGTGGTTGCTGCCTTGGCCTACACAAACCATTTTCAATTTGCTCCAATTAGTTCGTGGACCTCTTGGTTAGATAAAACTTTTCTCTTTCTCTTTCTTTCTCCCCCGGCAGGAAACAGCACTTCCGTTCTCGGTTGAGCTTCTTGAAACTTGCTAGTACTTGTGTACCAGAGTTTGGAGAAATGCTACCGTGCATGGTACTATTTCTGAATTTCCAAAACCGGAGTATCGTCTGCTGGTTCCTGTGATCATGCTTACCTGTAAGATAAGAAGCACGCATGACTAGGATTAATCATCATCAAAGTCGCAAACAACTTAAAATAGCAATTACCTGTTGCTGTTCTACTGGCCAATTATATGATTTCAGAATTGAGGAATATGTATTGCCTCAGAATATGCACTTGGAAGAGACTTTTTAATAATTTATTTTTTTTAACGAAAAAGGAGTGAAATTTAACAAGTTAGGAGGAGGAGGGATGGTAGGTTGCGTGAAAAAATTATATATTATTACCTTTGCATGATTTAATTGGATCAAGGGTTCCACCATACGAAGCAGGACATGATTATTGCTTCAATGAATTTTTTTTCTAGCGTTTGTTCTTTTCTATCAACTACCCGCACTTTCTCTTCAACATTGTCATGACCTAATTTCACTGTACAAACCAAATCAGGCGAGTGCCTCGCTTTTGCTCCACCAAACACCTTCTCCAGTACCAGTGCCAGTACCAGTACCAGTACGCGTACTTGACCAGCTGGCGTTTTGTACTGATACCCTGAGGCTTAGTCCATCCTTTCAGTACAAATCAGTTTTTGTCCTTTGATTTGATTGGATGCTCTTTTCAAGTGCTGATTGCTGATCTCAGGATGGGACGCTGTCCTAATTTCGGCACATTCCATCCTACGCCCTTTAATCCAAGCTGCCTTTACTTAACTACTCGCATTCGTCCACCTGGGTATCTGCATAGTGCATTTCCATTACGACCAGATTCCTCAACCATCTGCTTCCCTCCCCGTCTGGATAGTTTTTTTCTTTCAAATACCACTACTGGCTCAATGAATTTTAGTTCACGTGCGTTATAGTATGAAAAAAATCTTTTTTTAAAAAAAAAAATAGGGGAGGAAACAATTTGAACATATATCGATATCCATATGGATAGGTTCTCTCTTTTCCCTCATTTATCTTTTCTCTTATTTTTTTTAACAGTACCCTCGATTAGTGCTTGAAATTTCCCGAGAGAGCTCAGTGTTTCCCAGAACCAACCCCCACGTCAATGCATCATCCCATTCCTTTCTTTATTTCCCGGAAATGCAAACGCAAAACATGACTAAGGAAAGTCGCGAGAGACACGTAGCTCACAAGGATTCTTACCACTGCACAGAGAAGAAAAATTAAAGTTGGAAACTAATGATGATGTTACCCTACTATTCAGCACCTAGACTTAGTCCATTACGTTAGTACTATTAGAGTATATTTTGGTCAGTCATCATCTTATCATGAATTTTGGGCTGTCATAAAGAGAAAGGAAAGTTCAATATTTCACTACTACTCCTGTCTGTCTATTTCCAAAATCGCTTTCAAATTTCATCGAACTTGAGATTTCGTAACTCGTACCATCTATTCCCCCACCACTGTTTACTCATTTTCTCTATCTACGGGCACATAACGTCCACCAATTCGACATCCAACAGTTGGCATCAAAGAGGATGCAATTATCACCACATAACCTCCATCTGCTGACCAACTATTCTACATCTGATCAAAGATTTGATCTTCTGCGTCTGCGTCTCCGCAAAGCAAACATGGAATGGTAGTTGTGGGAACTGTAAACCATGTGAGAGGATTGATGGCCTTCATCTTAATACTACCCATGCTCCGCTCTTCATTCATTTCTATCTACAACCGCATCCATCATACTACTACTGATCTTCTGCTGCGGCAGGCAACAGATCAGCTATTTTTTTTTTACGTAAATTTACATCGTGATCGTGATCGTGAGTGGCTTTATTACACTAGCAACACATAAAGAATGTAAAAAAGAAGCCAAATCTTTCCCATGGTGGTAAACGTACGGATGATAAGTAGGAGAGACTCCTGATGATAGGGGGCCCTTTCTTTGTAGAAACCAAAATATGGGGAGGAGAGAGGGAGCACCTTTTGGGAAACAATTGTTAGTGGGAATATTAGTGGGCTTGCCTTATCTATGAAAAAGTGAAAGGTAATGTGTAACGTTCCAACGTAACCTAATAATTCCATTGTCCGATTTCGTTTCATCCATTTTCTCCCACCCCTTGTATTTTCGTTGCACTTCTCCAGTTTCGTTTCATCCCATTGGAGCCAGGAAGATTAATGTCCACATCAAAGAGTTACTCCAGTCTGCACTGAAATGCTTTATTTGTTGTAAACATATGCGTACTTGTTTGTTGATCGCCCGCGTGTCTGTTTTTCAGGACACGTACGGCATTCGCGACAGTTTCCTTCTTCGTGAGGGACAGAGGGTTATCTTCTTTTAGGCAACAACTTCATAATGTACATAGCCAAAAACATTAGTTATATTTGCAGCTTTTTAGATTTTGTATCCTAATCAACGATGTGAATCAATATGAAAGCCAAACAATAGGAGCCCCACCAAAAAAAGAGATGTTCCAACTAGTCTTTAAAGGAATAATGATAATGCAACTTCACAGGCAAACTTCTAAAAGATTAAACGACAGGATACATATATATATATATAGATTTCCAATTCTAGCAAGATGCCTGATGGCTAATGCTAACGTTACTATGATTTATTGGTCCACGGAGAGAAAAGTTTGGACAGTGGAGGTGCAATTAAACAAAAAAAAAAAGAAAGACAAGTTGAATCAGGTAATGAAGCAATGTCGTACCATGAATAGTATACCAAGTGGAATTCCTCTTAAAGTTAGTTTAAAATGTTAGGTAACTTGCCTGTGCATCCATCCCTATCTCTCGCTTTAGTTTAATTTTGGCTTTTGAGGCGGGTCCGCCGCTTTCTCTACTCTTATCCTTTTTAACAAGGATTTGGAATTCTTGATCACAGTAGATTTTACATACTGGTGAATGTTATGAGGGAAATAGCTGCTTGTTTGGATTTCGTAGGTTCTGATCACCAATCTTGTTTTCTCTTGTAATAGTTTGTACTATAATGATTATAGAATGCTTCGGTTTATTAGATTGGAAGTCGAGTCATTAGTAGTCCGTTGTACGTATCTTATTGGTTTGAGGGTTCCGACAGCCGATTCATGGATTAGGTAATTATTTGAGATCCTGAAACAACAACGTCATAAGGTACTCCAATCCAATGCGCCCGAGGATTCATCTGGTGGCCCAAATTCCCTTTTCTGTTATACTCCAAACTTTGACCTAAAAGGTAATTAAGTTTCTTTTAATTAATAAACTCAGTGGGATGATCATTACCCATTTGGCTAATTTAATTATTTATGCCACGAAACTATGGGTGCCTTTGCTGATGCTACTGTCATTAGTTTCCGTATCTTTCCAGGACAAATGCTTCGATTATGCCAAGAAACAACAAACAAACAAATAAAATGGTGCCCCTAGGATCGCTACGGGTGTGCTTGGCATCCTTGTTTTTTTTTTTCATGTTTTTATTAGACAAGTTTTTTTTTAATGATACATTAAACACATAAAATTTTTTAAATATACACCCAAAATACTTAAAAATATACGTTCATTTCCCTCTTCTATCACCACCATGTCTAATCATTTCTATTCTACCCGTCCCTTTTTTAACCCATCGCCGTTAGCTGTTGTCGTCGCCACTCCTCATAATTTTATTTTTTTCTCTCACTTCCTCTTTCCCTTTCTCTCTCCCTTCCTCCTCTTCTTCTCTCCTCTCTTTTCCGTCATATTTTCTCCTCCATCTCCCCTAATGCCCCATAACCCCGCCTTTTGTCCCTAATCCAAATCATAGAACAAGGGAAGGGATGGGGATCAGGAGTCCATGAAAGTATTTCTTCAAATTCTATAGTAAATTAAAATAGAATTTTATACAAGCACTCAAAAACACACTATCCAAATGAATTTTTTCATGACTCTCCTTTGTCTCCGTTACTTTTTCTTTTTCCCTTATCTAGCATAGGTGAGATTATGATACAAGCTGTTAATTGAAAGTAGGGTTAAAAAAAAATCTCTATGATTTGTCAAATGTTTAATTTTACTCCCTCTGATTTGAAAACCTACATTATAACTCCTTACGATTTCGACTAAATTGAAAATTGGACGAAAAGCATTCAATTTAACGGTTGTATGTGAAATATCAATATTGCCCTTGCTATACGTCAAATGCTTTCCATTCAATTTTCAATTTAGTTAAAACTACAAGAAGCTATAGTGCAGGTTTTTAAACTAAACGGAGTTAAATTGAATATTCGACAAACTACAAGAAGTTCATTTAAACAAGGGTAATATTGACATTTCACGTACAATCATTAGATTGAATGCATTCCGTTCAATTTTCAATTTAGTTAAAATAGTAGGGAGTTGTAGTGTATATTTCCAAATTAAAGGGAATTAAATTACACATTTAATAAATCACAAAAAGTTTTTTAGTATTTTACCATTGAAAGTAAGGCAACATGGCATGACCTATAAACATTCCCACAAGAAATGATTATTCATGAACATCAAATTCTCTCTGGAGACAACTTAGAACTTGACAATATCTACAACAGAAGTAAAATTGATATGATCTGAAATCTAAAATAAAAAAAAATAACAAACAAAAGTGTATATAGTGTTGGGTGCTAACCATCTCGCTCTATAGAAGTTGAAAATTTGTCACAAAGGTAAAAACTCTAAATGTGCATACCAAGAAACGTCACGTAATTTTATCTTAAATAACATTTTTTTTTATTTTTTTTAAGTGCAAGTGAGAAGTTTCAAATTCAGAACCTCTTACTTATATTAAAACGTTTATGATTCATATACAAGTGATTGAATATATCATATTTGTTACAAAAAATGCACAAACAATTTGTAATAAAATACAACATGATCAAGCAGTTATACGTGGCCAAATCTTGTTTTATCCAATTGCTACTTCACGAGGCGTCATGCGTCGCGGAATGAATAGTTCGATTTATTTCACTCATCACCAATAAAATGAATAGCACTTGCCCCCCCAAAAAAAAAAATCCAAGGTCCTAAACTGCAAATATCGAAAACATTAAAGAAATTTCCGCACATATGTCGTTTAAACGAAGATCTGTACAGCAAGTTCACCATGGGCACCTCTAGTCAAGCCCGAGACTTTCAATGCTGTTGCTTAGCCCATTACTTAACACGAACATCTCGGACATCGAGTTTGGGCTTTGAGCCTTTTTATTGTATTCCATCCCTATATCTTTTAAGACTTTGAATCTTGTGCTTTCCCTCGCCTCTCTGCCATCATAATCTCTGCAACACCAACTGTTCGTTAAAATGCGCCAGAGAAACTCTACTGAGAACAGAGCGAAACCCGTTGTCGCAATTCGCAGATCTCCACGATTTCTGAAGCCAAATCAACCCGACTCAGAATACCTGCAGACTCCGAATCATGTTCCAAACAAGAAACGGGTCCCTCTCTTGGATCTCACACCTCTTAGCTCAAATCCAAGCGGGAATTCTTTAAAAAGAGGCCAACTTTCAGATAAGGCGAAAGAATCCAATGTCCGGTGTAGAAGTTCCACGAATGTGTGTAGCGAGCCCAGAAAATTGACAAGATTGAATGGTGGAGTTGACAACTCTCGTGTTGTTCGACGGTCTCCTAGGTTTTCTCAGAATGGCAATGTTAATAGGATTGTTTCTGATGAATCTAAGCTGGAACGCTCATCTAAGGTGAGTAAGATAGGTAAGCCAGTCAGCATGAATGCAAAATCTGAGACAGAAAAGCGGGTGACCAGGAGTTCTTTAAGGAGGTGTAACAATGGAGGTGTGAGGGGCAATGGAAAGGGTTGTGATGGAGCCACTTTGAAATGCATTTCTGATAACGGAAAAGCTAAAGGGGATGTTAATTTGTCTGAGCAATGGATGTACAAAATTGAAAAGAGGGTTACAAGAAGTGCCACTCGAGGAATTAAAGATGAACACCGTGCAAGAACTGGTAATGCCGAGGGTAATGAGTCCATCCAGAATATTCCCTCTGGTTGTTTGTACAAAAAGGTCCTTTCAGTTGATGGAGAAGATAAACATGGTGCAAATTTACCTAGAGAGCCTATTAGTGAGAATGCAACTACTAATGTTCTGTCCACAGATTTAATAGGAGGGGAAGGTCGGAGTGTTGGCTTTGAAGCTGAAAAAAATCAGGTTCCAGCAAAAAGGAAGAAAATCCAAGTTGAAGAAGAGCATAGGATGTTTCACGGATGGACAGCAGAGCAAGAACTAGAGCTGGAAAGAGCTTATTTTGCAGCAAAGCCAACACCCCATTTCTGGAAGAAAGTTGCCAAAATGGTAATGTGCTGCCACTTGATTAATTTGGCAAAGAAATTTGGTTTCTTGTTAATGGTATCTGTGTTATTTTATTAGAAAAAATATACTAGAATAACTTTTAGCCTGTACTTTTATCCATTCATAGCTCTCATAATTATCAAATTAGTTACAAGCAATTGGAAATGCATGTTTAAATTTATTCTCTTGGTTTCTTTTGAAAATGTGCACTTATTGTCAAATATAATCCCTGAATAAAATTGTCACACAAGGACAATTATAGTTTGATGGAACTTATGATATGATGACAATTATAGTTTGATGTCACACTTGATTAATTTGGCAAAGAAATTTGGTTTCTTGTTAATGGTATCTGTGTTATTTTATTAGAAAAAATATACTAGAATAACTTTTAGCCTATACTTTTATCCATTCATAACTCTCATAATTATCAAATTAGTTACAAGCAATTGGAAATGCATGTTTAAATTAATTCTCTTGGTTTCTTTTGAAAATGTGCACTTATTGTCAAATATAATCCCTGAATAAAATTGTCACACAAGGACAATTATAGTTTGATGGAACTTATGATGAACTGATTTGTGCCCCCAATAGGTAGGACTTCGCAAAATTTGATGTGGTTTCTTTTTCCCTTGCTTCAGTTCATAAACCCAATCGCTCTGCTTCTTAGAAGTGCAGCCAGGAAAATGAAATCCAATTGCAAGAACAAAGAGATTGGTAACTTATAATATGCTTGACCTCCTTTAATTCTTAAATCTACGATTCTCGTTTCGTATAAGATTCAGATACTCTTTCTTAGTCTTCTTGTGGTGTCAAAATTTTTTGCAGAGTTCACATATAAGCCAATGTTGGTCTGATAATCCTACTTGTTATTCACACACTAGAACAATGATGCCATTGCATAAACTGCATTTCCAACTTTGAGGTTTTTACAGATAGATGTTCTCTCCACCCTTTGCTAGCTTGCATTTCTGCAGTTTTGATATGGCTTCAAATCTTGGAAGTTTGTTGCAGGTGCCTGGAAAATCTGCCCAGGAATGTTTTGACAAAATCCATTCTGAGCTTTTGACCCCAGCTCAACAACAACCACGATCCAGGACAAAAGGAGTGAACGCCTCCGTGTCACTCTCAGCAAGTAAATTGCTAAATGCTTCAGAATCTGACACGAAGAAGTTGAGATACAGCAAGCAGAAGAGTTGTGTTACACGTAGAACTGTCCGACAGCTACTACATAAACAGTATGCTGCAGACCAACATTATGAAGCAGATCTTTTCAATGTTTTGGAGTCAACATTGGATCCATCCACTCAATGTGTTCCCACCCCTGAATTGAATAGAGAAGGACTAGGATTGGACAAAAGATGCCAGGAAATTTCTTCATCAGCCCACGGAAAGCTTCTTTCGTTATCGAATGACTCACGTGGATCTACTGTTATTAGTCCCGCTGTTCTAAAGAAGATTAAAAACAAAGCCTTGCATGAGAAATATATTGATCAACTACATTTGAGGGAAGCCAGGAGAAAGGCAATGTCACTAAGGGGAAAAAAATGCATGCAGGACAAAAGTGGTGGCAATAAAGAAGATAACCTTCAGAAGAGCAAGATAGTAAAAGATGCAAAGAATGCATTGGTTTTTTGTGCAAGAGATGCCATCAAGCATTTTCACCATCTACAGAGCAGGGAGGCAAACAAATTTGACGATAGTGTTCGCGATTTTGTAGATAGTTCTGAAGATGAATTTGAAGATCAAAGTTGAGAATTCTCATTATCCTTCTTGATTGCATGGAAATGTGTCAAATTTCTCCTTTGTCTTATAGGATAAAGCTGTTTGCTTAGGAGTACATGTCACAAACTTGATGACTATTATTATTTCTAATTTTCTTGGACAATTGGAATTGACCCATTTACTGATTTCTCATCAAAGATCTGCGTGGTCTATATCTGCTTTATGACCCATACAAATGTATATATGTGCTTACTGTCTTGTATAAATAGTTGACAGTTTCTATTCCTTGCTGTATTTGCTTTGTAGTTTGTGTTACTTGACTTGAAGCTCCATAAATCTAAGGTTGTAAGTTTATATATATATATATATATATATATATGATATTACGTTGGCATAGACTGAAAAGCGAGTACAAGAAATTAAAGTTTACAAACCTGGAGAATGTGAAAAACGTCATATGTTATGGAATTTCCAGTGGCTTCTCAGTGTTGATGCGGGATGGCTATTATGCTTCCGCTGCTTCATATGCTACAGAAAGAGACACCAAGGATCTTTTGGCTCCATGGATCTGGATGCCTGAAGATTGCCATCCTGTAAGATATTTCTCTGTTGCTTAAACTTCTCTGGAAATTGGGAGTTATGAGACTGAGAATAGCTGCCTAAAGGGTGGGTTATCCATGGCTGTCTCCCGAAGCCTTTTTGCTCGGTAGAGAACTTCTGACGTAGATAACAAAGAATTGCCTTTAGTCCTGGTCTATGCCAAGTTTATTTACTACTTACTGCTGAAGTAGAGAGTATCCAACTCTTCAAATGTCAGCTTACGAAGCTCGTCTTTAAGCTCTAGCTAAAGTAAGTTCTTCTTTTGTTCTCTAGTCTGAAAGCAACCAGACCTACTGCCTCGCCTTTCTACTTGGTCTGCTGGAAACCCAATTTCAATATCATACTTGCTGTAAGAAACGATATACTTGTACAAATATGAGATCCATTTCTGGACTCGAGAGACGAAAAGTTTGATTATTGCCAAATTACTTCCCCAGTACTGCTATTACCATTTGTTGTTGGTTCGGTTGTGGATTCATTCTTCATACCAAGCAGGGTCAGCCAGTCAAAAACCAACCTAAGCATAAAACTCATATTTGACTAGTTTTGGAAACGTATCAAGATGTCAATTTCTGTATATTGTTCCAAGGATCTTTTCACTGCTCGAGACATTCCTTGCTGACATATGATCATTGCATTGGATATGTTTCCCAGGATTTTATAAATCCGTTTATGTTTTATTTTTAATCTATTTATCTATGATAGAATAGGAAATAATGGGTAATGACCGTATGGTTCCTCCATCAGATCGATTCACAATTTGTAGATCCAATTCATCATGTGTGTGTGTATTATCAAACATCATACTTTCATTAAATCTCCACTAATGGCAGAAATCATCATATACATCTAATGATTTAAAAATGAACCTCTAGAAAGCCTACACTATTAGAAACTAAAAAATTGCTAACACAACAGATCATCTTCCATGTTCCTCGCTAGGCTTCTGATAATGTCCAGATTTATTCTGCTGCAGCCACGCTCTCTCTATAGACATCTTCCTCCATAACCTGCATTCCTGAACAGTGCTTGCTTAACATCTTCAGATCCAACAATTCTGCGATGCTCCGCCACCTAATCAATTAATTAGAATATGAGATAGCATGAAAGGCTGGAGCAGGTCAATTACTAATTTTTTTACCACGCAATCAGCAAAAGATGATAATTAAAGTACTGCCCCCCACGCAAAAAGAACCAAAAAGGGGGGAAAAAGGAGCAAAAGATGATTCTGAAGCATTTACCGAGCAAATGGTCAGATGCATACCTCGGAACAGGAGGCTTGTACTGAGAAATCATTGAAACAGCTGATAACACATTGTTGAATGTCAAGCCCCAAAGCTTCCATTGTGCTGACTGTTGACAACAGCATCCCTGGCTTGGCAGTGCAACAAATTTCGATCCGCGTGTCTACACTTCTCCTTTCCACGTCAAACTGATGCATCATTGAAGCCTTAGACAATTAAATTTAGCTGTGGAAACTAGGAATTTACGACACTGCAGTGCATAAGAAGTGACAAATGACAATGTCCTGGATACTGGATAGAGAGTTGCATCCGTTGGGTGCAGAACTATACCTTTGGAGGGTTCCTCGCAACTACCTCATTTGGCTTTAGCTGTTTCAAGTTTCCTATTTTAGTCAGCTGGTTGATGTTCTCCTCCGTACTCTCTTCTCGCAACTTGTGGATTTTATCCAAAAGCTCCTTCATGTAATCTATGGTATCTCCAAGTATGGATGTTCTGTCCATCTGTTAAATCAAGCAGCACTTGTTAATTTCATCCTACACACCAAAAAAGGAAGAAATGAAGCAAAGGAAAAGCAAGTGTAATGCCAAATAAACTTCTAGAGACGATGACCTTGCTAATCTTAGGAACAATTGATCGAAGCATGGAAAGCCGGTCATTGAGTCGCTTCCTTCGCCTCCTTTCTGCCATGAGATTTTTGGAGGGTTGCCCCTCAGCCTTCTTGATTTTGCTCTTTTTGCCTCCGCACAAGCCCACTCTAGATGCACCGATGCTGGCGGTTGGTTGTTCAACCTCTACCTTGCAGAATCCTTTCCCCTCTTGGAGACCACGAAGCCCAAGATTTCCTCCATGTTCCACCATCCCTTCTCCATAATCTTGTTGGATGGGAACTGCTGGTAAACTATCAAAATTAGAACGATCATACGAGGAGCCCAGTTCTGGTACTGCCGTACCGAAACCATCACCAATATGATCAAGAAATGGATAGCTGGTGCTTTCACCAAAAGGGAATGCAAAGCCAGATTCGTGAGACCCTGCCGCTAGTAATGCTGCCGGTGATGAGAGGAGTCCTAAAAGCGAGTTGGAGTTTGTGTTTGAGGTTAGTAAATCTTGGTTATGATCATTGCGATCGAAAGACTCGCAGTTCCAACCATTTGGGAAGATTTCGATCCCTCCACCGGGGAAAGTGGTCCAGTAACTATCCAACTTTGGAGCCACTAAAAACTCCTCCAAAAGCCCATTTTGAGTTTGATCAGTATGCTCCATCTCTCTCTCTCTCTCTCTCTCAATGGATAAGAAGTAACAAAAGCAAGGGAGCTAGCTAGCTTAACGATAAGTTCTTGATGTTGCATCAAGTAGAAGGAATAGGCAAACGTATATAATAAGGTTTGATTTGCATTATTAAATTTCGTTATGCTATTGTTTAAGGGTATAGATTGTGTGTAATGAGACTAATATCAATTATCAGCCAGAGCATGGTCAGATTGAAAAAGGAATCTACTTTTTCTCCTTGTACAGTACTAGTATCTGTGTGTATATATATACATATTGAATGTCTTTCTCACCGAAACCTTCAATTGGGCAGACAGGCTACATAGTTAAATTCCGCGACCCTGATTAGTGGTTTGACCCACTGATCTGTCTGAACCTAAGAGGACGGAGCTAGCATCTTGAATCCTCTCCTGTTTAGTATGCCAATTAATTTGCTTAGACTTGAAAAAACAATAATATATGTGTAATACTATAGCTTAATTCTTTGGTGAAGAATAAACTACAAAGTCTCTTCTGATCAATGCCTCTGATTTCTTTTTTCCTCTTTCACGCTGCGCCGTGTTCCAAATCAGTATGTGCTTTGAATTGAATACCCTGATTAGCCTCTGGATTCGTTTGATGATTGATTGTAATTTTAAGCTTCTTAATACTTTTCTATAAATATATGTGTGTTTGACGACTTTTGTTTATGGCAGTGAGTTCTACTAGTATACATGCTTTTGTTGGTTACTATGTCACGATTAATTATTCATACATCCGTCCAAGTGAATAGTGATGCAATTGAGGGTAAAAAAAGGTGTGAAAAAGGGTGGAAGGATAAAAAGAGCAGTAATGAATGTTCACCTACTTTCATGACTTTAGGCTCCGGAGATAAATAGATTTAGCATTCGTGATGGAGGCAAATTCTTGTAAAGAAAAAATGTAACATACAGACTTGTAGATTATCAATTTTTTTAGGAGGAATGAATTGGATGGTACGAGAGAACAGACTACGGACGAGAAATCTCGAATTCGAGCCCTTTCACTTATTAAAAAAAAATCATTTCTGGAGCTGCTAGTCTCTGTCTCGCGGGAGGCAAAAGATTCCCTCCCATCTTAAGTTGGTACTTGCGGTGTAAAAGTTGTTAGGCATAGGCATGCAGGCTCAAGGCACTGCTGACTTTGCCACTAAATAGAGTAATTGTTAATGGTTTTTCTAATGGGTCGCCTCGCCTTAAGAAATATTATTAAGTAAGGTGAGTTAAAGATTTTAGTATAGTTATCGATCAAACACTAAATATGACAATAAATATCTCTACCAGAGAATCAAATGCAAAGTACCAACTCAATAAAGCAAAAAACCCGTCCTGGATATGAAGCAGAACGAGGAAACATGGAGAAAATGAGAAAACATGAAACTGCTTACTCTTAAAGCCCCCAAAAAAAAAAAAAGATGAAAAGAAAAAACTGTTGCTAACTAATATAGTCTAGAAGCTGGCCTTGGGGAGGAGAAACCTTACAGTGATCAGCAAACCCCTAGATCTTAAAAAGTGAAATGGTTAGTCTGAGATAATAAAAGAATTTATACATTAAGAACCTAGCTAGCCGGAGAAGATTTACTCATGTTTTTGTTGTCTTAGTAAAGACCAACAACCTCAAAGATCAAAAGCCTGGTACAAACAAAGCACACATCTCAAGAACAAGTCGGCCAGTGTCAGGCTAGGAAAGCAACCAACTACAAAAACATTTCTTTTGCTCCAGATAGATGTCAAGCAAAATATTATATATTGTACAGAACAACATTTCTTTTGCAGAATCGATTAAATCTTCTTCCTGCATTCTCTTTACAAGCTGTTCAAACTTCAAAGATGTGATGGCAAGCTATGAAACTACGAAGAAAAAGCAGTTGGTTGTTTTTGAGCAAGATACTAACATCCAAACACAAAACGGTGAAGTGGTAATATTTTAGAAGTACGATTACCCAATATTTAACGAATGTACCTTTTCTTGACAGATATAAATGCACATCTAAATGTGCTTCACCGAATACAGTAATTAGGAGAAACCATGCACGTTATAAGGCAGTGAAGGACACGTCCATCTCTTTCACTTTGCTGTAAATATACCCATGTAGTACGAGTTATGACAACTGTCGTCATTTGTCAGCTAATCTCTTTGTATTATCATCCAGATTAGAGGTAACAAATTATGCCACTACACCAAAAGTAAGGGTGCTGATTGCATGATTTTGCCATATTTGGGGACACTATAGTCTTTCTGAAAATTCAGTGAAAGGTTATCAGCACCCCAAAAAAAGGGTCGAGTTGAAACTACTACAAAGGTCTTCTGGAATCCATCAGGAAAACAATAATATATCAGTTTAAATCCCTGTATTTTAAATCCTTAATTCGAGGTGATATTTCACTCTTTACATATATACATATATATATGTTGTGTAGCAAATTGATGGTAATTGGCTTGGTTGTCTTTGAACCCAAAATACCACCTGCCTGTGGGCGTGGTACTTTGATTTTGCCAGTAACTCCTCAAACGGTCCATTTTCACTTCACTCGGTCGAGAGAGAAAAAACGTTCAAATTCCAATGTTGAAGCGTATGAAACAGATCTGACACAATAGCAATATTCACAGCAACGAAGGGAATATACATCCACCGTCATCTTTGCCTTTTCCGGCCAAGCGAGAGAGAAGGGAAAGCAGATTGTGAAGCACCTGCACCTTCCAAAGGAAGTGGAACTTTAAACCAAGAGATGGGGTAACTTCCTGACAACACTGAAGGACTAACGCAATAATTCACCAGCTAGCCTGTCAAGCAATGCTTTTTGATTCAATAAATCAATGGAAAATGAATAGATCAATAAACAACAAATAACCAAGAATAGATCAATCCTGTTAGACATATATTCAAGAAGAAATGGTAATCAATCAACTATACATGTATCTCAGCTCTTAAGATATGAAAATTGGAAGTCAACTGCAATATTGTGCTAGTTACAAACTACATTTAATTGAAGAAGAAGGCCTTTGAGAACGAAAAGCAACATCTAAAGGGTTCACCTTTTCTTTTGGCGCCTCATTGGTAGTATGCTCCCGGATGGTGACAAGACTACGTCTCCCAGACAGGATCGCCATATTCTTTTAGATTACACTTGTACGGCCTTATTCCAATTCCCGATTCCAATCCCATCACGCCAATTCAGAAGCAAAACCACGGCGTCCTACATTCCCATCCCAACCTCCCTTATTCCTTAGAACGGTTTCTCTCCATCCACCAATGGCTTTCCTACTTTTTCTTCTTTTTTTTCAGAACGGATGGGGCGGAAAAGAAATGATAGAGACGGTAACAGAACAAAATTCCTATTTCTGTCGAATTGCGGGTTAAATCAGATAACAAAATGAGTTGAAATTCAGGCATATGTCATGCTATGTTTGTTGCAGTTATTTCCAAATTAAAACTTAGGGAAATTCTACCACTTTTTTTGAATACCATCCCCATTACTGTAAAAAATTTAGTGAACGCTTATCATATCATTTAATAATTTAAATTTCTAAAATCATATTGGGATCCATAACAATATCTCATTGAAAAATTCTACCATTCCTTTTGAAAAATACTATACCCATGATTGTAATCCACAACAAATTCTTGCTTTATCATTCAATAATGCAATAGTAATGATAAAAAAGATTAGGGATTTTTCTAACGAGTGTTTATTGGGTCCTCGATAACACTAAAATATATCTTAATGAATGTTCAATGGACACCCGTCAGATAGATCCAAAAAATTATATAATTTTAGAAATTAAATAATCTATTAAACCAGCAAATGATAACAATGTAGAAAGAGAGAGGAGTTTTTGAATACAAAACCTCCAATTTACCGTTCTTTCAACCTTACCAACCAATCCAACACCTCCTCTCTTTTGTTTCATTCTTTATAATTCTATTTTGCCCTTCAAATAAAAAGCAAAATGGTATTGTCCTCTCCCATGAATAGGTACACTCTATCACATGTATATACTTGTTTTTCAAGTCTAACAAAACATCCACTAAAGTGACAAATGCCAACAACTTCTTATTCCAATTGGAAGAAAAAAAACGCAATACTTCCATGCATATATCTGGAAAACCTTACAACTCAATAACTTTTTTTTTTCATTTTAAATCTGCACACAAATAAGTGTACCGTTCCCATTAATATTTATATTATTAACAGTATAAGTTCTAATGATATCAAGTAATCATTCAATTGGTGCCATCATTTGGCAAACAGAAAACAAGAGAGACCAATAACTACAGGCCGAGCAGCAGGGCAGCCCACAATATTTTTGGCAAAACCGCTTTTCCCGCTCTCCATGATTGTTTGATGATCAGCTGGGTCCCGTTTGCCCATCACGTACGTACCTTCATTATCAGATAGACTAGACTCCGCTGTTACTCATATCATCATTATATGCATCTTTTTTGGGTTAATATCACTTTACCCTAACGATGTTTAATGCTATTATCAATTTTTTCTTTAACATATTATTTTTTAATCACTTTACCATCAAAATTAACTGTTAAATTTAATGAAATTTATTAATTCAAGTAAAAAGACAGGTTTAGTTATTAAAATTATTATCACTTCTTTCCCATAAATTATAATCTTATTATCAATTTACCCCCTTAAATTTATTTTGATCAACTTAGTTCACCATTAAATCAACTTAACAAGTCAAAAAATTTTAGAGGAAGTACCCTTCCTCTTTGTAATAAACATAATTAAAATTTTAAAGCACAATAAAAATTTTTAAGTTTTATAATAAACATAATAAAAATGTTAAAATAAACATAATAAAATTTTAAAGTGGCTCTTCTCCTTTTTAGTATCAAGAAAAAAAAATTTAAAGTATTAATCTCTTTCTTTTTAGCAATCTTATTAATATTAAAAAATTGAAAAAATAGGGAGAAGCGGGGGAGAGACAGATAGAGAGCTCAATTCTTTTTTTTAATACAAATTAGAAAGAATTCAATATTTTTTATTATTTTAAAATTATTTTACTTTTTTGTTTACTACCAAATTCCACGTTAAAGTAATACTATAATATTAGATTTTTTTAAATTTTCTTTCTTTGTAAAATTTAATTTTTTGTTTCCTCTCCTATCACTTTTTTCTTTTTTCTAGTATTAAAAAATGTGAAAAGAGGAATTTGATGAAATCTTTTTATTTTTGTATTTTTTTAAACTCTTAAAGTGAAAAAAGGAAGAATAATCATTCCAACTATTTTTATTTTTAATTATATATAAAGAAGGGTAAAAAGTTTTAAAATTTTTTTTATCATACTGATTAGATTAACGATGGGGTAAAATGCCTAGAAAATAATGTTAGAGAGTAAAGTGATTGTATCACTGTAATTTAAAGGGATGGAGTAATAATAACAATGTAATAATGTTATAAAATAAAAATAGTATTCTGTCCAAAATTTATTAATATGCTGAATTGAATTACCTATGGAGATGAAATGACTAAAAGATAACATTAAATTGATAGTAATGATATAGTTTAAAAGGGTAAAATGCTAATAACCCTTCTTTTCTTGCTTAAATTCTTTCAGCTATCGTATTTATTTTGCTTACCTTCATTAGTTACACAAATACATACTACATTATCGATTTTAAAAGCAGGGGAAAAAAAAGAAAAAATGGAATTGGGATATAATTTTGTTTGTCCACTTTTTGCCCAAATTTGCCAGTATAATTAATTATGCTTTGATATATGTATATATATAAGTTTGAGCGGAGAATTTACTTTTTTTTTTGTCACAAACGATACATTTGTATAATCTACTCTATCCTAGTCTAGGGGGGAGCCTAAGAGGGCTGTTGTAGAGACTAGTGGGTATACAGACCCAATTAGACTAAGAGAGTGTTGTGACACAATCCTTAGATTTTTTTCGCTGCAGGTGAGGTTCGGTTCGAACCCTCACCTGCAGCCACCCGCCGGTAACCACTGAGCCATTGGCCCAGTAAGCGGAGAATTTACTTGGATTACCCGTGAGTGCAATGGGTAGGTGCTTCCTTCCAACTCCTAAGCCATTGCCACTAGTACTGAGTGCATCGTCAGCGGGACTTTTTATTGTAGAATGATGGAGGGAGGGATTCGGCCGAAACGTCTAATACTACATGGAATAATGGGGTGTTGCTTTTGTTTCTGACCAGGAGAATATTTCTCTTTTTTTCCCTTTTTTGTTTTTCTGGTTGGAGCTTTGATTCGACCAACAAATGCAGACGTCTTTGCGTCTTTCACCGGTCCAATCGACTGGCATCGTTCAGGAGATCTTCCTTTTCGTTCTCACCCCAACAAATAAATACAAGTAAATGAATGAATTATAGGATACAACGTGATTGCATGGATGCTGAATGAATGTGCAGTGCATTCCTTACCGTTTTAATAACTGGGCGACCAATAGTCTTTCTTTTTTCTTTCATGGGATTAAATGCCAGACATTCAGGATTCGATTTACAAATTAGTGGCATAACCATATATACTTAACTCTTTGCCGTTTTTCTTTTTCTTTTGTACTTATAAAGCAATGCAATATCCTTAATTTTTTCCCTTTTTTTTTTTGTGGTCATCTTCGCTCCAGATCATCACGTCTATGTGGTTGGCAGTCAAAAGAATTTCATCAAATCATTTCGTCAGTTATCGTGCAGAATTTTCAGTTGCTACTTACTAAAAGAAATTTACTCCTCGAAAGAGCCTTCTGACTTAGTCAAAATGTAAATATTCGATTGAGACTTGCGTTACGACCAGAAGTGAAAAATTGCACTTTAAGAATGAACTTAGAGTTTCCGAGCAAGATAGTTGCCTAAAAATAATTTTAGGGAATAAAACGATTATATCACCAGAGCAAGATAGTTGTCGAGCAAGATAGTTAACATGCTGAGTTGAATTAACTTTTAGGGGGTGAAATGACTGAAAGATAACGTTAGGGAATAAATTAATAATATAATATAGTTTAGGGCGATAGATTGATAATAACCCTAGTTGATTTGAAGGACAGCTGTGATCTAAATAAGTTAGCATGCGTGTGTAGGAAAGAGACTTATAATTACGGAAATAAAAGAAGAAAGCCCTTAATCCCAATAATAAATCACCAGAAAGATGATTTGAGTGACTTATTACTGTCGAATGCGAATGTAACAAAAAGTCGGATTAGACGTACCAAAAACTTTATTCATGAATTTGTGTCTGAGGGACAGTTCAACTAGAAAAAAGAAATTTTTTTCTTAAAAAAGAAACTGCAACCTAATGCCCTTATAGTCTAGTAGAAAGAATTCAAAAGCTGACCCAAAGGGACCAAGACCGAGCCCAGTGACAAAAAAAAATCCAAAAGAAAAAAGAAAAGGTTGCCTTGTCAAGTAAAACTAGTCGACTATAATTGACTCCTTAAATCCTGTAGGCTTTGTTTGACACTAGTCAGACTTTTCTATCAGACGTAATAGTGAAGAAATTTGAGGTACAGATATCTCATCCCTAGCTGCAAATCAGTTACGTCTTTCTTTCTTTCTTCTTAACCAATACATATGATATAATTGAGGGGCGGACAAAGAAGAAAAAAAAAAAAAAACCCATCCATCAATATCGTTCAATTCACGAAAAAAGATTTTGTGTTTCGGTCTTGGATAAGATTAGACGTGCTGATGAGCAATTATCCAAGTGAAAACACAAGAAATGATCCCCAAAATTGTGCAATTATTTCTGGCAATGCAGACAGGATTATGATATCTCTCACGCATGAGGCTGACTGCTGATCATAACTTGACAATAACATCATCTTTCTCTTATTCACGTCGATCGAAATTTTTAAATATTTTCTTTTGCCGAAATCACCTAAAATCCGGGAAGAACATGAAATTAAATCATTGTCATGCCACCCATATTGAAAAAAAGAAAAAAAGAGAGCAAGAAAACTAGTGGAGGGCCTTTGTATGTGTGTGTGTATATACATATATGGTCTGCATGCACTAAATAAGATTTTGACTAGTTAGTGGATCGTGGCTTTTTTTTTTATCCCCAGAGCCTCCTGGAAGTTTTATGCTTCGTTGACTCTCATGTAACAGGTCAAAATCTTGGTAATGATGGCAGAGGACAATCTTTTTGAAGTGCAGAGGAGGAATTTGAAGGTCCGTGGTTGGTTTTTAACACTCCAACGTTTTCAAGGTTTACGCAATTTTTAATGTTTTTTAAACACTGCAGTGGACCTACTGTAAAAAGCAAATTGAGCCCTATAGGCTATAGGACCTACTTTCGTCGTTTTGTTTGCCTCTTATGACTACGTTCTCACAATTTGTCGAATTCTTTTGATTTTTTTTTTTTTTTGGGGGTGGTGGTAACTGGCAAGTGGTAACTTCCGTGCTTATTATCATGCTCAGCCTTCTTTTGATAATGGTTCCAGCCGACCAATGCAATCATCACAAGGTTTATTGATCTTGTCATCTTATTTTAAGCATCATTAAAAAGGTTAAAATAGTAATTATTCACGTGACAACAACACTACGGCTGAAAAAGCCACACTGTATTTATTACCATGTGGCAGCTTCTGTTTTACTAGTAGTAATTGTAAGCCACATTCATCCACCTCTCTGTTTTCTTTATTTTCCCCCCCTTCCATTTACGCTTTAATCCTGCTGTTTTACCCCCCAACATTTCTTCCAACTGCCCTCGACATGCATTCTGCTTTGACCTTAAACCAGAAATTGCAACGTTACCGCCTCTGAATGGATACCAAACTATAAAGTTCATAGACAGAGTCAAAAACATATGTATACATTTATTATTTTGAAGGGTCGAACTTTAATATGCCTAAAGACTGTTTTTTTTTTTTTTTTTTTAAATTTTAATTTGTAAGGGAAAAAATTGAAATTTATCTCCCCTGGTTCCATCCATGATAAAGTGTAGTTTCTTTTGGAGCTTTTGTCTTACGGCATAACTACATAATATTAAAAATTGAACCTTTTTTTTTTTGTTGCATCTAAATGGTAATTTTAGATGCAATAAATATTGCTGTAAGTAAAGTCATTTAGCTTTTACGGCTAGAATTAACTTCTGTAGTCCGCCTCATAAGCACTAGTGTATGTAACTATAGCTTCAAAAGTGATTCCGAGCCTTGTTTACCGGAATACTCGATTCGTCAATCTAAAATCATGGCATGGGCTGAACATATTTTTTTACTAAGCCCAACGACTGAATTCTGTTTGGACTCTGAAGAGCTGAAGTTACAAATCTTGGGGTTCGTGTTCAGGAAACTAGACCAAAGCCTAATAGGCCCATTGGATTGGGTGATTGAGCAACCTAATAAGTTACTATGTCCTAACTCAAGTGTGCGATTGAGCGAAACATTGAAAAGTTGGGGAAGCGGTCGCGAAACCAAACAATTGATGAACAGATCTCTCCAGAGCAAAGCTCAACTGGAGATACAGGAATGCCAAGGGGGAGTTGTGTTGCAGAGGCCCTAAGATTGAAATACGCCAGACGATCGCAAGATTTGGTACCACTGAGAAGTGGAGCATCCCGAGTATGGCAGAGCATAAGAAACGGTGATGATCTGGTGTCAGAAGGAATTAAGTGGAAGCTAGGAAATGGGCAGAAAATTTCCTTCTGGACTGACAAGTGGATTGGAGGGAAGACACTAGAGGAGCTTTGCATAAGGGAATTGCCAGAACAGGAGAGGATGAAGAAAGTAAGAGACTATTGGCAGGAGGAGGACGGCTGGCAATGGAGCATTCTGGAGTAATACTTTAAAAGAGGAAGAGCTGCGGAAGTCAAGGGAGGATGCAGTGATCTGGGGGCAGGATAACATCGGTAGGTTTACAACGAAATCAGCTTATGAGCTAGGCAAGAAGAAGAAGAGAAGAGGGACGAGAGAGGGAATCGAATCTGAAAGCAAAAAGGCCCAAGTCATTGGCAATGCCTGTTATGGCTGACCAGACAAGGGGAACTACTTACAAATGGAGAAAAATGCAGACGTCACCTGCTGTCCTATTTGCCATAATTCTTTGGAAACAGCATTGCATGCCATTAGAGACTGTGCGTGGGTGGAGCAAATCTGGGAAGCTCGGGTGAAGCAGAATCAATGGCAGAAATTCAAAAGCTTACCCCTTAGAGAGTGGATTGACTAGAATCCGAAGGAAAAAAAATGTAGGCAAGGACAAGGATCCCTGTTGTTGGCAGTTAACCTTTCAGTTAGTGGTTCATCATGCATGACTTGCTAGGAATGAGGTTAATGCAGGGGAGGAACCTTAAAGATCAAATTACCTCTGTCTGGCCTGGATTGTTCAGCAAGCGGTCAAGGCTCAGGAGGTGGGTCTAGATACATCAACTGGTCCAAACCCCCACTAGGGTGGATGAAGATAAATGTGGATGGGTCTGTGCAGGGAAGCCCGGGAGCTGTAGGAGCAGGGGGGCTCATAAGGGATGACAGAGGAACATGGGAAAATGGATTCTGTGTTATCCTGGGAGAGGCAGCTAATGTCTCAGCTGAGCCGTGGGACATAATGCGTGGGTTAGGAACTTAGGATTAGCATGGAAGGAATGATATAGAAAGGTGACACCGGAATCAGATTCACTGACAGGCATAAATCTGGTCAAGAGGGAGCTGAGGACAGTCCACATTGCAATATTATCTGCAGGATATGGCAATGGATGGGCAAAGAATGGGAGTGTAGCTCGACCCACGCCTGGAGAGAAGGAAATGTGTGCGCCGAGCACCTTGCAAAATGGAGCCACTAACAATTTTCAATGGGCCACCGGATTTCAGTGGAGGAAGTTTAAAGTTTAAACGGTGATATAAGGGGGATCTCGTCCCCACGTTAGTTGTCTCCTAATATGCCTTTGACAGTCGAATGCACCCCAAAAAAAAAAAAAAAACATTGAAAAGTAGCTGAGTCATTGAGCTAAATACCAGTTGACATTTTAAAAAGAGAGTGAGAGAGAGAAAGCTAAGTACATATGAGACTATTAGTTCCCTTCTTAATTTAACTTTAAGCAAACAGCACTAAAGTCACAACCGTCGAATTGTGAAGGATAGGTCTTCGTCGGATTACTATGATCTTATCTCATAGCATGTTAACATAATTCTATCATCACTTCTACTACAAAAATTGCTATCTATTCGGATTAATATAACATAATCTGATACCAATGCTCCGATTTCGACTATTTATGTAACTTTTTTGTTAGGCAACTACAAAAATGTCAAAGAGTACAAGTGAATAAGAAGTACAATGCTCTGATTTCGACTACTCAACCACCATTTTGGTCGGCAACTAATTGAATATTTTGTGTGGCAACTACAAAAATGCCCTCAAAAAAGGAGAAAAAGGCAAACTACAAAGTTTTCAAGAGTATAGGTGACTGAGGAGTACAACCTTACGGCACCTCTGGCTGGAATATGTTCAACCTTTTCAGATTCCTCTTTCTTTCAATAATCACATGCTTTTATGTTCTTGGACCAAGCTGCGCACAACTTCAGTTCCCATGTAAACCACCATACGACAAGTACCAATTCTGCGACACATCTCTTCCGATCAAAACCAGAGCAAAATCCCTTATCTCACTTCTCACTCTTGACGAAAAAATCCAGCAGCTTTCAGATAATGCAACACAAATTTCAAGACTTGGCATTCCGGCTTATGAATGGTGGTCTGAGTCCCTGCATGGAATCGCCACCAATGGACCTGGAATCAGCTTCAATGGCACAATTCAATCTGCTACAGGTTTCCCACAAGTCATTCTCACTGCTGCAGCATTTAATAGAACGTTATGGCGTGAGATTGCTGAGGCTGTTGCCGTTGAGGCTAGGGCTATGTACAATCTTGGACAAGCCGGGCTGACATTTTTTGCACCTAATATTAATATTTTTAGGGACCCCAGATGGGGAAGAGGCCAGGAGACTCCAGGGGAGGACCCTATGGTGACTTCTGCTTATGCAATTGAGTATGTGAGAGGGTTCCAAGGTCAGAATCAAAGAGGGAGTAAGCACCGTTACAGGGAGAGGAGGTTCTTGAAAGATGATGAGGAGAGGAGTGGTAGTTTGATGTTGTCTGCTTGTTGTAAGCATTATACAGCTTATGATTTGGAGAAGTGGGGTGGGCATACCCGATATGACTTCGATGCTAAGGTGAACTTTGAAAACTTTTTATTGTTTCCTTTCTTGAATAGAATGATAATTTTGTGCTCTGAAATATAATCTTGTATGTGTGTGCGTTTTTCCTTTTTTTCATTTCTTAGGGAACTCGTAGCTGTACCAAATAAAGGACTCATAATTGAAAAGGACAAAGCATTATGTATTTCGTTAATTTTAGCTGTTCATGGATAAATGATTTTACCACTAGAAATCAAGTTCATGAAAAAAGTTTAAATCTTGATCCAGGAAAATAAGTAATTCTTGGTTCTGGTTTAGTGACCATCCTGGGAGCAATGTTTAACTTCAAGTTTCTTTTATTGATATGCCATTAACTGTATATTTGGCAGTTGCATTGAACATATTCATTGACATCATTTTAGTCATTGAATTGGTTAGCAAAAAGACAGGAATTTGTCTTCGATGATGCAATTCTGGTGCAAGTTTAAGCCTTTAAGGTCTGTGTAGAGAAAAACATGATATGCCATTGGTGTAGGTACATTTCAGCAGGGATCTGATGCTTTGAAAATTATTGAGATGATGATGACTTGAGCTAATTGTGTTTCTACTTGAGCATTTTACTGATTTTCTATCATCATTTTCAGGTTACAAAGCAGGACATGGAGGATACATATCAACCACCATTTAAAAGTTGTATTGTGCAGGGCAGAGCTAGCTGCTTGATGTGTTCATACAATAGAGTAAATGGAATACCTGCATGTGCTGACCGGGATTTGTTGCACAAAGCCAGAAAAGACTGGGGATTCAAAGGGTGATGATTCTCCTTCTTTTATGATAGACATATTTTCTTCGGACTGACATGGATGCAAAAGGACTCATGTTCTGATCCCCTCAATGGCTAACAACAGATACATCACCTCTGACTGTGACGCTGTGGCTACGATATTTGAGAATAACAATTTCACTAAAACTAAGGAGGAAGCAGTTGCTGTTGCTCTAAAAGCAGGTTTGAAATATTTCTCATCTTAACTAAACCTGCTAATGTCTACCAGATTTATCAACCTTTGTTTTCATTAGGTACGGATATCAACTGTGGAACCTATATGCTGCGACACATGAAATCTGCAATTGATCAGGGGAAGGTGTTAGAAGAAGACATAGACCGAGCTCTCTTCAATCTATTTTCGGTTTTACTGCAGCTTGGACTCTTTGATGGAAACCCTGCAAGACGTCAATTTGGAAATTTGGGATCTCAAAATGTATGTTCATCTGAGCACAAAACATTGGCACTTGAAGCAGCAATGCAGGGTATTGTACTTCTCAAAAATAACCAGAAGTTCCTGCCTTGGAACAAGAATGACGTATCTTCAGTAGCTATAATCGGTCCAATAGCAAACACTACCAACATTGGCGGCGACTATACAGGTTTGATTATCCATGTACAAGAGATGTTACCATATTGATCAGTTTTCTTGTAGTTTTTGCATAGAATTTTTCTGTTTGTAAACATGGTAAACGATTTGATTTGAGCTGATATTGAAAAAGAGAAATGACTGGCATAGAAGAGTTGTGGAAGAATTATTTCAAGAATTCGTGCTCCCAGGATTATGATGATAACAGTGTTATGAACCTCTTCTAAAAGAAATTTTTGCCAACCCTGATGATCCATATTACAGTCTGCAATTACAGATGTTAAAATTTTCACTTAATCTGGTTTAGAAGAGTTCATAACAATCCCTATTCAACCAAAAATATTAGAAACATTTAACTCCTCTTGCCCAGAAAATGATTTTAAAAAGTTTAATTTCTTGCTACACCTTATTACTGTTTTCAGGATTTTCATGCAACCCCGAAAGCATTCTTCAAGGACTTAAAAACTATGTGAAAGACACATTTTATGCAGCAGGCTGCCAGGATGTTCCTTGCAATTCAACTGCTGGCATTCCAGAAGCTCTTTCTATTGCTAAAGAAGCTGAATATGTAATAGTAGTGGCTGGGCTGGACTTATCTCAAGAAACTGAGGACCTTGATCGATATAGTCTATTATTACCTGGTCATCAAATGGCTCTAATAAGGGCTGTGGCATCTGTATCCAAGAAACCAGTGGTGCTAGTTCTTACTGGTGGTGGCCCTGTTGATGTATCATTTGCTGAAGGAGACCAACAAATAGCCAGCATTATTTGGATTGGGTACCCTGGAGAGACAGGTGGCAAAGCACTTTCGCAAATTCTTTTTGGAGAGTACAATCCTGGTGAGTATGATTCAGAAAGTACTTTTAGAGCATGCATAATTGTGGACGATGTTCTTGTGCATCAATATGCTGCAAATTACATGTCATTTCTTGGAATGAACAAGGATGTTACTGCCAGAAATTTGATGAAATAGAAAACTGATTAGTCAGAAACATTACATGAATGATTACACTGACCACCTAAAGAAAGGGGAAAGGGAACAGAGTTACTTTATGTAAAGCAGCTTTCACGTATAAAGAAAAGATTAGAACAATAATCTAAGGCATGAATTATTGTTGTCTCTGAATAAAAAACAGGAGGTAGACTACCAATGACTTGGTATCCCGAATCATTTACCAGCATACCAATGACTGACATGAGCATGAGAGCTGATCCTTCTCGTGGGTACCCTGGAAGAACGTATAGGTTTTACACTGGAGAGAGGGTATATGGGTTTGGACATGGACTAAGCTATACAAATTTCAATTACAAGATCTTATCAGCACCAGAAAGGCTGAGTCTATCTGGACAAGTTAAAGGGAAATCACGAAGATATATCCTTCAAGGGGGAGGCAATGGGCTTGACTACGTTCATGTTGATGATGTGGCATATTGTGATTCATTGAGATTCTACGTGCAGATTTCCATCATTAATAATGGGGACATAGACGGAAGCCAGGTTGTGTTGCTATTTTCTCAAGTGCCAAAATCTTTTACTGGTGCTCCGGAGAAACAAATTGTCGGATTTGATAGGGTCCATGCTTTAGCTTATAGATCTGTTGAAACGAGCATCTTGGTGGATCCTTGTGAACATCTTAGCATCGTCAATGAGCAAGGGAGAAAAATACTGCCTCTTGGTGATCATACTCTAATGGTGGAAGATTTAAAGCATGCTTTGTCAATTGAGGCGTGATGGAACGGGAGGGTAACAGAAGTTGCTGGCACTGCGGTGGAGTACATTTTCACTGCTAATTCGCCTCTGTTTTCGAGAACACAGAGGCTGCATGCTGATGGACAGCTTCTGAGGACGTCAATAACTTGTGCCATCCTTGAGAATTCAAAGGTCCATTTGGTCTATTTTGGTGTTGGGGGAAAAAAATCCTCTGTTTGTCTTGTTAATTTTTTATGTGTGAGAACTGAGAAGGCACTACACCAAATAATCTTGATGTGGAAACTTCTCTGTAATCTGCTTTAAACCAAGTAAAATGCTTGCAATTACGTTCCTATACCTTCCTTTAATGAAGCGTTTCGTTCCAGGTATCCTGAAACGAGTCTGCCACCATGCATCAGTGCAGAAAATTAGAAATCAAAGCAGCGCCACGGTTGGTGTAAATAATGTCCAGTAGTTACATTCTTGTTGATCGAAAATGAGAGAGTTTTGAGTGAAAGCAGATAAGAAAATAACTCCACCAGCAAAAACCTCATCAGCCCATGCTGTCGTGCCTCGCGAGAAGCATCAAGCAAAACAATATTACCCTTTTTGATAGGGGCACGCCCTATAAAAGCAGCTGGTCCAATTAAATTTCGTTATAAAAGAGGAACAGGTTAAAGGCTTCCTTCTGCAGTTGCAATCACATTAATGCTAAACAGTTTGAGCAACCAAATTTTGCATGGTGGATGTATGTCACACGTTCATTCCATCCATCGCGTGCACAATTACAATATGATACACAAGGTTCAAAACCATACGATTATGAAGTTTAGATGGAGGGGGAAACAAATAAATAAATCAAACTTAAGTCATAAGTATCAAATAAAATACTTTATAAGTTTCAACGTGGATGTCTATGTCCTATCTTTCTTTCTTTTTTTCTTTTTTTTGGAAGATTTTGAGCAAATGACAAAAAAGTAATTAGAAAAGGGTAAAAGGGAATTTACACATTTCGGTGAGGGTGTGAGTGTGAGTGGCAAAGAGGCGCGAAAGGAGCCCCTCCGCCTCATGGGAACGGAGGGGGAGGATGAAAAGAAGTCGGAGCGGGAAGTGATGGGTGGCACGGCATCCGCATCAAGACGAGATTCAGAAGGAATTTATTTGGGCTTTTTTGGGCTGGGTTTTCTTGGAGCCCAATAAGGATCAATGGCCATCAGTATCAGGCATTTCTTTGGGCCGGGTACAGCATCGGTAGACCAACTTGATTTGACACTTTTCCTAACTGTATCATCCATGGTTCAATGATCAGCTTTAGCGCTGCAATAGACTGGTTGATGGCTTCCGTTGAATGAGGATGTTTTTTTCTCCAACTTCATTAAGTTTGAGGATTTTTTTTTCTTTTTGAAATACTATTAATACAAAAAAGACAAATACGTTCATGGACACCAAAAAAAAAAGAAGAAGAAAGGTTTGAGGACGCAAGCACACACTTGGAAGTTGGAACACTATTCCTTGGTTCCACCACACCACACCGTTTGACATTTTGACTCATTTATTTGGTGTTAGAGATAATTTTTCTTTATTTAGTTCAATCAATCACCAGATGAGATGAGATCAGATGAGGAGAGGACAAAAAGTGGGTCCGATTTCTTCTGTTAGAGAAGCTGGAGATGATGAAATAAATCAGTACGTACTACAGAATTCACAGCCAAACAGAACAGATCAACTTCACTTGTGATGGCAAAATTTCTACCTACAAGGCCATCATAAATGGAAATATGCCGAAGGGGTTAGTTTTGAAGTTGTCTCTCGTCGCTTGTAAATATGCTAAAATGCTCTACAAGACCATGATAGATAGTTGCCTACGCCAATTTGGTCATTTTGATTTTGTAAGCAATGCGGATATTTGATCATTGGGAAAGCGAAGAAGGTGGAATGAATATTCCCAAGTCAACCCAACATTCAATCCTAACTAACTCTTCACCAGTCACTGACTATCCCTCAAACAAACTCTCTCATGAACACTACTACTGCCTTCTTATATAATTCCTACCGGTCTCATGAACACTTCCCCTGAGTCCAGCACAATCCTAACTAATTCTGGGGACCCCACTCAACCGACACGGAAGAGCTCCCCGTGTGGGACCTCCACTTTATCCTTAAAACTTTGGACGCTCCTGATTAAATCCTTACTCCTCAATACTTCTTCATCCGAGTTCCCAAACACTTCCACCTATACCATCAAATCAAAATCTATTCGTAATTGGATCCCACGCCGCCAATAATAAATGCAATCTCCAGGGGGAAGAAAACACCCTCCTAACCCAACACCTGCGCTACAACTGCCACCATCCTCCTCCTCCTCTTCCTTTCCATCATCACGACGGCCATGGAAACAAGAACCAAAGCTGATGGCGGAAACAAGGTGAAGTTAATGTGCAGTTACGGCGGGAAAATTCTGCCGAGGCCTCGGACTTGCAAACTTACGTATGTTGGCGGCGACACAAAGCTCCTGACCGTTGATCGAAACGCTAAATTCTCCGACATTGTCAAGAAGCTCAATTCTCTGTTCAATTTCAAAACCGACGATATCCTGATAAAGTATCAGTTGCCTGGAGAAGACCTCGACGTCTTGATATCTTTGACCGGCCATGATGATCTCGAGAACATGATGGTTGAATACGACCGTTTCCGTTTGCACAGGATTCCTTCTCCGCATAACAAACCAGTAAGGATACGCCTCTTTGTTTTCTCCTCCGCGAGGAACCCCGCGAATCCGACAGGTTCTAAGTCCGGGTCGGGTGCCCCTTTGAATCCGGATTATCTCTTCGGGTTCGATAAGGACTGCGACTTCAACAGTACTAGTACTGACATGCAAGCCAGTAACAGTGCCACAAAATCCACACACGACTCGGAGCCTTGGAAGATTCCCTGCACGGTTCATCCCAGGAACATACCATCAAACAGCAGTCCGAACCCTAATTGTCAAAATGCGAATGAGGTGCAGAAGGTAACAGCGCGTGATGGGCACGTGGCTGTTAGGGTAGCAAACCAGCAGCGATTACCAGCATACGGTTTTCCGGTGATAAGCGTTGGGTTGGAACAAGCACGGCAGCCAAGCAGAATATTAATGCCAGGAATGATGAAAGTGGGGATGATGAATGGTGATCGCCTGCAACAGCCTATATACAATTTTGTTCCGACGATGCCGTCGGTGCCGGAATAGATGGACATAGTGGTGACTGCAGTAGATATGTCGTGTCACGATCCAAAGGTTACTACAAGACCCCGTTAACTTTTTTTTTTCAATAATTTTTTGTTTAGTAGTTTTTTTGGACATGGAATGAGTAGATATATGTAGTGATGAATGCGTGCATGTTGAACAGTTTATTGGTAGCTTTAATTTTTCCCATTTGACAAAGTTTCGTACTACAAACTTTGTAATTGATTGATTCATGAACTGCTTTTATTAATGTGTATACCAGCTGCATTAACAGGTTAGCAAATTGCAGTTTTACTATACCAAAGGATTTTGTAGTTAAGTAGCTCTCTGGTATAGCAGATGATCAAATTGTAGTATTACTTTCCAGTTTCACCTTCTGAAGAACCCATTAGAAACTCCCGCGGACAAGTATGATTTTGGTTTTCCATAAATTTGACCAACTTATAATTTGGTCTTCACATGAATAATTGCAAATTAAATGGATGATCACCTGCTGCTGCTCTATCATTGTAGTACTAGCTTTGTATCTTTGGCCCCTTTTTTTTAAAAAAAAAAAAAATTCAGTTTGTTTGAACGGCAACCTTGTCGTATTCCTTGTTACTCGTTGTAAACAGTGTAACGTCTTCTTAGTCAAGAAAATCGTCCTTGTGAGAAACTTTGAGTATGAACCTAGAAAGTGTTGGTCCATCCAGTATATATTTCAAGAACATAATCCTTTTGCGGTCGGTCGGTTGCTTGACTTCTTCAGTTTTTGTTTTTACTTTAATTGTTTCTAGCAAAGGAGGGGAAGGACTTAAGATCGGATGAGATCAGGAGATTTGAATCCAAAATCTCTAATTTTTAAAGTCTCAGACTTGACAAAAAACTTGGATTTCAAACAAGGCCTTAGATTTGACTTCTTCAGTTTGTTTAGAGGTATAATTTTTCTTTTATGCATGTCAGTTTAGGCAGGTTCATGGTTGATTGATTTATTATGATATGACAGTATACCTCTTTCGAGATTTTGTACCCATAAGGATCGAGCAAGTTTGTAGGCTGTGTTTACGGCCGAAGATTCTAAATAGAACCTTCTCTAAATGATTATCAGTTGTTCATTGGATTTGGCCATATCAATAGATAAACTTGTTTTTCGTTTGCAGATCGAGTCCAATTTTACACTCACGAGGCATTTCAAAAGCCGATAAATCAAAAAATGTTCACAGTACCAAGTAAATATCATGCCTCTTAGTCTCTCTGCCTCTCTCTGTGGTTTGCCAGGAAAGTTTTTCTGATATCTTTATTTTCCTTTTTTTTATTCAATGGGAAACATCTAATGTTTCTTTATCTTGACAACAGAATTCGAATACACAGTCTTAGTCATTAATCCTTGTGTGAAGCCTCTGGATCCTATGCAAGGATAGGCAAATGGAGCTTCCACAATTGAGGGAGGCTATAATTAATTGGTTAATTGTCTGGTGAGAATGACCGGAAGGGATTTAGAAAAAGAGTTGTTTCATTGGTCAAATTCTTCCCTGTAAAAAATACATTCAAAAATTCAGTAGTAGGGTGAATTTGTGTATTCAAAAAATGGCATGTAAGATGATTACTCTCTTGTCTATTTTCTCTTGAGCTCCTGTTTTCCAAATTAAAGAGCACAGAATGGAATCTCCTCGGCCAACTAAATATGCATAGGTATTTCCTAATATGCTCTACCCTCCCCACCATAATAACTTCACCAGTATGTTATTGCTAGCTAGTTTTCTAGTATACCATTTGGCACCGAAGGTCTTATAAGAAAAAAACGTCACTGGCTAAATAATCAAAGTCCTAATCTACAAGATGCAAAAGAACGTACCATAATCTTTTACGTCTATCAACGAGAATCGCGTCCAACTCTTGCTCCGCGTATACCATTCAACCATGCTCAAAATTTTGACCACCTTTCCAACTAATCCAAATCCAATCCATAGTCTGCAAAATTTGTCATGTTAAAAAAGTTATCGTGAACGTACTATTATGGATAAAATCCTTCTAGGCAGGAAACAGAAAATAAAAAGGGAAAAAGAGGTCTAATAATAACTGTGAATGTACCATCACAACGCCTACACGCAATTGCTTGCTTGTTATGGCGTTTCTACATTACTAATGGAAAATTTCACAATACAAACAGCTCATTAGTTTCTTTTACCATTTGCTTTGCTGGGTCTTGAATATAATACGAAAGCAAACTGTACTCTAAACAGCATATAACGTAGTGATATGGGTTATGTTTGTCAACAACTCCACTATAGCAATCTAGCTAGCTACATGACGCAAGTAAAACAATAATGTAGTACATGAAAGGGCAGTCTTTTCAAGTGAAGTCTATACCTGCCGCATTCTCAAAGAAGAGCCTTCCACAATTTTGCAGTTCTTAATTCATAAACAGAATAAGTTTGAGGAAGCTTTTCAAATTTTGATTGACGATTCATTTGGTCCACTGGATAGAATAGAAAGACTTTTCTCCATACATTATTAGAATAACTGCACAAATGCTAGCCTGCTAGGCTGGCACCCACCCTTGTTAGTGATTTCCATTCAATACGTAGAAGCACAAGTTAGGCAAACGAGGTAAAAATATTAATCATTTCAAGTATCTACGTTCTTACGTAGTTGACATATAAAGGGACCAAAATTTTAAAAAATAAACTTAAAAACCAACATCTACAATTTGCAACAATATAAACTTCCAGGACGAAAATTGTCTCTCTCAAAACTGAAAGGACTAAAATTGCAATTATCCCATCCGTTAGTGTAGCAACGGGAGCCCACGCTGTTAAGAAGCGTGCATGCACCATACGGGATCTGGGGCTTGGCAAGGCTGTCATCGAACTTTAGTGGAAATTTTCTTTGCTTTCCTTCTTTTTGTTTGGGAGCTCGAAAATTTGATTTTATTCCTTTCCCTTTTTGAACAGAGCAGGCCCATCTTACCCCTGTTACGAGGATCCGGGCGGCCCAGAAAGAAAGATTCAAAGGAAAAGAAATTATTTGAAGATAGACGTGGTATATTCTATTACTAGAATTTAATTTAGATTTGAATGAGAGAGTTAGTTGTCAGTACTATTCTTAAGCAAGTCTGGTTCATGTACATCATCATAATTCCCTGCTTTATATGCATCATTATCTGGGGCAAATTTTGCATTAAATTCCCTGCATCGTTATCATGCAGAATTTGCGACAAATGTATTAAGTAGAGATTACTACTATTACAGTAACTAAATGCACGTATTTATCTGGAAAGATTTCGAATGGCCATAGCGGCTTCCAAACTCCAGAGTGCAGAGGCGAAAAGAAAAAAATGTTACTAGTAAGATGGAATAAAATGATTGAAAAGATACGCAGGATGACAGGAAAAGTAAAAAGGAAATGAGAAAGAAAGAAAGAAAGAGCGGAGTTGGAGAAATCATTATGCGGTGACGGCTCAAATTGGCGGACGTATTTCTTCTATTGGTCATTGGTCCCACTCCCACCTTATTATTTTCCGTAATTACTTCTCTTTTTTTTTTTACGTAATTACTTCTGCGCTACTACCCAATAATATCCTATAATTAAATACAAAAAGGGGTTCACTGCCCGTCTCTTGGCCGAAGTTTTCAGTAGTAGTTTCTTGAATCTTATACTCCGTATTATTCTTGGGAAATTGTCTTCATCATTGAAGCCTTAACTCAGAGATGAATGAACCACCAAAATATGCTTATCCTTATCCCTCTCAAGGTACTCCCAATCTTTCTCTCTTTGATCTCATCATCTTCTTTCACCTTGGAGAAAATCAAACCCTGTTTCATTTTTATGATGAACTTCCTGATTTCTTTTTCTTATACGTTTTTTAAGTATTTATTTGTCATTTTATGGGTTTCCCTAAGACCACCAAGGTTTTTGTTTCATCATTAACGCTTGCTTATCTATGATTTGATGCATAGGATATTACCAAGGGCCTCCGGTGATGGCACCCCCACAATATCAATATGCAGCAGCTCCACCGCCCAGAAGGGCACCTGGTTTTCTCGAGGGATGGTATGCTATATGAATTTTTCCCTTCTTTCTCTTTTTCGTGTTCCCTTTCCCCCCCTCCGTGGGATATGTAAAGATTTAATTGTATAATCTTTGGGGGTTTGGCAGTCTTGCGGCGTTGTGTTGCTGTTGTCTCATTGATGAGTGCTGCTGCGATCCCTCCATCATCTTCGTCAGCTGAGCTGATCCAATTTCTAGTGATGTCAATAATTTCGTGTCATCCTTTTCATGATAACTAGGTAAAAACCAAAACAGGCAGGATGATGATTTTAAGTTTTTTTTTTTTTGGTTAGCTATGTATTACTAAAGTGATGTTTGGTTGGAATCCTCGTGTAGTCTTGGACCCTTTGAAGCCAGCTTTCAGTCCATCATCGTGGTTGATGGATGGACGGATGTGTGGCTGCTGGTGCTTCCATTTTAATTTAATTTCAGCGGATTTGACTGCTTATAAATCATCTCTCATTTCCTTCACTCTCATTTCTTCTTTTTATCTTTTGAGAGTTCAAAGTTAGGATCCTTTTTTCCCTTCTAATTTTCCGGGAGCTACTGTTGGAACATGCGCTGCTGATTAACGCCGTCATAATCCGACCACAATCCCAGATGAGTCGTAATTTGAGTGATTGGCAGCAATACACTTACCAACAATACACTATTGAAATTTGTACCCCGATATGGATTATGGCTTTGCCTCAAATCTTTTCTAACTTTAATTTTCGTTTAAATATTAATCTATGTGAACTATCTTTAACGTATATCAAACATCTCCTGTTGTCCAAAAACAATTCAATAAACGTTTCTTGGCTTGGGCACATTTGCTCGGTCTCATCTCTAGTTTGTTCAATAAAGAAGAAGACAAATCAAATTTCTCTCTTCAGCTGCAGTTTTTCTTCAAATGCCTCTTTCTTCTAGCACAGCGGGCCTGTGATGTCTGGGCACCGCTGGTCCCTGCTGCCGTTGAATTGCGAATAACATGACAAGAATTATAACGTCTAGATCAGGCTAATTGATAACTCATTCTATATACTCCATATTGAAAACAGTAAGCAAAGAAATTATCCAGTAAATGAAACCCTCGTAATTTTGTGCGTGCGTATTCATGATTTGTGAGGGAAAACACTACAAGTATACTATGCCCCGAGCATTATGGAAACAATTAACGGCTCTATCTATGTGTAAAGATGTGCTTGCTTTACAGGTCATTCTTCCACTGAATCTTGATCTCGGAGCTTCCTTCCTAAATCAAGTACATTGCTAGAAAGTTTTAGGCCTTGTTTTGTTTTCTATGTTAAGGGTCACATCCCACCCTACTTAGACAGTGTAAAAGGTGAATGTATAGTAGCAACGCCACTCGAAGTTGGTAATTAATTGCCACTGGTACTATCAAAAAGACTTGGACAATTCTTGAAGTAAGCCTTGAGCATTATGTCTTTGGTCGAGAGAAATCCACGAAGTGCCAATTTTAAATTGATAATTGTGTCTGTGGTCTGTATTGTTATTACCTGGGGCATCTTATCTTGTAGGTTGACTTGGTTAACAAATGTGATAGGAGAATGTAACTTCAGTCAATCAAAGCACTTGACAAATCAAAATGTGATAGGCGTTTGAACTTAAGATCAACCTGATAATGTTCTCTACACTTGATTTTGCTAATTTTATGGACTCCTCAAATTGACCTGACAAAAAGAAGAGCAATTCTCACGGACAGAGTAAAGAAGGTTTAACTATGTAATATATCATGGGCACAAAAACTAAATATAGAGACCAAAAATTGGAAAAATCCAGGAATGTATGTTTTGACAGGAAATTTCTTTTTGTTACCCAATCAGTTTTTTAAAATATATTTTAACTATATATATATATATATATATTTTTTATTTCACGTACATAAGTCGTGTTATAAATAATAATACAGTATTTATTCTGAAAAAAAAATCAAATAATCTTCAATCAAACAAATAATATGAGTTTGTGGTACTTCACCTATTATGTGATCTGAAATCCTCCTCTCTAACTCTTATCACAACTAGCCCATGGTCACTTTGAACTTGATGGGGCTGAATCCGAACCCATTACAACCAGCCCGTGTTGAATGTCAAAAGATGGATCAACACGTGCATGCATATTTGATTACGGCCGGCCCATGTAACCAGCCCGTGTTGTTGTTGTTCTTGTTTTTTTTTTTTTTATGGGAAGTGCAGTCTGCAGCCCTTGTTGATTTTACACTTACGGCTCAGTGGGTGTTGAACTAGAATTACTACTTTGTCCTTCAAAAAAGAATTACTACTTTGTAGTATCTGGATTTGGTGCGGAAAAAGCACAAGGAAAATAAAAAATAAAAAAAAAACAATTTTAGCGATTTAGCATTGTAACTGTCAAATTTACACCACTTCTAAATTTAATTGGCAAAATAAAATTATGCAAAATTATTCTCTTCTCTTTCTTACAAAAAAGCACTTTTCTAATGTTAATATACTCCTATTGCTTAATCTGACCTATAAATCACGCTACATGATAATACTCCCAAATTCTCAAAGATTGTTCACCATAGGTTTGGTTATGCCGATCGATCGAGTAGTACTTTGGTAGTCATCCACAAGGGAGTGGGTGAGCCAACCTCTTATCAGTAGTTTGCGAGTAACTTGGTCAAAACTTGACTTGAAATTAATTTGATTGAATTCGAATTCGAACTATTTATTCCGTGTAACAAGTTGAGTTCGAGTATCAATAGTAATATTTGAGTGTTCGATGAGTTTGATTAGAGTATTTATGTTATTTATATATTCTATATTTTAATTATGTAGTGAATATTATGGGTTCGTATTTAATAATTTTACATGAAGTATGTTTAATAAAAAAAGTGATAAATGGCAAAATAATAATATGACAAATCTAAAATATAAAAAATTAAAAACAAGAAAAGAAAAACTCGAGTTCGACTTTGACAGGGTCAACAGTTTACTCAATCTCAAACAAATTGACTTCAAATTAAAATTTCATTATATTGAATTGAATTTGAACTCAAGTTAATATACTAATTTGAGTTTAAAATCGACAAAGGAGTGTGTTTGGATTTGTAAATTATTTGAGATAATTTTGTGAAAAGTACTGTAGTACTTTTTTGATATGATGTATGTGAGTATAAAAAAGTGATTAAAAAATATATTAATAATACAAGTAAATCAGTGTATATAAATAAGGTGTAAATAATGTAAAATAATTGACAATCCAAACACACTCAGTACTGATAGCAATCGAGTTCAAGCATAGTATTACTTGAATTCTACTAGACTTAACAGCACTCTAGTCATCTAAGATTACTGAAATACAATCAGATAGATATTGCCGGACTGGTACAGTTGTACATCACCAGGCGTCAGCAGAACCAATCAGAGTTGGCCCCTCCACGTCACCAAACGGCCCCACATGGCGTCAATGCAGCAGGATCTTGTATCTTTCCATCCCCAGCCCCCAGGAAATTTTGTTCCGCTTCAAACTCAAATACTGTAGGTACTAGAGTATTTATTTCGAAATTTTAAGTTCCCACCCAAACACATCATCCACGCATCTCATGACGCCACGCACTCCCCCAGGTTCAATCGCAGCCATTGGCACCACCTGGAACGGTCGGGCAATGCGGGCAAACATAAAAAACATGCAGGCCTTGAGATCAAACTTCAACGGCTGAGATTCTGCCCGATCTGCAGACCTGCAAGATCTGGCTGCCTTTAAGAAGCGGTGATCCTCCTCCTGCTTTCTTCGTTCAAGCAAGGAGGGTCATAGAAACCCTCGCCTTTTAATAATTTTTTGCCTTTTTTTTAATTGGTTTAAATACACTTTCCATTTTGATTTTCTCAACACATTTCCCTCCAGCAAATTACTAGCTTTCGACTTTCCGGCCAGCGGCGGTTAAAATTTCCGGCTTTCTAGCCATGTGTTCCCGCCATTTTTTTGTCGGAGATTGACCGCCGGGGCGAAATTTCTTGAGCGACCCGTTTGATTTGAAATTCAATCCGCTTATTTTTTTTTTGGCTCGCGCCTCATATGGCTTCCGCCGTCTTGCCCAGCCGAAATGAGTCCTATTGGGCTGAAACGCGAGGTTTGTATGAGGCAATTTCCAAACAACCGCACGAATCATCCCCATTTCTACCCGCGGTTGAATCCTAAACCTCATCCTAACCCTAGCAGGTTTTCCAAACCCCATTTTTCAACTCAAATTTCAACGTTAGCCGGCAAATCAGTGATCTTACAGCTAAAACTGGTCTCCGCAGCGCAATGAACCATCACCCAGGCCTCCTTTCCTGCCACCTTCGGCGTCGATCAATGATCCGCACTCCTTTAACCGGAGTGCAGATGGGCCTCTTCTATCCAAGGATCCGTTTCACCGGGAGTACGTGACATTCAAAGTGTCGTCGTTCTCGAAAAGAGAGCTGAAAGAGCTGAAAAATCGACTAATCTCCGACCTCGAACGGGTCCGGACCCTCTTGACCCGAATACAGACCCGGGAGCTTGAGTTTAGACCCGGTTTTTGTAGGGCCCTATCCAGGCCGCCTGCTGTTGAAACAAATCACATACCAGTGAACCTTACATCAGATGAGAAGCAGAACCAAAAGAACCGGGCATCCGGGTCAGTGACCCGAAAGGGTAAGGGCAAAAAGAACCAAAAACTTTCGGGGCAAAAAAAGGGCTCTTGCTTTAGCTGATGCTCGAGAAACAAAGCGGCCGTTTGTGATTCCAACTTCATCAGAGGCCGAGAAGGCGTCGGAGACGGTGATGAAGAAATGTAAGCAGATTTTGATGACACTTATGAAGCAAAAGCACAGTTGGGTTTTTAATAAGCCTGTTGATGTTGTTCGTCTAAGGCTTCATGATTACGTCAAAGTTATAAAGCCATCCAATGGATCTTGGGACTATTAAGTCTAATTTCAACAAAAGGGTGTACAAATCACCCTTGAATTTGCTTCGGATGTAAGGCTGACTTTTAACAATGCCATGAGATATAACCCCAAAGGGCAAGATGTCCATGCAATGGCGGAGTCTATGCTTTCGAGCTTTGAAGAAATGTTTGAGCCCGTGTATCAGGAGTATGAAACCGGACATCGAAAACTGGTTGCTGAGAAGATGAACGAAATTACCGACTGGGTTCAGCTGGAACCGGTGATTACGATGGCACAACCGATATTGTTGAGTTCGCCTTCATGTCAGAATGAGCAGGTTCTGTTGTCTCCTGGATTGCAGAGTAAAAGCGGGAAATTGCCAAACCCAAAAGCTAAGGAGTCGAACAAGAGGCAAATGAGCAATGAGGAGAAGTCTAACTTGGGGTTGAATTTGCAGAATATGCCGCAGGAGAAGATGGAAACGCGTGGGTGCAGATTGTCAGGAAGAGGAATCCTCATTTGGTGCCGGAGGGAGATGAGATTGAACTTGATTTTGAGGTTCTTGACGATGACACTCTTTGGGACTTGGATAGGTTCGTGAGTAATCACAAGAAAGCTCTGAGCAAGATGAAAAGGCAAGAACTCGTTGACGGTGCCAATTTGATCATCGAAGAAGCAGCACCCAAGGTAACGAATAAATGCGCCTTAAGTTCGATATGATAAAGATTTGACTTGTTTTAATTGGCTGATAATTGTTTACTTATGGTAACAGTCTCCAGTTAGTGAGGCTTGTGAGGTGGATGTCGAACAGAACAACAAAGAAGATGCAGGGGAAGAGGATGTTGACATTGGAGAGGACATTCCAGCATTTGACTTTCCCCCTGTGGAGATTGAGAAGGATGTGGAGGTTGAGAAGGGTAATGCTGCTGCCTCCGTTCTGGAGGTTGAGATTGAGGACTGTGCTGGAGCTAATGGTGGATCCCGCAGCTCTAGTGGCGCAAGTTCTAGTAGTGATGATTCTTCTTCTGATGGTATTCAATTCTGCATTTATGTTTTTCTTTTGGCATATATAGTCCACAGAGACTGATGTTGGTGTTTGATACAATGTGCAGATTCAGATTCAGATTCTGGTAGTTCTTCAGGGAGTGATGATTCTGACGAGGATAGTGTACAGTCGCCTTATGTTGAAGCAAAAGGAGTCCCTGCAGCTTAATTCTGTTAAAGGGTATGTGAAGATTTCAAGTAACAATTAATGGAAAAGTGGATGGAATTGAGAGGGTTTGAAGTATTGGCGTTCTATCTCTGTTGGATCCTTTTTTTTTTTTTTCCTTCATTTCTGGGTTTGTGCATTTTGGTAATGGAGGAGAATTAAGGTAACTGTGGTTCTGGCTTTGGCATCGCTTGGCTCAAGCTGTAGCATTTTGTAAAAAGGATGACCAGAATGTTACTTTAGGTTAGGATAACCGAGACATTAGTTAGATACTTAGATGTGACTGAATTAGGGTGTTACAGCGGAGGGGTATAGTCAGAGAAGTTGGGAAGAACTGAACGGTAGAAAGATAGCAGTAGCATTAGTGAGTTTGGTTAAACTCTTTTTGATTTCTATACTGAATCACCACACGATTTTTAGTGGTGGAGCAGCAAAAGCAGTAAACATGTACAGGGAGTAGTGTACTCTGACTGGAAATATGCAAATGTAGTTCTCTCTTCAAAGATCTTACAGAAGAACCCTTTTGGCTTCCTTGAATTCTAATTAGCTGTTTTTAATAGCGTTCCAAACTCGTACTTGCATGAAATGAATGCCTTAAACGAGTATTGGTTTTCTTAAATTGGCACTGTTTGCAATCTCATGATTCAGAATCCAGAAATTATCAAGTCTAGTCTGCTTTTGTGCAAATATTGTTCAGGGTACTGTGTTACACATATGCTTGAATCTTTATCTTGATTAATTATGGTTTCCCCGAGTCAAATTAGGAAGTCATAAAAGCAAAATGATACAAGCATGTTGAGTATCCATATATTTCAAATATGATGCATGGTGTATGTTGGTGACTTTTCAAGTTGAGATACCTCAATAAGAACGCCCAGCTTTGCTCTAATTGTGATCCTCGGCTTCACAAGCAATTGAAGCTTAACCCAACAGTATTCCCTGTCAAGAATTTGTTATTACGTGTTAAAAGTACACGCAAGTGAGAGTAAAACATGCTGTATTATTGTATTACAGAAGGAGGACAGAAGGCAGAAAAAAAAAAGTATGGGGGGGGGGATTAAGGAAATCCGAAACTGCAGATCAGAATTCAACCGGCAACTTTGCACAACTCCGATAGCCACCAACAAAAAGGAACTGCCAAGAAGCACGATGGCCAGCAAGCATGGGCAAGACGTTAAGAGTTTCAAGTTGCCGTTGATCTACCTTAAATTTTTCATTCAATGGAGAAAAAAGTAAAGCATTGGGCTGGCTCAAAAGTACTACTGTCTTGCCACCAAGTTCTCTTCAGCTAAAGACAGGCAGTTGGATGGGCCATTTAGCCAATTGACGTCCGTCCTTGGGCGAGTTTCTTCAAAGAGAAGACACTAATGACAACAATCTCAATTTACGTCTATTCCAAATTCATTCGTTTACAGGCATAATCCAATCAATAAAAGCCAACGCGAGTACCCATTCTTTTCAGACAATTCTGATCACCGCATCAATGAACAGAAACGCAGCAACTTCCACTCCTCCAGTTATCTTATTTCGAGGGGTCCAGTATGTGGTAAGAAACATCTAATGCGTAAAATATGATATGACTGAGAAATAAGAGCACCGCACCGCAAACCTGAACTAAACAAAACTCATTTAATAACCAAGACAAGCAACGCTAACTTCAGTTGGGGCTTAACCTACACAATAAAGAGATTGCAAAAACTGCTGTACTTCCTTTAATGGATCTAAAGCACAATACAGATAGCTAGCTACTTAAGATCAATTAGGGAGGTACATGATGAACTAGCTAGCTGATCACTGTTAAGATAGAAGGAATGAATTGCGAGAGCATGAGAAAAGCGAGCGATGCCATAAATTTTCACAAGTCTAACTTCCAATGCCAATATGAAAAAGCTCCTAAAAAAGTAGGTCATAAATGTTCATATTTCACGATGATCCCCTCCACCTTCTGAAAATACATGTTGAACGTCCAGGGCATCAGGAACTTATTTCTCCAGTACGAAGTCGAAGTACTCTGGAAACCAAACAATACTACCATGTTTGTACTCTTTCCTGCACTATGTCACTCTGATGTTGAAATTCTGCAATCGACTCTGACATTATACTGCAACACTTCATCCCCTGCAAAGCTCATCCAGTAGCCAGTATATAGACTTCCCAGTTTCAAAGTTCCATTACATCAAATTCTTCATCCCCTGCGTGGTTGCCTATATCGCATTGGGACCCACAACTTAATTTGGTCCCACGGAGTCAAAGAAAACTTGGTGAAAGAAATAAAAGGCAACAAGCGAGTCTTGCACACTGGTACAGGACAGAAGAGTGGAGCAAAAGGATTTTCTTAGAGAGAGCCAGAAGTGCTAGAGAGAGAGAGCTAATGGTGCAGCTAAGAACCCGTCATTAAATGGTGGTGATCTGCAAACCGGTCTTGATAAAACTTTTGCCATGTCTTCCTTTAATAAACTCCTCATACCAAGATACGGAGGAAACTTTTTGTTCCAAGATAATCCATTCTCTGTTATTGTTAATTGCCCTCTTTAGTAATTTCAAACTCAAAACAGGATTTTAGGGCAGTCAGCTCTCCAGAAGTGTTGCCACTCGATTTATGCTTTATTTTGGTCTTACCAAAATAAATTTAAATAAGAATAATGCTTCTTTAACGTCTGTTAACGTCTTTTCAAACCTTTCTTTATCAACTATGGAGTTGCAGAAAGGAATTATCTCGGATGCTGTTATGACCATCTGTGTATTCCACGTAAGAAACAATCAGAAGCTAGTCGGGTCGAATGATTTCAATTGTGAAAACATAAGTGTTCAATCTCAAGAGCCAAATGGTCACATCAATATCATTTAATGCAGAAGTGATTAAAGGAACGTTCCCAACACCTGGCAGACTGAAAATAGAGACTGGTGAATGGGAAGCGCTCGTTAACATTACATCAAGATCAGGTTCAAAACCCCATCTGATTATGATAACCAAAAGTTTTCACCTTTTACTTTCACTGTAACCCTCCTACTCTCTCTCTCTCTCTGTAATTTAGAGCTCGCTTTGCGATCACAATTTCTCAAAGTCAGCAAGACTCACTTTTTACCCAATTCTTTCACCAGACTCTGAAATGAAGCTTTCATTGACCCTATTTCAATCAAATTAAGTTTTTAAGTTCGTCAAGTGGTGGGGTGTCCATAGGTGGTGAAACACTTCTAGCGCTGCATCACCTGATCCAGTTTCTTCACAGGAACTAAAGTACGGGACCCTGTGAAGACCATAACAGAGGCTTCTATTATGACCAAGTATAATTGTACATTTCCACACACAACTATAAATCTTTATCCAGAGAAGGTATCCGAGGTAAGATTCCCACAATTTCTTAAGAAGTGTGCATACAATTAACATTGATCATCCATCTTCAAGTTGAATTCATTGGGATTGTAAATTGCAGTTTGCAGTCACATCTGCTGTTGTAGAGGGCCCTGAAAACCAGGCATACAACTCTTTGTGCGTAAGAATTATTGACACCCAAGGTCTAATGCTGAACCATCCAGAGCATTTTCTCGAAACCCTCTAGAAGGAAATTTCTTCAATTCATTGAGATGAAGTAGGATCACTTGTACAATCACAATAAGTCTGGAAGGACAAAAACTGCCTCTAAATCAGTTGGCTAAGTGTACATATTAACCAAGGTACTCGTCCTTTCAAGTATTTTGTTGCTTCCATTAGCCAAAAGAGTAGTACAAGAACTCATTTATGTTCTCAGAAAACCTTTGATAGTTTGGTTCTGCATTCAGGAAACACTTTATTTGTCTTCATAAACAAAGGCGTTTGCCACTATTGGCACTTAATAGCTGCATAAGAGGGCCAAATGCCTCTAATGAAAACTGACTAGCAAAAAGTAAGTAGGCAAACAGCATTCACTAGCGCATTCAGAGAGTGGCTAGTTGAACTATCTGAAGAGTGGATGGTCAAGGGATTCTTAGCTTTGAGAGAATGATCTCCACTCCTTAGGTGGTACTTGACCAGCTATTTTCCTGACTGACTGTTATCTTTGACTCATTACTCATTATTTTGCACAATATGTGCTAAATTGAGCATTATGCTCCCTTCAGACTATCTCTAGTCCAAAGAGCATTCGAAGACCTGTTAACATGGAATACTAACAAGTGATAGATAGTAACTCTAACCGGGGATGTTTTACTTTGCTAAATATGCTAGTGTGCCAATCCATGACCAAATCTAGCCACAAAGCTAAGCAAACAGCATTTGGAACTGGCTCGATATTGTAAAGATACTAAACTTAGCAGCCAGGGAAAAACTGTTTAATCTCCAGTTTTTCAGGCCGGTCCCTTAAATTGTGCATCAAATGCTAAACTTAAAAAACTTCAAGTTGCAAGCCATTTACAAATCTATGCTATTCCAAATTCGGCCTGTTCTTAGTCTATGCATATCCTAATTTACACTGCAATTTTCTACTTCTATTCTGAAATACCCAGTAAATCAAAGATGTCATTTTTGTCTAAGTTTTTTCAATGATTCCATTCATGTCGAAAGTGGCTTTATAGGTTGCAGAAAAGAGGATGAAATTAAAACAGCAAAGTTAGCACCAACTAACACGAGGAAATTCCTAGCACTCCATGAATTTGCCTTTGAGACATATTCAAGCACAGTCCATTAGATTCCAGTTAAAATCACAGGCTAGAGGTGCAGTAGAAAATGCTATGACTTCAGCTGGTTCATAGTTGTGCATGGCAATTTTCTAATAGGTATTTGTTCAGATGAGCAAACTAGAAAATCAAGCTTTGTGAGCAGAAAATCTCACATGAATCATTAAATGCATGTGCTGATAGATAAAAGCCGAATAGCAAATTTTAATTGCTACAAGAAAAAAGAAGAGAAAAATCCTACCATTTTTGTTGGATTGTACTCTTCAAGGACAAAGAGGACACCGGTAACGCAACACTTGAAGACTACCTGAACCAAAATTACCCATCATTTTCTTGCTCAGAAACAGAAGAAAAACTGAGCGAGGAATCAAGGATTGAACCTGCAAGCACGAGAGTTCTTTTCATCACATCTGAACATAATCAACAAGTTCAGATAGAGATGCGCTGGGAAAAAGGAAGTGATAGAAGCCAATCAGTGACGAATCCCATATCTACCATAAGTTAGATAGAGCTGAAAAGAGAATCCAAGATTACAGTTTGACTGCTTTAACAAGTTAACTACATCTCTTTCAACACTAACAGTATAGTCTTGGAACATGTTTCACACTGTTTAAGATAAACCCCCTCTGTTTCAAGGACAGAATTTAAAGGTTGGTATTAATGAGAAAGCTTAATGACAGCTGTTTTCTTCTATGACATCCAAATCACAGAAAAAGACTGGAACTGGGGAAAAGCAAAAGAAACATATTAATAATAAAGCTTAAAGATTTCCGATAAAATCATGTGCTGCACCGGTTTTATACTAGTGGATAATAAAGACAGTCTTGGCATAGAAAATTCAATTAACAGCCCTTTATGAATAGTGAAAAAAGAGATTGGATGGCACAAGTGATAGCTCATTTTTGCGGAGGTGCACATCCACAAGAATGGTCACTTTCTGGAAGCAAATATACGTATACAGGTGGGAAAGTGGATTCTCATGGATGGCTCACACTTTCACCAAACAAAACAAAAAGAGAAGATGCAGTGGTCCATGGCTTTGAAATCTCATCTATTCTTTAGTTTAAATCACAGAGAAGCTTATTTTTGCACTGAGGCAATGTATAATATGCTATTGGAGCATGCTTATTCCTTCAAGGCATTGATTAGATTCTGGTGTGAGCAAATGTAGGATTGAGTTGGGATCAAAAGCTACACCCGGGAAATTCAAGATAAAAGTAGAGAAGCTCAAAAATTTCATAATGATTCATAATATATTTCTAAAAAGCGAATGGAAGTCTTTTTTTTTTTTTTGTCAGCAACGATACATTTGTAACTAGATCAAGGTAGTGCTATAATACAACCCTTAGATTTTTTTCGCTGCAGGTGAGGTTCGAACCTCACCTACAGCCCAAGGAGGGGACTTAAGTCCCTCCCTGGTGGCCAGGGAGCCATTGGCCTAGTGGTTGTATAACCTACTCTATCCTAAAAAGCGAATGGAAGTCAATCATAACATAAATTGCAAAAATGGGTTGGATGCAATCACAAATCAAGCTGGATTCACCAGTCACATTCTTTTTTTCCTTTTGTTTTTATTTAAGGATATCGAACTTGATCATGTAGCTAATTCTTGGAACATAAGTTGTTATTAATTTTTTATTTATGGTTCCAAAAAAAGAAAAGAAAAGACAGAAGGCAAGAGAGTTTGTTTTAAACTCTATCGTCTTTTGCTAACACATTTAGCCCACAGACGACAACTGTTTGTTTGACCATCGGCTTTAGGCCCTTCTCATTGAAGCCTGAAGGTGAGTTTGTGATCCAGATAGTCGACAAATGCCGTCATCATATCGATTTACATTTGACTAATGGACTTGAAAATTTCAGCACCGTGACCCAGAATAGACCACCATCAAAATGATATAATCGCCCGAATTTGTTGACAAGTTCATGATATGGACGGACACTCGTGGTCATCGATAAGAAAACAACGAAAAGAGAAATCACCATATTAATCAATCATCTCACAGGAGTATTACATACACAATACATGCATACACAAAAGGAAGACGGTACTTCTTATCGGTATCGGATAGCTGGTTCGTTCTCACAGTTGATTGCATTCGTACAAATCCAGTCCTTCATTAGACTTCACATGCACGATCACAGAAATAACTCAGCCTTTTAGTAGAGCACTGTTCTCGAGAACAAGCAGTCCTCAAGATATCCAGTAAATTATTTGAGCTAGACTAGAATTTCACAAGCACAACCTGCCAATCATCTTGCTGGTGTTGATGATGCCCAAATTTCAAGCAACTAGGACCTCTTCATGATTGACAATGCAGTCATTACCAGCCTTATATGTGTGTATCTACTAACTCGTTGCCCGAACGACTACCGCAACCACCACAAGCACCAGCCTGGACACCGGGTGCACCTGCAGTCTTATTCCCACAATTACCACCACAGCCTCCTCCACAACCACTAGCATTCACGTAGGGTGCACCACTGATCTTATTGCCACAACCGCCGCCGCACGCCCCACCACAGCCTCCGCTCTTGATCATATTACCACAACCACCCCCACAACCTCCACCACATCCCCACCACAACCTCCACCACATCCTCCACCACAACCGCCACTCTTTAGCACATTCCCACAATTTAGCACCACATCCTCCACCACATCCCCACAACCGCCACTCTTTAGCACATTCCCACAATTAGCACCACAACCACCACAAGCCCCACTCCTCACTTCACTGCCACGCCCTCCACTACAGCCACCACCACATGTTCCTCCTTTCGCCATTGTAATTGCATTTCCTTGCGAGACCTCAACATCTAACTTCCCATCTTCTTGTACTGTAGTTGGAATAGTTTTGCTGACATCCATCGGACAACTGCTAACTTCTTTATCTAAAAATTTGTTTTCCTCCAAATTCTTGCCGCTGGAATTAATGCTGCTATAGCCCTCTTTTCTCAGTGTCTCACCAAGTATGAAAGCCAGTACCAGACCAGGAAACAGCAACCACTCTTCATTAATCTATTTTTTCAACAGAAGATGCCGAGCATGGTAAGGCAAGGCAAGGCAAGGCAAGGCAAGTTGAAAAGTCTTCACCTCAAATCTGTATAAACATTCATAAAGAATATAGTTTACCTTGACAGTTCCAGATTTGAAATCAAACAATGCCAATGCCTTGCCATAGGGGTCTTCCACAGAAAATTCAACTGCTGTCAGAAAGTCACGATCATTCCTTTGCTTCTCACAGTGCTTTGGCTCATATTCCAGCTTTCTACCAGGAAATAGTTTTACCTGTACCAAGCATGGAAAAGGTACGATGGATGCATGGTAAAAACTATAAAAACATGTTTCTGCCACAGCTTGAATTACAAAAGGATGTACCCTAGGTCTTATCTCTTGCTTACCCTCCAACTGTCACGTTTTTCCAAGCGATTCTTAAGGAGATCATATTTCTTAACTCATATGAATCCCTAAGAACATTCCAAAAGGCTAAAACATAGAGACATATGGTATTTTATTTTTCATTTTGGCACAGAGAAGATGCTTGTTTTTCATGGGATTTAGCTTAGCTAAATTGGTAATGGATTCTCTGTTCTTTGTTAATATCTTTGGTGTAGGAAAGAGCAAAAGAAAAAGCAGAGTGAAAAAAAAAAAAGAAACTGGAAAATCTGAGGCTGCAATTTCCCTCAGGTATCATCGAAAAGAGTTAAACATACGAGAAGTTTTAATTTCTAGAAACTTGTATATAATCAAATATGAAGAGAGGCAAATATTGTGGTAAAGCAAAGGAAATCACATGATTGTGCAATTCCAATGTATCTGCACTGAAACACCTGGAAAAAGGATAAATGCTTACTCTACGATCACCAATCAGCTCCAGAAGATATCCATCTTCATTGACAGTCCCTGGAAGCTTGACAGACCAGCTGGAATCTATCAGCAACCACTCTGTCCCAGTAAACTCTGCAACCCTGTTTGTGCCACCAGATTTTATGATGCCAATCACCTCTTTTCTCAACATGGAATCATTCTTTTCCTTTGACTTCTTGAAATCCCTAGAATAAAATAATGACTTATTTCAGATTATCTGCAGCACAGTTGAAATTCAATAAATGGAGAAACAAATAGTGCTCATACTATCAGGACACCGTAGTTTTGCATCTTTAGTGAAGTTGCAGAATATAATACTAGTAAGAAGAATGAAGATACGCTTATGATAAATCTCACAGCAAAATCTTCAGGATCTGCCAAGCATAGTATCTGGAAGAATCAGCATTGACAAGCTTAAAAAGTTCCATCAGACACGTTTAATCAGTCAGTTCCTGGGCCAAAGTTCATGTAAACACATGTTGCAGCACAGTGTATGTCTTTGAATTTATTCTCAGTTAAATGCCAATATGAAGAAGACAATCCATGGGATGAACACAAAATTGGAGGTTAAATGCCAACATGAAAAATACAATTGTATGAGATGAAGTACAAAGCCAAAGAACTTGAATACTTGCAATATGTAATGGCAAATGATTTAAGGAATTTCTAATATTATGTACAAAGTGGAATTCCTTTTTTTAGTGGAGAACCTAGGCCCTTGTGCAGAAAGAAATTGTAGATGCTCCATAAACAGAAGAACTGTCACCAAAACAGCAAATGTTTTAAAACTCATACCTCATTTGAAGGCTGATGACTTCTTTGCCATTGTCATCAATGATGCGAGTCCAGCTCTTAGCTAGATGTACCCTTCCTGGCAATGGGAAGAAGCAAGAATTTTTCGAGAATGGTAGTGAACGAATCAAGTGAAAAATGTGAGGTGCATTGGTTGGTACAGTAGTTGAAAGGGCAACTCGTAAGTAGATAGGCTTCGAGCTCAAATAATTAGAACTAGGTAACAACTTCAACCATTTTTCCATGGTAAGATTAGATAATGGGGACAACGAATCTTCCAGAGATATGGAACAGGAACCCAGAGTCTTGGCTGGCTTCGATATCGGTAAGTTGGAAGCTGAGTGGCACATAAGTTCAAAGAACAGATGCCCAGTAGGTTGACATTGAAAACAAGCAACCTGTTTCTCCCCCAGACTCTGACAAAATAGTGAGACATCTCTTGGCGTTGAAGATTGTGTCAGGCTGAGTCTTACTAAATGAGACAAAAAGGCCTCCCTTATGTCCCTCGCTAAGGTTTTTCACATCCACAAACTCCAGCATTACCTGAAACAATTTAGAGATTTATTTTTCTAGGTCAAAGATTAAGTAAAGAAAAACCCAAGGCACCATGTGAACTTACAATGACAAATAACCTGGTTAAATGACCGCAAAAGGCCAATCCACCCCCAAGTTGGGAGCCCGAAGTCAAACTCTAAGGTAAATAACATCCCAAATATGCAAAAGGTGGATAAGATAGTTACACAAACTCAACAAGCTCAAACAGCATACACCACATGCCATTAGAACTATTAGACCACGTGATTAAATCCATACAAGTTAAGCTATCTGCAAGTTGGAGTGCAGGACTACAAGTTGCTCTCTTTCTTTCTCACATCGGTCTGCGTGAGAATGTGTTTTTGTGAGACTGTTTTGGGTGGGTGGTTGGCTTCCAATGTTGACACCATTTGAATCACAGAATTTTGGGTAACTCCAATTACTGGTTCCTAGCAAGGTGATTCACTTCTACCAAATTCCATATGTTCCTTAAACACCAGACTCCTCACATCCTGCCAGTGCCATCATAGAAATATATCCAATACATACTACACAGATATGATGGCAGGTTGCAGTATGTGTTGTGTATATGCATATGAGTTGATGTATAAACTGTCAAATTAGCATAATCAGGAAGAGAAAAGGTTCATTCAAATTACCTCAACAGCTTTCAATTCAGAGAGATGCATTATTTTCTGATTCTCTTTTGATGGATAGTCCTTCTTCTTCAAATCAAGAGATGGATATGGAGTAGTCCTTAGAGGTAAAGGGGCATTGCCTTTGTGCATTGCCCCTGCTCTCCAATATCTTACACCATAACATCTCTTCCCACTGCTCGGTAGTTCCAGAAAATCCAACATCCAACTTCTTCCCTTTTGTTCTGTCTGAATCTGTGTCATCATGCTCTAATACCTTCCCCATTATTTCCACAAGGTCTTTGCAATAAGAAGCTGGATGCAATTGGTGGGTGTGCCACATAAGGTCAATGTCATAAGTAGGAACTGAGAAGCTCTTTATTGATCTCTCCCTGTTTTCTCCTGATTAGATGCAAAAACCCTTTGTATCTAGCCACTGCTCCTTCTAGGTAGAACTCATTGCTCATATGCGGCCTTGCCACCTGGAATTTATACACATAGTAAGGCTGAGACAGACTGACCAATATCTAACTCAATGATGGCAAGATATTCTCCTCAAAATCATATAGTCCAGTAGTACGTCTCAGCCAAACTGATCTAGTGCAAAGAGGAATAGGACTTGACCTTTCAATCCAAATATCTTTCATACAATAGAATGTACATAACATTCAACAGATTGCAGATGTCTCGTTGTCATAGTGGGTAAAACAATAAACCTCATGGTTTAGCAAAGTGGCATGTATTTAGTTACTCCATTCAACCCCTGAGTGAAAAGAAAAACCATTTTTGCATGAAACTCCTGTACTAATACCCAAAACTAAGCAATATCACTTCAAAGTGCCGGTATACATTGGGAAGAATTTCCAATTGAGGCAACGTTATAGCATTATAGGATGTATTTCTGGAACCAAGAACCATGCAATGACTTAGTAAGGGTACAAAGATTCTGAAAAGAAAAGAGTTATCAAAGTTTTGTGCAATATAGAGGAAAGAGTGGCTACACAGAAATCTCCAGTTGCAAGTTACAGTTTATATATTATAGTCTCACCCAAACCAAAACTTGTAACAAGGTTTTCCTCAGATTTACCTGGTAAAAAAATGGGCTTTGCCTCTTAACAGCAGCTAGCAGATCATATTTGGGTGCAGTTTTCCAATCCAGATATTTCTTCAGAAAAAGTGTCTGAAAGAGCTTTGGCTGAATTGAGTTTCAAAGGGCACATTTAGGTACAGATTCTTCCATATCTCTTCAGTTTTAGTTTTTGATGCCCCTCCAACAGTGGATACAACATTATGGTTGTCAAGAACACTTCCATAGAGTTCCTCGCAGTCAGATTTGTATCTAACCTGGAAGTAGGATTGTCAAAAATTCCAACACGTTAAATTGGACAAGTAGCTCGGATGAGATAGAGAGTAAATTAAACTATACTCTGACCAAGAAGACATACTGGATTCAGCCTGTAGCAATGCCAAATCCATTCACAATCAAGAGGGACAACCAAAGGTCCTTCAAAGAATGGGGGACACCGAATGCTTGGCCAGCAATGGAAGCCAATACGCATTATACCTGTCAAATTAAGTTCTCAAAACTGTCAAGGTTGACACTCTTGAGTGGCTAATATTTATTCTCTAATAGATGTACAAATCCATAAGACTGCAAATATAGCTTAAAAATGTATGACCCAGAAAAAGAAAAGGTAGAAAAACTTCTTCTCGCAACTCTCTTAGGCAATTATGGAATAATTTTAAGAACAATATTTTCTATTTGGAACACTTTTAGGACAAATTGTTCCCACGAGTAAAAGGTTATGCACATAACAGCGCGGAAAGTTAGCACTTATCCTTACTGCAAAGATTTCCTGAACAATCTAGGAAACTTAGTGATTGTTTGGAAAAACTAAATTAATCAAGAACATGGTCTCAAGCATGAAAAATGACACATTAAAACAATTCATTGTGGTAGCCTTTGAGCTCGAATGCGATATTATACCTATGGATGGCCATATCCAGAGCAGGACCTTCATAAAGCCAACGATTCCTATCAACAACCGCGAGAAACTCCAGCTGTCTTTTCGCCGCGGCAACAAGGTCTACATTATCACAATATTCTGCGCTTTCTTCCACTCCATTTCCTGCTCCATCTCCATAGCTCTTCTCCCTGATTATCAAACTGTCCAAATCAAATCACAAGCTCATCATCCTCCGCAGAAAATACTATCATAGCTATAAAGACATCATCCATTTCGCGAAGATGATAGTTAAAAAGCATCAACACATCGCCCAAAGTTAAAAAAAAAAAAACGACGCCGGTTGAAATTTTTAGAATATGCCCGGAATACAGTTTGTCCTACCTGGAAAAGTTGAATTGTTGAATTGAATTGAGCGGAAAAAAGGTATCGGCGGAAAGTCTCTCTCCTCCGGCAATCGTGAGTTAGAATCAATGGCTCACAAGCGTGATCGTGGCAATAACGTTGACGGTTCTTCCTCAGTGAAGAAAGATGTTTAGGATTTCGGGGTAATTCCGGGGACGGTGCGACTTGTGAAAGTTCGGTATTTATAGTTATCCTAGCGTGTACGAACTCTCACACTTGACAAGTACAGGTTTTTATTTCCCGGACGAAATTGTCCTTCAGATTCAGAAACCGCGCCAATCAGAATTTCCAACAGTTCTCTTTTAGTAGTATTTATAATTTTTCAGAGTCAAAATAGTTCTTCTTTTCACTGAAATTTCCTTTACGATGTTCTGACAGTTTCTTGGCCAGATTTTACTGGTAAGACCTGCAGAACAAGTTTCTTAAAAAATAAATAAATAAAAAGAGAAAGAAATTTCATTTGTTATCTCCATTTAAATTAGTTGTTTTGGATATATTTTTAAAAAATTTTACTGTAGTAATAGTGTATATGAAAAACTTTTTTTTTTTGAGGTTTTTTGAGTTGTTTTTGTTTATGTATTATTAGAGCATTATATTTGAAAAACAGGAAAATCCCAACGAAATTGAAGCGTGAAAAATTAAATGAGCTTTATGATTGATGTTGACCTGCTCGCTCGGACCATATAATTATTGATTAAATCAGATATATTATATTGAAATTCTTGTGCTTCAATAGAGAATGGATAAGCTTTGAGGGGATTTCATTGAGCTCAACTACTTATTCTTGCATTTTTAAAAAAATTTTTTTTTTTTGATAGTTCCCTTATTCTCAAAGAGAGAGTGAATTAGATCCCAAAACTATCCTCTTGATCTTGTGAAAAGAAAAGGTAAGCCGCAAGACAATATGAGGGGCAAGACAACGCATCGCATTTTTCAAATCAAAAAGAAAATTTTCAATGTAGTTAATTTTACTTCATAACCAAGTGAATAAACATAGATCATGATTCAGATATCATGATCCATTACAAGATTTCCCGTCTTAGATACAAAAAACAGAGGTAATAATTTGTTCATTTGCTCCAAAAAAAAAAAGAGGAAAGAATATAATAATCGAAACAACACAAGGAAGTTTGGTGGACGTTGATAGTAATCACCGAATTCATTTTCGGCATCTACCATTGTACTGTTGAAGCAAGGAGTTGTAAAAGGACAATCATGGTATGTTGTACTGGTGGGTGGTACTACTGCTGAACAAGCAAATGCAGTAGTACAATTGCGCAAGCAAACCACCAACAAAACAAACCCCAACAACCCACGATGAAAAAACCAAAAAACCCCCGCGGGGTCCAAAGACTAGCACCAGCATCAGCAAAACAGACTACGCTTGACGTGATGCATCAATCACGATAATCATCGAGGGGGAAGACAGACAAGACTGTTTTCTTCTTTAACCGTCTTCTTTTCTCAAGAAGCTCTCAACTTTTCTGGCGATCATCCGTTTCAGCTTCGCCACTTTTCTCCCTAAATTAAGCAAAGTGCAAAACAAACATGAACTAAGCCTAAACAAGTTTGTTTCATCTCTATATCACATTCCTCGGACCTGAGGAATTAGTTAGCCAATGACGATTGCATGCCAGGAATGCAGCAGATTTGTTGCTTTTCTGCTTGTATCGGGTATCAACGAAAAAAACAATGCACAGAAAGTACCAATTAAATATTGTATTGAAGAAAGTACCAGCAGTGATGTACAAGCAGTCTTAAGACGAAAGAATTCTGCAAGTTGTTTAAACCAATAGGTCCAATGTCTTACATGCTTGCCGCAAAGACTACGACTCAACATAAATTGATTACCTTCAATTGGGTAAACTAACAAAAAATTCACCTTCTATAATCCTGCTACGTGCATGCCATTGCATGGTTATAACTTGATACCAACTCACTTCCTGACCTCCTGATATTCTGTTTCTTGGGCTTCATCACCACCCTGAGAGTCAGACCCTCCAGAGGTATTCCCACCGCTACCTCCAGCCATATGCTCTCCAATCTTTGAAACGGCTTTATTTGCAGCTTCCGTCTTTGCCTTTATTTCATCAACATTTTCTCCATCCATTGCTTTCCGTAGATCTGAGACTGCAGATTGTATTTGAGTCACCACCTCAGCTGGAACCTTATCCCTAAACTCTGTTAAGCTCTTCTCAATGCTATAAATGGTTGTCTCAGCAGAATTTCTCTGATCAATCAGTTCTTTTTTCTCCAGGTCCTTCTGTGAATGCAGCTCGGCTTCTTTGACCATCTTTTGAATCTCATCCTCAGAAAGCCCTCCGGACGAACGTATTGTTATCTGTTGTTCTTTCCCAGTAGTCTTGTCTTTAGCTGAAACTGTAACAATGCCGTTGGCATCAATGTCAAATGTTACTTCAATTTGTGGATTCCCCCTAGGGGCAGGTGGAATCCCTTCAAGATTAAACTCTCCTAGAAGTTTGTTATCTGCTGCAAATTCGCGCTCCCCTTGAAGCACTTTAATATCAACTTGAGTTTGGTTATCAGCGGCTGTGGAGAAGACCTGAGATCAAAATAAACATCAGCTGAATAATCTGATCAAACCATCAAATTATCCCTCCTGAAACATGTTTTATCTAAAGAGAAGTGCAATAAACCATTTTAATCATGGTACAACAACAGCTAAGCAACCCTAAGATATCTAAAGTTTTAACATTGGTAGGAATATTCTGCAATGGTTATTTCCTGCATAGCCAAGGGCCTAATTATGACCATTACATTGCCATACGCAAAACGTGAGTTGATGCATCTCCACAACCAAGACATAGGTGGGAGATGTTGAATGGAACAAGTTTTGGCAATACTAGTTCTAAAGATCTACCAATCAGTTAGGCTTTTCCTTGCAACAACTACAATTCAAACTTATGCAAGTAAACTCACCTGGGACTTCTTTGTTGGAATTGTTGTATTTCTGTTAATTAACCTGGTGAAAATGCCACCCATAGTTTCTAAACCAAGTGAGAGAGGAGTTACATCCAATAACAGCAGATCCTTCACATCACCACGTAGAATACCACCCTGAATGGCGGCTCCCATTGCCACAGCCTCGTCAGGATTGACACCCTTGCTTGGGCTCTTACCAAAAATTTCAGCAACTACTTGCTGTACCTTAGGGACACGGGTCATTCCTCCAACCAGAAGAATTTCATCTATATCTGTGGTGGAGACACCGGCATCCTTCAGACAGCTTATACAAGGGTCTTTAGTCCTTTCAATCAAGTGATTTACAAGAGTCTCAAACTTTGATCTGGTCAAAGTCACATTAAAATGCTTTGCTCCAGAGGCATCTGCAGTTATGAATGGCAAGTTGATTTCAGTCTGAGATGTTGAAGAGAGTTCTATCTTTGCCTTTTCAGAGCTTCTCGCAGCCTTTGCAGGGCAAGCTTGTCTTTTGATAGATCAATCCTCTCTGCCTTCTTGAATTCGCTCACCAAGAATTCCAGCATTGTGTTGTCAAAATCCTCTCCTCCCAAAAATGTGTCTCCATTAGTTGCTTTTACCTGTTTGCAGATGTTTAAACAACCAACATAAGACACATAAAGGAGATGCAGATCACATAAAACATGTAAAGATAGTTTTTCCCCCCCTTGGTAATAACATGTAAAGATCGATGATTACCTCAAAGACACCATTTGATATCTCTAGAATGGAAATGTCAAAAGTACCACCTCCTAGATCAAAAACTGCAATTGTCCCTTCCTTGTTGTTGACTCCATAAGAAAGTGCAGCAGCAGTGGGTTCATTAATTATTCTTTCCACAGTAAGACCTGCTATCCTCCCAGCATCCTTTGTAGCTTGTCTTTGAGCATCATTGAAGTAGGCTGGAACCGTAATTACAGCTCTGTTCACACTTTTGTTAAGGTAAGATTCGGCAGTCTCTTTCATCTTAGTAAGTATGAATGCTCCAACCTGGCTGGGAGAGTACGTTTGTCCATTAGCTTCAACCCAAGCATCTCCATTAGGTGCTCTGACTATCTTATAAGGCACCATTTTCATTTCCTTTTGTGTCTGAGGATCATCAAAACGCCTTCCTATGTAACGTTTAGTGGCGAAAAGTGTATTTTGTGGATTGGTCACAGCTTGACGTTTTGCCGTAGTTCCCACAAGCAAGTCTCCTTTCTGGCTAAAAGCAACTACAGATGGGGTGGTTCGGGTTCCTTCGGCATTCTCAATAACTTTGGCAGTCTACACCAATCATTAGTGAACAATGAGTGAAACTGCTCATGCAAGTTATTCTGCAAGGCTAAAGAAGTATCAAGTCCAATGAGAAAGAAGAACTAAACCTTTCCCTCCATAAGTGCAACACATGAATTTGTGGTACCCAGGTCAATTCCAATGACATCATCAGCTAGTGGCCTTGAACTTAAGATGGAAAAAAGGAAAACGCATTAGCAGACCAGAAAAGTTCAAAAGGCAGAAATCAAGCTGTTGCCAGGTTGTGGTTACCTGAAGTATCTGAGACTTGTCAGTGTCCTTGACAAAGGAGAGGTAGCAGGGGAAGCCCTAACATTTCCCACCAACTGCAATAGCAAAAGTATACATGATAATCTTCAGACAAATGCAAACATCAATTCTTGGAAACTCCTCATATCTGCTTATTATTACAATCTGTTATTTGAACGGGTTATCACGGGAACAATCCCAAGTACCATACTCAAAAACCAGCACTAGCTTAACAGTAGAAGGACAAAAGATTGAGGCCACCGAAGAGCATGCAAATAACAACTAATTCATGTAGACCGAACTAGCCTAAACCAATTAGATCTGCCAACCAGCTGATTATTGTTTCTCATAATGCCTAATTAAACAATCCACTGTTTAAGAATTACAAGTCCCAATAAGCTACATGAAACTTGTAGTTCCTACCACAAAAATTGCAGTCTTTCCCAATTCCGAAAGAGAAAAATCCAAACTTTAGCAAACTATGTTCCATACATTCATCTTTGATACTAACAACACAGTAGAATCAAAATATAGCCCAGTAACTGAGGGTATTTATTTCTCGTTTTGGATGCCTCAGAAGAGATAGCCTTTTTTCATACAGAAAACATTGTATTAAATATAAAACTTAATTAATTAAAACAAGATTTCAGCACTAAAAAAAAAAAGAACAAAGAGAAAAAAGGAACCAGAGCTGTCCGCAATACGTATTTATATCATCGTGTGTAAGAAAAAGAAGACAAATAGAAGGTATTGACAACGGAGGTAAAGCAGCTAAAGCAGATCAAGAAAGAGGGAAGAAACTCACGGATCTCGAAGCAGCTAAAGCAGAAGTATGCAATTCCGGGCGCCTAAGGGCCGACCGCAGGAGTATCGAAGTGGCCATGTTAGCGGAGATTCGGTGTATGTTGTTCCTTGGTAGAAGTAGAACTACGTTCTTTGTTCTGGAGGACGGAAGCTATGTAGGGTTTAAGCCTGAGTTTGGGTATAGGGTTTAAGGCTGCCCATGTCGTTTACGACGACACCTAAATGCTTGTATTTTGCTTGGGGGAGAGGCTACTGAAGGTGGGGAAAAAAAAAAAGAAGTCAAACCCATTACTGGTGGCAATGGGTTGGATTCAACCCGAACCACGAGGCTACCCGACCCGATTTCCTATAATGGTAAGGTTACCTGCAGCAGCTTTTTACGATTACTTAACATTATTATTTTTTGGCAGCGCTTTAAAGTTTAAAGTGATCGACACAACATTAATTACTTATCTCTTTATTAGTACCGTGCTTATTATAATTTACAAGGCAAAATTGTGCTTCGTCTTCCGTGAACCATCATGACGACCAAGTCTTGAATTTATTAACAGAAAGTGTTTATCCATAGCTTATATATATTTTCTCAAAATCAAAGAGAGTCCAGTAACCCATGACTATACAAACTGCTGCATGTGAATGTAAAACAATTTATTGAAGTACCTCAACCTGCAGGATGAGGTCATGGCAAACACTTGGGTAGACCCAATTTATGTAGACCATGTGATCTCAATATCGTTACACCAACTCACTAATTCAAGAATGGAAGATGTGATAAAATTTGAGTCACGTGACCTCCAAAAGACCAGGTCTATCTAAGTTTTTGCCAAAAGTTACTATGATGTGATACATAACACTATAACAGCATTTGGCGGCTACAACATTTAACCAGGTACACTGAGATACAAGAGATGCCTAACTCGTTGAAGATTTCAGAATTTTGCTTGACGACTCAACAACATGAGCAGATCTTCTGGCTTAATGTAGGTGTGATATCTACAGATGGGATGCTTTCTCACAACTCCTCTGATTTACCATCTCTCTCTCTTTTGCCTTCTTGACTTAAATATTCCTCTTCGATTGTTTCCTTTAGGATGAAAAGTCTCTGGATAACAACGGGCTGGTTCATCTGCTGCGCTTCTCTTATTTCAGTCTCTTCCTTGCTCAGATGGTAAGCATCAAGCATGATTTTAATCCACTTGTGTAGCTCCTTGGGAGTACTGCCCCGCCCCGTCCCAAAAAAAAGGAAGAAAAAGATAGAAATGCCAAATATTGTCAAACTTAGAAAGAAGCAAAAGATCACATAATATTATCACAACCTCAAAGAAAGAAATGTAGAGCTCTATTACGTGTATATAGCTTTTGGGTCCTTCATATCATGTTCGTCCCCAGGGGAGAAGGCTGTGGCCAGCGCCGAAAATCGCTCTTCAGGGTCGATGATGTTCAACAAATACTTAAGTAGCTTTATTTCTTTTGGAGCAATACTCCTCAGACTACTTTGAGTGGCCTTGTACAGGCGATACATTATATCTTTCACCTGTATTAGCCAAGACCACGGTCCAAGTCAAGGACGCTGAAATATTGAATAAACACTTAAACAAATAATAGCCAGGAAACACTTGACAAATATGGAGACAAGAAAAGATCTTGGATTACGAACGATTAGGACTGATATCTCCATATATTGCAGGCTTAAACTAGTGACACTTCAAATTAAGCAGGGTAAGACAATCCTAATCCTTTGGGTGTGGTGGGGGCAAAATTGGGTTGATAACATCAATCACTGCATGTAAAACTGCAACGAGTGTAAAAATTTACCTCTGGTCTTTTAAATTGCAGTATGTTTACCACATGTGTTAATTCAAGGGAGTTTGGACTTTCAAGTGACTCCTTTGGCAAGATTGGCACAAGGAAGTTTAATTGCCGTTATAAAATCTAAGTGGAAGTCACTTTAAAACCCAGGAATAAGCAGGAGGATGTGCAATTTAAATTTCAAATATCACTGAACTTCCTTTAAGCGACCTACTAATGCTCATACCTCATTTTTCATTGTAGGGGACTCCTTTGCCGATGCCCAAGCACTGTTTATCAATAGGATCAATGAAGGGCTAAGTTCTTTTGCCTTGGCAAGACTTTTGATCTTTTCACATGCCGCGTCCACTGACGCTGACCCCAAGATGTCATCAAATTTCGCTTGTGCAGAATCTAATGTCTCCACATTCTCCAGTGTGTTATCAAAAGCACTGACAGCTGACAAGCATCTAGCCCCAAGTCTAGCCAATGCTGTTTAACCAATGATATGACAACATCATAGGTTGACAGAAAATTGGCATTATTTTGCTTTCGTTTATACAAGAACAATCCCAATCCCCTCCCACCTCGGCCCAAACACAATGAAACGCATCATGTTAGTTTATGTCGTGATGAAGTATCATGCCACTAAGAATTAACTAATTTAATGATAGATGCTTGCAAGCTAGATGAAATCAATAGTGGGCATTGCACGATATATAAGAATGACTATAGCTGTTCAAACTTGATTGCACTTCTGTTTTGAACAATATACAAACAGAGGTGCCTGGAGACTAGACCAAGCTCAGAAATCTCAAGGGGTTGAAGCTTTTGCACTCTTTACATGGGAAAGTTCCAAGTCAAAAGAATACCAATAAGATGAGAACCAAGGACCTTGTTTTCCATTCAAACTTTACTGAACTTGACATTAATTTTGTATTAGTATATCCCATGGGATTCCTAAGTCAGCATAAATCAATATGAATCTGTTTGTCATCTAACAATAGACAAGTTTATCATGACCTAGTAACAGTATGCAACAAGTCCATCGTCCGTTTTTTGTCAAAATAAAGAACCTAATGACTAGAATTCAGCAATTGAGATGCAGCAACCCAAGCAGTCCTAAAATAACCATCAGGTAGCTAAAATGTCAGGAAGTTAGTTAAATAGGTCTAAATAAACATCTAGCTTATAAGATCATTACAAACCAAACCTTCTAATTTATCCTCTCAAGTCTTAATGATGAATGGAGCAACAAAAAAACATAACTCTTTGCAGTAGGACATGTTTCACAGCTCACTGTTTCATAATAACAATTAACAGGTTATTTGAATTGAAAACGACAAATAGATAAATGGCACTCCTAAATTTCTGTCAGTTGTTTAGATCATCAAATTATTTCATTCTAGCAACTTAGATGCACAAAATGCAAACTTTTTACCATCCCGGTCTTCCAAACTGTCACATGTCTCGGAGAGCAGAGTAAGATAGCGGAAAAACTCCCCAGTGAAATCCTTGCGCCTTTTAGAAACCATTGCATTCAAGTCCAAGGGGCTGTCTCGAATCTCTTCAAGAAGTTGAGTATGCCTTTCCATTTCATCATCAATCTGCAATACTCAATACCGATTAGTTCCAATACTCAAAACTGATTACAACATGCCTCAATCTCAGTTGAAAAGAAAAAAGAAAAGCATGATGAAATTCATCAAATACCTTCTTCACTTTTCTTGATAAAGTAATCAGCTTTTGCTTCATTTCAGAATCATTTTCAGCATCAGCTCGAGATAAGCACCGACTGTGAAACCTATCCCTGTATTTCTTCCACTCTTCCCTAAATACCAAATACTTCCTCCAATCTTTTGACTTGGGTTTTTCATTCAAGAACAGTTCGATAATCTTGTCACAAAATTGGGTCATTGTCAGGCCATCTGCAACTTCAACGTCAACTACTTCCTCTACGGATTCACGAGACACACTACTCACCAGCGTCCCTGAACCCAAAATGGAAAAAAGGGAAAAAGAGAAAGACCCATTAATACCGTGAACCCAGAATTTTAAAACCAATAAAAGAGACATCTTTAGTGGAAAGAATGACTTTTTATGTGTGTTTTTACTTACTGGTTATGGAAGTGTTTGTTGGTATGAATTTCTTGGGATTTGGGAATGTGGGAAAGCTCCCAGGGTAGGAGAAGAAGGGAAGAGGACGTGGTGGAAATTTTGGGGGGATTTAAGGGTAATTCTGGGGCAAATGAGAAGAAAGTGGTGGAGAGGGATGTTTGCAAGCCTAATAGATTGCTCATGCTTTGCTTGGCTTAGTTGCCGGGAATGGAAGATGAGGGAGAGATTTAGGAACAGTTGGGAAGAGTAGAAACTCGAAACTCGAACGTTTAAATGGCCCCTTTGTTACGTCGTCGTGCAGCTGATTTCTGCAAAACCCATCTAAACCCCTTACATTTCTGTAGATTCTTGGTTACTTTCTACGCAGCAGGTAGGGATATCATAGAAGGATGTCGATCCCTCAATCTAAGGTCCCATGGAGCGTGGGATTACCCACGCCTAAATGGATTTAACTTTCTTTTCATAGCCCTTAAACTTTTTTTTGACCTTTCCTTTAATAGCTGTATACATATTTTTACTTGTGTTGGTGAAACATTTGCAGTTTTTAATTAACATCGTTAACAGTAGAAGAAATAAGCACCACGGTATGGTAAAAGGCACTACAAAATCATTACTATTATCCAACACTTCTGATTTAAAAGATCGAATAGGGATAGAGGATCCCCTTTTGAGTACAGGACAAATTGAGTTAAAATATGTTAGTTGGATGCATTAGCTCAGGCCGAGCCAGTAGCCACCGAGTGAATCCTATTACATTATCAAAATGTTGGTGGCTTGTCACAACTCACAAACTTTAGTAATCAAAAGTTAACATCAGAATCAATTAGCACTATAAATCATTATAGTCAAAACTATCCGACGAAACAAGAGTTTTGGAAACAAGCTCGAAGGGAGGAACCAGGGAGACCTGAGTGTTCCTAGCTAATGGTAACCTGCTAGTGCAACAGAAATTTTGTAGCTCAGGGAACCATGGTAATTTTCACAGTTTAGTCATTGAACAGAGCTCAGTTAATTCAGCTCTATGCAACCACCTAGTGGGTCACGATTGATGCCAGTTCTTTGCTGTTTTACACCACCGCATATGCTCTAGAAGTGTTGCCATAACCGCATTCTGAGAATGACCTTTAGGCGTTGGCGTTTTGGACACAGACGTTAAAAGTACAGAGCATTAGCCATGAGCTGAATAACTTATAAAATCTAGCTGTCGATAGCTAATCAGCTAATGGACACTCTAATTCTCCGCACATTTTGCTTTAAACTGACAGGGCATAGAGATTGCCAGAATTTGCACCGGTAACCATGCCAAAATCACCAATTTTTGTTTCCTTCTGCGGCAGCAAGGGGAGTATAATTATGTTTGATTGAAAAGGATGTCTTATGCATGTGCATTTGAGGCCTCATCTTAACTACTTCTTATGATAAAATTAATTGAAATGTGCTAGAATCTCCCCAGATAAAAATCCTCAGCGTGGTAATTGGCCGTGTAGCCATTTTGGCAGTTCTATGTTACAAGTATTGCAGAATAGCTTGAATAGTAGTTTACATAAATCGACACAACAGCGTACATTTGTGTGCTAATCAGTGAGCATTTCAGTGATCCGTCCATACATCTGCCAACAGAGAAAATTTTACCAAAGAACATCATGAAGTAGAAAGATTTGTCAGGATTGGTAACATAAGATAGATACAAAAGGGATGGAGTAAACAAGATGCATTTTCTCCTTTTTTCGATCAAAACTATTAAAACCGGACTACTCAATGCTCAGTTGGAATGTGTAAACTTTGGAATAGCCTCCTCTATTAGGCCCCACCGGCTGTAGAAGTTCTTTTCTCCATCTCTGCCTCCTTTTAATTCCCCCCGTCAAAGCCATCCTGAATAGTTGGGAGGCCAAAAATAACATAAACAAAAAGGCTCAAAACTAAGCCTTGTCTCGACAATTCTCTCCACATTCATCCAATATATTTCTCGGAGTCAAACAAACTTGTTTGGCGCTAAGGTTTACCGATGATGGGAGCTGCAAATAATGGCCATCGTCCTGATATAAATATCGAAATAGGGAAACCGACCCACTTCACTGGAGGCCTAGAATTCTCAAGCCTTACATACACTATCATAAAGAAGAAGGAGGAGGATGGTAAATGGGTGAGCAAGGAAGTCGACTTATTGCATAAGATCACTGGCTATGCACCAAAAGGATGCATCACAGCAGTTATGGGTCCAAGTGGAGCTGGGAAATCAACACTCTTGGATGGATTGGCCGGAAGAATTGCCAGTGGAAGTCTGAGGGGAAGAGTTTCCTTGGATGGGATGGACACTAGTCCAAGTTTGATCAAAAGAACTTCAGCATATATAATGCAGGATGATAGGCTCTTCCCAATGCTGACAGTCTATGAGACACTAATGTTTGCTGCCGATTTCAGACTCGGACCAATCTCAAGGTCAGAGAAAAGACAGCGCGTTGAGCAGCTGATCGAGCAAACTTGTCTATCCGTAAGTTCACCAGCCTCTCTTCCTTGTCTTTTGCTGATTGATGTAGTAAAAGTCTGGACAGTTTTCTGCCTCACAGTACTAGAATAAAATCATAAGTACGCAATCTAATGCTTGCATTTTTTCCTTGTAGACCACTTGGAACACTTACATAGGGGATGAAGGAACTCGAGGAGTGTCAGGAGGTGAACGTCGTAGGGTCTCAATCGGGGTTGATATCATACATGGACCTACATTACTCTTCTTGGATGAGCCTACTTCAGGACTAGATTCCACCAGTGCTCACAGTGTTATTGAGAAAGTACACCATATCGCACGAACAGGGAGCACTGTAATACTGACAATTCACCAGCCTTCGTCCCGTATCCAGTTGCTTCTTGATCATCTCATAATCCTAGCTCGTGGACAGCTAATGTACCAAGGATCTCCCAAGGATGTGACTCTCCATCTGGGGCGGATGGGGCGCAAAGTCCCAAAAGGGGAAAACTCCATAGAGTACCTGATTGATGTGATCCAAGAGTATGATCAGTCTGAGCTAGGAGTTGAGGCTGTTGCAGCATTTGCCCTTACTGGGTTGAAACCTCCATCATTAGCTGAAGGTGGTTTCTCAACTTCTACTGTCCTTCCATCTCCATCTCCTGCTCCACGTTCTGGTCAGCGGGCAGATGAAATGAGAGACAAAAGTGGAAAAAACCATCGATTACAATCTGGAGCAGATGATGAATTTGATAATAGTGTGAGGAGTCCATGGAACACATCAAGGTCTTGGACCCAAAGTGGAATTATGCAAGCACTGAAGTTTACACCAACTAGGCAACACCCGGACCATAGACTTCCAATGAGGTAAACGCCATAGTCTTCAATTCTCATTTTCTTGTTTCCAATTCCAATTTTCAAGCTATCTAAGTCTAAACTAAATTCATCCCAGTAAGAGCTCCACCATTGCTCTTACTGATTATGCTTATCTGTACAGTTTCTGACAATATTTTAACGTCTAATTAGGGGTCTCAAATCATTTGGTTTTTATAGTTTTCCCTTAATCTCTCTCTCTGCAATTGTGCAGTTCATCACCAGGCTACTACACCTACTCCAGTGATATGCTTCAAGGCACTCCAACACCTCATAGCAGCGATTACACTGTGAATGAGAATGACTATCTGACCCCAGATGTTGCTCCAGACAAGAGGGCATACCTCCATCTAGGACCAAAATTTTCGAATTCCTTCTTCCTTGAGACTTGGATACTCATGCGCCGAAACTTCATAAACATCAGGCGGACCCCTGAACTTTTCCTTTCCAGACTAATGGTCCTAATAGTAATGGGCATCATGATGGCAACAATGTTCTGGCACCCTCCAAAAAACATGCAAGGAATTACAGACCGTATTAGTTTCTTCATCTTTACAGTCTGTCTCTTTTTCTTTTCTTCCAATGATGCTGTCCCTGCTTTCATCCAGGAACGTTTCATCTTTGTTCGCGAAACTTCTCATAATGCCTACAGAGCCTCATCATATACCATTGCTGGTCTAATCACTTACCTTCCCTTTCTTGCAATCCAGGCTGCAGCTTATGCTGTCATTGTTTGGTTCGCATTGAAGCTTCGCGGGCCATTCCTTTATTTCTTGCTCGTTCTCTACATGTCCCTTTTGTCCACCAACTCATTTGTGGTGTTCGTTAGCTCAATCGTGCCGAATTACATACTTGGCTATGCAGCAGTAATTGCATTCACTGCTCTGTTCTTCTTGTTCTGCGGGTACTTCTTGAACAGCCATGATATCCCCAAATATTGGAAATGGATGAACTACATTTCAACGATGACATATCATACGAAGGGCTTCTGATGAATCAATACCAGACTCCAATTAGTTTTGGAAAAAATCCAATAGGACAAGAAGTAACTGGATTTGGGATTTTGAATTCGCTACATATTCGTACAGAGGAATCAAAAAGTGGGAAAAGGTCTACTTCATGTTGGGATGGGCTGTCCTCTACAGAATTCTTTTTTACGTGGTTCTGCGCTTCTTTTCAAAGAACCAGAGGACATAAACAGTGACATCAATGGAATTTGAAGGATTGATCATCTTCGACATGTTCCAACACAGGATATTAGCTGTAAACAACCTCCACACGAGGATCTTTCCTAGTTAACTTCTTGTGTTTTGCCCTTGCTAGTTGCTATTGCATCCCTGAATTTCATGGTCAAGTCAAAATCAGCAATTGTAGACATGAAACACATTTTATCTGTAGCATTGGAGTGAGATCGTGCTCATGTGATTAGCTGAAATTGGTTTATTTTTGGTAGCCGTCATGGAAAATAAATATCTTTGATGTATACTTAATGTGGAGGTTTTCAGCTACTCGTTTTGTAGGATTCATTAACGATTTCACAAAATAACATGCTAAGATTCTTGATCACCTCCGGTGGCAAAAGTGAAGTAATCACCCCACAATCATCTAGCTAAAAAACACTAGGATAAATTACCTTTTATCCCCTCTTGTTTGGTGTTTTATCACATAATCCCCTATGATTTAAAAAACCTATATATAATTTTAATAGTTTGGGTTAAAGTGTCACCGTTAGTTTTTTTTTCGTTAAAACTAACGGTCAACAGTAAAAAAATTAAAATTAAACTAATAAATTAACAAATTCATCCTCTTCTCTTCTCTCTCTCTCTCTTGGGGAGGGGGGAGGAGAAGAGAAAAGGTAATTTTGAAAACCTATACTTTGGCCTACAAAACCTTAATTTTCTTTAAATACAAAAGAGATGGAAGGAAACTAAAAAAATAAAAAAGAAACAAAAAGGATGGAAGGGAAATACAAAAATACATAAATTAAAAACAAAAATACCAAATCTTTTTTTAACAACGAATATCATTATAGGTTTTTTAACCAAATCTTTAAGGTTTAATCTTTCCTATATTGACACTGTATACACAGTCAGTTTTTGATGAATAATAACTATATAAAATTTGAATTTGAAATTCAACTTTTGCACATACGTCGTGGATCTAACAGTGATAGTGTATATAAGATTTATTCAATCTTTAATGGTATTTTCTACTCAATATTTATCTATTTTTTATTTTAATTTCTTCTTTTTTACGTTTGGAGGGAAAAAATGAAGTAACGAAAGAGTAAAATTTGTCAATTTATTAGTTTGATTTTCAGTCTTTACTATTGAGAGCTAGTTTTAACGAAAAAGTTAGCAGTGACGTACTAATCCAAACTATGAGGAGTTATATATAGGTTTTTAAATATAAGGGGTTATGTGATAAAAAAACTAAATCACACCAGAATAAAAGATAATTTACCCAAAAAACGACTAATAACCGGTCTGTGTGTCGACATTTTATCCACTCCTGAATTCTGAAAAAGAGTTACAACAGATGTGCAATTGAAACGGGAAAATAGATAAAATGAACCGGAAAACTTCTTCTGAGATTGAATGTTACTTGTAAATCCAATATGGCACTGCAAATTACGATAGCAGATAGTTCCACACCCACCCATCATCGGACCACCCCACTTTTACGGACCCTTCACCATAGTCCACCAACTCTCTTCTCTCCTTCCCCACACACACACACACACAAAACAACCACAAAAACCCAACCCCAAACACAAACAAACACATTTTTGAGACCAAAGAAAAAAAAAAATTCTTAGTTACTCACGTAACAACTGAATAACGTTAAATTGCAAAAGGCTGATAAAAGAACAAGTATGGGAGTCCATGAATATGACATCATTCTGGAAGTTGCTTTTTACTCCCATTTCATTTTTGCATCAATTTAAACATATTGACGATGATATTTTCCATGACAAAGAAAGTGAGCTGTGTCCGCACCTTTGCTTCTCTTGTGTCTATGACAAGATGGTGATCAATAATTCGTTGCTAGGGACAAAAACATGCTTAATTTTTCTTGTTCCTTGAGCAGTTCTCGGTTTTTAATGCTGATGAAAACTCAAATGCTGGATTTGGGATCCCCACACAATCCAATTCTTGCATATAACTAGATCAGATGAGGATAGCAGGATGCAATTAGGGGCCTTCTACAAATTTAAGAAGGCTTAAACTATTAATTATTGCTCATTGATGGGATTGTAATCAATTTAAAGGGCCAGAAAACTTAGACCTGTGTCCGAAGTCTAAAGGTATATTCTTTTTGCATTGAGAAAATGTCAATGCCCGGAATATGCGCCAAGCCTACGTTAAAAACAATGGTACCATTATGCCGTTTTTGTTTTCCTCATTAATTTTCCTAAGCAGGATGATGTCCTAAGACCTTGTTGAAAATTTAAAATAAAATAAATGTGTAGAACAAAGATATGGAATAAATGGTCTGGAGCTTCTGCACGCTTGGAGCATTTATCAGTAACTTTACTTCAAATTCATCTTAATTACTTACGTGGAATCTACCTACAATGGAGACTAAGTTTCCTAATTACTCAGAATTTTGTGGACCTTTCTCCCTCCAGAATAACCATAACCAAAACCTAGTATCCTGGAGTTTGAGCACACTTTGGAACATTTTTCCTAATTGCCCAAAATTCTCCAGTAGGGATTCATGAAAATAGATTTACTCTCTCGAAGTATGTAAGTTCGCATGTTAGCCTGCATTAAAGATCGACATCAGACATTTAGTTATAGAGTCAATTCACCGTAGAGGAATTATTATGACCATTAAAAGGGTCGAGAATTTGACTCTTTTTTTTCCTAGGAAGTTTGGTGCTAATCTGGTTAGCCTTCCTAACATCATCGTGTCCAAGCACTTTACTACTTTGAGATATTAGCTAATACGTATTTCGACATCTTATTGATGACGTTATTTAGTAATATAAGCTACCGTCTCTTAATAGTAAGTGTATCGTTTTAGGTTATATGTCTTGTTTAATTTACCAAAACAAATGGAAGTTAATTGTTCTAAGGGCAACCAGAGTCTCTGGAAGGAAAGCATGCATCACTCATGCATGTATTTCCATTTTCTGAATCACTCTCTTGCTATTCAAAGTCGGCATTTCCATGCAGAAATTGGCCAAAAAACCTATAAATGAAACCAAGAACCCATGCTTAAACCTCACCAGCAGCCCCCTCTTTCTCCTTTAGTACTGTCTTTTCTCTCTGGTTGAACGCTATGTCAATATCGAAGGTTATTCTCTTGGCTTTTCTATTTCCATTGGCAATGGGTTGCTCTGATGCCCTACCAAGTGACTTTGCTTTTAATGCTACCGTGTCTTTGTCAAGACCGGGAGCGTTCAGAAAGGTGATGGACGCCATCGCCGCGGCCCCAAGTGGTAGCGAGTCCAGGTACTACATACATATTGAGGCGGGTGTCCACCAGGAGATCGTATGCATCTCCAAGGAAAAGACCAATATCGCTTTGATAGGGGATGGTGCAGATGTCACCAAGATCACCATGAACAGAAAGGTCCCTGACTTCGAAACTTGGGAGACAGCCACCGTTTGTAAGTACTACAAGGCTTCCTAGCTTTTCTGATTCATTAGCTTTCCCGAATATTCATAGTAAAGATCCAAAAAAATTTTTTTTTTTGGGTCTTTGTGTTTACAGGTATATGGAATCTAAAAATAATATGGTTGTCATCGGATTTTGCATATGCTTTTAACGAATGTATCACGAGATAAGTCTGCAAAAACAATATATACAGACTTATCTCGTCTATATTGTTTTTGAGACTGGAAATACTTTTTCAGCAAGCACTTGTCTCGATCACTATGCTTTAAGCAAATTGAGGACAATCAGTATATGTAGTCTTAGATCTGTAAGAGTTTGCACGGGATATATAGTCTTTTATTTGTCAGGGTCGCTATGCAGAAAACAAAAAAAATTCTCTATTTGACGAATAAAATGGAAAGTCAAACAATCAAAAACAGAAAGCCTAGGGTTTTTTTTTTTTTTGTTGAATATGGAAAGGTGGAGGCCATTGGGCATGTTACATTTATTTTATGAGAAACTACTCATAATACATTATCGCAATTACGATTCTTTTTAAAAAAAAAAAAAAGGAGGCAATTACGATTCTTAGTTTGTCTAACACGCATGCCTTGACGAGGATAGCAATTCTTAGTTTGATGTTGTGAGTAAATTTTGTTGATCTTGTTTTCATGGTTACATGCATGCACGTAGACGTAGGGGTAGATAAGTTGTAATTTCGCAATATGTAAAATGGTAGATCAATTACATTTATTAAATGAATCACTTCTATCTAATTCTTATTTCCTTTCCACTCCAACATGACATAGGGATTTTGGGCAGGTACAATTGAGGTTTCAGTTTATACTAATATTAATTTGTTGTGTGTTTGAATCCTATTCATATACACCAATTCAATATATGAATACATGCAATCACATATGCGTATATTGACTTTTTTTAAAAAATAAAAAAAAAAAATATATATATATATATATATATATATACAACAATTGCATGAATTGTACCAAAAGCCAATTGTGCCCGTTTCAAACCCCAATATTAGACGGGAGTGCTTCCTATCTACTACGATGTAAGAGTGGGTGAATCTTGCTTAATTCAAAAATTAAGCTGAATTTATCAATACATCCCCCGATTTTAGTAATTCTTGTTTTATACGTAGATTAATATTCTAAATCTTGTGGCATTATTCTGACTGCTGCAATGTAACACCTTCTTATTTGTTTCAGCTGTTTATGGTGACGGATTCATGGCCCAGTTTATTGCATTTGAGAACTCCGCCGGAGATTGCAATCAAGCCGTAGCACTTCTGAGCGAAGCTGACCAGTCATCGTTCTACAGATGCCGGTTCCTTGGGTATCACGACACCTTGTACGCAAAAGCTGGGGCACAATTCTACAGAGAATGCGATATCTATGGAACCGTGGACTTCATATTTGGTCACGCAGCAGCAGTTTTCCAGCTGTGCCACCTTTATGCCCTCCCAGCCGCCAGCGAAATGATCACCTTCACGGCTCAAGGGAACAAGAATGATGGAAAGAAATCTGGATTTGTAATCCATAACTGCATGTTAACAACCGCCCCACGGGTACCAGCAAGCAAAAACGAGTTTAATGGTGCATATCTTGGGCGGCCATGGACTTCCTTGTCCACAGTGATTGTGATGCAGTCATTCTTGGGCAGCTTCATTAACCCTGCTGGATGGCTTGAGTGGCCCGGCCATTCCACATCCACAGTTACTTATCGTGAGTATCTGAACTCCGGACCGGGCGCAGCCACAGGCGGTCGAGTTCCATGGCCAGGATACAAAGTTCTCGGCCAACCCAGCGATGCTATGCCGTTCACTGTTGGCCAGTTTATTGTAGGGGATTCTTGGCTTCCAGAGACTGGAATCCCTTATACGAGTGGCCTCTTTTAGTTTGAGCTCCGTGCTCTAGCAGCGCAAGTTAGGACTATTAATTTATTTAATTATGCTTATCCAGTGAAGCATTCGGCAATAGGTATTTATACTTCTGAAATATGAAGATTAATTAAGGGATATTTGCAATGAAGTTATTAATACTAGCACAAGTTTTATTAGAGAATCGACTTCTTCCTCTTGGAAAGCATATGATCCAAGTTAAACAAATTCTGTTCGCAGCCATATATATATACATACCCATGTTGATCATAGAGTCCCTTAAACACATGTCTTGGACGGGCAAATACAGATGCTGCTGTGCCTAAATCTGATCGATCATTATTTCGTCAAAGTGAAAGGTTGAAGTGCTTTAACTAGTTTTGGGGCTCGTCGATTGGATCTTGAATCCATGGCTTGGCTGTTTGAAAGATGGCAGCTGGTTCTGAATCTTAGTTCAGGGTATTTTTTTCAAACCCTGGCTTCCAGATTCACAATATATAGCACTTCAAATTAACACAACAAATACATTCACAAAAAAATAAATAAAAGTATTAATATATCCTCCGCACTCATTTCCCCTAGCCTAAGTGTGTGACGCAGTAGTAAAAAGTTTCACTATGTTGATACATAAACACTTGCATTCTTGATGTAGCTAGGTTTGCTACTATATTGCTTATCTGGCTCTTCACATATTATTCTCTAAGCGGTATTTTGGCTGCTTGACTAGTATGGCACAACGTCGAATCGGTAAAATTAAGCACCGCAATTAATATTTAAGTACCGGCCATTACCAAATGTCACGAATCAGGAATATTTAAGTACCGCAAATAATGTTTTTCTTTGAATTCAGGGGGGTCAATTTTCATTGACGCAAGCCCAACGAATTTGAGATTAGTAAGACAAGGAACAACTTTTTGAGACAGCGACCAATATGATTTCCTATGATTAGGTTTTTTCATAATCATTTGTCAACTTTCTGATTACCGTTCAGACTTCCTTGAGGAATCTCGAAGTCGTTAAGGAAACGCCGTTGATCTCAATTATTAAGTCCGGAGAACAAGTTTGATAGTCTTACTCTTACGCGTAGGTTGCTTGACTAGGTAAAATACGACAATTACAGGAAGCTCCTCCAATCTTTTAATATTTTCAGCCCGAAGGAAAAAGAATCACGGGGTGCTACAAATTTTTGCACCATAACACATCTTTCAGTAGTGTTTTTTGACTGCATCAATTACTAATATGGTAAGAAGAGGAATTGGTACCACCAGACCAAATGACACTGAGAGGAGTTAGCACAAACATATTCCTTTGGGTAGAGAAGATTGGCCAACCCTTGCTCTCAGATGTTTACTGGTAGAGAAAGTGCACGATATAATTGTTAGACAAAAAAAAAAAAAAATTCAGTCGGACAAAATTTCCAATTTATATAGTTATAAATTGCCTACTCTCAGAAATGAAATGTACGAAAAAAGTTTTCAGCAATTTTATGCTCTCCATAAAAAAAATGTACGATCATTAGCATAATACAAGAGTAATGCATAACGCTATTATTGTAAACCAAAAGAGAGAAAGAAGATTTTTTTTTTTTTATGGCAATTGACAATTGACATGACGCAAAAGGTTTTCATCCAGCCCAAGTGGCAATTAACAAGTAGGAATCGAAATTTATTTTATGAGTTAAAAATTGGCAAAGCTGATTTCCGTGACATTGCTTTCCAAGTAACAGACAAGGAAAGAGACGAATTCTCAATGAAAGTTTATGAATGACGACCGAGGGTGGTTCCGCCCGATTACTTTAAGCCAGATTAATCAAGAAATATAAAATTGCAAATGAACCCCGCAACAATCATTACCCATAATTCATCATTTTAGGTGATTATGTTTTGCGTTATATTCAGTTCAACCTTTCTCACTTACTATTTTGTTCCAATGCTTGTGCAGTGTACTGCCCATATTTGAGATTTTAAAGTCAGAGAACAATACCATCCACTCTGCTTTCCTCTTCATGAATTCTTGATTTCTGTGCATTGCAAGCCTTTTTGTCTGCAGGCACAGGCAGTACCGTTCCAGGTCATTATTCTTGTCGTATACTTCAACTAAGGCAAAATGAATACTAGTTCAGGAATGAAGATTTTGGTCTGGAGAAAAAAACTGGTGATCTTATAGCTGTTTATATAGCAGCTGATCACAGAGATTGGAGATTTTGATTATGAATTTGATGACCCCATGGGGCAATTTCATTTGATGATAAGAGGATGATGGGAGGGTTGGATAACTGGAATACAAGAAGTTTGGTCAACTGTTGTATTGTCTGCCTCTTCCTGTGTATTCAATCTGTCGTTGCACAACAAGGTATGCATGTTTTTAATGTATCCGTGCTGTTTGGTTCACTATTCGGCAATATACTATATCTGCAATCTGAATTCATTCTTCAATTCAATCTTTTGTCATTCTCGATTTCATTCTAGACTAAGAAATGTGAGAGCAAAGGGACTTGCTTATCTTTGGTGTTAAGTGAACTATTGGAGAATCAATAATGAAGGATCTAGTGTTCTTGATGAAGAAACTCGTATCTTCAAGATCTTACAAGTCAGATCCTCTATGAGGCAATTTGGATTCACAACAGATCCGGAATGGGACAAACCCAATGATGGGTTATGAATTTGATTCCCAAATCACAATATTGACCTTTATGATCACATTCATCAAGGCTATAGAAAAACAAAATAAAATTCGGGCAATGGTCCTGAAGCTAGGAACAGTTTTGTATATAGTTTCGTACAACACCAATGGCATCTAAAGGGAAAAGCAGGGACCAATTTCTTTGCAAAATCATGTGTTGCGCAATGGACTATTAATTTATTCCCCAACTTGATGGACTAGTTAAAACAATCTGTCAGATCTAGTGTCTTTCAAGACCAACGCGTTATTCTTACAAATTGTGGGTACTCGACAATTTTTGCTTTAAATCTTTAAGCTAAAAAATGTGTAGTTTTCAAAACTTACTGACATGAGCAGCAATTAGCTTGTGTGTTACATCAGTAATTACGTAAAAGACAGGAAACCTTTGAAAGGATTCATGGTGCTAATTACGTTTTTGAATGTCTGTTAAACAGGATTTGTGAGCATACATTGCTGTTCTGATAAAGATTTTGTTGAGCCAAATACAAGTATAAACTGGATACCAGATGATTATTGGTATCCTGATAATCGAAGTTGCCAAGACACAACGCCAGTACAAGACGATACAGGCTACAATAGAGCAAGAGTTTTCGACTCAGGTCTTGGTCATAAATGGTGTTATAACTTGACCACAGAGAGGGATCAAGACTACTCGGTAAGGGGTACATTTCTTTCTGGGGACCATCAAAGGCGACCTCCAGGATCTGGCTTCAATGTTTCCATTGATGCCACGGTGATAGGCGTAGTGAAGTCATCAGGTGAATCGAAGGTTGAAGGGATTTTCAAAGCAACCAAGGACTACGTTAACTTTTGCTTGCTGCAGGGCCAAAGAGTACCTTACATTTCAAAGCTTGAATTGAGACCTCTAACTTCTGATTATCTGAACAGGGATCCCTCTAGCGTGCTCAACCTTATTGATAGAGTAGATGCCGGAAATGAAGGAGGGGATATCAGGTATAACATCATCAAATGTTACAAGCCTGAAACTTTCATCTTATACTGGTGAAAACTCATTCATTAGGAGATGCACACATTGCACGTAATTAAATCCAAGAATTTCAAATTTGGGGTCATCACTTCATGTTTCTGTTACTAAACTTTACTATTTATCGGCTCAAAATTTCAATTTTAGGTACCCTCTTGACCGGTATGATCGAATCTGGAGGGCAGACAAATGCACTGATCCAATGGCAAACCGCATATCATCACCTAGTGTCAACGTTACCAGGTCTTCTCCCAACCTAACATTTCCTCCAACCGAAGTGTTACAAACAGCTCTTACCCATCCAGAACGGCTGGAATTCTCTTACAACAACCTAGACTCGGACTACTACCGTTACGACCTATTACTCTACTTTCTAGAACTCAATGACCAAGTTAAAGTCGGGCAAAGGGTGTTTGATGTGTATGTCAACGATGTAAAGAAGACACAAGTAGATGTAGCGCTTAGTGGCACCTTTAGATTTGTCATTTTAAATGTCACGGCCAATGGATATCTAAATCTTACCATGGTTAAGCTCTCCAACGGGTCACAATATGGACCTATAATCAGCGCCTATGAGATTTTGCAGGTTCATCCATTGATTCAAGAAACAGGCCGCGAAGAAGGTACAGAAATATGCCCGAATTTACGAGTTCAGATGGCTGCTACGAAAACATGCCTAGATGCATTTCATTAAGAATTTATCGGCTTCAAAACCTTTATTTTCTCTCGCCCTTTCGTTTCAGTGGATAATATTATCGATGTGAAAAATGAGTTCTTGAGAGGCAATCCAGACAATGAGCTTCTTGCGAGTTGGTTAGGGGATCCGTGTCTTCCTATTTCATGGCCCGGATTGTCTTGTGAGCTTGCTAATGGTACCTCAGTCATCACCACGATGTAAGACTTTTCGCTTTCATCCACAATCTGATACACAATACGGATTATACTTGCTTTGATTTTGTTGATAATCTACTCAGTCAATTTATTGCATTTTCTACCGCAGGAATCTTTCGTCCAGTATGCTAGGCGGACCACTACCTCCCAGCCTTACTAAGCTATTCAATCTGAAGGAATTGTATGTCAATACTTTTTTTTCCTTGCGAAGTCCTTTTATCCACAATCATACCAAAAGCTTGAACATATTTCAATAACACTAAGTTTGCAAAAATAATAATAATAATAATAATAATAAAGTTCTCAAGAAATCCAGCACGATGAAAGTTAAAGCACAGCGTAATCATATTTTAATTGTTTATTAAAACCTTATCTTAAGTGCACGCTGTCATGGAATGATTTGTCATTCAAATGTTTCAGCCTCATTAGTAAAGCATTAAGCATACAGGCCTAGCATATCTGTTTCCATCTCATAGTAATATGCAAGCTTCTCACCCAATCTCGGGTAAGCATCCCTCGCACAAGAAGCTTAATATACTTCTCCTCCTATTAGATATGGTAGGAATACTTTTAATAGAAATCAGGTTGTTTACTCAGAAAAGCCGCCAGAGAGGCTAATTTCTCTTCCCTAAATAGTCTATGCACATCCACCAACATACTTCTAATTAACAGGACAATCAGCCATGATAAAATGCTTCAATTAGAGAGGCAATCAGCTCAAATGATTTGGAGGATACAAGTACATTGCTTCTCTTTTCATGAGCATCAGATAGGGGAGAGTACTTAGCACAAAACAAGTGACAGCCAAACTTTTAAAACCATCAGTAAGAAATCTGCATATTTTCACTTTTAAAAGCAGCTAGGTTTTTATGTGAACAATTTGCATTACATTTTCTAGGGATATAAGTCACACCAGTCTCGTGGGAAACATTACAGAGTTAGTAACTTCACCGCCAAATTTGACAACGCTGTAAGTTTAGCCGGGAATTGATTTCTTGTGTATTCTATTGTCGATATTAACTAGAAGCACCTTGTGCCTAACCTGAGGTTCTTCTCCTTCTGCCCGCAGATATTATGACAGCAGTCCGTATTTCAGCAATGGGCTTCCAGCCAGCCTTAGAAGATCCAATCTCACACCAGAGTATGATATCTATGCCTGAGAAAGCCAGTGTTAGCTATATAAAATCTTTTATAAGATTTAATTGATATGTATGCATAAGTGATGAGTGTGTGGTTGTGAAAGATTTCAGTCTCTGTGTGCAAGAGAGTCTGATTCATTTTCCTCCTCATTTCAGTAAGGACAAATGTATCCGTCAGGCTTCCAGGCACTCAGCAAGGGGAGTTGTGATAGGCGTGGTTACGGGAGTATGTATCCTAGTTACCATTGCTATAGGGGCATTCTTGGTTTGCAGGAAAAAAGGAAAATTGATTTTCAAGAGAAAGTATGATGCAAACGGGTTATCAATGACAAAAAGTAAGCACATTAACCATCAATGTCGATAATCCAATGCAAAATAACTTTCCTCGCTGTAGTTTAAAAGAATGCACACTGATCTGACACATGTACCTTGAACTTTCAAGGCTATTAAATGTTAAGCTTTAAGGACTAAGAAATGTTAGTTCCCTATATTCCATGTTTCTTGTGTATTTTAGTATTTCATTTTGGCAACAAAAAAAAAAAATCAAGTAAATGGTTACGCCCTTACAATCATACTATTAGCTGGTTATAGTTTCATGAAAAGCCACTCAACTTCAATAATTTTTGGCAATGGGATTTCCAATTGAACTTGTAAAATGCAGATGCTGTATATTCAGTACCCAGCACCTATATCATACTGAAGTCCATATCCATCCAGAGTTTTACTCTACAGTACATAGAAGCAGCAACCCAGAAATATAAAACATTAATAGGTGAAGGAGGATTTGGATCTGTTTACCGGGGTACTCTTCCTGATGGCCAAGAAGTGGCTGTGAAGGTCAGATCTGCCACATCAACACAGGGAACACGTGAATTTGACAATGAGGTAACAATCTACTGATATTACATAATTCCATGAAACAACCCTCCTTGGCAATCTTCATTTTCCAGTTTGTACAAGGCATGAGACCATGTTCACCAGTTGCAATAAGAGTGAATCCCTGTGAAAATCTCAAACTCCAATCACTTGAGTAAATTTCCATATTGCTATAGCTCTCAAGTTACGTTGCATAACATTGCAACTACATATTTAAATTCTTTTTCTTTTCCATCACCTCTTTTGAACTTGCCATGCATAACTGTTTTTTTTTCAGATCATGTCTACAAACTCGTACTTATATGATATACTGTTGGCTGCATTTAGTGAAAATATCTTACTGTTCTTTTCCTAGATGTCATCTGACAAATCTGAATTACAAATATTTCTACAGCTGAACCTGCTCTCAGCTATCCGTCACGAGAACCTGGTCCCGCTGCTTGGTTACTGCTGTGAAAATGACCAACAAATTCTTGTTTACCCCTTCATGTCTAATGGCTCCCTACAAGATCGTTTATATGGTACTCCCCAATAAAAAATAATAGTTGCAGTTTCAGCTCTTCTTTCTTGAGAACCAGAAAACTCTGGCTCACTTCCTACTAATGTTTAACAGGAGAAGCGGCAAAGAGGAAAATCCTAGACTGGCTGACCAGGCTTTCCATAGCTTCTAGGAGCTGCACGAGGCAAGTTACATGTAGCATTAGCATTTATTAAGAACTTTATCTTGCCAATCTTCTATCCTGATTCCTGAAGAATATGAAACAAGCAGCTGAAAATTAACGCATTCCAGGGATCATCCTTCAGATTGAACTTAGCCATACATGAACATGACAGCCAAATAAACTGGCTATGTTGAAGCAATTTGACTTTAGATGCCTACATGACACCCAAAAAACTGGCTATTTAATAGCAGTTTGACTTTAGATGCCTACAACACGACATCCTCACAAGTCACAACTATTCCACAATCTAAACCAGAAGTTTTTGACATTGGGCAGTTCGTAAACAACTTTTACAGGAAGATAGAATACAATAAAATGTATGCCTTTTTTTTTTTTGTGGGGGGGTGGGGGGGATGTGAGGATAGCTGATATGGTCCCTAACAGATATGGCCTATTCCTGGAAGTCTCCTTCAACATCAACATGCAGTATATGAGATAAAATATTACTGACTTGTTCTGTTGGATCAGTAACCGATATAGATTTGAATGTGCCTGCTGGCAGATTCGAATGTGAATGTGGGAAATGGAGAATTACAGGAGTACAGTCTTATATGCATTTCACAAAATTCATGAATCCATAACCTCTCATTGTGGTCTATTTTTGTGAACTGCACCAGTTGGCCAGGGATCACATAATGACCACTCTGAGTTCTTACAGTTCCATATTCAATTCAGATCTCTGTTAGATCAGATAAAGTTGGCCCCGCTTCCCCTTCCCCTTCTTTTCCTGCTTAATATGTCTGTTATTTGGTCTGAAGAATTACTCTCATTCCAGGTTTAACATACCTTCATACATTCTCTGGACGCTCTGTAATACATAGGGATGTGAAATCAAGTAACATACTCCTGGATCAGAGCATGTGTGCAAAAGTTGCAGACTTTGGTTTTTCAAAATATGCACCTCAGGAAGGAGACAGCGGCACCTCTTTAGAAGTAAGGGTACAGCAGGATATTTGGATCCAGAGTAAGTAGCAAAGCGACTCTTTATCCATTCTCTGTTTATTCCTAATTCCTTATGAATATTTTGGGTGCGTCACTAACTAAAGAGCTATTTTGGTGTGGTCACCGATTAAAGAGCTACTTGTGTGCATCAGGTACTACTCAACCCAACACCTGTCAGCTAAAAGTGATGTATTCAGCTTCGGAGTTGTATTATTGGAAATTGTAAGTGGTCGTGAACCTCTCAACAATAAACAGACCGCGAAATGAATGGAGCTTGGTGGAATGGGTATGGTTCAATTCAGTTGACTTGCTGATAAAACCACCATGTTTAACATTGGCACTACCCAGTGGAAATTTAAGATAATCATTAAGGCAACACAGCATGTGAGCTACATCTCTTTGAATAAGGATGAATTCAACCAACTTAGTACAAACTTGTGGTCCAGTCAACTTACCACTAGAAACTAAGCAGTCCTGCTAACCCAGACATAGTAGCTACTGAAAAAAGCATATAGCTACAAAGCTTGCTCCGATTGCCTAACTCAATAGTCAATGATAGAAGCAATAGCTTCCCAACCTCTATAAGCTATCCGCTCCAATGAAGTCATACCATATCTAGCATCACCATCTTATGAATTAGATTGTGTTCCTCAATTACGCAATATTCGCAAATTGCAGGCCAAACCCCGGATAAGGAATTCAAGAATTGAAGAAATCGTGGATCCAAGCATCAAGGGAGGCGTATCATGCAGAGGCAATGTGGAGACGTGGTGGAGGTGGCTTTGGCATGCACTGAACTTTATTCAGCCTATCGACCATGCATGGCCGACATTGTTCCGGGAGCTTGAGGATGCGTTGATCATAGAGAACAATGCATCTGAATACATGAAATCAATTGACAGCTTTGGAGGATCAACTCGGTATTCCCTAGAGAGGCCAATTGTTATTCTACCCACTCCCAACCAAACAGAAGCATCCCCAATCCTATCACAACCACCTCCTCCACAACCGAGATGACCATAGGATAAATAGGATTCTTCACTCAGAGGCCATTATCAATATAGCCATTTCTCTTCATAGTGACAATGGGAAACTGGAGGATGGCACCTGAACTCTACTAATGAAGTGCGCAACTGTGTCTTAGCTCCAATCCCCTAAACTTGCAATCAATGTAACATTTGCTAACACTTCCTACCTTATGTATTGCGGGCACCAAGCTGCAAGACTGTTAAATGGCATGGAATAGGGACTAGGTCAGTTGGCTTAAAAATTAGTACAGTAACCATTCGTTGTTTACATAAACCCACTAGTCATCTGAATACTGAAATCGCAAAACAGCATGCTATGCATCAATATGTACGAGGATGATCCATCAGAGACACCCTAAGGGCTGGTATGGAACATAGCTAAAGGCCATTCTGGAAACATATTCTTCGTATTCTTTTTTGCTATTTTCAGTGATCATGTTTTGAGAGTGACACACAAACAATACACAAGATGAAAAAATAAAATAAAAACTTGTTGTTTTTAATGTTGGAAACATATGGACAGAAAGAACTGTAGGTCACTAATTCTATTAACCGTGCAAACAAGAAAACAGATCCATAGAATGAGACACAACAAACAAACATTCATTCATATGCCCAAGATGCTAAAAAAATGCAGTTGTACATCCACTATGAACAGAATGGTCATATTCAAAATTCTAAGACTTTCCTTAAACTTTGAAAACAAAATATTACATGCTGTAGGACCTCTACACGCATCTTTGTCAACCAAAAACGTTTTACGCAAAAATTTCACAAATTAAAAAGCCTAAATCGAGTGAATCAGCTTATTTTATTACAGGAGTAACTAAGCAACAATAAGATTCTTGATATTCTAGAAAAGAGGCCACAAAGGTTAAAAAAGAATCAAAACTTGACCTTTAGCATATGACATATTAAAGACAAAACCTGCTTTGAGTTCCACGGTACAAAAACTAAAGCACAAGGCCAACGATGCAGGCTGACATCAAGGACAAATTACAAAAAAGAAAACATAGCTGAGAATGCGGCAAGCACAGCAAGAGAGGCAGACAGCTGAGGACTCTCCCTAAGCTGGTAAAGGGTAAAGACACAGTTGAGTCAAGCTACTCCGGATGCTACTAGACCACAAGATGACAAAAGCTTCATGAAAGTTTATATGGTAACTGACTGCATCTATATGTTACACCAGAAGATGATAGCACTAGTAAACAATTCCTCATCATTATCCAGGCAACTGAGTAGTATATTCTAATAGCAATTAGCACTTGGAAACATCACAAAGCATGATTTATTTATTCAAATACCTTGTCGAATAAGAGAAATTAAGCTGAATTTTCGGTGAATGTTAATTAAAGCAGTTGAATGCTCCAATAACTATGCAATTAATCATTCAAAATTAGACGTTTTTTTTCAGCTCTAATGTCATCTGGCATTGAACCGGAAAAAGTGAGCCATCCAATTTTCATAAATTGCTCAATTAGGCAATGCCTATATAACCAAATAATAATAATACATGGATGGATATGCAAATATTGCTAGCCGTATACTCAAGAGAGTAAACAGAAAAGTAGCAAGGTAAGCACTTGAAGGAAAGAACCGCATCGAATGAGAAACTGCTTACATACAAAGAGGCAAATGCGTAATTTTACAGATGGAAGAATGGTCAATTAGGGGTGAAGAGAGCCGGATTGGCAGTAGCGCTACCAACTTGGACCTCGAGCAATTCGAGACGACGCTCCAGCGTATCAAGCTTCTCATTCAGAGTCGCCAATTTGCTTTTCGTTGTAGCCTCTGGAGAAGAGATGTAATGCAGAGAGAGAGTGTGTGTGTTAGAGCATACTTTAACTCAGATTGACGCTGATCAAAAGAGAAAGGAGAAAGGAATAGAAATGAGGCAAGTAGGTAAAGGTAGGGATTGGGTTGTTTAGGTGAAATTGATTACCAAACTGAACGAGGAAGTCAAAAAGGCGACGGACGTTGAGGGAGATGTGGGAAATGAACTCCCGATTCTCCCAATCGGCTTGGACTGCTATCGCCCACGTTCACCGCATTCGTGATTCCTCCAGCTCTTGCCATTGTTAATCTAGTTCTACTACTACTGCCGCTTCTTCTTCTTCAGTCTTGTCTTTAACTGCTTTCCTTTCTTGAGCTTCTCTCGACTGATGAAATGAGATCAGATCTGCGTTTCCTAATTAATCTGCCGCTGGAAAGGAGACGTCAGCGCAAGTGTTACTCACGGTGGCTGGGCTGACCTTTGGTTGGTTAGTCGCGGTTCCTTTCGGGCGTTTTCTCACCCTTTTTTTTTAATTTAATAATAAAAAATAACTGCCACTCGTGGTAGCACGCTCCATAAGTAACATACACAGACAGAGAGAGAAGTTCCAGTTTATTCAAAGTTACGACATTGTGATGGTAGGCTTTTCTTTCAAGGGCCCGCTTCTTCTTTACATTATTGTTGTTGCTGCGTGTCTTACTTGCCTAGGCTATGATCCTCAATTGTTACTGACCACACAATCATCAGGTACATTAGACTTTATTAATATGTACCCTCTTAACTTAAGCATTCTCGTCCCAGCCAAAAAACCCGTAAACAAGCCACCGCAAATATTCACCAATAAACTTTGGTAACTATAGTGCTGCCCTCTTCCATGAAGATGGACAACGCAAATGCCGAACATTAAGGCAATGCCGAATTTATTGAATGTCCAATAAATCCAGTAACAATTACTCAATTATTTTGAGATGTACTTTTCTATCATAGCCCCGTCACCGTCAGTTGTTATCTTATATATCAAGTCCAGATGAGAGAAAACTACCTTAAAAGTACAAATAGCAATGCCCTGGACTTGTAGATATCTTAAACCCCTCAAAAAAAAAAAAGGGTCCATGGGGTTGTAGATATCTTAAGCCTGGCAATGTTGCGGCAATTGTATTCTTAACCAGACCGACACAAATAGCCTCCATCTACTCTGATGAACCCAAAAATTTAGCTTATGCAGACGCTGGGACAGGTAGCAAGCCGTTGTGCCTAAGCAGCGCCTCCGGAGAAGGTTCCCGGCCCCGGAATTCCACAAATACCTGAATAACCATAGGAGCATAATAAGACGACAGATACCGCATCTAGGATGCAAGCTTTCATATGAAAGGGTGAAATATGTAGGATGAGCATTATTTTTCAAATGTCTAACCTCTAGTGGAGCTTTTCCACCTCCAAGAGCAAGTATGGTTTCTCGGAACCTATTCCCTGTCTCTTTTACTGCCTGTTCAAATAAAAAACATGCAAGCAATGAAGCTCCTAAAAGACAACATGAAACGGACACACTACCACCTTAAATCTACACTTATATACGGATGCCTTCCAGAAAGAACCCAAGCTCATAGGATATATCAAGCCTTCTTAGACAGCAGCAAAAAATTACCTTTTCGTCATGGAGACCAGCATCTTCAAATGCTGAGAAAGCATCTGCAGACAAGACCTCTGCCCACTGCAGAAATTCAAACATTTAAGCCTTGTCAAAGATTTTAAAGCTCAACAAATCATCACGCCTGCCACCAAAGCAAGTCGGTCGATTTTACCCTATAGCCTGCATATTCTTTATGCTTTTAGCACCTCCTTGTAAACTAGTCATTCAAGCATAAGATACCTTATAACTGTAGTATCCAGCTGCATATCCACCAGCAAATATGTGACTAAAACTGCATAGAAATCGATCATCTGGAAGTGGAGGAAGCACTTGAGTTCTTTCTGAGACCCTACGATCAACATCATAGATTGATTCCGAACCACCAGGTACATACTTCGTGTGCAACTCAAGATCAACGGTCGCAAATCTTAACTGCAAAAAACAGAAGAAATATTACTTAAACTGAAAATGGCACAAGTTTAAGTTCAAAGTGCACCAAAGGAAAATAAATTAATAAATGAATACACGAAGCTTCACCAGTCGGCTTCAATGCCGTACAAGAACACATCTTAATATCCTAGCAGCAAGAATGGAGTGAAGATGTAACACAACATTACATAACTGATATGCTGACCTGGCGAAGACTTAGAGAACCTGGCACGAAAAAGTTCTGGCAGCAAGAAGTTTCTTATAAATGTCTTCAGGGAGACTCTCTCCAGTTTCATAATGCTTGGCAATGGCCATCAATGTATCCCTGCAATAACCATCAATAAACACATCAGCCAGCAGTGGGGAGAGAAAAGGTAATAAAAATTGGCTAATTGCTTCCAAAATCAAGAGCATGAGTCTGAAGAAGAAATATTAAGACATAATTGTCTCCCTAAAACCAGCAGACTCAGATGAGTGATTTGCCGGTCATCGCAGTAGAATTCTAACTTTATTCCTAAATAGATTTTCTTTGGTATTGGCATTTTCTTCGCCAGAAATTTCGTTCATTAAAGGACTCAAAAGGAAGCTCAAAATAATTTCTTAAGACTAGTACATATTTGTTATCCGAGAGAACTAAATACACATTATATATTGAGGAATGTAAGAGAATACACAGCCAACGTTGATTATTTGCAGGAAGTTATAATCCCTGAAATTTAACAACAAAAAATTATACCTATGGTAGCACCAATTTTCCATAAATTGGGACGGCAGTTCAACAGCATCCCACTCAATTTTTCCGGATACCAGCAACCAAACCTCATCTTGTTTTGTTAACATATGCTGAAGGCATGACCAAACTCATGAAAAACAGTCTCAACCTACAAGGATAAGCAGAATCATGCATGAGTTTAAAATTTGTTATCACGATCACCAGATAAGATACTTTTCTAACTCCAAACACAATCTTTCTGAAACAATACATAAATGAAAATTTACATAAGATTATTTAGCTCCCATAAAAGGAAGCTCTGAACATGTTCTTACAAGGGAGTTAAGGGACTTAAAATTGAACAAGCACCACAACAATCCATAGGCATATCATAATTGCCTCAAGCAATATGACGTTTAAGATAGTGACATGGTCAAAATTGCAGAAGCAATATGGCATTAACTACGGGGTCAATCACTATGCAGAACAGCCACAATCATTCAACAACTTTCTGAAAACAAAGTTGACAGCTTAAATTGCACAAAAGGGAAAGGGGAAAAAAATCATTTCGTTAGAAATATATCGCTTTTACAATCAAAATAAGCATGTCTGTGCAGACCTCTACTCTGATTTATCCAATCAATGAATTACTTACCTGGTTATGTACTCTTTCTATTCACTGACAGCTTATCATTTTGGTCTAACATGGCACAACTTAACTATCAACCTATTAAAATAATCCATATTTTCCAAAAAATCTCGATAAGATATAATTGGACGGACTGTATCTGTTTGCATGACATTAGCAGTCCAAAAGTATGGCATCCAAAAACATAAAAGAGAAACAAAAAATAAGTAAGTAAATGCATTTCCTACTATTAATCCCAATAGGTCTAGGCATCTTAAGAAAGCACATGACATAAAACTTTTGGACCTTACCTCACGGAAGGTCATTAGGCTAGGCTTGTTCCCTACAGGAGGCATTTGATTGCAAAACCATGTGGGCGACAGGCCAACCTGGGAGAGACACCATCTCGTGACAATACACGACTTCGCGAAACAACTTCATCCATCCAAGCACCTCCACGCTTTTCAGATGGTCGGGAATATGGATCGAAATAAAAATAAGCAATGGTACTGCCTGAAGAATCATTGACACGATAAAATCGGACATCGTTGTTCCAAACCTAAAAAAATCATAAAACTGTTAAAACAAAATCTCATCCTGTAAGAATCAATGGTGACAAAAGACAAAATCTGTTGTATATATTTACAGGGAGCTAGACCATCAGCAGCCTCGATATTGATTCCAAAAAGCATCTTGGCAAGGTTGAAAAGGCCATCCATAACTTTAGGCAAAGAAAAGTAAGGACGAAGTTCTTCCTGTAATGACTCAACAAGATTAGAATCCAGCTTGCCAAATAGATTTGTAAAACAAGAACACACGACTTCTAGTACAGTACCAAATACCATATTACAATCATATCACACTTGAATAAATTTTATAAATGCGCTCAAAAATAGCCTCAAAGAGCACATAACAGGCCGAAGCTAAAACCTAGCCTTTTTTTCGAAACCAAGGAACTGAACCATAAGTTAAACCCTCTAAATAAGTGATGACCAAGATTGAAACACAAAATTTAAGCATTGAAGATCCACAAGAGAGAGAACCTCATTTATTTCATATTTTGATTCCCGAAGCCTCTCACTCCAGAAGCTGAGATCCCAATGGTTCAGATTGTCAGCTTCTAGAGCACCTTGACTTTTAGAGAATTGCTTGAGGTCTTCCATATCTACGGGAAAAAAAAGGACTATAATCAGTGACTGAATTTAACTCGCCTAGCTATTAGAGTGATAGCGAAAAAGACCACATAAAAGGAAGAAAAGAAAAGGTGCGGCAGGAAAGAAATAGGCCATTAAATTAGATAAAAGCATAGGAGCATGCTAAAATTTGAAAAAACCAGGAATATCAGAACTTGCAGGGTTACAAATCTAATTTAAATAATGTTGTCAACAAGCTGAAAGCTATAGAAGTAGAATTCTTTACTTACCTTCTACTTCTGTATTCCACTTTGCTTTTAAAAAAGCAAAGTTTGAGGGAAGATATGATGGAACTCTACAGTTTTAACCAATGTAAATATGTTGAACTAAAAAATAAATGCTAGCAAATCGTGTCAAGTGAAAAAAGTTAAAATATTACATAAGTGGCATCCTAAAGCCATCAGACACTTTCTTCATGTCAAATTTGAATCAACAGCATACACTTAGTAAGTTTTAACTGGCCAAAAGCAATGAACTAAAAACCATACTAAGTAGATTACCTTTAACTGCAGGATCCCAAGATGCAGCACGAATCTTTTCAAGGAGCTCTAGTGCCTTATCAACAGTCGCCATCTGGTAGCCATGCTTACCTAAGAAGAATGACAACTACATTAATACGCCTAAAGTTGACTGACATCAATTTGGAAGTAAACACTTAATGGTTGTACTCTCCATGGTTATTATAGCCAAGAAGCTTAGCTTTTTCCAACCTAAGTTGTAGAATCTGATCAATTATCGGTGTGTTATCCAGATCTCCGCTAGAAGCACGTGTCACATAAGCACGGTAAACTTCCTCCCTCAAGGTTCGATTTCTAGCATGTTGCATCACAGACATAAAACTCGGTGCATCCAATGTGATTATCCATGGTCCATTTTCAGCAGTAGCATTTTCATGCCCCTGTAAGGCTTATAGGATGATGAGTAATGCCATACCAAGCAACAAATGAACTACAATGATGATGTCATAAGTAATGCCCCTTTCTAAACAGTTTACCTTAGTAACTGCAGTCTGGGCAGCCAATCCAAGTGCTGTAGCAGGCAATCCTTCAATATCTTTCTTGTCCGTAATTACCTTTTCATACTTTTTTGTGGCATCCAAAACATTTTCCTCAAACTTTCGCGATAGTTTTGCTAGCTCCTGCAGAAAATTGAAAGCAAATGAAAGTATTACTTATCTAGAAAGGTAACACTGAACATCAGAAGTAAATTGCAAGATATACCTGGGCTACATATCATCTTCATATTACGAGGGGAAATTTAGTGTTCCTCAACAGAAAAAGAAATATAAGCATCATGCTAGAATTGCTCAAAAATAATCAACAGAAAGAACTCTCTAAGACAACACCCAGGAAAATAAAACAATAAGCATAATGCAATTTATTTGGCACCCTATGTTATAAAAAATAAGCCATCCACCCATGATCAAGGAAAAATAGAAAACACATAGTTACTCAAGATGTCACATTTACATCAAATTCTTGACACCAATAATGAGCAGACAATCAAATTTTAGGCAAAGATACAGATAAAATTGAACATGTTATCTACAGATCAGATAACCACCAAAGGAATCTAAATAATCTGATTATGACGAAATATAGAATTCGACAGAGCAGCATATACCTGTTCAATTTTGTTAAATTGCTCTCTTTTATCATCTTCAAGAGCAATGCCACTCAATATGGCCTCCTCAATTGATGCTGCATAAGTAAGAGAGGTCATGAGAATTTTTAAGCTCAAGCATACCAAATTTTTAGTATGGCACTATTAAGTAACAAAAAGATAGAAAAATATCCTAGTAAAGTTGTTGTAACTCCTCGTCAGTAAACATGCACAAGTAATACTTAATCATATAAACCAAATTCCTTTCCTTTTGGTGATTAAGTCTAAATAAGGCGTGTAGGACCTCATTTTTGTCACTTAATTAATCCAACGACTTGCAAGGTGGAAGAATGAGCGTTAAACATGTCTGAAGGCAAAATTTTTATGCATAGAAAACTCTGATGACAACTTTCTGCAATAACTTGCAAAGTATATAATGAGGAGACTAAAGAGCAATCATGGCGGTCTTTTACCCTTCTATCAAGTGAAAAAGTTGGCAAGAGAATGAACAAATTAACATATAAAACGACACTAAGAATATAAAGAGCAACAGATTCAGATAGTTTCATTCCCTATATTCATTCTGCAGAAAACCTTAAAAGCTAAAACCAATAAATTCAGTGGAATTTTCAGAAATACCTCATATCACAGCATGACTCAAGGCAAAAAGAAAATGACATACTAAAAAGGTTAGGCATAAAACCAAAGAAAAGGACATAAGGATCAAGTAAACACTCATAATGAGAAATTATATGTAACACTAACTACAGCTAATACAACAATGTATGTATTTGCTAAATCAAACAGGGCAGAGTTCAAAGACGTACTTTCAACTATCCGTTTACGAGCATCACTCAGCGAATCCCAATCAGGAGATTCCCGTATAGCTTTATAAGCATTATAAATTGGCTTACTTTGACCCAGTTTGAGGTCAAACGCAACTTTCTCTGGCTGCAGATCAAGATTCAAAAGACCATATGAGCACCAAAAGTAATACAGTGATATAACTTTTCCCTATCAATTAAGGAAAAAATCTATAGCACGGTTAATAACCAGAATATATATATATATATATATAGACCTGCACTTCTTCAATGGCAGCACGAAGCTCAGAGCTGTCCTTAACGGACTTGAGGTGATTGATTGCTCCCCAAACCACACTAATCCTATCAATTATCTTCTCCAATGGCTCCACCAATTTGGGCCACGTCGGCACCACCGTCTTCTCCAATTCCTCCAATTCTCCCTCCTGCATTGAATCATCTCGTTTTTTAAATCAAAATAAATGAATAAATATGATGTTAATTTCTTCAAATTTGAAAGCACGTACGAGTTGCTTCAGCAAAGCGCGGATGCCAGGGCGGACGTGCTCGGCCTCAATCGAATCAAACGGCGGGAAATTGAAGTCCGTTAGAAGAGGATTCTTGTCGCCGAGGGAGGACATTCCGGAAGGAGGTTGGGAGACGGTGGATTTTGATGGTGATGCAGCGGCGAATGATCGGACGGTGGTGGTTGACCTGCTAGAGGTTTTGGCTGACCAGTGGAGACTGTGGAGGCAGAGCAAGAAAGAGGAAGACCAGAGAGGACAGGACGGGGATTTGGGAAGTTGGGTGGGGTAGAATTTGGGAAGAGAAAGAGAAGAAGCTTTTAAGCAAAATGGCTGGAATCCAAAGTGACGAGCTGCTACTGCTAGCGCCGGATACTGAAGCGAGCAAGAAAGAGTGAAGCGGGTAGCCATGAGGAGAATGGTTAGCGCTACGATAAGGAGAATGGAGCCGTAAAGGGCTCGGCTTGGTCCGGATGATGATGCATATAATACGGGTTTGGGTATTCTAATGCTGTTTTGACTAGTAGGTGTGGATTTGGGGATGGTCATTGCTTTGGTTTATGAGGCTGCTGGTGCTGGATTGTGTTTCTTTCTTCCGGCCTCAATTACTCTCCTCCTCTCGTCATCTCGTGTTAAATTGCGAGATTGGACCGTACATAAAGACATTTTTGTTTACTGCAAGTGATTTTTTAGTTTATATAGCTTATGGAGTACTAATACATTTTAATTTTAGTGGAACCACCAATTGTTTTGTTTCCTTGGCGGCTATTTTAGGATGGTTACTATCTGTAAATTGTAATTCATTCTCATTTTCTAATTTATTTTGAGGAAGATCTCACTTTATGACTTTATCTTTTATATAAATGTGATTTAAGTCAACTTGGTTTTTTTGTTTTTTTCACTAAGAGTTATGTCAACTTGGTACATTCCATTCCATTGCATCGTAGTAATTCAAAGGTTGATAATAACTTAGACTATCAAATTATGAGTGTATTTTGGATAGTAGATTATTTTAAATAATTTTTTTGAAAAAATAGTGTAGCCGTTTTTTTTTTATATGATATGTGTGAAATAAAAGGTTAATTGAAAAAAGTGTTAATAATGGAAGCAAATAAATTTTGACAAATAATTCACTTGACAAATAAAGGAACATGTTATTTACACTCTATTTTTTGTTGCTTGCACTCCTACTATTATTTTTATTATATAGTTTTCATTTATTAAACTATATGATATAACAAATGATGGGAGTACAAATAACAAAACGATGAGAGCGCAAATAAAATTATAAATTTTCTCCTCCTTATCCTTCTTCACATTTTGGGAATTCAAGTTTGTGATGGGGTGTCATTAATTTCTGAATCAGTTCCCAAAACATTCCTCCAAAGAAGAGAACACTGAAGTAAAATCAACCATGCGTATAACACCAGCTAGGAAGAGAGTGTACTTCAATGTTAAAAAGGGGTTTTTATTCTTTCTCAGCAATAGCTTGGCTAATATACATATACAGTTTGGTCAAGGGGGATTTGCTGGATTTCACGCATGACAACCCCAAAATAGCTTGTAGCTTGACCTTTATACAAAATATCATCATCTTTATCTTCATCTTGGACATCGGTGCCTGTTCAACTGAAAAGGTGAAAATGTTAAAACAGAGAAAAGAAAGAGAAGAGGAGATAAAAAACAATAATGTCACGGTAAATGACAAACAGTTAACAGAACTATTGAACAACCAAAAGCTGTAGCATGCAGTTTGAAAAGGAGAAAATGATGATCAAGCAAGTTCAAGACAGACCTAAAACATAGACCATCAAGCAGCATCCAGTTCCAGGGAAAGGCTCAGATTTGTTACAACTATATGTGGACAACTTTCTAGTTATGCATTGTGCATGGCTTGCCAACTTGATGATATATGTTAACTTTTGCACAATTAAAGGGGACATTCAATCACTGAAACTAAAACCAGAAACTCTCAGAAAACTGCACATGCCTGGCTTAGCATGCAGATTCAGTTCCTCAATCTTTGTACTTCATAGTTTCTTTATCAAACCCAATTGTTGGAAATTGTTTGGCATACTCCTCCACATCATGACTGAGTTTTGCTACCTCAGATTGTGCAGCACTGGACTGTAAAGTGGCCAAAAAGTCCTTCAACTTGGTCCCTGAAAATTAAGAGGAGGAAGACAACAATAAAAGGAAGGATAAAAATTCAACAGAGAGTGAAAAGAAAAGAGGGAGTATTGGAACTTGGAAGGGAAGGGGGAGGATGGGTAATACCCCTAGCAATGTGACATTACATATATTACTTCTAAAATATTGTTGCACTTTGATAGCACAGTCGAACCAAGCAGTGAGTCACAGAGAACCCAGTAACAAACAAGTCTTCTGGGTTTGAATAAGATAATCATGAAGCTAGCTCCCAACAAGAGAATGATCACAAGTACCAAACAGTAATTAAACTCGGGTTCTGAAAGAAAAGAAATCATGATACAACAACACACACCTTTGGTTTGGCCCTTTATTTTAATGGCCAACCGCACTGCAGCATCAAAGAACTCTGCAACTTTGACAAAATCCTCTTCTACAAATCCCCTGGAAGTTAGAGCGGGAGTTCCTGAGGCACAAAAGTTCACCACTTTATTATGCTCAAGAGAATATTAATAGATAGTCACCTCATATTGCAAACTAAAACAAAGAAAATGGAAAACTCTACCCATCCTGATGCCACCAGGAACCATGGCAGACACATCTCCAGGCACAGTGTTTTTGTTAGCTGCAATATGAACAGCTTCTAATACCTTTTCAACTCTGGAACCATCAATTCCCTGCAGAATCAGGATTTTGAAAAATTAGTCAACCATAATATAAAGAAAGAAAATCGTGCAAATACATGAAAGTAGCTTATTTCGTAGTATCTTCAAAGAACAATAAAAATTCCTTTCAGAAACTGCTCAAAGCGAGAGAGAGAGAGAGAGAGAGACAGACCCCTGCTAATACTCATAAAATTTTGCAAAAAGAATATTTGGGTAATAATTTCTCTAAAAACTTCAATGGAACATAAAGGAATAGAATGTAAGTTCTCTTCATTACCTTGTTTTTTAGGTTCACCAAGACCAAGTGGTTCTCTGTTCCACCAGATACAAGTTCATAGCCCTTCTCAACCAAAGTCTGCGTAGCTAGACAAGCTTCAGTGCTCAATAATTGCAGCATGTAATAGAATATTGTGACTTGACAATTATGGTTCATTGTATATCTGGAACTGAAATATTAATAATCTCTCGCATCAGTTGCTAGTTCCAAATGCTCACAATCATTACCTGGGCAAACTTTGAGCAGTTACTAAGTACTTGTTCCTGGTAAGCTCTGTATTCTGCAGACTGTGCCTGCATTAGATATAAAACCAGAATATACCAGAGTCATTTCATATTCCAGGGATGATAACCTAAAGTAAATTGGCTTCTTTGAAAGATTACCCACTCATTACCAAGAAGAAGATGTGATAAATAACAAGATTTACTTCAAGAACATTTGGTTTCATTAGTATTTCCTAACTCATTAATGCTTCAATACTATGGCCAATTATGTTCTTTCCTTTTAATGCATCTGAAGTTCAGACATGTTAACCAATCATCAGTACCTGTTTCAGAGCTACAGCCAGGCCTGTAATTGTGTGGTTGTGGGGGCCGCCTTGAAGTCCAGGAAAGACAGCTTGGTTGATTTTGTCTTCATAGTCGTACAAGACCTACATGAAGAACTCAGGTTATCAGTATTTACTTTTTGTGCTACATGTCAGATATTACCAAAACTCAAGTTCAACAAAACTTAAGCATCAGGGGCTTGAGGATGAGAAAGGCAGAGAGCTTGAAGTGTAAAAAGGTCATACAGTGATTTTACATTTTTTTTCCTATGAAAACTGACCTCTTGTCCTTGTTTGTTGATTTCTTTGACACCCTTTCTGAAGAAAATCATGGCACCACGAGGTCCCCGGAGAGACTTGTGTGTTGTGGTAGTCACAACATCTGCATAATCAAATGGAGATGGAATAACTCCAGCTGCAACTAATCCGCTAATGTGTGCCATATCTGCCAAAAGTATAGCTTTCTGTTTGTCACAAACCTGTCAAATTCAAGAAAATATGAGTTTCCAAGGTTTTTTTATCGCCGTGTCATCCTGCCATAAGGCACTCTGAAATTAAAGTCAAGAAGTTCCCTTGTATTAAAATAACCTTTGCTGTTCTACCTTGCGAATACGTGCATAATCATAGAGACGGGCATAAGCACTAGCACCAGCAACTATCAGTTTTGGTCTGAACAGTACTGCACTTTTTTCTAGCTGCATTTCAGAGATCAACAGTCAAGTAAAGCTTGTATTATAGAGCTTATCCTCCATGATGGTATATTAGAAAAAATCTCAAATTAGCAAATTGAACTAGAGATATTTTGGCATGCTGGCTACACTCCTGTGCTACCAAGTGCAAAAGCAAGAAAAAGAAAGTGAATTCTTCAAAGCAATCAAAGGTAATGAATAAAGAAGTTTCGAGTATTGCACTTTCCTGTTGCATCAATATAAGCATGAATACCAATCTTAAACTGTACATTTTTAGAGACAATGGTCTGTGAATGTAAAAGTTCCATAATTCTATTAAATCTCACTCGCCAATGACCAGAAGTTTTCATCATTCAATGTAATCAATTGGATCAGCGAGACTAAGTTGCACAATGCTGCATCTTAACAAATATCCAGCGGGATTAAGCAGTGTGGACAATATAAATCAAAAGCCAAAGATAAAGATCCATCATAGCAAGAAACAGGAACTTTACCTGGTCATAGTCAATATAGCCAGTGCTCTCATTCAATCTGTATGGCATGGTCTCAAAAAAGATAGAAACTGCAGATATCTTCTTTGTGTCAGTCTGTGGCCATTCAAGAGATGAAACCATCAATTGCAGATTCATATGATTATAATTGAGTGATGCTATAAATGATGAAGGCATCCTCAAAGCACAGAAGAAAGTCATTAAAAAAAATTCATGCCAATAACCATGTAGATGTGAAAGTATTTTCTAGGAACTACAAAGCCTAGAAAGCCTAGTCTGTCAAATGGAATTTAATGTCTCTCAAATGTTGCATCACAGAGAAGAGGATCATTATCGCACAAAAACTTACATTTTAACTTTTGCAACATGAATTGTTATGCACTGAAAGTACTCATATTGTCTTGGCATCTTTCGGCTAAAAACAAAAGTACATCGAGATTGCAAAGTGTTACTCAAAAATCAAAGGTAAAATGGGACGCTTACACTAAGCAAGACATTAGGTCACCAAAAAGTTCCTTTTTCATCTGTTGGACTGACATCATCAAGTTGCAGGTGCGAGTCATGAAGTCATAGTAGCAGATTGTCCAGTAGGCAAAGATTTTGTTACATAGCCAACAGTGATATTTAAGCCAAACATCAACTCAACAAACTATGAAAAGTAGGAAAGGAAAAACAGTTTCTGCAGTACCAACAAAACTGCAGTTGCATTACTAACAGTATCACCAAGAAAAAAGTTCCAAGAACCACATGTGACTGGCAAAGGATAATGCATCTAGAACTCTGGACTCCATTGAATAAGTACAGGCTAGGAACAAAACTTTGCACTTGGACCCAGTCAGACATTGTAAAGAAAAAGATGTGAGGGAGAGAGAGAGGAACCTGATATCCATGAGAAAGATGCCCACCATGTGGAAGATCAAGTGCCATGATTCTTTCATGAGGTTTCAATAATGCAGTATAAACTTGAAAATTAGACGGAGACCCTGATAGAGGCTGCACGTTAACTGCACCAGAAAATGTAAGCATCAATGGTGTTTGGTTCCACTATTGCAGCAATCATACTTGCTTTTATTTTTCTTGCTAAATGAATGTTTAAAATTCCAAACATTTCAAGTTTCCTTGGATGTTTACAACTCCATAGTGCCATTACTGAAGAGACACCAGAACTACTATCCTTCAAGATGTTATGCAACACACCATAACTACCTAGAGAAGTTGACATGAACCATCCAGATTGACACTCTAATCTTTTGAAGTTTTTGATAAAGATTAATAGTTGGTTGACGATCTATTTAAAGAAATAGAAGCAACTTCTGAGAGCAAAATAGAATTTCAAATATTTTAGGAATTCTATTGAATTAACGCTGCAATTACCTCCCCATTTAGCTGGATCCAACCTGAACGCTTCAAGAGCACGCTTCTGGCACAAGGTTTCTGCCATGTCAATGTACCTGAAAATAAAGCATCCAGTAAATCTCTAGGAATTGGAATGTTGCTAAAGTCCAGACTCAAACTTGGAAAAGGACTGACAAATTGCAGCAATTATGTTAAAACTAACTAATATCTGCAGGATGGAAATATATGCTCTTCAGCACACAAGAATCCTGGGAGAAAGAAAAAAATAATGGAAGCACATGGAAGCATTCTGCATACTCATTTCCTCCATAATATCTAGCACCTGGGTACCCTTCACTGTATTTGTTAGTCATGATAGACCCAACTGCTTGCATAACAGAGACAGAAGTGAAATTCTCTGAAGGGATGAGTTCAAGTCCCTGCACATATGAAGTACAAACTCCAGTAAGATATCAAGTTCCATAGAATAGTTGGAACTTTAATTTGAAAGTTTTATTGAGAAACTTAATCTACATCCAAATTTCAAATGTTGATCAAACAAACTAGTTAATTATAAGAAATTAAAGAAGCAGAGACAGAAATTGTGAATCTCTATCAAATTCTTTTCAGGAAGCCAATGAAAGCACACAACATAGATGCTACTAGCAGTCTATTAGCAAAAGTCGTTTCATCCCACTTCACAACTCTATGGGCTGTGCACTGCAAGAAATGAAGACAGCTTGCAAACTCTTTCTATGGTCTTGCATGCTCAAGTCCCAAACTTTACAGCATGGTTAGACCGCAAAAATCCATACATTCGTGACCCAAGATTAAATTTTATCTAATACAAAAATCAGAACTTGAATCCATTTACAGGTAAAGCAAGAGATAAACAAGAAATACTATGCAGCCTTTGTAAAGAGGGCATAAAAGCAAACCTTCCATTGCCTGGCTTTCTCGAGCTCAATAATGTCAGTGACTTCTGGATCAACCACGTGTAGGGGAGCATTCAGCTGCTTTGGCCACTGAAGATTTCACAATCTCGTGTCAATATAAACGTATACAGAGTCCCAATTCGTGTTCAACAAAATTTGTTTAACTCTTATCACCAATCCTGGGATAAATAACAAAGCTTACAGTAACGCCAGACTTCTCCTTGTCATAAACGGCTTCATTAGGCAAAGAGGACTGCAGTACAAAACAGAATCATATAAATTCAGCCCTGCAAAAATTTAGCCAGAAGAAAATCAAAAAATGGAAAAAACCAAAACCCGAAGTGACCATGTAATAGAGAGAGCCGCCATTGTAGAGGCGCTTAACGGGTTTGTCGACAACTGAAGAGAGCCTGCGAAGAGCCATCGCCATTGCCATCTTCCTCCTTTGTGTCTCTCTCTCTCTCTTCTTACTCTGCTTATCTACTATACATGCAAATTGCAGACGCACGCAGGCATCCACTCACACACTCAACTCAGCCCACTGTCTCTGTCTCGTTTTGTTGTGGGATGGGATGGGATGGGGATCATTCATGGGAGATTTGATTTTGGGTGGTGGAAGAAAATTTTGAAATATTTCTGGTGCTTGTCGCGTTATGGCTGTTGCTGCTACTAGCATTTCCATATTTCTGTTTTTAATTCTAAACCAAAGGGAGGTCAGAAAAAATTAGCATTCGCGCAAAAATCAAAGCCGGATGAATTTATTTTTACTGCTTGAGATTCCGCCTACGAGTATTAGTCATCGCCTCACCATTTTGTGATGCGAGTGATTAGTCGTAGGATTCGAATTAATTTGCATTGCCTCAATCGCACTATTACGTGTTGCCTCTTTGACTGACAATGGCAGAATTAACTCACAAATGGTGAAATTACAGCTATTTCAATCCAATAACATTACAACTAAACTCACAAAGGGTAGGAGAAGAAGAAACTTTGGATTTTTTGCAACTAAACTTAGGTGATAGTAACACATAATCTACCGGATTTTCTGAAGAAGTTTTTTGGCATGCAACAAATTTGGCGCATGGAGTTGCCAAGCTTCACGGCCGAGCCAAAAACGTAACAGCAAAGGTAAATTATTTCGCCTGGTAACAACTAGCTAGATTATGCATGTCCGTCAGATTTCTAGTCACAGAAACCGTAGAAAGTCTCTTCTTTTTTTTTTTGGTTTGGTATGATTTATAACAGAAAATCGCGTGTTATGAAGTGCTGTTTTAATTTGTATGAATATCTGGAATTTCTGTTTCAGAGTTTTTATTTATTTATTTATTTTGGTTTTTCGGGTTAGCTTAGGCAAGCAAGATAATCACACCAAAATCAGCCGTGAAAGCCCTATCCAGAATGGGACATTTCTTAGCCACAAACCACCGAGTTCATCCAATTCCAATCTGCCTTGTTGACTCATTGGTTCTTTGCTGATTTTGAAATGAAACTCACATTTTTGGGCCAAATGGGATGGGCCTATCATGTATGAAGCTGGACCTAGACCTGCATCTAGTGATAAATTTGTTAAGCTTGAAGAGCAATTACCATTAGCGAGTCCAGCGCTTTCCATGATTCCATCGTTGAGTGTGAGTCTGAAGAGGCATTAGAAAGTTGTAGTGAGGCCAGCCTTTCCAGTCTCCATGAATGTGGGCTTGATCAAGATTAGTCCACAAAAGCTAGACTAGAGAAGTCCTATCCTATTGACTACTTCGGTTTTAGCGTCTCAACTCTCTCTCTCTCTCAACCCTCAAGGGTGAATAGCTCCGCCTCGTCCCATGGTATTAAGAATGTAAATTTTTTTTTTTGAGCAAATTACTCTGATGACCACTCAATTTTTTTAATAGTTAAGATTTGACCACTCAATTATTAATAATATCTTTTTACGCACTGAACTATTAAAAGTGTGAATCTTGAGTTATTCCGTCCGATTCCACCATGAACTCTACTCGAAGATCCATACGATAATTGGGATGAAGGGAGTAGATATTCTATCGTTGGATGAGTCCTTAATATGAAGCCAATTATGGACGACGGTGAAAGGGTCTAGCGGTAAGACAGGTGGCAGGGGTATCCGAAGAAGTTTGAGCATTGCAGGGTACAGAAATTGAGACGGATCACGGAAGCGAGAAAGGGACCTAACCGGGGAGCAGGACGGTAAGTCCGTCCAAAATGAAGGGTATTTTCTTGTAAATGGCTGATGAGATCCATTTTCCGGTTTGCCCATGCCCTTACAAGATAGAGGTCCAGGAGAAGGAGCCAAGGACCAAAGTCCCCACAATATCAATTCTTCTGGCTGGCAGAGATCTTGTTTCAACTTTCAAGATCACATGTTCCCAAAAAAAAAAAAAAAAAGGCTCAAACGGCTATGTCGCGTTTCCTAATTCTCCATTTTAGTTCTTTTTAGTTCATAGTATGGCTGTATCTACTAGAGGGTTGTAACCTTCGTACGTTTGTCAAAAAAGAAAAACGAAAATAATTCTTCTTTTTAGTCCCCCCCCCCCCCCCCCCGCTTTTTTCTTTTTTGAGTTTGATCGCCAATAATATTCTAGTCCTTGTTCTGCTTCCATGTGCTTCCACTCACGCTCTCCACAGTAATCCAAAAGAAAGCGTCCCGTCTTCATCAAACTAGCACCGGTTGAGCTCACAAAAAGTGAGTTCCAGACCTATTAACTTAATCAAAAGGAGGTTATTAATATGATTAGATATATATCTTTTTTCTTAATCATCATCTTTATTGCTCTTACACGTTCTGTTAGAATCTTTAACAACATACTTAGGTTAACGTTAATAATTGAGGAAAGCAGGTGAACCTAAGACGGGGATTCATTATTTTGATTAGTACTTAGATGCTCCTATTTCATAGGAACATGCAAACGCAATTTGTTAAGGAACAAAAAGTTCAAAATAATCCTTATAAAATTTGATCTTTCAGTTTGCAGGCGCTGATATTGTGATAATCGTAGGTAAGAACTAACAAAGCTTCATCTTTCTAATCAACCAACCGTAACAACTTATTCAAATTGCCATTCATATTAATTTTATAGTTCCAACCTAAAAAAAAATTTAATAAATAAAAAATTATTCATTTCTTGTCTTAGCAACTTAACTTTTACAAGTTGCATGGAACCCCATTAAGGCTGTGGCGTGTCAGGTCACTGACAGATATCACCCAAGTGGCTGAACCACACTTATCTATAGCGTAAGCAAGCATGATAATCTATCATTAATTGGGTCAAAGCCCTTTTGCTCATTTGGTTCATTTCTTTAAGCAAGAAAGGATATTACATTGCTTACGCTTCATTAGACGGCATGCGAATTGGAAAGCCAAACACATCATCATTAGCATATCTAACCCCAACTATCTAATCTTAGCAGAAAACAGATGGCCAAAAGAAAAAAAAAGGAGAAAAGAAAAGGAAAGGTAAGGAAACATCAATTAGAGGACAAAAACTAAAAGGCGAAGAATATTGTAGGCCCACATGACAGAGAACTTGTTCTGATTGGGTAAACATTTCACGCCCACTGAAAAGCTATGGTTGCAACAAACACAGTAAAGCGACCGAGGTTCAAGAGCATCTAATACTACCTTCTTTCTCTCCTATGGGTTGTCATTTGTAAAGACTAAAGACTAGGTAGCTACAGAAACCAACCACATTTTCATTTCCCCGATCAAATTGAGAGACCAATGGGGGGTGATTTTATTCATCAGAAGTCATCTTACTTCTCCGGATGCATGTCTCCCTCGTGCGTTCCTGTACACGAAGAGTACTCCCGCATTGACATTGGCGACCATGGCAGCCATAGAAGAAGCAGCAGGAGATTGAAAAGGCTGATTAAGAAGCTTATGAGTGAGAGCAAGAGCATTTACGGGTCGAAGCCTATAAGATTCCATTATGATGCCGTTAGCTACTCGCAGAATTTTGATGAGGGATGCCACAAAGATGAATATCCAAGGTGCCAGCAAGTGTTTCAAGAATTTAGATGCCATGTACAGCACAAGTAATTTTGATTTCTGTTTATTTTGATTTCTTCGACTGGATTGCTTATATATACTACTGTTGTTTAATATCCTCTAGGTAGCTAGGAGCCCGGGATAGCTCTGATTGAGTTGGAACTTCGAAGCATATGTATTTTCAGTCTAATTATTAGGGTCTGATAATAATTTCCGTTATTTTGCTGGGGTCTCATGCTTACAGTCATAATCTTGTGGACGTTTTACAAAATTTGGGAGAATTCACCTCCCAGAGCGATGAAACTGTTGGTGTACGATATGGAAGAATGCCAAATAAATTTTTTCTAAAAAAAAAAAAAAGTGAAATGGAAGCAATGCTAGTTTTCGCACGACCTTTAGTTCTTGGTATATTCAAAAAGCATTCAGCCATCAAAACTACCAGCTGGTGTCACTTACACTTACACTTGGACTTGCTGCTGAATTGAGTTGGGCCATCCAATTATAAGGATGGCAGTGGGGGAAAAAATCCCATATCTTTGGTAGACGACTTGGAGAGAAAAGATACAAAGGACTTGAGAGTATAATGGGGCATCATTGGATTGACTATAATTAACGAATTCGAGCACCCTCTACCCTGTCTACGCATGTTGGTCGCTTCCGGATATGATATTTTCTGGAAACCAATAAACTTAATAAACTAGTTTCTAAGTAGTAATTTTCCAGTATAACGGTATTGTGCTGTGGTGGTTGTCATTCGTCAATGGGGAATCAATTGCTGAGTTGCTGCAAGTAGTCTGCCATGAAATCTTAGACTGGTTAATTTCCAACATCAGTACATGTGAGAAGGGTGGTGATTTTGGCATGTAAATTTTGAGGGATGCCACGCAAGGGAATAAGAAGACTAAACTTGCTTAAGAATAATATTATGTCAGACCTTAAATACTCGTACTTGACGCTTTCCCAATGTATTCTTTCGCCTCATACAACATCTTTGGTTGGGTAGTCGATCATTGGCCACAATCTGAATGAACCCTTCATGTGTAATACACGAGCCCTCCTTTTGATTCACGACCTCAAATCAGGTTTCACTTTTTTTATTTTTTCCTTGGACGGTAATACGTCATATACACAAACTCGAATTGTGTGGTTTTTATTTTTCACTATGAGAGTTAAAAAAAAAAAAAAAAGAGGTACGATGTCGGGATTGAAGTCATGTGAAGCGTACCGCATCAGTTGGTTGTTTCCGCTGCTCTATAAAAAGTAACAGTCTTATGCTGAATAAGGACTAATGTGAATATTGATCCTTTTGGGCAGTGAAAATTTCTCGATCGTGCATTTTAACATACATCTAATTACCAAGACGTTAAATTTTCAGCTTGCACGACCAAAATATTCACATTAAGTTCAGTCAGGCATATCCAATCTCGCACTTGAATACAGTAGGCAGCGTTGGTTACTAGTATTTGTGGGTAACCTTATAAAGAGTCTATATAACCAGTTAAGCTGAAGCACCATGCGAAATGCAAACACATTACAACCCGAGAGAATTGAAGAAAGCTCTGTAAATCATTTGTTAGCATTTTTCTTGTTGGTTGATGTAGTCTAACCGGTCATGCCTCCTTTGGGTCTTGACTCGTGATACGATGAGAATTTACTGCCTTGTTTAATTACCTGCAAGAAGAGAACGCGTTTATATTGACTTCATTTAGGAATCATCGACGAGGAATTTCAACTAATGAATTTAACGGAAAGTTATTTGGGGGAATTATCTCCATTGTGGTTCTTTTGCTTTCTCCCTTTTTCATTATGGTCTATTTTTTTAAGAAAATCTTGACTCCTGTCCAATTTAGTAACTTGGATTGGCTGGATTACTTTATCTCATTGTTATCAGGAATCTGTAGATTCTGCAATTAAAGGAATAGTTGCATTCTTCAGACATTTCACACTTGGATATCTATACAAGAAATCAATTTTCAGACACAGTTTAAGTTAAAGCAAATTCCAGATATCGGCTCTAATACTTACCAGACAAACAAACAAACCAAAAAAAGGGAAAGAGAGAGATATTGGCTCTAGAATATGAATGAGAATTAACCAAGACACCAGCCATATGGATTGTGCAAATTTATCTCAAGTTGGTTTTCATTTTGGACCACTCTGTCGTTATCGTTAATTCTGTTACGTAGCCCTAGATTTACCTTACTGGAAATATAAAGCTCAGTTCTTTCTCCTTAGACGTGAATGCAAGCGCTTTCTAAGTGGTGTCTTTGCCTAGACCAGCGGGTTTTTGGCCATGATCCTGCATAGGAGTGTTCAAGCCAAGATTTGCAGCTTGCTGTTCCATACAAGAACAATACTTGATAAACTTCTACCTAGTTTACCTTGATTCTGATGTTCCCTCTGACGTCACGAAGTTCAGTGACTCAGGCTGGCTAAGTTGGAGATGGATTGGAGCATGTTGCTCCTCAGTAATTGCAAATCCATATGGAATTATGGTATTCCCATGTGTGGCATTGGAATTACTCGTGCTATAAGCCTGAGACACAGAGGCTCCTTCAAACATTTAGTTCCCGTGATTAAAACTGTTTGATGCATGAGATTGTGTAACTAATATGATAATAGTACCTTCTTATGCAATGAGATAATTTCTTGTTGATGGAAGTTTACCTTCTTATAAAGTTCCACGTTTTCTTGATGAATGAGGCAGCCCTGAAAATGTACATTATAGGGAAGCTCATTAACTTCTATAATTTTTGACACTAACTCTTCTATGACGGCCTTGTATTTTGCAACATATAAGTACATGTGGTAATTGGCAAGCATTTGGTGTTTATTGGGACATACCTTACGATGTAGTTCCCGAATCTCATCAGTCAGTATTTGTTCCTGCCAAGTTGATAAATGATGTAGCAGAAGCCTTAATTAGGAGCATTTCAGCATCAGCAATATACTTGCATAATTGGCTAGAGTTAGAGACTTATACAGCTTTGTTTCAAGGTTTGACGTCTGACCTTTTTCATACGGATGCCCCTTAAACTCATTTCAAGTTGGTTCTCTAGACCTTGTAGGTCTTTAACGCTCAGGCCATACAGTTCTTCTCCCATCAATTGCCTGTCTTGTTTAAAGAATAACGTCAGTCAAATTAATCAGTTTGCAAACTTACATATACTGAACGGCATGCAGTAATGATGTTCGAATCTTTGGAGTCCCCCAGATGCCTGGATTAATTACAATCCAACACGTAACCAAACATCCAGTAATACACTTGCAAGATCTTAATCTTTTGTCGTGTTATCATTATGTCCAAGTTTAGTATATCTTGACATGTCATGGAAGTTCTCAATGTGAGTTGGCTTAAGTTCTTTTCATTACCCAGTGTTCATGGTCGTGATGGGCTTCATGCTTATAGAAATGAAGCTAATCATTGGGACCAATAGGAACGACACCTAACAAGGGACAATACATAATATAAGAAACTCTCCTTCAGTGACAATTCTAACATCATGACTTCATGTCAGTGACCGTACTCCTCTTGACTATTCTTTTTTTTGTCTTTTTTTTTTTCTTTTCGGATAGTGTAAACAATGCATGTTCTGGGCAAATACTTTACCTGTGAATTTCCTGCAAGTTGTGTAATTGTTGCCGGAGGATTGTTGCCTCCCTTTGCCAAAACTAGCCAAGAAAATAACAAAGATTAGAGATATGACTGTTATGTTTGAAGAAAGAAATTAACAAGAAGTGATGCTAATGATAATAACATGGCAGAGCTGGTCAAGATTGTCCAGACTCAACAGGTAAACTAAGACTATCATGGTAACCGTTGTAGAGATAACACGCCTAAAGTTTTTGTAGTTGACCACTTTCTGAATTTTCAAATAATGTAGTTTTGATAATTAAGTTTTCCCACCAAAGTTCATGAAGTTCCCATGCGTGCTTCCTTTATGGCTTCAGCCATCAAACAAATACTCCAGGAGAAACAAATTTTCAAGTTTCAAGCAGATTACTAGGACAATCTGGTGATTTTCCTTGTTGCAGTTGCAATATTTCTAGTTCTATATTGCCGTACCTGCAGCTTTAATCCTTTCGCACTATTGAGTACTCAGTCCTAAACTTGTTTGCAATCACTGACCCCCGTAAATATTCTCCATTAATGTACGATTTACCATCTATTTCAGATCATCCAGTCGGATGCACCTATGGTAACACCAAAGATGGGCAAGGCATTTGCAGGAAGTTCATTCCATTGCGAGGTAGAGGAAGGGCCACTGGCTTTCATGCTTTGAATCCATGATGCCCTAGGTCGCAGTGGAATGAACTTCATCACTGCATCATGTTTTGCCCTTTTACATGTTAACTAAAGTACATCATTCTGGCTGATCATGGTTGCCAATAGACAGAAGGCATAGAACTGAATAAGATTGCTCCTTCAACTAATAAAATACCTCCACATTCTAGACATTCTGTACGACCAACACAAACGAACTATCTTGTAATGGAATCAATATCGTATATGGTGTGCCATCAGGAGATATGTTGCTCTATGGCACAACTCTGGTGAGTGGATTATTTCTTTTTATTGTCTCGACCACAATGACAAGTGCCAATGACGATGGTTGTTTAGCTTATGGTTCTGGCGGGATGGTTGCTGTGGAGCTCCTCTTAATGCTTTCTACTTTACCATTTTATTTTATATTGTAATTTCTATTAGTAGGGCCAATAATCTAATTCCTTGGGAAAATTACTCAAGCGAACCATGATGGTTGGATATTATGTGATATGATTCAATAGCCTCATAATGGTTGGAGCTGTACACTGGGAAGTACAATTGGGACCAAGAAATTGTATTACAGCACACCAACTATGGCAAGCCTAATTGTTGGTTTTTGAACAATGAAAATTCTCTAAGTAAGATTGTGTAGTCTTCTAATTCCACATTAAACAAATCTAAGATTGGGGATCTTTATTTATCCAATTGACATTATTTTATTGTTCAAAAATTAACTGCTAAGCTTGCCAAATAGTTGGTCCGAATGGCGATAAAATTTTTCATTGATACCTATTTTCTAAAATGCTTCAATTTAACAAATAAATAAAATTTTTAGTAGCTTTGCAGCATTGTTCTTTTTTTTTTTAATTCCAATATACACACTTGTTACTGAACTAAAAACATCTAAGATGTACATTATATAGGCGTAAGGGTATATTTTAGGGATAATTTTAAAAACCTCCCCTGAGGTTTCTTACAATTTGATTAAGCTCCCTTAAGATTTTCAATATTACACTTACCTCCCTTGATGATAAACAATGACTATAATAACCTTTATCGTTTTTTTCAAAGACAAGCCATTGATAAAAAAAGATAACAAAAAAAAGGAAAATAATTCTTCTTGACCAAACCCCGTATTGTGACCAAACTATTTTACCCATGACTATTAAATTGTAACCTTCTATCACTCAAAAAGGAAGAATTTTGGTAATTGAGAGGCTTGGCTGTTTAAGTGGGGAAAAGGTAAGGATTGTGAGTTTTATGACTAACGGTTTGGTAGGCAATATATGGAAGAAACCTATAGAGAGGTAAAGATTATAAAGGTAAGAATTATGATGGTGGATTTTGGCATCCAAAATAAAGAGTTTATTAGGAAAAAGAAGAAGTGATAAGAGTTTGAAAATTTGAGTGGATGTAGAAAACCATGGGATGGAAAACATCAGAACATTGGCTAAGTAATAAAAATCATAATTTTGTAGTACATAAGCGTATTCTTGATTTTTAAAAAATTTTAATGATTATTCATATTTTGAAAATTAGATGAGGGCAATTTTGGGTATTCATATACTTTTTTGGTCTTACATAATCAAGGTGAAACCCAAACCTTTGTTCTAAGGGAGGAATGCGTAATTTTTAAAACGTGAGAGGAGCTGTTTGAAATTGTCAGAAACCTCAGGGGAGGCTTCTGAAATTATCCCTATATTTAATACTTCAGAATACAAAGTCCTTCAAGAGGCATAGTGTTTTGCAGTTTTTATTGCTAACTGTTCCAGCCCTGAATTCATTACTAGTGCATTCTACAGTTGATTTTTCCTAAATTTTGATTTCTTTTTATGGCTTCTAATGCGGTACCACACTAGACTTTTTTTCTTTTCCCTTTTGTGTTATCCTATATTTTTCATTTATGTGTTTGGGCTCTACACTTTTCATGTGTACTCATTCTCATTCTTCATTTTGTGAGTTGTCTAATGAAATATCATTGGCACTTGAATGCGAGTGCAGAAATCTAGCTGTGAGAATCTGCTCTGGTCCACTGCCTTTTTCCATGACATAATTCCATTAAAAGATAGTTCGTTCCTCTTGGACGGGCAGATTCCGAATACTGTGTGTAAAATTACTTTGATAACAAGAAAGCATTTTATTTCTAACTGTCCACGACCATAAATAAGAGAAAGAAAAAAGGTAGTATGAGTAATCAAATGATAATTACAAATGTACCTTGACCTCCGATAGTGGACTAAGGAGTTGATGGCGCTCTTCTTTCGCTTTGCTGTAACGTTCCAAGACGGATTTCATGCTGCCCGGTAAAGGGAAAAACATAAAATGGTAACTGGAAGATAAGCAAATCTTCATAACCAAATAGTAAAAACCCCTTCCTCACCAAGATATGATAAAAATAGACAAACAAATTAACAAAGCTAGTGTCATAACGAGGTACAAGGAGATTGTCATAACGGGTAATATTCATGAAACTACTTAATTTTTAACTAATTCACAATGTAGTTACTTCGTTGATTATTAATGTTCCATCTTAGATTTATACTTGATTGCATTATGTTTGTCATTTACAACATATCATTGACAAAGTCCATTCTCCATATATATATTTTCCGTAATTACATGGAACCTATTTGTTTGTGAAATATAAACTTTAAGAAGTCAGTTCACTCCAGGTTACATGAGAAAGGTGTACTAACATTATTTATAGCTTAGAGACTAAATAGTGCAAGAGCAATAGAAGCATCTCAAGAAAACATCTGGGAGGGGAATAGGGAAGACAAAACATCCAAAAACCATGTTCATCTTGGAAAAACTCTAATTTGGCATGAATGCAACCGGGGTAATGTTTTTATTAGTATGTTTGATCGCAGATCAGGTATCAAACCGCCGCATATATAGAAACAATGACTTGACCGCCATATCTTTATAAAACTTCCATTCAATGACATGCACACAGCTCAAATTTTGTATATCTATGTAATATTTCTATATCGATTTAATCCAAATCAATCCTGAGCATTGGTACAATTATAATTAACCGAATAAGTTATAATATTATACCGAGTTAATAGCAACGTCTCTATATTCAACTTCTGCTTGCTAAAGAAAGTTGAGCTTGTCCGTGATCCAGGAGCTATAGCTTTCACATAGCTATACTTATGAGAAGGTAAAATGTTTAACCTTCTTTCTGTATGAAAAGGACACACTCGATTGCTAGAAAACAAACACGATTTAGAGACCTTTCCTAGGAAAACTTGAAGATTTTGCAATGATCAGGTGGTAAATGCACGTCGTTTTTTTTTTTTTTTAAATAAAGATATGTAGAAATATAGTCCTATGTCCGGGATAACATCTTATAGCATAGGTGATAGGACCACCAAGTTAATGGTATACTAAAATATATATCTGTAACTTATTCAGGAATCCTATGGCTAAACGTAAAGCAGCAACACTTCTCATGTCTTAATGATGAGAACAGATGGAGATGCCTTGTTTTCTTTCCAAACTCTGAACAACCGCCAAGGAAGAATATAAAATTTCGTTAGCATGTGCTAAAAAAAGTTTACTATCTAATGCATACTGGAGATAAGCTGACAAGGCGTAGACAATTCTTGTATGCATAATCTGGTTGAGGATTACCTAGTACTTGCAATATCTACCCAACACTTGATGATTTAAAAAGGCAAAACAGCGTACAGATACCAAATTTGAGTAAAGATAACCCTAATTAAATAGCGCAATCGAATCTCGATCACAACTTGCTTTCATACCTGGTGTTTGCATATTCATAGAGCTTACTAGTGCTTGAGAAGATGACAACTCCAACTTCTGCATCGCAGAGAACAGCCAGCTCCTTGGCCTTCTTCAACAGCCCATTTCTTCTCTTAGAGAAAGTCACTTGCCTGCTCGTCGAGTTATCGATCCTCCGGATCACAATCTTCCCCCTTCCCATAATATTCCCTGGTCAGAGAAATCGAGGGTTCTCTTCAGCTTAAATATCAAAGGAGAATGTTAGATCTAATTGACAAATATACCGTCGTAGCAAATTCATCAAGAGCATCTTAAAACAGAAAAGAAAAAAAAAAGACGATATATATGTATATTAGGTCAAATCGCGAATCTAAGAAAGAGAGTGATCAAAAGCTTACTTGCCGGCTCGATCTTTGATGAGCTTATAGCTGTGATTGCTGAAGAGGGTTATTCAGAAGCTCATTTGCCAGATATCAAAGTCAAGACCTTTTTTATAAGCAAATATGGTGGATAGGGCTATAGCAAGAGTTTGGTTTCCAAAACAGACTCGAGAAATGTGACCAGTTTAAAACTTGAACAGTTAACACACTGAGGACGAATCCGTAATTTTATATTCTCGTATTCTAGTAATGGCAGTACCACGTTTGGTTGCGCCGCCACCGTATCAGTCACTGACGCGTGGGGAATCCAAGTCTTTCCTTAATATTTCTAAAACAGGAAAAGCGTAACCCCCGTTTAAGTAACTGTAAACCTTAAATTCCCATGAAAACTTTTGGCCAATGATAGAGGTTTTTGGCAACTCTAGGGGCTTTTCACGTGAGCCAAACATTAAAAGATATGTGATGCCCTTTTTATGTACGTAATCCATATTCTCTATTTCTATTCTTTCATTATTTTCCATTTGGCACAACACTTCTCCTTCACTTCTCTTTTTCCTCCAAAATTTACTATGAAACTTAAGTTCTTGCTTTGGAATTTTCCCCCTAAGAAGGCTTTGCTTATCATGAAGCGTCACCGGAGCCTACCCTATCAATAATGTTGAGAGGGTTTCTTGCATATGTATATTTTTGACCTCTAACAATATCAAACGACAAGGTCAAATGTGTGGAGATTCTAAAAATTAAAGTCATAATTTGCTTTTTCCTACAGCAGAGCAAAGTCTTAAATTTAAGAGTACCTACACAGTAACTCTTATCTTTATGTGTGAGTTCATGGCCCTTTTGCGACATTGTTTATTCTAATACTAATAGCTTATGGTTTTTGCTGCACCCACACAGTAAGCTAGTAATGTATGGGACCGGATGCTTTAGTTGGAATTCACGAAGGAAATTCTTAGTTCATGCAATTAAAGTCCCTTAAAGCCAACGCTAGGACTAGGGCTGCAATCAACTCAAACTGTTTGCGAGCAGTTCGAGTCAGAGTTCGACTCGAGTTCGGTGAACCGAGTGTTAATATATATGAGTCGAACTCAAGTAGTCATTTGTTAGGTTTGATTGCTTGACGAGTCACTCGAAAAGTTCGAATTGATATGAAATTATAAAAATGTCCCTATATCAATTAAAATTGAGCTGATTTCAAGCTCCTCGCCAACCAGAATGTTGAGTGAAACTCGAACTGCTCGTGAGCCAGAAATCGAGCCAAGATCGTGAGTCAGAAATGAGTCGAGTTCGAACTTTCCTTTTCCAAAATCGAGTTGAGCTCGATCTTCATTTTTTGGCTCAGTGAGCTCGAGAGCTTGAGCTCGTACATTAACAATTCCATCTCGGATCGATAAATTCAAAACTCGAGTCGACTCGATTCATTTATAACCTAATTGAGACAGTGCTTTAGTTGAAACTATCTCTAGTTCTCTACTAATCTAATATAGCTTAATTGTGGTATGCCCTAAATTTCTTTCAAACAACCTTTTCGCAATAATGAAAGGAAACTAAATTATAAGTCCCAAAGTTCAGTATTGCAACTTGGACCCTATCAAATGTAGTACATCTATCTATTGCAGTATGTTTTTTCCCTTGCAGAATTTATACATACATATGTGTGTGTGTGAAGAAGGCTGGTTGTTTTAATCGTCAAATCCTCTGTAGTTTACTCAATTAGACATGTCAGCAATCAAGCATCCGACAAACACGTGAAAAAAAAATAAAAATCACAGGTCACCATTCGCCAATCGAGAGAACTCTTGGCACGCCTTCATCATTCCTCATCCAATGGGAAACAATCCCCGGTGCAAAGCTGCTTAGATTTGAATATTTGCCCTCCTGGCCAAAAGGGGCCGGATTACTTACTCAGGAACACTGATAAAACAGGCCTCACACATCTTTGATTAAAATGGATAGAGTGCTTGGAAGTTCGGAGCCTACGCAGACAATCACAGTAAAGTTCGTCCTAGTTGTCTGAAAACCTGGTCGCTGATTGGCTAAGTCCACGTGAACGACGTTGTTTGCAAACCAATGAGATTCGTCCTTACTGGAAATCATGATGAGTTTGTGGGATTAAGAGCATCCAAAATCAGAGGATTAGACTAAAATAGTGAAATTTTTATTCCTTCGAGCACCAGGTAAGACAGGTGTCAATCATCAGCAAATGATATACGTTCACAGACCAAGAAGAAAGGTAGTCCAAGATTCAAGTTCGTTTACTTTATCATCCCAACAATGGAAATGTCGCTTTTGTGACTCATCAAACTCCTTTACATATTTGCTTCTTTCATGTTTTGATGTCCATTATTCACTTAAAATATGAGAAAGGGAGATTTGCCCTAGATGTAATGTCTCTTTTCATGATCCCCGCCACATGCTTGACGATGTCGTCCTTCACGTACCTCTTTTAAAAATGAAAGATAGAACCCTCTATCCTCTATCTGCATTCATTCGTTAAAGCAGGGGCATGGAGTCTGACTAGTGACTGTGGGAGTTTCTTTTTTAATCTTTTTTTCCATTCTTCCCCTCCTCCCCCCCCCCCCCCCCCCCCTCTCCCTCCCGGCAAGTAAGAGATCCCTAGCTCAATGGTTATCAAATCACAATTAGTACTAGAAAGGTCGGCGAGTTGAATCTCTCCTTGTTCAGTTTTTCTCGTTTTAATAGATTAATTTTGGTAGAACTTTTGTATTCTCTGTGTATATTAGTCAATGATCGAGCCCCACACAACCCCTTTATGTGGTAGTCGTCCAGACCCCATACCCCAGCGCAACCACATGAAGATATAATAAAAGCAACTGGACTTGAAGCTCTAGAGAATGAGAGTCCGAGCCATCAGACAGTTAAACTCTTTGTTTAAGTAATAAATTTTTTCTGGAGAATTTTCTTAAGTAATATAAACAAATATTTATGGGGTTGGCAAGGCCATGATTAACTACAGTCGTGCCACTACTTCCATTAACATATATTTTTTCTTTTAAAAAAAAAGGTACTTTATACGAGTAAAGTATGTAAGAATATATCCTTGTATCGTTCAAGATTGACTGTCCTAGAGTCATGGCTATGATCCGTGGCGGAGCCAGAAAAAAATCTTAGTAGGACAAAAATAACACTAAAATTTTTTATCTACTCTTTTTTAATTTTTAAGCAAAAAAAAATAAATTCACCAACAAGTACAAATGATATGTATATTCCATGAAAAACATTAAAAAGACAAACTCAAAATTATTAATGTAATAATAATTTTATAGGAATATATTAAATGTAATAATATTTTCCTTTTGTCCTACACAATATTTTATTTTAATAAATAAATTATTGCATTTAATAAATAATATAAGTCCTTTTGTCCAATTAAAATATTAAATGTATAATAAAATCTATCCAAGAACTATTTTACAAGTTAAAGTTATTTATTAAATGACTTATTTATTCATTACTATATCAAATTATTAATCACAACATATGAACCTAATCAAGTTAATTAGACAAAAGGATCCATAAAAGAATAATTTAAAAGTTAAAATATATGTCAAATGGTCCTCTATTCATCATTACATTAACTCCAATATAAGAAACTAATCAAGGAAATAAAAAATAAATTATAAATCCATAAAATCACCATTTCACAAGTTAAAATATTTATCAAATAACCCATTTATTAGTTATTACATTAACTAATCAATTTTCAAATTTCTTTAAAACAGTAATAGTCTCATGCTCTAGAAATATATTTGCAAACAAATTTAAAATAATAATAATAATAAGTAATTGTTTAGAACCTGATTTTGATGGTCTCCTAAAGTTGGTAAAAAGAGCTGCAAATCAGTGGCGGACCTAGGTCCCAGAAGATCAATTGATTCTGGTGCAATCTCTAAATCGAATGAAGTGATCAAGAGAAAGAGTAACAAGCTTTGGTTGTGGAAGAAAAAGTGGCTCTCGTATGTTGGGGAATGGGGACAACCAAGAGCCAGAGGAGAAAAGGGAAATTAGGGAGTGGGGATAAAGGAAGTAAATGATTAATGATGATTGGATGAAGTGATAAATAAAAAGAATTGTTAGTTGGGTATGGAAGAAGAGGGGTCATCGGTTGTGAAAGGAAATGAGAGACCAGAGGAGTAAATGGAACTTGGGGAGTGGGGACCAAAAGTAATGACTGATATAATTGGTACTTGGCCCTGTTGGGGGAAAATGGGACCAGAGGAGGAAAGTGAATGATATAAATTTTGTGATCCATTCTTTTATATTTTTTCTAAAAAAATCTGAGGGCACCTTTAAAATTATGTCAAAATTATAGAACTATTATAGGAATTTAAAGGGCCCCCGTGCCCCCTTTAAATCCGCCCCTGGCTATGATCCACCTAAATGGCGGTGCTGCTGTCTTCATTTGGGGTTCTTTTTGCATCTTCGCCAAAGGCAGGAGTAATTCAAGTCGTATACTGCATGATGCCAGGGTTTCGAGTCGTATATAGACAAGAGTAATTCAAGTCGACCTTGTTTTCCCTTATATATTATCACAAATATAAGCGTCTTTGCGTTCTGATACTGTGTCACCAAAAAAGTATTGTTTCTTTAGAAGCAAAGTGAACAATAAAAGTGTTCTTGATGCATACCAAAAGACCTCAGCAGGACCAGTAATGTTTTTGGCATACTTGGCGTGCCATTGGTTTCTTTATTTTACTATAAAGAGTTTCACCAATAAACAAGGCAATTAACTTTGTCTGTAAACCATTTCTAGTTTGTACCTTAGAGGGGAAATAATAGTAAAGGTCTAAGAAGTAGACTTCATTATGGCTTAATTTGTAAAATATAGCAACCTTATTTCCTTTCAAAGGCAAGACGACAATGTTATCAATTATCATCATAGTCAAGCAGCCAAACAGCCCACAATATCTGCACCGGTAATCTCATACCATTTAGTGAATGGGCCAAAAAAAAAGAATCAGTGATTGTAATGTTAATTAATTCCTCCGAAGAGTGTAAAAGAAACAATGATGACGAGTTGCTACCTTTATTCTTCTTTTATTTTTCACTTGTTATTTTTGCTCAATTTAAATCGTCTCTTATTCAAAACATTACAGTAATAACACAGAAAGAAGAGACTATAGGAGTGTAATGTATACCCGCCTTTGAATGAAGTACAAATGATGCTATATGAGACAAAAATTTATCAAATATTCTAAGAGACAAAATTGTTCATCTATGTATTCATCAATAACTTTTGTCTATTCAATTCACTTAATTTTTCCTATGTTTAAATAAATTTTAAACGAATGTACAGCTAATAGTAAAGAAAATTCCTAATAACAATAAAATGATTTTTAAAATGCCAAATTTATACGAGTTGTTTAACAGTCCTTGAATGAAGTACTAGATTTTGTGATTTGGAGTCGTCTGTTACTTTTAAGTCTGTTCAATACCTTTCAGGTGGGCTTTTACAACTTTAAAGGATGTTAAAATTTTTTTAATTAAAAAATTAAGATAGTCAACCATGTTGAAGTCTCCATCAAAGCAAAGCAAAATAATCACTAAATTATGCCTTAAAGGGTAATTTAGACATCCAAATTATTAGAAAATTTAGATTATGGGTGTTTATATCATTTTAAACAATAATAAATAAGGGATAAGTGCTGAGAGTTCTTTTTTTCAGAATGCTAATATCATTTGCCCATAAACTATACCAAGATCACTGCCAATGCATTTTTTCAAAGACAACTCTAGAAGCTACATGCATACATGTATTAAAAAAAATATGATTATTATATCACTTATTTGATGATATCAAAGTATCAAACTTATCAAGGAAATATTTCAATTAATCCTTGGTTCGACATTTAAATATATCCCTTAGTCTAGTCCACTAAATAAACATGTTTCGTTTAGAAGGTATAACTTCTAAAGAGGAGGAAATGTTTGTGAGAATATTGTAATTAGAAATAAGCTTGAATTTGCCATTTGCAATCACCTTATTTATGAATCCGTGTAAGCGATTGAAACTAATTTGAAAGGTGCAAACTGTTGCACACTAATCAGTTATCAGTGTAGGAAAATGGGATAGGTACAGTAATTAAACAGTATTTAATATCATACTTCTAGTGATCATTTGATTGCCTGTTGGACATATTCACCTAAATAGAATAATGTCTAAAGACAAGAAAGTAAGTTTCTCATCTAAAATAGTAAGTTAACATAATAAATTAGTAACTTTTATGTCTCTAAAAGTAAATTGAAATAAATATAAAACTTACTTTTGAAAGGAATAAATTGCTACTTTATATCCCAAAAACTTATTTTTTAAAGAGTAAGTTTAGTTCAAATAATAATAAGATTTTATAGATGAATAGTAATTTTTATTGATAACATAGTAAATTTAATTAATGATCAAACTTAGTAATCTATGGCACTAATGTAGTATTTTACTTTAAAAACTTATCCCAAACTGGCATTAGAAAGTTTATTTTAAATTATGATGAGATTTTTTTATTAATGATTGAAACTTAGAACTCTAATAAGTCAGTAAGTAGTCATCATATACCTGTATAATACAACGATTCTGGTTCGACCCAGGATGACGCAGCCATTGCACTGCACACAAAAGTACTATGGGGTTTAGCATGGACGCTTATATCAACAGGGGTAGTTCATTTTGTCTTCAGTTCGTTTTGTTCATCTATGAAGGTCGTGCGCTTCCACCAAATCTTCCACCTAAGGAAATCGTTTATAATCTATGTGCGACGTTCGGAAGACTACCAGGGCTGGTTCGTCTATTATTTGTTTTTATAGTTGTGATTTGGTAGATTAGTGGCAGCGCTAAGTAATTGAGATCAACGGCTTAAAGTTCCTGACTGCTTTTTTTTTTTTTTTCCTCATCCTCTTCAGACGTTTCTGATCTATGTCATCGTTGCACGATTTTGTCTGGAACACCGGGCCAGGAGCAACGACGGGCTTTTGGTGAGAGTAACGGACGTTAGAGAGTAGAAAAGGGGACTGAAATTGACCATATGAACTGGGCTTGGTTTTGTTTAAGTGGGTGTGCTCGTGTTTAAGAGCTAATGTGTATTTAATACGACTACTTGCTTTAGATAGTGATTTCTCTGTTTGGGCCCATATGTCACTCTCATCTATTTCTTGTCAAACATGTTAGCTTTGGCGGTAGCATTTTTTTTTTTTTTTCCCCAATGCTCACAACCAGGGATGGATTGAGGAACCAAAGCATAACAAGAAGACTCTGAAATAGATTTGATTTACCGCACTCTAATAAAGTAGTTTGCTATTGGGTTGACAAACCACCTCTCAAATAGAACAAAATTACAGAAACAATAAAGTAAAATCTGATTTCTCACACTAAAATTATCAATGTAATGTAAATTTCGTGAGACAATTATTTAACATCTAACGTAGATATGAGTGTAACGGGAAGGTTGCTAGAGAAGAAATTACACGAAGAAGTCCTTCTGTGATTTGGTCAAAAGTTATGAAACCTTCCTATTATTTAAAAATATCCAAAGGAACCTCTTGTGGTTTAGACTAATATAATATAGAAAATGGATAAAATCATCCAAAGTGATGGAAATATGTAAAATTACTATGTTAACCTTATTTTCAAACCATACAAAAAATTAGTTCCGGGCTTTAATTAAAAATTTGAAAACTTTTTTTTATTTAAGAAGAAAGTAAAATTGAGGGGCTTATTTGCAAAGGTTTTAATTCACGGTAGAAGAAATAGCCTATATTACAATAAAAAGGAAAGATTCAGGGAAAAACACAATATCTCTTTTTTTTTTAAATCCAGAAAGTTTTTTCGCTTCTAATTCTCAAAACATAAATTGATACTCTGTTTTCTAATATCGAAAATTGAAAGAACACCAACCCAAAAGTTTTTGAATTTGTGCATTTACCATCATCATCACTTCTTTCTTTTACTTATTCCTATTTGTTTTCTGTACAAGTATGGCTGACATTGACTATGAGCCGTCAATGGATCGTCAATCCATCGTTCATTAGCAATTCATTTCATGCTTTATATTGTGCGTCCCTTTCTTGGTTGGTTCTTACGGGGCAAAAAGCAATCTCAGAAAACACAGATGGGAGGATCGTTGAAACTTGAATTCCAAGATTTTGACTAGTTAATACTTTAGTGCCAGACTCACCCAATAATTGACCCTTCTTTCCAATTAACCACCTGGGATCATAGTGTTGAGTCAATCATGGCCACCATTTCTGCTCTGTTGACTGATCCATCTTCTTCAATCTTCTTTGCTTGACTAATCCACTCTCCTTTCAGATATCTCGTTTTTGTCCTGATTTAAGCACCATAATGTACGGCGGAGAAGCTGTAGCTTCAGTTGGAGCTATTGAATTCTACAATGTTAATTATCTCTATCGGTTGGTCAAGCTATCTATTGACCCAGTAGCGTTTAAGGAGTCTTTTTTTTTTTCGCAGTTTTTGGGCGGCGAGAACTAGTTGGACCGAATGCTATCAGGTTACACCTCTATACCTATGTTTCAGACTCGGATCGAGTATCGACTCGGTCAGATCAGGAGTCAGGGATCAATCGATTCGATGGGGGTTAAATTAGATGACATCATAAATAAAAATTATTTAAAAATTAAAATATTATATTTAAAATACCTAAGATCATGTTAATATTAATATAAGTATATTCATATATATTTAATGTTTTCAAGTGTATTTAACAATAAAATACAAAGAAATTAGAATAATCAATGAGGAATTTATATTATTCAATGAATATTAACAAGTTTAGAATTAAAATTATGAACTTGATTGAAAAATAACACCAAACTTTAGGACAATATTTATAAAGTATGAAAATATTTGAGGTATATTAATAGCTTTTAACAACCTAAGAGTCAAAACATAACATTGAAAATGCTTTGTCCCTGTATCAGATGAAAGTGCTTTGACCCCACATCACAGCTCCCATTTCTTCCTCTATTCCTCACGGTTGATGCATTCCATAGAGCATTTCATCTTCCTCTTTCTCTGCCATTCTGCAACTCCTTTCTTCTTCTTTTAAATTTTATTTTCATTCTTATTTTATTAGTTATTTGTTCTCAAACCCATGAAATATCATGCTTTTATCTATTTTCTTCAAACTTTTCTCTTCTCCACTCCCTTTTTTTGCATTTTTGGGTCTTTTCTTCTTTTGAATACAAGATTTAAGATTATATCTTGTTTTAAAAAAAAAAGGTTAAAACATTGATTTTTGATACTTGAATTGAAGTCAAAGAGTGAAAATGGATTTGAAGAGGAGGGGAGAGCTCACAAGGATTTGGACTTAGAGGCCAGGAAGGGAAAAAAATTTTAAAAAGGGAGAAAAAGAAAAACCTGATTTTTACCGATTCTTCAGGTTTCCAGTCAAACCCGATTTTGACCGGATTTGATCAAGTCTTGACCAATCCAAGTTTTTAAGATAGTTCGGACCGGACATTTGGCCGATTCTCAGTTCAACTGATCGGACCTGTCGATCCGATCCGAGTTTAAAAACATAGCTCTATACCATATAAGGTTATATCAAGAAATTTTATCTCAGAATCTATGCAGCAAAACCAATAGTTGGTTTTTAAAAATGTTACAAAAAAGATATATCAAATACAATGCAAATAAGATTGTGGTGTTTTTGTTTGTCCAATTAAAAAAAAATACCAATTTCATAAATCTACTGAGCTTGTAATTTAGTTGGTCCGGACCAAGTAACAATTACTATACAAGATTTTTTTTTTGTCCTTGGGTTAAGGTTACAAAGAAACCAAGTGCTTGCAACTTAGTTGGTCCTGACCAAGTAATAATTACCATGCACGATCTTTCTTCTTTGGGGCAAGATTACAAATAAACCAAAACCTTTAATACTACTATTTACGAGATTTGAACAGAAATTATATTTTAATAAATTAGCTCACAAATGGTAAAAATTACAATTTAAATAGTTAGAGAAGGAATTGGACCCAAGACTTTTAATACCATACGAGAATCGACTAGAGACAGTGGTTGAGGAAATCATACTTTAAGACTTTGATTCTTAAAAACTTGCAAAATATGCACCCTGCTACTTGTGAATTTCCCCTTAACTACTCATAGACATGACTCGTATTAGTCATATAGATTAAAACATTAGCTCAATCTTTTATTCTACCACTACGAAATATTCAATCATGATTGTTTGATTAAGAGGCTAGCAGCTAAATTAGAAGATTCTCATTAATTTATCTTTAGCCTGTTACAAGATGGATTTTATGTCGAAAATGGTCTTTACGCATTCGGCGACTATAAAGCTTCCTCGACCCGGAGGAGACGATATTGAGAAAGTACAAGGAATTTTATATGTGATTTTCAAAACATAAGCAGGACACCTAATGCAACCTTGACTCTCGAGGTCGAGGGTGCTGATGAGATCCAATTTTGTTGTCTACTGACGTCCCAAAAAATAAGGTAAAATAAAATGAAGTAAATTAAAAGTTGAAAATTTTATTCAAACTGTACTTTTGAGGCCATCATCACTACAGCTGTCGTGTTACTTACTTTTCATAGTATTTTGTTGATCCTGGTAAGAGTTGACTTTGACTCAGCATTCATCATTCGTCAGCAATTCAAGTCATTCTTTATATTCTGCTTCCCTTTCTTGGTAGGTTCTTGCAGAGGTTTAAAAATATATATATAATCCAAGAAAATACAGAGAGTTGTGTTGTTGAATCCCAAGACTGTGACTAAGTAATACTTTAGAGTGTCATCACTACAATCATGGACGAATAGAGCTAGCAGTCTAGCATTTTGCTCATTTTGATAAAGTCAATCATTCCCACTGAATTCAATAATAGATTTGCTTTCTTGATCCCTCACTTCCGGGTTCTTTGCTTGGCTAAGCCCATTTCTTTTCAGATAACTCGTTTCAGTCCTGATTTAAGCACCTTACTCTATCGAGGAGATGCAATAGCTTCGGTTGGAGCTATCGAATTCACATTTTTCTTTTACTTATTCATTCTGTTGTAAGTATGGTTGACGTCGAATTTGAGCCGGCAATGGATCATCATTCCTTAGACTTTGCTTCCCTTCCTTGGTTGGTTCTTGGTAAGAATGGTAATTCAAGTCAACGGCAATGGGTCATCAAATCATCATTCATCGGCAATTCAAGTCATTCTTTATACTTTATTCCATTTCTTGGTAGGTTCTTACAGAGGTAATAAGTAATCCCAGAACAAGTCAAATAGTTGGATAGTTGAAACTTGAATCGCCAAGAGTTTTACTAATTAATACTTTATTGTATCACCCTTATGATCATGGACGTTTATAGACAGCAGTCTAGCACCTAACATTGATCCTTCTTGGTAGTTAACCAGCTTTGTTCATCCTTTAGAGGGAATCATGGCCACCGAATTCAATAGTTTTGCTTTCTTGATCCCCTGCTTCGGGCTTCTTTGCTTGGCTAACGCCATATCTTTTCAGATAACTCGTTTCAGTCCCGATTTAAGCACCATACTTTATCGTGGAGATGCAAAAGCTTCGGTTGGAGCGATTGAATTCAACAATGTTGATTATCTTTATCAGGTTGGTCAAGCTATCTATTCTCAGCCTGTTCCTATCTGGGATTCACACTCCAGGAAAGTGGCTGACTTCACCACTCATTTCTCCTTCACAATTAACACTCAAAATCGTACCCCTTACGGCCACGGGCTTGCTTTCTTTCTTGCTCCTGTTGTTTTTCAAATCCCACCGAACTCAGGTGGAGGATTTTTAGGTCTATTCAATACCAGCACAAGCGATTCCTCCCAGAACCAGATAGTTTATATTGAATTTGATTCGTTTGCAAATCCGGAATGGGATCCTCCTTTTGAACATGTTGGTATCAACAAAAACTCAATTGCTTCATCTATAACCACGCCCTGGAATGCCAGCTTGCACAGTGGAGACACTGCTGATGCTTGGATTGTCTACAATTCTTCTGCACAAAATCTTAGTGTTTTCTGGAGTTATGGATCAAGTCCTAACTCTAGTCTTTCTCTTAAGATAGATTTGAAGGAGATTCTTCCTCAATGGGCTATAATTGGATTTTCAGCTGCCACAGGCCTGCATGTTGAAAGACACACACTCGAATCATGGGAATTCAGTTCAAACCTTGATATGACAAAGACAAGTGGGAGAAAAGCAAAGGAAATTGGGTTAATTGTAGGCTTGACAGCCGCTGGAGCAATCTTAATTGCAGGTGGAGTAATAGCGATTGTAGCTTTAAAAAGAAAAATACAATCTGCAAAGTGGAGCCCAGAGATGGCTGCCAACTTGACAAGTTCTATGAACGATGATTTTGAAAGGGGGACGGGACCAAAAAGGTTTTCTTACAAAGATCTTGCTTCAGCTACTAATGATTTCTCAAACGAGAGAAAGTTGGGTGAGGGAGGATTTGGAAAGGTTTACAAAGGTCAACTCATTGATCTGAATATTGCAGTGGCTGTGAAGAAGTTCTCAAGGGGTTCTAAGCAGGGGAAAAAGCAGTACGTAACTGAAGTAAAGATCATAAGTAGTTTGAGGCATCGAAATTTGGTCCAGCTAATCGGCTGGTGCCATGATCAAAATGAGTTCTTGCTTGTCTATGAATTCATGCCAAATGGAAGCCTGGATACTCATCTATTTGGCAGGAAAAATCTTCTGAGTTGGAGTGTGAGATACAAAATAGCAATTGGGGTTGGCATCTGCTTTGCTGTATCTTCATGAAGAATGGGAACAATGTGTGATACATAGGGATATCAAATCAAGTAACGTAATGCTAGATTCAAATTTTAATGCCAAGCTTGGAGATTTTGGTTTGGCTAGACTTATGGACCACAAACGACAGGCGTGGCTGGAAACGTTTGGCTACTTAGCCCCTGAATATGTGAGCACAGGCAGGCCTAGCAAGGAGTCCGATGTATATAGCTTTGGGGTGGTTGCTTTAGAAATTGCCAGTGGAAGGAAGTCAACCGATCCAATGCCAACGCGGCGAAAAATCCGAAACAGGACTCCTGGAGTGGGTTTGGGACTTGTATGGATCGGGGAAACTTTCTTCAGCTATGGACGGGAGGTTAAACAACGATTTTGATCTTAAACAATTTGAGTGTTTGTTGACAGTAGGTTTGTGGTGTGCTCATCCGGACCGCAGCCTAAGGCCAACCATAAAACAAGCAATTCAAGCCCTCAACTTTGAGGCAACACTTCCCAGTCTTCCAACCAAAATGCCCGTGCCCATCTACGATGTTCCAAATATTAGTTCTTCAGCGGAGCCTTTAATAACCTGCACAAGCATTGATGTGGGTCGTTGAAGAAGATTGAGATGATGATAGCCCTTTCATCGTAATTATTGGGAATTTCCAATGAACTGGTATTTTAACTAATTGTGTGCATGTGTACCTCAATAGAAGTATCCTTGCATCTAGTTATGACTCTCAACATTCTGCTAGGATTTCCAACATCCTTTCAATGGATGTTTAACAGTCTATTAATTCATACAAATGGCCCGGACACAGAGAATTTCTCTTGTATTTTCTTCATTTCCCTTAAAAATTCTTGCTGAATTTCCACTTAGAATTTCATGTTATCGTGCAGCACTCTCTTAAAAATAGTGGGAAAAAAAGTTCAAAAAGAATTGACTAGTTTCTATTTTGTAGCTTAACGAAATGTTTTATCCTTTTGTTCGAAGTGTGATTCTAAATTTCATTAACTCATTTTGTACGATTAATTTCATAATTCATTCGACATTTTGCAAGATGATAAACCATTTTAGAAGCCTCAACAATAGATTAACAAATTCAACTTACAGTCTTAACCATTAACAACAAGAAAAGCTATATGAGAAATTTTCAATGCAGCTACATAGTGTAATATTAGGGTATATAAAAGCTCGTGCTTTTAACTGTCATTAAATATTTTTGGGACTCACTTTTTCTAAGAATATAATGTATTTCAGGAAAATTAGAGTTGAGATTATGCAATTTTTGGAACGTATAAGACAATTGGCATAAAAGTTGTGTATGAAAGCAAAATTGTATATCATGCTAGCCGAAAGTAGAAAACATTTTAAAGGCATATGATACTTCTTTTACATAAAATTGACCAAAAATATCTAAGGGACGGTGGATAACATGTAATTATTGGTATCTAATATAATTCTCCAAGCTCGAGATTTCAGCAATAGTCAAGTTATTATCTAACCATACACTACTATTCTTATTAAAGTATCGATTGGAGCCGTCACGCAATGAACATATAATTAATGCCATCCCACAAAAGAAGAACAACGAAAATGGAATTTGAATATATTATTGAACAAGCAAATCACCGTTGCTTTTGGTACTCTTTTTAACTCATTTCTTCTTGTTCGACTTAACTCCTCTCGATTTTATTAGTTGTATATTCAACTTGCTCTAATATATTATTCCTTACCTTTGCAAAATTAGTAAGATTAAAACGAGAGCAATGGTCATCATTTTTTGTTTTGTAAACCATGGCGAGATTACTATGTTTTTGCTAATCACCTATCTAGCTATTTATCTAAAATTAGTTTCTTTACCAATCACAAGATATAAATTAAATGGTGGATCCAGGTGAAAAACCCGTCCCGCGAGATTCATATTTAAAGTGGCAATTTGTGCGTTGACAACTGCCCATTCAAAACAAATAACTGTCAAAACGTCTGCTCCAGATGCATAAAAATAATTGCAAATGAGCTTAAACAAACAAATGTTCATGACTTCATTCATTGTACGCATAGACAATTATATTATACTACATGATATCAATTTAGAGGGAAGTAGGTTATTTGAGATAAATCTTGCTGCTTGTTTCAATATCATTAGAAAGTCTAGAGCTACTTTCAAAAAAAAAAAAAAAAAGGTAAAAATTGGATAAGCTTAACGGTAATAAAGAAATAAAGCACACACAGATTTTAATTGAAAGAACATAAGCCATTGATTCTTTCTATTTTGCTTTTCCTTTTAGTTGTGTACGATAAAAGAAGGGTTCATGCAAAGATGGTGGAAATGTTCGTTACCACTAACCTCAGAGATGACATATTAGGCGAGGCATAGGTATAGAGCTATATGCGCTGTTTTGAAAATCAAACTAAATCAGCCGGTTCGACTGGTTGGACAGCGAACTGTTCATAACTCCCGTCTAGTTCATACTTTAGGTTGATTGGATTTAAAAATCGGTAAGAATCGGATTGAACCGTTGAACCAACAGTTTTTTGGTTTTTGTCTATTAAATTGAAAAAAATTAAAAAAAAAGTTTTCCTTAACCCTAAAGACAAATTATTAAATACCACATTCACTCACTTTCTTCTCATATTTTGTTTCTTATTAAGTTTGCATCTCTATTTTCTATTTTCTTGATTTCTTCCAAACTCCAAACTTTTTTTTTAAAATTGCAATTTCTAAATCCTAGAAATGTGAATTAAAATTTAAACTCATAATGTTTAATTCCCATAGACATGAATTTTGTATAATTTAAGAATATTGTGATATTTTTGGGTTAAATTTAAGATTTTTTTTGGTAGATATAATTGAAATTGAAATGAAATTTATTTGTTTCAACTTATAATTTAATATTTTTATTTGTGAAAATCCAAATTCTCTGAAAATATTAAACTTTTGATCATATAAAGTCTTAAATTAGTCCATTGCATGTCTTATTTTGTACATATATATTTATATAAATATTTTTAAAAAAATTATTGAATCAGGATTGAACCGGTCCGACCGATTGAATCTCGACCCAGACACCTCTCCGGTTCAATTTGCCATTGCCTCTAGTAGAGATACTCCAGGCGTTGTAATTAATCTACTATTGACCATTTCAGGCCTTGGTCATAATTCCAGAGTTTGCACTATGTAGCATATATTGACATTACGCATAAACAAAATATTAAGGCGTTAACTGTAATTTAACATTTGTTAGTTTTTTTCAAATTAAATCAACCAGAAAATATTTGAAAAACCAATATGTTGAGTAATTTAACGCTAACTGAAATGGATCATTTGATTTTCTTAATGTTCTTTACTTCACCCATTATTCTTCTCATGGTCAACCCTTCCAATGATGTTTTTTCTTTTTTAAAGATTGAATAGGAAAAAAATTGGATTGTTGGTGGCATTATCAAGATTGAAACAGAGCCCTTTGTTAGGTTCATCTTGCTTCATTTGAATCTTGTAACTTTTACATTAGCGAAGTTAGTGATGAATAAAGTTCAACTCCACCAGATTAAATTGAGTTATTATTGTTATTAGCTATCGTGAGTCGTGACATTGCAATGGTTTCGTTAACCCTAAAATTAGCCTATGCACAATTAACTACTTTTAGTCGGTGACGTTCTTCACAAATTAAAGCAATTCCTCATATGCCTTCTTGGGGATAGGGCTACCTCAGATTATCTAAGTTGCCATAAACATCAACTAAACTAAAGACTTTCCTTTTTTTTCCCCTTTTCATAGACCTTACAAAGAAACCAAGCGGGGTTTCTATGCTGAGATCTTCCTCCCTACGTCCCGCTGCACACCTGCAGGCAACCCCACCGGCCACCACCGGGGCATGGAAGGGGGCAGCCACAAGTTGTGTTGCACGCAACGCTACTCATGGTTTCTCGCAGATTGCCTAGTTAATTTAACAGCAAAAGTACAAGCGTCCAGTGCACGTTCCAATATCGGTATTGGACCCCCCCCCCCCCCAAGTGTTACCAGTTAGTGGCGTCAAATTATTCTCATTTGCTACTACGTTCATATTGGTAAGTGCTTAATGACATAAGAAGTTTCGCAAAGAGATATGTAGATTATTTTCCAGCAAACTCTTATCTGAAATGTCGAAACATGGCAAGCTACCTGATGGTTGGCCCGATTTATTATTTGATCATCACTTCCCACGTTCACGGCAAACTTGGATTATGATAGATATCCACCTTAAAATTTATCTACCCGATGCTGCTGAGTTGATGTTATTGTCAAGAACTTTATACTGGTGCTGCGTCCACTTTAGCAAGAGTTGGGACTTTGCACGTGCTTTTTGCAATCTAAAGCGTTTCCCTTCATTTTTTACGAATATCAAGCTAATTGTTGGCTTGGCCAATCCTAAGGACAAATTAAGCAGTCCGCCTCAATATAATATTGCCAGAGGTTGCATTATTCAAATAATGATTGGAAAAAAAAATTCGGAGAGATGCACTGTCGAAAACGTTGATATGTTAATTTTCCGGCAGTAGTTATTGGCACGAATTGACGCCATCAAATGTTCGAAGACGAGGTTCCTGCCGGCGACGATAGTACAAAAAGCTGCACGCGAGTTCACGGTAATAAGATATAATACCGTCGAGAGAGTACAAAATGAATGCACATACATTCATTGCCCTTCTGCATTTAAATATTTAGACACACCGCATTCTCTTATATCTAACAAACGTAACATAAAAGATCTAAGACGTCAATAAACCATTCTATTCACCCTGTAATTGAGTTTCTATCTAAGAATACAAAATCAGTAGCAAATTTCCAAAGCCAACCTCCGAATCCCAGCTAGTTTTTTACCCCTTTGGGGAGGAGAATCCTAGGTATTTAACGATGCGATTGATTACTATTAACTTTTAAATGTGAACAAACTTTGACTAGATATTGTGAGATTCAAGACTTTTAATTTATTTTTGTGACCATATGTTTATACGCTAGAAGAAATTGTGACTCGTCAAATAGTTGCAAGTCACATAAAGCTTATTTCTTATGACATGAAACTGGTGACAGTCATTAATTAAAAGTATAGTTTTAATTCACATATAACAGAAACGACATTCATTTATACGAGGCACAATTGATTTTGTGACTTGTACATTGGACTGATCATTTATATAGTTACAATTGATCTTGTAATTTGAAAGATCAACTATGACTGTGTAATAGCTGATCCTCATTTACAAGTCACAAGATCAATTGTGACTTATAAATGAATGTCATTTATGTTTTTTGTGACTTAAAAATCGTTCATTTTATGACTTAAACCAATTTATTTGCTACATTCACTAGTTTCGTGTCATAAAAAATAAGTTTTTTTATGACTTGCATTAAACTGACAAGTCACGAAAATTCTAAATTTCTTTGTAGTGATATGCAGTCAAGGACAATATTTGTTGAACGAATCACGATTTTGATAGTTTTTTTTTTTTCCAACGATGTTGAGACTTTTTAATTTTAGTCAGTTCTCCACTTGTTTCTAGATCTTCTGTAAAACTTCACGAAGATGATAGGTGAGTCTCAGTGCTTTTTAAGCATCAAACGATTTATGAATGTGGCAGTTGCACATATGCTACCTTTCAACGCGAGCCTCTGCTTTAACAACGTCATTGTACACTTAATCTTTAAGCAAAGCCATATTCAGGTATCAAATTTAGCAATGAAGTTGGTATCTGATCCGTTTCCCATCTCCAGTTAATCACTAGTTATCAAATCTATTATTATACTAATATCCTCAATTATGCTCCATCTCTCTTTTTTTTTTTGCTACCACTCGATTATCACTCGCAGAATTTTGTTCAGGCGCTCAAAAGTTGGAGAGCGCAATAATTAAAAAACTTAACAGCGAGAGTGAATTGCATTTTGGGTTATACACAGTTTGCAACCCCCCTTCCCCCCCACCCCCCTCCACACACACACACAAAGGCAAAATTAAAAAAAAAAAAAAAAAAAAAGAATCCTAGCTTTGGGAATATTAACTTTACCCCATCAAGTTAACATCCTTGATACTTTTTAACTCTGACTCCACGTAAACATTTTCTCTTCCAAAATAAATTATCTCCAGCTTCTTACTGCCCTAAGACCGTTTCATTAATTTCTTTGCAGCTGGTATAAATTCTTTAGTGCAAAAACAAAACAAAAATGAAGCCAAATTTTCTGCACTATAACTCCAATAAATGAACCTAATTCTAAATTTTTTTGCATTCTAACTTCAACAATTAAATAACAGCAACTGCTCCTCAACTAGCTCAACTTCGTCAAGGTATGAAGTAAGTAGGGATGGCAACGGGGGTGAGTACTGGGCGAGTGCCCGCCCCGCAGGGGCTGGAGCGGGCCGAGGGCGGGGATGGGGGGAATTTTTCTCCCCCCGTTTTAAATAGGGTAGGGGGTAGGGGACGATACTCCCGTCCCATCCCCCGGCCACGTCCCCGGTTTCAATTTATTAATATAAATAAATATAATATATTATATAATCTAATAATAATAAACTTAAAATATTTGGCAACTGAACATAACATTTTGAATTTCTATCCAAATTCTTAGTTGATATTTAGTACAAGCATGTTACGCGTTCTATGAGTATTCTCAGATGTTATCATATGCAATCTAATTGAGTTTTCTTAATTTTCTTGGTGTTTTATTTCAATACTTTTCTTGTTTCATTTTTCTTTTTTTAGCTCCGTATTTCATTTTTTTTCTTTGAATTTAGTTTTGATCTATTGAATAATCGCTTCTAAAAAAAATCAAATTATCACCCCTGAGCACCCGAGAGGGAAACCGGGCAAGGGATGCGGCGGGTGCGAGGGAAATTTTTTGGCAACGAGGCTAGGAACGGGGGAGAGGTCCCTCAAACCCGCCCCGTTGCCATTCCTAGAAGTAAGTGAAGATGCAAGGTGCAAGTATGAGATAAAAAAAAAACCATTGTGCACCACATGATCCTATAAGAGAGTTCATAGGATGCTGCAATTATAACTTGTTTTTTTGTTTGTAAGTTGCAATTATAACATAAGATCAACCTTGCAAAAAATGTAATAGCTTTGGTCTTACGTTGGTAACGAATATAATTTCACTTCAGCAATAAAAACTTCTTCCTTTTTTTTTTTTGGGGCCTCTTCTAGTTCATGTGTGTGCCATGACTTTCCCCCATTACTCCCAACACAAGGGTATAGTTGTCCCTTCACTAACAAATCATGGCTATTCAAGTCTTTCAACCTTTTTTTTCCCCTCTTGTGACAGTGTTAAGCCTTATAACGTTGGTCAAGTAGTGGGGGATATACTACAGAAGTTGGGTGTGACAGAGTGTGACCACCCTGCCTTCTTGGGGCAAAGTGTGATTAACCCTTTCTTTTTAGCCCGAAATGCCGAACGAGAATGGTCCATACGAGTCTAGTTGGCTCCATAGTCACTGCAAAAGTCTCTAGTTTATTCACTACTAGAGCATCAACATTCAACACATGGTGGCATTTGGATCCCTATCACATGCTAATTGAAATAGAATGCAGATCTGGGTCAGTGATTATCCTCATGAAATTATGAAGATGCGTGTGCAAGACGGCCAGGTTGATGAAACTTCTGACCTCAAGTGACTGGGCCAGCCAAATTCTGTTTGCAAATATTTTCTGATGATTTGCAAAATCTGCAATTGGAAATAGAACACACATGATCATACGTGTGTATACAAATACACAACCCGACAAGAAAGCGATCATGAAACACCAGCATATACATGGCATTATGAAATGTCAGCACACAACCACAGTTCATTGTAACGACTTGTGTAACAGATGTAACTGGGGATGCCCATTTATTTCCAATTCTGAATACATGAATATCAGTGCGATAACATCTTGGAGCTCAGGGACTTGTTAAACCACGCCCTTCACCCAACTGCCGCTCCTCTTACGAGAAATCATCTCCGACCTTGCTTCTGTCATCTGTGGCCCCCTCTGCTTCTTGCAGAGGACAAAGTTCCTCACTCCCTGCAATCCTATTGACTCTGATAGGTTGAGAGCTTGCAACAATTGGCACGTGCATTAGTCTGTCTTCGAAGGTTGAGGACTAAGTTCAGTGCCGATTTGCTAAAGCTTGATTAAAAAAAAATTTTTTTTTGAAGATACTAGAAAGAGTATGCCAAAATTTTAGCAGTAATACAAATAAGGACCAAGGGCCAAAACAAGAATTTGAACATAAAATCTTTGAAAACTGGATTGACAAGATCCCTACCGTCCAATCCTGCATTGGCTGGATAGAGAAGGAAACTGTTGACATCAGAACCAAGAAACGGGAAGGCGCTCCTGGCGGGCATAAAGTTTTAGAGCTGCATCGATCACTTCTGAGACAGTGTCATCCTCGTTCACTACAAACCTTATGGGTCCAGCGCTACCAAGGACGTTTATAGTAATCAAGAACTTATTATTGCTATTATTCTTTCCATTCTTCTTCTCGTCATTCCTTTTCTTGGGCTTTGGCAGCAACATCTTGTCAGATAGAATTTTCTTCAACACCTTGACATCCATAGGTTTGTTGTTTGTTTCACTCATAAAATCAGGAGATGGTTTGATCTGTCCATTGGAAATGTGCAAAACCGTCTCAAATAAAACAAACTCAAATATGTATATATTGACCGACCGAGATAAATGAAAGAGGGTTGGATAAGAGCTTCAAGGATCAAGTCCTAGGCAGCGATAATACCAGGCTTCTTTGCTGGACCGGAAGGATGGAAAAAGAAATGGGAAAAGAGGAGAGAAAAAGAGGAGAGAACAGGAAGAGGAAGAGAGCTGCGCTTTGTGTGAATGAGCAGAACATGAGAGAGAGGAAAAGAGGGAGAGCATCAAAACTCTGAGTGTGGTTATGCAAAGCAGAGTACAGGGGAGCAAAAGATGATCAAGAGGAAAATTTACTCCTAACTTTTGAGAGAGAGAGAAAGGGTTTGTTCTTGCTATGGAGTTGATTCTTCTGCGGTGTTGGAGGGACTCTTAGACTGCAGCTATACATATATTACTAGTAAATTTCACGTACAGGGGTAACCTTATGCAGTTGGCTTCATGGTTTGTACCGTCCGGGGCAGTTCTTCATGTTGTTTGCCTCAGCTAACCATGAACTCATTGGACGAAATTAATAATAATACTAATAAAAGGTCTTGACATTAACTGAGAAATATAATAAGACCCATCTTACCTTATCTTGAACCCGCACAATTTTGCCATCACCGGTAGGGTATTTGCTATTCACCGGCGCAGGTCGAATCGAAATACTATACAGATTTCACTCCAATATCCACCGATGTCACAGTTTTTTTCTCTCTCTGTTTTTTTTTTTCTGGGTTCTACCGATGTCACAGTTCACAAATCGAGTGTTCAAATCATCGTGTCAACATGAGCAAGTTCCTGTTTGGTAAAAGTAGAAGAAGCAAAAGTCGTTTGCCCTCTTGAAACTTTCTAATGCATGCTTTCTTCCAAAGCAAAGACTCCACCACTCAACCTTCCGCGATACTATTTGCAGTTTGCCTCGTGTAGAATTTGAGAAAATACTAAAACTATTATGAAAAAAAAAAGTTTTCTATTTGAGGGGTTTGTTTGTGTTGGGGATTCTAAGAATAGGTAGCTCGCATTTGCCGAATGCGAGCTTATTATTGAATTTCTGATTTTGCAAAAATCTAAAAAAAAAAAATTTGCTTCAGACCTCGCATTTGATAGACAAACATATGCGAGAATGAATTTTGCTTCAAACCTTTTGGTTTTTTAATATTAATAAATTCAAGCTCATCATTTTTTTTTGTTTTTTTATAAATTCAAGCAAATTGTTTTGTTTTCTTTTGAGTGTGGGTTTTGCTTTTTATTTTATAAAATTACAGAGAATGAATTTTTAGGTTATTATCCATTGATCTTGAATTTCACATACTGAGTACTAATATGACCTAATGCCATAATCGGATTCGTACGTGCTGTAAATCCCTTTTAAATTCAACCACTTCCCATGCTATCTAAGTATGCCTAGATAGACAATAACTTGCTTAATAATAGGGATTTACTTAGATAGCATGGAAATCCGATTTAGGAGCTCACAATCATTTTTGTTTTCGAATTGACATTTATCATAGAGGAATAAATCCTTTTTCTTTTTAATTATAGATTTGTGAAAAAAATCTATAATTTGAACATAAAAAGTTGTACAACAACACTACAAAATTTAATTATTCAAAATCAGAATATAGTAAATGAATGCCTAAACAATTATTTTTAAAAAAATAAGATTTTACTAAAGATTGCTTTTAGTAAATGAGAGATCTGCAAAACAAATATTGTGCGAAATTTAATTCTCTATGAGCTCACGTTTACTACTCTAAGAAAACCAATCTTTTTTTAAATTTAATTTTGTAGAAGCTCGGAAGAAGAAAATAAATATTATTTTACTTTAACTTTTTTAGGAGCTCGCATTTAGTAAATCACAATATGCAAAGTGGTTGTTGAATTTGCTTGGTCTAATATGGCCTTTTGCATACTTTTATCCCTTCGAATAGCGGAATTTCCTTTAGCCTGAGGCTATTTCTCATCACAATGTGCTACCAATGCTGTAACATAAAAGATTAATTTTTTTTAGATGTCCAACTAAGCAAAATTTTTTTTTTTACGAGTCAATAACCTCAGAGTTCCGAAATGGGTCACGGACCTCGCATTCTTTTGAATGCGAGAATGCGAGGTCAAAGACAAAAAATTTTATTTTTTTTTGCCTTTCTGGGTGATAAAACGCGAAGACCCCCGGAAGGAATTGCATTATCAAACTGCCCCCTTTGCAGAAATTTTTTAAATTTCATCATAAATTTGGAATTTTCTCTGTAGAATTTCCTCAGCTAAAACGTAAGCAAACATGCTAATATTATTAGACCCGACTATAGCTCACAGGGAACCAACTATTCTAAAGTAGTCGGTCACAGAATAGAATTTTAAAATTCTTTTTAAGTGTAGATCAAAATATTAAAGTCCTTAACCTCCATTATTATTATTCAAGATTTTCTAAAAATTTCACCACCGATTGCAGTGCCTATGCACCCATTTGATTTGATCCGGTGACAGTTCGATCAAATTATCGTATGTGGAAAGTTAAAAAAAAACTGTAGCTCATAGTGGACGTCTCAAAATCTCTGGAATAAATGTTAATAGAATACACCCAACCAAAGCGGTTGCCAGTATAGCTATTTACAATAACAATCGGGGGAGAAAAAAATGGACTACAGCTAGTAGGGAATAACAGTCGAGACAAAAGATTGCCTCAATAATGACCAGATGAAGTGGGTACTGGGTAAGAACATATACTACTTCCCCAGAAATAGTTCACACAAATCAAAGGTTTACGTACGCAGTATCTTCGAGGGCACATTGATAGAGAACAAAATCTTGAAATGTAAGCTAGGGAAGTTAATACTCACGAGTGTGCGTTTATAAACCACAGAATTCATTGAACCGAAAAACAAAAAAAACAAGAATCAGATTCGGAGAACTTAATAATTGGTCACCCTGTTGCCAACGTAAATGATGAGTCGAATCGAAGTAACAGATGCTCCCTCTGTCGTAAACCAGTCGTTAGTCCTTACTTGAGTTGAAACGTACCGGGCGCAGGTGACAAGGTCCACTGACTTCGCAAGATGGAATTACAAAAAATTTCAAAATTCAATTTTCGTAAGAATTTATAGATAATTTGTGTTTGAAAGGAAACCGCAAAAATTTCCATGAGGAACCAATAAAAATAAGTTAACCAAAAAAAGGTTTGCCACAAGCTTCCAAGGAATTCAAATGGAAGGAACCAACGTATGAGCAAGGCCCTACACATACCACTTGACATCCTCGGTGACATATTTCTATGGCAATCCAATGCCACCTCTAATATTGCGCCAAGTGTCCTGTTATTATTTGCACTTTAATTTTCTAATAATCCTGTTATTATCCACTTATTTATGCTGTTCAGTTTTTTTGGTCAACTTTAATTTCAATTGTATTTTCAGTTTTGAGTATTATTGTGTTATATTTTACTTGTCCGTTTATGATTTGTAAAGGAAGTTATAGTTTGTCGATTAATTTTGGTTCAAAATTTTAGAAGGAAGAGAAAACTTGTGTTAAACCAAAATCAATTTGAATTATTAGAAAATTAAAGTGCAAATAATAACAGGACACTTGACGCAATATTAGAGGTGGCATTGGATTGGCATAGAGAATATGTCACCGAGAATCCCAAGTGCTACACATACGCATCCAAATACTCCTCGGCAAGCTTGATGGGGCACCAGTTCGGAAGACAATGACAGTGAGGAACTCTTGGTTTCACCAAATGCGAACATCAAACAGCCACTCAAATAAACCTAAATGCGCCAATCAACCCTTGTGTATAATTAACTATATCCGTTCCACATATAATGGTTATAGTCTTAATAAATACAAGAACTGTAGGATCCATAGAATCAGCTGCTCCACTTTTTTCCAACGTCTTTACAAGATTATTAACTGGGCAGGAGATGATAAGGTATTATTAACTGTGCAACTAGCATTAAACAACTAGAATTCTATATTGCAAGATGTTCTTCCCCATGTAAAATTAGTTACTAGCTTGACAGCATCTTGAGTTGACCACCATAATTACACTCGTTTGTTTGGACGCCAAACCCAAAAGCCTCTACCTCAAGTTTAGTTGGTTACCCAGGGGAGTTCAGTTAATCTACCTAGAGCAGCTGAAAATATAGAGCAGACATGGAGAAACGAATAAAAATGTGAAGGCAAATACAGTAATCTCAGGCAGTTAAGGAAAATGGCAATACAGGACCGGACGGTCATCGACCAGAATATTGACATGCATACTACAAATTAAAGTAGTAGTGTCGTCTTTATTACTATTCCCAAGATAGGGAAATCACAGTTCTAAAATACTTCAGAGTTATTTTTCTAAAAATGGCCTTCGTCCTTATTTTTCTTTTGCCGTTGTTCCTTAGTTTGCTAGTATTATTATTATTCTAAGCCAAAAAGAAACATATGACACCAAGCAAATGGAGTATACCAGAAGCATTTTGCATCCGGAGTTTGGTGAAGCAAATAGAGTAAGATTTCCAAGAAGATCATTTGATTACAATTTTCTAGGCAAAAAGAGTTCCGTACTCAAAACATCTAATACGGCCAACTCAGCAAATTGAAGCTATTCCACGATTAACAAGTTGTTTTGCATCAACCCTTCACCAATAGTAGGGAACTCTGGCGACAAGTTCCATTCTCCATCAACCAAGAATTTAATTTCATACCTTCATGATATAAGAGATGGATCAGAGGAGGACAACATGGATTAAGATTGAGACTGCAAGCAACATAAGAGAGCATACCTTCCAGGTCTGAGCATCAATGTCGTGGAGAATTTCGTGTAAGAACCTGTGTACTCTGCTGATAGGTGCTCACCTTGACTCCATCCATCAAAGGAACCCATCACTTGTACACTCTTTAACACAAATGAAATGTTAGTTGGTCATTTGATCGTTACATTTTTAAGTAATATCAAATCAAAGCCAAGTGAGGCCTTATACCTGTGAGGAAATTTGTTCAATGACATTACTAAAATTCACCCAAAAAACTGGAAAAAGGTATTTACAATGGTGTATTAAAGTTCAAACCCATAAATTGATGCTGCAGGAGCAGTTTTATATCAGCATGTCAAAAGTACCCTAAATGCAGATTCAAAAGACTTGACTTAACTTGCAAAAAAGGCAAAAGTTTTTCAACAAAGTGTTTGTGGCAACATTCAGACAGAATGGTGTTTCATGCAATGGGTTATATAATAGATAAACCGTTTAGTCTTTCTACACAAAAGAGGAAAACATGTAGAAACAAACAATTGCTACTAGCAGGTGCATGAAACCTCTTGATGGTATGAAATTTATGGTAAGTTCAGAAAAGTCTAAAAGAAACAATTACTGCTTCGTGAAATTTGGAATTGGACTGAACATGCCTGATGCTAAAGTGGAACAAGTGTTCTCTCAATGATTAGGTGTGTAGCCAGATTATACAGTCCAAACAGCATAAGAGAAACTAAATAAGCTAAAATCCTTACTGGCAAAAGTCATAATTCGATCAGAGAATAACACGGTTTTTTGCTAACTCACCTCTGCCACTCCATACCAATATAAAGGAACCTCTTTGGATTGAGCAGCATCCACATCCTTTGTCTGTTCCCTCAATTTTTCTTGTACAGCTTTTGCAACAGCGAAAAGATCCATCAGAGCCACCAAAAAGAGAAAAGAAAAAAGTTTTCAAGTACAAATAAGGAAGATTTGCCAAGGCTTTGTCAGACTCACAGAATACTATTGTATTAGCATAATAGGTGAACCACTCTAACAGGCCAGAAATCAGCTTAATAAACAACTTAAAGCATCAAGACACCATTTTGCTTCCTCCATGCTAAAAGCCACATCTTGTACAAATCTCAGTATTGATAGCACAAGTGATTCATGCACAAAAAGTTTCGGTTCAAGTGAAGGGGCATCATTCAGCCTTCACCCTTGATAAACACAAGTCCTTTTAATACTCAAGAGACTTCTTGTACTTCAGAAGAGCCTGATATTTGTTCCATTTAAGCCTGATTCACAGGCCTGATGACCTCCACCAAATACTACGAGACCAGACGCGAAAAACTAGAAGGCTCCACACAAGAAAGAAAGTATTTAGTTTCAGACAGTATGAGGATATACCTTCTAGCCTTGAAAGGAGGTGAGACTGAATGTACCTCCCATGTATCTTCCTCGAACCTTCTGGAATTTCATAATTAGCAATTTCTTCAGCTAAACTGACCAATGCCTGCAAATCAATAGAGATGTATGGTGAATGCCAATTATGCTGCCAGGAAGACCAGAATCCAATTTCTTGGTTGATATCAAGCTAATTGAGAAAAGTAACTAGCTCCCAAATGGTCATGTTCTAGAGAGGAAATTGGGTTATAAACAGAATACCAGTTGTGAATGTTTTAACGATTATTGGAATATATTACCACTTTGCAACATAGAACTCCAATAAGGTTCCTCCTAATGTAAGGGAAGTACTTGTTAAGAAAATTGGAATTGTCATATGATACACTAGGAGAGCAGTTATACTAGAGGCAAACCTGAATCTCCAGCTCCAGAACAGCAAGTTCACTTTTAAAATTAACCAACGAATCCTCCTTGCTTTGGCAACTGCAAGCATTAACGCAACTATGCCTTTACATGATAAAACAATTCGGACTACTCAAAAAAAAAATATGGGGACTACACAACAAACCTGTCGTTTCAGAACTCGATTGTACTGATTAGCATCACTAAGTTTCTTGATGATCTTTGATCTTTCAGAATCAAGAAGCAATGCCTTCAACTGATACAGGAATACATAAACCTTAGCACTGTCAGAAGAAGTTCTAACTTCCAATCAACTGCTTTCGGAGGCATAATTGCATATAAATTGGCTTGTATGATGCTCAAACATAAATTGAAAAAAAAAATAGCAAGTACCTTTCAAAGAAGAAAATGCCTCGACTTGAGAATGAAGATTACACAACTAACATCATTCAAATGGAAAAATAGAAGGAGAAAAAAAAAAAGAAATATCTTGTATAATAACGTCAAATCTTCTTTTACAAGTAGCCGAAAAATAGATAGAATCTAGTCAAATCAATTAGAGATGTAATTCCGACAAGAAACAAATGATGAGCCCAGTGGAGTTTAATGCACTATTAAGGAGTTTAAATAATAAACCTTTTATGTATGTTCCCCCTTTCATGACTGGCCCAGGTCAGAGAAATTTTCAGTAACGAATATTAATTTGCATTTACAAGGCCATACTTTACAAGCATGTCTTTAATGGAATAACGGCGAAGCATGTAAGAGACTCTGAAAAGGACAGGTTATATTCACAGGAGGATTTTCTCATATTAGAACTAACTAGCAATTTAAAATCAAGCTCACCTCCTCACTACTCAATGGTTTTGGAGAAGCTTCATCAGGCAAGTCTTCCACGTCAGTCTCATCATCCTCTGTAGACTTCTGTGACTGCAATGCTGAAAATTCCTCTTCCAAACTAGCTGGCGTACAATGTAATTTCCAGGATATTTTATTTGCTGCGTGTTCCCGAATGGAAGCTTGATTCAGCCTCACCAACTTCTTGAGACCTTTGTTTGGATTCCATCTAGGCCAAATTACCATGAACTCTATCAATACTCATCTTAAATCTCTGATTTGGCAGGCTCAAATAGGCTAATGCGGCTTAAAATGTGTCCTAAAAGCGAGTAGACCTCATATAAACACCTTCCAACAAAAATTTAACTATGAATGCTTGAGGCAGGTTACAAAAGGCGGTGCCTACGTAGGAGAATTTATAAGCATATTTGTGGTTCTGAGCAATATATCTGGCATTCACCTTGCTAAGAATGGTCGCACTCCAGTACTTATTAGTATCTGGCATTCCATACTTCAAGACTTTGAACTGCAAAACAGGAATGATTATGAGTAGTGATCAGAATCAGAGTTCAACGTATTATCTTGGCAGCAGCAGCAAAATGAGTTGTTACGAATTGCAAAAACAACAAGATAACTACTTACTCCACAGTCTCGGCACCTAAAATTGCCCAGCTTCAGAGCAAAATATCAAGAATTAGACTTTACCCAACTCTACACAACTAATACCGGGTTTCTCAAAAATACACCAAGCCCACATGCATTTTCTTTATCAGCAACAAAATTTGACATTAAAACAATCAATCACATGACCAACTTGGAACAATCTTGTGCAAAGGCGAATAAGAAGTTTTACCCGATAAAGACGTGTTTCAACTGTGGAGTTAAATATCCGCTCAAATGAAGGCAATCAGAGACGAACTATGAGCAGGGTTCGCCATCAAACTAGCAGTAGAAAAGCCTCCTTGTCGAAAACTAGCAGGACAGATAAGAGACCCGTAAATCAGGCCATTTATCAAGAAGATGGAGAGAATTCAAGATTTCAATCAATCAAAAACCCATAATTAAAATGACTTAATGGGATACGACACGACAAGCCAGTAGAGCTGGAATCCATAATGAACGGAAGCCGCACAAATCACAAAAGAAACAGAACTAGGCACAATCATCTCTGTATATGTGGTTGGACAGATCATTGCCCCGTGTAAATTACTGGGCTAGGATTTTTTTTTTTGGTTGTTGGTTATAGTTTTCATTTTCTTGGAAGCCCAGCTTGACGCAGGCTTATCTTTTAAATAACTTGGCAGCTTCAACTTGGTGATGAGTTCGACGAGTCCAACCCAACTTGGTGTGTCATTTTGTTTTTGTGGCATCATCAGTCATCCGGCTTCAAATCCTCTCCGAAAAACTTTTTGAATAGGCTAGAAATAGTTAATCCCTGCTTAATTTTGCCTGACCCATGCATTTAAGTAGATACATTTTGGTGAAATTATTCTTTTCTTTCACGTTGCACTCCCAATAATCGAAGGTTTTGTAAGTATTCGCTAGTATCAATAGCGATGACATGAGTGCCAAATGAACAACACAAAGTTCGGTCCAGGTTTTCTTTGGAAAAGAAAAAAAAACAAGGTACTACTACAATGGTCTTATCATCAAGACCATAAAATGCATATTGTATAAATTGTCTGCTGTACCACAGCTGTTGTTCTAGCATTGCCCAATGCCGTTTGAAGTAAGTATCTAGGGATCATTAAGATGAAGTAAGTACAGTAAATGGGACTAGGCTCTTTAGATCCAGGATTACCTGTTAATTAAGCCCACTTAATCTAGCTAGTTCTCTGTCACTTGCAAAAGTTTTTAGGTTTATCGACCGTGTTTTTCATCAAAGTTTGCGGCCGGGAGGTTCAGATTTTTTTTCAATATTACATGCGTTCCTTAATTCTTTCGCAATTTCACTATGAAGAGGACAAAAAGCGGTCCACATCTTCCGTTGGCCAGTTTGATTTTGATATTCTGTGTTAGCATCAGAACTAGAAGCCACCATGGAAAACGTTACCAACCAAAACCAGAAAGCTGTTTATTAAGTATTAACCAATATAAAGGACATGTACATATGACTGTATAGCACTAAAAGTAATAGTAGTACTTCCTATAGTTTGTCTTCTTTACTTGAAGTTAAGATGATGTTGATCAACCATAAGTCAGGACACCACTAAATTCTGTAGGAAACAGTTATATGGAAAACTCCAGTGCTCATTCAGATCAATCTTTCCGACCCCTAATTCAACCATGAAAAATAATGAACAAGACTCCATCTAAGAACATCGATTAAGGTCGCCACGTACAGTGACAAATTGACGCGAGACCACCAAAATTTAAGTCTTTGGTGATGACCCTACAACTAGTGCATAGAAAAAGTCATCAGCTAAAGCAAATGTGAAACAAACCAAGCTAACATCGCCTAGCTTTAAGCTCATCATCATCTGGTGCTATTTTAGTAAACATCTAACGGGACTGACGTCATTATTCAATCAGAGCACATGTCAATGGGTTCCGTAGTTCTCCTTTTTATGCCCTTTTTTAAAAATCAAAATGAGGACCCCAGAAGTATATTATTTTCTTGCAAAGTAGGCGGAATGAACGTCCAGAATTGCTTGCTTCTTAGTTCTTCTTTACTCGGTGCTCAATTTCAAAATCAAATAATCACTCCGTCATTCTTGGATTTGAAAGGGTTTGAAACACGTCCGGAAAGTCGACAAGATCATCCACTAACTAATCTGGAACTTTTGTCAATGGATGACGTCATCGGAAACCAACTTCTGAATGGTCAACTTTTATATACAAACAAACCTATTCAAGGCTCGTTCCATCAAATATCAACTGAACTGAAAGAGGCCTCTAATTAGTTGTCGCTTTAGAGTGCGCGCAATATCAGAGCCGTCACCACTCAGCAGCAGCCGCCATGCAAACTTAATTAGGTCCCTCAGGATTTTAAAATCAATTTTCCAGCAGTTGGAATTAGACGATTGAAGTACATGCATGCTCCTTGCAGATTGACTGACGTAGTTTAAAGTTTTAAAATTTCAGTCTTTGCTTTCTAGTCTGACTTCCACATTTGTGCATATATCGTTTGGACAGATGGTTACTTTTAGTCGCTTTTTATAAGGGAATTCATTTGATTATTAATATTTTTTTTTTAGTAAACTAAATAGTTTCATGGCCACTACGCGAAACTCTTATACAAACCATTGATTTAAAGGTGGGTTTTTCACTTTCTCTTCCATGGCTTTGGAGTCTAGCTTTGTTAATATTGGATCACTTTACTAGACGTAAACTGGTAAAATATCACTCGTGTGTTTGCTGACAGCGGTTTGGTTTCATGATATCTGTCATCTCGTTTTCAGTATTTTTGACTTTGCCCTTCGGCATTCCGTCGCCAACGTGTTTCGCTCTTCGGCGAGGAGCCACCCGTGAAATAGACAATGAGAGGGTGGATATAATATCTCGAATCGTTTTGAAATGTATTTAGGCCCTAAATGCATTACTGCAACATAAATAGTGAGGTAGCAACTTCTTGTCTCTGTTCTAAATCGACGGTGGTTTAGTCGCTTTCTCTGGTTCCCATCGGATCTCTTCCCCTCCAGTATAAGGTAGAATAGGAATAAATCTATCATCATAGACTAGACTTGTTGTTGCCATGTGATTTTTTTTTTTTTTAAAAGGCAACTTTTTGTCTCTCATTATATCTTTTTGGCGAGTGTTGCTGCATTTCAAGACAAATATAATCAGGAATGCTACTAAGCTTAATTTAAGACGTACTGTGCATGATTATTTCTAGACTATTCAAAAGATGCAAAAGTATAAATTCTGTTGAATCTAGTTCCTAGAATATCCTCTAAATGCCTCGTTCCAGGTCCGAGAACAGAGCAAATTCATCTTAATTTAACTTTCAACGCATGCTAATTCCTAAGTAGAAATTTTCATGGCGCTACCCTGCAAATAACATCCCAGCTAGTCTACTCTCTTTTTCTGTAATTGACCGTTCAATCTTTTACCATTTCATTAGTTGAGTAAAGGTGCTTACCACTCCTATAGTAAGCGCGTCAGAAGGAATAGATAGAGCCTCTGCTCTGCATTGCTCTTGGATTTTCTAGGCTTTGAGAAACCGACCGACTCCTCCGAGAGGAACTCATCGCAGCTTTACATTTCAGCTCCATTTAAGATGGGTCGTGGGTCACCAAGTAGTCGGGTGCCTTATTACCATTATCAAGATGGGTCATGAATCTGGCGCTAGCTAAAATTTGGAGATTTTTGATGATGGGTATCCGACCTTTTCACCGTCTGGGTTTGACAATGGATATAATTGACAAAAAATAATTTTAAAAAAAATGCACTTTTTCTTTTTGTTGGGTGGTTGTCCTTTTTTAAAAAAAAAAAAAAAATTTTTTTGACTTGGTTCCGGCTAAGGGTGCACTTAATTAAGCTGTAAAATGGGCTACAACTACAGGTAGAGAATCTTGGGATTTAATCTTAAATGACGATCTGGATTTGTGTTTGGGGACGGCTGGCCTGTTATTAACTGTTTTTTTTTTGTATTGTAGTATTTTTTTCCGAATACGATTATTCAAAAGTTGCCGTTCGATGTTTTAGCTTCTGTCCCAATAAATTGACGCACATTTATTTATCCCTTCCCTTGACTACATAAAGACACTTCTTTACTGGTATTAATTGACCGTGCCTTGAGGAGATCCAATCTTCTGTCGGAGCCCGCAACAGCAAGTGCTTGGGCGGAATTATTGATGCACCATCTTCTGTTTCTGCGTTTAAAGGGGCAAAGCACGTAATTAATTCCTATTTGTTCTGACGATTTCAGATCATGAAAATCTCAGATGTAGCTTATGAGCCCATGTCACGAAACGGCACAGTAGACTGGAAATAGAGAGTTTAATCACAAATTACTTTAGGGAAATTCCAGTTGATTTTTGCTATTAGTGCAAATAATTGATGCATTATTTGTTCTTTCATTTGTGTCACATGATTGGATTTGTTATTGACATTATTATTACAGAGTCTGTCTCTTATAATTGATAATTGACTCGGTTATCTTTTCAATAAAAAAAAGCCGATGTATTATTGGAAAGCATTAAGCTTAAACTCGTTAGATTAACAGTCAACAAGTTGCAAGGTAGCTTTATGCTTACATAGATTTTTGTTTGGTGGAAAACCCATCATCCAAGCCGAAGAGGAAGAATAACTGTGAACAAGGAAAGCCACATGCCAACACAACAGTAGGCAAGGAATAATAAAGAAAAAATAAATAAATCCAGATCCCGGAAAGATACCCGAGAGCCACGGGCATTAAGTGGTGAGGGGGGTAGCATAGATCCTGACTAAGGACTGCAACGTCGGACTGACTCTCAAGAGTGAGGGGACAGCCAACCGTTCTCAAGCCTGGTCAAAGGTTGAAAGGACCGCCCCCTACGAGAATTTATTTGCACGTCGGCCGCCGGCCGGCTTCTTCTCTCTTCTCTTCTGTTCTCTCCAAAATTGATACAGAAACCCAACGTAAATCATTTAACAAAAATCATGTGTTTGAGTTATGTTGTAGACGTGAGAATCGTATTAGTGAATGATTTGTAAAATCCTTGCTAGAGATCTATGATTCTGGTTTGTAATAATAATCAGAGCAAAGCTCACTCAAATTATTATCTGATTTAATCGTCCCATGTATAAAATTCGCGCAAGGCAAACTGATTTGGGATTTCAGAAATTTCAATTTGCACTCATCTTAATACTAATATCTATCACCATATGCATGCAAAAGGGATGAAAAATAATTAGTTAAGCAGCCTCCCCTAAATTTACCAGGTTTTCAAAGAATTACGCGCGTTTTAACTCGGTAATATTAACAAGTCAAGAAATATATATTGACGTCATCTTCTACTAGTAATTCATAAATACATCACATCTTTCCAAGAATAAACACCATGCATGTTAATAGTAATACTTTTCTTATTATATTTTATAATCATTATTTGTATACTATTCGAGCATTTATAGATCCTTTTTTACCCTTGCCTAGACAAGATCGATATAGATGAAAGTAGAAATTTTCTAGCGAATGCTCAATGGTTAAGATATACTTGAATCACAGCTGACCTATTATATTAACGATGTTTTATTTTAAAAAATACTAATAATTATTACTTTATTTTTCATTTATAAATTTAATTTACTCACCTTTATAATTTTGGTTTGAATTAAATTTTAATGAATGGCTAATGGACAGATAGACAGACTCGTGAAAGTATTTTGACCCAAGACAATTTCTCACACAATTTTTCTGAAAAATCGACGTCACCAACAAATATCATCAATTGTCACTCCAACATTAATCGTGCAGCAAAAGTCGAGGCAAAATTTTCTTTGGAGCCTCAATTTTCTACTACCCCCACTGCTCAGTGTCCAGTCAACGCTACAGTGCATTCTAGAATTGGCTTCCCCCAAGTCCAGCCGGTAGTGCGAAGATGTCATGAATGCGAGACTGGGAACGAGTCTAATCCGATGGAGCGCGTGATGCTCATTCCTCATTGAAACAGAGCAATTAGTTATTCATTAAATGCGGTTACAAGAATACTCAGACATTAAATGCGGTTACAAGAATACTCAGACATTAACAAAAATAAAAAGATCTTGATTTTGTATTGGTCCCTACGGACTACTAAAGTTCCTCTCGATAACACATTGGCCCTACGAATCAATTATCCCATTTCTCTTTTTCTCAGTACTCTCTCTCTCTCTCTCTCCTTTCAATTTCAAGCTGACCCCGATTTTCCCTTGTCTTCCACGATCAATCAAGTCTGATCATCTTTTTCCCCTGTTGATTCATTTTAGTAGTAGTTTCCTGGCTTATGCAACGGAAAAAGATGGAGAACTTACTGGGACTTCTGAGAATTCATGTCATCCGGGGTATTAACCTTGCCATAAGAGACGTTAGAAGCAGTGATCCTTATATTATCGTCAGGATGGGCAAACAGGTCAGTAGTATTAACTACTATTAATCTCTCCGTTACAACTTTTTTAGCTTATATTTCATTGACTTTGCCTTGCTTGACATGCTTTCCAATGTTTCTAGTGTTTTCTAGTCATATCATTCCTAGGATATCTCGAACTCTTCTCCGATTACTTGCTTCAAGTGTGAGATTAGCATTGTATTCGATTTAAAATGAAAAAATCCCTGTACTTCTTGAGGTTCGGCTTTTGAAATTTTAGCAATATTTCAACTCCTTAATAAACTCACTCGTAATTGAGACGTTCACCGGGGGTGTTGACTTCTGGTTTGTATATGCTTGCCTAACTCTTAGCAATTGGAAAATGGCCCAGAAAGACCGGTTGTTCAAACATCAAATATTGTTGTTAGTTACCTAGCCAGCTAGTTGTACGATTCGTCTCTGTTGTTGGAATTAGAGTTGCCAAAACGCCGAAATCACATCTAAAAGAGAAGGAAAAAGTCGAAATCCTGTAATGGGCTCGTCTGTAGTGTAACAGAGGTGACAAATTAATTGTAAATTCAAGAGGTTGACTGCCATTTCTTTTTGTGTATGTTTTTTTTTGGTGGTTTTGGGGGGGGGGGGTGGGTTTACTACTACTTCTGGCCCTCTTTGAGCACTGAGGGTGTTTAATTTCTTGACAAAAGGAAGCAGACCAACTGTATACGAGGACTAAATTTCTGGATATGACTTTCAGTTTATTTAATAGATTATTATTTCAACTTACACGTAGGTCGAACTTTCTACTGATTTTTTCTGAACTGTATATGTGAAGCAGAAATTGAAGACGCGTGTGGTGAGGAAAAATGTAAATCCTGAGTGGAATGAAGACCTAACACTGTCAATTTCAGATCCAAGCATCCCAATCAAGCTAGTAAGTATCATACCTTTTTTAAGTATATTATAGTGGTGGTTTTTGAGTAAGGTGCAGTTATGAAATATAAAGTTTTTTGCCTTTTTGGAAATTGAGAAACATTAGGTTCGTTCTCAATACAAAATGAATTGTATGAGGAGAGTTGTTGCACAACTGATGCTCAAGTAGGAACAAAGTCTTCTGTTTGAAAATAACTTATGTTGGATTAGTGGTTTGCAGTCCTTGAAAAGTTTAGTTTCTTGTTGCCAAGGCTGAAAAATAAAATCTACATTATGTTCTGCGAAGGATTAAGGCATATTGATCATTGATTGATTCTATCTCCGTATGCATAGCTCCAATTAGATAATTGGGTTCCTGTCATCTGGGGTCGAAATTTATGCTGATGCATTATTTACTTAATTTTCTCACCTTGTTGAAGCTAATTCAATCAGCATAGATACTTAGCCTCACTCTTAATGGCGTGCGATGCAGCAAGTTTTTGGACAAGGATACATTCAGTCTTGATGACAAAATGGGAGATGCAGAGTTTGACATTGGACCGTTCGTTGAGGCTGTAAGGATGCGGTTAGAGAACATCCCCACTGGAACTGTTATCACCAATGTAAAACCAAGTAGGCAAAATTGCCTTGCTGAAGACAGCAGTATTGTTTGGGAAAATGGAAAGGTTAAGCAACATATGTTTCTTAGACTGCGAAATGTTGAGCGGGGTGAAGTGGAGCTTCAGTTGGAGTGGATACATGTTCCTGGCCCCAGAGGTCTGTAATTGCCTGGCTGTGTCACATCCCGTGGTGTACGGTCAAGAGTTGTGGTATCGTCAAATGATGCAAAAATAAGGTCTTCATTTTACTCCTTTTGTAAAATGGAGCCAGAAAATTTTGTGATATATACCTGGTATTTTATGATTTTAATGAAATATGTGAGAAAGCAATATCATTATTGAAAGCTTGTATGCGAATTACAACCAATTTATGAATTAATCCATCCGTATTACTAGAAACTTTGCATTCACCACGTGCTAAGGTCTTGTTTGAAAAGCAATTAAATTGCTACGTTTCTCGTGAATATAATTTTCAATCATCTTTTTATCTCGTATATATCAAATTGCTACAGTAATTTTTCTATAAAAAATTTCAGAAAAAATGTGATTCAAACACAACCTAAGAAACTGGGAATCAATATATTGGGCATTTCTGCTGTCTAGGGGCTTTAGTGTTTGTGCTGGGGCCTCTAATTTAGCCTAACAGTAAGATGGGCTGCTGGTTAAAAGGATGCTAGTTTTGGTGCTAGTCGGATTAGGGCCTTCTTTGACCAGAAAAAAGATACGCAGTCAGCTCAGGGGAACACATTGATGTCGTGATCAATGGGCCCGTTTGGAAGGTGAGTTTTTTGAGTATTTGTATAAAACTTTATTGTAGATCACTGTAAAAGTTGTAGAAAAAGTTTTGTGAGATGAAATTTTTTTTTCCTTTCCTTTTCTTTTTTTTCCTTTTCCTTTTTTTTCTTTCTTTCTTTTTTCTTTTCCTTCCTCCCTTCCCCCCTTCCCCCTCCCCTGTTCCCTCTGCCGAAACTACCATGAAGCTGCAACTTTTTGCAAAATTTTTTTTTTTGCTTTTTTTCTCTCCCCCTCCTGCCCGCCACTCCTCCCTCTCTCTCCCCCGCCACCCCCCTCCTGCCGAAACTACCATGAAGCTGCAACTTTCTGCAAAATTTTTTTTTTTTGCTTTTTTTCTTTCCCCCCTCCTACCCCCACTCCTCCCTCTCCTTCCCCCGCCACCCATTTCCTCCCCTCTCCCTCACCACCCCCCTCTGCCCGCCACCTCCCTCTGCCTCCCCGCCACCCATTTCCTCCCCTCTCCCCGGCACCCCCTCTGCCCCACCGCCACCCATTTCCTCCCCTCTCCCCTGCCACCCCTCTGCTCGTCACCATTCCCTCTCCCTCCCCCGCCACCCCTCTCCTCCCCTCTTTTTCTTTCAATAGCCGGCCAAATGACTACAGGATCAGTGGTGTACTCTACCTCAATTAACATTTCGAACCTTATACAGAAGGTTTTTCCGTACCAGCTCCTTCTACCTATACCGCAGTTGAAGCACCTAAAGGAGAATTTGGTGTCTTTCTGGTCAGTAATGGAAGCAATCGTCCCTACCGTCGTAAAATAAGAGCACCTGGCTCTGCCCATTCACAAGGACTCGATTCTATGTCCAAACATCACATGCCAACAGATGTGATGTGGTCACCATCACCAGATTGCAGCTAGCGGGAGGAGGAAGGTGACGGGGGAGGGTGAAGGGAGAAAGGGAAAAAAAAAAGAAAAAAAAAGGTTTTGGAAACCAACAGATCGGTCAAAGGGAGAGGGGAGAGAGAGAAAAAAAAGGAAAAAGAGGACGGTCGGCACTGGTGGCCGGAATAGTGACCGGTGCCAGAAGCGGTGGTGGAGGTGGTGGCCGGCGACGGAGGACGTGGTGGGTTGGGTGGAGGAGGAAAAAGAAGAAAAGTTTGAAGGGAAAGTTTTTTGTGTATTATTTTGAAGTGTGTAGGTGAAAATTTTTGATAAGTTTTTGGGGTTTCTGTAACAAAAGTTGTTAAAAAACTAATATTATACAAACTTGCTAAAAACTTGAGGTGCCAAACAGGAGAAATAATTCATGTTTTTTGTGGTCCACTTGCGCTGCGAGGCGCCCTGCACCTGGGAGCTCAGCGAGGACACTTGGCGGAGTTTTATTAGTTCATGCTATCACCATCCTCTCCTCCCATCGTCAATTTTACAGACAAGACATCGTACATTGTTTGAAAGGTAGCTTTGACAACGAAATGGTGCTTTTAAACTGGTTCTCTGAACTGACCAATTAATATGATGAGATTTTTACATAATCAATCGCAATATAATGGCAAACTAGGAGAGGATCACCGCACGATGCGCGGTGGTTAGTTGTAAAGTTTGCCCGATGATGCCCAGTAGCATATAATGAAAGATAAAATAATAAAATAAATAACATAAAAGTTACATTGAAATTAGCTCTATGAATGTAAATTCAATCTTGGGAGGACAATCCAATTACCACCTCTTATCCAATCAAAACTCGCCGCATCACTATTTCCATGTGCAATTGGAAGGACTATCATCAATTGACCAATCACAAGGTGGCACCTCTTCAACTTTGAATCAATAGGACTGCTACCAATTAGCCAATGAAGCGGCACCACCTCAGCAATTGAACTCAGTTGGAAAGTCTTGCATTCCCCAATATACTAGATATGTTAATAAAAAAAAAAGTGTTAATAATTGTAAAAAGCTAGTAATTAAATGTGATTTATTAGGCAATAGAAAGTGAAATTGTTAATTAATTAATTAACAATTAATTGCAAAATTTTGATAATTAAGCGTAATTTGTTGGACAACCCAAAATAAAAGAGGACACTTTTTGATAACATTTGACAAAAATTGATAATAAAATGTATTTTTTGTGCAACCACAAAAAAGAAGCCAATTTTTTAATAATTGCAAAAAATTGTTAATTAAAACATGAGTTGTTCGGCGACCAAAAACATGACATTATTAATTAGTTATTAACAATTAATTGTGAAAGTTTGGTAATTAGACGTGATTTGTTGGACAACAAGAAAAAAAAACTAATAATTAAATGTGATTTTTTGGGCAACCACAAAAAAGAAGTCAATTTTTTGTTAATAATTAAAAAATTGTTAATTAAACGTGATTTGTTGGATGACCAAAAATATGACATTATTAATTAGTTATTAACAATTAATTGCAGAGAATTTGTAATTAGAAGGTGATTTGGTGGACAACCAAAAAAAAAAAGGATCCCAAATTTTTGTTAATGTGATTTGTTGGGAAGAAAAAAAAAAAGAGGCCAAATTTTAGCATAATCCAATTACCACCTCTCATCCAATCAAAACTCACCACATCACCATTTTCATATGCAATCGGGAGGACTATCACTATTGACCAATCACAAGGCGACACCTCTTCAACTTGGAATCAATTAGACTACCACCAATTAGCCAATGAAGCGGCGCCACCTCAGTAATTGAACTCAATTGGGAAGTCTTGCATTCCCTAATAATAGACTAGATATGTTAAGAGCAAATACCACTATTGCCTAACCTACTATTCTAATTAGGACAAAATGCAGCAGACAATATATCTTCTTTTTATTTTTATTTTATCATCATTCTCCTCAAAAGATTCCAAGCGCAGCTAATGGGCTCATCAAAGTAATCAGAGTGTTACATTTATCGCGATCGATCTGCTGAAGAATTGGAACATTTAGAGCGTAAAATTGGATATCCTAGTCAAGTAGTTAAGCGACTACCCCTTTTCTGTTTGGGATATCTTAGTCAAGTTTAAATTTATCGGCTAAAAATTTTCTTAATTGATGGGCGGATGATAATGTTTGAAATTTATAATGAATCCACCTCTTATAATTTTGTATGCTTGAATCTTTTAAAACTGCTTCAAATACCCTTGGTTGAGGTAGAGATTTTAGTATTTATTTTCCCTTTTGTCTTTTTACCAAACAGATTGATGCATATTAAACCATCAAAATTAAAATTCCTATTCTAAAAACTTAAAATTTGAATATTGCGGTGAGTGGGGTCATTTCCTTAGGAACTGAATGCTTTAATTTCTTTGTAAACAAGATTAATGGGGGTTTCAAAAAATTAAAATAAAAAATCAATTTAACTAAAAGCAATCAAACGAAAGAAATTTTAAATTAATTCAATAATAAGCAAACTCTATCCAAGGAGAAAATTTCGAAAGTGGTTCATGCAACTACTCATTAATGCAATAATAATCTCATTTATTCGTTAATAAATAGGTTATAATTGGTCAAACACGTGTGATGACAATCAGTTTTTTTCTTACCGTATTGATAGTTAAGGTACGCCCATTAACTATTGTTCTAATCAAAGAAATAACTCTAGGTACGTCTGTAGAATTTAATTTTTCTTGATTGCATTAAAAACTAGAAAAATCTTGTTCTAATCAATAAACACACTATCAGAATTTATTTAAATTAGATCATACGTCTCTCTAACATGAAATCAATCATGCTAGTCGCCACTAATTTAAAACAATTAAATAAATACTAATTTAACTGTCATAACTGACATTAGATTGTTAGGTTGAATTAAATATCGGGAGTCCATTATATTCAAACAACAAAATAACCATGAGAAATTAAAACCAAAAAAACATATAAATATTAGCGAATAAAAGCAAATTAATAAAAACAATTAGATCTCACAATTCCAACTGAATCAAATTCTTCGTTTTCCCTTGATTAGAAAAGAAAATTTAGTCACTCTCGATTGAAAGTAAACCACAAAATTTCCATTGATTAGAGATGACCGTTCGACAACAGGCAAACAAAAGAAAATACAAGTGAAGAGACGACCACCCCCCATTTCCTTCTTCCTAGTGCCCGAGACTGTAAGTTAGCCAAAAACTCTCAGACAAAACAAAGTCCGTTGCCTTTCCGAAATACTAATAGTCAACTGCTCCTCCCTCTTTTTTTTTGTAGATTTTCTAAAGTAAATGTACTTCCTAATTTACCTCAGAAAAAGATATCCCCAAATTGACGAAAGATAATTTAAACCATTTCTCTAATACAATTTGGAAACATGTTTTGTAGGTCTTCAACTTGAATTAAAAAATAGCCACGCACGTAAATCTCGATTTTTTCAGACTTGCAAGCTAGGTTTAGACGTGCACCACACGGAATGGGATCAGATTATGTCTTTAAACCCACTTTTTACTCATTTTTCTGCCAAATTTCTACAATCAGTATCAATTACTAAATATGAGTAGAACCCGTCCAAAAATGCAATATTTGACAAATATTGAGGAAAAATATTCACCAATTCAACCCATTTATGCGTCTTATCAATTTTTCTCACACCTAAGTCATAATTGTCCTCAAGCATGAAAGAAACTACTCAAGCAAATTGAATTCAAAACAACGGCTTATTGCCGCAAATCACTCATCGCCAAATACAATTAAACACACGTCAAATATTAGTGGCTACATTTCCAAGAAATATCTTTCCGATTGGACTTTCAAAACTAATAACTCTTTTCAATTTTTTACTAACTAATCTAAAAATATGAACATATTCAATTAGCATTCTGTTAGCAAGTAGTTCGACTATTAAATAAAATCTCAACATTAAAACTCATAGATCAACAGATTAACATAATCATTCACACACATCCATAATTTTCACTATTAACACATATTTTTCTTTTCTTTTTTTAAATGCTTCCCACATTTGAGTCTTTTTTTTTTAATTTTTTAGGCAAAAATATTTAGTTCTTAGCCATTCAAACCTTGTGATTCAAACTCCGACATCTATCAAATGAAGAAATCCGGTTACTTAACTCTCATCGCTTAAGGATCACAGACTCATGGCTATCGTTACTTTTTGATGTGACAGCTGACACTTTTGATGAAATCTCCCGATTATTAGGCAATAATAATTAGTGGAGTATAACCAAATATAGTTCACAATAAGTACCAAAATAAAATTAAAAATCACAAAAATCCGTTTCATTTTTCATGCATGAAGAACTAAAATTAATGATTGAACCCAATTTACATAAAAAAATGTTAAAAAAATATTACAACGCATAAAAAAGTTAACCAAAAAATTTATAAAAATTATAAAATTTTAAATATTCATCAGAAAACACCTTTAGATCTTACCACATCATACTTAACATATTAGCCACATAAAAGTTTAATAATAGTCAAATTTGAGAATCTAACCATCGTTTATCAGGGATAATCCCCAAAAAGTGTACAAGAAGTGGCAAAAATTGAATAAAATTTAAAAAAATTGAACTAAAAATTTCAACAAAATGTCTACACTTACACTTTTTTAATATATTACTTTCCACACCTAAACTTACATTAGTCTCAATGTATGAAATAAAGAACAAAAAAAAAGAAAGTGGGACAAACGAAACTTTTCTAAACATGGAGGAGGGTATCTCACTTGCTAAAGGATATGGAGCACAAGTAGGGGTGAAACCAATAGAATGAAAGTAGTCACCAAATTCTTAAATCATTTTAGACGCGGGCACACCTAAAGCATACGGAGTCTTTTGGTAAAAATTTTTAACTCGCCAATTTCAGCACGACTCAAAGAGTGTGAGCACATCTTATCGATTAGAAGTCTTAATGAAATTTTTGAACATTGTCATGAAAATTTGTCAGCTACTTAAATTAAAAATTTGATGGGTGTCCATGAAAAAGATGCCAAAATTTGATGGTGTCAAAACCACCAAAATTAAAGTTTCCTATTCTAAAAAACTTAAATTAAGTATAAGCGGTGAGTAGGATGTATCTTTTCAAGGATTAGATGATTTATTTCCTTTCAAAGAGAGAATTAAATAGGGATTTTGAAAAAAATAAAATAAAATAATCAATTTAACTAAAAGCAATCAAACGAAAAAATTTTAAATTAATTCAATAATAAACAAACTCTAGCCAATGGAGAAAACGTTGGAGATGGTTCATACAACTGCTAATTGATGCAATAATAATCTCATTTATTTGTTAATAAATAGGTTATAATTGCCAAAACACTCGGATGACAATCACTTTTTCCCTATCGTATTGATAGTTAAGGTATCGTCCATTAACTATTTCTCTAACTAAAAAATAATTCTAGATACGCCCATAGAATTTAATTTTTAATTGCATTAAAAACTAAAAAAAACTTGTTTTAATCAATAAACACACTATCAAGATTTATTTAAATTAGATCATATGTCTTCGCTAACATGAAACTAATCACCGCTAGTCGCCACTAATTTAAAATAATTAAACAAGTATGGATTTAACTATTCTAATTGACATTAGATTATTATGTTGAATTAAATATCGAGCGCTCATGATATTTAAACAACAAAACAACCATAATAAATTAAACCAAACAACATACAAATACTAACGAATAAAAAAATTAATAAACAATAATTAGATCTCATAGTTATAGTTGAACCAAATTCTTCGTTGTTTTTTACTAAAAAAGAACATTTAGTTACTCTCCATTGAGAGTAAACCGAAAAATTGCATTGATTACGATAACATCCACATTCGACAATAGGCAAACAAAAGAAAAAACAAGTGAAGAGACGGCCGCCCCCCGTTTTCTTCTCCTAGTGCCAAGACTAATGGTTACCCAAAAACTCCTAGACAAAATAAAGTCATTGCCTTTCCGAAGTAGTAATAATCAGCCGTGCCTCCCTCCTACTTTATAGCTTTCTAAGTAAAGTATACTTTCTAATTTCCCTCAAAAAAAGATATCCCTAAATTGACGAAAGGTAATTTAAATTGTTTCCCGATACAATTTGGAAACATGCTTCGTAGGTCTTCAATTTGAACTGAAAAACTGCCACGCGCATAGATTTCGACTTTTTCGGACTTGCAAACTAGCTTTAAATGTGACCACACGGAACGGGCTAATACCATCTCTAAACTCCTGTCTTTTTCCTTTCAAATTCATCCCAAAAGGTATCATATTTGAAACTTTATGAGAAAAGATGAAGAGGAAAAAATTTCTATGTTGACTATTTAACGTGAAAGAGTAAATGCCCATATTTATAGGTATTTAGGTACAAGGAATTTAAACAGTACAATGAATTAGATAATGTAATGAACTAAATACTACATCACAGGAACTAATAGAGGTATAGTACATGTAGGCAATCCAAAGAATTTAGACACTACAACATAGAAGATTAGCTAATTGAGATACAAATAAACTTGGGCAATTCAAAGAATTTAGAAACTATTAAATTAGTACTAATCAAGAAGAAAAGTCAATCAATGGAAATCGAGAGATTTCTAAAACTTGGTGCAAACGTGGGTGAGCACGCAAGGCCTTTACAAATTACAAAACAAACAATTTAGAAGTCCAGCTTTTAAGATGGTACTTGAGCTGCACCGTATCATGCCAATGGTCTAATTCAAGTATAATGTAAACAACTGACGTTAATATCCCCAAAAGGAATGAACCAAAGCAACAAAATTGCAGAAGTTGAATTGAGTTGGAGTTCTTTGTAGGGTTTTCTTTTACGTTAACCAGGAACATGGACGTGTCTGAAAACGCATTTAAGAGGGAGGTGATATTTTCTCACAGCGTAGTTTGATTAAGGGGAATTTGGTTTTCCAAGATACAGATTTTGACGGTTTGTAATTGTTGTTGGACAAATACGTAGTTAATACATGCATGCGGTTGATAAGGACTGCTCCTACATCTATGGAACTTCTATCGGGGAAATTAAATCCTTGTGGATGGCAAATCTGCACGTCAGGAAGCCAAGATATAACGCTTTACCCTTGCCCTGAGTGCGACTGAAGTTACATATATGGTAAAAAGATGGTCCTATAAAAGCAAGAGGGGTGGCGTGGGACAAATGTTAAGCATAGAATGTTCATCCATTTCAAGTGCTTATTCTAGTGTGGTTCGTGTAGCAGTACTATAGTATGCGTAACACTGACGGACTAAGAAAAGGTGCATGGACTGAAGAAGAAGACATCCTTTTAAGAAAGTGCATGGAGAAGTATGGTGAAGGAAAGTGGCATCAAGTTCCAGTTCGGGCAGGTAATTCAACACTCCCTACAACCTTGTAGTATTCGAATCTATTTGTTTCCATGTCTGCTGCATTAGAGATACAGAGGCGGATATACACATGCACCCTCAGGGATACAGTAAAACCTATTTACTAGGGCGAAGGAGTAAAGTATGGTGAGAATCGAACTCGTGAAAAAAAGGTTTTAACATCTGAAATTTATGGTTTTGTTTCGACAGGGTTAAATAGGTGCCGCAAAAGTTGTAGACTACGGTGGCTCAACTATCTCAGGCCAGATATAAAGCGAGGAGACTTCGCTTCTGATGAAGTCGATCTTCTCATCAGGCTTCAAAAGCTGTTGGGCAACAGGCCAGTTCTTTTTTCTTTTTCCTTTTTTTTTTGGTATTTTAAGCAGTAGTGTTTCACTTTTTTTTTTCCCCTTTTCTATAATTAGAACAATGAAGTTGAAGGATTCGCTCGTCCCAGAAAGCTATACAAATCTTCAAAAGAATTGCCATACGTACCTAGTATTTTGATATACCTGATTTTAAAAAGATTTTATGAAACAAGTAGACTTTGCATGCAAATTTTGGTCAACATGGTACGTTGGTTAGAACAGAAGCACTTTTTTTTTTTGATAGAGTATTATTTGAAATAATTACTATAATATTTTTATGATGTAATATATGTGAGATAAAAAATGGTTAGAATTATAAAAAGATGGATTCGAAAATATATTTATGATGCAACAAGGTATGTTAGTTAGAACTGAAGCACTATTACTTATTAAATTTTTAAAATGATATATTCTTGACTAGTCAACCTTGAACACTATAAAATTTCCCACTCAACTCCCAAACGTATATATTTTCGATTATTTCGTTTATTTTTACCGTCAAATCTACTACATCTAAAGACTTGTATGAATCAGCAAACATAATTGAGAGATATTTGATAGTGAAAATGAATGGAATAACCTAATATATATACACGTTTGGGAGTTGAATGAATAACTTCTAGCCTTAAAAAAGTTGAGTAAATAAAACTATACCATTTCAAAAGTACAGTGGATAACTGGTAATGTGCTCTAATTTCTATGTGTGTTTATTGAGTAACTCTTGTTTAAGGGAAACGACAATCAGTGCTTTTTGATCGTTGCATCCTGTAGTTGTTTTCAAGTATTGATCTTTTAAGTAACTAGGCACCTCAGTTCGCTAATTGCAAGAATGATTGAGGTTAGAAGAATTAATAGCAGCAATTACCTTTATTACGACATCGACTTTGCTTTGACTTTTATCGGCCGTATGCTTCTTATAATTTCTATAGATGGTCACTAATTGCCGGTAGACTTCCTGGAAGAACTGCAAATGATGTGAAAAATTACTGGAACACCCATTTACTAAAGAAGATGGCTTTCAGAAGACAACCAGATGAAAAGGGCCAGGCCGGTAACACAAACTACACACAAAACCTAGGGCAAGCAACATATTGAAGCCTCGTCCTTGGACCTTCTCCAAAAATGCATCTGGGTTGAGGGGAAAAGCAACAACAACAACGACAACGACAGCATCAACAAGTACAGAAATTCCTACTATTCGGACAACAACGAATGCTCAGGGTCTCAAGGATTCACCTCCGACTTCACACCCGACAATAGAGAAGGATGATGACAACAACATGCAGTGGGTGGGACAACTTGTTTCTTGACGAAGAGGGAGGTGAAGGAACCCCGTTGGGATTTGATGCCTCGGGGGAGGACAACGTAACTTGTTTATGGGTTCGAAGAATTGTCCCAGATGGTATTAAGGAGGGTGATATTTGGACGCAGGAAAATCAAAATGGCTCCGGTTACAGCTCTACTGATGCAGATTTGTGGGATTTTCAAATTTGTGATCGCCAAACCATGCAATAGATTATTGCTGTACGGAAATTCTGCTGTCGAATATGTTTTATACCATTTATTGGATGCATGATTGCGTGGCCACGAATAATGTTGGATCTAAGGTTTGTATTAGTATATGTACTGATGCCAATGATTCAGTGTTGTGTACTACTTCCTGCTGGGAACTAGATATCTTTCTCATTTATTTTAACAAATAAATTAGTGGAAAATTACCAAAATGTGAATGCTTAATTCTCATCATTTGCACTGAATCATTGGTAATTACTCGTGTCCGACTACTAAACTAGAATACGGTGTTCCTGCTTTATAGCAACGATGTGAATTTTTTGTAGGCTGAATTTATAAACGGTAAAGAACTTTTCGATCCGCTTCTTCAAGAGGATAAAACAACGAAATAGATGCGAGGATACGGTATATGTGTGGGAATGTGATAACTCCTTTAATAGGTAATTTAATAGTGAAGGAAGTGTTAGTGAAATTAAATTGGTTTGGTGAAAGCTTAGAGTCACTTTTCTTTATTCAATAAAAATAATATTTTATTGTGATTAGATTAGTAAGAAATTCAAATTCCTCCTATTGATACATGCCAAAAATTGAATTTGAATACATGTCAAAAATTGTTACGAGGATAAAAAAATGACAATTTTATTGTTTATTGTCCTTGACTTTTTGCTTTCTAAATTTTACTTTTTTTTTTAATTTTACACTTTTAGTTAATCAATTAGGGAATTCCAGCAAGGTAGTATCATCTATCTTTAATCAATTAGGGACTCTTATTTTATTAGCATGATGAGAGAGTCACCGAGAAATTTTGAAACTATAGTAAGTGAAGAGGTGATTTCTGGGCTAGGCAGACGGTACTTAAATGCGGGAGCGACTCTTCTGAAGTAAGTTCGGCCTCACGGAAGTCACCTGCTCCAAATTATCAGAGGTGGGATAACGTCCCTCGTGTTACTCCGACGATTAAGTTTAGTCTAGAATGATAAAGATGTAAATAGTTCTTTTGGTGTAATCTTTCTTACCCCTTTTCTGGGTGGAATTCCAGTATTTATAGGGGACAATTGGGAAGGACTGACGGTAGGGAACAACTTCCCAAGGCCTGGCGGTCTGAGTATGTCAGTCTGCTCTGCCAGTTCTGTCAGACGAGTCTTGTCTGATGTCTTGCTTTCTTGCAGGTGTCAGACCGCGACCTGACAGCACCCCATCCCATCAATCACAGTGACACTTTGTAATGACCATCTCCGTGACCAAGGTAATCGGGTCGGAAAAGCCAGCCGGGCATATGGCGATTTCGAGAAGATGGCCGAGGTGAGAATCACTGGAACTGGCGCGGAAGGGCCGGGTCCACTGAACTGAGCCGGAATGACCACCCTCAAGTAATAATGGTATGGAACAAGGGGCACAAAACGGTTGCACCTGCAACCGTTCCTGGCGGTTTTGGTCATTTTCAACAGCGGTAACTTTGATTGCACAGGGCGTAATTTTGTTTGCACAACGTGTAACTTTAGTACAAAAATTTGCGGGCCCCACACACGGTATAAAAATCGATGTACAACTTGTTATTTGGACCGCACATTTTTTTTTTTGCCAAAATCTGGCTGTAAACAGTTCAGGAACGGTCATCAGAGAAAATGCTATGCGATATCAAGGCAAATCTTAAAAAGGTTGACCGAATTCAAGGAAACCATTAATTATATATTCATTGGAAGGTACAAGAAAATTGACCGCACTCCGTATCTGTGGAGGATTCAACTTCATCCACAGCCAAAAGTGGCCTCCCATTATAATTTATAAATTGCCCACTCCTTACGAGCCGTCGTTGCTTGCATATAAATCCACCACCCAACCAACCAAAATCATAAATTTGCATATAAATTCAGCTACGGAGAGAAATCGGCGAAACCGAACACAAAACTGATTTTCCTCTCCTTTCTTCTTCCTGGCCTCATAAATCTAACCATTCGCCAACAACGGCAACAACTACTTGTGCTATTGTTTTCATTGATTTTGGGTGGTCGTATCGTATTTAGGACGAAGCGTTGTTAATACCAAAACTTTCAGTCACGGCTTTTACCGAACACCTCGGCTACAGTCTTCGTCGCCAGCAAACCCAGACCGAAATTCGCCATCTAAAGCAGCGTCGGATTGAGAATAATAAGAAGTCAACGGTGGAGGGGGACAAAGTGCAGGATCCCGTCCCCTCACGGTGGAAGGGGTGCTTTACCTTCTGAAGGCGGTTGCCCCTCAGATCTCCTCTTTCTAGCTGGCGGCGGCGGCGCTGGTTACCACCTTTTCTAATTTTCCTCGTTAACCCAACCCAACATTTTTTCCCCTCCCCTCTTAGTTGTCAAATACAGCAGTAAAACAAGAAAATATGCTGACCATAAAGAAGGTTCCCACGGTGGTTTCCAACTACCAAGAAGATGGCGATGATAACAGCAATGCTGCTGGCATTAGGACCGAAGACGCCACCCAAAGCCAAGCCAGAGGCTGTGCTCGTAATTGTCTTGGCAAATGCTGCTTACCTGGTATATATGCGTTTCTTTATCATTTCATTTTCATTTTTCTACTTACTTTTTTTGAATAATGTCATTTTTCCCTGATTACGGTTTTTGCATGTTGTTTTCAAACGGATGTAATGGATTTGGTTCATATTCTGGCCTAGACTAGGAATTATTCCTGTAAAGCCCTGTATTACTTTCATACTTTGAAAGTCAAGCCTTTCTTTTGTTTTATTTTATGTCTGGTCTTTTATATTTGGAATCGCATATCCTTTCTTCTTCCCTTTCCTGCTACGACATGTGATTACTTGGCTAGGTGGATTTGACATTTAGCTTTCCAAAGCTTAAAATGGTTATAATCGTGTTATATTTTCCAGTTTTTTACTTTTAAAGTTACCAACAAATATGTTATCTTTACAATTGCATACCATATATTCAAGGTAACTTTGAACATGGGGTTCTAGCTTGTTGTGGCTTAGGCAACAATTTAGCAACACTTTACCTTTGGGATTAAGAACATAAAGTGAATTTGGGGCCAAAAGCTCTATTTGATGATATCATACGTCGGTTTTCTTTGTTTTTCAGTTTCCAAGTTACCTTTGTATGCATTCAAGAAAAATGACTATACTTCAAAGAACAATGCTGTCTTTCCTTCTGATGATGGCGTATCACCAATCTCGTTCTTGAACAACTTGTTGCTGGCCCAATGGGAAGACCGACTGAGGAGAGGGTTATTTCGGTATGATGTGACCTCATGTGAGACAAAGGTTATTCCTGGAAGATATGGTTTTATAGCCCAGCTGAATGAGGGGCGCCACCTGAAGAAACGCCCAACAGAATTTCGTATTGACCAGGTTCTTCAGCCTTTTGATGAGAACAAATTTAACTTTACCAAGGTGGGCCAGGAAGAAGTACTATTCAGATTTGAATCAAATGACGATGACAAGTCCTGTTTCTTTCCCAGCTATGCAGTTGATATTTGTTCGATTTCACCTAGTGTAGTTGCTTATTAATGTAAGCACTTGGCCTCTTGCATGTGATTTGCTAAAATATAATGAGATGTATATCATTGACATTATACACATTTTTCTTTCAGGTGAGTCCAATTGAATATGGGCATGTACTTCTCATACCTCAGGTGCTTGATTGCTTGCCTCAGAGGATTGACCATGAGAGCTTCTTGCTTGCTCTTTATTTTGCAAAAGAAGCTGCAGATCCTTTCTTAAGAGTTGGTTATAACAGTTTGGGTGCCTTTGCCACCATTAATCATCTTCACTTCCAGGTAAATGGTTGAAACCATTTTCAATGATGGTGATGCTGTAGATAGCTCCAAGGAGGCTTTTTGGCTGATTAATTCCTAATCTTTAACAGGCATATTATCTGTCCGTGACTTTCCCAATTGAGAAAGCACCAACTCGCAGAATAATGACCAGGAAGGGATTGCAGGGTGCTGATTTGGTGGTCTCTGAGCTATTGGATTATCCTGTTCGAGGTTTTCTATTTGAGGGTGGAAGTGTACTGCGTGACTTATCTGATGCTGTTGCAAGTTCATGCATTTACCTCCAACAGAATAACATTCCTTTTAATGTTCTAATTGCTGATTGTGGGAGGAAATCTTTTTTGCTCCCTCAGGTAAATTTGTCTACTCTCTAATGATTCGGTTGGCAATTTGACATAAATTGGCTTAATGCATTTGGCAGTTGTCATGGTTTTTGTTTTATTGATTTATATTCTGTCTATATCACAGTACAAGGGTGTCTTTTAATAAATGCAGACTGCGTAAGAGAAAAAATTAGTATGGCTGTCTATTGCACTTAGGCCAACGTAAAGCCTTACTTAAACATTAATTTTGGCTATGTTTTAAGAGAATTGATTTGGTACTTTACGTAGTAATACATGTGTACATTTGTTTTGAAAGAACTTTAGGCACAACCAAAATTTGTTACCTTCCCAATTTTACCTCAAATGAATAGTCTCTATGCCTAGAAAGAGACCCCTCTTGGAACAGTCTTAGGTAATAATTGACTCTGGTTATTTTGATGGGTTCGAAATTTGTTAAAACTCATTTTGGAAGAATCTTCTCTGCACTTATGAATAGTTCTTGGATATTGTGACACAAAATAGCGATTGCGGCTGGTCTCTGTTCTAATTTGAGTAGTAAATACATGGGAGTTCTGCGGGAGGTGAATCTTTCAATAAGTTCTTTGCCTAGAGTTGTTAGTATTGTTTGAAAGTCTAGTCTCTGCTTGGAGCCTGACTTGAGCTTTGTCTTTTCCTGGATGAATATGTACAGTGTTATGCAGAGAAACAAGCACTTGGAGAAGTAAGCCTCGAGGTCCTGGAAACTCAAGTCAATCCTGCTGTTTGGGAGATAAGTGGACATATGGTACTCAAGAGGAGAAAGGATTACGATGATGCCTCAGAGGACTATGCATGGAAACTTCTTTTCTGAAGTGTCCCTGTCAGGGGTGAGGTTTGAAAGCGTGAAGGCATGTGTTTCCGATGCAGCTGCTTGCAGGTGGAAGTGGGATAAGTACACATCGACCCGAAAGAATGTATCTATGACTCTCAAGCACCTCAAGTTGCCTCACATCTGCAACGAGATTGTCCGGCAATCCATTGAAGGATTAGTCTACTCTTCTGAGAATTTAGGTTTTTTTTTAATGTTTTTCTCCATTCTTTAGCGTTTATGGGTTGTAGTATGAGATTCAGCAGGTCATTGTGAAGACAGTTACATATAGTCAAAGACAAAAATCTTGTTCATCTGGAGGATGGGTCTTATTATATGATCTGCTATCCCTTGTTTTGATATATCTACTCTATAGCTTGTTGCTTGACGCTCATTCAGGCTTAGAGATTGCCCGAGTTGATACCATGGCTTTCCATTAGCTGTTTAGCAGGTTAATGAGATGTATATACATATATATTTGTGAATTGGTACAGTGTTTCGAGTTTAAGCAGGCTATACCGTCCAGGTATATGTCTAATTTCAGCCTTCTAGATTTAGCAGATGAAACTCTAGGAAGCAAACATGAATTGAACGAACAACTACAAAGTGGCATGTATCCAAGAGAACCAGAGAGTTCCATCAAACGTCTCGAGTAGTCAGTCCACATCAAACTTCTGTCGGTCAGAGTAAGCCACATTGGGAAGTGGGTGATGAGAAACATTAGAATGCAGGACAGCAGGACCCTGAAGGTTTTACGAGGCTTGCAAATGGTGGATGCCAACAGTGGAGTGGAGATGGTTAAATTTGGTTGGACTAAAAATGTAGCCACTAGAGCTCAAAACCAAAAGCGGATCGCAGAACTAAGGGGAGGAAGGTGTCAACTAGTAGTGCTTTTGCTAAGAGACGAAAGACAACAACTTGACACTTTTGACCGGGAAGAAAATGGTCCAGGCCACTTGGTAAAGGTGATGTGAGGACGAGACTCGAAAGCGCAATTGAATCCAGCCAACCCAGATTCCTGCATTTTTCTATAGGTTAACCGGGCATCGTCACCCGCAATTTTGGCACACTTTAGCTATGACCATGATGAGGAGCGGGGTCATTACTCCCTCGGCCTTCTTTTGTGTATATCATTATCCTCTTGCGTTGCTGTACAAGTGTGGAGATTTGTTAATAGGGTAAAATGTGAGGAAAACACCTCCTCAACCATTCACAGAATTTTTACAGCGCAAACACTTGATTAGCAGCTTTCTCAGAAAGCTCGGGTTCACTCACTCGATTATTGATTTGTTACTTGTTAGTATGCGGATAACTTTGCAAACCTTTTATTTGTCTAATCCTAGTTCCACCCAAACTGAAATGCTTTGGGTAAAATTTGGCCGATAATGGATTTCCATTTAGGTTGGTGCGTTCGTTGCCGGCATGATGAGGTTTGCACCATAAAGTCGCGAACGAAAAACTGTTCACGCGACTTCATTTGCACTCTCTTTGAACTTGGATGCGCATTAAGCAGCGTTTCCGGCAGGGCATATTTTCTTTTCTTTACTGCCTCTCATGGGTCTATTGTTCTAGAAGACTAGGACTCCGCCCTCCTGAAGGATGACAACAGCCACAGGCTCGCGAAAATCCTGTGGCAAGATCGAGAAATGGCACGATTACCATTCAGATTTCTTGAAGGCTAATCGAAGCGATGACCAAGAGGGATCAGAATACTACCGCAAGAAGTGGAAGGCTGTCTCGGAGTTATTTGGTCACGCTATTGGAATTTGGGAATCTTTCAGTCTTCCTTTGTTGTCATCGTTCAAGTTTGAAATTCTAGATGGGGAAATTAATCTTTATTTTATCACTATCTCAAAACCACAAAAACAGAAATGATTAGCATGTACTTGAATTTAAGAGCATTGTCAGACTCATTTTCCAAAAAAAAAAAAGGAGCATTGGTAAATTTGATTATATGTTACAATAGTTATGATACGCAACACTGACATGATAATCTTGGGCAAAATTATATGATATAGATAGAGCATATAATATCATTTGAAATAATTCTTGGTAAAAAAGATGGTTTAGAAAGATCAAAAACTGTGATTGAAAAATTGCGTTGGTGATTAAAAGTAATATTTGAAAAAAATGTTGGGCACTTTTGTTTTACTGGTAGGAGAAATTTAATGCTACATCGATATACATCACCATCTTGTTTTCCCACCAGGAGCATATTAGTCAATATCCAATTCTCACGCAACATAAACACGTCTCGCATCGGGATTTATAGACCCACACACGCCAAGGATAAACCCGGAAAAAAAAAAAAAGGAAGATCAACATGCAAGATTCTCATTAAGTATAAAGGAAGGCCAGCTAAGAGCATTCCTCACCGCGCAACGCAATATCAGGTTCAAGCGTGATCAACTTAAAAAAGGCAACATCATCATGTGATGGGAAGATGAATGCCCAGAAAACCTTTCAATTGATCCAGCACTCACTCCTTAGTTGCAAATAGCACAATATGCATTTCAATGCTGGTTGCAAAGGGCAGATATGAATCAGTTCACTTGCAAGTTTGTATGTAACCGGCTGCAAATTGCAATCATGAGGACTTTGTAGGCTGAGAAACGAAATGTCGAAGGACTTTGATCCTTCCGCACGTGAAAAAATATAATTACAGGCGAGTTTGAATTATAAGAATTGATCTCTTAGCCTAATATCGAATAATTCTAAATGCAACTAAAAATCAATTAAGATCATAAACGAAGCACAATTAGCAGCTTAACAAAATTATATATTATTACTGCAGGCAGGGTTTATTTTATGCGAGAGCAACGAGTACACGTAGCTTGAAATCCAAAACAAGTATTGGAGTAATTCACAAGTTGAATTTTCAATTTTAAAATATTTTTCTATCCTATAACAAAAATGTTTTTCAAATTACAAGTCGAAGATTTATCGATGTTGAAGTTGAAAGCTGCAAGTGAAAGGAAGAAAAACGCGTGTATGGATTAATACACTCGCACACAACACAACCTCCTCCTCCTCCGTGTGGAGCATGGCATCGATTGGTACTGCTCTACATGAAGTCTTCGTGAAGTGAACCACACATAGTTTTCTTGTGCTCTACACTTTTGCCCTCCACGCCACTCGACAATAATTAAATCAACAACAGCGCAACTTATCGCAAGCCAATCAAATAGTTGCAGTAATTGTCAAAGATGATAATAATTCCACCGCCATTATTGCTGCCTCCACGTTCAAATACTAGCTAAAACCATTACTCGACCTATATTGCTTCAGTGGTTAGACAGCAATCCACAGCACTGGATTTCACAATTTTCCCTCCCAAAATAACAACAAAAAAGAAAAGAAAAAAAAACGAAAACGAAAGCAATATTAATGCAGAATCTACGGGAGGGAAGATCAAAGGATAAAAATGATTAGGGCGAAGTGATTTAAGATCCTAAATCTGCAGTTAATCATGAAGATGCTAGTATTAGTTAATCAAGTACTCCCTCCCATCATCTTCTTAAACTCGTCGAAGTTAACGCAGCCGTCGCCGTCCACATCAACGGATCTGATCATCTTACGGCAATCACTGAGTGAGCACTTCTCACCGAGACTTTTTGAGGACCGAATGCAACTCGTTCGCCGAGATCTTCCCGTTCTTGTCCTTATCGTACAAGTCGAAGGCGTCGCGAAGTTCCTTGTTGTTAGCTGTCTGGTTCACTTCGGCGAAGTACACCTCGAACTCCTTCAAGTCGATGAAACCGTCGCCGTCGGTATCGATCTCCTCCATTATTCGTTTAACTTCGTCAGGCGACGTTTTCGAACCTAGCATGTTCAAAATGTTGCCTAAATCGGACGACGAGATTTTGCCATCTCCATTAGTGTCGAACTTGTTGAACATCTCCCTAACTTCGTTCATCTGTTCTCTCCCCATGCTTTTTTCGTTTTCCTTGGTGGAACCGCTCACCTTTTCCGGCTCCGCCATTAACGACTTCTTCTCTCTCAAATAAAACAGTAGCAGCAGCTATAAAGCGCAAATAACAGCGTAGTAGTAGTAGTATCAAGTAAGCCGACCCTTTTTCCCCCTCTTTTTCTCCCAGTAACAGGTTTCCTGGGGAGCATTTATAGGGAGGGAAGGGGTTAACGCGCTAAAAGGACAAGACGCGTGATTAGCTGCGCTGCGCCCTTTTGTTGTGGTTGGCTGTCGTAGGACTTTCCTTTGCCACTAGTATTACTGTCTCCTTAAGATGAAAATAGAATTCTAATTTTCGAGCAGAGTAAATTTTTTATTGACAAATCAACCAGCAAAAATGCGTAAATTTACTAGTTTAGGAAAGATATTCGAAGGAAAAGGAAAACTTTGTCCTGCCTATTTTTAATTGATGCCCATAAAGTTTTTGGGCTTCGATTTTGTGGTTTTCTAAAAACCCTATTTTCTCTGCCAAGTTGAGTTGATCAAAAGGCAGTAAATTAGTAACTAGTAACGCCAATGGGGGGGAGATGGATTGAATGGTACGGTAGTTAGGAAAGATAAATAAGATATTCTGAATTTAACATCTCTCACTTATGTTAAAAAAAAAAAAATTAGTAACGCAATAAGCTTAAATATATAGAAGCAACAAGTTCCTTTGATTATGGAAGAAATTAACATGCTAAGTTAGTATATGTACTCAAAGATTGGCTTAATTATTATATGAAACTGAGCTCCGGTAGAAAATTTTTTAAGGCTCTCCTGCATGATTTGATTTCTTTCCCCAATACTTTTGCAATTTCAAACATAACTTTATAAGAAATTTGGGCTTTAGAAAGCAGCATATCTAAAAGAAATATAGACGAGTCAGGAACATGCCTTCTTGCAGAATGGACTTAACATGGATGCAAATTATTACCATTAGCATTTAATTAGCTAGAGGACATACTCCCAGCTTCGCATGATGACCAGTTCATTTGTCAGACACAGACAGAAAGGTTCGAGAATATTCAATTCCTGTTTGGATCTTTATTATTCCATGATCTTATACCATTAATTATTTTAAATTCAATGATCAATAGCTTCGATTATGTGCCAACTACCATATTTTTGACCAGTCCAATGTTATTATCTGTAATTCCTACCCAATTCCTACACGGAGCTGAGCTACTTTTGAAATAATTTAATGAGCTTATCTGATAAGATCATTTAGATTATACACAATTTTTTAAAGTTCTATACAGAACGATTAATGGGATTGGTTCAGCTCGACCCAAAAAAAACCCGATGAGTCTAACTTTTTATTGAACCGGATTAAGTTTGAATCTAAATATTAGATCCGAATTAAATGTAAGTCGAATTTGAGCCTTATTAGGTTTAAATCCAATATAGGTCCAACCCTTTAATTTACATGTATATATATAATTATATATAATAGATTCACATTTTGGTATATATAATTATATATCTAAATATATAATACTAATACTTTATACTTATGAGTTATGTATCAAAATATATTAATATCTATGAGAAATATTAAATATAAAAAAATTATGTCAAAAGATTTAAAATGACAAATCTTAGTATGAGCAAATTGAGGATATTTGAAGAAGATGTATTAATTGTTGATCGTGTTTTTTTATTACTATTTTTCATATGCTTTCAACTAATTGGATATATTATTATTGAAAAATTCTTAATTTACGTAAAGTTACTAATTCTAAATTAGCTTTAGAACTTAATAGTCATAGTAATTATATTAAAGAAATTAAAAAGTAATAAATGAGTTTGAATTAAACCCAATTTAGATCCACAGTATTTTATAAGTCAAGTATCAATCTAAAACTCATAACCTGAAACCTAAAAGTGGTAATAACTACTATATGAATTTGAAGATGACCCGATTCTTCCTTGACTCGGATTCAGGCTTCCGCAAGACAGCAACGCTACCTTATCTGTCGTTTGGCAAGACTCTCTGATACTCTTTTAACTTATGTGTCGATTTCAAGAGAATAATGATGCGGTCACTACAGCGGGAACCACTCCTGTAATCCAAGTCAATTCGCCAGGAAGAATGTAGTGGCGACTTTGGCTGTTCTTTCGACCGTTTTGTCAATAATTAAATTACATACGTAAATCTTCTCCCCTTTTCAGTATCTCAAGACGTTAAATCCTCATCCATTTCCCGCTCCACTAACGTTTGCTCGACAGGATAATATGTGCGGTGAAGTTCTCCAACATCATCGCCTCGCCAGAAAGCTTCTCCCATTCATTAGGTCCTACACGATAAACCAACGAGAGCAGAAACCCTGTTCTCAGACCAGACCAACTAACAAGCAGAAAAATGGAGCGAAGATACAAACATACCACCGACACCATCACCACCGGCGCCATCTCTGATTGATTGTGGCATGGTAAACAGCGCGTCTGGCCAGCCCAGCCGCTGCTTCGAGAGACATATCAAACCGGTACCTGAAATGTGATCATAGAGAAGCATGCATGAGAATGCAGAGAGGGTACAACAAACAGCAGAGATTGAAGCATTCATCCAAACAAGCACAAAATTCCTTGGAACAAAACACAATAAGACAGTACTGCTCTTTTCACATTGCAATCACTAATGAATGGTCAGCTAATCCAACAATGCTAGAGGGATTAGGATGATTGGAGCAGAACAGACCCACCATCCAAAACACCGTAAGCACATGGTGATCCCGATCCAACTGAAAATATAGTTCCTATTAGCCATCCACCTTCACTGTCCACATCGTATAGGCCTGGACCTTGCAAGGAACAACCAATTACTTACAATAAGACGTAGAATTCAGGATAAAACTATGCAAAGAGTCCTTATGACAGTACCTTTGTGTCCCGTCCAGCGATCATTGTTCCAACAGACGATCCCTTGCCATGGCAGGAATACAACTGGCTAGCAACTTCAATGCCCCGGCGACAGATATCGTTCTCCTATTTGCAGGCTCATGCAGACAGGCACTGAAATTTGCAAGTCTAGTCAATGATCTTCCAACGGCTAGATTGTCCATGACAATACAAGAACGAAAGTCAAACTAGTACAAACCGGGGAGCACCTTAATTCCCAGGTTCCTGTGCCAGAACTGGCAGTCAGGCATCACCTCCAGCCATAGTGTCAACCATGTATGGATTGATTTCAATGATTTTCCCGACAGATTGTGATGGTCTAAACCAGTATGTCACTGAGATGTATTTCGTGATTCAGTAACCATAAGAGACGGGATAATTAAAAATACAACATTAAGAATCATGTCATCGAACGTCTTTGATTTCGGTAAAGTAATCTGATTCTTATCTCAGCCTCTCTTTTGTGGTATAGGCAAGTGGATATGCCAATTAACAAGTTGTAGAAATAAAATGAGCAACTACACAGCTACGGTATGAGTTGACTTAAGAAAAACAACGCAAAGACCAATGCAACTATCGTATGATTTTATCAGGGTAAACAAGGCAGAAACAGCAAGAGTCACGTTAGGCAGAAATTGACGGCAAAAAGCTACTTCAAATAGATAGATGGTAGACATGCATGTGACAGGATGATAAGAGACCTTCAAGTTGGAGTTTATAACCATGCTAATATGGTCTCAGGACACAAGTTTGGCCCCAAAACATACATACTTCATATTTCCCCGTTTCTTCGCATCCCATCCCAACCATTTCTGGGGTGGGATCTCCTTTTCCTTTAGTTAAGCCGCCAACAACAGCCGAAGGAGCAAAATTTCTAGAACCTTGAATATTTACAGAACACTAAGGGTATATAGTAATTCCTCAAGTAACTACTGCAAACACAGTAAGCATTTTAGAATAAAACTCAAGACTACCAACGTATGAAAGTTCACAAAATTCTGGTTTTAAAACAAAAATCAACTGGATATCATCTCAAACAAGTAGCAATATTAAGTCGCATCTGCATTGAAGACGTACAGTTGCACATTGGCATCAGATAGACTAATCAATAACTTGTAACGTTAATTCAACGCAACAAATTCATTTACTACATCTGCATTGATGCCTCTGGCCAACCACCCCTAACAAACCCTGGCGGGGGGAGAAAAATTAGACAAAAAAGGGAAAAAAAATGATCAATGACTGGTGCGTGGCAACTACTAGGCTTGGTTCAGTGGCCATCACGGAGGAAGTCAAGTTCCTTATTGGGCTGTGAATGGCGGTTCAAATTCCACCTGCAGTAAAAAATTCAAGGATGGTGCTATAACATCCTCTTGATCTAATCAGATGTACATATCTACTAGTCCCTAACACACAAGCCTCCTTAAGCTCCTCCTCCCCTGTAAATTAGGATAAAATAGGTTATACAATTGTAATTGTTATCATTGCCCGAAAAAAAAAAAGACTGGTGCGTGGCTATTTGGAAGCATTATTCAACAATTGCTTCCCATTCATACAATACAGACATAACGGAACAGAGAAAAAACATAAACCTTTCTCTAATATTTGAAAAGGTAACATTTAATGTGCACAAATCAATCATAATTACGATCATAACTCAGCATGGAAATACTAGTACAAGCATACATAGACAGATATCTACCCATGCTAGCACCTGAACATGAAAGCCAGAGTGGTAGTTCCCTTTCCAGGCTTTACCAGTTGTATTGTTTCCTTTTGAAACCCATTAAATTCCAATGCATTTAACAAGAAAATCTCTAACTTTCAATGAAATAAAAGAGGTAGTAATTCGTCAAACAAGAAGTAGAATAAAAGTTCAAACTCACACTAGGAATTTAGGAATTCTGGAGCGGTAGAAAGCCCAGTGAGAAATCCACCAGCAACGTAGCAGTTTGCTCAAGCCCACTAAAGTCGATCTTCATTGTCTATTGTTACCTTCGACAGGTAAATCGATCAACAAAATCTTAAGGCCAATTTTTTCTTTTCTTTTTTTTTTTTAAGTGCCTTAACTTGTATTTGGAGAAGATTGGTTCCACGCTATGGGCTTGCGGGACGAGGATTGGAAGATGAAACGGGAGCTGGAGGTTGGGCTTATCCGAAGTTTAGAACCTTGTATTAGAGGCGTGATAGAATAGACAGTAAAGAGGTGAGGTGACTTTCGGGCTTCGGCCTATCACCTATGGTAGACCAATCCTGAAGAATTGGACTTGGGCTAAAAGTCTCCTTTGTAAAGATCTCAAACTGATCCAACTTTAAGTGTGACCCGCTAGAAGAAACGTCGGTGATGGTTTTTTTTTTTTTTTTTTTTTTTAAGGATGCATTCTTTATATAGTTTATGACTAATTCTATTTGAATTAAGTGAAGCTCCATACGGGGAAGTTTTCTCAATATTATCCTTTGGTTCTGGTTACATATCAAACTAATTTTGTCTGAAATAAGGGCGAGGGCTTAAATAGAATCTCACGTTGTAATTAATTAAATTGGATATAGGGACAACATCATGTTATAAATTGAAAATTTGTGATATTTTAGCTATTAATCAAATTTTAACTGCACTAGAAACTTTTTTATATTAACAAAAGAAACAATTTGCTATTGTGAGCTTATTCTCATTTACTGTAGATTTTGCAAAAAATATTATAAGAAACTATTAGAGTAAGGTGATCAGCTAAAGTTATTTTATGGTAGTTTTAGACATTAACAATTTTTTACTATTAAAAAAATCTAAAATTTAGACATAAAACCCAAGATAATGACTTTTCAATAAAGAAATAGTTTGTTTAAAAAAATGTTTCATGCTTCACACCATTTACGGTTTAGAGTACATTGAGTTTGCCTTTGACGTATTTGGTTTTATACAATTTTTTTTCTTTTATCTGTTATCATCATCTACACCGCTCCTGCTCCTACTCCTAATCTTATTTTAATCTATACAGTCCATTAGTGTTGTTTTACGTTGTTTTTTTTTTTTTTTTTTTTTTTGGTTTTGTGGGGGCCGGGGGCTCGGGGGTGCGTGGTAGGGACTGCCGGGCAGATGGAAGCTTTACAGGGCGCAGAAGGACTTAGAAGTGACTGCTCGTCCATTGGGGAAGGCCCCACCATAGCAGCCACTTGGCAATCGGACAGACAACCAAAAACTGTTGCCACTTTCTAATGTTAACGGTTAAGTTGAATAACGACCATAAAGGTTTCCGTTTCAACAGCTAGTAGACCGTATTAGTCCTAACTCCTTCCAACTTATCGTTTCGAACAAAAAAAAAAAAGTATTGGTACTAACTCCCAACTCCTAAGCCATCTTCGCTTTCTCCGATCCTCCCTCCCTCATTATTCACTCCTCTGTCACTTATGTTCAGAAAACATATCCCAAACTTAGCTCCAAATTGCACCTACTCAATCCAACAGCTCCAAGATTCAAAACAATTATCCTATTAGCTAGTATTTAATTTACAACAATTTCACATCGATTAATCCAAAGCCTAAACCACCGTATTCCCTCAGGGGCCATCAATTTTAACGCTTACAGTAATTTAATTTGTTGCAGCTCAGCTCAAGTTCTCGAGATCAACTCAAAATTCTGCCTTGCGCCCTCTTTTCTTTTCTCCGTTATTTGAATATATGGCTCTTCATTCTGCTGCTTTATGCTTCAACAACATTTCTTGCAATCCTCGAACTTCTGGGGCCTTTCGGCAGCTCTCTGCTCCCTCATTTTCCGCCCATTTACTGTTAAGGCTTCAAGTTTTTCTTCACCATCACCGGTTGCCCTTCCGCGGCTTAAGCTTCAAGGTATTGCTTTGTTTTCCCCACTGGAATCGATTACTTAATTTGCTATGCAGGATCAACTCAATTAAGTGTTTTTTTTTCCTCCTCGATTTTGCTCTCCATATTTTGCAGAACACCTTCACTAGACTTGTGCTTTGATACTATCGAGATGGAAAGCAATCAATAGGGCAAAACTAGAAAAAGTCACCTGAATTATGTGAATCGCAGTTCTAGTGTGGTGCCCTGCATGCTGCTACACCTGATTAAATAGGGAGAGATTGATTAATCAATAATAATACCTTACGTAGCTGTTGATAACTTGGCTTCAGCATTTAGCCGGTGGTTTAGGTTGGTAGTAGAAACAAGTTGTGTGATGATTAAACCTCTTCTCATTGCCTTTACAATGTCCAATTTTTAAACTAATTGGGACAATATATAGTCATTTACTAGGAACTAGAATCATCTAGTCTTTTAATTAATCAGATCAACCGTTTGAATGCCCTTCTTGGATTGAGTAGTTATTTTTAACTAACTTTGGTTAATGCTATTGAATATAGAATTAGTAGTTCTTATTTTTTGAACCCCCTAAGTTGTAACTCCATTAGGTAAAGCATTGCCAAATGATAATGGGGCACCCGAAAAGGATGAGTCGTCCCTTGTGGTTTGCTTTGGGGAATTGTTAATTGATTTTGTCCCCACTGCAAGTGGTCTCTCATTAGCTGAAGCACCTGCATTTAAAAAGGCTCCTGGTGGTGCACCTGCTAATGTTGCTGTTGGCATTGCTCGTCTTGGTGGTTCATCAGCTTTCATTGGGAAGGTGTGACATCTCTGTACTCTGTTAGCCATTGTTGATTATCACATAGCTTCAAAATTATTAACTTATAATGTTTACTACTGACGTATTGAAGGAAGCTTCCAAAAAATTTACATGTTCTCATGTAAAATTCTGTTTTTCTGGTCAATGTTTTAATGACCCATCCACAGGTTGGGGAAGATGAATTTGGTTACATGCTTGCTGATATTTTGAAGGAGAACAATGTCAATAATGAAGGGATGCGCTTTGATCCTGGTGCTCGAACTGCTTTGGCATTTGTAACCCTAAGAAAGGATGGGGAGCGTGAATTCATGTTTTACCGCAATCCTAGTGCTGATATGCTGCTTCAAGAGACTGAGCTCGATCTTGACTTAATTAGGAAGGTATATGTTACTATCTAGTAGAGATGTCGAAGTAAACTAATTATGGCCAAAAAGATGATCTCCACAATACATGATACTGGTCTATGTGGTCTCTGACTTATGATTATGACCTAAGGCTTGGTGGTTTGTTGACTTTTAAAAGTAAGTAGCACCAAAAGTTTAGCTACTCCATCATCTCTATTTTCACGCTTTTGCATCTGTTACCGTATAGTTTGTGCCATGTCATGATTGTAGAGATCCTTTCTTATTTAAGTCTTTTGCAGGCTTGCAGCCCTTTTTGTTGTAGCATTTGCAGTTTCTGAATAGTTACCTCCTACAGCTTAGATTTACCGATATTTATTTTTGACAGGTAACTTAAATCATGACATTGCTTGTTATCTATGACAGGCAAAAATATTTCATTATGGTTCTATAAGCTTGATTACAGAACCATGCAGATCAGCGCACCTTGCAGCTGCAAAAGCTGCAAAGGATGCTGGGGCAATTTTGTCTTATGACCCAAATCTAAGGCTACCACTGTGGCCATCTGCAGAAAGTGCAAGAGAAGGGATCTTGAGCATATGGGAGACTGCTGATGTGATTAAGGTATACCTCCTCCTAATTTTATTATCTTCAAGAGTCTGTTGGTGTACATGCTGAAACAACAGTCTTTTTGCAATTTCAAAATGTGGATATCTATTTCATTTTTGGGTTGACATTGATCACCAGATAAATGAGGATGAGATTTCATTTCTGACCCAAGGGGAAGATCCATATGATGATTCTGTAGTTCGTAAATTGTATCATCCTGACCTCAAGTTACTCCTTGTCACTGAAGGCTCAGAAGGATGCAGATATTACACTAAGGTAAGCTTGTAAATTTTTCAATCCCTCCCTACTTGTCTCTGTGTTTCCAGCTGCGCATGTAGGAGGTCTAAAAAACATTCTATGCTAGTTTAAAAGAAAAATATTAGGCATTTGTGGAGTATCATTTATTATTCTCAAATTCTTAAAACAGCTAGACTCCAGGAGTTAAAGATCTTCAACTTGCTGTACTTTTTAGATTGTAGTTCAAGATTTGAACCATAAATGTCTATTTCACAGCACAATAAAATCCTTTGTGTTTTCTTTAGACGAAGTTTCATAGACCATTATCCTCTGGATGCTTTTATTCTTCCTAAATGTTATCAGGGGCACTTGATGCATAGCTATTACATATTTGAGGATATGGTCTCTTCTTTGAACTACAATTTTAGAAGCTGCTACACAAAAAGTGCATGTTAGAAAAATGTTCAGAATTTTCTGAATTTCTGTGCCAGTGTTGGCTTACAAGTCATTATATTGTTTATTGTTAAAGAATAGGTGTAAATCAAACACTTCTTGGTCATTGATTTCTACAGGAGTTCAATGGAACAGTTAAAGGTTTGAAAGTGGAAGCTGTGGACACAACAGGTGCTGGAGATGCCTTTGTGGCTGGAACTTTATCACAACTAGCAACTGACAGATCACTGCTTGAGGTATTATCTTTCAGGAACGGCACTTCTCCTGCTTATAGTCCTAAAATCGTTTTTCTTTACATTGTCCATGATTTTCAGTTTCCATCTTCTCTCTTCAACAGTTTTCTTGATGGCATACCTTAAATGATAATTAAATTGATGTTAAATGTCAACAGTTAAGAAGGATTGAAAACGTCTTTTTGAAGTGAACAAAGCTGCAATTTTGAGGAAAAAAGTTACAAAATTCCAAGTCTGTTCGGTTTTAGCCTTGTCCCATACATAAAGGGGTTTCGTCTTTTATAGGGTTGAAATAATGGTTGAGGACCTAAATTCTTTAAGCTGTTTTTGCTGTTTCTCTCATAAATTTCAATTGAAATTAAGCATTTCTAGCTCGATACTTGACCTTGATTTGACGGCAGTTCTGATTTAGATGATCTTGTATCTTTATCTCTTATATATACTTCAATTACCTTATCTCTATCTGCTTTGGAAAGTGATGATAAACTATGAAACCTTTTACAGGATGAGGCCCGACTTAGAGATGCTCTCAGGTTTGCTAATGCGTGTGGTGCCTTGACTGTCACAGAGAGAGGAGCAATCCCTGCTTTGCCAAGCAGAGAAGCTGTGCTGGATGTCCTCCTTAAAGCTGTAGTGTAGCTGGTCATTTAATGTTATCTGCAACTATTTAACCACACTCAACACTCTTTGTCTGTTTGTAAGGTCTCATCACCATTTGCTTTCACACACATAATTGTGAACGAGCACATTTGTTGAGTCCAGGTAGGCCAGAATTGTCAAGTATAGATGAACCCTGTTTTTCTATCTAGTAGTTATGGAAGTGGAGGTTCAGATCAGCTCCAATTCGATAGAAAATTTTGTACAACATATTGCTGCCAGTTTGGCAGGGTTCGACAATAACAGGGCCTGGTGTATTAGTCTTATTACAAGTCTTGATTGGCAATAAAAGGTTCAATGTTCTTGCTGAATATTATTCTCGGTTGAACTCTTGAGGAGTAGTGTTATATCAGTTACAACATTTGAGAATGGACTGTTATACCTTGATCTTTTTGAGTCTTGACATTTTACTTGTACTTGGTTCTGATTGACTACACAGGGTTGTGTCATAGGAAGTGAAAAGTGGCATTAGCTTCATTAATAGATTTCTTCAATTTTAACCAAGAACAGGAAAAGTCAACCTGTTGTTTGACCCCAGCCTGAGATGGACAAAAGATAAAGAGCTTTTATACGCTTTCAGCACAAATCTTCAGAACTCCAAAAATTGTCGAAGACGTAGCCAAGTAGGCATTAGAAGTCCAATAAAACCTCTATAAATTAATAAGGTTAGGACCATACAGATTGGTACTTACAATTCAAAAAAAACATTTATTTAATTAGCTAAAATTTTATTTTATTTTATAAAAATATGAATTATTCTATTCATAAAAGGAGGCTAAAAGTTTAAGAAATACAAAACAATCTATACCTACTTGATTTGTAAGTATAATTTAACTCTATTAATGTTTTCAGTATAATTTAACTAACACGTAATTGATGTCATTTTTTTGAGGTCAGGGTAAAAAAGATTTAGAAATACACAATGATAGATGCCTACATTTATTTCATTAAATGCATACAATGAATCAAATTAACAATATTACATATATAAATGATAAGAAGGTTTTCTTATCATAAGCAAACAAAAAACCTTCTTATATATCTCACTATGGTTTCTACATCGAAAGTGTTCATAAATCAACTATGACTGATCAAATGCTAAACCACATAAATCCATCAAATGCTAAATTATTAAAGAGCATCACATCACATACACTAAAAGTAATTGTAATAATGGGTTTCTAAAAAAAATAAATAACAATACCCTCATATTAAGATATGATATGTAATTTTAGGGAATTATTAATTTATGATATAAATGGGATCAAAGGTTATGTAAGGTTTTCAAAAAAATTATTATCTTATTAGTTTAATAAAATTATTAATTTAGCTCATTAGCCCAAATTGGGATTTAGGAAACTATTATTTAAATGTCTACAATTGAAGTTTATAAAGATTTTTCGGTAAATTTATCAAGTATAAATTTATAAAGATTTTCTGTAAACGTCTACAAATTAAAGTTTATTATTCTAATTCGACAATATCATTTCCATTATACGAATTGTACTCTTCCGTGTCAAGAAGCAGCAGCAAAACCAAAATTATGTTAATAACAATTTTGAGGCAGTAAATCCCGTCTCCCCGAGAGCTAAAGAAAAATTTTCGGTAAGACCGCTGAAACAGAGCTCTTTTAGTGGTGAAGCCGATTGGAAAGCTTCTTCCCAAACCGATACTAACCCGAAAGACAAGGATGGCCATATCCTCCCCGTACAATATCCACTTTATAAATGTCCACATTCTGGTATTTTTCTAGATGCCAAACAACTTGTCATTCTAATCTAATCACCCTCGCAACCAAAATGGCTGATGATGCACAGGACCAGGCTGACCGTGAGAAAATTTTCAAGCGTTTTGATGCTAATGGTGATGGACAAATTTCTGCGGCGGAGCTTGGGGATGCCCTGAAGGCTCTGGGCTGTGTTACAGGAGACGAAGTCAAACGTATGATGGATGAAATCGATACTGATGGCGATGGCTTCATTTCCAAAGAGGAGTTCACAAGTTTCGCATTGGCCAATCGGGGTTTAATCAAAGATGTTGCCAAGATATTCTAGTCTCCCTTCCTTTTTTCGTTCTGCCATCTCATGCAGATTTCAGTAAAAATTTTTTCTCTTCATAGTTTTCTGACTTGGCTCAATTCGTCCATGTCATAGACTTGGTATTTACAAGTGCATTTCCCAGTAGTTAAGCTGTAACGTGAATTTTGTGTTATCTAAATATGTAACTCTCAATACAAAATTCGTAACTATCAGTTTTGCCAAGTTTTTCAGAGCAAGAACTAAAAGAATATGGGGCAACTTGCGAGCTGCGATCCCAGTTGCGTATATTAATTCAAACCACGTGGTTAGCAACTTGGCATAATATTTGGAATGGCTTGTTTTGTGAAATCTGTTTCTTTCCCATGTGGAAGTCTTTCTTAAATGGTAAACCAATTGCTGGGCAGTTGACCATATTTTGGCCTTTGTAACCACCATTGTAATTGTTAATTGTCTCTCCTCTCAACATACCAAAACCTGAAATTGATTGATCAACGTGCTCTGACCATGCAGCTGGAGCTTAGGCGACTCTTGCGAAAATGCAGAACTTAAGGGATGTAATTTGGGTGGATTAGGCAAACAAGTTAATATTAGTAAACATTAATTCAGCCTTGTTAGGTGATATAGAAAACCAAATGTTGTTAAGCTGTTGACATCTCTAAGTATGCCCACGATGTTGACGGTTCACAACAATTTATAGATCGAAGGGAAGGACACGCATTGCTAGTGTCCTGCTAAGAGAATGAAAAGTAAAAGGAAATTATGGCTGTTCTTTTTCTTTTTTTATGCCAGAGAAAGTTTGAGTAGATTCGACTCCTATCATCGCTATGTTATGGTCAAGGCATGTCCCAGAAATTAGGGCCTTTTTTTTTCAAGGGATAATTTCAGAAACCTCTCGTGAGGTTTATAACAATTGCAGTCACTTCTCTTGAGCTTTGAAAAATTACAGAAACTTTCCCTAAAAAGTAATTTGGTAACAAATGATGATATGCGTATAAAAAAAAGTCTAACGAATATCCTATATTGCCCCCTATTTATCCTATATTTAATTTACAGTAGAAATTAAATATCAACATTACTTGCTAAGTAAAAGATTTAATTTAGTTCTTTGCAGAAAAATTAAAGTCTTTTTTTCTAGGCATCATTTTTAAATGTCCGAACCTTTTTAACCTTTGCTAAGTTGTGAAGAAATTATTTTTAACAAATGCATCCGTACTAATAGGCTATTTATAAATCTAAGCAAGAAGTCCATTTAAATGATCCAAGAATTGAATATAATGCATTAGGTGAGATGAGGTTAGAATTTTTTAATAAAGAAATACTTGGAAAAAACAGTTTTCTTTTTTCTTTACGCCTGCTTTTCACTTAAGATTGATAGAGTCGTCAAGCTGTTATAGTCTTTTCATAACACCAAAGGAGATAAATGTAATTTTTCAATCTTCAAGGGAGGTGACTGCAATTATTAGAAACCTTAGGGGAGGTTTATGAAATTACCCCCTTTTAAAATTGAATGACCTTGTTGCATAGAGCAGACCAGGCATGAGCCCCTTGCAAAAGCTAGGTCTCCGGTCTCACACAAAAGTTGCAGTCTACGCGTGCAAAGAAACATCATCTATCCCTTTGAAAGCAATATATATACACAGACACACACTCATAGCTCATCAGACGGTGCCATTTCTATACACAATGTTAAGATAACTAATCAGTTCTAGCCTAACAAGTCTCTTTAAGCAATCCATCAAATCAAATCCTATACTAGATGTTATCACTGCTGCGCTGCATATCACCTGCAGTACTGATGATCATCTTCCTCAAACTCTGAAACTCCAAGCATAGCTAAAGCTAAATGACTCTTCATTTCACTTTTTGTCTGCTGCAATTGAGAGTAACAGTCACCGACAAAATTGTTAGCCGCCAAAGTAGCTTTCTTTCTGTTTAAGCTATTGGACTTTGCTCCTCTTAATATTGCAACAATCTCATCAATGCTGGGCCTGCGGGGTTCTTCGCTGTTTACACATGCATTCGCTGCTTGAACCATCTGGGATATGCGATTCGAGTATTTGTGAGTGAACTTGAGTCGTGGATCCAGCAACTTCTCTAGGGGCCCTTGTTGCGCTAATGGTTTTGCCTGGAAGAAGGGCGAAAGGGAATCTTCAGTTTTCCATTTCTACTTGAATAAGAAATAGTGAGGAAAAAATCCAAGAAAATAGGAACAACAAAGAGTTGTAACTTATTTGCTTTGTCCCCTCGTCCAAATTCAGTGCGTTTGTGGACCTTGCATCTAACATTCCTTGGCATACACACCCAACAGACACGCTGATCAAATCTTGACAATACCCAATAGTTATTACAGAGGGACCAAGGTTTCACTTAGTTTGAAAGATTAAAATCAAGGCAAACTATTATGATATCATATTATGTTTGTCGCCATGAGCAATCACTGTAGATGTAGATAATATGATTTGGAGTTGTTTTTAAAGAATGTCGTGACCGAAACTGCTAAGATGCAATAAACACATCCATTCGAACCTAGGGAAGAAACAAACAAGACCAGGCATTTGTGATGTAAATCTAACCATTAGCAAGAATACTTACGGTCATCCCCAGAAAATGATTGATATCGATCGAATTGGACATTATGGTGCACCATCAACAATCTACTTAAAAATGTGGTGAAATATGTGCTATCCTCAGTGCATCTATAATTATTAGACAAAGAGAATAGCAGGCTGTGTAGCAGATTAGGTGGTAAATGAATTGATGGCCTACCCATAAAACCAAATTTTCTTCTCCAGGTCCTCTTTTTGCCTCAATAGGTTTCCTGCCGGTGATGAGTTCCAAAAGGACAACCCCAAAGGCATATACATCGGTCTTATCGGAGACCTTGCCGTGCTGAAAATACTCGGGTGCTAAATATCTGTCATTAGTCCCGTCCATGAAAAAAGTCAGTCCGAGTCACATATTCCTATTTGTCAACACACACTTATCAGTTTTTCTGATATAATTCATACCCGAATGTTCCTTTCACAGTCTTGCAGAGGAAGGGCAAGGAGGGTGCAGGAGTCCACGTAGCTAATCCAAAGTCACACAACTGCATACATCACGCTAGAGGATTAGAATAGCACAGCATTATTGAATAGAAATAGTCGTAAAGCCCATTAGGTCCAACTAAATGGCTAAACAGACAATTTAAAAAAAAAAAAAAAAAAAAGTTACAGTTGGAAGGTGACCAAAGATCAGCAAAATGAAATTTCTTCCTAGTTCCTACCTTAGGTGTCTTCCTGGAAGTAAGAAGGATGTTTGAGGGCTTGATGTCCCGATGAACAATACATCTTTCCGTCCCATTATGTAAATAACTAATTGCCTCTGCAATACCAACAGCAACCCTGTATCTAGCAGACCATGGAAGTGCTGGACCACCCCTCACTCCCCTTTTCTTTTCTGCAAACAAATTTCTCCAAATCAGACAAGAAACTTCACCATAAATTGAGCCCGCGTTTGAGATAAAAGGACAAGAAATCATACCATGTAAATATCGCTCCAAGCTTCCTCCAGACACATATTTGTAGACCAAAAACAGACCCTCCTCAGGATCAATGCAAAAACCCACAAGAGGAACAATGTAAGGGTTTGTGGAGAGAACTAGCAATCATCAATTCCCTGCAAAATGCCTTTGAAGATTCCTTGTCTTCCTTATCCAACCGCTTAATTGCCACAGCAGTCCTCAAAAGTCCAACTCTTCCTCTAAAAACACAGCTCAATGCACCTCTACCCAAAACTCTACCTAAACAAAAAACAAACGCAACAAGATCAGTCAAAATCACAAGCACATTAATCAAAACAAAAACTGACAAAAGGGATTCGATCAAAAGTTCACCACTTTTAAGTACCTGTAGAAAAATTGCAAGTTGCATAAACGATTTCAGCATAGCTGAACCTAATCAAATAATGTGCCACAGGAGAAATGCTCCTTTCAAGGGACTCAATTCTCTTCCACTTTAACTCTCTAGACTTGGAATCAATCACCCCATTATCCAAATTCACCATCAAAACAGTAGCAGAAGAAGACTTGTTCATCACATTCATCGATTCAAGCTCAACTTGAGAACAAAAACTGAACCTGAAAGAGGAGTGCACTGACTGAGGCTCAGCACTATTCAACTCTGCCCCACAGCCACCAGACTCTGCAAGCAACCAAGCCTTATTATGCTCCAAACTGTTCCCACCCTTATCTTTCTCCTCCTCATCCTCGCCGGAACCTCGCCGCCGGTGAGGTGGAATAAAGCAACCCAAACCAAAATCCCAGATCATCTTATACAATAGAGATTTGATTTTTATCTCATCATCATCATAGTAATCACAATATTTATCATCATCAGGGGCGGCCAAAGTTGAAGTCTTTGATGAAAATGAGTTGCGCAGAGGGACTATAGAGTTAGTGCAATTACTTCTTGAAAACACCATTTTGAGAGCGGATCTCAAAAAGTGCACAAAAACCCAGAAACAAAAAGTTAGAAAGAATAAAGGCGGAGAGAGATGAGTGATGGACGTAGAAAAAAGTTGAAGCAACTTTGCTTCAAGGGTAGGAGAGAATTTAACTCAACAAATGCAAAAACAATTTGTCATGGGCAACTGGTTTGGATTTACTATACTATTTAAGCATTAAAAAAAAGGGGGGATCCCTTAATTTATCATGTTAGTAACGGGAGATGGTGAGAGATGGTCCCAATAGGCTCAAAAGTTAATGGCATTATACTAAAGAGCAAGAGATGTATGAATGAATGAATTGTCCAACCGAATAATGCAGCTGCTAGTAGGAGCAAAGAGAGAGAGGAGAGATTCTCGGTGTTAATGCTTAACAACACAAACGGAACCCACGAAAGAGGGGGAGGTACGTTGCATAGCAAATATTGAAACAGGGGAGGCAGAGGAATGAGCACATGAGTAGATGGGACTAAGCCACCATGGAGAATGGGATTATATCTAAATCCAAGAATTAATAATGTTAAGGGTGAACAAATTATTACCTACCTTTTCTAGAGAAAGAGATGCGTATCATGGTCATATTGGTAATAGTCATCAATTACTAATCATTAATTAATAATCTTGAGGGAGAAAGGGGGAAGTTTGGATTGGGTGCCAATGTGGGTTGAGATAATTGACAATAATTACTCAAACGACCGAAGATGGCACCTGTAGTTTTGGTGACCATCCATTTCAGTACTTATGCATCCGCCATTGACATCCAAAGCTGGGCTCTCTTTGTCATTTGTTTGTTTAAGATGCTTGATTTTATTTTCATTAATCTGGCAAAAGGTCGATTGTGGACTTGGCAGGGATTTGATCCTCTGATCAGAGTGAGATTTGCCATTCTCCTTGGAGACAAATTAAATTGGTACAAATCTTTTACATTTTGCCAAGAGCGCGCATTGTAGAAATTCCAAGTTGGACTTTTGTTAATTGTCACTAGTGCAAAGGAGTTGTTCGGTAGATGATCAAACTTTGTCCTGCTCTGTTAGAAACTCAAAAATCAAATTTGTCTACGCTCTTCATGTAAATTCTGACATTGGAACTCTTCTACGGTTAATCTTGTAGGCTGTAGCAGTAGCAAAAACTGCCGTGAAGCATTGTACCATTTAGAATCCTTTTAATTATCCACTGATCTACATTTCCATTGTTTTTTTTCCCTTGATCTTTTGTGTAATAATATAATATATTGTTTTAGCAAGATCAACACAATGCTTGGAGAAAAGCTTTTAAAGGGCAACAGATCAGGTACACAAATCTTTGTAATTTGGCTTGGATTAAGTTAAAACAAGGATTTAATGCTGGGGCAAATTCAACCTCAAATCATAGGTAGGTTACCACAAAAACTTAAGTTGCCCCAGAAGCAGTTAAGTCACAGCTATGCCGCATTCCACAGCGAATTAATTTGGTGGGTGGGGGCCCCGGGGAGGAGTAACCGCTACTTTCACAACTGCTTTTGTTTCCTACATCGGCAGATTTTTGTTGCAAAATTTAATGTTTAGGCAATTGAATTTCAAATTTTCAGCTTCAGTCCAAATAAGCTTTAAATTGATGCATGTCATTTTCTTCCAGTCTCGCTCGTGGGGACTCTTGAAAGGATTGGCTTCTTGGACTTCAACGTAAAATTTTTCAAGAAGGACTACTAATGGAGCAAAGAGTTAAAATTTCTGTTTTTTTTTTTCCTTTCGTACTAACCTTTTATATATTTTTTTTAATTGGCGAGTACAACAGCAGTCAAAATTGAACATTAGAAAATCAAAACAAAATGACGTTTTTATCCCAACAGTTTTTTTTTTTGGTTTCCAATGGTAACATTTCAAATTTTGGTGTAATAACCTTTCCTTTGGCCCCAAATCAAATGTGGAGATTCACGCATGAACAAATTGAAGGGGTCATAAAACGCGCCAAATGAACCGCTCAAGGGTCAAGACGACCAGGTTTTTGGCATTTAGGGAACATTTTATGTCTAGCTTTTGGCTAATGGTTTGGACGTAAATAATCCACGTAACGCCATTTTTGGTATCGTGTTGGAAGAAGAAGGGAGTTTTACAATTATTTCTTGCAGACAATACAATCACACGTCTTGAATGCATCAAATCCATCGCAATAAGAAACAAGCTTGTGGTCTATTTGTACTCTCCCTAATGGTTTTCATGCGTATAGTGCATTGCATTCATGTCGATCAATGCATCAAGCATGATTTTCTTTCGTGACGTTAAATTTATATATTAGTTCGAATTTGAGTTTGAGTATCACTATCTATCAGTGATTGAGTTCGAGTTTAAGTACAGCGTTACTTAAATTCGATTCGATTCGATAGTGTCCCTAAACGTCTATGCCATGTCCGCTCGACAATTTGAAGGAGGATGAGGATCAAGATATTAGTTCCATAAATTCCGGAAAAGATGAATTTTGTTGGCCTATTGTTGCTATTTGGGCCATGGAAAGAGCTGGACAGTTTGTTGGTAAGATTTTTGGTACGGTAGGTTTACTTCAATTTGTCAGGATAATTCGAGGAAAATCGAATCATTCTGAATCTGGTTTTTCCACGTGTAGACAAAAAAATATGGCTGCTGCTCAATATTGGGACCCACAAAGATTATGGATGATTAATTATTTGAGTACGGTACGAAATTATGGTTTTGTTTAGAGACACGTATGATTGAACAAGGGGGTAATTTTGGAGTATTAGGTTTCCACCATTAGTTGGCTTGTCGCGTCATGATTAGGTGACTAATGCGTCTTAAAGAAGACCATAAATCACGAATAATTGTTTTTAAGTATGTTCCCAACCATCGAGCTAATTAACTATTACTGCTAAAGTGTTAGCAGTACTCGAGTAAATAATTATTGCAAAAGGCAAGGATGTTTGATTATAACTCACACCATCAAAACAAAGAACAATTAAAAATCCTTGAAGGCAAATTAGTGAATTTTAAGAACAGGATGAGAGCTCCATTTATGCCTTGTTTGGATTGCTGTTTTCCGTTGAAAAATTACGTCGTTTTCCGTGACCACATTTCCCTATTACCTTTTTCCCTCACATACATCAAATCGCCACAGTAATTTTTTCATGAAAAATCATGGAAAGTGCAGTCCAAACATCTAGATTTTAATTTGTAAAGAATCAGCACCATTTGCCTTGTTATTAAAAATGCTACTAACAAAATGATCTTCTTAAAGGGGGAAAAATTGAAATGAAAGGCAATTAAATATTTGTTGAAATTACTTGCTGCAAACGGAAATGGATCACAATTTTACTACTAATAAAGATAAGAAAATTATGAAGGTGAAAAACAAGGTCAACATTGACAAATGAAGCAAATAAATCCTCATGCAACGTTGACGAGAGGGAGATATGCATCAGTTGCCAACATGCGCCTACTCTTGGTGTTTAGTTTCCTGATTCATCAATCATCATGGTCTTGATTTATTAAAAAAAAATGAAATGATGAATTAAAAAGAAAAGGAAAAAAGAAATGTCTGGTTTCTTTTCTTTTCTTTTCTTTTTTTGGCTGGGGGACAATAAAGCCGTGTTGATCTTTGTTTCGATTGAGTGCTTGGTCACCTAATGACATAATAGTTGTGCCAGTGTCCGAGGTGAGGTGCAAGGCTTCCACGTCACATTTACTTTTTGAAATCTAATTATTATGTTCTCATGCATCTTAATTATACAGTACTGTTTTTATTACTAAATGATAGGGCTGCTTACCCCCAGCCCCTCCCCTCTAATTATTAAGATCCTTACAGTCAAACAAAAAATTATTAACATCCTTTTTGTCCCTTTCATTAGTTGTTGGAAAACAACAATGTAAGCTATTCTTTGCAAGCAAAAAACCATTAAACCCGCTTGGATTGCTACATTGTAACGATTTAATGTATATAAAATTAAAAGATAATTAAAAACTATGCTCATGAAAAGATTAAAATTTTTTCCATTAAAAAAACAATTCCAAACAAAACCTTACATTTCGTGAAAGAGATCGATAAACCACATCCCAGAGATAAATTTATGTAACTCATCGAAAACATTTTTAGTTTATCCAGGACCATTCGAAGTATTATGGTGCAAAAGAAAAGGAAGAAAAAATTGACTTACAAGCCTGAAAATGAGATGATGGAATTTGCAGGCGTGGTTGATGGTTAGTGGTGTGATTCGCGCGAATTGTCAAAAAAATGTGCATTTCTTTCATTATCCAATTGCAAATTGTCGATATATATTCTTTTTGCTCGCGCGAAGTCATCAAGAATGTGGGCCATGTGACGACCGGTTCATGAAACATGGGCCATGGGCCACGGGCCACGGCTAATTAAATCTTGGTCCCAAGCTGCTTCGTCTTCTCGGAGTCGCCAGTTGATAGTACTCCGTCACCTGTTTCTCCAAAGCTACTTCTGAGTTTTGAATTTTGACAAACACTACACGTAGCCGCTGTGTTCCACATTTTACTGTTTTGGGACGAATCATAACCACAAAAGAGTAGTTGTGTCTCTTGAGTAATAGTATGTGATCAGACGAAAAAATGTTCACATTTGGATAGATAGAAATATAAATTATTTAGAATGCTTTATGTAATATTTTTTATGATGTGATATTTAATGTATGTGACGTAAAAAAATAATTAAAAATTTAAATATAGTTGAAAAACTTGTTCAGTATTCCATGGTATAAACAAACAAAAAAAAATTTTTAAAAATTTGCATCCAAACGCACCCCTAGTATACTTACAATTCTTGATCACCTTTGCCGAAATCTTGATTAATTGTGTCGACTCTACTCACATTTTATTTCTTATTCAACTTGCTGAATCTTCCAAAGCTTGATAGTTATTGCACTAAGTCTGCAGATTTTTATGGACAACTTAAAGGTCTAATTCTACTTTGCGCCTGCTAACTTGCATCCGTTTCTTATGTCGCACCCTAAATTTCAATTTGAAGCGCATCACGTCACACTGTATATCCTAAAACTCTTGGAACTAAGGAACGTATGAGTGACGTGCGAGTGTAGCGATTACATACGAGTAGACGGATTGATTTAATTTTGCAATTTTTGCACTCGTGTATATGCTCCTTAGTTTGATTTATAGTTTATAATACAATGTCTCTAAAATTAAAAGTTTAGAATGTAAAATATAAATTAAAAAGTGCAAAGTAAAATTAATCAGAATCTTCACATCCGAAATAGCAAAGTGATACATAAAAAGCATTCCTCCAGACAAACCTCATCCAAAATAGTGGGCACGGTACCGTACGTATATAGAGTGTACACATAGTGGACACCTTGACCTGAAAAATTTACCAATTATTTTTGCAGAATAAGTAAGGGTAAAATTAATCAGAATGATATCCGATAATGCAACCAGATATACAATTTAATTAATTAATTAATTTTTTTTGTTAACAAGAGAATTCGCAACCGCTATCCGAGAGTATGCAACTAGGTAAACACCGTTCGGTGCAATAGCACACCAACCACACGAAGGGGTAAGATGCACTAGATAGAGCCTGCGCAACGAACGGATGTCCCAAAAAAGGTTCGAAGTTGGGTTGGCAGGCAGACATGACACCAATTCTACTATATCGACCAACTCAAGGGACTAATTAATTAATTTTTTACACTTTGGTAATGAAACGGTAGATGCATTTGCAACAGAGGCACCGGAAGTACTTGGGCAACGAGGGAGCACATGCACTCGTACTGGTGGAGATTTCTTGTCCCCATAATCCAAGATTTAGACTAGTATTTGTCGTGGACAAAGGCATTCAGGCTTCAGCTAAAAATATTTGGAGACAACAACTCCAGTTTGCCTTTGCTATTTTAGCAACAAAAAAAAAAATCTATCTCAAAAGCATGCAAATCTTTAGAGTATGTAAAATAGACAAGAAGCATAAAATTAAGGAAACTATTCGTCAATAATCATACAGTTTTTTTTGGTCGAAATGATAGGACGTCAATTATGTTTGGACAGGAGATTATTTGAAATATTATTTGGAATAATTACTATAGCACTTTTTTTGTGATATGATGTATGTAAGATCAAAAGGTAATTAGGAAGATAAAAAGATATGTTGAAAATACAGTGGGAGTGTTTGGATAGGCAATTTTTTGCCTATCCCAAAAAATATATGAAATTGGTGTTTGGATAACAAAAAGTAGACCAAAACAATATACATGGACATTCCACAACGTAACTTCCAGCATGGAGATTATGGTCAAAACCAAATCTTAGAATGCTGAAGTGTAAGCCCACGTGGACATATATCTGGCAAACCCACTATGATAACAAGTCTTGACCGTCAGGGGCCCGTCCACTTCTACTATATTTCACTATTGGCTTACAGTTACAAATTTGCAACCGTTGCTCCTTCCGTCTGAGTAAAGCAAATGTAAAGCTGCTCCATCAAAGCCTTCGTTAGAGAACGTTGCAGTACAGAGCCGCTCCTGCTCTGAGCAATTTATTCGTCTTTCCCATTCAACGACTACATAATAAAGGCAATTTGAAGCTATCAATCAGACTGAGTCTGCTGCTACCAACACGCCGAAGGAATTGATTCCTCTGCCATGAAGTGATAGCAAATTTCACATAGCGTGTGCGGTTGGGACAGCGTTGCGGTCTATAAATCTGTGAAGCTTGGGTTTCGAACTGCAGAATCACAAGAGCTGCAATTGGTACAGACCTTTTTCTCATCTTTGATTTCTGTAGTCAGCATGTTAAAATTTCTCCCATTTCTTCCAAGTTGCTGCGTATTTTTTGAATCGCATGAATGTTAAATTAGGGTTCCGTGACTGGCATTCTTCCCAATTATGCATTTATTTGCAGTTGAAGAATCATCAATTGATGTTCATGGTTGTGTAATTCTTTTCCCATTTAGTTTCTTATTCACCATGATCTAGCAATTTTTCAATTTGCACGATATGCTGACTCTTCCCCCAATTTGAATACGAGTAGTTTTTTCACATAATTACAATTACGCATAGAATAAAAATTATGCTAATGAAACTGAAATAGAAATTTGGTTCAGACCTTCATAAATTTGTTCAAATTACATGAGAGAAATTCATGGAACTCCCAGATTGTTCATTGTATTTGTGTTTGGATACTATTTTAAATGCTGCTATTTTCTGATGAACTACTTATGGCCATCCTGCTTTCCTTGTTTTGTATAAATTTTTTCCCACAACAACTCTTATGTGTTGATGTATGTCTGATCTATAGGAAGTTTTCATGCCCGCCAGCATATCAAAAGGACAAAGTTCAAGCGTCGGTGAGTCTCTAACCCTGCCGTATCACTAATTCAACTTTTGTCCAATACTCTAATCCAATACGTAAAACTCTTTCTTACTAATTGTTCTATGTTCTACAGAATCCCCTTGCAGCCCTACTTCCTCTGTCACAGCCCATTCCTCTTGCGCCTCTAACGACTTTCACGTCAGCCTACAAAACTACTTTGACGTAAGCAAATATTTTCCAACTCCAATTTATTTCATCTGTTATTGTGCATACAACACATTCACACCTGGATTGAGATGCTTATTGGTTTGTCCATAGATGTCTGAGAAGAAATATTGGCTGCCCTGGGAGGAGGATGTTTATGTACGCACCTACGTGGAGTGGCAGAAAAATGAAAAATGGGAGGCAACCCGTAGCACGTTGGCTAACTTCACTGCATTGGCTAACTACTTGACCCAAGAGTGTGGCCTCGGTTGCACTGGAAGCCAATGCCAGTCCAAATACTATCGAATGGTGGAGAAATGGAGGTTGTTCACTCATCTGCGGGGAGATTCTGCCAAACCAGAGACTGGAATAGGGTGGGATGCCGAGCATAAATGCTTCCAAGCTGGTTCTGATCAGTGGGCTTATTTATACCAGGTTTTTTTCTATTTACATTATACATGTTCCATTATATATGCCCTATTGTGAAATTCTGTAGTATTTAGAGACTTTCAGTTACATAATTACTCTTTTCAAGGGCAGTGATTACATACATGTCAATTGTCTTTCATAAACTGGGAATGGAAGAACACATGTTATAAATTATTAGTTCATTTTAAAGTGGGCCATTAAATTGTAGGGAAGAAGCTACTCTCTATTACCATAGCTTGTGCTCTTGTTAGTTTACTATTATGGAATTGCGTCGTTACATCTTGATTCCGCTTGTTGCGAATTGTTTTGTTTGAGAATGTCAATCGCTTTCCATGTTTTCTTTTTGATCATATTGATTATGTATGCATATTCAAACGATGGGTTGTGGTAACATCTTCTTCTGTTGGTTCTGATCAGTCAATTGCTGTTCTGTCTTACACATTTTGTACTACCTGCTGGATATAAAATGTGCCTCTGAATTAGCTTCTTCTATCAAATAGATAAACAAGCACTATTTGGAGTTCCAACATCCAAATAGTGCTGATTTGGTGATGCAATGGGATGAGGTTATGGGTGGCAAACACGCCACTGGTAGTCGAGCACAGTCTTCGGCACAGCCCCCGGCACAATATGTGCCTCCCGAGTAAGGAGACGTAGGGGGGATAGTGATATCAAGGGGAAAGGGGTGGCTTCAAGCTCCGTTATTGACCCTCCACATCACTTCCTTTCATCAGACGATGATGACAGCCCTGTTCCACGAAATCCTGGGAAGCGTCCAATTTCCAGTGGTGCTTATAGCTCTGAGAAAGATGGATCTAGAGGTGCGAAGTCTCGACGGTCGGGCTCCGAAAACTACCAAGAGGCGCTTAGCAATTTCAACAGATTCTCTTGTATTGCGGCAAATGAAAGAGAGTCAAGAGAGCAATATTCAATAGCTGCTGCCAAAAAAGATGTCGAGAGCTTGGGTTTGGAGAAGCGCCTGCATATGTTCTTGTTGAAGGAGTTGCTGGATGAAGAGTTTCGCGCTTTGTTTCTTAGCTTCAGTAGGGATGAGCAGTTAACCTGGATTGAGATGTTCATCATCCCGAAGATGGAAGGGAAGTGAAGTTGACATGGCGTATTGCCTGCCGTTAAAGCAAATTAAGTCTTTGTTGCATGACTTTTATAAATTTTCGTTATCGGCTAGTAAGTTCTTGTTTAATGCTGTGGCCATTCATGGTTGTCAAAGACCAGATTTTGATTGGGTTTGCAAATCCCAAACTGCTTGGCTTTGTATTTGTACTAATGCTGTGTATGCTCCCACGGACAGTCTTTAATCCCAAACTTAATTGAATTGCTTCTGCAAGTTTGTTAAATGTGTAGATTTGAAAGAAGCTTCAATTGTCTGGAAGTGTTGTTGAACCTGAATTGATTTCGATGTGCTAATTTCATAAATTTAATAGGACATGTGCTAACTTTACATAATATGAACAAGAGGCTTTATCCTTCATTATTTCATACCATTTACCCAATCGAACAGGCAACTCCTGCAAATTCTTTCAGTAAAGCCTCTATGCCAGCAAATATTAGATGGCATTACGTGTAAGACACAAGGTTGACAGTACAATAAAAGCTTGATCAAATTCGCTTTATGGAATTGGGTTTGACCTGCCTCAACTTTTTACCAAGTTATTATTACGTGTCAACCTTGCCATTATGACAACTATCCCTTTTGCTCACTTACATCTTGATTTGGCCTAAATAGCTGTAATTGCCAATGTCGGACAATGGAGATGGACAATTATCAACTTAATTCATATAGTGACTTTTTAATCCCCCCCACTAATTGACAAAAAAAGGTTTCATATCACGGCTCTCAATTGTCTTGCTTAAATCATCCTCAGCTAGTTGCAGTAGTGTGTTTGGAATTGGGAGATTTCCATACGACAAAGTAGTATGGCAGAAAACGCAGGCGAAGACTTCATGAAAAGAACAAAACAAATCTTTGAAATTGATTTGATTCCACCCTACTAATGCTGTGTATGCAGATGAAAGACAGGCTCTATCCCCGCCTGATGCCCTATTCATTGCTTTAAACTTTTGGCTTTTCTCCTATCCATCTTGCATTCGTTAGGCCCTGAAACAATTAATAAAATAGATGGCATATAGAGTGACCATGCCAACTTTTTAACTATATAGTGAAATAACTTTTGTGTAATTTTTTATTTTTTATTATTTAAAAGCATATATCAGTACAATCACGGAAGTAGGCTACTCTGCTTCTTTCAAAAAAAAAAGGTAAAAAAATACAGATTTTTAGTAATAAGTGTAGTAAAAAGTAGTAATAATCGCAATATAAGTAGTCATATGAGTGCCAAAAAAATTTTCCCGTATCTGCAATATATATGGTAGTAATAAGTGTAGTAAGATGTGTGCAACTTTGACGGGACTAATAAGAATAAGACCTGGTGGATTCCGAATCTTGTGCCTATAAAGAGAATAACTCCAAAGGCAAGTTATATGTGATCTTTTGATATGAAAACAAGAGATCTTTAGAGAGTGTGTAAATCGCACACTGTCAGTGAGAATAGTTCCATTCTTGCATCGCTTTATGAAGTTTAGCACATCAAAAGGCGAGCTTTTTTGGATAGCTATTGTACCTCACGGGGACTTGTAAGAGAATAACTTCACGAGTGAGAATAAGTCCAACTATGATCTTATGCATCCCAATTATCTGTAAAACATCAACTTTTTTGGGCTCCTCCATACTCCTACACGCCCTTTAAATTCATGCGAGAATAGAACCCTACTAAGCATTCGACATCCACCTTCTATCTTTCCTTTACCAGCTTTCCATAACTATTATCTCTCAAAAACCAGCTTCCCTGCACACTCTTTATTTTTTTAATTGCTTTCCCTTTTGCGATAGTGTTTAGGGACATTTGTCCAGTTACTACACGGCAAACTTCATCCCAAACTTCTCATCTTCGTATGGCTCCAGCTCTTCCAATGATGATGAGACAATTCTCAATGGTGCAGCAATGTTGCTATTTGCACCTGAAGTAGAACAATACGATGGACCGCTTATCAAAGTACCCTGCCGAACTGGAGATATGCCTGGTTGGAAGTGGGTGCAAGAGCTAATAAATGGTCACCCGCTACGCATATTGGAGAATTGTCGAATAACAGTTGACAATTTTATGAGACTTTGCGAAATTCTTGTTCAAAATAACTACGTCCCGCAAAATCCGCACAAGCATGTGTCGATCGAGGAGTCATTAGCCATGACTCTAGTCATGTTGAGCCATAGCACGCACACCCGAGTAGTGACTGAGAGATTTCAACACTTCACCGAAACCATCCACAGAAATGTATCTGAAGTTTTGTTGGGACTGTGTAGATTTGCTCGAAGGATTATTCGACCATCCCAAACAAATGATGTGCATCCAAGAATACGATATAGCACCAAATATTATCCCTGGTTTAAGGTAGAAGCTAAGATACGTCCTGAAATATTCTATAAATTTGGGCCCAACAGTTGGCTATTTCCATGCCAACTTTTACATCTATTGCTTTCACACTAATGGAGATGGAACCAACACGTGCTATTAGTTCATTTTACAAAAGCAGCACCTTTAGAACTTCGTAATTGTGAAAATCTGGTTTTTCTATTAAAGCTTTGATAATCGACAAATTCTTCATTTCAATGACTATTTCATTTTGTTAAATAAAATGCAGGATGCTATTGGCGCTATGGATGGCACTCATATCCCAGCTTCGGTTCCTACAAATGAGCAAATGGCCTACACTAATAGACATGGGACTCAATCACAAAACGTTTTAGCTGTATGTGACCATGACATGCGCTTTATTTATGTCTATGCCGGATGGGAGGGAAGCGCACACGATGCTCGGGTTTTTGAAAGTGCACTGAGAATGCACACTGACTTCCCAATTCCGCCTCCAGGTTCGATTTCAGATATTTATAGCAAGTTGTCCAATATAAAACATGCCGCTATTGGGTTTTCTCAAGAGTTACTTATAAGTTGTTTTAGCAGGGGCCTTAACACAGTCTGTATTATATTGTGCATTGGATATTGTACACGTGCTTCCGATAATAGGTGGAAAGAAATAAAAATGAGCTCGCAACTTGTCCCTTCAAACCCGTATTCTTAATGGCAGTTTTTTTTTTATCTTGAGACAAAAGGCAGTGCATCTTTGAGTTTATGCACAGGGTTGCTACCTACATGAAATAACCAGCAAGTTATCCAAATAGTCCAATTTTTTTTCATAGCCATATGTGTGCATTATCCTTCTCATTTGGTGTTAATAAATATCCAAATTAGTGCTATTCCACGTCCATTTCTTTCTTAAGCCTTAGCTGTGAGAATTATTTTGACAGAGTAAAGCTATGAGAATTTTGCTTTGTTTTCGCCATCTTAAATCTGCCAATTGTAAGCTATGGTTGAACATTTTCTATATGTTTAGGCAAGTACTACCTGGTGGATGCGGCATACAAGATGGTGCCGGGATTCTTGGCACCATTTAAGGGAGGACGTGTTACACGAGTTGGACAAGGACGTGGACGAGGGCAAGGGCCGAAGGAGCTATTTAATACCCGTCACTCTCAACTTCGCAATATAGTTGAACGCGCTTTCGGTGTCTTGAAACAACGATTCGCCTATTTGAAGGGACCTGTCCCATATTCCTATATGCAAACGCAAATCAACATAGTCATTGCGTGTTGTGCATTGCACAATTTTTTAAGGGAAAATCAACCCTCGAATGATCACTTCCTGCAATATGAACAAGAGGACATACAAGTACAAGGTGAAGGTGTGGGTAATCCATACCCACAAATACAACCGCTGGCTGTGCCACCGCATGAGATAGCAGCTTGGAAAACAATGAGAGAAGAAATGGCTAATCAAATGCATGCCGGTTCACGCAGGGGAAGGCAGTAGATGTTGGAAGACTGCAATGGCCAACTAATAGACGCCGGTTGAATCTGTATTAAGTTGTGCAACTTAATACGTTCAATGTCAAAGAGGACGGTGATATTCTTCAGGCCAAAATTACTTCTATGCTTTCCCAACTTAGTTCAAGGTGCCCATTGAGTCTGTAAGGTGGAAATGTTGCCAGGCCCCCGTATATGGACGGCAGGCCAGTTTCTGTAACTGCATTTTAAGTTTGTATTGTGTGTTGAAAGTTTGATTCCTCCTTTCTAAATTATCCAAATGAAGTGGCATTGCTCTCTACTGAAGAGTTGCAACGTGGAACCGTTTTCGAACTCAATCTACCAAAGCACGGAAAAAATTGGTTTACAAAATGGAAAATTTTGGTGGTTCTTCGCCACTCCAAAAATAGTGAAGTATTTTCTATTTCGGTGCTAATTCGCCACTCAAATTGCAATGCCGAAAACATATTCAATCTCCTCAGCCACCTCTTTCAAGCATGTCCTGTCTTGTCTGTAGTGTTCCAAGCACCCCCATAGCAAGAAAACTGTCACAGAAATGGTGAAGAGCAAGCCCCTCAGCAGTCGCATGAGCAACGTTGAGACGAGCAGTCCACGCACAAGGTTTCCTGTTCAGACCTTGTAAATGATCGACCAGGATGTTCCTGGTTGGGACATATTCATAAACCATCAACGGTTGCTCGAGCTCAACACAGCATTCTTATAATGTAACAAGACATTTGTGATTCACCTGACAAAGTATTCTTACATCCTGACAACTCGGTTAGTCCCTTTAGTGTTCCCTACGTTGGCACATTTGATAGCAACAACCGGTCCATTTGCAAGAATGTTTCTGTACACCTTACTCTAGCCTCCTACACCAAGAAGACGGTTAAATGAGAAGTTTTTGTTGCCTTATTTATTTCTTTCGTAGGTAAATATTTGTGCATATTTCCCACAACTGCCAATGCCATTTCACATAGCTGGAATTCCGAAACCCCAACCCCACCCCTTTGTTGGTTTGTGCCCATAGTAGCCCCAAAGCCAATGCCAACAGATCGCCTACGTTGATGGAGAAATAGACCGGGATGAATTTTTTGCCCTCTTGTTCTAGTTCTCTGCATCGTCGCTCCATCAAACTAGCCATGTACGCAAATGGAGGTTGACACGCATGATTTAGTAGCCTCCAGTCCCTACAGCTATCACTGGTTCATTATAAGTTGCTTGCGGTTAATGGCAGCTTTACAGTCGAAGCTTAACGGTAATCGCCCTACAGCTTTCGACCGACCCGTGAAGCCCGACAATATATGGAGGTTGCTCTGTCAGGCTAACTTCTCAGCTGCATGAAATTTGGACGACTTCCCTTTGTCCAAGCGAAAGAAAATTTGCAAGCTCAAGGCAAATTACGAGTCCGTGTCCTGCATGAATTTGAAGTAGTACTGCATGAGAAGGCTGCAAATTTTTAATCTGTAATATAGTACAATCCAAGTAATGTATCCACGTGGAACTACCTGCCTGGGAGGACGTGGAAAGTGAAGAATTGCCCATTAAGTTTGTCCGAACATTTTTTTGTTTTCCAACAGATTATTTCATTTTCTAGAATATTTTATCAAGTAATACTCCAAATAATAGATATCCAAACACCCTCAGTATTTTTTATGTAAGCAAATAATTTTTTAGCCATTATTTGGCTATCCAAACACTTGCGTAAATTAATCATGTATGATTGCTTCCGGCTGCGTGTTTATATAGCACAAACCGGCAGAACTTGTTGAAACGGGAAAAGAAGTCAACGTGGTTGTGACTTGTGAGGCCGAGTAATGATGGCAATTTGATCTTGAGAGAATTGGGCCACCGGTTCTTTTATGGCCCCTGTTTATTGATATGGGCCACCAGATCTATTCTTGGCAAAGCTCCAAAGGATCAAAGTTGGCTCCATTCTGTGATCTGAGGATATTATGCCTTGTATTAAAATCCAGGAAGAATAACAACACGTGGGCGTGCCGGAGTGGTTATCGGGCATGACTAGAAATCATGTGGGCTCTGCCCGCGCAGGTTCGAATCCTGCCGCTCACGTTTCTTTCCTTTTGTAGTTTGTACCCCTGGCACTCTGAGAGTGGCAAAAAAATGCAAAGGCAAAGTTCGCTAGAAGGAGGGCTTGAACCTCCGACCTTGTGGTTAACAGCCACACGCTCTAACCAACTGAGCTATTCCAGCTTCTTGTTGGCCCGTCATATATTATTGAACTTTGGCACTTCAACAAACTGAGATATTCCACCTTCTTCATGGTTCGTAATCTATTATTGAGCTTTGGCAAGTTTAATTGTTTTTTTCGAAGTTATAATTTTTTAAAAGTTCCAATGCAGAGTTGTCGGCTTGCTGCAAAGATAAGAGAAAAGGTGATCAAGTCCCATAAAATCTATCCATTTTGATGACATTTATAAGGGTAGTGTTGGACTTCATTACTCTATCAGTCAATGTAATTTGCACCAAGTCAGTTACATAGACAATTAATTAATTAAGCCCGGAAACCAGAAACTTTACCAGAGCACCATCCGATATGACACTTCATTAATCTTCCAACAATGCTGTGTACTAGCACACATCCCCTTGAAATCTTGGTTATTTTGTAACTGAGCTACAGCTTCTGGATTGCCTTGAAACAGCTGAAATTCCAGAACCAGTACCGTGCCACATCAAGTTCTATCGAGAGAACCTCTCTTGCTCTTGATCCTGTAATTGTTTACTCATCAAGAGCCATTCTGCACTGCATCCCGTAAATCTTCCTCAACTGCCTCACTAAATCCTTTTCCCTATTGGCTCCCAGTTTTATCATGAATGAGTCACAAAGAAGAGCACGATTGGCTTAGATTTCAGCTTGTTAAACTTCCTTGGATGTGATGCAAGCCCTTAACCGACATAAAGTTGGGGCAACATGTGTCTTTTCAAAATCTCTCATAAACAAGAATTTAAAAGCTTGTAATTCTAAACTAGGATAAACGAATTATTGATTCAATCACAAGAAACAGAATATGTAGGAAAAGTTTTCTAAATTAAGCAATAAAGTTTTTGCTGAGAAAGCTCTTTATCAATTTCATGATAGGCAGAGCTAAGATCACAACAACTGAGTATGCTTTTAAATCGGAAATTTAGACAACAATTTTGGTGTCCCATAAAACGTGTTGAAAAGGAACAAGACATGGAGGAGTTATAAACCAGATAGCGCAAAAGGTTAGCTTTTGATGTCTCGCAGTTGCAACTAACATCTTCTGAATCTTGAGATGTCTTTGGATGCAAATTCCATTCATTCCTAGAGTCTTTCCAGACGAACAATTAAACAAACTTTTCGTACAGATAAACAGGCACTTGCAGAAGCAAATCTTATGGAGAAAATAAACCTTTGGGTGCTCAAACTATACCTACTTATGATCTGACATCTCTCAGGGCTCAATACTCAAGGATATTAAGGAGATCTTCTGCTTGGCTGCTTATGATAAACTATTTAGTACATTGAGATTGATAAGTTATACAAGTGCATCCACATTTATACTCTAAACATCATTTGCTGACCACAGCATCCCATTAAAAACTAAACGATATAGCTAGTCGCGTGGTATAGAAAGAGCACAACCAAGAATAGAAAGGAGCAGATACCTTGATGACCAGAAACTACTTCATCAGCCTATACAGTGTAATTCTTTTCTTTGCAAACACTAGCCTAGCATATAGTCAAGGCAAAAAGCGACAATCTGATACAATAAACATATACCTACCTAATGTTTTTCCTGTTTTTGACAGGCTCTGCTTTAACTCGGACACTGTCAAAGAATTTAATTTGATCCCCCGTTCAATCATATCCTCAGCATTTTTAATTGCTTCTGGAAGAGTTTATTGCCATCACGAAGACCAGCAACCAACAAATTCCCTGTTTCCTCCAAATCATAGTGGTAATTCTGAATGATAAATGAAGAGGATAAATGACATCAAAGGATATCTTCGCAATCGTTCTTCTACTGGAGTAGAGTAGAGCTGGGGAGAGGAGAGTCAGGTGCAAACCTCTTTTATTTTTCAGTTTCCCACTTATTCGTTTTTCCTCAAAAAATCCCTTCTCTCTCCCTTTTCGGTTCTGTTTATAGCTATTGGATTTGGAGAACCAGTTCGACAAAAAAAAGTGGTAACTGCACCCTCTGCCCTAGTCCGACTAGTTGTGGTTGTCCGGGACACTTTCACTGACTGAAGATTTATTAAGAAGCCAAAATGGATTTTCCCATCCAGGTCCATCAAAGAAAATATTTTTTCCTTTTTTTTCCCCTACGCTTTCCAAACCATTAGAAATTTTTGAGCAATATTTAATTTCATGTATCCCATTTCACATAATAAAGTTTTAAGGTCTCATTGTTGATCTTTATTACATTAAAGATTGAATACCAAAAAAGTGGTAATTGCAATGATGCTATTATGGATTGAAATAGTTGATTGTTACCATGATTTTAATTGTTCCAAACTGAGTTAATGGGAAATACTTTGTTTCTCTTAGCTTGAAGAATATGTTAGAATCAAAATATGAATGTGATTGAATACTTGCCATTAGCCAATCTAGTTGTTAATAACAATTTCTTTCAATCCAATACGAAAAGCTCAACACAAACAGTTTCGAAATCTAATGATGCATATGACTCTTTGCCAAACAGTTTCTTTAAAAGAATAAAAAAAATTGAGGACTTCATTGCTAATTTTCTTGATGACGCGAATGTTTTGCACTGAATTTTCATATTGGTTATGACTTATGAGCTATAACCTCACAATACAACTTCGTAGTATGAATTTTAAACTTTGTTGGATATTGTGCGGGCGAAATCTGGTAGGCCAAGTTGAGTGTTTGAAGTGGTACCTGAATGTCACGGGCAACAAGAAAACACTTTCGTAAAAGAGTGTATCTGGCCTGAAACTTGAAATTTGAAGTTTGAATTCATTAAATTATTAAGTATTAAATCAATTATATTTGAGCGTATATCACATCACATTCAGTGATAAGTGAATATCACTGAATACGTTAATAGATTATCACTTATTTTTTGGAGCAAATTTTACCTGAAAAATTCAATAACACTTAATTAATTTAATTGTTCAATTTTTTATTATCAAAAGCATCTGAATATATTAAGATTTGAATACGTTAAATTTAAATATAGATTGCATTATCAAATAGGGTCTCAGACTAAAGTGTTAAAGTGGTGAAAATTATCCTTTGTAATGAAACACATGAAAAATGTCAAGACTATCATTGTTTAAAATTAAAATGGTTGAAACGATTAAAATATATAAATATATTATATTTTACGTTATAGTCCCTTATAGTTTTATGTTTTATCACATAATTCCCTTATAATTTAGTGTTTTACCACATAATTTTCTTTTGATTTTTAAAATATATACATAACCCCCTATGGTTAATAAATAATTTTCAACTTTTCAAATTTGATACTTTTGACACTTTAATTGATTTCGTTAGTTTTAAATGATTCCCTTTTCATCACTTTAACACTTTAGCTCAAATTGCGAAGGAATTATGTATAATTTTTTATATCGGAGGGGAATTATGTGAAAAATGCACTAAACTACAGAGTACATAAGGGTAGGCATGTCAATGAATAGGGTCTGAATTTGATCATTTTGATCCAAATTCAAACCCATTTAATTTAGTTAGATCCAGACCCAGATCCAGATCCAAACACTTTTGGGTCTGAAAAAGCAAGTCCATACCCAAATTCTTACGGATTTGAATATCTAATGAGTATCCATGGGTATTTTCTGAACATACTAAATTAAAAATGTAATTAAAATATATAGAGTTCATAAATAATATAAATACCATCCAATTTTTGTTTTCAAATAATACAATTAACATTCAACAAGTTGAATGCAATATTGTGAACTCAAATAAAGAATTATTATTGATTACTTCTATATATTTTCAAAGATTCAATTGCATCCACATCTAATATTTCATTTGTTTGCATTTACCTTTTCTCCTTTTCTTGAAAAAGGTTGTACCAATTATAATGACAACTAAGATTAGTTTTTAAAAAAGAAAACAACCATAACATATATAAATATTTAGTCTTATTAAAGAAATGTAATTTTGTACATCTTTTCTTATTTAAACCTCAATGTTGGTAATGTTTCACAATCCAGACTAAAATAGTGAATGTGATAAAAGTTATTTGACTAAAGACCGATGGCAAATAAATAATAGAATAAGAAAATTTATAAACACTTACTCATTTTTTTGTTTCAATTCAATCATCAGTAATCACTAATGTTTCAACCATATCTAGAAGCAATTTGACACGAGTTTCATCAATCACCTAACTACCAACACTAAATGCAAATTCTGATGCCATAAAATTTTACTGTATTCGATCCAATAGCTATAAAATATTGTATTATTTTATAAATTTACTAATATATATTATTAATTAAATATACATGGGTTTGGGTAAGATTTGGTATGGATTTGAATTTGAATATGGATTCTAGAAAATCATACCCTACCTAGACCCACGACTCTTTCACAGGATCGGGGTTCGGATATGGTTTGGATTTGAGAAATTAAATCCAAACCGTACCCAAATATATTGGGTTTGGGTTGGATCTGTGTAAGACTCGATCCATTGATATGCCTACATAAGAGTAAACAAGTTTGAATTTCCAATTTTTTCATATACAATAATACAGTAATACATAAACAAAAACAACTCCAAAAATACCACATCCATACAATATATCAAAAAGAATTTCAAAGATACAAAAAAATCTACACCATCTTTTTCTCTAAAAGATCACCACTACCCACCATCCCCTCCTTCCTCCTATTTCCTCTCCCTCTCATTCCTCTTCTCCCTTCTTCCTCCTTCCCTCCTCCTTTCCCCTTCATACCACACCCATCGAGACCAGATAGGAGGAGGAGAGGAGAAGGGCGGGGTGTTGCATGAAAGGGGAAAGGAAGAGAGGAGGAAAAGAAAAGGGATGGAGGGGAAAGAGAGAAAGGAGCAAGAGGGAGGAGGAAGAGAAGGGAGGGGATGGTGGTGATGGTTGGTTTAGTGTTAATTTTTAAAATATACCTTAAAAATTTTTAAACTTTAAGTATACCTCAAAATATATCTCAAAAATACCTCCACAACATTTATAATAAAATTTTTCATATATATTGTTATAATAAAATATTTCAAAAACACCCTTAAAAATAGTTAATCCAAATGGAGCTATATTTTGCCTTTTCCTTTTTCCTTTTCGTTTTGTCCTTTGAGGTAATGAGTAGAACTTGATGAAAGATGCTCCTCCAAGAGTCTGATTATTTCTTTCAAAAAAAAAAAGAGAGAGTCTGACTATTAGTATCTTAATGTAAAGAACAGTCCTCGTCGGCTTCTTAAAACTTTTTTTTTTGGTCAAAACTTGGTATAATCGTTTATATTAATATTAATATATATGGGTATAAAAATGTGCAAAGGACATGTACATTTATGGGTTAAGTTCCCTTTAATCATCCTGCGCTTTCCTACTAAGCCACAGGGGGAAATTACATAAGTAAAGAGATATACATAAGACAAGGAAGGTAAATCTGCATATTTCATAGCTAGCTTCAATAATCATAAAACACCTGCCCCAAAATCCCTTTTCCACGAGAAAGGAAAATCCAAATAGTCTACACCACAATTCTTTTGAAGGCGAGCGAGACGTGTACTAAAATGGGTTGGCTGTTGGAAAAAATTAAATCGCAAGACGCCTGCAAATTAGATGAGATCAAGTCCTCAGTAACAACAATCGATAGCCCCTTGGTTTTTATTTGGCAATTATCAGATGACATCAAGTCCTCAGTAACCACACCCGATAGCCTATTGTTTAATCAGACGACATAGCTAATAAATACTTCAGTTCGACACCCGGTGGCATGGGACTGGGACTCGCAGAGTTGCATCCATAAATTCAAGAATTGAGGAAAGCAGAACCTTGGTGGCTGCTTGTTATCATCTCTGGGGCCATGTCTGAACAGCTCCCTCTTCCAGTTGCTGACCCTTCCTCTCAACTTCCTCCCCAACAACCACAACCAATTCTGCTACCACTACCCCCGGCAAACAACACACTTGAGCCCGCAGCTCAGTCCTCCAACAGTAAGATTTTTTTTTTGTTTTGGTTTTTTAGGTTTTTTTTTTTTTTTGGGGTTCATGTGGGATAATGTAGCCTTGTTCTTGAGATGGTTTATTTGGGGCAAACACAAGCGTAAAATTAAAATGCAACCTGAAAACAGTCAGGGTGCTGGGGAAAAGGGAGGAAAGAAAAAAAGATCTGAACTGTTTCTGACTTTGACTGGTTTTTCTCTGCAAAATGATGATTTGTTGGAGGTTTTGCATTTCGGCTTCTTCATAATGGCAATGATAAACGGCAGTTCCTTTAAAAAAAAAATTTTGTCGGCTATATTAATAATAAGTGGGGTTTTTCCTTTAGGGTCCACTTGGAGGGAAACCTCAAAATATTGAAGCTTGATGTCCATTAGTGTTTCCTTATGGAAATTTGATTAATTTTGTTCTCTTTGCCAGGTATCGTATGTTGTAATATGTGTAGTTATCTTGAAGAGCTATAAGCCTTTTTTGAATCTTTAGAATGCTAGACCATGCTACATGAAGATCTTGGATTTCGAAAATTTGTTGAAATTAACCATCAGTCAAAGCTTATTAGGAAAGCAAAACAAGCTTACTAGGAAGCATTTGCGGGTGAAGTTAAGATTATCCGAATTTTCCAAATAATTTTTAACTTTTGTTGGAGAGTTGTATGCAATGCTTGCCCCTGATTAATTCAGCGTGCTTTCCTCAATGGTTTAATGCAAAGTATCATATTCTTTAATAATTAATTCATTATTTCCATCAGTTGAGTTTGAGATTGACCTTGTTGTGTATCTTGCCGGATAAACCTTCTTTTCTGATGCTCGAGATTTAATTTGAATATTTTGGTTATGATAAAACTTGGCTTATGGGTTAATGCCAGACTACCTTCACGATTAAGCATTAAAGCAAAATATAAGTTAATGATGGATCTTATTTGAGCAACTTTATAATGGTGTATTTTTTTATTTTGAATATTGTAGGTGGTGCAGAGCGGCTCATGTATAAAAACCGACTGCAAGAATACACACAAAAGTCTTCCTTACAGCTCCCTGTTTATACAACTATTAATGAAGGAGTTCAACATGCACCAAAGTTTAGAGCTACAGTTTTAGTAGATGGAATGTATTATACATCTCAAGGAAATTATCCAACTCGAAAGAGTGCAGAACAAGAAGCTGCTAAGATTGCTCTTGAAAATATTCAGCAAAAGATGAGGGATGATGGGTGTCCAATCATTCGTGAGGTGTGTTTTAGCATCCCTTGTACATTATTTCTGTATCGTTTAGTTTAGGAATATTGATTAAAGCATGATGTCTTAGCCAATGAGTTATTTCCTGTTCATCTTGCTTGAACTATCATGCAACTGTTACAATTATAAAATGATTGATCAATTTCTACTAAAGCTCTAATAGTGACATAAGAGAATTTGATCTAGTCCAGCTGTTGTCTTGTCTACTTTCGTCATAGATACCTTAAAAAAGTGCAACTATAATCTGTACAAGCTGGCCATTACCACAAGCTGTCAAAAACATAGGATGCAACATTTCGTAGTCTCACGAGCCTGGGGCCTGGTTTGTTATAAAAGATATATGCCAGCTTCCTAAGTATTAAAGGCCTCTGTTAGCGTACGATGTGCTCCGTATTTTGTTTCAAGGAAATTTGACATCACCAGTTCTGCGTTGCTTAAGAAGATCTTATTTTAATGTGATTGTTACCGCTCCTCTGCCCAACCATCTTGCTCTATTTAAACTGTTGGCCTCTTGGGATGGAACAAAAAATATTTTTGCAGTAAATTCAGGACGCTCTACATTTGTTAAGTTAATGATTGAAGCAAATCCTGATTCATTTGATTTTTATGAAGGGTAAAAAACAAAGAAGTCCCCTGTGGTAAACTTAATATACAGAAAAGCCCTCAGTGATTTCAAAACATACAAAATGACACCTCATGTTTTGAATTAAATTGTAAAGGTGACGGAATCCGTTAAACTTAACGAGGACAGACAAAATGACAAAAATGTCCTGATATAACTAAGCAAAAGACAGCTCAACAAAATTATTTGTTTCATTTTCTAGAGAGAGAGAATTGGGGGCTAAAGGGTAGAATAGGTATATTTGTTAAAAATTAGGTATAAATTTTTTTTTTTAGGTTCCAGTAAGTCATTTCCGTTAATTTTAATGGATTCCATTACCTTTACAATCTGGTTCAAAACATGAGGTGTCGTTTTGTACATTTTGAAACTACGAGGGAACTTTTCTGTTTATTAGATTTACCACAAGGGGCTTTTTTGTTATTTACCCTTTTATGAATGATATTGAGCTTACCATTTCAGATATCCTTTTAAATGTGCTTGTGTTAGTTGACTTACCTTGGAAGATGAGCAGATCATGCTTTTTTCTGGATTTAATCTGTAGGGGATTTTAGTTTGTTACGTACTGGAGATTATTCACGTACATTGTTTAGTCGAGTAAAATTATTAGCTTTTTTGGTATATTTCACGGTTTTTGAAAATCCGTAGAAGAAAGCAATAATGATGGCAGACTCATATTTATGTTGTAGTAAGAGAATTCTCTTGAATTTATTCATGAGCTGATACACATTTGGTTTCATCATATATTTCTTGCTAAGTCAATGTGTTAATTAGTGCTTGCAGAGCTTTTGCCTTGCTTAAATTCCTGAAGCATGTCTCATCTACACATTTGATCTAATGGTTGTTGGTTGAAAGAATAAACAAATGATGTCCAATATATTTGAATTCTTTTTGTTGTGAATGATCTAGTATATTGCTCATGATGACAGTTTGATTGCTTTCCCTCTTTCTTTTTTCAGGATACAACTTTTTGCAAGTCCATCCTGAATGAGTATGCTGTTAAGATGCATCTAGAGAAACCAGCGTATAATACAATTCAACCAGGAGGCTTGATTCCAGTTTTTGTATCTACATTAGTTTTCAATGGTGTTAGTTATACTGGAGATAAAGGTAGAAACAAGAAAGAGGCTGAACAATTGGCAGCACGAGCCATCATTCTTTCAATTTTAGGTACTTCTTTACTTTTGTCTGAAATTATAAATTCTTCTGGTAATGTGCTTCTCATGCACATTGTTTGACTTGTTGGCCTATTCAGACTCTGCAGATTCTGCATCTGCCACAGTGATGTCTGAGATAATCAAATCGAAGTCCAAGCTTTATGCAGCACTAAACAAAATTAGGGATGCTAACAGCATTCACAGTGCATTGAACTCTGTAAAACACATGGGAGGACCCTGGTGTCCTGTTGAGTAAAGGAAAAGTTGCTCAAGTTGGTAAAACTACTGCCAGCTTTCCTAGCTTGGCTGAATCTGCCAAGACACATGCCACACATGTACCGTTTCATCCATTCAAAAAGCCTAAACTTGAAACCAGCACTGAGGTAGTTGCTCCTCCCATTGTATTTGTACCTCCAGTGTTAGGACAGCCTCTGCATTCTTCAACTTCTGGGGTAAAACGGAATCGTAAAAACAAAAAGAAGGCTAAAGTAGGAGTGCAAATTGGTCCTCAGTAAGTAATACTGCCCAGTTAATCCTTTGCACTTTATCTTCATTACTCTCTTATAACCTTTGTATGTGGCGACACTATCCTCTAAGAAATATACATTTATGCTTGGCATGTTCTTCTTTTGCATGTAATGAACTAAGTAGCTTCATCTGGTGCTTAAAAATTTTTATGTTGCCCGAGGCTTCTCTGTTGCTCTACTTAATCTACTTCGTTGACAATCAGAAGTTGCTAAGTGTCAGGTTTAAGTTACTTGTTGATCCGTTATTAGAGGGGCATACGTATACTTTTTGCTCCTGTGGAATGTCTTTCATGAGAGAATATATGTTTCGCCTTGAAGCACTGCAGCCTGCTCACATGCATATGGAAGTATTTTTGTCGGTTTAAAAGAGGAAATGAAGAAAAGTTGTTCAATTCAGAGTGCTTTTCTTCTATTCATTTTCTCGGGCATGACGGAGGGTCATAATATTTTTAGAGATCTTTGATAAATACTTATGCAGCGTAAGATTCAAAAGTTCAAGGCCTGTCAATTCACTTAATAGGTTTATAACTTAATGACTGAATCATTTTTCTGTCGCTGAATGTCAGAGTTCCTTCAACAGCTAGTATGAAGGAAAAGAAATGAAAGGTACTCAATTCTGGACTATTGAAGGCAACCATATGACTTGAGATATTGCAAAGTTAGAAAATGAAAGTTGCAATAGTTGCTTCGAGTGGCTTGTAATCCAGCATTTTGCGGCGCAATGCCCGCATGGATAACTTACTCTCTTTATTTGTGTGACATTCTTAATATATTTGAAGATATGATGATCCAAATATCTCATGATTGTCTTATTGCATAGGTAGACCTGTTTCTTCAGTTATGCTCATGGATCTCTGATGGAGTCAGATCTCTTTTTTTTGTCTTCAAGTTCATGATAAAGTTTTGTTTGTTTAATGTGCACATTCTTTATGAATACAGGATACCTGTTGCTGTAGTACCTATAAATCAGATTCCTTCTTGTTCAGTGGCCCAATGAGAGGCTGGCTGTACTTCTATTTAGGTGAGCCAAGATTTAAGGTCTCTCATGGAGTTGGGATAATTCATTCATCGTGCTCCTCCAATTTACTTTTTCTTGATCTTAACTGCAGGTTTTGTTGATGTATGGCGCCAAAACTAGGCTTTCTCCGGTTCAACATCGCTTGGAAGAGCTTTTTTCCTTTCCTTTACTTGTAGTGATAGATCTACCTTAGTTCTCTTTCATGTTGGGACATGGAACTGTGTCATGTTAGACAAACATAATTTGTAGATTTGACACGTTAAACTGGTTTGCAGGGAAGTGGGGATATCAGTTATCCCTGTGTATATAGGTCCTTGCATTAAATGGTATGCTTTTATGGATTTTCTGGTTGTGTTTAAATGGTTCAAATACCTATACTCTCCTCTTATTCCCGGTTTAAAACGGTTTGAAATTTTCCTGTGCTGATTTTTACATCCTGTGTTTGTTTCTTTGTAATTTAACCCTTTTACTGGCCCTTTTATGCGTTCCTACTTAGATCAGAATCTTAAATAGTTAGCTGAGATCATATCAGAAAGGTATCTGATGAACCTGTCCACACACGCTGCGGCATGCACAAGGATGTCTTTTCTTCTTTTTTTTTTCTAAACGATATTAGTAATATATTGATCATCAACTGAACTTTACACTTGGAACAAAGATCCCTCATTTCTATATAAAAAGTGCTCAATAGCACATAGGATTGATCCATTCCTCATCATGTATGATGCCTAAGGCATACTCACCAACACTAATACTAACATGATTATCTTTTTTAGATATAACACCAAAAGAGCACATTTGAAACAAGGCTTTCAGACCAACGAAAGAGGATATCAAGACAACGCTAGCCTGGGTCAGATTGCCTGGACTGCCGATTGAATACTATGTTGAAGAATTCCTTATGAAAGTGGGGAATGTGATAGGCAAGGCGGTGAAGGTGGACAACCAAACACTGGAGGTGGCTAGGGGTAAGTATGCGAGGATTTGTGTTGAAGTGGATTTGAAAAAGCCACTACTACCATTTATTTGGGTGAACAATGACTTGCAACCAATTGAATATGAAGGTTTAGATGCAATTTGTTTTGACTGTGGCCAATATGGTCACATTGCTGCTAATTGTCACAAGAACCCCGCTAATGGAGGGGGCAACGGTGCACAGGTTAACCCTGAGATTGGGGAGGGACAGCGGACAGAGACGTGGGTAGCGCCGGAGGCCAATCCCTATGGACCCTGGATGCTGGCAAAACAGAGGAGGAATAGGCCAGACAGTAGACTACAAGGCACCAGAGTCCAGGGAGGCAGTGGGTTGGGAGGCTCCAATGTTGTGGGACTCACTGGAGAAATCCGTGAAGGAAGGAAGATGAGCCTCTCAAGAAGAGGGGGAAAGCTCAAGGGTGAAGTCCAAGGAAAGTATGAACAAGGGGAAACAAGCAGGGCAAACGGTGGGAGGAAATCACAGTTGGAACGAGGAGGCACAAGCAATTGGGGTACTGGCTCAGGATCTAGATTCATGGCCCTCAATGAAATGGAAGCAGAGGGGTCAGGACAAGAGAAAGTAACTTCAAGAGATGTGCTGAGAGACATCATAAAAGCTATACCAAGCCCACCTGATGGACTAGTGTTTAAGGGAACGAAATCAATGGTGAACAGGCAAGGAAAGGAGATTCCACGGGCAAACAAAAAGGTGGAAGTACTTGCCCTCAAAAAGCAAAGGGCAACAGGAACTAAAATAGGAGGGAGGAGTGAGACAGGACAACGTACTAGTAAGTCCTTGGGGAAGGAGAATCAAGCAGAAATATGTAATACAATTAATCCAGTAGAAAACAAGGAAGGGGAGGAGTATAGGCAGGGAAAAGGAAGTGGAAGCTGGCATCAGATGGCAAAAGCCACGGACACAATGGAGCAAGAGAAGGCCGAGAATCTGGACCCAGGTGAAAGTCGTGATACAGAGGGATTTCACCTAACAAACCATGAATTCCCGGCACTTGTGAAGACGAACACAAGGGAACAAAGCCAAACCAGCAAGATAGTGTTTATCCCAGAGAGAGGAAGGGTAGAGCAAGGGAGCTCGGTAGGCGAAATGGAGGAGGGGACTTAACCAATCCTTCCATCATTTGCAAATTAGTAATCATTATGGATACAAGAATAATATGCTGGAATTGTAGAAGAGCTGTAAATAGGCGATTCTGGAGGAATTTAAAAGAGATTATAAGAGACAACGATCCTATGATCTTGATCCTAGTAGAAACGAGAACAAGTAGTGACAAAGGTAGAAGGATTCTACGGAGCTTCAAATTTAACCAGATGACTTGTGTTGAAGCACAGGAATTTCAGAAGGAATATGGATATTTTGGGATGATCAAGAAGTGGAGTTAGAAGTAGTATCCACGAACTGGCAGTTCATGAATGTTGTGGTGAAAAACAGAGATGGGAAAGAGTGGCTAATGTCACCAATATATGTTTCACCTGAAGCAGAGTTGAGAAAGCTGTTGTGGAAGTATCTACAGGAACTTGGGGAGAAAATCAGATTTCTGTGGCTTTTGATGGGAGATTTTAACGAAGTTGTTGACTCAACTGAGAAGAGAGGGGGGCGATGCTTTGTAGGGAAATACTTGAATAGCTTAATTGAATGCATTCGAAGATGTGAACTGATCGACTTGGGATTCAGTGGTCCAGCTCTTACATGGAATAACTGCAGGGAAGGAGGTTGCCAATGTTAGGAAAAGACTGGACAGAGTGTTATGCAATGGAATGTGGAACATGGATTACCAACAGGTTAGTGTTACTCACCTTACAAGAACCCACTCAGATCATCACCCGATACGAGTAAGTACTAAGAAGGAGGATGGTCAGGGGGGTAGTAGTCCATTTCGGGTAGAGAATGCCTGGTATACTCACCATGATTTCTATGCTCAAGTGGAGCAAAGTTGGAATAATAATGAGAATTTGCTGGAGAATGTGAAGAGCTTTACCAAAAGAATAAAAAAACTGGAACAGGGAAACATTTGGTAACATACTCAGGAAAAAGAAAAGATGTCAGGCGAGACTTAATGGAATCCAAAGAAGCCTCTCACGGGCGCCATCAAATCGCCTACAAAATTGGAAAATAAGTTGATTGTTGAGTACAATACAATCCTGGAACAAGAAGAAATTATGTGGTATCAAAGGGCAAAGATTGAATGGTTGAAACATGGGGATGGGAATACGAGATTTTTCAATCTTTCAACTGTTATTCGCAGACGGCAAAACAAAATTCAGAGCCTGAAGGATAAACAAGGAAGATGGCAGCAGGACCCTGATACGGTGAGGAATAGTGTGGTGGACTTCTTTAAGGACCTGTACAGCGACAGAGACCAGCACAGTAATGTCAGTCAATTCCACAGCTTCGCAACCTTGTCAAATAGAGAGGGGGAAAGACTAATCAGACAAGTAGACGAAGGGGAAATTAAAAGGGCACTGTTTGGGATAAAAGGAGATAAATCACCAGGCCCAGATGGGATACCTGCGAGCTTCTATCAAAGATGCTGGAACCAAGTAAGTGGCTCTTTCATTAAGTGCATTCAACAAGTATTTAGAGAGAAACAAATCCCAATAGGAATGAATAGTACATATATTGCCTTGATACCTAAGGTGCCATATCCCGAAATGGTAGCTCAGTTGAGACCAATATCTTTGTGCAATGTTTGTTACAAAGTCATTACTAAAATCATTGTGAATCGCCTGAGACCCCTGCTAAAAGATTTGGTTGGCCCAAACCAGGCTAGTTTTTGTCCTGGAAGATACACAACAGATAATGTCATAATTATCCAAGAAATGATCCACACAATGTAGAGGAAAAAAGGAAAGAAAGGTTATGTTGCAATTAAGGTGGACTTGGAAAAAGCCTACGACCGTGTGAGATGGGATTTTTTACAACAAACTCTGGAATTTGTAGGAATCCCCAAGACTTGATAGCCTTAATTATGAGTTGTGTGCAGGCGGAAAGCATGGAAATACTTTGGAATGGGAAGAGATCAGAACCGTTCACCCCACAAAGAGGAATTCGGCAAGGGGATCCAATTTCCCCTTACCTGTTTATTCTATGTATGGAAAGATTGAACCACATGGTAAATAGAGCAGCTAGTGAGAGGAGATGGAGAGGGCTAAAGGCATCAAGATCAAGGCCAGAAATCACTCATCTTATGTTTGCGGATGACCTTTTCTCTTTGCGGAGGCAAGTGTTGAACAAGCAGTGGAAGTGGGGAAGATACTGCAGGAATTCTGTACTCTATCTGGACAAAAAGTGAATGTGAGTAAATCAAAACTTTTTGCATCCTCAAATGTCCCACGGCAAGTAGCGAGGGAAATGTGCAGATTGACAGGGGTTAAAGAAACACAAGACCTTGGCAAATATTTGGGCATGCCAATTCTACATAAGAGGGTAACTAAGAAGTCCTACATAGGATTACTGGACAAGGTAAGGAGCAGACTGGCAGGATGGAAAAGGAAAAATCTGTCCTTTGCAGGCAGAGCAACGCTGATTAAGTCAGTAATTACGGCAATTCCCAATTACTCCATGCAAACGAGCTTGCTCCCGTATTCTGTAGTGGAGGAGATAGAGAAAATAGCTAGAGGTTTCCTCTGGGGGGACAGCCCGGATGAAAGGAAAATTCATCATGTAGGGTGGGAGAAGGTAACACAACCCAAAGCCAGGGGAGGGCTAGGGATCCGAAGGCTCAGTAAAGTGAATAGGGCACTACTAGCTAAAATAAGCTGGAGACTTATGGATAGAGAGGAAGCACTATGGAAGAAAGTTTTGAAAGAGAAATATTGTGGAGGACAAGGAGAAGATTTTGGAAAAAAAGCAGGAGAATCCCATACTTGGAAGAGCATATGCGAAGGCAGTAAAGCTACAGTTCGAGGAAGGAAGTGGAGGATCGGAAACGAAAATTCTACTCTGTTCTGGACAGATAGGTGGCTGAAGATATACCACTAGTTGAAGAAGTTGAAGTGGAATTGAGCCCAGAGGAGTTAGAAAGGAAGGTAGGGGAGTACTGGAGGGTAGGAACAGGATGGAAATGGGAAGAGTTGGAAGGAGTATTAGCACAAGACACATTAGCCAAACTAAAAGGCTATTGTGTGGAACAAGGCGAGGATAATCCAGATGTAATGGTTTGGGAGCCCAGAAATAAGAGGGGACTTCACGTCAGTCTCAGCATATGAACTCTTACTAGACGAGGAAGAAGTGGGTCCGAGAAGCAAAGGGTGGGAGCGGATATAGAAGCAGAAAGGTCCAGAGAGGTGGCAATTCCTAATGTGGCTGGTCAGACATGGCAGACTACTCACACAAAGCGAGAAAAAACGAAGACATCTGGCTCCGGATGATAAATGCCCAATATGCAGAGAGCATGCCGAAACTACACTTCATGCGCTGAGGGACTGCAGCTGGATAAAGCCCATTTGGAAGACTTTGGTGTTCCCACATTCTTGGGAGGATTTCTTCAGCAAGAATATAATGGACTGGGTAGACTGGAACCTAACACAAGATGGCGTAGGAGCTGGGGGGAGAGTGATGTGGCAGCTGATTTTCCAAATAATGGTATACCACGCCTGGAGGGCTAGAAACAAATTTGCTATTGAAGGTGAGAATTACCTCCTTAAGGTCCCGTCAGGGACTTTGAGGCAAATGGCAGAACAGGCAAATCAACTACTTTTTAGTGGGAGAAGCAGAGTTCCCAAACAAGAGTGTCTTATACGGTGGATTTCGCCTCCTGAAGGTGTTGTCAAAGTCAATGTGGATGGTGCATCAGAAAGAAATCCAGGAAGAGCAGGAGTAGGAGGGCTCCTTAGGGATGAAACAGGGATATGGCTAGGAGGTTTTGCAGAGAGTATAGGGATTGCAAGCAATATAGCAGCTGAGCTATGGGGAATTCTTAAAGGAATGCAGCTGGCTTGGGGGAAAGGCTATAGAGACGTAATTGTAGAGACGGATTCTAAAGTAGGACTGGAGATGATAGAAGATACAGTGGCCACATCACCTTACCATAACGTGGTTAAGCAGATCAGACGCATGATGAGCAGGGAATGGTCATGTAAGCTGCAACATATTTGGAGGGAAGGAAATAGATGTGCAGATTGGCTGGCAAAGGAAGCAATACAGCTGCAGATACCAGGCGGACTTATGGAAGAACCACCGACAGGACTAAGGGAAATATTAGGAGCTGACATAATAGGGGTTACAACCCCACGCTTAGTGCAATGTTAAAAGGCAGTTTGCCTCTCCTTTGTATTCAAAAAAAAAAAAACAAGGCTTTCAAGCTAACTTTATATCATTATATGTTGAACCCGATTGGCAAACTTTATCATTTTTCTTATTCTTTGTAGTAATTATTGTTACCTGTTTTTGAGAATGTAGTCGAGAAGCGCTCTCCATCTTAAAATGTGAAAAAAAAAGGTCATATTCAGTCATGATCGATGCATGCATGTGGCTTTGACTATTAAGACGTTTTACACAAATTTCGAGTCCCTCCGAAAACAATCCGGCATATGAAAAGATATTTTCTGAAAGAACTTCGTAATAGTATGAGAATCTCCCATTTCCTCTATGACCATCTTCATGTTTCTCCTGACCAATGTCTAGAAAAAAAGATGACGTGACCACTTCTAAAATATCCAATGGGAATTCTTGACCTCAGAATTTGAGGTTCTATTAATGCAAGAAGTTCTTAGCTGTTAATAATCAATCCCTGATGCATATTGTCCTTGGATAGAAGTGAATGTGGGGGTCAAATGAACATGGGGCTGTGACCTGTGGGATTATGATAGCAGTAACTGTTTGCCTGTCGCGTATGGCTTGTGAGTACAAGAAAGAAGGAACAACAAACCTCCTTGAGACAAGGAATTACTCTTACTCCCATGCCAGCTTTGATTATTCCCGTTCCCCATGGGAAAACAAACATTACTCATGTGGTTGGCAATCTTCATCGGGTTTGCAGAAGATATAATACTGTACTGCCTTCCTTGCCTACTGTTAACGATGAGTTAAGCAAAGCAATCCAGAAACATTAATGCCCCATCCGGGTTTTCATGATATTGTTCCAATTAGATCAATCTCATCTATTTATCTTCTTACCAGTAGCCCTTTTGTCCAACTGAGGAAAAATTAATTTTCTTCTGAAGGCTTCCACAACTAATCTCAACTATTAGTTGAGCAGTTGTAACTGGCGAATTCTTGATGTATGCAAATCAAGAACAACAAAAGCTTAATTCCGCATGGAATGTCAAATGATGGTAGCTTTTGATGTCTGATCAGAAAACTCCAAGAAGCCATACACCTTAAGGGATATACAAATACTACTAATATACTAAAGTGTGTTGTTTATTTGAAGTACAACTGTTACCCTTTGTCAAAGAGAAGCGTTGGACTGGTGCGATGCCAATCGGGAGCTGGTGCCTAAAATTTAACATGAAAACAAGCAATCCATGGCCAGCTTAACACCTATACAGAATGTAACAAGTAATATAAAATGACCAAGATCCACGTGCTTATGGCTCTCTGAAGTGAAGAGGAAAGCAGGAAGGAAAGCCCCCTCAAGAAAATTGGTAAGAGTCCAGGTTCTTGAAAGTGAGATATAGCTAAGTAAGACTGGCGAGGGAATCTTAGACGTGGGATGGCGAAAGATCCGCCGATGGTTTTGCTGATTTGCCCCTTTTATCTTCAGTACACTTTTAATTCTTTCTCCATCTGGCTAGGGAGTCTTCACCTCTGCCAGCTAACAATCCCCATACACTGATTGAATAAAAAATATTGCAAGTTTTATTGCATCTATGTACACTTAATCCAAAGATTTCTTGCTCCCATGACAATTAATTGGACTTCTTGAGCTTCATTCAATTAGTATCATTTGTTTAGGAATTTCTGCTGATAAAAATATCAGAAAAATCACTGCTATATAATAGAAGTAAGAACAAGTTTGAATTTCCACACCTAGCATCAGTAGTCTTCGCTGAAGCCGAGCTAGCAAGGGTACTAGCTCTTTCTGCTCATTCCTCAACCTATGGAACTTGTCAAAGACCATGCACCTAAAAAGTCTACTTTGTGCTTAATTCAGCCCCATCCACATTATGAAAATGATCAGTTTAGAGAAGTTTCACAGAATGCTTTCCCAGGGCTTTACAAGATTGAAGAGGGCAGCAACTCAGATAAATCCACGGGAATCCCCAAGAACTTTGGTGTGACTAGCCCTTCTTCACTTTCCAGTCCAAGCAGCACGAATTCTGATGGATTAGGATATCAACAAGGCATAAAAACTCTACCTGAGGATGGGAATTCTGTGATCAACTTCAGAGGTGTTTATGGTGACTTCGCAAATGCGGGTGGATCTTTGCTCAGTTTTGATCATTCTCAGAGCTCTTTTCCCAGAATAATTACTACCCAAGATGATTACTCAGTTTGGGAAGACAATTTGCACTTCAATTACCAGAACCAGCTGAATAATTCAAGGTGCAGTACCCCGAATCCCCGGCTATTGGAGAATTCCTACAATATCCAATCCTCCAGCAGCTATGCATCCACAAGTAATGCAGTCCCATTTGGATGGCATAGCACAGAAGTCGATGCAAATGCCAGCAAGAATAATAGCATTCCAGGATCTTGGAAGACAAGAGGCTTGCACGAGTGTTAAACGTCCCTATACGGTAGGATACTGATCTCAATTATACTGTTGGTTCATTACAACTCAAGTTCTAAACTTAATTATACAAACTGATGTTATATATTGCAGGAAGAGAGCACACAAGCGTTGAAGAAGCAGTGCACATCTTTTACAAAGACTACGGCCCTCAAATCAAAGTCAACCCCATCAAAGGACCCACAAAGCGTTGCAGCCAAGGTTTGCTTCCTTTTAAAGTAGATCTAAATTTTAATCTATCCAAAGGAAATTTTGCTTTTGAGTATAAAGTTGGAAAGAATGTTTGCATTGCAGAATCGGAGAGAACGTATAAGCGAGAGACTCAAGATACTACAGGATCTTGTCCCAAATGGCTCCAAGGTAATGGCTTTTTGCATATTCTCTTGTTTTAAGTAATACCATCCGAATCATTTTCTCAAGTGCATGCGCCAATAGAAACAAAGCCCATGCAGGAGTGAGCTTAGGAACTGTCCTTTGTTGTTTCTTTAATGTTTTGCAGGTTGATTTAGTAACCATGTTAGAAAAGGCAATCAGTTATGTCAAGTTTCTTCAGTTGCAAGTGAAGGTCAGTTCTGATGATTTGCAATATATTTTGTTTCAATATGTCCCATATTCCCCCAGCTCTGACAAAACTAGATGGACGATGTAGTTTTAATTGACAAAATTTTACTACACATGGTTTTTTCCAGGTTTTTGGCTACAGATGAGTTTTGGCCAGCTCAAGGTGCAAAAGCTCCTGACCTTTCTCAAGTAAAGAAGCCATAGACGCCATCCTTGCATCTCAAAGAGACAGGAACTCGAGCTCATCAAAGTGATAGTAGAATCTTCAAATTAATTGAGAAGAAGATGATGAAGAAAAAGCAACTATAGATTTCAAGAATAACTCGTAAATCAACCGCAAGTTTTTCTCTTCCCTGATTCTGGAAGTAAATGACGTGGGGAAGAAATAAACATTGTCTTTTAAACCCATGACCATGAGCTTCTTTTTCTAAATTCATCTTCTTTTCGATTAGCTAATTCGCAATATCCTGCAACCCAGTCGTAACATAAAACTGGACTGTAATTTGTGTCCAGTCACATATACCAAGGACTAATGAATCTTCTTCTAGCTTCTTTTTTTTGTGTGGGGTGTTTGGGGAGGTAAATTCTTTTTTTGTAATTTCTTGTTCGCAGTAACGGGTCCTCAAATTGTGATTGGATATTAATACTACATCTGAATACTGCATTGCTTTCTTTCCAATTTGGAGATTGTGGATAATTCTGGTAATTGTTCTACAACATTGACCTGTGAAGGAAAATAGAAATGCGGGGTTTCCTAAGTATGCATCCAAATTCAAGGCTCGTACATTACCAGAAGAATTTGTTATGGAATTCTACTATAAAATTCTTTGGAACAAAAATTTCTGACCAGTGCCTTAATTTGTGCCTAGTTCATCCTGCTAATTCTTCAAATATGAAAGTCATATGAAACTCAAATTACAGGCTGTTTGATTTAAATCATATACACCTTAGTCCGTAAAAAAAAAAAAATTTTAAAGTAATGTGAAAGGCAGAAAGTTGGATGTGCTAGCTTCATGCAATCGTAAAACCTAATATGGTACTGCATATTTACCTGGTTCAATTTTGATTTTCATTCGTATTTATGTAATAGAAAAATCAAAATACGCATATAGAACACGAAAACAAGGGTTTATTTTACTAAATTGAATTTGTTTTTTCTTTTTCCTTTTGGGGAAAAAGAAAACCTCAAAATATATCCAAGTCAAGTGAGCTATTATTGGTTTTGGTTAATTTGGCTGCTTTTGCATTGTTTGCAATGCAAAAGACAAGATTAAAACACAGGAGCCCGTATTTTCTTCCAGGAATCTCCAGAGTCGCTGGAACTATAGAAATGGGGACCACAGGGCACGTGTGGAATTTATTTATTTATTGGTAGGACCTGTGAATTTTAATTAATGCTCACATGGCTGATAACGTGCCCATTCCCAGATAAAGTGGCGATGCATTCCCCAAATTACCACGCAATCAATTGTGAGAGATCGAGAAAATTATGTGCTAAATTTTTATTTTTTTTTACGTCTAAATTATTATTCTTAGGTCATTCGTTTGCTGTTTCTTCAGATTGATTCAGTTTCCTCTTAATTCACGATTCTTTTTCGTGAACACGGAATTTTAGAAGCAACACAGAATTTTTTTTTTTGACGTCCAAATTATTCAGCGGTACCTTGTAATCCGTTCCATGCAGGCATGTTATTAAGAAATACAACTGTATATGGATGCGATATAAGATGATGTGTCTCCAGAGCAGCATTCCCGAATTATATGGATTTATTATTCCCATTATTGTGTGCCCAATGATTGAGTGACTGCTTCGTGCGAAACTACAATCTCTGAATATGTAAATTACTAAATTCTTGATTCATGTTGTCCGAACTAATTTCAATCCTTTTACGGTAAACAGCACATATTATTTAAATGCAAAATTACTTAACGTAAAGGAAAGGGGAAATTGATCGAGCCTTTTGATCATATCTTGAAAAAGTATTATATCACTAGTATTATTCAAATGATTGAGCCTAGCTAGCCACTCAAAAAAAAAAAAATTACTTCCTATCTTAGTTTGGATTTTGGAACGAAGACAAGCTGTGAAGAGTGCCTAAGCACATACATGAGTGGACTTACTTTTTTGACTGTAATGCATCCTTGGGTGGAATAGAGGCCTAGAAATTAGTTCTCTGTATTACTAAATTGGAAGTACTAATAAAATATCAGCAATTTATGTTCACTAACAATAAAGACAAGTTAGGCTACGAAGAAAGAACCCTCTTGCCGGATAAGGGGCAGGGACGGTCATCAGAAGGATCGTTCCTGAACAGTTAATGGTCAGGATTTGGCCACAAAAAATTGTACGGTTCAGATTACTTCTTGTACCTCGATTTTTACAATGTGTGTGGAGCCCATAAAATTTTGTTCTAAAGTTACACGTTGTGCAAACAAAGTTACGTCGTGTGCAAACAAAGTTACGCGGTGTGCAAAATGCATAAAACTGCCAGGAACGGTTGCACCTGCCCCGTGATCCGCTCTTGCCTAGGCCCATGCAAGTCGATGAGGATGTGATGTGATATGTGTAGAAGATTGTATTTAGCAAATTTTTTGGAAAGTTATGTGTTGTTTTTTAAATAAAAAGTGATTAAAATGTGTTTATGACGAAAAGAAATTTGTTTTTGAAAAAAAATTTCAGCCCAAGCAGACTAAAAAATGTTTTCTGGTATATAGCTCATTTCTTAATGGCATTCCAATTTTTTCATGTGCGAGTGTCATTATCAATGCTTAAATTTATTTAGCAAAAAAATTTACGGAAATTAAACCTTCGTCAAATTCATTTGCAAGATTTTTGACTGTGAAATTTGAAACAAGCGTGCGTTTGGTATTCTGCATGGCAAAATGGACTGATTCCACGTTTATTTTAAGTAGACGGAGTGGATGTCAAATTTGCATGGCTTGCAAATTTATTAATGTCAGCCGTTATTTTACGGGCTTTTTTTCATTTGGTGTTAATTGGCCCATACAAATATCAGAAGTTGACCCACAAGCCTGACCCACTGGTTAAAGGAACCCAATTTCAGCAATTTTCCCGTGAGTAGGATTTTTGAACTTGGTAACTTTTCACGGTTAAAATTTAAAATGCCGAGTGAAATCTCCATAACAAATAAAACTGGGCAGGTACTTTTTCGTCAAGGTATTATTTGAAATAATTACTATAACACTTTTTGTGATGTGATGTATGTGAGATAAAAAAGTGGTTGGAAATATGAAAAGGTGAATTGGAAAATGTATTTATGATGCAAGCGAAATAATATTTGGGATAAATTGACTATCCAAACAAACCCCCTGGGTTTGACTAATATTCGTTATGATGAATTGACTATATGTATACAACGAATAAATTGTGTGCTATAATAGAATGTCTTCTTCGGTAGTCAATTTGTTATAATCCTAGCAAAAATACACGAGGTTCTAATTGGAAATTCATCAAGAATTTTTTGAAAGAAATGAAGAAAATAAAAGAGAAATTCACTATGTCCAAGCTATTTGTACGAATTAATAAAAGTTTTTGGGGATTCAATATGGACCACACTATTTTTTTTTTTTACGTTGCCATTATTGACATTTTCCTTCCTAATACGGTAGATATATGTATATATACACATAGGTTGGCGGCTTTGTTGCAGTATAAAACCAAAGAAAACGTCATTTCTTCCATTGTAAACTAAAATATTTTAATTTCCTCAGGTGGCAGTAAAGACTTTTGGCCAAAACCCACTATAGAAAAAGTGGTTGAGACTCAATAAATCTTTTCTAAATATTAATATTTCATCTTGTTGTGTGTGTGTTAAAGACAATTGAATAATAGTACCATTTTGGAGAGTGCAATGCTCAATATTTATGACTGTCCTACAGAGAGAGGAGTATGCCTTTTCCCTGTGGTGTGCTCGCATTTTACTTGTAAATTACTAACCACATACTTGTATAAGAATATCAGCACTGCGAAAACAACAACATTATCAAATACTGCCATATTTGCTACCACCAGAGACACAGAGAGAGAGATGGGATTGGAAGTTATAGAAGTAATCAGTGGATGGATGGAAGGAGAAATCAAGAGCTTCATCAAGGTATGGCTCCTAGTCATTGCATCACTAAGCTACTGTTACTCTGTCTCCAGAAATGTCCCAAAGGGACCATCCAGGCTCTTAACAACACTTCCTGTTGTATTTCTCAACCTACTCCTCCTCTCAACCTTCACACATTGCATCTTGGAGTTTCAAGTGCTTTCTTCTTAGCTTGGCTTTGCAACTTCAAGCTCCTCATGTTTGCATTTGGCAAAGGCCCTTTATCAGATTCCTCTCTATCTCTTTCCCATTTTCTTGCCCTTGCTTGCCTCCCCATCAAAGCCCATCGTCAAAACAACCATTCTACCAAAACCACCCGAAAAGGCCTAAAATCACTGTGGAATTATGGGATCAAACTTTTACTCATCCCTTTGTTCCTTAAAGTTTATGATTACGAGGACCATATTCACCCTAAGCTCACCTTGGTCGTATACACTATCCACATCTACGTTGGTTTTGGAAACTTTGCTTGCCATAGTTGGAGGTCTGGCTCGAGCCAGTCTGGGCATAGAACTTGAGCCACAATTCGACGAGCCATACTTGTCCACCTCGCTTCAAGACTTCTGGGGAAGGAGATGGAATATTATGGTGACACGTGTGCTCCGTCCATCAGTCTACCTGCCGCTCTTAATATTTCTCAAACGGCTCACGGCCGAAAATGGGCCCCTCTACCAGCAATTTTGGCCACTTTTATTGCTTCTGCTATAATGCACGAGTTGATTTTCTTTCACATGGGCCGAAGGTGGCCGACTTGGGAGATTCTTGTTTTTTCCTGCTCCATGGGGTGTGCTTAGTCGTTGAGGTTGCACTGAAAAAGTACTACGGCCCTAGCGGGCGAAAGAGGGTTGCCACGGATACTTGCGGCACCGTTGACCGTTGGATTCGTAATGGTTTACAGGCTTTTGGCTATTTTTTCCGGAATTCTTACGGTCCAATGCGATGGTTAGAGCAAGTAAAGAGTACGGAGCAATGGGTGCCTTCTTTAGGGATTTTTATAGAGCTTTGTAGTGGCGCAAGTATCATATACACAACAAACACAAATTTTACAGAGCTTTTCGTCATAATTTTCAATAACATGAATGCTTGTTGTGATAATAAACCTCAAAAATTTCAATTATATATTCCTGGTATGAAATGTGATTCCTGGCTTGTAGGTTGTAGTATAATTAATATTCCTGGTATGATGAGGAACGAGAGAGGCTTAAACTGGAATTTAAAAAAGCAACTGATGTATGCAGATGCAGCAGCTAGGGTTGTCTTGTCTCAGTTGGGATTCTTTATGTCACTGTTCGGTATCAAATTCAGTATTAATTTTATTTATCACATAATAGTATAAGAAATCTAAATAAATAACACATGATAAATTAAATAAACAAAACACTTGACATAAATATAAAAGTCACGTTGAATTACCTGAAAAAAGTAGCGTTGAGGATCCACGTGGTCTCGTCTTACTCATAATTCATAAAGGCAAAAGTTTGATGTAAATGAGTTACACGTTGGATTAGTTACTGGTTTCGGGCTGTCAAAAGTAGATATTTAGGGTGTGTCGTGTAAGTTGATTGATATGATTTATCCTGAGCCTCACCAAAAAAAAAAGAAAAAGAAAAAAAGTAGCTACTGTCAAATCTGGAACATAAAAGTAGCTACAATTATTAAGATTGTGCTTACCATCAGTCCATGGTTAATAATTTCTCAGCCGATCATTGAATGTAACTTGTTTGGACTAGAGTATTCTGTAGACAAATTTTTAGATTTTTGTAACCACATTTCTCAAACATTTTTTTTACTTTACATATATTTAAGGTGTGTTTGGATTACAATTTTTCAAAAAAAAATTACTGCATTTTCCATACTAATATTTTTCAATCACCTTTTTATCTCATGTATATTAAATTGCTACAGTAATTTTTTCTACAAAAAGTTCAAAAAAATACAATCCAAACAAATCGATACAGTGTATTTTTTTTAGGATTAATCTTACATACACTGTCAACGTTGGATGAATAACAACTATGTAACTTTTGAATTTGAAATTTAATTTTTACACATGTGTCATGGATCCAATAGTGATAATATATGTACTGTCAGTGTATATAAGATTTACTCTTTTTTTTACTGAAAATTCAAAAAACAGCAATTCAAATGAGACCTGACTACGATAAACACAAATCAACGTTCGAAATGCTTTTCAACACAAATTCCAAAACACTTTTCAACTTATTTAGTTTTCACAATCGCTTAATTAATTTAAATGGAAGAGCAATTGAAATATCAAGGATGGGCAAAATCTATTGGTGCCTGATTTGGTCCTAGCTGTCGAGCGAAGTGCGCTGAGCCCAATATACAGAACCCAGTTGCTATGAGGCCGCCAATGGGTAACTGAACTGATAATGCTGAAATTTTACAAATTTTAGAAATCAGAAGTCTTTCCTACAAGGCCTCAATGCAAATTTTATTTATTGTCGAAGTTTAATTACAAATCAGGAGTCTCCCATGCATGGCCTCAATACAGAGTTGGCTTTGTATTTGATTTTGCATGGGCTTCGCTGTTTTCTTCATTATTATTTTTTTTACTCTGCTCTGGAACCTCTACAGCAGTGTGCAAAGGCAGCCCATGTCTATCTAATCTCCATGACAAAAGCAATCGAGATTTGAATGCTATTGCATGGACCAGGGTGTTACAGAAAATCCCAACAAAAAAGATTAAAAGTTAAATTCAAAAAGAGAGAGATAAAAAGTGATATGTCTATTGAAAGGGAAATTCCTCCCAAATGGAAGAAAGGTTGGTCAAAAAAATCACTTGAAACTCAAGAAATGAATATTTGTTCATACATCTTTAATTCCCCAAAATATATACTCGTATATATATATATTTTGAGGGCTCATCTCTTTTTTTTTTTTTTTTCCTTTTCATTGTCATCATCTACACTTATTCTAATCTATTTTAGAGAGGGATGACCCTCCACAACAAGGTCACGGGAAATTTACAGGAACTGAACCACCAACGTACTCATATGAATCTAAGTGAAATTAGATTAAGTAATAATTTTGATGGGAGGAACTATTTAAATTCTCGATTTCTTACGAGACAAGACATGTGATGCCCAATGACTCTCTGGGTAGACGAAACTTGTGCTCTAGACACGTAGGAAGAACCAAAATCAGACTCCATAGGGCCCGCCTTCTTACAATTACCTTCCACCGTTATTCTTGTTTGCGATTATCTGATCAACATTAATCAGGTGCTAATAATTGGAGTTCCAAATGATACGTAACCTGGAAGTCTTTATGAAGAGGTCCCACTGGCCATGTCTAATTAATCAAGACCCACTTTGCTTTGGCCAAAGCCTAAAGCATGTAAAAACGAAAAGAACAGGGCATTCATTTCAGCATTTATAAATCTGTACCTTGTTAGATTTCTGTCAACCAATAGATCAATTCATGACTTAATTTTTCTCTTCTCTGAAAAGTATGTTTGTGGATTAAAGCTTCAAGCTCATTATTAGATTAGTAAAAATCATCCTCACACAAGAAGTTAAAAATAGCAAGTACAACCGCACGTGTTACGAACTTTCATAGAGGAGAAAGGCCAACCTAAATATCTCGGCCAACAGGAAAGAAGGCCAAGGCAAGGACAACGTGTTTTGCTACCTGAGTACAGAGAGTACCATTTCTAGTCTTCAAATTTACCCTACGAAATTGGCAGATTGCCATTTTTCTGAACTCATTTCCTAATCGTATGAAAATCAAAGCTAAATAACCAAAATTTTGTGCCCTGAATTTCAAGGAAAATGCCTCAATTAGCCAATTACGCCGGTCCTCAATTAGCCTTAGAATGGCATACGCATGCCGTTTTCCATCGCCGTCATGTTAAATGCCAGCAAAGACTGCGTTCTTCTCAATCAAAAGGAGAAAAAGAAATACAAAAATGGAGAGTCTACGTCGACCGACGGCGGCAATGGATGTCGGTCCAGATTCCAGAGTACGTATACGGTATCCTCCTTCAGCATTCAAACTTGACACTTTTTTCTAGCATTTGTTTTGGTACATTTTGAACTCTGAATGCCCTCACCACTCCTCAACAAAAATTATGGCCACGGACTAACGCTCATGAAAAGATATTTAGAATGTTTACGTCGATAAACATAACCCCGTTGGAGGAGAAGGAATTCACGGTTTATGGCTTCATGCCTAAATGAAAATTTGTACACTGTATATATCTGTATAATTTATCATATTTCAATTCCAGAAAGGAAAATAGTATTGTTTGGTTTGCACCTTATTTACACAAATTGACTTGTTGGCATCATCAACGTATTTTTTAATTATCTTTTTATCTTACATATATCACATCAAAAAAGTGTTACAGTATTTTTTTTAACAAAAAATTATTCCAAATAATCTCTTATCAATAGAAAATTTAGATTAATCAACATTAAGAAATTTAATTTAAACTATCCTCGTTAAGACAATAAATATTGTCTCATAAAATTGTTCAGAAACAATAAAAAGGAGATTGATTGAAATAATAACAGAGCAAATTATGAAAAGTTTGTTAATGCCGGAGGTTATTTGTTATATCTTAAAATCCAATGAGTAGGTTGAACTTTATAATTCGTACAAATTCTAAAAACTTTGAAGAATAGTTCACGCACAGACACAATACAACGAACCTCTCTCTCTTTTTTCTTTTTTCATGTTCTTAGGTAAGAGGATGCTTTCCTTGGGAACAAAAAACTAGTCGTCCGCTTTATGAATGAAAAGTTGGAATACTCGGGATTGTATGGTACGAGCAAACCATAAATTTGTGTATCACGCATTATAATTGGCAAATACTACATATCTGATAATTCAATTCATCACTTAAATTTAATAGATTCAGATCTTAATATGTTCAGATGCGTTTGATAACAAAAACTTAAATATCTAAATTAATTAAGTAATATTTAATTTCTTAGGCAAAACTTATTCCAAAAAATAAGTAATAAACTATTCATTTATCAATAAATATGATATATACTCAAATATATTTGATTTAAAACTTAATCATTCAATAATTTAACAGATTTAGACTTTAAATTTCAGTTTTATCAAACGCAACCTAAGTTGAACTTGATTTACTGATTCATTTGTAGAGTATGTAGTATAAAAGAACAATAGTCGTGTGAATCTCAAGATTTATAGTTTTCTTACATCGTTATCGACTACACCATGTGGCTATAAAATATACTGCATAGAATAGAGGCGGTAATCCATGTAACTATGACATATAGAGTACGAGTATTTTTCCATCATAATTTGGATGCAGTATACTTTGTTAGAGCTATAGTCTTCCGTATTTGGCACTTTCAAATTGTGCTTTGCATTTGTGCGCATGCAATGGGAAAAAATGGATCAACACAAACTAGTATCAGCACATAAGTTGCTGTGGGTGATTCAAACAGAGTTGGACTAGTCATAAATGAATAATGGGCATCCTTCGGTCAATTTATTTGTACTGATTTAATAAAATGGGTGAAAATAGATTAATTCATTTATACTCAATTAATAAATGAGTATGATATACTTAATTACTTATTTATGACTTACTTGAAATTTGTTTATTCCCTTTTTTTGGGATATTATTTAACAAGGAATAACGATGCCTTATTATTATTGGATCAGTCAGGGATTTAAATTTATCTGCTTAACATCCATACAAAATTGAGTTTAAATGTGCAATTGCTTTTGAATAGGGTATAGATGGGTAATATGAGTTAACCTAATATCTACCAATTAAATAAGTTCACACTAGTTACCCATCTAAATCCATTCAAATTTTATTACATATCTAAATCTACTTTTTACTGAACAACATTTTGAACCAATAAACATAAATGAGTTGGGTTGTTATTGACACCTTTAATTGTAACTACGCCTACGCAACCAACACTTTTGAGTTAGCAAGCAAGAAAAAGTATCGAGTACCTGTTTCTTGGGTAGTGGTATCTCAGAACACTTAAAAGAGAAAGCAAACAAGCAAGAAAAAGTAGGATTATACTGTACTAATTCACCAGGACGCTTCCTGATCCACTTTAATAAAGGCGGGATCAATTTAAAACCGATCCCTGCCCCAAGGCAGAATAGCACACGAGGCCACAACCTTCCTAGCTGCCAATTGAAGCAAAGACAAAGGCAAGCAGTTGAAACGCGAAAATCTCCCTACCCCTGCCTTAGGGTACCCCACCTAACGCCGGCCCCCACTCCACAGGCCCTGGCTCTTTTTATCCCCGCTAGTAGCAAATTTTCTTTTTTGTTGGTGACGACACTGCCCCTATAACTGTTGCTTAACGCCACGGCACCCGTCCGCACAATTTCTCTCGGCCTTACGTTTTTTTTTTTTTTTGGGTATTTACTAGTAACTAATAACAACGCCCCTCCCATTCATTCATTCATTCATTCCCCCAAGTCCCAGCCCTTCTACCTCAGATTTTTTTCTCTCACCAATCCATTTTATTCTTTCATCCTACCAGCCAATACTGGCCTTGCGTACAAATAATTATCCTCCCAAAGTCCCAAATAACGGGCGGAATAAACGACACAGTAGTTAAAATGGACTTGCCGAACCACCACGTTGTCGCTGCTACAGCTCCTACCGAAGCAGCAGTAGCAAGCGACAACCGCCGGCGCAAGTCCCGATACAGATGTGCCGCTTCGCAGTCCGAGTCCATCTAAAAGTCAGGGAAATACTCCATCTCATTCAATCCGACGACGTACAAACAAAAAGTTGAAGCCGCCAGGGAGATCCGCCGGCTCGCCAAGACTTCCCAGAGGTACCGTCGTCATTTCTCTGACGCCGTTAAGGCCCCTCGTGCAGATTGCTCCTTTATGCTAACTCCGTTGAGGCCAACGAAGCCGCCCTTCTCGCCCTCCTCAACCTCGCCGTCAAAGACGAAACGTGAGGCATCTCTGATAACTACGTCCAACTACCTTTTTGCGCTTATACTGCGACTAGTCTACTACTACTGCTACCATTCATCTTAGTTTGTATTGGGTGGATGTAATTTTTAATAAGCTGAATTTGTCGGGGGGCTTTCTGAAATTTTTAACCTTTTAAGGTTGTTTTACCGTCGCTTTTCTTGCTTTTTTTTCCATGGGATTCAGTGATCTACATAAAGTAAATATTGGTGTGCTTCTACTTTTTTTCTTCTCCTGTGCTTCTTTTTTGCTTTAATTTTTTTTTCCACTTGGTATTGGATTGGTTGCCCAAAAAAGGTACGAAGCAGTAGTGATAAAGCTTAACTTGCCTTAGGTAATGATACTCAGCTTCCATGGGTCCTCTCTGTTTTTTTTTAACTGGATATTGTGATGTTTTTCTTTGCTCTGAAAATTAATGTAAATTCCAAATTAGGGAAACTTAGCTACGATTAGTAGAGGACAAACTATGATAAATTGCCTCGAATTTGGAAAAGGAAAAAATTGAAAAATTGTTTAAAGCATATTCAAGCAAGAGCTTTCCTAAGGATGGACTTGGATCTAAATGCTTCAAATTCCAGATTGGTTTAGGTTTAAAGGTGAGATTGTTCTTTTTTGTTCACATGTTACGCTTTCTTTTTTAAATGTTTCCTCCCTCTTTACTTTATTTCCTCTCTGATGATCTCCTTTTTTACTTTTTCTCTTTTTTCTCGTGGCCACTGCCTTGCCTTGATTCTCTGCCAGAAAGGGAAACCTTATTGTCTTCATCAGACTGCAATAATAGCGTATTAACTGAAATTTGTCGATAAACTGGATTAGTGCTTCTAATAAAAAATTGATTGCATCTTTTTAAGCTTGGCCTTTGAGAATTTTACCAATTCTATTCCAAAGCAATATGAACAATTTATTTATCTAAGTTTGTCAGTCAAAAGGGTACCTCTTTCTTCGATATTGGGAGGGACTAGTACAGTTTTGTTATTTGATTTTTTTTTTTTTTAAGGATGTTAGCGTAGTGTCGATCGGTGAGCTGCACTCTGCTTTTCCTAACTTGATCAGATTATAGTTGGCTTGCATATGCAAAAAGCGTTCATAGCTCTAGGAGCCTATTTTAATTACTAATCAACTGGCAGTCAACTTGATTGTAACGATGCGTCTAGCTGACGCCATTTCAGCTCTGGGTCTAACTCAATATCAAGCAAAGTGGTTAATTTGCTTCCTTCGTGTATCTCAGAAAGATGTTGCTGCTGTGACCAGAGGAAGAACCTATACTTGTTTGTGACATTGAGTGCATCTGGGAATGCAAAACTTCAACTTACAGAAGTTTTCCTATTCCTTCTACAGGGTTTTTGATGGGCTGCAATGCGCAAAGGATATATCGTGCTTCGCATTTGCAATTTGATTATTTGAACCTTGTTAGATTTGTAGGAATTTGATAATCAAGGAAATGCTGATAAGCGAATACGTCGTGTAGTCACCAGTTAATTAAATGACCTCGGTTTGCATCTGAATATATTCAGCAGTGCCTGTTGCTTATTTGCTGTCAGTTTAGCCATGTACTGAGGAGTGCCAATTTCAGGGCGTATGTGCCTTGTTGGCTCCTTCTCTTTAACAGCATCCAATTGATTTATTTTATATTTCTTGGCAGGAATAAGATAAGTATAATTGATGCTGGTGCTCTAGGGCCCATCGTCGGTTTTCTTCAGTCGGACCATCCATTGCAGGAGCATGCAACTGCAGCCTTGCTAACATTATCTGCTTCATCTGTAAATAAGCCAATTATTAGTGCTGCTGGGACCATCCCTCTCCTCGTGGAAATCCTAAGAGATGGATGCATGCAAATGAAGGTTGATGCTGTTATGGCTCTTTATAATCTCTCGACTCATCCGGGCAATTTAAACCTAATTCTTCAAACAGAACCAGTTCCTTGTATAGTTGATTTGCTAAATCTTCTAAGAAGTCTTCAAAAACAGCTGAAAAATGTACAGCTCTCGTGGAATCTTTGGTAGGCTTTGAAGAGGGCAGAATTGCATTGACATCTGAAGAAGGTGGAGTACTTGCAGTTGTAGAAGTGCTTGAAAGTGGTTCTCTTCAAAGCCAGGGAACATGCTGTAGGAACACTTTTGACAATGTGTCAGAGTGATCGGAGTAAGTATAGGGAACCAATTCTACGGGGAAGGCGTAATACCTGGTCTTCTTGAGCTAACCATTCAAGGATCACCGAAGTCCCAGTCAAAAGCGCAAATGCTTCTGCGGTTGCTAAGAGACTCTCCTTATCCAAGGTCTGAGCTTCAACCAGACACCCTAGAGAACATAGTTTCCAGCCTAATATCTCAGATAGACGGCGAGGATCAAGCAGGGAAGGCCAAGCAGATGCTAGCCGAGATGGTACAAGTTAGTATGGAGCAGAGTTTAAGACATTTACAGCAGAGGGCCCTGGTATACACTCCAGCTGATTTGCCAGTGGCTAGTTGTGCATCTGAGGTTTCATCTAAGTGAATTTTGATGGGTCAGCTTTTACTTTTTCTTATGATTACAGGTTTCCCATGTAAACTTTTGTGTGATAGTTAAAAATATCATAAAACCATGCCAGTCCTGGCCCATTCTGACGGGTTCCAAGAGACTGGTAAGTGTCAATAAGCTGGAAAGTTTTGAAAGGCTGGTACCGTAGGTATTGTGTGCTGCCAGTGTTGTACCATACGACGTGTACTGAAAGCTTGTATGATATGTGAATGTTTTCTTTGCACCTATTCTTCAATTGTTCCGGGGCTCCGAAAGTTGTATTTTCTAATTTTCCTGCTGCCAGTCTCATTCAAGGTCCATGACAACCAGTAACATTCAATAATGGCTATTGGCAACTCTCGTGGTGGGTAGTCTCCGTACATGCGCCACGTTAACAGTGTGGCAATAGCCAAAAGATGCAACGCACCAAATAACAAATTCTGGTAGGCAAAAGAATATTAGGTGCAGCAACCTTCTTAGGCAGTAACTAAAGGCTATGCGGTGCGAGCAAAGTCTTTAACATAGTAATCTTATCCAAAATATCAAAGGAGGTGAGTCACCAATATGAGATAGAGATTCATTTTTCTTTTAAGGATAATTACTTTTTATTCACTTATGATTTGGTGTTTTATCACATAAACCCTCTATGATTTAAAAATTTATATATAACCTTCTCATGATTTAAGTTAAAATATCACCATTAGTTTTTCCATTAAAACTAACAATCAATGGTAAAAAGTCAAAATGAAACTACTAATTGACAAATTCACCATTTCACTATTTTTTTTCTTTTTTCCTTCTCTCTCTCTCTCTCTCTCTAGGGAAGAGAATGAGATGATTTTGAAAACCTATATTTAGCCTACAAAATCTTAATTTTCTCCAAGTACAAAAGAGATGGGTGGGAAATAAAAAAATAAATAAGAAACAAAAAGGATGGAGGGGAAATATAAAACAAATAAATAAGAAACAAAATACCCATATCTTTTTTTTACTACAAATATCATTATAGGTTTTTAAACCAAATCTTTAATGGTATTTTCTATTTCTTATTTATCTACTTTTATTTTAATTTCTTCTATTTTATGTTTGGAGGAAAAAAAGAAGTAATGAAAAGGTAAATTTGTTAATTTATTATTTTAAACTTTGACTTTTTACTTTTGACTATCAGTTTTAATTGAAAAAACTAACTGTGACACATTAGTCCAAATCATGAGGGATTATATATAGATTTTTAAACCATAGACGAGTTATATGATAAAACACTAATTTACACGAGGGTAAAAGATAATTTATCCCTTTTTTAATGAATAAATCTTATATATATTGACAGTGCATACACTATCATTGTTGGATCCATGACACATGTGTAAAAATTAAATTTTAAATTCAAATTTTGCATAATTATCATTCATTCAACGTTGTTGACAGTGTATATACTATCAGTGTAGGAAATATTAATTTTTTTTTAATTTAGAGATATGTGTTAGTTATGGAACTTATCCAGTTTGTACATATTACCTTCACTAAAATTTTAGACGATTTTTTTTCCTTTTTTTTGCCTAAATCGTCTCAATTTATATCCAAAATGGAAACTCCATCAATCAAAATCAAGCTACCCAGTTCTTCAAAGAGCTTGTATTTGCGAGACTATAAACAATCTCAAGTATGGCGACCAGTTTTGATAAACTTTAAGGGGAACTAATAACCTCAAAAATGGAAGGTGTTGAAAAGCAAAACACCAGGAATCTGAAAAGCGACGAGGGCAATTTCAAAATCAATCAGCTCAAATTACCTAATTTCGTAAGTTTGCGAGTCAGGTGATCACCTCAACCATTTCATCTTTTATTAGGAGACGGATCAGTCGATTAGTTCACACAATTTGGACACACGTAGCTCAAGAAACTAGTTCATTTACTTAAGAGCCCAGTTTTGGAAACCTAACGATGTAGTTTCATCATTGACATATATGTGAAGAAGAAGGATGGGTTGGATTCGAATTCTCCCACTTATGCTGGCAAAAAAAACATGTAATGTATACTCCTGGTGAGCAAAAGAGATAAGCATTTTATATTTTTGTTAAAAATTGTTATCAGTGTATAATGACATTTATCCGAACATTTAGATGTCAGAGCATGGGCTTTTTTCCTTACCTTGTTTTAATTTTTATTTTGAAAAAAAGGAAAATAGTGCCATAATTTGTGGAGGATTTGGTCAAACTACATCTAATCTTATGTAAAACGGAATTGTTATTTGCAATCCCATTTTTTGTTAATCACACCCTTACTATCGTTTTAATTATATATAGTTTTGTATATAATGAAACAAATAGTGAGAGTGCAAATAGCAAAAAATGATGTGTAAATAGCACTTCTCTATTTACCATTTAAAAATAGTAAGTAATATAAGCTGTATAGTACTCAGTTTTTAACGGATATTTGTTAGTTATAATTATATGCAACTTATCTCCTAAAACCTTATCCAACTGTACACCTCATCATGAATAAGATTTTAAACGAAAATCTTTTGCCTAAACATCTATATTTATCCCGCAAAATTCCCAGTTACATAATCCTTCAAAACTGTATGATTTCTTCCGGCAGTTACAGCTTGTACTGATCGCGGATTGCAAGGTTACAAACAATACATACAATCCCACGTATGGCTGCCGGTATTGATAGAGTTGAAGAGGAGGAAATCTCAAGAATGGAAGAAGGCGTTGAAAGCAACAAGCGGGAATATGACTATCACAGGGGCTTTTTCTCATCGAAAGATATCATTATCATCCTGCAAAAGGTCAATTATATTTGTTAATGTACCTTATTTTCCCGTGCGTGACATCGTAAAATCAATTATGATATTCGCTTCCCCTGCTTACAATTACATGATGGCTTTTGCAATTCTCAGATTATAGCAGAGGTGGTCGGGACCTACTTTGTAATATTTGCAGGGTGTGGCTCATTTGTTGTGAATAAAATCTACGGCAATGTCACATTCCCAGGCGTTTGCGTGACATGGGGACTGATAGTGATGGTCATGGTTTACACCGTGGGTCATGTTTCTGGGGCTCATTTTAATCCTGCTGTCACAGTTGCATTTGCCATCTTTCGTGGGTTTCCCTGGAGAGAGGTTAGGCCATTCAATCTTCAAATTTCTTCAAATTCGTGGAATGTGATTGAAACCTACTTTTAACGTAACTCCGTCTACATTTATTTGATCATGAATAATCCACAATGTTCAGGTGCCTCTCTACATTCTGGCTCAATTGATGGGCTCGACTCTGGCCAGTTGCACATTGGCTTTGATGTTTGATGTGGCTTCCGACGATTATTTTGGCACCGTACCAGCTGGGTCCGATGGACAGTCTCTTGCCATAGAAATTATCATCTCCTTCCTATTAATGTTCGTCATCTCCGGCGTCGCCACGGACAGTAGAGCGGTAATCCTCCCTATATGTATATATACGTATATATTCTTTGTGCGGCTGAGGTTCGTTTTGCATTAGACAGTGATCTCATCTACTGACTCCGTGGCGGAGGGCAGAACTTGTAAAACAGTCCGTAAAACTTAGGCTTTGTTTGGAAAAGAAAAAGTGCTACGTTTTTCGTGGATACATTTTTCAATCACCGTTTTACCTCACTCACGTATATCAAATTGTTACGGTAATTTTTCTACAAAAAATCCAGAAAAATACAATTCAAACATGACCTCAGAATCCAAAATCTCATTCTAAAAAAAAGGGAAAAAAAAAAATAAAGAAGGCAAGGCTTAAGTATGGTTTTGAAAAGCATTGGAAAAAGTTCAATACTCTCAATGTGTCCATGTAAACTCCTGAGTGAATTTTCTTGTATTTTTTTAAATGTGTAGATAGGAAACCTGGCAGGAATCGCAGTGGGAATGACCATCATGCTAAACGTGTTCGTGGCAGGGTATGTAATCTGTACTATTTGGATTTGAACAATATATCTGCATGAGTTTGTAGTCGAGAAAAATCTTTCTATCTTGACGAAGAAAACTGTTCAACCGACCCGACCGAGTTTAAGGGGATAATAGTACTGATACATTTCGAGTGCAGGCCAGTTTCGGGTGCATCGATGAATCCAGCAAGGAGCTTTGGTCCAGCCATAGTTAAGCATGTTTATAAAGGCTTATGGGTTTATATAATTGGACCAGTTATCGGAACCATACTCGGAGCATTTGTCTATAACTTGATCAGGTACACTGATAAGCCGCTCAAAGAGCATTTGAAAGGCGGATCATTTCGCAACAGTCTTTCCAGAAAATATTTTGATAATTCTAGCTAGGGATGAAGGCTTGTTTGCCGTGGGGGCTTTGGACATGTAAATATTTGAAAAGTATTTAGTGTCTGTGGCTTTGTTTACTCCAACCGTTTTGGTTATGATTTGTGGATTTTCTTGTGAAACGTTTGTTTATTACTCAATTTGAAGTCTTTTAGTATCTTAAATGGAAGATGAGAGGAAAATCTCAATGATTGTAATATCAAGAAATTTGTTGGTGACTTGTAATGCACCTCATCTAAATGTGAGAAAGAAATTGGGTCATGAAAACATGATTCTGGACATGATTCTGGACAATGTTCAGTTAGGGAGGACAATGTACATGGTTACACACTTCATATATATATATATTCACAATTTGAGTGACGTATCATATCTATGGTCTACAATAATTCGATTTCATTTCTACCCCAAAAAAAAAAAAAAAAGTATAAATTGACGGCTCTTGACGATTCCAATCCAAACGCTGATGTCATGGTGATGGAGGCGCCGAGTTTAAGAATTGAGACCCGGCCGCAGAAATAACTTATAAAAACTTTTTACATCTTTAGGTTGTGTTTGGATTGCATTTTCCATGATTTTTCATGGAAAAATTACTGTAACGATTTGATGTATGTGAGGGAAAAAAGTAATAGGGAAATGTGATCACGGAAAACGACGTAATTTTTCGACGAAAAAACAGCAATCCAAACAAGGCCTTAATTATCTGGCTTCACCAATCACCGCAGCGTCGAATAGTTAGCCAGCAGAGGGAGCTTTAGGTGCAGGTCAAGTGGAATGATTTGATCCCTTGACTTATATTTTTGTTTTGAATTTTTTAAAAATTTCACGCATAGGTATAAAGACCATCGAATTTTTCATTGACAAATTTTGACCTACCCCTTCCCATTAGTTTAGAATAAGAACATAGGTAGAATAGAATTTATCGGGAAAAAAAATTCACCATAGCGTCACCCTTGCATTCTTATCGCTGTGGAATTTGGTCACACATTTTGACCAATGGGAGATAAAGGAAATACCCAAGAAAGAAAAGAACAAAATTAACAAAATCTTTTCCAGCGACTTTTCAGTCATTCGACGTGCCTACCTATTAAAAAGCCCCCATAAAAGGACGGTAATCAATCAATCAAACCGATGAGTTTTTTATTTCTCTCCCAGTCATTACTGAATAATCCTGTCGTCCCTCAAGTCAGCTCCGATCAGCCAACTCTCGCTTCAGTCTCCCCTCTCCCCGCCGGTGATCGGCGGATTATTCTTTCTCCATTCGCCGGACTCCATTATTGGTTGGAATACGCACTTATTGGGTGCTAACTTATGCGTGTAATTTATTGTACCAGGATAATTTGGTTGAATTAGTATTTAGAACTAATTTGTCCAGAGCTGTATACAGCGTTGAGAGAAGTTAGGGTTTTTATTCTTGGGGAATAATGGGGGATTCAATGGAGAGATTGGGATCGGAGGGAGCGGCAAGTTTGATGAAGGAGGAGCTGTGTATGGAGATCGATCCGCCGTTTAAAGAGAACCTCGCCACTGCAGAGGACTGGCGTCAGGCGCTTAATAAGGTGGTTCCGGCTGTAGTCGTGCTTCGTACTAATGCTTGTCGAGCATTTGATACTGAGTCCGCTGGCGCCAGCTATGCAACTGGCTTCATTGTTGATAAACGCCGCGGCATTATACTCACCAATCGACATGTTGTTAAACCAGGTAATGCTAAGCTTTCTTTCGGCCGCCTGAAGTTATATATTTATTTATTCAGTGAACTTAATAAAGTTGAACAAATTTAGAAGAACTGTGCTATTGTTTGTAGGGCCTGTGGTAGCAGAAGCAATGTTTGTGAATCGTGAAGAGATACCTGTTCATCCCATATACAGGGACCCGGTGAGTTGTTAATTACTTGTGCCAGCCTTTTATTGTTCAACGGCTGCTTCGGGATATCGCTAAATGCTATAGTTCATACTATCTGCTATATTTGCTTGCCTGTGCCTTACTTAGTTTTGGTTGCATCGTCTTTATCGGCTTTATTGTAATACTATTTTGATCGTCTTTAATGTCTTTACTTTTGGTTGTGCTATATATTGTATGCTTTATTTATCCAAGGACATGATTTTCCTGATCCTATTTTGCCGCTAAAATTTAATGTGCTTGATGCAAAGTATTTTTGGAAGTTCATTTATGATAAAATCTCATCTCACGGCTGCTATGAGTGCCTGAAATTTATTGACTTACATCTCTTAATGGCTTGTATTGACATTGATCCATCATCTTTAGGTACATGACTTTGGCTTCTTTCGATATGACCCTGGGGCAATTCAATTTCTGAGCTATGAGGAGATCCCTCTTGCACCGGAAGCTGCTTGTGTTGGACTGGAGATAAGGGTTGTTGGTAATGATAGTGGAGAAAAGGTTGGTTAATGAGTTTTTACTCCGCTCTTTCTATGTACTGATTGGATTTATAGTCCTCCAAGACTGACAAAATTGGACTTGAAAATAGATATTAATATTTGTTTGCTTATTTTATTTTCCTAGCCAAGTTTCCATAGGTTTTCTAAGTGTATGCCATTTCTGAGATTTGAACCATAAGCAGCTGTATACTTGCCCAAAAAAAAAAAAGAAAAGAAAGTTAGAATAGGAGGATGAGTATGAATCTAGTCCAACTTAAGTATCAAGGTAACATATAAGTGGCACTCTTTAATCATGTCACTCTGACAAGTAAAACTGATGTACGAATTACTTCTCCACCAATGTTTAACTTGTGAGGACTATCACTGCATCATGCTAGAATATTAAGCATGAAAATTTGGCAACATAGATTCTTTTCCTTGTGATTTTGAAGAGCTAGGTTGCCATGAACACCTTGTCCTTTTAGGGTGCTCAACAACATTCAAGCATGTCTTAAAGAAGGAACACTGATTGTCCTCATCTATGTTATATTTAAGTCAGAAGAAGTTTGATTTCCCATGTCTGCAGCATTTTGCAGCTGGTCAAGGGAAATTAAAAGAAAAACAAAAAGACACGGTCCTTCTTTTTCAGAGATGGTATATTAAAGCATCAATAAATAGTATTCACTACCTGCTAATTCTCTGCAAATGCATCTTCCTGCTACTATTGGTAGATGAACTGCTAGTTTGCCACGTTGATTAACAAGACCTATGATTTAGAAACATCAAGGCTGATGGCTTAGTTATTAGTGCATTAGCTTTTTCAGTTGATTTTTTAGTGTATACCGTCAATTGTGGAACTCAACACAAACTTGCTATCATGGTTTCCTGTCATATTGACTGTCTTTCTGCTATCTGTTCGTGTAATATGAGAAAATCGTTGCGGCTTGAAAAATCCATGTCTACCCTATTTCTCTTTCTATTACCGCTTTCTTTTGCTTACAGGTGTATAACTGAGTGTGTTCTATTTCCTCCCCCCCCCTGGGGCCCCACCCTGCGGGTGAACTGCAGGTGTCCATTTTAGCTGGTACTCTTGCTCGCTTGGATAGAGATGCTCCTCATTACAAGAAGTATGTGTTCATTTTACTTGTGTTTTTCTCTTCGAACATCTAAAATAACATCAGTAAGCTAGTATCTCCTGTTATGTGTTCCCTGTTTTGATGATTGAATTTGAATGGTTAAGGTCTGCCTTTAAAGTGGGAGAACTTCTGAGACACTTTTTTTTTTATTTGGATGATTATTTGAGCTTCTGAACTGGTATAGCATTTTTTTCTGTTATAACATTTTTTTTTGGTTGCAATCCTTTTTAAGATGCTCTTTCTTTCACTTTGTGGAACCTTCTGTTACATGTCAAAAACTTTTCCTCAGCTGAGTCTTGTTTTCCCATGTCAAACACTCTTCCTCTTTTATAGTAAATAATAAACTTGAGACTTGCATTATAATTCAGGACTTATGTGGTTTATACTAGGGCGTTTTCTGTTGTAGCATTTTTCCTATTGTTGCACTTCCAAGTCAAGGGAGTGACCTCTAGTGTAGTTGAACGAAAATGCTTCTTTTGTATGCCTTATATATTATTTAATCAAATCACAGGAGTCTATCCATTCTTCTTTACAGATTGAAATATGGGGAATAGCTTTGTTACTTGCAAAAATGTTTCAGAATGGTGATTGATCTCTGTCTTTAGATATCTCCAGTGCTATTGCTAGGTTGGAAGTCACGATCTTACCTATCCCTATCTATTACAGTTTTTAATCTATTATTATTATAAATTTTTTGGGGGTTTTCCTTCAGCTAACAAGAAAGAAGAATGTTTTTATTGTTGTCAAATTCTCATTTTTTACTCTCTCAGTTGCTGATTAAATTTGTATCTGGTGTATCTATCCTTATTTGGTGTAATTCTTATTTTCTTTCTTGACGTGAACTGGTTTGATTTAGGGTGGCTGTCTATAGTACTATAAAGCTAATGTTTTGCATGATTATCTTTTACTAATGATAGCTGTTATTTTGTTGCAGAGATGGCTACAATGACTTCAACACATTCTACATGCAAGTAAGCATAGTTATATTGAATGCAAGCAATCATACACGCGGAATTATTTCTGTTTTCTGTTCTTAATCTAATTGCATTGGATGCTAAAGATGCTTTCACTTTGAATGGGGCCTTGTCAATGCTTGTCGATTTTGAAATTGCTCTAATACATGGAGAGATGCAGAAGCATCATATGCTAGAAACTCTAATGATCAAATTTAGATTTTCTGCTGTAATCTTGTCATACTTTTCGACAAATGCTAATGGTGCTAATTAGTAAGAGCACAAAGGGAGCCAGTTCTTTAAAGAGGTAAGCTTCAGAAAAGATGCAAAATTCATGAATCTTATCGTTGGAATGCATTGAATACCTGATATCAAACATAGATAGATGAAGCAATGGAACTATGCGGAGAAGCATTTATCATCAATGTTCCATCAAAGATGTAGGATATTTGCCAACATGGGAACTTAAAATGTTGTAATTGAGATGATGTCAGTGATAAACCTAAATTGTTGTAGCAAAATGTGAACTTTGTATATTGTACATCAGTTGTGGTTTCAAACGACTAGGCTGAAAGTCTATATGGAAACCATGCCCAGTATGTATGATAAAAATTGTTGCCACTTTTCAATATGGTTTCCCGCATTTATATCATGGTTTAGCATATGAGTGAAACAAAGTCAGAGCTTGTTCAAAAATCTTGTTTCTTCATTAGGTAAGTTTTTGGAACTCATCCATGGGATAAGGCTTCCATGTAAAACTTGTCTGTGATTGACTTTATAATGTCATTATATGATTTACTTTTTTGGTTTGTGCTCAATGAAGGGTATGAAATTTGGTTAATGTCTTGGAATCTTTTTGCCTGAACTCTCTCTCTCTCTCTCTCTCTCTCTCTCTTTCTCTAACCTTTGGTTTTGTAAACTTGTCAAATGATGGGGTTATATTTTGTGCTTTCTGCTCTTTACCATAGGCTGCTTCAGGGACCAAAGGCGGTTCAAGTGGTTCGCCCGTGATTGATTGGCAAGGCAGAGCAGTTGCCTTAAATGCAGGGAGCAAGTCATCAAGTGCTTCGGCATTTTTCTTGCCGTTAGAACGAGTGAGTACATTCAAAGTCATACTACTTCTTGGATTGTTTGTTGATGGCTTGTAATCCTAGGTCTAGGGCATCCTTTGTTTTTCTTCCTTAAAGGAGAAACAAATATTCCTCAATTTTGTGTTAGGGACAAACAGAATGTTAGTCTCTGAGGTTAATCGACTGAGATACATTTGTACATGTCATGAAATCATCTTAGATCACTATTGCTCATAAAACCATGTAGCCTCTTTCATCCTTTTGCCTTGTCTCAAAGTTGATGCATATGCATCAAACTTTTTGATGGAATAGTGTGTAGGAATGGTTCACCTGATGACTTACTCTTACTCTTCATGGATAGGTGGTAAGGGCATTGAAATTTTTACAAAAAGGAAGAGATTCATTTTCAGAAAAATGGGAAGCAGTTTCAATTCCTCGTGGTACGCTTCAGGTTTGTTGGTTCTTTTTCTTTAGGCGTTTGATCCCACTAATTTTATGGACAAAAACAAGTATACTTTCACATGTGCTGGATCATGAAACATCTTTGTTTTTCCTAAATCTGTTTATTGTATTAGGATTGACGTAAAAACATTTCTGTTGACTTTTCCTATTTGAGCATAACTAGCATCTGCTTAAATAAAGAAATTTAATATTCTTTTGAAGACTATATTATCTTCAAGGTATATGTTTATTCAGAGATTGTATATCATTTTCCAAGAAGAGAGAGATTGAATAACTAGCATAATAAAGTCAACATTTCTGCTGACTTTTCCTATTTGAGCATAACTAGCATCTGCTTAAATAAAGAAATTTAATATTCTTTTGAAGACTATATTATCTTCATGGTATATGTTTATTCAGAGATTGTATATCTTTTTCCAAGAAGAGAGGTAATTCAAGTTTAAGTCTTCATGTTCCAATTCATATATGGCCAATTCTTTTGCCGGAAACTTGTGTGGCTGACACAGGCATATTTTTTCGTGAATAAATAAGATGACGGTTGGAACATTCCTTCAAGGAACTCTTGAGATATATTTAGTTGTGGTCTCATGAAAAGGTACTTGTGTACGGGAGAGATTAAAAAAGGATGTTACGTTGCTTTTTACTAATCACTAAGAGTAAAGTAAGGCCAGAAAATTGAAATGGCTTTTCTATCCGCTTTTTTTATGGTTCTGGATAGTAGTTCTAGTTATGGATATAATGCATCTTCACATGCTAAATGGCAACTACAAATTGTGGCCTGTAGGATGAACTTTTGTTTGTTTTAAGATAGATTTCTCCTTTCCACCGGGTCATGCTAAAAATAATGCCCTGTACTCTGAATGAAATTCTTTGACAATAACATTCCACTTCCTTTTGCTTAAGATTCTATAGAAAAGATAGTTGGCTAACAATTTTCTGCTTTGTCTACACTTATACTGGCTAATATTAACAAACCAAACCACTGTTTTCTACTTCTCTACTTGAAGCTTGGTCTCTTCTTTCAAACTTTGTAACATTTATAATTAGAATAATGGTTTAGTGTTGCACCTATTATCAGTTTGAGCTAGTGGTGCTATGAGTATGTTGAAACTCCGAGTGTGGTGATTTTCTGTCTCATTGTCTCTCTTCCTATCTGGGAATGTTATGCTGTCTACTTTCTGGGAATGATGTGGGTTATTGCTATACTTCTAGGTCACATTTTCACATAAAGGATTTGATGAGACACGTCGACTTGGTCTTCAAAGTGAAACAGAACAGGTATATTTGGAGGACATTATTGGGTTTTTGGAAACAACTGAACACAGATCTAGATTAAGCAATGCTTAACTGTTCCTTTTACTGGATTAGCTGGTGCGCAGTGCATCTCCTCCGGGGGAAACTGGAATGCTAGTCGTGGATTCTGTTGTAAGTATATATCTTTCTCCCTTTGGCATTTTAAGATCCTATGGATCTCTTTGTATATCTACCTTTGAGCATCCCCTATCTGTTGCAGGTACCAGGCGGTCCAGCTCATAATTTTTTGGAACCAGGTGATGTACTTGTTCGTATGAATGGGGAGGTACGTGTTCCTCTGATCTTGTGGTTGTTGATGCACTATCTTTAAGTGCTTTAAATCCAGCTGGGCTTGTTATTCTTTGGTGCTCTAGATTATGGCTCAAGGAAAGCTTAAGATTTATCTCCTAGAAGTGATTAATAGCTTTTTTGGTTTCTGCTCTTGATCAAATTCATAGAGAATACGGCTAAAGTTGCAAGATATTTGTTATTTTCTCTATTAGCTTAGGATGATTCTTGCTCAAGCCTTGTGGAAGTAATGAGCTTTCGGAGCTAAAATTGGATATCTTGATACCTGAGTATCTGTAATGGTTGTGTAACCTTGATTGAAAACTTGGACGCATTTTATGGATCTTGGACTTTAGATCTAAAAGCAGTGGCTTAGTGCCTTTTTTGATCAGTGAAGCCTAAGCTGATAATCTATTGAATTATTTGTTGACATTGGAAACATATTGTAGGTAATTACCCAGTTCCTGAAGATGGAGACTTTATTTGACGGCAGTGTCAATGAGAAAGTTGAACTTCAAATTGAAAGGGGCGGCAAACCAGTCGTCGTGAACTTGGTGGTCAGTTTTATATTGTTGTCTAATTTCATGGTTTAGATTTTCCTGTCATGATCTCTATATTTTTAGATTGTCGCAGAAACAAGTCTTCAGTTGGTGCTAAGTTCACAAATTCGTTCTTGGCTTTACATTTCAATGATCCTGAGAAGTTTAACCTTTGAGATGAAGTTTCTCTGTTGCCTTTGCTTTTGTGCATCTACAATGAGCATGGCAGTGAAAATATTTCATCTTGAATGGTTTGAAGTATTTAGTTCAAACAGATCTAGTTAAATTAATCAATGTGATGGATTCCAATTTTTTGTTTTTGGGTTCTTGGGTTTTATGTTTCGTGCATCGCAGAATAATAATAGGATTAAGTTATTGATTATTACAGTCTTAATATGATTCTGTACTGGCTCTTCTAGGCTCTTCTAAAGTAACTTGCTTGATCCTTTATCTTGTATATCTCATTTGTTATATTAATATCTCAGGTTCAAGATCTTCACTCCATAACCCCAGATTACTTCTTGGAAGTCAGTGGTGCAGTGATACACCCTCTTTCTTATCAACAGGTTTCCTAGATGACCTCTTTACAATGCACTCTTAGTCATTAATTATCCTGACAGAAAGGTGCTCGGTCTAATTATTTTCATGTATGATGCATGAATACCCAGACGTGCTATTCACAAATTGTAAGAGTTGTTATTGGAGTAACTTTGATACCAGCTGTCAACCTTTTGCTTGCTCCACAAGCTTGTATGAGAAGAGTTTGAGCATACTCATGACATCTGAAATTAATCTTCTAAACTGTTCTTTAAATACTGGATATGTGAAACCTGAAATTTCCATGTATTTTCCGAATTGTTTAATGGTTTTATTAGTTTCATAATTTATACACAATCGGACTTTTGTATGCGAATGATATCAGAATTTATATGCAAAAGCAAAAAACTTGAGATGTATCATGCTCCCTCTAGGTGTCCTTGAATTTTTATTTATAGTTGCAGAATCTGATTGAAGTCTCATGTTCAATGCAAGATGCCTTTTAACATCTTCAGTTGTCCTCCTTTTTTTCTAATGCATTTGGCCTCCTATTCCCACAAATTCTATGTACATCTTACTGGATAATCTTTTGTAATTCAAAATCCAGAAAAGTGAACAATTTATTTCAACCATGTAGTCACCCTGTCTACTTTTTCTGGTTGCTAGGACTTTGTATTCTTCAATACTGTGAATTAATGCCATATAATTTCTTTTTCTTTATGCAGGCTAGAAATTTTCGTTTTCACTGTGGCATTGTCTATGTTGCAGAACCAGGGTATGCAATTTTATTGTTTTGCATATATGGAGCTTGATAACCTGAATTTAAGCAGCTAATATGTAGTCTGTCTAATATTAGCAAATCTGGATTTAAGCAGCTAATACGTAATCTGTCTGATAGTCCTTATGGAGAGTCTAGACATGTCACTTGTGACAATTGAGACAGTAATTTCTCGTAGCAAAGAATTACTTTGCTGTTTTTAATTGCAGATACATGCTCTTCAGAGCTGGAGTTCCAAGACATGCTATCATTAAGAAGTTTGCAGGTGAAGATATATCAAGGCTTGAGGACTTCATTACTATTCTTTCAAAGTTGTCTAGGGGTGCACGAGTGCCACTGGAATATATAACCTATGGGGATCGTCATCGTAGAAAGGTGATAATGATGGTTTTTGAAGTCTCTTTGGTAGTTAAAATGTTTTAGTGTAACTAATTCTAGGCATATTAAATTTCTCTGGAAAAATAGTTATTCTATAAATCCCGCTATTGCATGGCAAACTGCTTGGCATAGGCATGTCTTCAAAGTATATTAAAAGGTATTCCTTTTTCGTGTAAGATGTGCATAATTGACGAAATTCCTCTCTATATTCCATGAAAACAGTTCAAGGCATGTGTGCTCCCATCAACCATGTGTAGCTGTCTCTTATCTACTTGATCAGTAACTTAATTACACTTCTTTGTCTGCAGTCTGTCCTTGTCACAATTGACCGCCATGAGTGGTATGCCCCACCTCAGCTATACAAGCGTGATGACAGCTCTGGTCTGTGGATAGCAAAGTCAGCTTTGCATTCTGATGCTCCAATTTTATCATCTGTCTCCAATCATGTTGTGCAAGAAATAGAAAACCATACATTATCTCCAAGCACAGGCGAAATTTGTCCAATGGAGCAAATACATCAGTCTGTAGGACTGGAATCAACTGATGGCATTACCAGCATGGAAACTAGTTATGAACAGGTTGCCGAGGAAAGACATTCTCAGGATGAATCTGATGCTGGGACAAAGAAAAGGAGAGTGGAGGAGGAAAGATCTGCTGATGGAAATGTAATAGTGGATTATTCTTTACATGAGCCTAGAGAGGAAAGGTTGGAGGACTCTGGAAATGTTGATAATGCAGTTTCAAGAGGTTATCGAGCTTCCACTGCTGTAGCAGCTAATGCTTCAGTTGCTGAACGTGTGATAGAGCCCACACTTGTAATGTTTGAGGTAATTGTCAAAGAATAATATGTGAAAAAAGTGCACAGGATCTTTAATGATCTTCTGAATAACTCTTGTGGTACACCTGAGTGGTAGCAGCAAATCATAGAGGGAGAAGTTGTCACAAAGGAAGGATGTCTATACTTTTCCAAAAAAAGTGTATTACTTAGAGAAAACCATCCCTTGAGATTCTATAAAGCTCAGTTATGCTAGTAACTGCTGCTGCCTGTTTATGTTTTGGTATTGTATGCAGTTAACAATGGTATGCTGTTAATTTGCTACAAAATGGGAGTCTCCATAAAGTTCATGTCTTCCTAATCTTTTAAGTACTGCAATTCCTCTCGTGTACGTGTGTATTGGCTGGGTTTGGTAACACAAATCTCTGTGTTTAGTCATTTCGAAAAGTTAAATGGATCTCCTTTCTTTTAGGATTGGATCATGGTGTGAAGGTAACATTCTAACCATGGGCTAATGTAGGATCTCAGGATATTCTTCTAGGTATTGTGGTTGACTTTTGCTTTTCATTTGATGCAGTTCTTACAATTGCTTGCTGGCACTCTTTCTTTTATAGATCTTGCCCAGTAATAGAAATGTAGTTGAGTTATTGCAGATTTATAACACTTTACGAGAGAGTTTCAAAAATTGGTATTTTTTGTTTGCCTTCTTCAAACCATTTTTTTTTGTTATAAAATAACAGGTTCATGTGCCATCCGCCTGTATGATAGATGGAGTCCACTCACAACATTTCTTTGGAACTGGTGTTATTATATATCATTCAGAAACGATGGGATTAGTTGCAGTTGACAAAAATACAGTTGCAGTATCTGTTTCTGATGTGATGCTGTCTTTTGCTGCTTTTCCAATGGAAATTCCTGGAGAGGTATATCTTTAATTGGCAGGAAACAGCAAAATGATAGCCGTATTCTTATTTAACTGCTTAATGCCCTTTATAGGTGGTTTTTCTCCATCCTGTCCATAATTTTGCTCTTGTTGCATACGACCCTTCTGCACTGGGAGCTGTTGGTGCCTCAGTGGTTCGTGCTGCTGAGCTCCTTCCAGGTAAACCCTTTCTTTCAGTCCTACTGTGATTATGTCTGTCTTTATCTCTCCACATCCTCCAGGATATGCTGTTATATTTCAAAGATACTTTGATTCTAGGAAGACAAGAACATTTAAGCTTCAGATAAAATTCCTGCCTTGTTGTTTTATTCATAGAAGGGGAAATAGGGGGATTCTTACATCATTGCTGGGATTTGTTAGGGTGGTTTAAACAAGGGGAAAGTCCCTATATGTACACAAGCAAGAGTTTGGTGATGATTTTGAAGGAGAAACAACATTCCCAACAACGGAAACATTAATCCTTGGTCACCCATAATAAGTTTAAAGAGCTCAAAACCGAGCTTAACTTGTAAATCTTGGATTTGGTGAATCATGTTTTTGGCGGATGTCCTAATTGATCTTTGTATGCCGCTCGGCATCGAAGCAATATTTAAAATATTTGGAGAATATGACTTGTTAAATAAAATTGTCATGTCTTTGGAGAACCTGTTTTATTTGCGTGCAAATTGTATTGGAAAGTTAAGACCTGAAAATGAATGACTTTTCTTAATTATAAATTGACTGCAGAACCTGCGCTTCGCCGTGGTGATCCTGTCTATCTCGTGGTTTGAGTAGAAGCCTACAGGCAACTTCAAGAAAATCCTTTGTCACCAATCCATGTGCTGCTTTAAATATTGGCTCAGCTGATTGTCCACGTTACAGAGCAACCAATATGGAAGCCATTGAACTTGATACTGGTACATGCGATAAGCATTGTATATAGTGCTTTGAGCTCCAAAGAGATTTTGATGTGCATTTGTTGCAGTTCTGTTTAGTCTTCATACGGAGTTGCTGTGGCATAATATTTTTGACGTTATTACAGATTTTGGGAGTACATTTTCTGGTGTACTGACTGATGAGGTTGGGAGAGTGCAGGCTGTATGGGGAAGCTTTTCAACTCAGGTTCATACTCTTCAGTTATTCCCTGCTAAGTCTTTGTAAAACATATTCTTATCCTTCTTATGTTAATATTTCTAGCTCAAATATGGATGCAATTCATCTGAGGATCATCAATTTGTCCGGGGCCTTCCCATATATACTATCAGTCAGGTCCTTGATAAGATAATATCTGGTGGTGATGGTCCTCGCCTTTTGGTAAATGGTGTGAAAAGACCAATGCCACTTGTAAGGATATTGGAAGTTGAACTGTACCCTACTTTACTTTCTAAAGCTCGGAGTTTTGGATTGAGTGATGCTTGGATCCAGGTATGCTGTTCATCTGAGAGGTTTTCCTTGTTTCATGTTATGATCTTTGTTTAGACTTGTGTTGAATTCTGGAACTTTGACTTTAGGCTCTTGTGAAAAAAGATCCTATTAGACGTCAAGTATTGAGGGTTAAAGGGTGCCTAGCTGGGTCAAGGGCTGAAAGTCTATTAGAACAAGGTGACATGGTTTTGGCAATCAATAAAGTACCTGTTACATGCTTTCATGACATTGAAGATACTTGCCAAGCGCTAGACCAGTGTGATAATAGTGATGGGAGACTTAGCATGACTATATTCCGTCAGGTGGGTGACAGGAGCTAACTTAAGCTCTCTTATGCTTTTGTGGACAAGTTTTCATGATAATCTTCCTTTCCCAATATTTAGGCAACAGAACGATGTATAAATTAACTGAGAAAGTGTTGTAATGTCTTGCAGGGTCAAGAGCTTGAACTACTTGTGGGAACAGATGTGAGAGATGGGAATGGAACCGCTCGTGTGATAAACTGGTGTGGATGTATAGTCCAAGATCCCCACGCTGCTGTGCGTGCTCTTGGATTTCTTCCTGAAGAAGGCCATGGTGTTTATGTGGCCAGGTGAGGGCTTTAGGGATTAGTTTGAAAGGACTAGGATTAATTGCTGGCTCCGTCATGATGGGATTTTCTTCAGCATTCTTAGAACATTACTCCATGACAAAGTTGGATGTGCTTTTGATGGACATTATTGTAGAGAACAATCTCTGTAGTTCACAACACAAAGGCACTTTGTTTGTTTGGAACTTAGGCTGCACTCGTTGGTGGCTAAATCATGAGTGACGTGAATGGGTGTTGTCTAAGCAAATTGTATTTGCTGCTTTCAATAGAGTTTTGTTACCAACCCTTGGCCAAATCTTGTTTAACAACCTTTGTTTGTCAAAGATTGGGACAGCATGTCATGTTGCTTTTTCTTTTTTGAGAATCACCACCACCTAGTAGCAGTGGGGGTTTAGACATGAAGCACTACCAAATTCTTGTAAATTATGAAGATCGACTTACAGAAGTAGGGATTGCCATTTATTTGTTTCTAGTTACATTCTAATGTTGACAACTTGTTGACAAAATTTTCAGGTGGTGTCATGGGAGTCCAGTACATCGATATGGTCTGTATGCTCTCCAATGGATTGTCGAGGTTAACGGGAAACGAACTCCTGATTTGGATGCTTTTGTTGATGCAACGAAGGTATGTCTATCTTATATTTCCAACTATCATGTAACATTTTAGCTCGATTTTACTGTGGTCAATGGTCATCCAATTATTATTACCTTTCGAAACTTTTCTACCTTTGGTTCCTAAAGTACTAGTTGTAGCCAATCTAATAAACCAATTGAACAGGAGTTGGAACATGGTGAGTTTGTCCGTGTCAGAACAGTACACTTAAATGGGAAGCCTCGAGTGCTTACCCTGAAGCAGGATTTACATTACTGGCCTACATGGGAGCTGAGATTTGACCCTGAAACTGCAATTTGGGGAAGAAAGACGATCAAATCTTTAGATTGCTGCACTACATGTGTTAACGGTGGACAAATAGGATAACCTTCCAACCAGTGATTTGTTGAATAACTCGGTGGTTTACTAGCCATAGAAAGGCAGCTATTATAAAATTACGCTTCTCTTATAGAAAGTTAGCTATTATACACAGCAGGTTTATAAAATGACGCTCCTCTTTGCTTCTTGCAATCGATAGTTAGCTATTAAGAACCTCGGCCGCCAATATGTGTGTGGTTTACACTTTGTTTACAGTTTGACTTTGTCAAGTTTAGTGAAAAACTATCTTCATTTTTTCCGTGCATATGCTCAGTCAAGCCCTTTAATCTTCTCCCCTTGTGTATAGCGGGTGTCTTAAACTTCAGGCATCGAGGACAGGGATACGGTTTATCCAGGTTCTGGATTTCGGCCTTGTGAATTTTTTGAATGGCTGAACTTTTTGACCTTCGGTTGGTCATTTTTTATACTATGTTAATTTAAGCTTTACAATGGCGAGCCTTTGTATCATTCTGTCCTAAACTTAGGAGTTCTTGGTTAAAAGATAAAAGATGGAAGCTGCATCATTTGTCTGAGAAGGAAACCTATCAGTCGAAAGAAGCCTCCTTCCCAAAGGAAAAGAACAACTAAAGCGAAATTTTTATTTAAAAAAAAAAGCAAAAATATCTGTCTATGAGGAAAACAAAATGCCAACCCTTGACATCTTTTATTTGTCATTTTAGTGGTTAGTTCAAGTTCTCTCATTAAATATGAATGGATTACCTCTAGCCCCATATTATTGAATTGCGTTATCCAGAACAGTTGAAATCACGAAAAGGAGGAACAAATTACTTGGATAGCTACTATACTTTTTGAATAGTAGAGTTTTGTTCACTCACCTTTTAAGAATAAATATTTATCCGTTAAACTATCAAAAGTTTGTCAAATCCGGTTATGTCTTGTAACTCATGCGACCGTTAGATCTGATAGAATTAATCGTGAAAATAGATAGAATAGTTCAAAATTTATATTTCTAATAGTTTAGTGGATAAATACATTACTCCTAAAATTTAAGTGGTCAAAATTCTACTGTTCGAAATGTTTAGTGACTATTTAAATAATTAGCTCCAAAAAAGAGAGGGGGAGAAAATTTATCATAGGAAAAGAATAAGTCCGTTTTTTGCAAACAACTTTCTATATTGTTATGGGTTATAGAATCATGGCTAATCTAGCAATTGCGCACCTGATCTCGTCTTTGTGAGAAAATTTTGCACATAATTTCCCCTCTCGTTCGTGTTATCAAGACAACTCTTATAGTCCGTTGCACTAATTCTCCATACAGTTTGACCAATACGGTTGAGACAAGAGTAACCAGTGCTGACCAACTGTAATGCAGAATCACAATGCAAAGCCCTCACAGGTGGTCCAGCGGTAAGCGGGTTCTTAAGAACTCTTGTGATTTTGGGTTCGAATCTTATTCTGGACTTGAACCTCCGTGAGTTGCCCGGGGTCATTGCATGAAGCCGTGATGCACTCCTCTGATTTGGTGTGCCGGCTCGGATCCTAAAGATTTGAACTCGAAGCATGTTCCGGATTACCAAAAAAGAATCAAAATGCAAAATTCATTTTAATGTTTTTCTTTTTCTTTTTTAACAAAGACGCAATTCAGCAGATTGCAGCATTTACTTTTGATCCGACTCTCAAACCCCCGTCCTTTCTCATTCGAATGTTGTTTTAGTGACATTTTGAAGATTTTCAAACACCGTGAAAGAATAGGCGGCGGTTGCTTTGCTTGACTTTTCACTATTATACTTGCCCAGTGTCAGCTCAATTCTTGATAATTTGAGTTATTAAGAACCAAGAAGCTTAGACCGATTAAGCTATAAATGGCAAGTTCTTTTTTTTTTTTTTTCGTGAAGAGTCAATTTTGTTGATATTAAAGGGGACAAATCTTTTAAAAATTAGTGCTGACTGCTGAAACCCAAAAAAATGTTGACCAGAAAAGTCTTCCCGAAACAATAAAAACTGTTCAGAATAAAATACTGCCTCTGTTTGTCTATTCTGCCAGAAGACTATATATGATTTGTGAATGTTCTTTCTCCCTTGCCTTTTCCTATAAAGATTAATAAACAGAAAGAAAGACTGCTAGGACAAAACTATATCGTAATGTAATGTGCAAATTATTGATCACAAATCTCTCTGTTCAATGATGAGAAGCAAACAGACAAAGACGCAATTGGCCCAGAGATTGGCAACAAAAAAATAGTAATAGCTTTGGGCACCTTTCAGTCCGTTGTAGTAATCCAAGTCCAAATTGCACTAATGACCATAGTAATGACTAGTCTTAAATCACAATCATTTGTGATGGCAACGGTTTTGGTTCCATAAATCTCAATGATTTTTGGGATGGCAACCGTTTTGGATTGAACCATATGGTCCATAGTAGGCTTCCCAAATTGTTGCTTCATTAATTTACTCGTAATTCTCAATCAATTAACATATTAGCATATCATAGTATCAACTCTCATGGACACAAATGACAGGAAAGTATTGTTAACAAATGCTGGTGTTTTTGTGACGCTAATAGGATAATTACATTTCAATACGTCATTAATTTGGTAAGATAATAAGTATCATTAGCCCCACAGAAATTAAACGTACCTAATCACGTTCTGGCTACGTTAGCCGAATATGAAGTGTGACCAGAAAAAGAAGAATATATCTTGTAATTGGGTGATTTACCATATACTATTAAGTAGTGAAAGGGAAAAAAAAAACCAATGATACAAGTAAAAATGGGTGTTGATGTTTGAAAGTTACACAGATAACTATAGAAATACATCCCAATAACACAAGAAATAATGCGACGAAGGAGATGAGATTTCTCTTCTTCTTTTTCTTTAAACAGAAGATATGAACTTTCTGTCATGACTGTGTAGTGCCAGAATTCAACATTTGCAAGTTGCAACCGATGGCTAGAAAAGTTGTCAATAAAAAGAGAAAATTAATGATATGGTTCAAATGCCTAATTAATCAACCACATAAATTTCAACCGTTACTATGACTAGTAATATCACATTTTAAACATAATCAATCTGCCGAGTTAAACTGAATTACATCCAAGAATGATGTTCGAGAGTAGATAATAATTCTACCTATTCATTGACGTCCATGTAACTTGTGCTGCATTGTTGTCCTGGATGTTTGATCTTTCCCGAATTGATGTTGTAGACTCCTCCTTGTGCAAAAGAATTTTAGAGCAAGCTGTACCACCTTTGTTGTCATGCATGGTTCAGTTAAATCTGTAAATATTGTAAAATGATGCTCAGAATCACCCAGGTCAACGGTGGAAAAGCATTGAGCATAGTTGCTGAAGAAGAGTAATACGGTGGAGGAGGATTGAGATAGTAATACGGGAAATAAGGCAAGATAGGATTAGGTGGGGGAGGAGAATTGTAGTATATAGAGGGTGAAGGGTTGTACGGCCAGTAGCCACCTGGTGGAGGTGGATAATAGTAGGATGGAGGGTAGTAATTTGACCCCGGAGGAGGAGGCGGTGGAGAAGTCATTGGCACTGGTGGTGAAGGAGGCGGTGGACAATTTGTAGTAGGAGATGGAGGTGGTGGTGGTGGTGGAGTAAGACAGGAGCAGTCGGAAGCTGGCGGAGGAGGAGTAGCATACAGTCCTTGACCAGCCACTCTAGACGATGAATTCATGAGTAAAATCAAGAATGTGATCAAAGGGAGAATTTTGCAGAGTTTTTTGGCCATGGCTAATGGGTGCATTTTGGAAACAGAGAGGGCTCCTCACTCCGGTAGTAAAACTAGCATAATTGGGTGCATAAAGAAAGTGAGTGATGACTTGGGACACTGAGGAGTGAGGAATGCAAATGTGGAATGAAGTTTTAGAAAGCTGTAAGCTTTTGTCACGACAGTTAGTTGGAATAATTGAGTTACTTAATTGGAGACTTTGGAAGCAACGTCTGGCCGTGGATTCCTTGATTTCTAAGTGTCATCCATGTACATATGTACACACACACACACACACAGAAGGACTTCCTAGTCCAAGACTGTGTGTGAGAGGAAGTACTATTGGAAATAAGGAGATCCAGGGAGGGTATACCTGCCCAATTGATGTTGATGTGCTGAATATGGAATAAATTTTATATCAATCTTCTGATAACGGTCATGACATGATCAAACTCTTGGTGATCCTTGGGTTGTAGTTGAAGGGGCTTTGAAGCATTCAAACACTTGGGTCAAATCAGATTTTGGTCTACCATCCCACAAAAAAAGAAAAAAAAAGAAAGAAAAATCAGATTTTGGATTTGGGCTAGGACAGGACCAGGAGAAGGGGAAAGGGAGAGATGGTGCACTTGATAATGTGTACAAACAAGGGTGCGAGGCAACAGAAACTCGCAAGAGGTAACAAATACTTACCAAATTAAAAATAAATGGTTACATGTAAAGAAATTTTATTACCATGTGGACCAACTACTTGATCAATTTGACAGACAGACGAGCTTTAGAATTTGATTTTGGATGGTATCTCATGTACAATTGATGGGCTCTACAATACTATTATTATTTGATGATACATTATCTTAGTTTGAACCAACATAAATTTCTCCTTAATACTCAAATTTAGTTAAACCTTACTACTTTAGTGAACAAAATATGCTAACTAAAGATATCTCCGGCCGTATCAAGTCCAACAAGTCTTGTAAACATCTTTCAACGAATTTTATCAACGTTGCCATAAGCTTTTGATGAAGTCCTAATTCCTAGATAATTACTAATAAGATATTATATACAAGTTAAGATTCAGAGGGAGCAACAGTCAATAACTTAATTCTATTATTTTGATTTTATTCCTTCTTGGATCTCTCATAGACACCCGGCCAACCAAGAAACTGATGGTGTGTGTTAGTATTAGTTTCGTTTTTCATTTCTGCTATGCGGTGAAAGAAGGAAAATAGAATAATCTAAGTCACAATATTCCACTTATAAACTCGTTAGATGCCTTGGAGCTATTGATTTTTTTTTTCTTTCCCTTATCACTACTTTTTCGCTCTCCTTTTATCGGCCTGATGCTGCATTTGTTTATTGTTTTCACTCATGCTTCTTGATTACGGGGGGGTCGGACATGGGGAGTGAGATGCTGTTTGGAATGAGAAAGAGCAAGAAAAGTTGATTGATTCCTCGAGATTTTACATTCAGGCTTCTCGACTACTCCCCACATTTCATTTCCACCAGAAGATCACTCCGTCAGTGGCATATAAAGTTGCTTAACTGGGTTTCAAGGGCGCTACCAAAACGTACTAGCATACACTAATTAAGGTAGCAAACCCATGATTTTCTGTATAAAACGCGGCAATTAAAAGCTTTTCTAGTAGTATTTTTCCTGGGACGTTTCCCAGAAAGGAATTTTGATTGTTTGACCAACTATGCTCAGCTAAATGCAGGGTTGTCTGTGGCAGCATGCAACTTCCATGAAGCACACAAGCACAGCTTACTATTAATATGCTGATTAGCATTGAAAGGTTCAGAAGCTGCCAATCTGTCAGAGCAGCCATGGCAGCACTAGTTCCTTCATTGCCCGTATTAAATAAGGAGCTTCCCAGAAACCTATGATTGTTCTAAATAATTGGTAATGTCAGACCATTTTGGCTGACCTGTCGCTGATGATGATCGGTGTTCCTGCATTCCCGTGGCGTGAATGTGAACCAAATTAATCAAAATTTAGTTTGTTAAACAATCTTGATTAGTGGGATTCGTTAACTAATCTTATACGGCCATGTTATAAACAAGTTTGGTGACATTTAAAAAGGAATAAACCCACTCATGAAATCATCAAGGCCTTTAATTGACTTTACATGCATTATTTAATTATCATCAGCTTCCCAATCCCTCCTTTCCGGCCCCATTTTCATAAACCATCTTCATGCGGACTAAATACTTTTAGGAGCCGGATTTTTCACTTTTATAAATCAATATTGTACTATTAGCTATGGACTCAGCCTCTGATTCTAGAGCAGCAGCCGCATGGCGCAGCCTACGGCACCGCCAGATTATGCAATAGCAAGTGGCAGGTAGGCGGTATGTACCTGATGAAATCGTACGTGATTGAGATTTTGTAACGTGCACAATCTGTTCAGTAGGGACATGATTTCTTCTTGAGTTAATGTAAGACTAGTTTCTGTTAACTAAAGAGTTCGATGAAAATATAGGAACACCTGTTGTCGTCGGCCGAGGAGACCTTGATCTATTTGGTTATAGTTGAGACTCAAAAACTTACAAATTATGGGTTCAAATCCCCCGCATTACTCCATGCTTCTAAATTAACACCCCTCCATGTCATATTTATTGAAATCACAAAAGGAAAAAAGGGAACACCTCAGCTTCATGGATAAATTGGAACTTTACCAGTCGAGCTAGATCAGATGACTGACAGATTGAGAGTAGTAAACTCCATGGTTAAGTATAATTTATTTAATGCTACCTCGCAGCAGTTCGAATCTTAATTTGGCCTTTTTATCCATCTTGACCACAAGTATGCAGTGTGACTAAGTTTAATGGAGACGAAAGTATTAAAAAAAAAAAAATGTACAGCATACTTGTGATACAAAAAAGTACCTTTGCCACAGTTTTCAGAAGACAGTAAACGATCACAGTCAGATACTTACTAGAAAAATTCAAGTACTTCTATGCTCCTAGAAAGGCCAATATCTGTAGCAATCCGAAAATTATGGGAAGAAGCAATCCTAGGATGACACCACAATCACGCGTGGCACGGTTGTAGATCTCCAGATTAAAGGGATCAGTTGGATACAAGCTGTCTCGGGGGCCGCCTATCACGTATGTGAATCTTGGAGGGGGTGGTGTTAGCTGTGTTAGTTCTGGAGGGCCTGAAAAGTAGTAGAACCTTGGCGGCGGCGGAACTTGTGGAGGACAACACTGAGTGATCTGTGGAGGCGGCGGCGGCGGAGGTGGCTGCTGCTGAGTGCATGGATTTACGCACGGGCACTCCCCACATTTTATGCTCGCCTCAGGCATCGGTTGCACCGTGGATTCATCGAACTTTTCATGACGAATAGCACTTGTTGGAACCAATGTTAAAAGGAGGATAATAAACTTCATATGATTTAACATTCGATTCCCTTGACACATTGATTAATTTGGAGATGATGATGAAGAGAGGAGAGAAGCTTTAGCTAGTAGTGGAAGCTATATGAGACACCAGGACGAAAGAAGCAGAGAGGTGAGAGGTGTTTGGATATGAAGAAATACTCTAGCTAGCGAGAGGCGATTTCTCCATGTGGGGGGCTTGCGTTTAAGTGTGCGTTGGCAGCTTTGGTTGCTGCATGGACAAGAGAGGCGGCAATCAAACACCCTTGTTATAATTAAGGGCTTCTATGGAGACGGAGACTTGGTACGCACATTAGAGTAATTATGAGCCTCTTTCTATGGTATGGTTATGGCAGTAGAATTGAAGGCGTGCATGAAAGCGAATTGCATGTGGCTGCTGTAAATACGTAGGACCTTTCTAGACTTGATCATCTCCTCTTTACGACATGATAAACTAAAGTTGTCCCCCTCAGAATAAGTTCCATTTTCTCAAATGGAATGGCATTTGCCCTTTCGCCTTTCGGGGTACGTAATACAATTCCCACATCCAGAGACTGCATCTAATAATGTGTGGCATATCAGGCTATTGGCTGTGTCTTAAAACGGAATGTTCAATTCTCAAGGACCACAAAATTTTGCTGTTAAACTTTTAGTTCAATTTATATATCCTAGCTACTAGATCGATGAAAAGTGTGCTGTTGGCATTATTATTATTATTATTATTAGTTCAACTTTCTTTCAATTATATACATGTCTCTTTTTCTCCCTTAATGGATTCGATGATGGCCAATTACAGTTTTGTTGGCATCATCTCACTGTGCTGGAAAGTGGAAAGGGCATCGTGCATCTTGGCATTTTAGAAATCAATGATGGGTTCAGCTACTGCAGGTACGAGTAGGTAAATATGCACGTACTTCCTCTAGCAGCTGATCAAAGCCTCTAATAAAATGTGTGGTGTGAAGTTTTGGAGGAGGCCAAAAGCAAACCACCTGACCCGTCAAACTCGTGGATCCCATTCCCATAGCTTAGCTATTGGCTGATTTAATGATCATGAATGAAGGTATCATAATTTATGGAGTTGGGAAGAACTTTCTTGGCTTTGCTTTTACAGATTGGAATGGTTGGATCGATTCCAAAAACGAGTTGTTGAAAACAGAATGAATACTTGTACATAACGCAACGGGGTCGAATCTAATACGCAACCCAAATTGTGCACTTCCATTTGTTCTTTAGCAACTGGGACCCTGCTGCATTCCTTTACAGCAATTGCTTTACAAGTTTTACAATATTGTTTAGGTTTATTCAGTTTTTTGTGGAATCTAATGTAATTTTTTAGTACCGTACGTGCGTGTTACTCTAGGTGCACTCTCCAAACTCACCTATCTCAATTTATCTTTCAACTATCTTCAAGGCGAGCTTCCTTCTTCTCAAGTAAACCTTACACACTAGCACAACTCGATATTTCTTTGAACTCGATTGAAAGCTTAATTCCCACCGGGTATCGGAAACTTGACAAATTTAGTTACTTTAGATTTGAGCCACAATTCTTTCGAGGGTCTTATCCCTCCAACACGTGGTAAATTAACTAGTTTTGTTCCTTAACAGCTAATTTCGGAAGAAAATTTAAAGCTTCCTCTTTATTACAGAGTACTCTTTATTCAGCCATTATTATTATTAAAAAAAAAGTGTGGAGTAATCTTTGTTTTGAGGGCAGTATGGAGTAATATTAAGACAGAATAATGTAAAAAAATAATAATAATAATCTTCGCGTAAGGACTCGTTACAACCAATTAAATGATGGTAAAATGTAATCAATAGTCATTGATCAGCACTCGATGGGAATAGTTATATTCCAGGCTCAACTCCCATCAACTCATTTGCTTTTAAAAGGGGTAAAAGGAAACCGGAAAAGACCCCTTCCTGCCCTCCAAGCTCCACACACAGGCTTATGCCTTTAGAACATGGCCAGTCAGGAGAAAGGGCTGGGAGTACGAAAGGGCCATCTTTGCAGGCTTAGGCCTTTAGGACAGGCCTAAATGCCGGTCTTATTCATGTCTCCCTGCCTATTTGCTTAGCCCAAATTGAAGCCCCGGTTTAAATTAGTGGAATCACGATTTCTGTTCCTGGAAACCAGCGAGTCAGTTTGAAGCCGCATTATTTACCTAAGAAACAGTTGAAGTTTAACAAGATAAAGAAGCAATGACGTTGTGTCAACTTCCCACGGGGAAACAAACACGTGTAAACAGACGCACTCAACAAGCCACACGTAGACCCCTGCTGGGCCTGTTCCTGTTCCTGTTCCCGATGCCACCGCCAAAGGTATTTACTCATGATGTCTCTCTTATTCAAGCCAAGGTGCCAAAATCCTATAAAAATGGTGCAAAATTCGCACTCCCCAACTCGAATTCATGATTCGATTCGCCAGTACCATACGTACCATCGCAGAGGTCATCCGTTTCTATTACTACTTGGTTTTACCAGTTCGTGCCCTCCAATCCAATCAGTAAATTTCACTATTCACTCCTAAATACTTGAAAAGATACTCTAGAAAACAGTCATGGCAGTTGAGCTCCAATCCCAATATGTGTGCAGTGTGGCACGGCCCGGCAACCCCTGTAGGTGCAAGGTGGTGGGTCCGACGCTCGGGTTCTTGGCATTTGCGGCGGCTGCGCTGGTGGAGTGGCCTGTCGGGGCTCTGGTTCATTGCTTCGCCACAAGAAGGGCCGCCGCATCATGGCTCACCCAGCCACCGTCGTTTTTCCTTCCGTCTCAAATTCCATCCCTATTTGAGATTTCGCGTCATGACGGTAGTGAGATATACTTAGTTCATTGATCTTGTCACATACATGTGGTTGTTGTTGTTGACTTGTTGTCTGGTCTGTTCTTCTTTTTTCCTAGTCTGCTAGCTGGGGAATGTTTCTTCACCAATGTTGTCTGTTCTAACTCTTTCGTTTTATTTTCTCCCCCTCCTCTTTTGATTTTCCTTTTATGTACTACTTTATGAATGAATTGGTGCTATGATGTTTTTGTGATTGATCATGAATTTGTTGCTAGCTGTTTGTCTTCTCCCCGTTACCCTGCCCTGATTCAATCATTTCTGTGTTGCTATGTATATATAATTGCATGAGGTGAGGTGCTTTTTACTAAGGACTTTTAATAATACCACCAAGCCAGCTTGGCTCGGAAGATGGCTCCAGTGGATTTCTTGGGGCTTAAAACAAGCAAATATGAGTCGCGGAATTGAAAATGCTGCGGCTGGTGATCAGGATGCAGAACTGTTATCCGAAGCTGGAGTATTAATGTATCGGAATTTATCCAAAACAAAAGGTCGTCTGATAAGTTGCCCTTTGAGCACAAATTTGAAGGTATTGAGTTACTAATTTTCTGCATCCCGTCTATTTTATCATATACTCCCACAAGGAAACCTGCTTCAGCCAGAAAACCGTCCGGTCATTCTGTGTTAGTAAAAAGTTTTTCGAGTCTATGGTTCATGTAAACTATTCTACTATGAATTTTCCTTGTTTGACAAGTATTAAAAAAAATAATAAAGTAAAGGGACAAAAAGAAAGCAAAATGAGCTTTGCCATTTGTTGAAATTTACCAGAGCCTACATAACCGCATGGTATCATGGAATAGTCTCTCAACTCAAGTCCTATCTTCCCCTTTACCGTCTCACAAATTGACAAACAAAAGTCTGTCTCAACCTTTGGAGTGATTGAATTCTGGTCATTATACGCTCAAGTTTGAACGAGCTTTAACTTTGAAATGGATCCTGATTCATGGTCTGACCCCTTGCGATGGAATGGAGAAAGGAGAATCTGAATGAGCGGTCCTTGTTTGTTTTGGACTTGGAGGATTAATCAATCACATTAAAAATCGTATTATTTATACCCTTTTTTTTTTTTATCTTTTCTTCTCTCACTCCTTAAATCCTTAAATGGAACTCATCATTAAACATGTTGATCAGATCTCCCCAAAGTTACTCCACTTAAACATCAGAATTGCAGCAATTTTGGGATGGGGTTCGATTACAGGGTGATACCTAGCTAGTCTATGTTGCTAATATATATATACCATCTTCCCTTGCAAGTGCCTCTAGCAGTGATCTGTCACTAGTAAGGATGTGATCACCCGGTAAGGATGACAATTGGATCCGAGCGTCCGCGGGGTTGGTTGGGATAGGACGGGAGGAATTTTTTTCCCCCCGTTTAGATTGCCCATCTCCTGTCCTGTCATCTGTTAAAAAAATAATAAATATATATATATGTACATAATTATATATAATAATAATTTAATTAATTATAAACTTATAATAATGATATCCTGCATTGACCGTTGCCTGAATGGTAAGCGGGAGTTGACGCTGACTCGAGGTCCACTTTTGGACTCCACTGGAGGTGCGGTGGGGTGACTGGGTCAATCAAAGAGCAATCCATCGCATCACTGCTATATTGAAGGATGAGATTGCCAAATCGCATCGTCCACACATAGTCAAACAAACACGGTATTGTTGTTTATTTGACGCTTTAAAACTGTAAGATAATTAAAATCCCATAAATAAATACAATAATAATTTAGGCAGTTTGTTTGTTGTTGTGTACAAAACATATTTTAACCATGAGCACAATTGTGAAATGAATTGGCTGACTCCATACATATATGATTATGATTATGAGCACAATGGCTAGCTGTACTGTAGTACCACTACTTCGTCAGCAGGTCCTCCTCAGTCCTCGCCGATAACTACCTCACTTTCTTTGGATTACAATTCAGAGTTGTTACCCTCTCCACATTTTTTTTTTTTTTGGTTTGGTTTCAAATTTTCAAAAGAAAAATATTACAGTGACATCTCATTTTGGAAGTCATTCAAACCTCAAGTCTACCACGTCATTATACGAGGCCTAGTGCTGTGGTGTCGCCTAGTAGAAAACAATAGCTAGTGTTCAGCCTACTCTCTCCCTTTCTTGATCATCCCTTTCTCAATCTTTCATTCTCTCTTCATTTTATATTTCTACGTCTCGATTGATCATCCTTTTGTCAGTCGCTTCTGCTGCAAGCCATGGTCAGGACTATGCCTGGAATATTCCCCTTCCATAAACCAGCTTTTTTACCGCCATCGATCACCTTTCTCATCATGCCAATAGCAGTCTTGTCCATACTCTCTGTTGTTGCGCTGTTATGCGGCTCTGAGGCCAGAAAATCACGATGGCGCCGGGGTGAGAAAACGGTCCGATTGGGTGATAATAAGAAGCGAGTTGCGAGGCTCCAAAGCAACCTAAGCAGTAAAGCTCTTCTCTTGGCCAAGATGATTTCTTGAGGAAAGTGCAGGACGAAGGACAAGAGGATGAAGGATGGTGATGACGATGAAGAAGCTGTTTGGAGGAAGACCATCATTAAAGGAGAAAAGTGTCGTCCGTTAGATTTCTCGGGGAAGATTTTGTACGACTCCGATGGGAATTTTGATTCCGGATTCTCCTCAGCCATCCAAATGATCACCGTCACCTTTTGTCTTGCCACCGCGCCTTTGATCAATCAATCTAACAATTTTGATTGGAACTTGGATTTGCATGTAGTCTTGTTTCAGGAACGGGCTTCGTCTGTCTTCTTTTTTTTCACCTTTTATTTTTTTTCCCCCCTTCTTGGTGGTGGTTGTGTTGGCGGAAACATGCGGGTTGTAAATAGAAATATATTGTATACGTGTTAGAAATAAAATGGCTAGTTGATCTTGGCAACCTTGTTACTCTAATAGTTTCTTCTACTAAAAAGTAGTAAAATTTGCGCCTAATCCTTTTTACTGGAGAATAAAAGACGGTCATGACCCTTGAGGGTCGATGCCAGGTTAACTGTGCTAAAGAATTTTCAAACGTTCGCAGTTGTAAGTTATTTCCAGACTTGGCATCACTTGCATACGTTGTGTTTATTTATTCCATGAAGCCTATGGGAACGTTTCTAGTATTGGGTCAAGGTTTACTTTTAGGGTTTTAGCCCAAAGGTCGAGCCCAAGTCCAACATTTGTAGTCTTTCCCAGTCCAACATCTAGAAGATGTCCGTGAATAGGCACAGTTTGGGACTTGGGAAGCTGGCCTCTTCTTATTTTTGATTCTGGGATGTCAATTTTCAGCTCCAGTAATTCTTTTGAAAGAAAAGAAAAAACAAAAAAAAAAAAAAAGACAAAGATTGATTAATTGAGAATTGGTTTTGCACATAGCCAAAGGAAAAAGATTCGGCGAACGTCGACCGATTTTGATTTTCCTTTTCCTGTGAATCTAATTGAAGTTGTACTTGGACAGAGATGGAGCTTTTCTCTGCTGACTAACAAGGCTCTTACTGCCTACCAATATTTTGTCCTGCCCTGAAATCATTTTCCGCTGTACCAGAAACGGAAATCACTTTTTGTGCCTTCTTTGACCAATTTCGAAGGCCAAAATTCAGTGATTACACAATACATCCGCTTTTCTTTTTTGTATGAATTTGGTCATTTTTTCACCTTTTCAGTGGCAGCTACCAAGCAAAAACTAGCTTGGTTCATTCAATGATTAAATCTCAATTTCTTTTTCTGTGTTTCGGGAGCTACTAGTCTAAAGATGTTTGCTGGACCCTCAGAGCATCCATTTCAGAAAATGGGATAAAGAAAAATATCCAAATGGTGATTTCACTTTATATCACCAAAGATTTTAAATATGATAAAAACAACTGAACCACTCTGCTAATGCATTCAGTAGCAGAAAAAAAAAAATCTTAAACAGCCTAGAAGGCCAGTCCCTCCGAAATGCAACAAGGGAAAAAAAAAAACACCCAAATATCAAAGAGAAAAGAGGAGGGGAAAAACAAAAAAAAACCGTAGGTTGGTAATATAGGCCTGCAAAATTGTAGGATGCAATATGAAATCTGCCAAGCCGTAATTTGTCAAGACACAGTAGGTGGTAAATCTTCGAAGACTACACTCCTTTTGCAATAGGAAGGCTCGAAGGTTTTATCAAAACTACCATCAAACAAGCTAACATATGTCTGAGCAAAACCAATCAAGAAGTAAACACAAATTTAAAGGATTTGCTTAAACGGGGTAATGGAATCAGGACTACTTAATTCTTCATGCAAAGATCAACAATTCTTTCAGCAAGCTCCGTTTCATCTCTGCTTTCTCCTACCAACTTCTCTACTTGGGTTCTGGGCAACCTCATCTTAACCTGAACAGGCCCTGCTGGATTTTGTCTCTGAACCGAAACATCAGAGCCTGATCTTCTTGATAACATCAGGCACTCGAGCCGGTCCTTAGCGCTCATGTGAACAGCAGACCTTGCTCTCCTTGGCGCTCTTTCTTCGGGCAGCTTTGGCAATTCCACAAGAAAATATATCTTCTTCGGCTTCAACTCTTCTTGAGGCTCCAATGGCTTTGCTCTGATCCCATGTCGCTTTACTGCTTCTGATTCCAACAAAACATGACCCGGGTAGTCCTTAACCACATCAAAAGCTAATACAGGTGTTTTTCAGTTTGAAGGTTTCGCCGGAAATCTTCATTACCTTTGCCTTCTTTCTTCCTCCTCCTCCTGTAATATTGTTGGCCCATTTCTCTTTAAAATTTATGAACCAATGAATCTCACTAAATAATTATCCCACTCGGACTTAAGTTCCCTCCGGGGGCAGTTACATTACATATATGGTGATGATGGATTAAGAAGATGTGAATATGTGCAACTTTATTAAAGATTCCGTCCCACTTAACCGTAATGATTTTGATTATGAAGTGGGAAACAAACATTCAATTTGGACCAAAGCAAACTACTTGTCTGCTGTCACTTTTGATAGGTTTCCCTTATCTAACAAATAAGTGGCTGCCTATACTCGGGAGGCGTGTTCAATGCTCCTTTGGAAATTGGATGTACAGTGCTAAAATTGAGGGCCTGTGGGGCCTGTCTAACCTTCAGAAAGTTTAACCAAAAGGTGCGGTTAACTATAAATAAATTAATGAAGGGAAATGTTTGGTCGATGAATCCTCTTGTGGGTCGTTGTTTGGGTCATTTCCTTGAGCTTTTTACTCTTTTTGCGAAACTAATTATCAATCCAGATATTAGAGCATGGTACGCATACAAGTAGATATTGAATTACTCATCTTTCGATCATAAATGAAATCAAATCAGATCAAAGATGGTTGACAACTTGAGATACTCGAGATTTGGTTGTAATATTCTTGGGAAAACTCGAGAAATATCTTTCATTCTATTTGGTTGTAGTAAAATTTTTTGGCATTCATCCGGTGCTTGAATTTCCTTCTAAGCCTTTGTGCTTCGGCTTAAACAAAAGTGGAGATTTTCAAGAAGAAACCTCGATGGACTTGTCCTCAGTTTTCCTATACTTCTATGCCTCATTCTTGCTAATTTTAACTTAAAAGGCAGATATCGCGGCCAAACTGGATAACGAGAAATTGCTACAAAAACTTCTTAAAAGTATACAAGAGGTGACAGCAGCATTTGCCTAACTAGTAGTCCCGATTGGATCCAAATTTCTAGACGGTAATGCAAATGAACGCGTCCACTAGCTCAGAATCGTAAAATGACTTTCAACCACCATACCAATGACTCATTCCCAATCACATAATTGCAGTCCTGAATGCAATCATCTAGTAAATGCAAAGATAAAGTTATCCTGCCTGCCTCCCTTCCCATTTTATTTCAACAGCCAATGGCAACTGCTTCGTTTTGCAAGGCGAAAAAAAAACAGACCATATCATGCTGTGACCAAAGAAGTTCCATTCACAAAGAGAAAAGACCAATACTTTCAGCAGTTTCATCCCAAAGAAGTGATTGACGCGAACGAATTGACCAATGCAGCATCTCATTCGAGCAACAGCAACAAGAACATGGAGGCAAATTTCTACAGAAATTCAGAGGGTGAATTAGCATCTGGTTTCACGCCTTCACCCAAGCCCCCAGGATGCTGCAAATTCTGCAAAACTTGAGGGTGCAAAGTTCCCAAACCACCACCCAATGCATCGCTGGCAGACCCAAGAAACTGGCACATGAGCCTAGCAATGACTCCTAACATTTGCAATTGATTCTGGCAAGAATCAGCATGCATTTGAATCATCTGCTTCTCGTGTTCAAGCTGCATTCCCACCATCTTCTCCTTCCACTCCATTTTCTCTTCCTCCCACCTCTCCTCCAAGCTCATCCTCCTCCGCCTCTCCTCATCAATTTCTCTCTCCAACCTGACCCTTCTTTCCAATTCTCGCCTTGCCCACATCATTTGCCTCTCTTCCAACTCCAATTCCCTCATCTCCATATCTTCATCCCTTTTTAAATTCCTCCTCTCCCACACCAATTCCTTCTCCTTTTTGTTTTGCTCCCGCTCAATCAATTCCTCCTCTCTGGTCCACTCCCTCTCCCTCCTCTTCTCTTCCCTTCTCAACACCACATCCCTCAACTCCACTACCTGAGCACCCACCATCCTAAACCTTTTTCCATCAAAACCCTTCTTCCATTTCCTCCGATGGTCGAAACCCGAATCCTCGATTTCCTTTCTCTCCCCCTCTCTCAGCCCCCAATTCGCCATCGCTAATCCCAACCCCCACCACATCTTCGCCAAACTCCCCATCCTCCTCTTCTTCCTCCTCATCCATCTCCTCACTGTCAATCCCAAAATTCAATCCCATTCCACCCTCTTCCTCGAAAAACTCCGCTACGCCTCCAGCAGATGAAGCTTCCTGCATTGGATCACTCCTCTTATTGCAATTATTATGACTATTACCGTTACCCTTTACTTCTAATTCAACATCTCCGAAAACTTCCTTATACTTCAAGAAGTTTTCCCAGTGGTTTTCGCCGTCGTCCCAATTGAACTCGCTGTCCGAGATCCTAATCTTCTGTTTGACGCCCAAGTACTGGTGCCGCATGTTCTGGACCTTAATGGAGACATCACGCCAAGTCCACTTGAATGGGAAGTTGATGGGGTCCCGGAGATGGTGGATGGAGTTGACGTGGTCTGCAATGGGCTTGAACTTCTTTTCTCTGGTCTTGAGCTTGGCTAAGGTGCCGGAATTGAGCAGGTCAGAGTATTTGGTAAGGAGGGTTTGCTCTTCCAGCTCCGACCACTTCTTCCGCTTCATCATGGGGAGGATTCGGGGTTTGCCCTAAAAACAAAATCCGGGATTGGAATAGTATCAGATGACGGAAGCTCGGAATTGAGGTGACGTAGGTTTCGGGTGGTGGGAGACTTGCACAACCTCAGCCTTTCGACAAGTGCACTTTAGGGTAAAGAATCCGAAACAGATGTCGGATGTGCCTTTTTCTTTTTCTTTTTTTTTCCCTCTCTCTCTCTCCTTATGTGGTCCCTTGTAGATGCTCATTCGTTCAACAGTAGACTCATAAGATAGGACCAGGCTTTTTGCCTCAGGCCCTTGCTTAAGTTGCCCTGAGCATGGAAGAGCCCAAGCGTGTGGTTTGTGCATTTTGAATTTGATGCTAAATTTGATAATAATCCCACATTCATTCCAACCTTGTTCAGGCAGGCATCCATGTACATTGCTATCGGTGACTTTCTTTTGTATTTTTGAGCTTAAGAAAAACTTTCATATTTCTCATATTTCTTTTTTTCAAAATCTATATGCATTTTAAAGAAACCATAATATCAATATGACAACGTTTCAAGTATGAATTTTGAGATGTTAATTATTTTTATAACTTAGTTATGTCATAGTCAGTTAAGCATATTACATACTAAAAATTTAAAATATGTTGTTTCTTTTTCTTTTAGCAAATTTATAAGGTTATTTTATATGCTATAATGATAAGCAGCTTTAACTTTAGTTGAAAAATGTGAAGAATGATAATATCTGTGGGTTCAAGTTATGAAAAAAGAAAAATATTATGCAATAATATTGAAGTTTAGCACGTTTTGCAAAGTATCATGGGGTGATCAAATACGTTCCATGTTATAAAACTGTTAAATATTTATATAAGCATGTTTACAAACGCTAAAAAAATGCTGAAAAAAACTTGATTTAGTGGTTAAGATAGAGGTTTTAAGATTTAGAGTTCTCGAGTTTTGCCCTATTCACTGCTAGAAAAACTAAAAAAGTTATGTAGCCTATTTCTTAAACTCTATCCCTCCCTTAATTCCTACTAAAAAAAATTAAAAAAAGGCTATGTAGCCTACTTCTTAAACTCAATTCCTTCCCTAATCCCTTCTAGAAAAATAAAAAAATTTATGTAGATTATCAGACTGATAATAATAAAATAATCTAATTTAATATTTAAAATATAATCCCTGCTAGAAAATTTTGAAAAGTTATGTGGATTGTTAGATTGTTATAATAAAATAATTAAATTTAATATTTCAAATATTCATCATATTCTTGACTTCTTATTTTCTAACGAATTAAAAAATTATTTTAAAAAATTTGCATTAGGTACCTTTTATAGAAAATTTTGATAAATTACAATAGATTTTGGCTTTTTATCTTTGTTTCGATAAATTCAATCAAGTGCATAATATGTAACACAAGAATGAACACAAGCAAGCATATTTTTAATTATATATGCAAGCGTTCTAAAAAGGGTTGTTACTACGATTGTTGAAAATTAAATGTTAGAGAAAAATAGACCTATATCTTTCAAGCATAATCACAAATTTAGATAAGAATTAATGTTTATATAATTTTTCAGTTTTCATTTGGTAATATAGCATCGAATCAGATTGAATAGGTGTCTAATTCCGGGTCCAATTGCTAAGCCCACTCCAAATTTCAAAACATCGATAATGCATCATTTGGGTATTTGGGGGGCCATTTTGCTTATTACTAATGCAATTAAACTTATGAAATTTTGCTTATTACTAAAAGTTGTTTTATTTCCATAAGTTTAATTGCAATTTTAGTTGTTCTACGCAATTAAAGTTGTTAACATTTTTAGCTCACATTGACCTTCATCTGAAATATTGAACTTTACTTCAGAAAAGAAAAGGTAAAAAGGAAAACAAAGAAGCAAGAGAGGGAGTTAGTACAATACCCTAGGTACAGACGTTAAATGTAGGAATACACTCCTATTCTACATACATTCGATCAGTATAGGTTTTTACATTATTTTACTTGAAGAGTAAAACTGGTAGAAAATCCTTCTTTTTTTTTTCATTTATCTGGTCAATAAGAATTTCCTTTTTAGCAAAAAAACAAAAATAAAGGTCCCCTTCAACTCGATATCTCCTCAGAGGGCTGATATGAAACTCGAGTCCAGCAGCACTTTTCGTGCCGCCTCGTGAATGGCTCCAATTAAAACTTCCAAACTTCTGGCGGCATCGGCGAAACTTCACCCTAATTACAACGGGACCCCGATTCCAACCGACGTCGTAAGCAATTGCGTAGATTGTAATCAGGCTCTCCCCATGTTCCCACCTCAAATGACCAAATTGCCCTCGTTCACGTTTTACCAACCACAACGCGGGTCTCTCAGACGATAGCTTACCCAACAATTTCCGCAAATCCTAGTTCAAAGCTCAATAATCAACATTTTGCTGATCTGCTAGATATAAATATTACCTGAAAGAGTTGGAAAAGTAGATTAATCAATGCATTATCTAGACGAGAAGCTAAGTTTCAGTGGCATATGATAAAGGCAAATACCTTTTATCGCCCTGGATCGGAACCATTTCCAAGCTTCTTTAGTTGCAGGTGAACTTTTGTTTCCCGAAGAAGTTGACTTTTTTTTTTCTTCCCCTTCTGAATTCAAGCTTTTGTATCTTTGATGGTTTTGGGATTAAATTTGTAGGTTAAGGAGCTTCAGGATTTCGGCAATGGCGCCGCCGGTGCTTGCATTGGCTCTACCGTCTGAAACTGGCAGAGTCCTTAGTATACAGTCTCACACGGTTCAGGTATATTATCATCATTGCTTTGACTCTGATTATTCATGCTCAAAATTAGATTAATCTTCCCGAATTATATATGTTCTTTGTACAAATTTCGCATGTCAGAGGCATGAAATCCTTGTTCCTGTTTTTTTCCGTTTAGAACGGAAAGGTTTTGGAAATTCTATCTGGGTTCTGCATTAACTGGTCATTCTACTCATGACATATATGTAAACGACGATGGTGATGCTACAGAGACCAAGTTAAAGGAAAAAAAAATCTGAACTCCAAATTTATGCATCGGGGGTAACATAATTGAAAGTGCAGCAAGCCAACTGGATGTACTGGTTGCATAATCTGACGTGGGACAGCCGTTACTCCCTATATTTCATTAGTAAAACTGTTGAAGTCCTTGGAATATTTTTACTTCAAACTTTCTAAAGCAATTGTTTTGTACCTCGTGAGCTTGTCATGATTCAGCAAAGATATGTACTTTAGAGCAGTAGTTGTGGCCATGAGATTGTACCTCTTTTCATCATGGTGTTAGTTTGTGCTGCTCATATAATGTGAGACTGGTGCGTGGGTGATTTATAGTACTTTTTTGGCTCAGGGGTATGTAGGCAACAAATCAGCCGTATTTCCTCTCCAACTATTGGGCTATGATGTGGACCCCATCAATTCCGTGCAGTTCTCGAATCACACAGGCAAGCTGCTTATATCCACTTCATTGTCAGTCTGAGCCCTGAATTACGGTGAAAGGTCATTTCTGAATCTGTAAAAGTTCAGGCGTAAATGATCTAGAGCTGCATTTAGATTTTTGTTTGATGAACTTGAGGATTGTGCAGGATACCCAACTTTTAAGGGGCAGGTTTTAAATGGAGATCAACTATGGGACTTAATAGAAGGTCTTGAAGCAAATGATTTGTTATACTATACACATTTATTGACAGGTATATAAGAGCACCAAAATTTGTTGCTGATCTGTTGTGTTGCTAAACTTTCAGGATTTTGATCCATTTCCTTAGTTACATTGATGTCTTTTCTGCTGAAACCTATGAACCTTTAAATCTGCTCTTTTAATTAGTTTGATTGCATACTTTCAATCACAAAGAAAGTTTGTGGTAAGAGTTAACATAATAATGTTAATTAATTGTCTAAGAAAATGCTATTTTATTTACTGTTTAGTGGATAGTAGACAAAAACATTCGTCTATGTTTGTGCTTCTCTTTGCTATAAGAATTCACTTTTAATCTGTTTGTGTGCTGATTTTGGCTGTATATCATAGGTTATATTGGTTCTGTCTCCTTCCTGAACACTGTGCTTAAAGTTGTTGATAAGCTCCGGGCAATCAACCCCGGACTTACATATGGTAAGTCAAATGCTGCTTCTTCTTCTTCTTTTCTCTCTGTTCATATACTGGTTATGCTAACATATTCTCCTGGTTTGAGCCCAGACAATTAGGTTATTTTAGCCTTTAAAAAGCAGTATAACTGATATGTCATGCTTGCTCTTGTGATGGGGTGGGTGAAGAGGGTGGCTTCTTTAGATTATCAATTCTTTCACTAGCGTATACAATTTGCTATAAGTGGAATCTTCTGTCAGTCTGTGATCCAGTGATGGGTGATGAAGGAAAGCTTTATGTCCCTCAAGAGCTGGTTTCGGTGTATCGTGAGAAGGTAGCTTTATATTCTCTTCATTCAAAATTATATATGAGCACGTTACATTCTAGGGCTATTAGCAGGTTATATATAGTAAATGTTGTCTTCACTACTGACTGCCCAAACATCTGCTAACGTGCCAACCACAGCTTTTGGTCAGAAATAAATAAGCAGTTTGATGTAGCAAACAAGAAAGCCTTGAAAATTTCAGGTTGTATTGCGTAATTATATGTATGATAGTCTAGTTACAAATCAAAATTTTGTATCAACAACATGGAGTTGAAGTTTAACTACCCTTAAGACAAGATGATTTTAGGAGTCTTTTACATTTGTGACTGACAGAAAAAACCTAGTATAGTTCCCAATTTAGCTTCCCTGGAATATTTCATCTAAAATAGTTGCCTACCGGTCTCACTTTCTCACATTATTTTTGCGACTTTAGTTAGTGAAATCTTTCATTGGGCTTTAATATTTTGTAAGCTCCATTTGCTTAGGTTGTTCCTGTTGCTTCAATGTTGACACCTAATCAGTTTGAAGCAGAACTTTTGACTGGCATCAGGTAATCATTGCATCTAATTGATACTTAAGGCATGCACTCTGATTTAATTTTCTACTTGTAATTGTTGCAATATCCCTAACACTCCCTAAGCACACTTCGCTTATCACAGGATTGTATCCGAACAAGATGGACGTGAAGCTTGTAATACACTACACGCTGCTGGACCCCCAAAGGTTTGCATAGCTTTAACTTAGAGAACTAAATCTAGATCTTCATTAAAACTTGTGTACACATGCTACATAGTTATGTTGCTTTTTATTAGTAGCTTTGTTTTGGAGAATGCTCGAACGATAAAGAATGTGATTTTACAGCTTGCTACTTTCCTGAGATGATAATTTGGAGAAGAAACTTCTTCCATTATTTGCTTTATAGAAACTGAAAAAACGTTTTTTTTTTTTTAATCTTTCCAACTAAATGGATTAGTTGGAGCAGGTAAGCACATTCTTTTTGAATTGTTCAATCCTAGTAATGCCTGAGCAGTACTTCATATGCTGTTTGTGATGCATGTTTCTTTTCCCTGTTTTTTCTCTTTTCAACAAACATTATCTTTTACAAAATTTGATAAGAGTTAGCGACACACATACTCTTATCTCTGCTTATGCATGTTTATTGTATGTCTATTTGAAATTGTGTGAATTTATCAGTTTATAGGTATTTATCAGAGTGTTGTATGTCTTTATGCATGTATACATCCACCCACAGGGACACATTTATTGATGCATATGTAGTCAGTTACCCAGTGTAGAGCTTCTGTCTAATGCCTTTCATATGCTACCCTTTTCCTTGACCATTTTCTTCCTGCTTTTATTGTGTTTAGGAGGGGTAATTCTTTGTAATTGGAAATCACTAGCTATGCTTTGTGGAAACTCATAAGAAATAATTGGCTTTTTGATCAGTTAAACACAATTCACATACAAAGAAGTTACAAATCAATCTGACATGCATGTATTTTCATGTTAAAAAAATATATATTTTACCACTCAAGATCTATATAAGATTATGTCATAATCTTTTGTGCAAAATCCTATAACATTCAAGCTCTTGGCCTGTATCAGGTTGTGATAACAAGCATGAACATGGACGGGAATCTTATTCTTATTGGCAGTCATAAAAAAGAGAAGGTGAGGACGGACTTTTTTATGATGATATATACAAGGTTTATAGCTCTGTGCTAGTCGATGCTATACTGATTTAGGATGAGAACCTGGTTAATCTCTTGTTTATTCGATTTGCTATTTCTCATTCATTATGGACCTTGATGGAAAATATGAATGTAGAGAGCTGGAAGTTTATCTTTTCTCCATATTTCTTGGTGTCATTCTTTGGATGAATTTTTCCTTCGTTAGGAATTTTATGTGGCAGTTCAGAGTAAGATCACCATGCACTATTCTTATTTGCTTGGCACTTGATTGTGATAGGCCCTGCCTCCTGAGCAGTTCAAGATTGCGATACCCCAAAATTCCTGCATATTTCACGGTATGCATCAGTTTCTTGTTAATCTATCTTTTGACAGGTTTATCCATGAAGTGCTTGAGTTGCTCAAAAAGTTGTTATGGATGAGGCTACAACCCATAATTTCTTGATGAATATGAATACTAAAACTGAGAATAAAGTGTAACTGAATATGATTTTTGATCTAATTGATCTATGTGAAGGAATAAGGAAATAACAGAACTCATCTGATCACAACAGAGTTGTTTCATCGCAGAAAGAACTCAAACTCACGGTAACCATTCACACTTGGAAAGCCAGTTTGCGAAGTCGCTAGAAGATTTAACTATAAGACATTGGAAACTGTAGGTAGACGGGTCTGAGAAAGACCATAAATTCAAATTTGGTTCGAGAAACCTTAATATCCCCATTTTCAATGAATGGGATACAAATCTTTAGACATGGTCTGTGCTAGATTGTGCTGGAACTATATTCTGAACCATAATGCTAATTTGTTCATGTTTGTTTGTTTGGTCTGAACTCTGTGTTAATAAACACATTTTAATGTTTTTGAGCTCCTGGGTGATGTGGACAAATTTGAGATGTCACGGCATGTGTGAATTTGTTTTCTTCAACCTTAAGTTGGATTTAGAGCTCACTCGTTATCATTATGTAATCGCTTTCTTGCAGGGAACCGGAGATCTAATGACGGCATTGTTACTTGGATGGAGCAATGTAATATTTAGTTAACTAAATCGAATCCTTTACCGTATTTCTTCCATAATTGTTTGTTTCTGATTTTAACTTGTTTTATATTATTAGAGATACCCTGACAATCTTGAGAAAGCAGCAGAGTTGGCTGTATCAAGCTTACAGGTATCAATCTGGGTGCTACCTTTTTTGCATTTTAATAATTTGGTGGTATATGAACTGCTGATGCTCCGTAACACAAGAGAAAACACCCCAAGCTGGATAAATAAATAAATAATTATGTCAGCCTTGAACAATACTTATCTAGACTGTAAAAAGGCATTTTTCCTTGGATACTTTATTTTTGCAACTTGATTATTAGGTTATTGTTTTATCTTTCTACAGGCACTTCTTGTGAGAACATTAAATGATTATCGAAGGGCTGGATATGATTGCCAGTCAAGCAGTTTGGAGATTCGGTTAATTCAGAGTCAAGATGACATTCGAAACCCAGAAGCCAAATACAAGGCAGAAAGATACAATTGAATGGATGGAAGAATCGAGATTTATTCTGTGACCATTCTGATGGATACAGGAGCTAACGATGCCATGTCATTGCAGTTAAAAAAAAATTTGTAAGCTCGATATATCACAGAAGGAAGGCTTGCCAAACTTGAATGGCTTACGCCAACACAAAAATAAATGAAGCGTCTAAAAGATCTTCTGGAAATAAACAAGATGGAACATTACCTGTCAATGTGAACAACTCGAGAACATGGAATCTCCTTCTTTTGATTGTCTGAATGAGTAGTTTCCAGTGGAATCTCTGACCGGGTTTCGTGGCTAACCTTAATACGAACATGAATATGTTAACTTATGGGGGAAGACCGAAAGATGCTATGCTTGAATAAGTCGAAATGATTGGTGATGAAGAAAATCATAGGTGGGGCAGCTTTCAGGAGATTAATGAATGGCCTTCTCTCCTTTCACTTTGAAAGCACTCCTCAATACTACATTCCAAACAATATGCATGTTATGATTCTATTTTAAAACTAAGCAAGTTCTGATTGCGAGCCCATTTTTGTCAATGGAATAGCTAAATTCTGAAGCCATCACATTCGCCTGAGAAACTGTCTAACGATACAGTTGCAGGCAGGATTATGTGGGACTCTGGATCAGTTGCTGAAGTAACACGTCTGCGGAGCATGCTGATTGCTACATGAGTGAGAAGGCCATCGATTTCGGTCTGGTCCCATAGTCGGTGCAAACTTTATGTGCCAGCCGGATTTTTTTTTTCTCTCAAGAAGTCAAGAACACACGCACACAGTTAGATTAAATACTAAGAACGGTCCAAAGGACAATCTAAGAGGGATCCACAGAGCAATCTCATTCAACCAATTGATAACTGAACGGAGCACCTGTTGACCTTAAACCCAAAGTAATTACCTCACGATCTTTCGATGCGGGACGTGATCTTTTTATTTTTTATTTTTAAATTTTGTTGGTCACGTAATATTTAACTTTTGGACATATTACACTAATCCACTTTCTTAACCTATAGATAGAAAAGGAGAAGTTCTATCGTGCCTTTTGAGTACCATACTGATAAATTTTTTTTTTTTGAAAAACATATTGATAAATATCAATTTTTTATTAAATGCGTAAAAAGAGATATCAGCTCTAAAACACAATTTTAAGGGTTTGAAATGTGGCAAAATATAATATTCAAAAGAGATGGTAAAATTTTTCATAGAAAAAGAACATATTTCAAGGACAGGAATGGCACTATAGGAGCAAAAGTTTTGTAGAGTCAGAACACTCTATTTTGCTTTACCGTTTTGACCGAGGCAAATAAATCAAGTCGACTCACGAGTTACATAACAACTCGACTCGTCAAGCTCGATTAAATTCTGATTCTCTAGACTCAACCGATAACCAGAAGGCGCAACATTATAGCAAGAGCGTCTAACATTGTGCGCACGCCTTTACCTGAAACGATGATACAGAAAATAGACGAAAAAAGTGTGAATTAAAAATTGGCGGCAGTATATAAACTGGGGGTTGCATGAGAATGAGAAATTTCTGGACTCGTGCCAGAGTAATAGTACATCAGTACCATCTCGAACTTCCCCAAGCAGAAAATAAAAATCATGTTCCCAGAACCAGAAGTAACAGAACCCTAGAAATCTCCCTTTACGAGCAACGAAAAAAGCACCCTTTTTTAATCGGAGACAAAAATGGATCCACAGACAGCGTTGGAGTTGGTTAAGCACGGAGCTACTCTTCTACTGCTGGACGTTCCCAGTATACACTCATCGGCATTGATACTCAGGCACTACTCTGATGCTATTTTAACTCTTTTATTGTTTATATTTTTGTTCTTAAATTTTTTGGTAAATTGATGAGGCGTTCTTTAGCTTTGAGACTCGAGTTGCTTGAATATGTTTTGCAGATGTTTTCTTCGGGTCCGAATTTCAAGGGCATTAAAATGATTCCTCCTGGTGTTCATTTTGTGTACTATAGCTCATCCAATAGGTGATTTTGTACTTGCCCTTCTTCTTTTAAACAGTTCTCATTTTTTTACTTCTTCGATTGACCTGAAGGATGAAGTTGATGTTCTTTTCCCAGTTTGCAGAAGCTGATATTCTTTTCCCCTGTTTGCAGAGAAGGCAATCAGTTCTCGCCGATTATTGGATTTTTTGTGGACGCTCAGCCCTCTCAGGTTTCGAGATAACTTGCTGTCTTTCATTCTTGTATCTTGTATGAATTATTGCTGGAGTATTCGGTTTTTAAAGTGCTGATAGGGTCGAGATATTGTTCTGGAATGTTGGTTTACCATAGTCTGTCTTCTCTTGGTGTTAAAGTGAACTGAATAGGGCTAATCTGTGTCATGTCCAAATAACATAATAACAGGTGATTGTTCGGAAATGGGACAAAAACGAAGAACGGCTCACCAAACTCTCAGAAGAAGAGGTATGTTGTTGAACCAAATGGATCGTTTCCTTCTTGGTGATTTATATGCATGGAAGTTGCCTGTCAGTGTATTGTGACATCTCGTAAATGTCCTCTACATTTGATTTACTAGTTAAAGCCTGCTGAGATTTTTAGGGGTACTCTTGCCTGCTACTCATCTAGGGAAGACGACAATGTTCATGGGGGTCCACAAGTAGCTAATCTTATTGAAACCGATAAACTCTTTAGGCTCATTGTCTGTTAATTAACCGTATCCTGCTATAGGAAGAGAGATATGGTGATGCAGTGAAAAGAATGGAGTTTGACAGACAACTGGGACCTTATACCTTAAGCGCATATGGGGATTGGAAGCGATTATCTAACTATATCACAAAGGACACTATTGAACGGATTGGTAAGCATTGCAGCTTATTTGTACCTTCATCTGTCTATTTACGTGAATACTGGTCTATTTAGAATGAAGGATATCACCAAGTAATGCATATCGAGACATACTTGTTTGGTTATATAAGGTAGCTTGGTAGATGGTTCAGATACTTTGCATGTCTAAAGAGTTTAATCTGTACACTGGTCCATTGTTGTGCCCATTGTAGGGGTAATTCTGTGGCTCTTTTCTTCTTGTTAGGACCCTATGTCTGCTGAAACTATGTCCTCACGTCTCACTTAATATGAGATCTTTCCTGCCTATGACACTTTCCCACCATCTTTCCTCCTTGGGCCACTCCTCCAGCCAAAGGTGGGGAAAGAATGGTGTAAATGCAGTATCAAGATGTCATATTATCCTAGCACAAATTAATTACATGGAGGAAGAAGACTGGAAATTTTGGATCCCATAGTTAATCTTTATTCCCAGTGTTATTGGATATACAGATATTTGGGTAGGATCGGATTCATTCCATACTGTTTTTCCAATTACATATACTGGATCGGATTCATTAATTAAGAATTTCACTGATGTCATTTGCCTTCACTTACTGAAGACAATTCTACTCTCATACCAGGCATAGACATTTCTTCATAAGGAAACTGTTATCTATAGTGTTTTTCTGCTTTCAATTTGTTGTTTCTGTCGTTAATTGTTTTTTCTAAATTCACAGAACCAATTGGAGGGGAAATTACAGTTGCATGTGAAGTTGACATGATTGGAAACAATCCCAAGACAGCAATGGAAAAAGCTTTAGCTAAGCAATTAAAGACCAGTAAGTTTTCAGAGCCAGGAGAAAATTCTCAAAGGAAGGGTTGTTACTACACACCAATTCCGCGCCTTATCAAGCACAGAGGAATTTGTGCGGAGGAGCTAACCAGTTTGAATCTTGACAAGGTGTTTCTTGAATCATTTTAGCATGAAACTTGCTGAATGTCTTGATTCTTGAATATGGCTATTAGGCTTACCGAGAAAATGGCTACTCTGTCTAAATAGACCCAGCTACTGGAGAGCTTATTGGTGCAAGATTATGGTGGTACAGAAGACTTGCTTCTAGCAGAGCTGCAATTTGCATTTATTGCATTTCTGGTATGATTAAATCAATCTTTGCCACTTTACATTTGTTTTATATCTTTTTAGATAATTGTAATGGCTAATGTAACCTATCAAGTTGACTTGTGAATATGTAGATGGGGCAGTCACTGGAAGCATTTATGCAATGGAAACTCTTAGTTAGCCTCTTACTTGGTTGTACAGAAGCTGTAAGTGTTATGATGTGATAAATAAAAAACTAATACTTCTCTTGCTGGTGATAAGTACCCTTCTTTTTTTTTTTTAAATCATATAATGAATTATCAAAGTGAATCATGTGCTAGAATAACTTTATTGTCCTTCAATTATGACAATGAAGTTCACCTTTGTCATTACGGGATCTTTTTACTTTATTTTGTATGTTCTTGATATAAGGACATAATTCTCTCTGCATTTAAAATTTTCACACTCCATCAGAACATTTTTTTTGTTTCTATTATCTCTTGGTTGTTGTAGAATTATGCTGATTATTATCAATTTCTTTGCTACAAGACTATGAAAAATGATTTCGAACTTCAATCTTGCTAGAGTTTCTAATCATTTTGGATTCATTTGCTGCAGCCTCTACGGACGAGGAGTCAGCTTTTCACAAAGGTAATGCTGTTAGTCATTTCACCCTCTTCATATATTATACTTGATTATTTGGTGGTTAAGGATGCATCACGAAACAGCTTGCTAAATCCTTGTCATAATGTTTGGGGTTTGACTACATGCCAAGGGAAATTTTGTTGAGAATATTAGTACTTTCCAATATTGTTATATTGGTTTTCAATAACATATACTACGATATTTGTCAGTCAGACCACTTGTCGAGTGCATTCTTGTATATGCATGTTTTTCTTCATAGTTGTTATCCTTTTTCTTGCACACTGACGTGTTGCATGCTGTATAATTGCAGTTCATTAGAATCATCTATTATCAGTTGAAATATGGATTCCAAAAGGATCATCAGAATACTGCTTTTGCAGAAAAAAGGGGCTCTAGCCTTGTTGGATGAATCTTGGTTATCTGCTGATAGCTTTCTACACCACCTTTGCAAGGTTTGCTGTCCATAGGCATCATTATTTAGGTCCAAGATAATGTGCAATGATCCTACTTCATATTTTGTTCCAAATCTATGATTTTCAATTTAGTTACTTGTTCCCCCATTGGCCAATTAAGAATTATGGTTTTCTAATCGTTTTCTTCAATTAAGAATTACTTCATTTCTTTTTTGGACTAGATTGTAATAGTGCTTTGTAAGAATGAGTTTTAGAATGTTCAGGTTATAAGCATAATCTGTCTGGATATACATGTTTAAGATAGCAAGTTTGAGCAAGTTGGCTGTCTAATTGCTTGTTTAGTAGTTGACTGCAATAATTTTCTCAACCTTGTGACTTATAATACGCTGACAAACTTTAGTGCTATAGTCAGTTTTACCTGAATACTTGTCAGACTGTACATGATATGATAGAATGGGATTTCCTATCATAACTCCATCACCACACACCTAAGACTAACTGCACTGTGACCATTATGTACGTATTACTGATTATTAGCTAGACTGCTCCAAAATAGTGAACTTGGTCATCACTGGATGATTATTTGTATTCACAGTCTGAATTTGATGCAGGATTTCTTTTCATTAGTCCTAGAAGCTCAGGTGGTGGATGGAGAACTTTTGTCTTGGGTATGTGTTTTAGACCATAGTTACTGCTACCTACGCATTAACAAATAATTCCTGTATGCTCTTTTCGTTGTAGAAACTGCTGTTTTTCATTTCCACTGGGAATATGAATAAATATACATGATGAATCTGCACCATAGTGGTTTTCAAGTGAATGGCTTGCTGAAAAACTGAGAAATAATAGAGAGTTAAAATGAGCGGTTCAATGGCTGCTGAATAAAAAAATTAGTGTACTAAAGTATGGATGTGAAGACCAAAAGGGTAGGAAAATGCAGTGCTAAGTAACCTTATCTTGATGACACTAGTAAAGAAAAAACAGACTTGTTCTTAGAGCCATTGGTTAATTCATGGTTAAAGGTAGATATGCCCTATAGTACGAGAACTATTGAGTCTAAGGTATTATGTGCTAACCAATTGATTTTGTTAACAACAAAGACCATGTTTTGCGGTCTCAATTATTCTTATGTATAAATAATGGGGCCAATATGCAATACCATATGCATGAAGGATTGTTAGTAACGTAAATTGTTTGTAGAAATATATGCATGGTCTCCTTAGTGCTTATCACCTCTTGAATATTACAAAGAACGTATTGGCTTTTTGTAGTGTAAGATGTTGAAAGTTTCAGATGTGAGCTTTATTCTCATGCCTTTCAGTAATTGCTGGAGTTCTTTTTGGTGTAGTGCTATTACATTTCACCCTATATGGACATATATTTAATCATTTTGGAAACATTGAAAACAGTTGTTTGTTTGCAAACTCAAGCCAAGTTGATACTTAGTTCTGCCTTTTTGTGAATTCTTAGACTAGAAAACTGAAAGAGCTGCTGGAGGATTCTCTGGGGTGGAACTTCCAGCAAAATAGTGCTGTTGATGGGATGTACTTTGAGGATGATGATGAGGTTTGCATGATAGGACTACAGCATACTACTAGTAGTTATGTTCTATTATGAAAGAAACAGAGACAGAATTTATTCTTTCATAATCTTTACTGAACAAGTTTTTCAACTTTGCAGTTTGCTCCGGTGGTTGAGATGTTAGATGAGTCATTTAATGATGGTGCCCCGGTTTCATAGATGCGAGCCGAAACGTGCATCATTTAGCATCTGGAATCACTCGAAAAGAATTTAAGCTTGCTTGCAGGAAAGCATCGAGTGAGCCCTTGTTTCACTTTGTGCCTTCTAGTTTTCACTGACAAAATGTGGTTTTGAAACGCTTTAACATCATTCTATACTTTTGCACGTAATCATCTCAAAGTACATTCTTCTTTTGTAGCTAGTCTCTCCAAGTCTGCCTAGGCTGCTACTCCGATGTGACTGCTCAATGTGGTCATTGCAGCTTCTGGGTGCTGGCGTGCATAGCTTCTCATTTGACCATTTTAAGACGAACCTTTGTTTTGTGAGGCAGGTTCTTCATGAGTTTATGATAGTGATGTATTTATTGTAGCAAACAATCGCATTTTATTGGTCAAAATGAGATATCAATATGGGGTGATTCTAGAAGCGTTGGTCTGATTTTTGAGTTTCAGCGATGTTTTTCATGTCAAGTCTTTTCTGTACTACTCATATTTATCATGCTTAACTTACACTGCGTGTACAGTAATTTCATGAATCGTCCGGTGCTGTAATTTTTTCTCGATTATTCCCATCTCAGTTTCTTTAGATAGCGTCCTGCCTGGTAAGGGACATGTCAGGTTCTAAGAAGCCAAAAAGATAACAAAATGTCTCGAGATCAAAAGTCTGAAAATTTCTTTAGTAATCGGAAACTAAAGAGGAACCTTGCCTTCGGATGGTTTCCTAGTAACTCGTTTGCATGTAAACACACATTCACAGACTTGGCTCCCTCAGAAATTGGACTGCTCTTGATAAACAGGGAGTAATAGGCAGAAATTGTTTTATCATGCTTTGAACTATGAAATAAAAAAAGGAGATAACTAGTTCAACGAAAATTAAGGACAGGATACAATCTACAGGTATATGCTTTAGAAACTTTCCCAAAATTTTTTTTCTACAGTAATTGAAAATGTTTGAAAATTACTTTCACTTTCTTGGTTGGGGCTTCACGGTATCCAAACCAGAATGCAGTTAAAATTCCATGCCACTCCTTTTGCGGGTATATGATTTACACTTGTGCGAGTTAGAACATGTAATTGCCGCCGAATGCTAAGGGCACTCTGGTGAATGAGTGTACGCATCCGATTTGGCAGCGCCGGTCGGAATTCCGGAATGGTATTAGCCCAAATAAAAATGGCCCGGCGTCTCTATTCCCGCCTTTTATTTCTTCCTTCCCACTTCAAAATCACAGCGCAACCGCCCTTACGGTCGCCATTTCTCGCAGCCTTGCAGTCTATTCCTGCCAACACCGGTTCACTTGACGTTAACTTTGGCTGCCGTTGCCCCATGCTGCACTTCCAGAAGCAAGGTCACCTTATACCTACCACCTATTTGTGAAAATTTCCCACAGAAAGCTACCACTAGTAGTGCCTCTCGGGATGACCAATTTCTAAGTTACTTTTTTTGTTGGCCCTAAATTTTCTTGTTTTTCCTGGCAGCAGCAAGATCGTATGCTCGTGGGAGGCGTTCAGATTACGATTTATTTGGCGGTAAAGTTCCGGGGTCCAAGGAATTTCGAAAAACTTGGGCAAAACAAATGAACGACGAAGAGGATTGCCTGTGGACAGCAAGCGAAGATGACGAAAGCGATAAGGAAGATGATCATAGCCGTCTGAAAAAAGACATCAAGAAGGCTAAGCAACGAGCGAAGGAGCATTCTGATCGTATTGATGCTGATGACAGTGATGAACTGTGGAGCGTGTGGTCCGGAAGTGATGAGGAGAAGACACTTTGGACTGGTAGTGAAGAGGACGATGATGATGATATTCCGACAGAGCCTTACCCGAATGAGAGGAGTGATCAGTATATAGATAGGTTGTTTGAGTTTGAGGAGAAACCGAAATATCGTACACTGTCTGAGGCATTGAAAGATGAGGAAGGACCTGAAGAGTTATCACCTGGAAAACAAGCCAGGAAACTTGCTCTTCAGAATGCATTGAAGAAGCTGAAGAAAGGGCCAGATGGGAGGTACACTAATGTTTGGGAGGTGATGAGTGATTTGGACGTTTTGATAGCAGCATTCGAGAACATTGTTTCAGGACCAGAATACGAGGAACTTAGGCAAGGGGGGCCGAAGAAATTGAATATGGAGTTTTTTAAGGATATTCAAGCTAAAATGAGGGATCCAAACTACAAGTTTTCGCCGGAGCTGAAGTTGAAACCAAAGAGCAAGTTTGTTCCAAGAAAGAGATGGCAGAAGGCGCAATCTAGACGTAGGAAAGCACAGAAGCGCTAGTTCATTGTTGCCTTCCCTAGATATTATACAACCACATTATGTAAATTCTTAGGAAATTCTTTTTTTCATGTATCTTAGTGCCTTTACCTATCTTGATCCTAAATACTGTTCCATATCTAGGGATGCTCATTGTTGTCCTGAGTCATATTAACAAACATTTAATCTTTGTACTACTCAACTGCACTATTTGTGTTTGTAAATTTTTTTTTCCCATTAATTCAGGACAAGATAGATTATTTAGTTCATCAGTGTTAAAGTACGAATTGTGAATAATGTACTATTGTGCCTTATAGATGACTTTGGTTCTCAATTCTTACTAGTTTACCAGGATAAATATAAATGTAAAAAACGTAACATCTGAAACATTTTCTGCGTCGCCTTCCACCAAAGAGAGAGAGAGAGATGGGTGCACTATGCACTCGTCTAATTCGATGGTGATTTAGTTCTCATTAATTCTCCGTAGGCTCAGTTGGACCTCTTCCTTATGTTAGGATAGAGTAGGATAATACAGAGGATGAAAAAAAAAAACTAAAGATGCTAAATGACACAACTCTCAGTGACATAATAAGATGTTTTGCTCAATCCCAAATCCACTTTTTCCAGCAGTAGTGAGTGATGAGCGTACTTAAACAACAAAAGTTCATAAAATGATATTTATCCTAGAGCTAGTAATAATTCCAGGAATAAGGAGTAAGCGTGGGTGATACAGGATTCAAAGTTCCCTGAGTCTGATGCAGGTAAGTGATATCATTCATCATTGGATTGTAGTTGGCATGCATATCTGGGATGGCATTGTTCATCATCACTGGAGTTGGAAGCTTGTACTGGTACTGCTGCATGTTATTTCTCATCATGAATGGTGCATAATAATGTTCATAAGCGGGGAGTGATTGCAAGTGTTGGAGTCCAGGGTATCCTCTATCTTCATAGCCAGCAAAAGCACCTGCATACTTGCTAGAATCTGGGAAATCCGTGGGCCTCAGTTTTCCTACTAGGCTCTGTACATCAGGTACTACATCGCCGTTCCAAGCAAGAGGTGCATTATTCCCCACTGCCAGTGCCCTATTGTTGTTCTCACCCATTAAAGATTTGATTCCAGCATTCTCGTCTAAATACCTCTCAAGAGTCCAATCATCAATTCCCCTGTCATACACAGAGGCCAACTTGGGCGGGATATTGGAGGCACTAACACCATCTGGAAGGTACTGCAGTGAGTTCTCGTACTTATCACTGGGAGGCCAATTGGATAATTCTTGGAGACTTTGGAACTGCCTAGTCCTCGGCCTCCAAAGCTCAGCATGTTTTCCAGCTTTCATCAACTTCCTGATTAATGTTGCACAATCCACAGTTCCTGATACCTTGACCTTCTGCTCTTCACAATCTATGCTCACTACGTAAACTCCTGAATTTAAGACCCCAAACAACAATAAACAAGAAGTTGAAATACCCACAGAACTATTAGCATAAGCATTGTCACATAGGAGGAGTGTTAGTTGCCTAGAACTTGAAACAAGGTAGGAAGAGATTCTGGAAAAATACAATATAAATTTTTGTGTAGTGTAGTACAGTTACAGGAATAGGAGACTTGTATTCATGAAGAGCCAAAGAATTGGGAGCTAAAACTAACAGATCAGCGATGAAGAAACTGGTATCAGATCAGAAATACAGGGTCCTGTCAACCATATTTTGCAAATGACGAAGTTCTAAAACATTTTCCAACACTCAGTAACTAGATATAAACTCTGATTAGTACGGTTGATGCTCTAGCCTTGTGGTAAAACCTGGAATAAGTAAAAGGAGAAGGCAGGATCCAATCCATTCATATAGAAGAAAGCTTACAGACAAGAAAACAGAAATCTTTAAAAGAATAGTAGTCTGATGCAGTTCTGATCTTGGATAGAGGATTATTGACTACACATAACATAAGATTCCACTGATAGCACCAACTACTCTAAATAGCCATGGGTTGTAAAGTTCATCGTTACAGGAAACAGAGGAGAAAAAAAAAAACAGTTTCTTTTTTCACTTTTTGTCTTTTTTAACAGGTGGTTGTTCTTCCTCCCGTTATTTTTTTACTTAGTTATTTATTCTTACCCCAAATAAAAAAAGGAACTGGAACAAGAAAACAAGCAATCTTCTACTGCTCCAATAATCTTTCCCATTTTTACGTTTCGGCATTTGAGCAGGTAGGTGTTCTTCTATTTTCTTTTATTCATTTATCAATTGTTACAAAGAAAATTTCAGTAGATGCATAGATGAAGAGGGAAATCTGTAATGCAGTTAATAACCTAGGAGTGGAAGTTGATACCTTCAATCCTCCTGAGCAGCTTCTTCACCTTCCGGGCGCAACCATCGCAGTGAATCTGAACTTTAAGAACATGCGTCTGCAAAACAACAAATATGAAAGAATTTACTCAGTAACCAAAAAGAAGACTGCAGACGATAAGTTCTAGTTAGCAAGAGAAATCCGACGGGGAAAGAAAGCAATAATGATCAAGTGAAGAAGCTGTTTTGAAAGTACAGTCACCATTATTTAACCAGCTGAAACTCCTCATTCCTGGACATATTGATCATTAGTTGTAGGTAGTTTGTTTGTCTTGATATGGAAAAAGAAGTTGGAAGTTATAAAGCCCGATGCTTCCTGCTTTTGGGATTCTTGCTTGAAAAGCTAGACCTCAGACCATATGATACAAAGGGATGTTTCTGGTTCCAGTTCCAGTTCCAGCCAGTACCTACCATGCAAAACCATCAAGTCATCGTGTAGACTTTAAATACAACCACAGCTAGCTTCCTTTCTTTTCGAGTGCCAGTGTGTGAGTGTGTGAAAGAGAGAACCAAAGACGGGTTAAAAAGTTGTGATTTGACCGGCTGTAGCCTCTCTGCGTACGTACTTATATGGTCATGACTCCTATCCTGTAGACAGTTCAGTGTCTAGCAGGCACAGGCGTATCTCATGTTTCAGTTCACCTCTGCTGCAATTTTGTTGAGGCAGCAGCACGGTGAGGACTGAGCCACTTGGTTCCATCTTTAGGGTATATTGGTTCTTCTCAGAAGTATCATCAGATCACAACAATATGCAATTTCTATTCAGCCTAAATAAATACTAAATGTTCTTTACATTACATTAGCTTTTAGGGTATAGGAGCAGAGGTAGAAAATCATCAAGAATTTTTTAACCTTGTTTGGATTGCAATTTTTCATCCAAAATTTTTTGCATTTTTGGTGAATGCATTTTTCAAACGTTTTTCTATCTCACATATATTAAATAGTTATAATTTATTTTTCTATTAAAACTCCAAAAATTAACAATTTAAACGGGCTATTGTCATGTTGACCATAAAACATTTGTTTTGTTTGGATAGGGTATTATTTGGAATATTATTTGGAATAATTACTATAGCACTTTTTGTGATGTGATGTATGTGAGATAAAAAGGTGATGGGAATATAAAAAGGTGTATTGGAAATTGTAATGATGATATCAGCAAATAAATTTGGACAAATAAGAAACTGTCCAAACAAATTACGTCAAAAAGGTTCTATGCTCAATCAAAAGAGGAGAAAAAGTGAAACGTTGATAAAATCATCTCCATGCAAGTAATGAACAAAGTAAATTATTTATTAGTAACAAAGTACAAGTTTCCAGTTGATTTCTTCCTTTGGACCTGGCGCCACGCATTGATGCGTTCCCCTGGTCCAGCATTGTTGCCCTCCTGATAGTTATATACGGGTTACATAATCAATGCTCGCCGCAGAAGAGAGAAAAATTCAGTTTGGATAAAACCATTTTTATATGGGCCCTTATGTTTGGACCTTTGCTAGGCAGACAATCGATCGAAGAAAAATCTAGCCTGTAAATCAGAGGAAAGTAGGCTTTACTTGTCTTGTTAGCCTTCATTCTAAGAACAGGAGCTGATGTGGATACGTGAACGAGAAGCCCAAAAACAATTTTTGGAAAACAATTTTTGGAATCATTCAGACCCAACCCAAACTTTCGTTTGACACATCCATGCCCTTTCAGTCATTTTATCCAAAACCAATCATGTGAAATATTCAGGATCCTTCATGTGGATATACAGAGCCATAATATATGAATCACTAGTCCTGCAAGACTTGGAACATTACTAATTTTGTGTAGTTAGTCCCAAGCATTCAATTTAGGGATACGAATTAACCTTACAAACTTCATGGCATTGAAGCACTTATCTCCTTTCAAACTCACATCCCTTAAAATTACAAGGATAAGAAAAGAAAATGGCGGACCCTCTTCTCCCTTCAAACATGTACTCTTGGGAAGTTCACATGATTTGAGAACTTGCGTAGCAATTTTTTTTTTTGCATACATTGTCTGATATTGAAAAAAGAGAACAACGAAGAAGACATACCCCAAAAAAAAAAAAACAAAAAAAGATGATGAACTCTTGTTCTGTGACATTGGGCAAATTTTGTTATAGTCAGTGTAGTTCTTCTTACCAAAAAAAAAAAGAAAGTGTAGTTCTTTCTTGATGATAGGCTTAACTTCACGCTAACAGCAGCATAGGATAACCCTCTTTTTCCCCAATCCACTTCTCCACTTCTAAAGTAGTAACTCATAGTATATAAATGTTTCTTTACGAACTTCCCCATTTCTCACGTATTGGTGTGTGCGTGGTACATTATCATTGAGCAAGTTTTTTCTTGTTGGAAAGGTATAGATGCTTTCCTCTTTAATTTGATGCCCAGCACTGTTTAGCACTGTTTCCAAACAGTGCTGGGCATCGAATAAAAATAAAAATGTTTAGGCTGCAAATATATCTGCCTTGACATCCATCCGTTGGCAAACTTGGCCTAATTGTAGGACACAAATACTTTGTCAGTAAGCATATTATCAAGTAGTATTAAAGAAAACGCAATGTTAATATGTGCATTTGACTTTAAGCGGCGCAAATGATGAAAAATAGAGAAAGATACACACAAAATCTTCTGAAGACGTCTCCAAATCCTCCATCTATGCATGTTTCCCAGATTGATCGTTCATTTCTTGTCTCTTTTTGAGGTGACCTCTGACCATTACTGTTGCTCGTGGAAGGCATTTTAACATCAAATTATACTAATCACACTAGGATAAGTCGGTTAGCAAGTTGATTAACTTTTTTCGCTTTTTTGGAAGCCGTAGGTCCAAAAAGTGGTTATGAAAAATGGCCACTTTGATTTAATTAAGTTGGTAGTGCAAAAGTAAAACAAGAGGATGCGGCGGTGCTTTAGATTTTTGGATTGTTGGTTACGAAAGTGGAGACCCTGTTAGACGTTTGCTAATACCATTAATTAGTGATTGGACAAAGGCAGTCAGGTTGATAAACATCACCAGTTTGTGGGTAGTTTGAAGTCAAGAAATATCAAATACTTAGGACTTGTTTCATATTCCAATTCAGCACTTAAATTTAACGAATTTATAGATTTCAGATTTTAGATTTCAAACTTCAGACGCATCCCTAATCATATCTGTCAAGGTAGTAGCAGGTCTATTTTGAAGTTTGAGCTGCAAAGAAAAATATTTCTTTGTTGGATCCGAACTCAAACAAAAAGAAAGAGAGGTGTCTTTTAAATAAGTGAAAAGTGAAACCAAAAACTTACCAAAGATTTGAGATAAGGTTTTGGGGCGTAATCAGTTTGCATATCCATATCACCAACACAGTTCAATCTTCGTAGCACGTCATTCCATCCACATTAAAGCCAGAGATTAGGCAAACACGCTCTCAATATTTTAGGTTGAAAAGGAAGGATGCCGAACAGAGGAAGCAGGTATAACTTTACCAAGAACCCCAAATTATTACTTATTAGTAGTACGCCATTAGGGAATCTAGTGATGAGAACCAAGTTGAAAAACTCAGGCACACTTCTGATTGGAAAGCTGTCCAAATTGTAAAATTCCTCCGACAGGCCTTGACTAATATGGGTCGTCAAAATTCCATTTTGGAGAATTTTTTTCTTTATAGCCTTTAAAGTTTAAAAAGGAGGTTTCGTTAGATAAACCTTGGATTTTGCTAGAAGCTAATACCGTTTCTTCACAAAGGCATTGAATGAGGTTTGCGTTTCAAGCTTGTTTTTTGTATGGTTGTTTCAGATACTGATGCCTGTGTCTTTTTTGTAATAAATTGATTAATTCAAGCTGTATACTACATTCTTCTCTGATTCTGATGCTTAATCGTTTTACATCATCCTGTTACTAGGGAAACGACTATGCTATGATGCGGTCTTAGTTTTGGCCAAAATTCATTGATAGCTGAAGCAACACGAGGAACATAGACATTCCGCGGACATGAAAAGGTAATAAATAATTAGATTACAGTTTTGTGCCGTAACGTTTATTGCAACCACCTTTTGTTGCCCTCCTCTTTTTTTTTTCTTATTCGATACCGACTTTTATGTTACCCCTGTGGCTGATGTGATGATTAAGGAGCACATAGGGCAGGCTGAGGGCAAGCGGGCAGGTCAAACATTCACTCCTCCATATTTCACTCTACATTCGGAGTCGAACTTTCTTTAAACCAGGGAAAATTGCATCGTGAACTATTTTTTGCAGCGCAAAACATCGGCCGAACTCGATTAGTTTACGGCTCTAACTTACTTGAGAAATCTAATTTTAAGTGTTGATTACATGTTTACATGACAACTTAATGAAAATTGATGGAAAACAAAATTTGGGATTCAATTCCATGCATTTGATAGTTAATTTTTCCTATTTTTACTTGAATTATGCCACTAACTTGCTCAATAAATCACTGTCTATTTTCTTGTCATCTCAAATCATTGATATAACTTACTATCGCACCTCTCATTTCTTTTTCGTAACTTGGACCCGATTCTTGAAATCTAAGATCAACAGTCTCGGCGCGATGCTACTATTCCGTCCAAAAAAAAGTGCATAGCTTCCTAGTTGTGCGAGGGGAAAAATCAAGAGGTGCAATAAGATCCTCAAGTGATATGCCCAAAAAACTGGGCAAACCAAACTATGAAACATTTTGGAATGGTGTTCACAAAGAGAGATTTATTTAGACACCCTAGTAATGTTTATTAGCGAGTACCATTTTTTAAGTAACTCAAAATGGGAGCAGTCTGAAAAAGGATTCTTAGAGTTGCGAGAAGCATGAAACCTGTTCTTAATGGAGGCAAAGCCATGTTAGACGTCGCACCAATCTTTCTTTACGCAATCGTTAATCACTCTTTTTATGCAAGAAATCATGGATCCCGTTTAGTTTTGTTTTTGGAGGGGTTGAGGGCGGCGAGAATCTTATTCCTCCACTTGAAAGCAGCTACCCATCTAAAGCAATGTCTTGGATTCACTCTTTCCTTTGCTCCAAGTATAAATTTCTTTTTGATTTGACATACTCCACGTTTCGCCACTGCTTTTATTTGCCACAAGAATTGATTTGCGCTTTTAACATCACAATTAGCGTTGATTTGCCACAAACATATTCCACTTAGAATAAGTTCAACCCTTTCCTAAAATTAGATACTCGTGTGGGTTCAACACAATGATAGACAAAGGACTTTATCGACATTGGGATTCGTGTAAAGAGTTTCAAACGATCAAGGAGAGAAACCCTCATACAGAAGGCCACCATGAGTTATCTCTTTTCAAATTTTGTTTTTAAGGAGAGGGTGTCAAGTTGTATAAATACAATTATCATACTGGTGTCTTGACAGTGTAATTAAAATGAGCAGGTTTAACCTTGGAAAATAGATTTTGACTTATGGTCATCATATCATCTGTTGACATGGAGGTCAATTTCAGTTCAGTTCGGTTTATCTACTGATGTTGTAGGAGAAATTCAATCAGCTTGACAGAAGAAAATATTAGCTGGTTGATATGATAATCATCATCTCATCTGCTGTTATACATTTCTTTATTAATTTTGAACTTTATCTAGTGCTTAAACCAAGTAATATCTTCATCCTGTACAAATTATATGGCGAACGGGAGAACCGAAAAAAATATGATAATTGATCCACGATGAATTATTTGGGGAGTTGAAATTATGTGGAACTAGCTAATACTGCAATGCTTTGTGTCACAGATTTGTGACACAAAGTACATATATTTGATCAGGTACTGTAATATGCAAAGCCTCTTCGTTGGGGAAAAAAAAAACGACTCAGAAACAGTTCAAAATGAAGGGAAGAAAAAATGAAGTCTACGGGGCGCTTTATACTAGTAACTGTTGATAATAATCACATAATGGAGCAGGGCATTGGGGTTGTCATCACTGAAAAAGGTAGGTGATTCTCTCTTCAGTTGCGTTTGGGGGAGGAGCAGCTTGTACTACATTCCTCACAAATCCCGCAGGTGCTCTCTTGTCGTAGGCTCCAGTTACATATGGGTAAAACACCAGGTTATGAGGGACATATGGCCAGAACTCTGCTCTTTTTCCAGGTGTCTTTTATTCTCTTTAGTACTTTATTTGGATCAACGTAGCCACTCACCTTTACTCGGCTTTGGCTTTCGATCTACTTCCAGTGTTTTCAGACCTAAAAAACCATGTGAAATTAGTTGATATATATCAAACAAGAAACAAGCTTACAAAGTTTAAGTATGTTTTCGGTTTGACAAAAAAAAACATACATATAGTTTTTCGGTTGAAAAGCTTTTTAGGAGTATATGTTATGTAACAAGAAAATTATTAAGCCTTTAGTGGAGGTGTAATTGATGAAAACATGATCAACTTGCTAAAAAGGTTAGTCTATATATTGGTCCAAATTTTCATATTAAAAAAAGGGTTCTCCTCCGCCATAAATACGGGATGCACTAGATCCACTTTATGGTATAAAGGGCAGATGAAAGACATAAATAAGTGGCAATGGATTGAACATAAAAAAGTGGTTGGATTGCATTCTCTCCATAGTTATCCAGATCGATCTTCGCCCTTCATCTTCTTCTTATGAAAAGAGCCCAGCATATTTGAGCATTTTCTAATAATGAAAGGTTTTTTCGGGGTTTTATCTGACTGACATGCAAGAAAACATGCGAAACGCATCCTGATGAAAGTTTCGATCGCCTGGTATTACACTCGAAACTCATCAAGAGTGATCCAAGAGATCCGTCAATACTTTATAGGAAATCAAATAGCTACGACTAACAGTCATTCCACAAAAAGGAAACAGAAAATAGATGTTGGTTGCATGTGTGAATCTGAAAGTGACAATGTACCAAAAAAGTTGAAAAGAAAATCAACCAGAAAAAGTAAAAAGGAAGAAAAAGAATAAAGCACCCCAGCAAACTAATGACATCTCTTAAATGACAATGAATTATACAATATTCATTAATCTATGTGCAAAATACTTCAAATGCATTAATTGAAGATAAGAGAAAGGAAGTTTTCGTATTGGTTTCTTCTGACTGAGGTTTTGACTTACATCAATGCGATGCATCATAACTCAGAAGCAGCAGAAGCTCAGCATGTTTTCCTTGGATACACAGAATAACAAAAAGAGTGCAATGCAAGTAGTTTACCTTTCATGTCTTTAGACAGCATTCTTCACCCTTCTTTCGCAATCCATCACAGTCCATCTTAACCTTAATCTCAACGGTCTGGTTAAGTAAAATTGACAAAAGCAAACATCCCTCATCATTCAGTCCGTTAAGTGAAACAGAAGAGCACCAGAAACACCAAAACAACAGACGTAAATGTTAAACCCTGAGAAGCGATTAAGAAGTTAACTATGCGCGTGACGCGCAAGGTCTCCCTAGAAAAATTACCTGCATTGGTTTCCTCTTGCCTTCTTCTTGTGCTGGTGACAGTACAAAAGTTTGAGAGGTAGTCGAGAGCCCCCATTTGTTGTTCTCCTCTGAATTATGGAAGAAAGCAAAGGTACCACAGAGAGAATCGAAGAAGAAATGGTCAGATATATGAAGTGGGGCTGGTCTGCGAGTCTTTGATACCTATTTGCAAGGGGTGGTACTTATACAGGAAGCTCCCAGCTAAGAGCTTTTGGGCTTTAGGCGAAAGGAAATGATATTCTTTTCAAACTCTCAACTCTGACACTTTCGGGTGTCGAGAGCCTTTTTGAAACTTTTATTTACCTAATTTTTTATTTATTTATTTTTGCAAATTTGCCACTAGAGATGTAAAACTACTTAACTATGTAGTATGTACTTCTTCTTTTTTTTTGGCGAACGCTCGAGAACAAGCAGATACATCTAATGCCTCTTGAGATGAATAATATCTTAGGCGAGAAATTCATGAAAAACTATATAGATATCTTACTTAGACTGCACCTCAAGCGTGAAAATCTTCCACCAATTAAGGCCTTTGAGGTTTGAAATTTGTTTATGAGAGAGCAGACGAAGGAGGAGAGCGGTTTGTTTGTGTCAAAAAAAAAAAACAATAATAATTTAACAGATAGAGTGTTGAGTAGAAGTATATTTTAGAAAAAGCAAATGCCAACAAGTGCCCGGGAATGATGAGTGGGCAAGAATGCTTTTGGATTTTGCTTACTTGTTTATGCTGATGTGTTAGCGAGAAAATGGTGTAAAGTGCGTTTGTGTTTGCTTTCATTTTCGTTCAATGGGTGTGACTTTGCTTTTTCCCACTATTTATTTATATAAGTGAAGACCACCAATCATTGCTTAGTCCCAAGATTTTTGTGATGATTCCATTTCCATCCACAGTCCCAAGATTTTTGTGAGCAATACTATTAACGATCGTCTCACCTTCCTAATGTTAGAGACTCTGTATCACCTCTCTTCTCTTTCGAATTTGCGGCTTAATAATGAGATGAAAAGGAAAAATAATATGGAATTCTAATGAGATGAAGCCTTCTTCAATTGATATAAGCAGCAATCTTCCAATCAGAAGTGAGTGGAATGTGAAATTCTCCACTAACTACAAGGTTTCCAATTAAAAAAAAAAAAACCATTAACTAAAAATTTCAGCTTTCTGATCATCTCATCATTACAAAGTACGGAATTGAAGGGCGTTTTTACGTTTAGAACACAAAATTATCAGTAACAAATTAAGGGTAAATTGTAGCTAGCCTAATGCTCAAAAGACTTGCTTAACTGGTCGTTTGTTTAAAGTACACCCAAGGACAACTTTTACCAGCCCTCCGTTTTGCATATATTTCAACTCGCAGCCACAATCATGATGATGCGGGGGCCATTGGAAGAAAAAGAACGATCATTTGCGATCAACTCGCCTTCATCAATCCCATCAAGATCAATAGTTTTATGGTGTGCTTGCACCCCAAACCAAAACAACAACGCGTCTGCTCAGAACTCACCCTTTTGTAGGTTGTACATGGCCAACCCCGCGATAGCCATTGATGGGGAAGGCAAAACTCAATTCGTAAGAAGTGCTTGTTTCCTCCTCTTCTCACCTTGTTTACATGCAAAATTAAAGGATTCGAGGGACCAAGATAATGCTGGTTTGGGACCAAACAGAACAAGAGAAGAGAGAATTTGGTAGGAAGCAGAATGTGACAGAAACAACAAAATTCAAATGACACTCTTACTCCCCTTTTAGGACAAAGAGGAGCCTAAAGGGTTCTTCTGAGTACCCCATGAGAGTCAGTCCTCCAAGAAATTCCAATGAAATTATCTCAAGGATAAACTACAAGTAGAGCTCTACTCGAGGACTTTTAGATCCATTTTTCGTAGCCCAGAAGAACAAACAATCGGAAAGGTGAATGTTAAGGTAATCTTTTCCTCCACTGGTGCAGCAGGTCCAGTCCTTCATATCACAATTAAGGTAATTTTTTTAGAAGGGGCTGTACCTGACCAATGCACAAAACCAAAACATATTGATGCTCTGTTCTCGGTGCAAAACAATAATACAAGAATATGATCCCTTTGCTACAAGAACACCAGAATCCTCCATTCCACATGTATTAAGAAAATTAAAGACATTAAAACTAACAATACTTTCATTTTTGAGAGGAAGGATGACAGAACTCAATGTGTTTCCTTGTCTACTTCACAACTTACATGGACTGCTGCTCAGCTACTGTAGTCATATCCGCTTCAATTTCTGACCTCTCAATCCATTCCAAAATGCTGACGCATTTACCACCTTTTTACCTGGAAGTTGCACTTCTAGCACCTGCAATGATACAAGATACTAATCACTGTGATGGCTGCAAGAAGTAGACCAAATTAACGACAATTCCCACCTCCAGTGCCGTCTGTCTGCCACATGGGAATATCAGTGAACCTTTGTTGAAAACCACATCATCAGCATCCCCACTCTGAGCTTTGGTACCATTATAAACTCTTGTTGTGATAATCTTAAGCTCGGTAGTATTAGACTGACCGTTTTGGGGATCCACAATCATGACTTTAGCTCTGGTACCAGGCCAACCTGCAAATGCACGAACCTAGAAGACTATGTGTCATGATTATACAGTAGGAGCAACATGAGGATCAAACCAATACCTTGTTATGAAGGGTTATAGCTTCTTGATCAAAGGATAGCCATGACTCCTCGGGTGTTATCTGTATCGAGCAATCAAAGTAACCCAATATTCATATGTAGGTAAGATGTGTCCCAAGAATCGACCAGAAGAGAAACAACTATATAATCTCAAATGCAAATTTAATCAACAGGCTACTCATACAAAAATTTAAGCAGCGTAATCCTCATTAACAAATGAAGGGGATAAAAATTGCAGGATATGACCTGCACCATTTTTAGACAAGATCATAAGAAAATTTTGTTGCGAGTTTTGGATCAAATTCAATCCAAAAATCTAATAATCAAGTAGCAGCATCAAATTGGGCTTTATTGAAATTCATTTTGTTCATCAGTTGGCAAAGAGAGAAATCAGGTCAGTTACTCCAAGATGAGAGAGAATAGATGAATATCAAGATCGATGTCTCTAAAGAAATCAATTCAACAACTACTTTCCTTAACTGCTTTGAATGGCTGCAAGTATCAGATGCACATCTTGCGGGTATCAACTCCAAAACAATTTGTAAATGATCTGATATTCTTGTGATTATTCCTCAGTTACTTCATACTTATTTCAACTAAGGAATGTTAAACAAACTTCACCTTTGGAGCCAGAGTTGCTTTAGATTCATCCTGCTCTTCTGCTTTTCTTTTAGCTGATCCATCAAAAATAGAGGGAAGCTCACGGAGCAGAAGTTCAGATCCTGAATGTTCCAAGAACTAGTGAGTCACCAATACCTTTTACAGTAGGCTAGAAAAATAAGAGCCCCATTTCTCTAAAAGAACAAAAGCCAATTTCTCTAAGCATTCCAATCACTGCTAAACTAACAGAGTCCAGATTGCACTAAAGTCCTGAGAAATATTAATTGATATGCCAAAGATCTCAAAGTGGCATAAATCTATTAAGTATTATATCAGATGAATACTTAATATTAATGCAAAGCAGTAGTAGGAGAAGGAATGCACAACACCTACCTTGTGCAAATAATAACTCAAGTAGCTCTGGTGCCTGCAAACGAATCAGTACAAAGTTAGCTGACTTTAAGAAAGCAGTATATGCTAGCCTTATAGAATTACTTCAATTCAGATATAACATACACTCAAGATCTTTTTCAGTCGTGGACGACACATTAATGATTTTCAGTGGTTTGGGAAAGAGTATAGATTCATAAGACACTAGAATGAGGAGCTTATATGACATAAATCGAAGGAAGAAGAAAGACTTTAGCACCTTAATTTGATCATCTACATCTATTCTTTGACAAGAAATAACAGGTCCAGCATCCAGTTGACGTACAGTAAATGCTAGTGACACTCCTGTTTCCTTTACGCCATCCTGTTACAAAATTCATTTCATGATTAATAAATGTCTAAATATTAAACAAGTCAGAGTCAAAGTCTAAGTCTAAGAAACTTAACCTCCAATGCTCGCTGAACAGGGGCTGCACCACGGTAGAGAGGCAGCAAGCTTGGGTGAATGTTTACGGTCCCTACAAGAATGCATTTGAATAAGAAAAAGCTTAAATCAAATTCCCCAATTTACAGATTTGATGCAATAAATGAACTGGAAAAATATTTTGTGCCAAACTATCGTGGGACAGCCCTAAAACATTTCTCCTTGCCTCTGGACTATCCCTGTAATAACTTACAAATAGTGAACATGTTTCTTCATTTTACTAGTTAAACTTCTGACCATTTCAGTCTATTTTCTCTGCTTCTATTATATGTAGTTGCAACTTTTTACCATTTCACAATCTCATATTTATTACTCCACCATTTGTTGTTTTGCCCTAAATCTAGCTTGACACACTCTCTTCTCTACTTGTCTTCTTTTCCTTTGTACTCTTTTCTTGTTATCATTCAACAATCAGACATTCATCTTATCAAAATTTTGATTTCAACCATGCTCATATACCCATCATCTGTTCGACTTAGTCTCCAGGTTCTTATTTTTGTCAGATGTAAATACCAGAAAGGGGACTTTTCTGAAAGTTGTGATAGACAGTTAAATGATAAAATAAGTATTAATTTCTCTTACTTTTGACATCAACATTCCACCAACGGTCAAAGTACACATCTTTTGCCACTTTCAAGGAATTATTGGTATACATCTCTCCATGGCGTTCACAATTTAGATGTTTAAACTTCTAAAAAACCTGAGATAACAACTAGAACAAACGGGATTTCTGACAGAAAAATCATGATTACTAACCCAATGATGGAATCTTCAGAAACTTGCTTGGTAAAATATTCCCATATGCAGCAGTAACACAAAGTTCAGGCTCCAGAGACTTGAAATTCTCAAGAAATGATTCCTAAACAAAATAAAGTTGATGGTAAGTTCTCTTATCAAGGAGGGCATTCCCTCAGAAGTGTTAAGCTCAACAGCATCAATAGCAAAGGGAAATCGGGAAATCAACTGAAGGTCTTCATGGCAATGCAACATAGATGTTGAATATGCCAAATATATTCATCAAAAAGTATGCATCTTTTTATGATCTACAGTTCTATAAAATCACAGCTCCTCAATTGTTTTTCTAACCAGCCAGAATTGCTAATACCACTGTCCAAGCTACAAAATTTTCTAAATTTCTACATGAAAATCTCCCAGTAACAAGTAGGTGCTTCTTGTACAAGTCATGGATCGCATTAAAGTACAAAAGCATCAAGCATTCGCCAATTGGTTGGTAGGCTATCTACATGAAACAGTACAATCCCTGGTGCACCTGGTAACAGGCCCTGTCCATGGAAAAGAGTGACCACCCATAATAAACCTTTTTAGCCACCAAAAAAAAAGGATCTGACTGACAAAGTTCATTGTTAAATATTAACCTGAGGATGTCTGTTACTGCAAAAAGTTTTCTATTTCCTTTCATTCACTCATTCGTAAATGGGCATTCCCCTCTGGGCATCTTTTGAAAGAGCAGAATGCCCTTCTAAATTTTTGTATGCTAGTGAATCTAGAATGGAGTACAAGCAGCAATCACCAAGAAATGGCGATCTGTGTATAATATATTAGTTGTCAGTGTCGGGCAGCTTGATCCATCAGTGCTTTTAATCGGCTTCCCAGAGCAAAAAATCTCAAATGCGACAGTATACTATCTCCTAATACTTTGGCAGTGGCTTAAAAATTATGCTGCGAAGTGACCATTCACACCCTCAATACAGAATCGTCAGAAAAAAAAGGCTGCAACCTGGATGGTTATCATTTGCCCCCAATTTACCTATGTGCGCAAAAAAGTACAAATGTGATGCACTTGTTGCAAACTGCTAGAAGATAATTAAATTTCTGCATAACTGTATTAAGATGTTACCTCACCAGCTTTTGCAGGTGTGAATATCAAATCAGAGGAGAAGCCTTTGTCAAGAGCACGCTGTGCTACAGGAGAAGGCGTGATCTTTCTTCCTCTATCTCTCCCAGAGGGTGGCTGAGTAACAATTGCAGCAACCTAGAGCATTGCAAATACCAAAAAAGGAAAAAAATGAAAGAATCAATATTGATTAGCGAATTCCAATTGCCATGAATGCCTCAAAGCCTATCAGACCATCATTAAAAATATATACACAATGCTAACAACAGCAAGGAAATATAGAAAAACTAGGATGAGAAGTACAAATCCTAAGGCCAGATACAGCAGTAAATTTCCCATTGATTATAATTATGAACAACCCAGCAAACCATATTTCCACTTGACAAACTGGGAAATTAAATATGAACTTCTACAAGCAGAAGCCAAAATAATCAGTAAAAGAACTTCAACAAAAGCAACATCAACAAAGAAGACGAAGCTTGCTATATCATCTGCTGCATTGTGCAAATTGTAATTTTTCCAACTCTATTGCTTCAAATACTCTACTTGAAACAACAACCAAACACTGTAAAAGAATGATTCATGATTAAGGGTCATGGAATATAGCTGATGCTACAAACGATTAAAATTCATGACTGGTGAAAAAATGTCTACAAGTCGTACCTTTACTGTAAATGTTCAGCAGGTCACATAAATTTCAAGGAAAACAAGATTACAACAAAAAATTCTGTATGCTTTTTGAGCAAAATGTACTGTACAAAATGACTTAAGCACAAGCATTACACTACAGAATAATGAAAGATAAAGCAGTAATACCTCAAATAGGGAATCAGAAGCAGAAGAAGCAGAGAATAAAGCATCAAGAACCGAAGCAGATACCTAGAGAACAAATAACTAATTTACAAAATGTAGGCATTGTGATTTGTATTAACTATAAAAGCAGGCAGCGAAGAGAAGAGAGAAGGGTATTGAACCTGAGGGGAGCCCAAAAAGACCAGACGCCTTTTCTTGTTAAGGGAAGAAAAAGGAGCAGATGCAGAAGAAGAAGAAGCACTAGTGCTGAAGCAGCAAAAGCGTCGAAGCATCATCGCAGAGGAGGACCATATCAATACCATCATCTTCTTCTTTTCCTCCTCTTTCTTGCTCTTCCAGGTTCCGATTGCAGCTTTTTGACGTTTCTTAGAACTGGGCAATTGGGCTAAGTTCCTCGTGGGATTTTACGGACCACATTGCAAATGGGACTAATTGGGCTTTCCAGGATATACCTGCAAAGAATAGAACCAACAGTCCCGCAACCAATATCGCAGACCGGTAACCGATGTTTCGGGGAGGTCAGGTAAGTAAAGTGAACCCGCCCTGGTCCTTCCCCTAACTTTTTTTTTTTTTTTTCTTGGCAGTGTGTATTCTAGCTTTGCCGCGGACTAATCACCCTGCACCTGAAGTAGCCCGCCCCAGTTTGTAAATTAGTATTCCGGTCGAACAATTTCACAACTGAAATTGTGACTTCGCAATTCATGCACATGGTTCAATTGAATCGGCGGTTTGTCACCTTAAACCATTTGGAACGTTGTTTTGCTTTATACAAGAACTCATAATATTATCTACTGCTAACAAAAAAAACTTATAAATCTACACATAAAAACTAGGGATAATTTCAGAAACTTCTCCTGAGGTTTTTAACAATTTCACTAGTCTCCCCTAAATTTTACAAAATCGAGATTAAGGTTTTGATAATAAAATTGGTCCAATTAGAAAAAGTAACATTAAAAAAGTACTTTAAGGAGAGAGATGAAACTTTTATTCCATTAATACCCCTTATGTATATATATAAGTTGTATCAGTAAAAGAATAAAAATAATTAAAAGTTAGAAACAATTAATAAATACATATTACAACTCAAAAAGTTCACATTCAATAAATTAGATAATAAAAATAAGCAACAAAACTACATTAATGATAATAGGATTCAGCAAAACAGACTAGTCATCTTTTTTGACATGATGTTTGCTACAATTTTTGTGATTTTGAAAAGAAAAATTTTTAAATTTTGTATTTCTTTTCCCTCCTTTCTCCTTTACTAATATCTAATGATTAAACAATTAGAAACTCTTAAAGTTATGATAATTGTAAGTAATTTCATGAAAGTAAAGGAAAAATAAATACAAATTTCAAAAATTTTGCTGTTTAAAATCACAAGAATCATAGCAAATATCATATTAAAAGATAAGACTAGTCTGTTTTGCTAAATCTTGTGATCATTAGTGTAGTTTTGTTGCTTATTTGTATTGTCTAATTTATTGAATTTGAACTTTTTCAGTGGTAATATGTGTTTATTAATTATTTCTAACTTTTAATTATTTTTATTCTTTTACTGGAATAAAAGTTTCATCTCTATATTTAAAGTATTTTTTTAATTGGACAAATTTTGTTTTTAAAAGTTTAAAACCTTTACCTCATGGGAGGTTTTTACAATTTTGCAAACTTCAAGAGAGATTAGTAAAATTGTCAAAAATCTCAAGGGAGGTTTCTGCAATTATCCCTAAAAACTAACTTCGTTTTTGCCTATACCCTGACTGTATACACGGCCCATATCGTGTCAGGATACAAATTTACAAATTGCAAAGGTTAGCCACTCGCTCTCGCACAACTGCATTTCAATGCTGACAGCCAGATCGATTCAGTTTTCTGAAGTTTCCAGTTTCTAGTGTTCTTTATCATTATCGTTATTTTCAACGCTACCGATCCACATACAGAGCTTGAATTGCTGGAAAAGATGTACAAGGGAGAAGAGTAGTAAGAAAAATCTATGAGATTTCAATGTCAAATGGCTTCTGTACTCTTTGCTTTGATTTTTTCTTTCAAGCTGAACAAAAGCATGTACGATACACTAACTATGGCTGCTCAATTCTGTGAAGCTGTGCCTACAAATCGCAATCAAACTGCCGCCTTTACTGTCTCTAATCGTCAACCAACAAAAACCAAGCCAAGACCCCACCAGCGCTACCAAGTTAGATGACCCGCTTTTGAGTTCTCGCCGAGTACTAAACTATATGTCCGCCGGTAAGTGTTACGCAGTTTTTACAAATTCTGGGATACAATTTCCCACTACTAACATTCCTAGACTGAGTGGTCCGACGAGCACTGACAGCTGGCTTGATTTATAACGTCTACATTGGTCAATCAGCACTTGGACCGTTTGAACTCCATATGCAAACTTCTACATCTAGCTGCCCAGATGAGCTGAGATAAGCAAAGGGAACTAGAAGAAAGTCCAGAGGACGTGAACCTTCCACCCTGCCTGGGTAATTTTGTGTGTATGACTTCAATCTCAGAGAGCTGCTTCCTCTTTCTGATGCAAGATCATAAAAATATCGTTCCTTAGATGAGCTTGGGCAAATGCAAGTTATCACGAGGTTATGCCCAATTCTTTCTGTCCCCTTATTCAGGAGAAAGAGAACACCATCTTTTTCTGCTTGCAAAACAAGGTGTGTCTCATTCTTGCCCAGTGAAACACAAAGAGGGCAGTCATACTGAAAGCGTCTTCCCGAGTCCCAGTGTTTGCTGCTGAAATGCAGTGACAACTGCTCAGATGACCCAACAAAGTCACAGTTCTTAAGGGGGCAGGCACATGGAGTGTATATGCAGGCCTCTTCATGGTCATTCCGCATTTCATAATCCACAAGTTCTGTGCATCCGTACTCCACATTTCGACATGCTCTTCTGACTGAATCAGCGACAGCAGTCTCTCCACTGACTGCAGTACCTTCTCTGTCATTAATTGGCACATTTTCCTGATGTAAATAAGAAGTCAATCAGAAACCATCTATACATTGCTGGAAATCATATACCAGATATGTCAGTTCTCTAAAAATTAAACTAGAGGTCAGCAGAACTTGGGGCACTTGTCGAGAAAGTTAAAACAATAATGACAGCAATTCAGGTAAGTGAATAGACAATATAGCATAAAAGATAGCATCCATATCTGCAAATACATTAAGGAAGCCATGATTGTAACTCCCCAGTTATAGCTGCACTCCTCACATTACACCTGCGCCAATAAACTAGAGGGGAAAAAAATTTTGACATTCAGGTTCTGAAACTACAATAAGATTTGAGAGTTGAACAAAACAAGATAAAATGGTCCTATATTGTCTGCTTCTTACAATGTTTTCCATGTTTAACCAAAAGATAAAAAGTTATGCTCAAGAAGTCATACTGCTACAGTAGAGAAAGGTAGTCAATGCTGAGTGTTATGCTAAAAAGAAGTTCACTCAGGAATAAGACAAAATATGAAAGGTACACCGAGGTCCCAGAGAGTAGCCTATTCTTTCAAATTAATTATCAAATAAAGAGTTGTATGCATACATCTAGGAAAAGATGAGATAAGCACAGCCCAAAAGAATCATCCTAGACTCAGTAGTTCAACCGCAAGGGAAAAAATGGGAAATAACTGCCATTTTTTATGACACAAATATCATATAAGTTAATTTACCATTTGTAGAAATGGAAGAATACACTGGACAACTGGACACAATATAGTAAAAATAACATATCATCCAAATTCAGAGACAGATTTCATGAATACCAGGTGTCCGTCCTGCTCCTGTGCAGGACAATGATCAAACTCAGGTGCCATAATCCTGGTCGGCATGATCTCAGCTTGGCTCTTGTACCCAAGTAGTCCCATCCCAAGGCCTCTCTCCTTACAGACCACCTGCATGTGAATAATAGACTTACAATCTGCAACATAATGTCGAGGCTTATAACAATTAAGCATTGTACCACCCCCTTCAACGAAAAAAATTAACACCAAATGTCATGTACCTCCCCTGCACCATAACCACCAAGCTCTTTTTCTTGCTTTTCTCTTTCACTGATTTCTTCCTCACCCCAAGAGTATAAGCAAGGAAAAGAAACAGGGGCCAGTTCATGCAATCCTCTAACAGCGACACATTCATAGTAGAAAAGCTGCAAAAGGCTAAATAGTTAAGCTAAGCACTTGAGTATAAGAGGCCAAAGTGATGTTCTATTTTAATTGTCAAACATCCTCACCTGGAGAAACAACAAACAACCACCAACGGCACGTTGCTTCCCTTGACGATAGCGAGCTACCTCGCGAACTAGCCGGTCAAGCAAGAACTTTCCCCAATTATACTGATGGACAACTTCCACATTTGTCAAAAAGTGGAGGAATGTTGGGCTAACATCCAATCTTGCAGTAGGACACAAAAGAGTGCCTAATACATAAAGAACAAATGATCTTTTGAAATCCTCTCCCGCTTCTGGAGCTGCCAATCGCTCTTCTAAAAGGCGCACAGAAATCCCACGATTGGTGGCATTGTACTTTTGACGCAATTCCAAAATTACATCATCAGGACCTGAATTCACCACATCCTTTCCACTAGCTGCTAATCCCATGACAAGTTCCACATCTTGTGGAGTTAGAGGTATGCGCTCACCGCAAATCTCCAAGCTACGTCTCATGGTGTTAAATCTCTCCAATAGCCAAAGGCACAAACTACGCCTAAGAGTTCGGCATCTTAAACCAAGGATGCTACCAAATCCCATGCTTTTCACAGAAGCCTTCTGTTCTGGCGTTAGCCGCTGTATTACATTCAATAAACGACCAGGGGAGCACCTTGTAACCAGTTTGGTCTGCATGAAACGGACAAAATTTTTCTTCCTCAATTGAAAGAGTCCAAGAAAAGTGTACTTCACAAAAAAAAAAGGGAGTAACCTGCCGTCTTGGTTTAGGAGCCCGGGCAGGACTTGCACTCAAATACTTATCCCACACTTCACGGGCACGAGTAGTGTATTTTTCTTTTTCTTCAGGGCTCATCAGCTTCCAGGCATCTGAGGCAGCTTTTGTGGCCTGAAATGAGCCACACATCATGAATTAACATAACATTCCTAATTTAAATAAAGAAAACTATGATGACATAATATAGCCAGATTCTCACTGTTTTCAGACCCGACGATCCAGGATGTGAAGCACTATACTCCTTAATAAATTCGCGGCTAACAAGTTCCATGTAAATGTTAGTACACCAGTAGAAACAATATAAGGAGACAATGAAACATTGAAGGCCAAAGTTGTGAAAACTTTACCTAAAATGCACCCAAGAGCAGGCAGGGCGGGGCGTGCTAACTTGCCTCTTCTTCTTCTTTTTCCTACTCCCTTCAGAACCTCCATTCTCTGGTTCCTTTCTCTTTTCCATAAGAAGATCTGCTTCACTTGGTACCTTAGAGTTGTATTAGGATACAAAGCGTATCATTCATGAAGAACACCCACTAGTGCTTAAAAGAATAAAGTAAAGTAAAAGTACAACATGAAAAAAAATACTGTACTCCTCACAAGAAAATAAGTACATGAAGAAGATGAAACAGAAGCTGTTGCCTAAAAGGCTAAAAATGTCAACTCAATGGCAATAAAATGCACTACAAAATTACGATCTCAATTCTAACCCAAAAAGAGCCCATGTATTGTATACATATTTTTCCCAAAGGTGTATTAAATCTTTGTGTACTGACGCCTTATCAAATTGTTTGGGATTCAGAAGTAAAAGAAATCATTTTACCTACTAATAGTGGTCAAATTTGCGTATTACCCAACCATGCCCCTATTGCCACAGCTGTAGATATAGGTATTTTGAGAATACGCCTTAATGGCCAATGGTTAACGATGGCTCTTATGGGTGGTTTTGCTAAAATAGGCAATAATGAAATCGTTGTTTTAGTAAATGATGCAGAGAAGGGTAATGACATTGATCCACAAGAAGCTCAGCAAACTCTTGCAATAGCAGAAGCTAATTTGAAAAAAGCTGAAGGAAAATTTATGACTTTCCAAAATATATAGATTCAATGTCACATTCAATGAAGATTTATGATACGTGTATAGGATGTACTCAATGTGTCCAAGCTTGCCCGACCGATGTATTAGAAATGATACCTTGGGACGGATGTAAAGCTAAACAAATTGCTTCTGCTCCAAGAACCGAAGACTGCATTGGTCGTAAAAGATGTGAATCCGCCTGCCCAACGGATTTCTTGGGTGTTCAAGTTTATTTATTGCATGAAACAACCCGCAGTATGGGTCTAACTTATTGATATGTTCGAGTATATTTTACTTGAATCCATTTGATTTCCAATAATTACATACCCGATTTGACCTATGGACGAATATGCAAGCATACGTTTCATGCTTGTTTGAGTAATAGTAATGAGATTTCCCAATATCATGCTAAGAATAGCTAGGATTTCCAGAAGAAGATGCCATCCATTTGATGAGATAAAAAGGAATATCGAAAATTCGAGTGGTTGAAGCTGAAGCAGCTACTTTCGAAGTAACAGAAAGAAAAGCATATAACCACCTAAAACATAGTAGACAAATTGTCCAAATTTTTCAAAAACTAATACTGGATACCAATCAGTGGCTATTAAAAGGGGCCATAGCTCCCTGACATTTTTTAGCACTCAGAAACACATAAAGCTACAACCAACATAAATTGTCATATCCCATATGAGAAGCAAATAACTACATTTCTGGGAGTTGCCATGCATGATCTATCAGAAGAGCAATATAGATGAAACTAAGATTAAAAAAAAAAGTACAACCCAGCCAATTTCACGACTCTCTAAACAAAGCCTCCACAAAAGATCCCCATAAAAGCGCAACAGAATTACTCCTTCGCAAATTTCTTACCAATGCAGGCATCACCTTGATATTCAAATTCACAAGATTAAGCAAGAAACAAAAAAACAATAACGGGAAAAAGTACCCAGTGAAACACTCACAGGCACATAAAAAGCAGTGTGGGTGAATTCTAGGGGACTAGGAGCTTTGATCAGGTACACACATGCGACAAAATCCAAATTTCATTAACAAAAAAAACGAACAACTCAAAAAAGAAATTCCATGGAAATCATACTACCCACCAAAGTGGTCATGAGTGCGGAGTTGGCGGGTGAAATCAAGTGCAGCCGCGTAGCAGCAGACTTCTCCTCGGAAATAACAAAACAACAGATTCCGGAGTGGATTCAGACGGAAGTGTTAATATAATTATGGTGGGTTTCAGAAAGCTAGGTTTCATCGAACTCGACAAATGAAGATGGCCGTTGATGTCTAGGATGGTTGGTTCGCCCGGCGCTGGGTTCCTCTAATGGCCGTTTGGTAGTAACCAGCAAGTACCATCCATAGCCGCACTAGTTGGCCATTTTCAGTTTATGTGCTTTATAGGGTTGTACCTTTGGCTTTTATCTTTGTTTAAGTATTTCCGTCCAGGCTCGTGAACATTTCGCCCAAGCCACCGGTTTGACCGGTTTGCTATTCCACACGTGTCAAGGAAGATGTACAATTCTTCTTCTTCTTCCTTTTTTTCCCCCTTCTCTCTGCTGGGTGACAAGTAGATCAACTTTTGAAAGGCTTAGGCGCAGTTGGGTATTTTATTCTCTTTAATCGAGTTTTGTGGATTGGATGGCTAAATTGTTGCGGGTTAATCTCCTGCATATTTAAGAATGTTATCCGCCAGCAGCATTACTAGATGTGGGTGCAATGCAAAATTGGCTTGCTTGCGCCATCCTGTCTATAAAAAGTTGATCATCCAAATTTTGAAGCTCCCATGCAAAGCATCTCATCCCGGGACAGTAACAGGGGAAACCACCTAGAAGGTCACAAATAAAATAAAGGGAAGGTGTAATTTCCATATTTCCGAGTATATTGGCTCATTATATTGACCGACCGGGCTGCAGAATTACCGGGTTGATGGTCCAAAGGTATATTTTGCTTTTTCTTGCAGAGAGTACACTATTATTCAACGATGAAATATTATCCAACCGTTTGGAGGATAGGTCAACGATGAAAATGAATGGAAATGCTGATAAAAAAAATATACATGAAAAGGATAAACAGCCTCCCTACCATTCCAATGCACAAAAACTACACATAACGTTAGTAACGTAGTACAGCACCACAATGGAATTTCTTTTCTTTTCTTTTCCTAAACTAGAAAGTTTTAACAAAGTGAAGTCAATCAGCCCTGGTAAACAAGAACTTCATGTTATTACCACTTGAGCGAGAAGAAGATTGTTCGGCCCGTATGCATACGTCCAACTTAAGCTGTCCACAATTACTTGTATAATAGCATGGAACCAGAACAAACTTCTTTGCAGGAGCGCAATCAACCCACTTTCGGATGCTTTCTACGGAAGATTGCAGTCTAATAGATGTATCCCCGTCTCTTACAGTAAGATCATAAGAAAACCGAGTACCTGATCCTAATGGTGCAATACGAACAATATTTATTGCACTTCCATGTCGTTCGTTGAAGTGATTCAGGATAAAGATAATATTTCCATCACCCTCTCGAAGAATTATAGACCTTTGGCTTTTCTCCAAAGAAATAGAGAAGGGCTTGCCCAAGAGGAAAGTGTTGCCAGAAGCTGGATGTCTTAGCTTAAAATGTGAATATAATTGCCAGGCAGAGCCAACAAAGTTGCAGTCAAGAAGAGGACATGAACAAGGTGCAAGAATGCATGTATTCTCGTGTTTCATGCTTATTACAGTATCTCACCATCTGCGTGCACCCATACTTAATGTTTCTGCATGACACTTTCACCGATTCAAGCACTTTCTCAATGGCTCGGCATCGGTTGTACCCGATTGGCCAAGAGCAGGAATGGACACTTGTTACGAATCTTTAAGCAGCAAGAGCTGCATGCTATATGCCCATTCTCGCACTGAATTGTAGTCCAGAAAAATAAAACGCGTTAAGAGTCCTTGTCCTTGTACATGCCTGCTAACAATTTAATAATTTGCATCTATGTAGACTATATATATAAAAACTGGGGCTGGAGGACATGACAAGAATGACGAGTGAGATGCATAATCATTACACAATTACACAGAGATTAAATCTGCAGCTTCAGCCAGGTAGTAAGACTACTTTATGCATAATTCTTTTTGTTTGTAATACAAAATGTGAGTAGAAGTTTCTCGAAGGACCTTGGGTAAATACACAACAACAATTAACCATGCTGACAACCTTAGATGTTATCTTACTATATGAAAAAAGAATGCATCCCATATTGCAGCTTAAGAATGAGACTTGACGCATGCAAACATTTTTAATTGAAAGATAATTTGCAGGCATTACGAGTCCACGAGAACAAAAATTATTACCCAAAAGATCCATAATGAAGTTCTACTAGTCACTACAAATGCCAAAACAATCCCAATCAATGCATTTGTAAATGCTTTTCTCAAAAGGAATCAGGAGAAATGAATTTTATCAGCTAGCTGGCAAAAGGTTTTTGACGTATTTTTAGTAAATCATAAATAAAATTCAAATAATGATGCAAACAGACAGAAGCTAAACCAATCACATGAAGCTGAAATATTTCCTTGCAGGCTGGCGCACATGATGTAGTCATTGACAAAGCAATATAGCAGTTGCAATTCATCCACTTAGGAAGGGAATACAAAGTAGGAAGAAGATCTAGGGAACCTAAGAACATAAACCCACAATCTAGAGACCACGTCCACACTCCTTTTACAATCTAAAGTAATAAATACAGACAAATGATTGAATTCTCATCCACACTCCTTGTCCACAATATGACAAAATATAACTAATGCTGTGTTTGTGAAAATCTGAGTTGATAAACTAAATCAACAAACAACAAAACTACCTAAAGCATGTAAGTCAACATTTTGACCCCAATATCATCTTTGCCCCCAGATAGACCTCCACTGCAACAGCCACTAAACATTATAAACAGCAATCCCACCCGATTGGGACTTAATCATAAGCAGATGCGACAATTCCGTCCAACTGGCCATAATAATTGAAGCACTTCAACCAATTTTACCATGACTAACATAGTGCTACCAGCTTGCATCACAATCGCCAAAAACATCTAAATTAAACACTGTAGACAATATTACGGTGACCATTGCACCAGGGACATAACTAAAGCAACAGAATCAAAACACCTCAAGATCACCAACAGATAATATCCACTACCACCCACAACTTTAATTCCATTTCGAATGCTGTCAGGGTAAGAAACTCAAAGTCCACAAGAATTTGAACATGAAACAAAGTACATGAACTTTTATGCATTCAATTGTTATGGCAAATAGGGAAACTCAGGAGATCATTGGCCACTATCCTGGCCAAATAGAAAAATCATTGAAGAATTCTTGCATATTCAGTGTCCATAATACATACATCCAGGAAGCAAACTTGATACAGAACCTAGTAAAAGATTGGAAGTGGGATTTTGAGTTTCTTTTGTTTCTTCCTGAGTTTTCTGCAAGCAACAGCCTCTCTATGCAAAACTAGATCCACAAAGAAACAAGGAGAGGATATACTCATATACAAGTTATGACTTTTTTTTGGTCCAAACTAAAAACTTTATTACAATTGTAGTCGTTACCCATGGCATTCAATCAACACCATTCCAATGAGTTCGGCCCGAAACCACCCTCCAGATAACATACAGAGCCTACAATTCTATACAAAGCCCAAGGACCAATAGAACAGAAGTGACATGACACAATGAACACATTCAGCTCGAAATTGCTATTCCAACTCCAACCACTAAGTACGCCAAGAGTTAAAGTTCTACCATCCACTCGTAATGTCAACTTCAAATACATTTAAATTGTAATACATGAACAGCAGCACACTTTCGCAACTACTGGTACCTCAAAGTTGATCCATTATCTTAGCTAGCCCTAATTGGGCTTTGATCAAAATGCATCAGCAACAACGATACTAAGCATGCCTGATAATTCGAAGTAATTCAATTTTTGAATTAGGGAAAAAATGGAAAATTACCTGAAAAACAGGGATGCTGAGGGGCTCAATGCAGATAGGGCAATCCAATACATCCGGGTCAGTAAGGGTAACGGAAATGGGCCCATCTCTATTGCCGTCCCCGTTTACCTCAGGCTGCGGCTGCAGAATCCGGTCGTCTTCCTCCTGATCATCGTCGTCGTCTTCGTCATCGTCTTCTTCTTCTTGGTCTTCGTACTCAGACCCTTCTTCCTCGGCTTCAATTTCATATTCAGACTCTTCTTCTTCCTCTTCCTCTGCGTCCCCTTCCACTACTTGAACTAATCATTTGTTTGTATAGGTGCATCCACCGCTGGCTGGGATGGTTGGGGTCGCGGCGAGACTGTGAGTTTTTGCCTCTTACGGGTGGGTCTGGAGCTGCTGCTGCTGGGATCGGACCTTTCTCGTTCATCCGCTTCATCTCCCAGAGAAAATCTCGCCATCTTCCCTTCTTTTACCTTACCAATCTTCTGTCTCGCCGGTCACTGGTTGAGGGGATGAGCGTGAATTTGAAATTATCGCTCTGTTTTATAATTGGCTTTTTGAGGGAATTTCGATTTTGGTCCCTTGACACTTCATTTTTTACATAGTCAAGCATCCAACATACAAGTACCCATTTGTGCCCAAAAACATTTCAAAATTCGAGGTTGATTTAGCCAACTTGTAATTTATTGGTTATTACAAGTTTACATCTCAAGTGAAAATAGGCTTATGTCAAGCCAATTTGATATCAACTTTATATTTATTTATGTTTAACCCCTAATTTATATCTCGTTACCTTATAAATGAAATATAATACTTAAACAATAAAATCATACAAAGTTCAGAAATATAATTTATTCAAACAAAAAAATTCCCGTCATATTAAATTTTAGCAGTGCAAACAAGTACATGTTACTTTAGGACCAAGTGCTATGACGAATTTATATAATTATTGTATTAAATTATGTATTATGCATCATATCTTTTGTATTTTCATATGACTCGTCTCTCGCTTTAAGATAATTAAATGGTAACCATAAACTTAGCGTGTGGATAGACATATGATATGAAGGCCAATATGATTCGTTCCACTGTTATAATTAGGAGTTTAATTCTTATTATTTTTTATAGGTATATAATTGTGTATTAGAACTTGTCAAATCTTATATAAAAATCTACAGAAGAAATAAAAATCAACGTTACTATAAATCATAGGCTGTCTAAGCAGGAGAATTTTTTTTTCTCACAAGCATGGCACTGTCTACTTTAGGGTTTGTTGTGTTTAATTGTAAATGCAGGTAACTCATACATAATTTTACATAATGCCAGGGACAACTTTTGTTAATCTGCTCAAGCGAGAGAAGCGACATCGTGTTGGAGCTGAACCTGAGGACCTCGGCTAAAATTACCTCCCCAATCATCTTTGGTTTTGAGTTTTGAGAACAAAAGCAGCAGGCCAAGCAAGCAAGGGTATTGTGAAAGGATGGAAAGGGGTTGTCTTGGCTTCACAACAGCCCCGGCACATTCAATGCCAACAACTTTCCCCCATCCAAACAACTCTTTTTCAAAACAATTCCATCAATTAGTCCCTTCTCCATCGACAACTGTAAGCACAATAAAGCAGCATATTAGTTCCAAGAGCACAAGTAGTAGAAGAATAAGAAATGGGTTTTCCGTTAGAGCATCAAAGCAGGCCTTTTCTGCTTCTAGCTCCGGAAATACTTTATCCAGCAACTGGGATATCTCCAATTACTCTGCTGCACCTTCTTTGCTGCCCAGATTTGAAGAACTCGATACCACCAATATGCTTCTTCGCCAGAGGATTATTTTCTTGGGTTCTCAGGTTTCAGTCTTTGACTCAATTTCTTTTTGTCAGCATTTGGCCTTTCGACATGGGGTCGGGTATCAACAACTTTCGGTGTTTTTATCGTTTTTTGGGATTCATGGACTAATTTGCATTTATGTGAGCTTAAGTTGCAATTGTTCCTAAGTTCTTGCCAAAGATTGAATTTTTAAAACTTTCATGGCATTATTTGGGTCGAGAAGTAAGAGATTTGGTTTATAATCAAATAATGTTGCTTGACTTGAAGTACAGTTTGAGTACATGGTCCTTTGGGGCGTGAGGATATAGTTCATACTGGAGTTTGATTAGTTTTAGTCCTAATTTTTTTCCATTTCCAGATTGACGATGCTACTGCAGATTTTGTCATTAGCCAGCTATTGTTTCTTGATGCTGAAGACAATAAAAAGGACATTAAATTGTTCATCAATTCGCCTGGGGGCTCTGTTACTGCTGGTAGGTCTATGCTTATTCTTTATTCCCAACCGTTTACATTTGAACTCTTGTGTTGCACAACTGTCTTTAGCATCCATATACAATAGATGGTAATGTGTATATGCGATGATCAGACTGTGCTCGATAATAAGCCTATTTTTATAACAATCTAAAGCAACTTAATAAATGTGGATAGGAAACTATAATGGTCACTCTATGGAACAACAGTTCTCAATCTTGGAATCAACTGGTTTCCTTTTCTTACAGGAGAATTGATTTCAGAAAATTAGCAAAATTTTCATGTATAGAAACTTCTTCTGTGGCAATAACATCTGAACCACCATCTGCAAAGTGCATTACTGTTGCTGTTATTGTATGTTGTTGCAACTGACGCTATGGTACCATCTTCACCCTTGTTTTCAATTTAAGCTACAAAGCACAGGATTCGTTTCTTTGGTAAATACATTCAGGTATAATTTGCCTGGATATAGGTAGTTTGGAAGCTGTTTTCTTCTCATTCGATCAGAAGTTTTATGAATTTAACTTAGCAGAACTATTGAGTTTCTGCTCAATACTCTAAAATGCTAGCAGTTATTGTATTGGCGCATATATTCTCTGGTCATACACTTGAAATTTGAATCTTTTCCTTTCAAATGTTTTTGAATCTTCAATATTACTGCTTCTGTTGTACATCACCCCAATAACTTTCTTGATGATCATTGTGGTTCAGTTGTTTGACAAATAAGCATACAGGGCCTGGGTCATAGAGGAACATCTTACTGAATATATATTCCTAGGATAAAGGAAGATGCCTGCATTTAGAGTCGCATGAATCATCTGGCATGTGGTAAACAGTTGGCTCCATAATTTTCTAAATATCAGAAGTGTAATGTGTTCTTATAAGTTATATATGGTCCACATGAATGCTAGAAAATGAATTTAAATTTTGCCCACCTCCCTGTAAAAATTGCTGAGTAATCATCTCCTCTTGGAGGTCGATCCAAAGAAATGTGCACTATGAGATTACATGTGGTCTAATGTGGCTGGCAATTGTGTAGATTCTAAGCAAAACGCATACCTTTCAGTGAATGGATTTTCTCTTATCTTCTCTATAAACAGGGCTAGTTCTTGTGACAGTGATAACCATTGTATGTAGGTATGGGAATATATGATGCTATGAAATTGTGCAAGGCTGATGTTTCTACAATCTGCATGGGGCTTGCCGCTTCCATGGGTGCATTTCTTCCTTGCATGTGGTAGTAAAGGGAAGAGATTCTGCATGCCAAATGCAAGGGTGATGATCCACCAGCCTCTTGGAACTGCGGGAGGCAAAGTAAGTGCTCTCAACTTGTTGCTGTTGCTAGTAACGTCTTTTCAATGTCTCCATCCCTAATATATCCACAATATGAAGCTTACTCTTGTACATACAGTAAACTTTTGTTGAAAGTCGGGATATATGAGTGAATAGAACGTCAAACACAATCGTTCATTTTTAATAGCCTAACAGGGTTCATAAACTCTTGTTCTTTTTCCTTCTTTTCATGATATATACTGCTTATTTCTCATTCACTTCTATGTGACTTTGTATTTTCCTACTTGTGTCTCACAAATTGCTAGTAGAAATCAATTAAAGCCTTAATCCATAATACTTCAGTATGATCTGTATTTATTGGCTTGATGTTCCCCCACAGCATCTACTTATTTAATCATTTGCGCTTCTTTACCACTAAAGTGTGCTATTTTATAGGGTAAAAGAAAAGATCCGCAGGATTACACTTTATTATGCATGAAGATTGTGATTTTCATTTGATATGCAGGAGGATGAAACTGTGGGGAGTTGCGTGGGTTGGCTAAGGGTGGGGAATATAAGTTTTAGAATTGATTGCAGTTGACCATTTAGCATATTGGGGAAATGGTCAGGAGGGTTTCTTCATGGCATTTATTGAATATTTCACTTTTGAATAACATTTTAGTCATGTCATTGAAAATTATGGCTTGCTAGCACGAAAGGAATTAAGACCAACTACATTATTGTCACTGATTTGTCATGTACACATGATATTATTCAGGCAACAGAGATGAGCATAAGGATACGAGAAATGGCGTACCACAAAATCAAATTGAACAAAATACTATCAAGAGTCACTGGAAAGCCTGAAGAGCAGGTTGGATATCCAACATAATGTTGCATTGATTCATTCGCTACCTAGAAATAGGCTCTAATAAAGCTACTAGAATTAATGAATTATTTTATTGTAAATGTTTCTTCCAGATTGAAGTGGATACTGATCGGGATTACTTCATGAATCCTTGGGAGGCAAAGGAGTATGGTTTAGTTGATGCAGTGATTGATGATGGCAAGCCAGGATTAGTTGCACCGATTGTAGATGCCACATCTCCAGCCAAAACCCGGGTGTGGGATTTATGGAAAATTGAAGGTAGTAGGAAAGCCAGGAAGAATTTGCCCTCAGAAGAGAAAATTTTCCAGAATGGATATGTTGGTGGTGAAAATGAGGAGGGCCGAGGCACAGAACAGAAAGAAGAAGCGCCAACTCAGTCATGAGGTATGCCGGTGCATCTCATGTATACTCCGAAGTACGGAGTTTTGGCCATTGATGGATGCCTGCGTACGAATTTGCACTTTGGGAAATAGAAGTTGTACAAATTGCAAATCTTACTCAGGAGGCTACAACTGTAACTATCTTACTTCCAGATGTGTTATGGAAGACACCATGTAAGATTAAAAGCTGCTCATCCAAATCAAGATTCTGCTTTTAAGGGCTTTATAAGTAGAATTTTGGTTTTGATTCTTCTTGTCTTGTACAATTTCAAATTCTGCCCGTTTCATTGATAACTGGAGATGTAATAACATTTTCTGGGTGCACCAAGATGGCCGGGGTAGGGCAGTGATGAATTTGTCCGAACGCATCTTCTCTTTTGTGTGTGTGTGTGTGTTTCTTTTTTAAAGCAAATTCGTTGAACACATTGGGTGGGGCAATGCTACGAGACATTGGTTTTTACCCCAAATATGTATGGATATACGATGCTTACGCTGAAAAATGAACATGACTCGTAAGACTGGGGATGTATCCATCTTTTGTGGAACTTAATTGATTGTAGCTATACATGAACCACAGGAACAAATATAAAGTCCCATCCATACACCCCATTGAATTCTAAAACCATTGGGATTACATATAATAATCACATTCTCCTCCACTGCTTTTGACAGAGCACCGAGCGTAACTCGTCTGACAGCACATAATTTGGATCAAGCTCAACACTCTGAAAATAATTAACGAAATTAAAAATATGAGACAAAATTTTACCACCCCAAATCCTAGTGGTTAAGATGCCTCCTCTCGAAACTCTGAAGATGCCATCAGCATAGTACCCGTCATACAGTTTTACAGAACATCTACCCAACAAGCAACCTTTCTAATGTCTGCAGCGGTTCCTACGATTGCAGCGACTAGCGTTCATTATCAATAGCCAACTTTCAATCATCAAATAGAGTTAACTGAGTCATCGTCACTGCTTTCACTATCACTACTGCTGCTCCCACTCCCACTGCCACTTCCACTGCTCTCGCTCCCACTACTACCGCTAGAGCTTGAAGTTTGCTTCTCCCTTTCCTCTGCATTCACCTGTGCTCGAAGGGCTTCTGCAGCATTACGTCCCTTATCAGCTTCATCATCACTAGCATCCACATCAGCTATCTCATCATCTGTATCATTTTGATGCGGTATATTAATATCGATTCCTGTATGACACTCTTTCACGTCATTATTTCCTCCATTTGCTACATCATCATCATCGTCATTCAATATATCCAATTGTTCCACCAGATCATCCATCTTGTCAGGTGATGCATTTGATTCATTTTCTGAACAGGAGGATGGTCATCAACTTTCTCATTCCTGGGTTTTGCATCTGCACCTAGGGAGAAATTAATTAGTGACTACAACATAAGCAGATTACAACCAAAAAGAAAAATTGCAGAGACTCAAAATAAGAAAATAACTTGCACCATACTACAAACAACATAGCCTGGCATGTTCTACCAGCAATATGAATAAATTTTAAGTGGCTAAAACAAAAAAACAAGGGTCTGATTAACAGATGGATTTATCACATGACTCACTAGCATTGATCATAAAATAAGCTGCAACTACCAAGGATTCTAGTAGAAGCATGGGGCTCAAACAAACATGGTCTGCACAACCATTAAAGCTAAATTTGCTAATAAAACAATATACATCTTTCAACTTATGTTCTTCACAAGCACCACAACAATGATTGGCTCAACAGCTAGATCATTAATATAAAAACAAACATCCATCTGCTTCAAGATCAGAGGGGGCATTGACAAAAAGGGCAAAAAAAAGGGACCGGAGGGGGCAATTTTACTGATCCAGTGGTACAAGGTGACAAAAGCACTCTAAAAGTAGTATAACCTAAGTTTCACTACAATATGCAGCATTCTCACATAGTTCAACAATTATTCAAGTGCTTTGTGACTTGAAGCCTTTATTATCTAAAACCAGGGCTTTTTACTGGCTCAGCCCATTTATGAAGACGATGCAACAAGAAAAGGATGCATATCAGTTTTAATACAATTATCTCAGGTCTTTTGTAAGGTGCAATTTGGGATCAAGTTCATTAGATGAGTTCATATACTCCAAAATTGATTTTGTTTTGACTAGCCTTTTCCTCTTCCCCTCCCTTTCCATTTTTTTCCACTTTTTACCCTCTTCCCCTCCTTAGTCTTATGGAGCAAAATTTACAGTATATGCATGGTTGCTAAAACTTTCATTAAAAAAATATATAGACCTTGAGATTAAGGTGCCAATAAGAAAGAAAAGATCTAGATCTCTCTATTGCTGGAACATCGTCAAAATTTGCAGGACAATTTGACCACATGTACATGGTGAGTTGGCAGATCTTAAAAGCCAAGATAAAGATCATTCTGAATCCTAAGAATGATTCATCAATGATCTCAGTGTATAGAGATAATGGACCTGAACTAGTAAATGAACACAATATCTGTTAGATACATATGATCTAGGCAGCTAAACTGTCAGGAAGCTAATTCTCAATACATACAACAACCTCTCACATGCTGAAAAGCAACATCATAGACAAGCATATTACAGCAAAAAAAGTTACATCCCTTTCCACCATCCTTAGGCCATATCCCAAGTTAGACACTTCTTTATTGAACACATACTATAAACTCACTAGAGTTTCACACAGGCACTTTAAACTTGCTCTGATACTTTTACATGCACTCATTCTCATTCACGCTCAACACCTTGGTTACTCAGAATCAAAGCTAGTAAGGGTGTAATATGAAAACATATACCTGAGCTTTTGAACCCTCCAATTTCAATCCTTTCCACCTCAACCTGTACAAGCATGCGAAACAACAGCATTAGCTTTATGAAGCAGTATTCGAGCAAAACTAAGAGCACATTCCACTGACCATCTCCTTCTATCCCAGAAAGTTTGTGTATGGAGAAGATGTTGCATAAAATTGTTGAATCAGCTTTATTACAGGCAACCATTCAGAGGTCACATGTGACTCTCGTAGCAAGATGAAAGCAGACCAAAGCAAATTGATATACTCTCTTGCCAAGACATGAGTGATTATATGGTATTAGCATTAGTTAACCGGTGTTTAAAAGCATTTCCAATCAGCACAGTCAGTAAGCTTTTTTATCCTCCTATTCAAATTCTGCACATGTTTACTTTTACTAGAGACAAGCACATATAGTTTCCGGTGCAAAATGTAGAGGAAAGTATTTCAAAAAGGCACATACTGGTTGACAATCTGAAAGAGAGTGAGATATTCAGTTGCAATGACAAGAAGGTTCCTCCATAAATAAAGTTTTATATGGCAAGAAGAACATCCTTATATTGACACATTCTCCACAAAATCAACTTAATCAAACGCCCAAAGCGACAAGTACAAGCAAAAGTCTGCTCCCAGGTAGAGTTCAAGACTTATTATTCTCATTCCCAATGTCTAATTCCAGATGAGCTCATAAACAAAAGAAAAGATAGGTGCAATAAAAAAAAAACAAAATTATTCACCCAGTAAACTAAGATCACTGCTGAGTTGAATAGTTATTTTTCCAGACAAATTGAAGATAGCAAAACTAATAGAGAAAAATAGGACAACAAGACTCAGCTGTCGCTACCACTACCAGAAAGAAGAAATAAAACAATAATCAATTTAGCCTCCTCATCAAAATTCAAGTTCGATACTATCCAAAGAAAAGTAAACGTCGAGCTCAAAGAAATCATCTTTCGTCTGATTCTAATCTCAGTATCCCCTATCAAAATAAACAGACTCACCGGGACAGCCGGAATTGTGGTTTTGTTGAAAGGCAATTTATTCCCCTTTGCAACAGGCGGCGAGCCAGCCTCGACAGCTGGTCCACCTGAAGCCGACGAACTACTAGCAGCCGCTGCAGCCGCCACAGCAGCAGACGCAGATTCCCCAGGCAGCCTTACATGCCTCAGCCGCTTGACCGCCCGGTGGAGACGCTCAAGCCGAAAAGACTCACCGTCGAAGAACAAAACGGCGTCGTTCTCCTTGTAATCCTCACTGCTGCCCTCAAACGTGACCTTGGGCCTTCCCTGCTTGATTGTTTTGAAATTCAACCGTAATTCTATTGTCCTTGTTCTTGTGCAATGTTCCCGATTGATTCTTATCAATTGATGCGGGTTTAAATTCATCTGCCACATGAAAAAAAAAAATTAGAACCCAGAAATACCTTTTGTGGCTAATTAGAAATATAGATATAAATGGTGGGATTACATCGTAAAGTGCAGAACTTGGAAGAAGGCTGGCGGTCTTTGAATGAGGAGCCTAGGGTTAAATTGTACCATCGATCGGGCAGTGGGGCCGTGCTGGGCTCGTTTTTATTGATGTTTGCCATCTTTTTTTTTTTTTATCAAAGAAATGATATGCTAATGATGAAAAGTTGATTAATAGAGAGGCTCATAACAAAAATTCGGGGGCTCTGTAATTTTTGAGAACTGAAGTATGATTGGGGAGAAGAAGAAGATGCTGATAGACCCTGGGTTTCTTCCTGGGTCCATGGTCCATGAAGCGTGGAGGCTCGATTTGGTGTCTCCGGACTATGCACCGGCGAGAACAAAATGATCTGTCGTTTGAGGTTCTATTTAACAAGACTACGTCGTTAAATCTTTAGCCGTGGGGTGGGTGCTAAAGAGGTTAATCAAGCCCAAACTTCTGCAAATCCAAAAGCGAATCGAGTATTGATCTAATTGAGTCCAGCTTCACTTAAATTTGTCAAACTTGATTTTGATGCGATTGAGCCTAGCTCCCCTGAAATTTGTTAGAGTTAATTTTTGACTTAATTGACTCGAGCTTCACTTGAATTTGTGTAACTTAATTTTTGAGCTCAATGGAGCACTTAAGTCATGCTAACCAATTTGTTTTCGAAAGCTCAGATTAATACTAACTTAAAAGTAAATCAAAATTGTTCTAGCCTAATTGTATGCATTAATAATAACCATGATAAATTTTTAAAAGGGCAGAATGTTGATTTCACCATTTTTATTTTTATTTTTTTACTAGATGCTGAGCCTTAAGCGAAACCATGAAGTGTTGTAAGTATGGTTTAATGCTTTTAAAGCCATTAAAGTTATTGTCGAATTTGGTTTCATTATTATTTCAATCGAATTCAAGCTACTTAATTCATAAAGTTATAAATAATGAGTCTAGATTAATTGAATACAAAATCGAGTCTTAGAATTAAAAGGGTCAACCTCTGTTCAGATTTGATTTAGCAAGTTCATGAACCAAAATTTACATAAGCTCAATTCGAGTATTCTGTCTTTTATCCCTATGCAAAATTTTGGAGTTCAAATTAAATACATAAAATACTCTCCCGTCCCACTTTGATAATCTATTTGTTTTCCTTTTTCGTCTGTCATAAATTGTAGTTCACTTTTCAATTAAAAAATATAATTATCTTTTTAATTTTTCTAAAATACCCTTATTCAATATAAGTTGTTATTAGTATAAATTATCTTATTTTAATATAGATTGTTAACCTATCCCATTTAATATATTAGACTTAATGTGAAATAATGTAAAATGAGGATTGATTCTTTCTTGACCATCAATTCAAGTTCCCATAAACTATCAATTCAAGTTTTCATGAATAATTAATATAAAGTTGTGCTTTATTTAACGTGATGAGGGTATTTTAAAAAAATAGTAATCTAAATTTGTTTTTCCAACAAAGTTAACTACTTTTTTTAAACTATGTGAAAGAAAACTAGGACTATCAAAATGGAACGGGTGGAGTAAATAATACTTTTCCCAAGTGGTCATCAATTGTTAAGTGTTGGCCTCTTGGATGTTTGTGAATTGAGTCAGAGAATAATCTGTCGACTATCCCAATTCCTTCGATCCCTAATTACCTTAGAGCCAACAGTCCACTGCTCTTCTTTTGAAATTGAGCAAACGAAATGAGAACCCAAATAGGAGGAGGATCCTGTTACAGTTTACCAACAGGAATTGCACCAACATGCTTCTCTCTTCTTCGTGGAAACCAAAGAAATATCCATCAGACTCTTGTTTTCCTGAGGTCAGACCGAGATTTTACTTCAGAGAAGCCATTGCCCGGAAAATACTCTATCCAATGCTCAGAAAAGCAATCCCAGAATGTACTTAGAACCTGCAAAAATTGCAAGACCCAATTCGACCCTTTGCTCAATCACCCCCGTGCTTGCCGTTTTCACACTGCTCATTTCGGAGGCACGCTTTCCATACTCATTTTCAAATTTAGTATTATTCTTCTTTTTTTTACTTTTCCCCTGTTAAAGTTTACTTACATGCACTGGTGTTGGAATGTGACAATCTCCATTGTTGTGTTCTGCTGAGGCTGCTCTTTTCTCTGTGTGACAAGTCATCTTGTTTGATAAGGTTGATAGCAACTTGGTTAATGCTAGTTAATGACAATCCGGTTTTCTAAGATGTTAAAGAATGTGTTGCAATGACGCAATGCCATTAGGTTCTCCACAGTCTGATATCAATACTTGGGGAGCCTTGAACTTATGTTTACTGATACATATCCGCAAAGCAAAGTTTAATATGCGGACAATCCCCAAAAAAAGGCTCTTTTTTTTTTCTGCTTCTGCTTAGTCATGATATTCGTTTTATTCGTTCAACAGAGTGTCTTTGATGGATCCTTATCAATGGCTATTTGCCGAATAGAACCAGTCTTATTACTGCTTTTATGCAGGAGAAACAAAGAGGAAGTTTGAGAGTGTATATACAGGGGGAACTATGGACACCCCAGACTCTGGGAAGGTCTTTCAATACTGGCATTGCTGTGGTTCTGAAGACCCCTTTGACCCCGGTTGTACTGCTGCACCACATGCTTCATATGATGATTAAAGCCTTGATCTTTTGATGGTATGCATCTTGGGGTAACTCAAAACTATTGTTAGCTTTTAGATGATTATTTGGTCTGGGACAGTGTACAGATAACAAATGCAAATTATTTCCTTTCACCGCAGTGAAGAAGAGTTCTATTCATCCTTCGTTATCTGGTGTGTTATTATGAGCTCTTGTCTACTGTGTTTTTGTTTAGGAAAATTACATAATGCTTGGCTGGTTATAGAAAACAAATTGATAATTTTACCTCAGAAGTTCATTGATTAAGCTTTGAATACCATAGCGCCATGAGGCTGTAATAGAACTGCAGTAGGCAATTTTATTGATTGAAATGTTTACTCATGGCATGCATCATATCTTCCATTGCAAAACCTTACAACCCTGACCCACCCCCGGTCGAAAGAAATTTTTCATCATATAGAATATCACCCCTGCCAAGAAATCATTATTGAGGGGATGTAGGAGAAAAAGAAAGAACAAGGGAATTTGAGCAAACAGGATAAGCAATGAGGATAATTGTATCTTAAACTGCAGGGATTGAGAGTTATCTTTTATTTGATTTTGAAGCCAAAGGACTTAATATTTGAATTCATAGTTCATTGTCTCTAACCATGCTGCTGAGAACCAGCAATCAATCAAGCCGGTTCTTGTCAGGTTGGTACTGATCAAATACATACTCTGAAAGTTGGTTCAGCAGGGTAGTGGTTTAGCTTATATTTTCCAACAGTTTCTGGAAGTAGCATAATTTAACTTATCAGTCCAAATTCTGAGCAAATAGCATTCTTGGATTTTTGCTTGTGACTGCATAATTTCTACCTAGTAAGCTGATGCTAAGGCTACTAATCAATTGTTGAAGCAGTTACTTTGTGTACGGCTTGACTTTAAAAAACATGATCATAATCTAGATTTGAATAAAAGCCCATTGCAAGACATGAATTTTGTCTTGGAGCAGATAATGCCTTTGCTTGTCCCGAATAAGAAACTGATATCATGTCGGCACAAAATTCTCCAATAGTTCATTCTTGAGGAGTTGATGATCGTGCAATAAATTAAGTAGAAGTTGTTTGAATAAGGACGATTAGCTTTGCAAGGAAAGTCGAATATCATTCATGATTAATTGAATAACATGGCACCACGGAACTTTGGCTCTTTTGGAAGCAAGCTTCAATTAAGGCCCACAAGTTTATGTTTCACGCATGTAATGTAATGTAATATTCAGAGTTTAGGTTTGGGATTCTTTATGTTCTTATTAGCTTGGTAAACACCAATTGCATGATTTGAGATCTGCGTCGCCGGGACAGCACTCATATATATATATATATATTCTATAACGGTTTCTAGATGTAGAATTGTATCAATTCCAGTCCAAATTCCGAGCAAGTAGCCTTGGTTGTTTGGCTTGAATGGTAGTATGATTATTAGTAATTTGATATTATATTCTCCTTGCATCGAAGGTTTTTGCGTGACTGGTTATCTTTCCATCTAATATGCTACTGCTATTAGTCAAGACACAGGAGAACTTATAATTGTTAAAGCAGCTAAGTAGCAAGGTAGAGTCCGTGTCCCTTGTTGCTTGCGAATTTCTGAAGGCTTGATTCGGCTTCAAAATGATGCCTCCTCGAAGAAGTGAATTTCTCATTGGAGCAGATAGTGACTTTCCTTTGTCCCAGACCTTCGATGGAGCCTGATATTATGATGGGACAAATTTCACACCTTCGAATGTCCTTCCTATTCTTGAAGGGCTGATGATGTTAAATGAATAAGGTGAAATTCACACAAAAAGGGACTAGCATTCTCGAAAGCAAACTCATAATTTGGCACCACGCGAGCCTTGATTCGGTCGTCATATTCGACTGCATGTCCTTTCTTGTGTTCGTGTGCTTTTTTCCTTATCTTTGGCTCTTTTTGAAGCAACTTCAACGAAGGCCATCAACTGTAGATTTTACGCATGTAATGTAGCAGTCTATCAAATTATTGCCCAAATGCTTGTCGTAGAAGAAGCACAGCAGCACAGGGAAAGCCCTGAAGAATTGCTGTCGAAGCAATTGGTTCGTGTCACGGCACCTATCTCATCTACCATTTTTATGCCAATATCTTGCGACTTGCGGCTACACGGTCAGACGTCCCACGCGGCCACGATGTTGACGCAATCATTCATGTCTAAGACAAAACAAGTTACTCCTCCACCAACCTCTTTTTAACAAGAAGAAACCTCTTCTAGCTCCTCAACCTTTATAAATATCACTTGATCGCTTGATCCTTCCCAAGTTCTCGCATTCTCTGATAAAGATTCTGATAATTTACTCAGAGAATGGCAGTAGCGGCCTCCTCTTCTAATTACCTTAAGCTTCCTCCTAGGTCATCTTCGACGAAAAATCATTTTAGCTGTACAAGTCATGGGGGCTTAACAAGAAATGTTGTCGTCAAAGCAAGAAAGGATGACCACCATGCTCATTATGGAGGCAAGCTCGTAGATGAGAACATGATCGTTCTACGAATGAGAATCAAGAAAATGAAGACGTTAGAGTCGGGCCATGATCAACCACCTTCAAATTGGATGGGGTGGGGAAAAGAAATACTTTGCAAGTCATTACAATGAAGATGTTCTTGAAGCAATAGGAGTGCTACAGTCGTGTTTAATGAACGCGAGACCAAGTATGGCATTAGGGATGTTGGCTATTCTTGCTTTAAGTTTGCCAATTTCAACATACGTTCTACTGGTAAATTTTGTAGAGCTGGCCAAGGGGATTATTACATTCTGGTTTCCATCCTCGCTGATGTTGCATCCAGTCTGTAATTATCCAGATGCTTTGGAACCAGTAGAATGGTTTTAACTTTGATTTCTTCTTAGGCTGAGAATATTTAGATCCATGTTTTAGGTGGCTTTTCAATAATATATAGCTCCAGAGTTCATATTCTTCTAGTCTGTGTTACTATAGCTTAGTATAGCTTTTTTTTGTTATTTGGAAAGCAATATATATTGCTTATTCATGTGGCATTTATTTAACTTCAGACTCCTCCAATATATTTAGATTTGCCAATTACGTTTTTATAAAGTCTGAACCACCCGTAAGCGTAAAGAAACAAAAATCTTTCATCAGCAGAACTTGCTTCATACGATTATTTAATTAAATATGCAAAACCGGTTTATGTCACTAATAAACAAGCACAAATCAAGCTTGTTTGCTAATTAAAATTGTAGTACGTGTGACTGGGGCAACTGGAATTGGGCTAGGAAATATACACTGACGTCTTGTTACGTATAATGTACTTTTTCGGTAATATATATTTCGTTATTAGCTTTTTGCACTTTCAACGTTTTAACTCAAGGCACGATAAAAGTTGAAGGGGGATACCTTGAACTTGGTCCAGGCTGCTGCTCCTTTTTCCTTGCCTCTTAACAGATGCTTCTGATGCTGCAGTTTGGTTGCCTTGTGCGACAGGTAATTTCACTGTCAAATCAACCAAGAAGAAACTAGGTACTTCACGGGATAAACTTCCACAGTTTGACATTGTGCGAGGTAAAAAACACGTCTCCCCGCATGCCTCTGTACTGTGGTTAGCTTGTAAGTGGCGACTAAGATACCAGGGATGGCTCGGCGGCAGGAGTGTGAACTGCAATCGAAATCGATAATTCAGAATTTTGAAATCGAAATTTTTTGAAATTTTGGTATTAAAATTTTTGAAATTTTTGATTTCGAATTCAACAACTCCAATTCAATTTAAAATTTGATAAATTTCGATTTCACCAAATTCTTGAATTTGGTGATTCGAAATTTCTATTTTGATTTCAAATTTGTTTTCATATATATATATATATTAGTTGGCGGCTTGGAGATAGTGGTTGATACAGGCTGTTGTTTCTAATCTGCCCTGCACAGGAGTCACTCGAGCATCTTTTTTCTTTTTTTTTTGATTGTTCATATTCCGTTGAAAGTAAGGTTATCAGGATAGCATTGGCTGCTACCATTCACCATATTTGGAGAAGCAGAACTATGAGTCAGTTCCAAAGAAAGCTGCCGTCACAAGAAGCTGTTTACTGTCAGTTAGGACCTGGGGCCGTCTGGGGACAACCAGTTGCTTTCATCTTCTCAAGGCACGCGGATACGTGTCATTTGATTGTGATTGGGCTTAAATGACTGAGGCATTAACAATTGTAACACCAATACGCCATCACCAGAGAGCCGCCCCCCACCCCCCACCCATGCCATCCTAAAAACTGATGAGAGAATTATTATATGGTTCTTAGAATAGATTAGACTAAAAGTCAGATTAGAGTAAAAGTAAGTACAAGCGTAGAATAGATAAATGTCCATTGACCAAAAAAAAAGAATTATGGTCCAATCCAACGATGAATTTCCTGCTTGTCTTGTTCCCGCAACTTGCGAGAAATCACCGTCCAATTTGATTTCAACTACCTACTTGAGTACGGATCCTAGCAGACTCAAATAATGGGCCCAAATCTGTCACACGGAAACGCAGACCCCCATTCGATTTCGGACAACTAATTAAGCAAACAAAACAGAATAATGAATCACCTAACAACTACTACTCCATTTTGTTACCCCTACGTTTCAAAATCACCTTGTAACGCTTTTCCCCTAGTATGCTTAAGGTTCTTCTTTTTTTTTTTGTCAAAAAAAAAAAAAAGGTTCGACTACATCCTTCATGCTGATTGGAAAAAGTAATTACCAATAGCTATTTGTGGGGAACCAAGTTAAATCCTTTTCTACTATGACTTGTATGTAATATAACTACAATGGCCAATTTTAGAGTAAGCTAATTAAACTCAACAGCCCCCTTTGCCCGATTTATTTACGCTTAATGTTTGAATTCTACAGATTTTATCTAAAATGATTCTCATTTCTCAGAATACTATCTTTGCATTACTTTTTTTGTTTGGATTATCTATACGCTGGTAGTACCCTTTGCATTTTTATATTGGAGAGAATTTGCAAGGACCTTTTTTTTTTTTTTTTAAATGAGCAATATTGCCAGGACTCTTTAGGTTGAAAACTTGTATTACTTGTCTACTACACAGCAGAGTAAATTGCATTCTAATGAAGTTATGCGTCCTTTTTATGACCAAATATAAAAATGGGATTAATTTCAATTTGGATCCTCAATTATTTCTATATTGTAATTTCAATGTGAATGATTGAGAAAAATTCATTAGGTGAATGATTGGCAACATGACTAGAGAAAAATTCATTAGGTGAATGATTGGCAACATGACTAGAGAAAAATTCATTAGGTGAATGATTGGGCAACATGACTCGTTCAACCCATACCATTCTTTTGCCTTCATGTTTAGCAGGAAATGTGCTAATACAACCTTTTTTTCAAAGCAAAAAAATACCCTTTAAAAAAAAAACCCTTTTCCAAATTATTTTTAATTCCAACAAAAGCTATTAGAACTCTATTTTTTGGATTAGAAGGAGAGAGATAGAGTTGGGTTTAATTTTACTAACTAAAGGTGAAAAAAAATGCTTTATTAGCTCTAGATGAATGATACAAATGTACCATTAAGTACCTTTCGGTGATATAAAATAACATATTAGGGACAAAATCATAATAGGGGTCAGAAGGACTTTCTACTCGTCTCATTAACATCTATTTCAATTTCTCAAAAATTAATTTATTATAATAAACTGAAAATAAATTATAAATTAAAGATAATAAATCGTATAATCGAAAGTTTGCGATACAAAGTGCAACACTGAAAAATAGTTGAGGAGCGAAAAGCACAATTAATATTAGGAGAAGTACTATACTACGTCACTTAGCCTTAAAAAAAAAAACACAAAGTACTATACAGTGTCAGGGTCTGACGTGTTAGTGCTGGATCATTCCTTCGTGCTAATAACACACGCGCCGACATTCCTCTAATAAATTCCTCTTGATTGTACATGATTGAAATCTAGCTCTGCTTATCAAACTGGGCGGCCTTTCCTAATTTCTCTCTTCACCTGACTCCTCGGCCTTATGACTCTGCATCTCTTTCCATCTCTCTGTTCATGAAACTTCGTAAGAAACTATACTTCTTGAAAGCTGAATCTCTTAATTTTGAAATATTTGCTGTTGTCTCTGAATTTTTAGCGTGAGACCTGGAGAAGAAGGTACGAAGCAAGTTTGGTTACAATTGTGTTGTTAGTCATTTCTGTTCTACATTGCTGTTTTTCATCAGAACCAGAAAGATTTAGCACGTCGTTAGTAGAATTCTAATCAGTTGTTCACGGGACAGACTTTGATAATTTTTGGGAAGCTTTTTCTATTAAAGATGGTATTTTTAGATGGAGAAAGTGAAACAAAGATGAGGTCCAAAGAACAATATATTATTCTTAGTGCAGTGCTACCGCTGTTGAAACTCCTTTGTCTTACAATTTTTGGGTTAATTCTTGCCCATCCCAAAACACAACTTATTCCAAAGGCTACATTTAAACTTCTAAGTAAGCTTGTTTTTGCTTTGTTTTTGCCTTGTGCTATATTCATTCATCTGGGAGAATCGATTACTTTCAAGAATTTCACGCTATGGTGGTTTATACCTGTAAATGTGCTTATTAGTACTGCTATTGGTTGTGTTTTGGGGTTCTTGGTGGCAATCATTTGCCGGCGCCTCCGGAATTTTTTAGATTCACTGTAATTGTGACAGCATTTGGGAACACGGGCAATCTGCCACTTGCTATTGTTGGATCGGTATGCCATAGTTCCAGTAATCCGTTTGGTCAAGGATGCCATAGGACAGGAGTGGCTTATGTATCTTTGGCCCAATGGGTGTCAGCGCTTCTTGTTTATACCCTTGTTTACCACATGATGGAGCCCCCAGTGGATTATTATGAGGTTGTTGAGGATGAACTGGGCGAGATTCAGGAACACGTGTCTACCAACGATCTTAGCAGGCCGCTTCTTGTGGAAGCTGAGTGGCCTGGAATGGAAGAGAATGAACCGAGCCGCCTGCAAAACACCATTAATTGCAAGGGTTTTTACGAGTGTTTCGAGCATTTCAGAAAGTAATCTTCCTAATCCTGATTCTCTGGAGGAGGGAGAACCCAGAAGTCCAAAATCTATTAGATGTTTGCAGAGCCAAGGGATGGTTAGGAGAATAAGAATTGTTGCTGAACAAAACTCCTGTGCAACAAATTCTTCAGCCACCGATGATTGCCTACAATCTTGGCTTTTATTGTTGGAATGGTTCCACCCATAAAATCTGTTGTTTATGGTGAAGATGCCCCACTTAATTTTATTACAGATAGTTTAGAAATGATGGCTGCACCACTGGTGCCGGCAGTGATCTTGGGCATTGGAGCTATGCTTGCAGAGGGTACAGATAACAATGAATCTAGGCTCGGGATTCGAACAACTGTTGGCATCATTGTTGCAAGACTATTGGTACTTCCTTGATTGGGATTGGGTAGTTTATCTGGCTGGTAAAGCGAACTTTCTTATCCATGGGGATCAAATGTACATATTTGTGCTTCTATTGCAGTACACAACACCAAGTGCCATCTTATTTGGAGCAGTTGCTAGCTTGGAGGGGATATGCTGTTAGTGAAGCTTCGGCAGTACTGTTCTGGCAACACATTTTGCTCTGTTTTCAATCTCGTTATTACATTATATTGTACTTCAAACTACTACTTTATAATGTTGAAGTATAATGTGAACCTTTCTGCTTTATGCATTGTGAGCCTTTGCGCAAATCAGCTTTGAATATTTGATATGTTGTTGCGGCTGAATTTGTTGCAAACTGTTGTGGTTCTTGTATTGATAACTCATTTAATAAGTTTCATATCGAGGAGCTCAAAAGAAGTGTTTTACTGTGGAACCAAATAGTGAAGACATATGTCTGACCATTTGCTTTCTGTGTTCTCTCCTCATTCATACCACTTTTCAATCTATTGCTCTTTCCCTGTTGTCTGAAACTTAATCTGTTCGATATTTGAATTTACCATTAAAATGGTCTTATTGATGAATGCATTTTACACTTTTGCACTGGTTGCGAATGATTGCGGGGATCGAAGAAAACATTTTACTGTGACTACTGTTCAAATAGGCCCCTGCATTGTTTCTCACTTGTAGACAAAAAAAGACTGTCTATACAAGCATGATTACAATTTATCACTCTTTGAATAATAGGGGATGGACATACAACTCTGCACCACAATCTTGCAAGCTAGCATCCAGGTAGGTAGTGAAGTTTGTTAGATTGGAAGAAAAAGCACTCATCTAATCTGCTATACTGATTTCGTGTGAATGTGAGTGCTGCTGTGCATCTCCGCTCTTCTGGGCTGTGCGTCTCCGCTCTTCTGGGTGCAAGTAGCTAGCAAGGGAAAAGCTTGTTACCCTCCGACTAGGACCGTACGAACGAGGATCGAGTCGAGCTTTGGCCTTATCGAGTCGAGCCTTACTTAATTTCATCGAACTCGAGCTCGAGCTCGACGAGCTGGCAATTTTGAAGCTCGAGCTCGAAAAAATAAAAATAATTATTTTATTTTTTAAAAAATAAATAAAATAATATTTTTTATTAATAAATAATAAAATATTAAGGATATTTATGTAATTTTACTATTAAAATAAAAAAAAAAATATATATATATATATACTCGACCTCGCGAGCCGGCTCGCGAGCTAACGAACTTAATATTTTGAGCTCGACCACCTCGAGCTCGACTCGACTCGAGCTTGAATCGAACCGCTCGCAAGCGGTTCGATTCGTTTGCACCCCTACCTCCAACCTTAATGCCTGCTACTGTGCAGCATAGCATTGATGCTGGCAAGGCTGATTTGGGCTGATTGCCTACATTCTTGTGCACATTTTATTCTGTCTTGGATTTGATCGTAAACCACAAGTTTTGATGAAATGCCCAGAGGATCATTTATCCTTCACCTACATTATACGGCTTTTAAAAAATAGACGCTGACACTGATATCATCGTTGACTTAAAACTCATAATTGTTCCACAACATTCATTGCTACAACGTTGTTTATGATAATAGCTCTCATGAAGTTTGTTGGCCAAACTTTTATTTTTTATTTATTATTTTTTTTCCTGGAGGACAACTTAGGGTTCGTTTGGGAGTGAAGGATTTGGACAGAAAAGAAAGGGAAAGAAGAGAAAGTTAAGTTTTCCTTCATTTGTTAGTTTTTAGTAGGAAAAAAAAGAAGGAATATGGAAAGATTTAAGAGGATGAATAGTAGGCAAAATTTTTCCTTCCAAATTGCCGAGAAATGGAGAGAAAGTTGGAGGAAACTTGTGAAAACTTTTAAAATACCTATTTTATTCTTAAAAATGTTTGAACAAATATTTAATGATTTTCATATTTAAAATTATTCTACTAATTTTCAAAACTCCCAAACAACATAACAATCCCTTCTCTCGTAACTTTAAGTTTCCCCTTTTTCTCTTTTCTATCCCAAACTCCCAAACTTTGGCCTTGTTTGGACAACAATTTTTCAAAGAAAAATTATTACGTTTTTCGTGAACACATTTTTCAATCACCTTTTTATCTCATATATATCAAATCGTTACAGTAATTTTTTTATAAAAAATTCAAAAAAAATGCAATTCAAACAAGGCCTTAGCCTTAGTTAGTAGTCCAGATAACGTTAGTTAGTCATTTTGTCTAGAAAGAGAAGAAGACAACAAACGTAACGGAACTCAATTCTGACTTTTCTATACGAAGTTATAGTCAATTTTTCAAAGCTGCGCAGGCGCGACCTCGTAATAATGTCAAAAAAAAAATCACAAAATCTATTTTCTTCTGAGCCAATTCTGATATGAAAAAAATAAAAAGATTGTCAAACCGGCAAAGGTCGGCCCAAGCCACAGCCTGTTTAGTTATGGTTTAATAATATCCTCGGATCGAGCCTCAGATTCATTTTTGCCTAATTGCTTCCCGCGCTTAACGCACAGTCATGGTGTTCATCAAAACGCCCGATAACCAAACCCTAACCATCAATCTCAACCCGTGCACCACCACCCTCAAAACCCTAACCAGTGAAATCCAACGCCAGGTCCACCTTCCAGTGACCCTCCAACGCCTCTATCTCTCCCCTCGCCTTATTTCAAGACCCCAAGACGACGGCGTTCTACTCTCTCTCCTCGGCGTTTCTCCCTTTTCAACCCTCACCTTACACGTCCCTCTACTCGGCGGCATGCAACCCCCCGCGGTGCCGAAGAACCGTCTCGACTTCCTGAACACGAAACCCCCTGCTAATTATGTTGCCGGGTTGGGCCGTGGTGCCACGGGCTTCACCACCCGTTCTGATATCGGCCCGGCCCGTGCTGCCCCTGATTTACCCGATCGCTCCATTGGTGCCGCCGCTGGTGGAGCGGCTGGAGGCGGCCGGGGGCGAGGGAAAGGTGGGCCCGGCGAGGAAGAGGAGGAAGAAGAGAATGAAGAGAAGGGGTACGATGAGAATCAGAAGTTTGATGAGTTCGAAGGAAACGACGTTGGGCTGTTTGCTTCGGCTGAATATGACGACGAGGATAAGGAGGCCGATGCTATATGGGAGGCGATTGATAAGAGGATGGACTCGAGGAGGAAGGATAGGAGGGAAGCTAGGTTAAAGGAAGAAATCGAGAAATATCGAGCGTCGAACCCCAAGATTACTGAGCAATTTGCAGGGTTGAAGAGGAAACTGCATACGCTGTCAGCTGAAGAATGGGACAGCATACCGGAAATTGGGGATTATTCATTGAGAAATAAGAGGAAGAAGTTCGAGAGTTTCGTTCCGGTTCCGGATACCCTTTTGGAAAAGGCGAGGCAGGAGCAAGAGCACGTGACGGCGTTGGATCCCCGGACTCGGGCAGCTGGTGGGACAGAGACTCCATGGGGTCAGACCCCTGTTACGGATTTGACTGCTGTTGGTGAAGGGAGAGGTACTGTGTTGTCTCTCAAGTTAGATAGGCTTTCAGATTCTGTTACTGGGCAAACTGTTGTTGATCCAAAGGGTTATTTGACTGATTTGAAAAGTTTGAAAATTAATAGTGATGCTGATATAGCTGATATTAAGAAGGCTAGGCTGTTGCTGAGTTCTGTGATACATTCTAACCCTAAGCATCCGCCCGGTTGGATTGCTGCTGCGAGGTTGGAAGAGGTGGCTGGAAAGCTACAGGCTGCCAGGCAGCTTATTAAGAAGGGCTGCGAGGAGTGTCCCAAGAGTGAAGATATTTGGGTGGAGGCCTGTAGGTTGTCTAATCCGGAAGACGCAAAGGCAGTGATAGCAAGAGGAGTTAAGGCCAATCCAAATTCTGTTAAGTTGTGGTTGGAGGCTGCAAGGTTGGAGCATGATACTGTAAATAAGAGTAGGGTTTTAAGAAAGGGTCTTGAACATATTCCAGATTCTGTTAGGCTCTGGAAGGCAGTTGTGGAGCTTGCTAATGAAGAGGATGCGAGGCTTTTACTCCAGCGGGCTGTGGAGTGTTGCCCATTGCATGTGGAGTTGTGGCTTGCTCTTGCTAGGCTGGAAACTTATGACAACGCAAAGAAGGTACTTAATAAGGCCAGAGAGAAGCTTTCTAAAGAACCTGCTATATGGATTACTGCAGCCAAGTTGGAGGAAGCCAATGGTAATACTTCGATGGTTGGAAAGATCATAGAAAGGGGTATCAGGGCTTTACTGAGAGAAGGCTTGGAGATTGACAGAGAACTTTGGATGAAAGAGGCCGAGGCCGCTGAACGGGCTAATTCTGTTGTGACATGCCAAGCTATTATCCGTCATACCATCGGGATTGGGGTGGAGGAAGAAGATAGAAAGAGGACCTGGGTTGCTGATGCTGAAGAGTGCAAGAAGAGAGGTTCCATTGAAACAGCGAGGGCAATTTATGCTCATGCCCTCACAGTGTTTCTGACTAAGAAGAGTATATGGCTGAAAGCTGCACAGCTTGAAAAGAGCCACGGAACCAGGGAATCTCTTGATGCACTGTTGCGTAAGGCAGTCCAATATATACCACACGCTGAAGTTCTCTGGTTAATGGGGGCCAAGGAAAAGTGGCTTGCTGGTGATGTACCAGCAGCCCGTGCCATTCTTCAGGAAGCTTATGCTGCAATTCCTAATTCTGAGGAGATATGGCTTGCTGCTTTCAAACTTGAGTTTGAGAATCACGAGCCTGAGAGAGCACGGATGCTTCTAGCCAAAGCAAGAGAAAGGGGAGGCACAGAAAGAGTTTGGATGAAATCTGGAATCGTTGAGAGAGAGTTAGGGAACACTGAGGAGGAGAGGAGGCTGCTTGATGAAGGGCTTAAGAGCTTCCCTTCATTTTTCAAACTCTGGTTAATGCTAGGCCAGCTGGAGGAACGACTGGGTAATTTGGAGCAAGCAAAGGAAACGTACGAGTCAGGTCTTAAGCACTGTCCAAATTGTATTCCCCTCTGGCTCTCACTTGCTAATCTCGAGGAAAAGGTGAATGGTCTCAGTAAGCTCGAGCTGTATTAACAATGGCCAGGAAGAAGATCCTCAGAATCCTGAACTCTGGCTTGCTGCGGTTCGGGCTGAAACCCGGCATGGCAACAAGAAGGAAGCTGAAATATTGAATGTCCAAGGCATTGCAAGAATGCCCCAATAGCGGCATTCTGTGGGCTGCAAACATTGAGATGGCTCCTCGGCCCCAAAAGAAGTCTAGGAGTTCCGGATGCTTATAAAAAGTGTGAGCAGAATCCTCATGTCCTTGCTGCTGTGGCCAAGTTATTTTGGCATGAAAGGAAGGTTGACAAGGCTAGGAAGTTATCTAAACAGGGCAGTTACACTTGCTCCCGATATTGGTGACTTTTTGGGCATTAATACTACAAATTTTGAACTTCAGCACGGGAATGAAGAGACTCAGAAAGATGTTATTAAGAGATGTGTTGCCGCGGAACCAAAGCATGGCGAGAAATGGCAGGCCATATCAAAGGCAGTAGAAAAATTCTCACCAGCCAACGGAAGCTATTTTAAAGAAGGTGGTTTGTTTCATTGGGAAAGGAAGAAAACTCAGCTGAGAATAGCAAAGATTGAGGGGTGTTACATTGCTGATTTTTAGATGATGTGCTGCAAATTTGAACTTCAGCACGGTGAAGAGACTCAAAAGTATGTTATGACTTAGAGGACGTGTGTCGCAGCAGAACCAGAGCATGCTGAGGAAATGGCAAGCATATCAAAGCAATAGAATATTCTTATTACTTGGCAATAGCAGCCATCCTACAGCGGTGATAGTTTATTTTTGTTGGAAGAGAAAGAAAGCCGCCGCCCCCCCCCCCCCCCGCGGGGGGTGTGTGTGTGGAACGAAGCAGTAAGCTGAGAGTAGCAAAGATCATTGGATGGCTTTGGATATAGCCTATAGCGCATTCGTTGTTTTTTCTAGAGACCGGTCCGGATCTTAATCATGTCTTTAAATTTGTTGTAAGTAGACTGTTTGGCCTAGATGAGATGTAATCTTGGGTGGGGAAGAGTTTTGACGGCCCGCCCTTTCTACGCTGGTAAATTCAGAATGCTTGTATTGTACTGTCCTCCCATATATTTTCATGAGCTGCTTTTGGCGAGTTTTTTTTTTTTTTTTTTAACGAATGATGGGCTTCATTGTCTTTTTTTATTTTTGGGTAGGATGATTCATGTGGGCCATTCGTTGCGTTGTGTTTTGTTGGTTAATATGCTATTTAAAGGTTGCGTTTTGTGCGTCGCAGATTAGTGAAACACAATGCATAGTCCAATTTGTGTCTACATCCGTTGCGTTTAATGTGGCCTCAGCCTGTACCCTAGCGAAGTTGGAAAATGTGAGTCTGTGTGCTGGCCTAATCGTTTGTTGAAGTTGCTCCATTTGATGAGTGGCACCTGGCACACACTTCTTGATTCCTACATATAATCTATATAGTCTTCGTTTCTCTCTTTTTTTGGTTTTGTAGTTTTAATTTGAGCTTCTTGATCGATATTGCCTTCAAATTGTTGGGTAAATATTGCACTTTTCATTCTGGCAAGTGGTCAAAAAATGGTAATGTATTGATTCAAATGCGAAATGTATCTCCTTTGTTCGTATCAAGTATTAATCGCTAAAATAAAGTCATAAATTTGCGCTCTCTGCTATTTACACTTAACAGTAACGTCATCAAAATCACATCCCCTTCATTGCTGGCCTGGTATGCCCCTTATAATGAACTTTTCATAATGGATGGTTCGAGTTCACAAGACGTAAATGCCTTGCGTCCTTATCTTTCCTAGAAAATTATCCTTCCAAGAATAGTTTTATAATCTTTTCTATACTGACAGTGTATGCTATTTTTGTATGTAAAATTTAATTTGCTAATGTGCATACTATATATTATAATATACAGAAGGTTTATATTTAAGTCAAAACAATAATGTATGTGCTCATATATTATACTATAGGATAAAGTATATAAAAAAGATTAAAAGAAATTCAAACAAACGTATGTTTAACATGTTAAAAAAATGTTTGTTTCGTAAGCACAAAATGTTACAAAACACACACTTCACCACTTCCTGCAAAACCCACGAGAGAACCATCCATCGGAGAATCCGGGGAAATTGATCGAAGAGGGATCGTGGGAATCATCATGGGCTCTTATTGTAGTTAGAACTTGCTCCTTTCTTGTAATCTAGCTCTTAGGCCTTTCACTGTTTAGTGCCATGTATATGAAGTAGGAGCCTGAAATATGAAAGTAATTTGGGAGTGTACATCCTCAACCCACATCATCACCATAAAACTCCTCGTTATTGTCAGCAACTTTCTTAATTTGTTCTCTCACTTTTGTTCCTCATCTTTTTTCTTCTTCCAATTAATATACCGAATATTCAATTAGAAAGCAAGAGTAAAACACACAATGTCCATACTATAAAGCAAGGAATGACTATTTTGAAGAGGAAGACTTTTCTTCTTTCGCAGAAATGCCAAACCATTCCCCTAAGCTTTCTCCCATCCCTTAATCCTACAGTTTATTCCTGTCTTGTCCGGTTTGCTCTGTTCTATAATGATGCATTTTTTCTGCGTTTATATCATATTTGGTTGTGGAATCTCATTAGTTCAATTTGGGTTTCATCATTAATGTTTTCTTTGTTGCAAAGAGCCCTCTTTTGGCTGTTGTCATGAGCATATTTGAAGTAGGGAGTATATTACCTGAGCTCATTTAGCTTTTCTCCCATCTGGGTTTATCATTTCTCATTTAAGCATTTGCCATTTTTCCTTCTTTCTATTGCTGTTTGCGACATGGGTTCTGTTCTGTTTCCTTTTCCCTGGTCTCTCTCTTAGTTTTCATGGTGTAGCTTTGAACTTTTTAGTTTGGTGGACCACATTTGATTTAATGCAGGCTCATGGTATTTCCATTGGAATGCATGATGCCCATACTTCCGTCTTCCAAAAAGCATGACGCTCTACCCTTGTTTTTTTTTTTTGGGGTCCTTGGTTTTAGTCATTTAATTACTCTGGTTTTTCATTCATTTCTTTATGCAGCATTGATTCCTTGAGCTGATTTTACAGAACTTTACTTGAGAAGGTGTTCTTGGCGAGGAGGGCTTCCCTAATAGTGTATGCTTTTTTTTCATCCAGAAGTTTCTAAAATTTTTCAAAGGAAATTGGTCGTATGGTATAAAGGATGGGGGACCGTTTTGTGTTGCTAGTAGATCGGTTGCTAACTGAATCCACTCTTGAAGCTGCTATCCAGACTAATAACCGGTTGCAGCATCTATCATCCGTTGCTAATGAAGATAATGTTTGCTAAATTTTCTCCCCTTAGGATGGATACTGACGTAGGTACGTCATCATGATGAAGATGAAATTTGGTGGAATGCAGGATTTGCCATGATGAAGATGAAGAGTCATGCATGGAGGGTCCCTTGTTCATGCTCTGGCAGCTTGAAGGTCAGTTAGTACAATCTTTTCAGAAGTTTGAGAGAGGTGCATAAATTTCCGTAGCATTTTGACACTGCTTCGCCTCTTGAAGGGTTGGATCTAATAATGTAGTTTAATAGATTCACTGTAAGAAACGCGTCTAATTTTTGGTTGGAGGTGGGTGGATATTTGGGCTTCAGTTTTGATTATTTATGCTTATAGATGTGTAATAAATAATTTGATTTATATGGCGTTTGATAGTAGTTATAACCTGCTATTCTTATACTTATTATGAGCATGAGGATGGCAATGTGGCAATGCACATATTGGATTTTCTGGCCACATTGCTTGACTGTTTATTGGCCAAAAATATCTCTGGTTCTTAAATTCTTGGGACCAGAAATATCTGCATCTTCTCCAATGTGAAGCAAGCTTGCTTCTCCAGGCACCATGGTAATTTTACAATTGCCCAAGTTTAAAAAACTGAAGACTTTCAGCAAGTTCTTGGACAAATTCATAGTGCCTGTGGCCTATAAACACATTGCTGAAGCATACAAATTCTTCGTCTCCCTTTCTTGTCTTGTAGGTCCATGTCAATTAACATCCAACAGTCCTTTTCTCTCCTATATCTATTGACATTTTGTTATATGTATATATTTGCAGTATGCTCACCGCAGATGTGTACAAAAGTGGTGCAATGAGAAGGGGGATACCGTCTGTGAGATTTGCAGGAAAGGTACTGATGTTCTTAGTTGCCTTTATTTGTTTGTCAGTAATCTACTTATCCTGTAAGCCTAAAAAAAAAGAAGAAAGAGGCTTGCATTAGCTATTAAAACTCAAAAGGATTTGAATTTAGCTTTATTTTCTTTAAATGCGAGATTGCAGAGTTCAAGCCTGGTTATACAGCACCATCTCCATTGTCTCATTATGCTGGAATTGCAAGTAACTTCAGGTATCTCTTCTCGTTCTTGGAAGTAGATAGAACTCAAGTTTGGTTTTGTACTTCTACAATAATGAATAGCTAGGTTTTGTCCCCTGTATGTAACTGATAAATAAAGGAATTATCCCAAAAGTGGCTGGGAGATTTCCAGGAGGGGCCTCCCTAATGCTGAATTTATAGCGATGGTTTCCGCGGATGGAAGTTTCCTTGATCCTGACTTTGATGAACATCCATCACCCAGTACAAGAAGTTTGATATGCTGCCGCATAGTTGCCATAATTGTAAGCTCTCTCTCTCTCTCTCTAGTTTATTTTTTCCTTTACACGGCAAAGGCATGCTAGCTTTTCTTAGTGGTCAAATTTTATTGTAGATGATGCACCCTTTGTATACTTAGGGAAGGCACAAAGAATGGGTCTTTTGATAAAGTTTTGAAGTTCAAAAGCATCAGTCCTTACTCGGGATGGTACTGGGCTGTAGTAGAATTGTCTGCCATGTTGGCCCTTACAAAAGGCTAGATCAGTCTGAAACTTTATCTAGTTTGTTGTTCCAACTTTAGCCAGTATTGCATGGAAGATCAATTCATTGCTATGACTCGTAGACAGCATTGATGCAATTTCGGTGTAATATAACAAGGATGAAATTCCTCTAGAAATTTTTGTGCCTCATAATAGATTTTCATAAAGCCAAATGAAATTCCCATGAATTTCAGCACTTTTGACCAAATTTATGGATTCTTTGTTATCTGATGCATATATCCATCTCTTGTTCACTCGGTGCAATAAGAAAAGTGTGAAGTTTGAAGTTGCGCAGTTGAGCTTGCAAATCATTCATTGAATCTCAAACTCTCAATCTTTCAATGAATGTTATGCTATTAACCTCAAAACTCTCACCGAGGTGCATCTTTGTTTTTGACCCGGTAGTGTTTTTCTTGATGATGTGCAGTTTATAGTCCTCCTGGTGCTACGGCATACATTACCCATCATTATTGGTGGTGCTGGGGAGTATTCACTGACACTGTTCATGGTGAGTTGTGTGGCACTTTTTTTTCTTTGGGAAAAACTAAAAGAATCAAACTCTTTTTAGCAGAATGATGCTTGGAGACTGTGTACTTGTTTTCTCAGTTAATAATCTGAGAACTATTGGGATTCTGTTGCCGATATATGTAATGGTGAAAGCATTTACTGCTGTCCAGCGTTGTCGACACCAACAGTAGGTAAAGAGTTTCGGGACTTCCTCTGTTTTTCTTCAGTTGAATAAGCTCAATTGTCTTTTGTTCCTGCAGTTTTCTGTTTCTCCCTTCCAGATGCTATGGAACTATGATAGCAATACCACCTTCGATGTACTGCATATATAGTAGGCATTCTGAAGACACTAACATCCATATTTCTGAAAATAGTATGTTCTGAAACATAAAGCATGTGTTATGTTTTGAAGTTGATGACCCGCATGACCTAAATGAATGACCATTCTACTTTAGTTCCATCTTGTGCTCTCAAGTGACGGAAGCATCATGTAAAATTGCGGTTCATTGCCCAGCATTGCTAATTTGGTGTTTTTTGGCTTTCTATTCTGTTGCTAGGCTTCTCGAAACTACTCCCTTCCCACATCAAATGAGGAAAATGGATTACCAATACACCAGCCACCCCGGCAGCATCTCACTTCACATGTGGTAAATGCGGCTATTGATAATTGGAGGGCATTACCTCTTAGCAACAGTTGGACGGCACCAAACATTGAAAGAAAGTCTTTTCTGTTAAGAGGTGCTATGTCCGTCCTGTGATCGAGCAATTTGTTGGCATTGCCATGATTTTATGGAAAACCAGTCTGGTTACTGGCTTAATGCACATTCCTTCCTCTTGGAAGGCGCTAGGACTGAACATTGAAGATTGCTAGGCATAAGCTCAGAAAGTAGCTCAAATTGTACATATTGTAGCACCAGCTCGAGTCTGATTCAGATATTCCACCTTTCAAATTCACTCTGGAAACGCTTCAAAACATTCTTGTGTCTTAACAACAATATAGCAATGCAAATGCGATGCTCCAACATTTTTCATATTGAAGTTTGAGGGGTTGTTAAGTACTTCAGGCGCATTTAGTTTCGTGGAATGCATTTGCTTACTATTTCAATTGGCAGTGAAAAATAATGCAGCAGATCAATGGTTTCGCCAAGCGACTGGAATATACCCAAATCAACTCCAAAGTATAAAATGCAAACGCCAACTAATTAAAGCATCAAGATCATGATGTCCAGAAAATTCCATCCAGTACAAATTCTTATTGGAAGGAGTAGAGCAGTTCATTCTAGCTTGCCACATCGCACCTGATGGACAAAATACCGAGTGCTGGTGAAAAGCTGCATGTTCTCGCGTAATTTCAACCTGATTACCCAGCACATATACAGCCAAACCCTCCCCAAAATTTATGAAGCTTCCATAGCGTTACCCGTGCCATGACATGCGGATTAGCGATGAATCTAAATTAGCCTATAGGATAAAAATTGTAAGCAAAGCAATAAAGCAAATTTCCCGATTACATAAATAGCTAGTGATACAAAAAAGAGATTTTGGCAGCTGGCAGACAATAAACCAGTTTTACTATCTGAGACATCGTTCAGATAACAAGATCTCAGACCGAACGACACCCAAACCAAACAGGACATACGGCAAATAACAACCAACAAGAAACAAGACTGCAAGCTTATTCCACAAAAGTAGCAGGTAAAGTACCCATACGCTAGACCTACAAGCAACACTTACTAGGAGGACACAGTAATTAAACACCACCAACACACTGCAAGTACCATTGCAAGTGCCAATAAGCAACGCGCTAAAGGTATCACCAAGTGTCAATAACATCATTCTTCTTCGCTTTCGGACTCAGCACTCTGGAGCCAATCAATAAAAGGTCTGGAATTCTTCCAAATCGCTGAATCTTTGTTTCTCCCAGCCCGACCTTCCTGGAACCACTGCACTATATACTCTTCCTCCAACACATCAGCATCATATAATGCCTTCAAGACCAGAGCCACTTCCTTTACTGCAGCAGAGTTTGACTTCATGCAAAATTGCTCTAATGCACGAAGCAGCAGCAACTGTGAGGACTCATCCTGGGCAACAGCTGCAGCAAAATAGCTTTTCTTTTTGACAATCTCCTTTGCAAAACCTTTTTCAACACCATCAAGAAGCGCCTCACAGAGAGCCGTCATCACATCCTGAGCTGAACCAGAAAGCAATGATAAGGAGGGGTGGAGTTGGTTTGCTGCAACTCCCTTCTTTAGAAGGGCTTTCACCTCCTGAACAAGTCTTTCATGGATATTATTTCCATTCTCAGTAATTGCAAGTTCCTCAGACGGTGGCGAAGCACTTTTAGGACTCCCACGTGCTTTATCAGAAGCTTTGGGCTTCTTCTCTTTTTCATCGGTGGACAGCATAACCATATCAGCAGTTACAGTATTCAGTTGTTCCTGAATGCGCTGGCGAGCTGCTTCTAGTGACGTGTCTGTTTGCCACTGGACATCATCGTCATCATCCTCCTCATCCTTCTCAACAGTGCAGCCTCTGGGTGGTGAACCATGGTCCTCGTCAGAGCCACCTGCTTTCTTTTTGGAAGAACTGGTTTTCACTGGTCCATCCTTAGAAGCAGTCTTCTTCTTCACGTCTTTCTTCAGCTTTTTCTGTTCCTCATCAGCTGCCTCACCTTCCTTCAACCGCTCCTTCTCAGCCCTCCGAAGTGCCTTCTTGTCCTTGGATCCCTTTTTGTCTCAGGTGGATTCTTCAGAATAAAGGTAGTAAGCTTGTCCCTCATGTCCACATCTGAGACAAATCCACAAGCAGCGCATTTCAGTTGGATCATCTGAGTTTTGGTGATTATAACCTCAGTTTCAGGATTCCCACATCCATAGCATTGAACATATTTCTTAATGAAAATTTCAAGAAGGCCAGCTAGTTTGGCAGTATCATGAGCTCCATTGACATGTGAAGTTCCATTCTTCTCATCAAACTTGGACTGAGCTCCAAGCTCTGTACCAAAATATTTTGTTGTGTAGGAAGCTGGCCTGGCCAAAGCTTTGGCAATCTCAACCATGTTAACAATATTAGTCTTGATGCCATTCCCACGGCCCTCTATCTTTGTGATCATTTTGGGCATCTTATACCGGTAGAAGGCATCATCACTGTTGCTGGCACCAATATTCTGCAAGGCCATTTTTCTTCAGATCAAGATAATGAAATTTGACCTTGTTATCACAGGAAGGAGCTACAGGATTTCAAAATGTATGTGTCTTCCAAGGATTTTTCAACACACCAAGATTGATCCTCTAGAACAAGGGAACCTTGCGCTCTGCTGCAATCATACAACTCAGTGTGAAAAGACCAGAGATGCATGCAGTCAACCCTTTCAAAAAAATCTCTACTCTTTTTCCTTGACGTAGGACAATACTCGCCAAGCAACCCAATTGATCCCAGATAGTAAACGGCTTCTTCGGACATAAAAGAAATTTTACTTTGACAAACCTCAAACTTGGATATCAGCAGTGCGTAGATGGAACTATAAGCTTCATGAACAAACACGTAGAATGTTAGTTATATCAGAAAATCTGTATAATGGGCAACCATGCAAAATAAGGACACACACAAAGCTAATAACAAGGTATCTATGAACATTCAAAACGCTTCAAATAAAATCAGATGCATTCTATATTATTTAGCAATGGCAAGCTACTTCATAAATTAGAACATATATTCTCTACCGCCCTCCAAAATGTGAACAATGACCTAAGAGAAATAAAAAAAAAAAGGAGCATCTTGAGCAATTCCTTATGGAAACAATAAAGAAATTCCAAGTTGATGGTACAAAAGCAGAAGACAAACATAAAAAAGGTGCAACGAACAAGAAGGAAAGCAAACAGCGTACACAAAACAAATGCCCACGAAAGCTTAGCAAAAGAAAAAAAAGTGAGACATTAATTACAAAAAAAATCTCAAACTCTAAAGATTTATTTCTTAATCTTCCCATGTTTAGTAAAGTAAACATGTCCTGCAATGGAGATCAGAAACAACGCCGTGCCATGGAGGCTTGAATACCATTCACAGTTAAAAGCGATAGAATTGTTAATTTTTTAAATTAACGCCACCAACAAACCATCCTCATCAATTACTAAGACCCTAAAATACTAATGAAGCTAAGAAAACCCCGAAAATTCGATCGCCAAGCTCTTGTTAGATCCACGACTATTTAATCAACAAAAGATCACCAAAAACAATTATATTAAACCTAGATCCACGAAAAGAGCTACGGAAACGCATCGATTCACAAAAAATAAGTTCCTATTTTCCTAAATCGATCAATAAAGCTGAGATCCAGATATTCAAAAGAACTTAAATAAAAAATCATTCATACCCAAACAAAATTGAAGAAAATTTTAATACATACGATCGATAGCTGTAGCGGAGGGGCGAGGGCTTACCGATTCGTTAAAAATCCCTTGCTTCCCGAAGCGGTTTCGAGAAATGGAAGGTTGCAGAGAAATTAGCAGGTTTTGGCAGAGATAAAACGAGAATCGGATAATTTAGGTGAGAAAAGGAGAGCTAGGGTTTTATATATAGAGTGGGGAGAGCGAGGTTAAGGATCGAAGAAGAATAGGCAAAAGCAGATATGAGGCGGCCAGGGTACGGGAGGGTTGCTTCTATTTCTAGGGTTGGAATAATTATTCTTGCTGAATTGCACACTCCTCCCCGGATATTTTGTCTAAATTATTCTCGAACTCCCTCGGTCCCTCGGTTTGCAAAAATCACATAGATCACCTTTGGCCTAACAAAATTTTGTAATATTAATAAACCAAATTACTCTCACAAAAGGAAGGTAAAAAATTTTGTATCATAATACTTGATGTAGAATGAGGTCAAAAAATTTGTATCATAGTTAAATCATCCTTCAATCAAGAGTGCGTTTGGATAGAAAATTATTCATATAATAAATATAATACAGTATCATTTTTTATGTAATTATGTGAGATAAAATTATGATCGAATAACATAAATATCTAATTATAAAACATGTTCATGATGTAATAAAAAAATTATCAAAACACTGGCTATTCAAACAAACCTTTTTTTTTTTGTTTAAGGCACTAAATTCACAAGGAAAAACAAAAATTAATTGCAAGATTATAATAATTGTAGTGAGTTCTTTTTTTTTATCACCTCATTTTTCTTTTTCCCTCTCTCAAGATCAAAATCCCTCTTAGCCAATTAAATTTTTCCAAAGTTATAGAGTGCCATACTAGTAGTTTATACAAAACAAAGAGAAGGCAAATGTAAATATTGGGAATAAGTATTATTCATGTTCCCATTTTCATTAATTACACTCTCATTATCATTTTTATTATACAATATTTATTTATTAAATTATATTATAAAATAGATAATAAAAATCCAAATAAATTAAATACGTATGCATGCAACATTTGTCCAATTCCTGCATTACGAGAAGCTTCCGTGTCTCAAATCTCAATCTTAAAGCCTCCAACTAGGCCTGTCAATCGGGCCTAATGAGCTGGACTTTCATAAACTCAAGCTCAGCTCACTTAATTTGGAACAATTTCGGGTTTCGGGCTATGAGTTTCGGGTTCATAAATGTGAAGCTCATACTCAGCTCACATAATATTTGGGTTGTGAGTCTTAATCGGGTTTAACCCAAACTCACTGATTACTCCTTAATTTTCTTAATATAATTACTATAATTATTAAGTTGTAAAACTAATTTAACATTTACAAGACTATAATATTAAAACTAAATATGAACAAATAATAGTTCTTAAAAAGTATATAAACCAAAAAATTTTCAACAATATTTATATTTAATTCGTTCAAAATGCATGAAAAATAATAATAAAACATGCGATCATAAGACAATATATCTTTAAAAGTTGAAACTTTTTTTTATAATCTTGTGATTTGAATCCAAACATGTTTGATAATTTGTGTTTGTAAATCAAAAAGAAATCAACCGATATTATGCCAACACAAAAATTTATTCAACCAATAAGAAAAGTTAGAAATTTAGTTATGCATCACTAATATTGGCTCTCAAGAAAACTCGTGGAAGAATCTTTAGATGTATTTTTATATTTTGTAATATATATATAGTATTTAATAATAATATATTTGGATATATAATTATACATAATATCAAAATATAAATATTATATATATATATATACAGATAATTAAAGGGCCGGACCTATATCGGGTTTGAGCCTAATAGGGCTCAAGCTCGGCTCATATTTAATTCGAGCTTAATTTTTAGATTCAGACTCAGGCCGACTCACTAAAATGTCGGGCTCATCGGATTTTTTGTCGGGTCAAACGAACCGAGCTCGGGCTGGCCCAACCCATCGACAGTCCTACCTCCAACATTTGTTTTGTTTGCCGCATTAATCAAAGTTCACTTTTTTTTTTTTGATAATATCAAAGTTCGCTTATTTTGTTGACGGCTTTTACGGCTGACGTCCATTAAGTTGTGGACGCAAATGATGCCGCGTGGGGCTTTCATCTTCGGAAATTGGGAAATACTAAAAGCACCCCCCTTATTGATGGGCTTCCGTATTACCTCGTTTATGGTACAACTCTTTATTTGGGCCTCGCTGGTGACGAGTGTTTTCTTTTGGGAAACTTTCAATCTGTCGGATGGCTTTTTAACTCCACTGGGCTGACTAATTATTTTTTTGGTCAGAGTTTTAACAATGTTGCCGAATTTTGTTAACGCCTTGATTCATGAACTCATGGCCCAATTATGAAAGCCTTAATCAAAGCCTCTTTGAGGTAAAATTTTTTAAAAAAAATATTTTTGGGGGCAACAAGTGTAACAGACAAGAAAATGAAGTTCCTGTCATAAGATGCTATGACCTTTTTACGCTAGAAAAAAAAAAGAAAGAGGTAAAGGTGTAAGGTTTTATAAGTAAAATTAATATAATTTGGCTTTATTTTTTTGGTAGAAAAATGAGAGAAAAGGTTAAAGGGTCATTTGCTTTTATGGAAAGGACACATGTAGAGGCGAACGCCTCAACTTCGCGATCCAAATGTTATAAAATTTGCGTTGTAATTGGACCTCAAGCTGTGATGCATAGGCTTCAAAGTATGCCCAGAGTTTTGGCAGGTTCTCCTACCTTTTCGAGGGCATGAAGCCAGGAACATAATCAATTCCTTATGTTTTCTTATGTTTTTTAAGGTTCTGGGAAAGCTGTGAGTTAAGTGATAAGATATAATAAATTGTAAATAAAAGGTCATGAATTTAAAATCTCTCATTTATTCAAAAAAAAAAAAAAGTTCTGTAAGTAGAAAAAAGAAAACTTGTTCCTATTATAATCTACTTCTTAACCAGAAAAAGGTGCTCTTGAGTATCTGTCCTTAACAAACTTTCGAATGATACTATGGTAACCAACTCATCAAGGCCTAAACAGTCCAAAGCTCCTCCATGGAAAAAAGTTTGAAGAAAAAAATTAGAGAGAACGGGTTCAAAGGACCAAATCAAAGTATGGAAGAGTACTGCAATTGCAGGTTCATGAACTGTTAAAAAAAAAAAGGTTCATGAAACATGGATCATGAGCGAGGAAGGTGGGAGGAAGCAGCGCTACTCAATCAACGTAGTATTAAATTAGACCACTCTGGTATATAATTTCATAGACGAGAAACAAAAGCAGGTCCACAATGGAAGAGGACAAGTGTAACTATGTTGACGGATCAAAGGTAGCTAGGACGCGGTTCATCAAGCCAAAGTTAAAACTTGATTATTCTCTCCATCCCCTTCCTTTATGCTTTAATCCCTTTTGTTGATGTAAAAAAATTTTGGGGGATTATTTCAACAGTGTGATATTCTGTATATTTATGTTTTACATGTCAAACTTTTTACTACCTTCGTTTCAATATTAGAGTTGTTTTTCGATAATACGAATTACTTTTTTTTTATGAAATTGTAATAATCATTAGAGATCTCTAGATGAGATGGTTTTAATAAATTCCTGTCATATGCATTTTTTGTATTCAAAATACTTTCTGTCAAGTTCTTAAACCTAATACAGCAGAACAACGTCTGATCACTATTGGTTCGTGACAAGATTGACTGAATCAGCAGCAGCTACTACCTTACTGGCTACAATGTGACGCCTTAACAACCTCAGAAATGCATATAAAATTGTAATCTTAGGTCCAAAAACATATAATATGGCATTCGTTTTTGGCTTATCAAGAAGGCCTTGGGATTAAAGTAGGAAAAATTGATCAATAATATATTCATTTCAAATTGCTCGTCTTCTTGAATATTTTTTGAACCAAACATTTTGTCCAATTGATTTTTGAATCAATAATATGTTTTTAGAAACGGCAGAGAAAACAAGAGAAGTCAAATATCTTGGGAATTTTGAATTTAGGATGAAGGGTTGAACACTTTTCTTGGCCACATAAACAAATAAGTAGTGTAATAGTTCTCACGCGAGTACAAATAAGAACCCTCCAAACAACAAAAGTTCATCAGGCATAAGATCATCACGTTTCAAATTTCTTAAAGCCGCCGCTGCCAAGAGAATTGTTGCTTATTATATATAGTCTCCTATGAAACTGTCCTGTTACTGGCCATGCTCGAGTCTTGACCAGAAACACGTACGCGTCTTTATTGTCATTGTTCAGACGGATACGACCAACATGAACTACTACTATTCTTTTTTTCTATTTTTTTTCCCATCAATTGTATATATAAATATTACATACAGATAAATACGCACATATGATATAGGGCATTCCTACCGATTACAGGACCATAACGCAAATATTGTTCTATACATTATCGTCCAGTACACTGAGCAAGAAATTCTAGTAGCCCATCCTTGGTAAGCAAGAAAATAATCATAGTCAGAAGTCAGAACCAAGTATGGCTGCTTCTTCACGAATTACCACTAATTTTGCAACAATGGGGCAACCTGATCAGAGGCGCAGGAGTACTCTTCATCACTGCCTTCAAGTAAGAGCCCAGCAAGGATTTGGAGATGAAGGTGACTAAATTAAATGAGCATTAAATCCACTTTCTGACTATCACATTAAGTATCTATGTAGCTCTCTTTTTCCATTTCTTAAAAGATTTATGATCAACTAAACTGAGCATTTCTGCTTTGTTCAATCTGGGCAGGAAGGTCAAAAAACCACATTGATGATGCAAATCTGCGACTTCTGAGGGATAGAATGGAAGTGGTTAGGATAAAGGAGAGTCTGGAGAGGTGTTTTGATGTGGGTGATGACACTCATTATCAGCATGCTGGTTGGAATGGTGGCTACGCACCAGCACTTGCCGACCGCTATAAACATCGAAATAAAATGAAGCAATCTGATGATGTTCTTGAGCTTTTAGTCATTGTTTGCCGCACATTTGGGATCACTGTTCTCAGCGGTATTCTTTGCCTGTGTCTTGTGTCCATTTTAGTTCACTTAAACCACTGACGTTTTTAACAATTCTAATGCGTATGCAGACAGGATGTACAGATTGATGATATATTCATCCTTTTTAGAATGAAATGTGGTTATGCTTATATGAATGATACATGCATCTCGATTTTCCAAAGACTTATCCGAATTCGGACCAACCTATTTAATTCGAATGAAACGAACGAGAAGAAAGTGTTGTTCGTAATTTTGCTCTCTATGAGGATATGAATTGTCGATTTTAAATTCTATATGGAGCTTGAATGTACTTTTGCTAACATATATGGTTTGCATTATACCTCATTCTACCAAAGCAATTTGAATGTTAGCTAACTGAACTTGATGAAGCTATAGCATATGTTTCAAAGCCTTGATAAGATTATAGTTGTAGACTAGAAAACAAAGCATCTGTCAAAACTTATAGACCGGACAGGACAATGTTAATCGAACAAGGGCAGCTGGGACGCGGTTTAATCCCAAGTTTTCATCGTCTTAATTGCCTCTCTCTCTCTCTTTATTTTTTTTAAAAAGTGCCTTGATCTATTCTTTAAACCAATTTGCTGAGTAAACAACATTTTGCGATGTTTCTAAGCGCGAGTCCACTACTAGTCTGTACTCTGTATGGCTTGAATTGAATGTTACTTTTGGATTTATTTTGCAATATGCAGACAAACTACCTGATAGAGTTTTAAAACCTCCTGGAAGGTCGACCATGAAAGAGACAGAGGTCAACGTTTCAAGGCCATCAAAACATAAATGCAGAGATTTATTTTATTGGTTCACCAAGTTTATCAAGTTTCGCAACTTTGTCTGATTCTGATCGGAGCGGTTTCTGATTAATGTTCCATTTAACTGAAAAAGGATGGATTCCGATAAGATCGAGTTCACCATAAATATGTCATCTCACCATTCTCTAAAATCCATGAAGGAGTAGTAAGCATAAAGTGCGATGGCGTGGGCTCCTGGAATTCGAGATAAGCTAGGAGTCGGCCGAGAAGTTGTAACAATTTTAGGAGCTTATACAGGCATATGAAACTAGTTAAGGTATCAGGGACGATGCGTTGTTCAAGTGGGAGAGGATGACATGGATTGCATATCGATCGTGCAAATCCATTCTTGACCGGCCAAACATGCACTACTGTACATAGATGAACAAGAGAAAAATCAGGACCGTTAGTAGAGGCATACCCTACTGTAACAAACAAATAGGAAGTCATGGAGGCTCTTCCAAACGTTATTAGGAATATGTAAAAAGCCTTAGAGGCTTCCGGACCACTCTAGGTTGTTCAAGAGTCTTGTGGAATAGATTAGGGTTTTGTATATAAAAGTTTGTCTTGTATAGAAAATTTTAGAAACTAAATGTAGGAAAACTTAGTGTAGAACATTCTAGAGTCTTGTAAAACTTTCTTGAATTGCTTAAAAATAAAACAAGCCCCTCATTTGTAGATCATCTTGTAAAAGTGTTTTTTCAAGTGTAATACGAGCTTTCCTTTAGTCTTCAATGTTTCTCTTCTTTGCTCGTTACTTTTGGCCTCCACACAATTCCGCGCACTTTGAGGTTAGACTGAACTAGTAAACCGTTCATAGTTTAAGTTTTAAACAATTGCTAGTATCGCACGACGTGCGTGCTTATAGCCATAGGAAACTAAACAACTCGTGACACTAATCAACTGTGTCATACTGGCCTGGATATCGTCAAGAAGGAGTTGACAACGAGCTCGCAAAGGAATAGCAGCCTGCTGCTCAGGAGCCCACTCAGTTTCCAAGTATCTAGGTATGTCCACCTTTAGAAATACGATCAACAACTAACAAAGAAAACAAAAACAGAAGAACAGGTAAGAAAAGGAGCGAAAAACAGATGGATTAATCCAAGTAAAAAAAACATCAACCTAGAGCAAAAAGACGAACAAGTAAATCCAGAGAGCCGAAGTGTGCCAGTACGAGCCTTTCTTCTTTAGATACGAGATAAACAAAGCTCATGCGAACTTTCGAGTAATCATTTTGAACGGGTTGATTTGATTTTCTGGGTAACGCAGCAGGTAGATTACGGCCACAATGGAGACCACAGATGAAGCCAGAACGATTGCTATTGGTCCCTGAATTTCTGCAAACATCACCATGCTGACGAAGACGTCAAGTAAAAATACCTCGATGAATGTCGAGATTGGGTTCGGTAGGATACACTCATTGAAATTTCTTGTGAGGTTTGTGAAGTTGTGAAAGAAAGGGATTAATCTCGAAGCAACAAGTCCAACGAGCGCGATCCCATGTAGGAAGGCAAACCATACCGTGATTGCAATTTCAAGATTTGTGAGGCCGATTGCAATTTGAATTGCTGGTTTTGTTTTTTCACTAGAAGGCGAGTATACTATAAAGTCGCTTCTGGAACTTGGTGCAATTACTTTATTTCAGGCAGCAATTGCTAGTTGGCATTGTTTGGCTGCTGATGATCAAGGCTGAGCTTATGCCTGGGTTTTTTTTTTGGGGCCCCGTTCCCTTGTTTATTTATTTATTCCTGCTGAAAAGTAAGATAGAGAGTATTAACATGAGTTCAGCCTTGATATTTTTCTGAAATTTCAGTAATTAAGTAACGAAATGATATTGGCTGGAATGTTTTCTTCTTTTGTCTGTTTTGGAATAATGTCTCGTCTAGTTTCTAAACTTACAACAATGTTGTTGCACTGGTTTTGTATCTCCTAATAAAACAATCATACATAGATGATGTACAGCCAAATTATTTATATTTTGATTCATCATACATCACCCACAATCATACACTCATTATTATTTATAACTCCATTGTACAAAGATCTGCAACCTAGTACTTTCAAAAGAAACAAGGAAATCGAAAAGAAGAAAAATCCTGCTCCAAGACCATGCATCCATGCATTTCTCCATGTGGCCAAATTGTAAAATTACGAAGACCTTCTAAACTTTGCAATTCTTTATTTCCTGCGACATTCACAAGCCCTTCAGAAGTCAAATCTGGCTTATCGAGTTTAACGCTTGGTAGCATGGGTTGCTTATGATTACTACCAGCAATAGATTCACACGTCTTACCACCAAGAAAAAAAAAAAAGGATTCACATGAAGTTTCGTAATTTACGCTAATGAACTCTAAGCGCTGACCAACTAGGCATAAAAAGAATAAGCGCAATTAATACAGGTTGAATATCACCTTGGTTTGCCCTTACAGGATCTAATACAGGGAGTCCTCTCTCTCCCTTGAGTCCCTTACAGGATCTAATGCAGTACCTCTACCTCCATGCATCAATTATACTGTAAGGGACGTTGAGCCGGCACCAAGGGAAATTTTTACTCCCCGCTTGTATCAAGTTTGACCTAAAAGTTAACCTGTGGGAAGACGGTGATTATTTTGCCTTTTGGACCAAATTTGTTCTGAAGTCCGTGAGCTTGTCGAAAACTTCTGGTCAAGTTCGGTTCATGAACTTGTGTATTCAATCCTTCAGATATTTTTAATCTGTCAGAATTAGATTTCAACCAAATGGATCACACCCGTTAAGTTGCTGATTTTTTTCTTAATATTAATGGTTAGTGATTAAACAAAAAAAAAAAAAAGACTCACTCAGTGCATTCCAAAATTCATTTATGTAGCTAATAATGGTCCATTGATTACGTGCTTGCCAACCTGAATCTTGATTGGAGAACTCAAGTAATTGGTATTAAATACATTTTAAAAGAATATACTATCCCACAGGCGGAAATGACATAGTAACGCAAACAGCATACAACTCAACGGCTTTAATTTTCACCCAAAGAAGCACTATTTACAGCTTATGGACCGCTCTTTCAACAATTCGCAAAATCTCCTTTAGCCAGGAAAAGCAAAAGCTAACTAGCTAAGCTCGACTTAATTACTAATTAGATTGATTCTTGATTATGCTTATATTCCTACGCAACGCATCATTTGCTGACTAGTTGATGATAAAGGTCAACTGCATACCCCTTTAGAGAACTAAGGAGACATATCTGTTTCCAAAGCTATTGCATGGCTTTAATTTCCTCTCCAGCTATTTTAGCTCTAAAGCGGCCATACCGGAAAAGCAGGCCTCGTCCATCTCTGCTGGTGAGATCTCACAGACATGAAGATGAAGGTAATAAATTTAGAGTATCATTTTCCTGAACTGATTTTTGGTTGCAGGAGTACCTGCAAATGCTTGTCATTTTTCCCATCATACATTTGTATATGATCTTCTGATTGAAAGGGAATTAGTCAAGAAAGTGCTGCAGTTAATTTTTTTGTTTGCTTAATCTCTTATCAGCAGGGAGATCAAGCCATGGTATGGTGGATGCAAATCTGTGGATTCTGATGAACAGGATTGCAGAGGTTAAGATGAAGGAGAGACTGGAAAGATGTTATCAGACTGATAAGTTTGGATGGAATTATGCGCAAGTAGCGCCATGCAACAAGTCCAAAAGACCACCAGAGCCTTTCCAGTATATTGAGCTTGCAAGCACCGTTGGCGGCACGTTTGGTCTCACAATCCTCAGTGGAACTCTTGGCCTTTGTCTTGCTTCCATTTTAGTTCATCTGAATCAATTGTGATTTATGAACCCTTGACTGGCACATCCTCGGAGAAGAAGATTACAGTTAAATTTGTTTATTCATTCATTCCTTCATTTATTGTTGGTCTACTGAATTCTCCATGATGTGTTGTTGTGAAGTTCCTGAGGCACCGTGACTTAGTTCTTGAATCTGTAGATTCTTTACTTTCAATTATTGGTCAAGTTATATTAAGGATCCGAAAAAATCCCAGTCCTAGTAGCAAGGATAAGGTGTACTGGCCAGCCAGCGCTCCGATGAAGTTTACAGTTCAATCAGCATTGTCAGAACTCAGGACAGCTGGAAGCACAGTTCCTTGGTTTAAGCTGGTGCGGGGGTGAGGGTGCTGTGCCGAGACATTCCTTTATTGTTTGGATATTGTGTAATAGGAAATTGCCTGCCTAAAGACAGATTAAAAGCTTGGAGAGTGCACTTAGAATAGAGTATGATAGGTGTGCTTTATGTAATGGTGCTGATGAATCCGTGGCACATGTTTTCTTTGATTGTCCAATATCTAGCATGCTTTGGCAGAAGATGCAGTTGTTATGTTCAATTGTTAATGGCAGGTTGTCTTGGGTTGCCAGATTTGAGATGCCTTTACGAGCACTGGCATCCAATTCTTTGTTGATCAGATCAGGAGGTTGGTTTTTTTTCTGCTGTGGGGTATCAGTTATGGAGGACTAGAAATCAGGTCATTTTCCATCAGCAGCAGCATGTCTCTGCTGTTCTTGATTCTGTTAGACATGTTGCTTCGGGGCAGGGGAAGCTCCTTTGACCAAGACCAGCTCCCTTGGCTTACCTCATGCGTGTTCATCCTTCCTTGCGCAGGAGTCATGCTATTCTCTGTATCGTTCCAATTTCATCGGATGTCCCTGAAGGGACCACGCGTGTTCTACCCATGACTGAGTTGTTTACTGAAATGGTGGTAGGATTGATGAATTCGTGTGTGTACGTTTGTTTCTTTGATCAATAAAAGTCTCTATTTCTCAAAAACAAGAAAGATTTCCAAAAATTAATCTAATGGCATCGCCCGTTTCTATAGCATATATTGATTCCGCAAAATTGAAGTACGGGAAATCAAAGGTATGAGCGTCCGCCCTTTTGTCCATTCTAATACAAGCGAATGTCAACACTAATCACAATCCCCAACTGGTGGGTGTGATGTGTATTAACAATCCAAGTCCACCGTACGTGACAAAATCAAGGGATGCCTGGAAGCAGATTTTGAAAGAGTAGACGGGACCAAAGACTCCTTTTCCTTTTTCATCGAATTTAAACTCACAATCTCTAATTCCCATGGACATGAATTTTATATAATTTTAAAATATAATGATATTTTTGGGTTGGATTTAAATTATTTTTTGATAAATACAATTGAGATTGAGATGAAATTTATTTGTTGTAATTTATAATTTAAAATTTTTATTTGTGAAAATTCAAAATTTTTGAAAATAATAAACTTTTCATCATATAAAGTTTTAAATTAATCCATTGCATGTCTTATTTTGTACGTATATATATTTATATAAATTATTTTGGTTGAACATCGACCCGAACACCTCGCCAATTCAATTAACGATTCGAGTTTCAAAATATTGATTCCGCGACACATTCTCACACGTGATAATGGAGGTCATATAGATCAAAACACGTGTTTCTTCCTTGGTATTCTCGTGACAACAACTAAAAGATCCACATATTGCGACCGGTTAAAGATACGCATCTAAAGAAGAAAGAGTTAGCCCTAGGGTGCGCAACTTCATCGCAGCAAGGAAACCAATCAGTAACTTGCAATAGACTAGAACAAGACGCTCGTCATGATGACCTCAAAGAGGATAGGAGCACAAATCCTCCTCTGTTTGGACTAAAGTTACCTTGTCCAAAAATCTGTATAACCCTGACATGCCTCACATTGCAAAGCAGAGACATCAATAATCTTGACATAAATTAGCATCCTCGACAAAGTCACAGACGCATTCATTGAAACATGGAATTCCTTTAAAGAGAGAGAAACTAACTCAACAAATTACGGACACTCAATTATTCAGTTCCTTTGGAATGCCACGGTAGCAACTCGTGATCCTACTGATCCTCCAAACATAAATGTTGGGTATGAGCGAACATGATCAACGTAGCGGAACAAAGGGGGGTCTCTATTTACCTCTTGGTCTCCACTAGCTCCTAGCTCTTGGGACGGTGAATTTCTTCTCTGATTAAAAGCATCAACTTCTTGCACCAGTTCATCTTTTGTACTGTTACAGGAGGTAATCACCTGGGAACCATGAGAAATAAGAGAAGAAGATATGATGAAAGATCAGAAGATAATCACTTGCACAAGAAGCAGAACTTTCAGAAACCAAAGACATGCATACTTATTTGAGTAATAGGTAAGAGGTTTAGCTTCATTCAAGCAAATTGGACTTGACAAGAATTAGTATGTTGGAAACAATAGAGAGAAGCTCACCAATAATCCACCAGGAGCCACAAGACTTGATACTGAATCCCAGTACATGATCCTTGAAAAAAAAAGGGGTGGTGAAATCAAAGATAGAATAGTATTCTGTAGTTTTTACATCTAACCAGGATTACAGTAGATAAAAATCAATTTACTGAGACATACAAGGATACCATGATTATTACTTCAGACAGCTTAAAAAAGAAAATGAAAGAAAAAGTGCAAAATAATTCTAAATAGCCCTAATAAAGATGACACACTTGAGTATCAGAGGAAAAAAAAATTTAACATCTTCAGCAATTTTAGAGTAATTCACGCCAAGCAGATGGCGACAGCCCACCTAAAAATGTCTCTTTTCTATAATCTGTTTTTCCTTCAATAAATGAACTTGAACAGCACTAACAATGCAAGTATAAATTCTCTGTCTTTTAGTATAATTAGCTCTTTACTCTAAATCTTCCACAGAATCAAACTTGATGCTCGCACAATTCCCTCTCCCACAAAACATTTGTCATTACTCTGCAAGTCACTGGTTGGTTTTGAGATGCTACAACTTGGGGACTCTCTTGAATGCATGTATCAAGTGACAACAGAATAAATGCCAGACCTTCAAAACGTCCATGATACCTTTTCACAGGACCATCAGGATGAAGTCCAATGGCATCTAAAGTGCCTTTATCAACAAGAAGCTGAAACTTCCTGTCTAACTTTGTTTCAAGAATGTCATCGGCCTGTACCATTGAAAACAGAGAAGCTTAACTGCAGAGCTAAAGAGAACAGGTTGTGAAGAATAATGTACTTAGTGTGTTGTACAGAATATGTGTTAAGGATAAAATCTACATGATAAAATCTGAAAATATTTCAAATAAGCGTCTAAGATTTACATTTTTAAAATCATAAACATCCACTCAAAATAATGAATTTTTAATTTTCACCCCACAACCACTTCAAGCTATCACCTGCCCACCATATAGGAATAGGCACTGCATCTTGGTGCAACCACCAACTCAACGGTACTTCTCGGGTTACCTAGTGCTCATCCAAACTGGCATCACTTCATACCAACCAAGCAATCATACTTGCAGTCTATGATGTTACCAACCTATCCTTGTCTAAGACCTCATCAATCAGCAGAGTACCACATTTTGCTACAACCATGTCTCCAGCCAAAAGACACCCCACCCCATCTCAAGCTCCTTCCAACAACAATTTAAGAACAATTTAAGATGTTCCACTTCTATGTCAAAGCTTTTGAGTTTCACCCTTTTTACCTACTTAGACAACATTTACCATAGATGTAAAGAAAAGTTAGAGAGAATCATCTAAAGACAAAATATGGAGTATTTTCTTCACAAGCTATATCATTGACAAGCTGACAAAAAGTAAATGGCATTGAAAGTGGTGGATAAGTTACTTTTATGTTAAATTTCAACCACTTCTCATACCAAGAATTTAATATTAGTGAAACCGTCACGATGCGCAAGGCTCCGAGCAAGGTCTATGGCTCCTTCACTATAATCAGTTCCAGTAAGATCAGAGAACCTAAACCCAAAAACATCAAATGTTAGTTGATTCAGAGCTTAGAAAATCAAAAAGATCACATGCTAATGACGTGGCAACAAAGTCTCATTGATACAGTGAATCTTCAATGATAAGTCAAATATGCAAACCTTCCTTGTTGATTCATTTGCATTGATAGCGGTCAACAACTATATAAAATATCTCAGAAAATCATACTTTTGTTTACAAAGAAACGTGTTATGAGTATCATCAGATAACTTGCCATTCAGGCTCATGAGAAATGAACAGAGCACTAATAACTATAGATTCCGGCTCCCAGACTCCTTCAACATGTGTACCATCATATCCAGAAGGGGTGAGGAAAGGAGAAGTTTTAAAGACCTATGCAACCATGTTCCTTGGCTTTACTTCACAAACACCATGACATTGCCCCACAACTCAAGAATTAGGTCAAATTCCTACAGCTTTCATTTTTTTATGAAAATTACACTATTTACCCTTTTTGTTTTAGTCAAGGTCTTGCAAAAAAAAAAGCAACTAAATTCGTTAACAGAACATTAATTCTGGGTTAGACATGTTGAGCACTGACCGTTTCAGGAAAAGAACTGTTTGCTTTGATAACCAAGAACCTAAAGAAGGCCACCTTAGACCCACCCTCATTTACCAAACTTGGGGGAACTGACCCAACCAGTCACTTCTAGGATGTCATGTATTATATAATCATGGAGATTTTCTCTGGATTGCATGTCATACATAGAAACAATATTCATTATTCCTATGCCCTTTCTGTGCATCCGTTAAGACAAAAGTCCATGTTTTCTCCTATTTGTTCCCAGGTTAGTTTGATTTGAGTACTAACTCCTTGAACAATAAACTACAAGATGGTACTATGTTTCTAAGTAGAGAGACTGGATGTTAAACACAGAGAAATTTTTAATATTTGAATTTATATGATTATTACACATCAAGATCGATATACAAACTGGTGGGGAATGTTTCAAAAAATAACCCTTAAAATAGAGGTTTTTCTGTGTAACCATATCTGGAAAGGCCAGCAAGGTTGCTGTTCAGCGTCTATGTCATTTTCTCTCCCTTTGTCCCAACCCTTCTGTATATGAACAAATGTCGGTGAAAAAGAGTCTGAATAAGAAATATTCTCAAAATAGTTGAACCAAAACCAATAGCAGACTCGAGATTTGATAGCTGTGGGGCCCACAACTTTCAGACAAAATTACAAAGAGGACATTCTGATTTTGAACAAAACCCGGAAGGATGGAAAATTGTGGTAAAACAGCATTAAAGACTTCACTGAAAATGTCAAACTTGTAAGAGATAAACTGAGTTTTGCACTGTTGTAAGGCAAATGCTCCGACCTGCTTTTTCCTACTTCGACAAGTATTTAAAAAAGGTCAAATCACAATTATGAAAATAACAAATTTTGGTATTCCAAAACTGTAATGCCCCTGGTTTAGCACTTGATACAGACTATAAATAGCTTCTGAAAGACCAACAATATTACCCCTGCTTGGCAAGCTCTTGGAGAAGAAGCCCATTTCCAGTCCCAATGTCAAGCACGCTCCAATTAAAAGGTTCCTTCTCAAGCTGACCAACAGATTCACAATTGGAATCATCCACGTGGTTTGACAAGTGACCTTGAGAAAATTCAACACATAAGCTTTTTGTCCAAGAAGCAACAACTTCCATAACGTCAGCCCCAAACCTGCCCAAGAAATCAACTCTCTTTACCATAACATCTTCCCAAAAAGTATTTGAAAACAAAATACTGGGGAGAAGACTGAACCCTCTATCATTTCCCAACTTTTCTTTTGTTCTTTTTGTCTTACGGGTGATAAAATGGAGGTGCGTCTTATGTGTATCCAGGTTCACATAGACATACTACACTTGGGTTGCTAATTCAAGTAATCCAAAATGGAAATTGAAAAAAAAAAAAAAAAAAAAAAAACTCTGCTGAGGCCTGATCGGTCAAAGCTAATGACCTATGAAGTAGATGATAATGCTTACCAAACTTCACCAGCATGGCCATGTTCACGAAAATTTGTTAGTTCATCTGCATATTGAGCGTCCCAATAACTCTGGAAACCCAACATTGACTGAACTGCTTCTGCATCAGGCTCCTCTTTGTCCGAACTACTCTAACACAGAACATTTTCCAAAATATCCAACTTCAAAATTTGAACTTTATGAACTAAAATTTATCCCATCAAAAACCTTAAAAAACGAAAAGAACTATAGCCTGATAATCACCTAATAAAACTAACCGAGCTGAAGAACCGAATTTTACAATAAATGCACATACTACTAGAAGTGTATCAGCCTCGTTAATTACGAGGTTTCAGAAATTTCAAACATCCCGCATTGCATAATTTTCCCCCAGCTAATTGATCCAAGCATCTAATTCTAATCACATATAGGTGGAAGCAAAAACGAGTGAAATAACTTAATAACCTGTAGTCGGAGGCGGCACGGAAATTGGCGGCGGAGAGTGCTTCGGAGGCATCAGCGTGACGTTGCTCATCGTCAAGAGTACTTCCATAGTCGCTTTTAATCGACCAAGAGTCCGCAGCAACCGACCGGTCGTCGTCGGAGATCAGATCAGACGAAGCTGGCGGTCGAGCTTGTGAGGCGTCAGGGTCTTCCGGCGGAAGTCTGATTCCAGCCATACGCAGTAGTGGCTGTGTAGAACAGAGAATGAGTGGAGAAAAAGCCCCAAAATTAAGAAGAGGAAAATGGTTGAATTGCAGATTGTTATTATGATGATGACACCCATGAGAAGCGACCATAATAAAACTACTGGTTGGAGTGTTACCAGACTCGATTGTAAAAGTTGACCTTTGACCTTTGTTGGAGGCTGAAGATGGACAAAATTCATTTTTGGCCCTCCAAGATCCGGTTTATTACTAATTTTTCCGTGCAAACTTGAAATTTGCCCAGTTAAGGCACTAATGCAGCATTAGTATTGCCCATGATTCTTATATTTGTGAAACTAAACAGTTCTTATTCTAGTATAATTTCAGAATTATGACGTAATTCAATTAAAACTGACATAGTTGTCATGTTTAATTATAAAATTTTTGTTGACACTATTAGTTAGGACCTTTTTTTTTTATTTTTACCTTTATCCCATTCATTTATGCTCTTCACATGAACATTATAAGAGGGTCGCATTCTTTCAATTATTCAAAATTTAGCCCTATGCATTTCAATTCCCTTACTATAAATTTTTTGTCCCAATTCAAAACATCTTTTATAAGCATAAGATGACACTTTCCCCTGTTTAACACTAGATTAGCTTCTTCGCATCTCTCTAACACTTTGATCCAGATTATGTAAATAAACATCAAAAGCAGAATCCAGCACAGAAAAATCATCCACAAACACTTTTTTAAATATATGTTTTGATAAATCAGAGAAAATAAATCTTGCATCTTTGCATATTACTTTTATTTTTTGTTTGAGAAGAAAAATAAAATCTTGCATTATGAAATTCTGGTTACATTGGCTAAAGCATGAGCTTTAGCTAACAAAAGAGAAAAAACTTACATAAACATAAGAAGATATCTTCCACAATAGCCCGCACCATTTGGGGAGACTTGGCCGGATCCTCGCTGTATTGCAATAACAAGAGTTGACCACTAATCCCTATAGATTATGGAAATTGTTTTAGCATCAGATATCATAAGCTCTTGAGAAGTTCCAAGTTAATGTACCTACATGCCATCCCCATTAAAATTCTGCAAGTACATTGTTATACTATCGCATGAGTACCTTCCAACCTCTAATACGTTGAAACCACCCTATTGTAAAGGAAGAAATAGGCACACACTAAACCGATTCACTATAATTAATGGCGAAATTTCTATAATATGCAGTCCAGACCCGGCAAGACATCTCGGTGATGAATATGAAAGAACTTTTATCGTCACAATGATACTCGTACAATTCCACAACTAAAAAAGAAGGTCTACATGCTATTTGATGAAGATACTTCTCAGACAATCATATTACAGAATGAATAAACGGGTAACCATGGAGACCAAATCTTCGCGCCTGATCATGATTGACTTCAAATCTCAGCGAATGAAGAATTGTTTTTTCACCATTTACTACATTTACTCTGCTACTCCGCTACAAATGAATGGAATTAGTATGTATAGTTTTTAAAAAAGAAAACAAAAGAAACTCTCTCTTTTCTAAAACATAAGAGAAATTAATTGACTTCAGTCACGACTGCATCTCTCTCATCTTGAGCAAACCGGTTCTTCAGCTATAGTCTCTAGCAAAGGCTTCTTTGATCTGCACATAGACAATCTGTGCCTGAATTCAGGCGTTGAAAACTCTTCAATGTCATCCAAATTCAACTTGGGTACTGCAGCTTCAGTGGTTTTAGGCCGAGGCTGCACAATTTCTAGCGCCGCCGGGGCATTACATTCCGGCAAGATCCTCACTCTTTTCAGGGACACCCTTTTAGCAGATGAGTTAGCTTGGATGAACAAAGCTCCCAAATCAGCCGCTGTGACAACAGAATTCACTCTTTTCATTGGAAACATAACATAAACGTTGGCTATCTCCAAGTCTTCATCTGCATTGAGAGCAGAGAACCTTCTTCCTATCTGCAGAGACTTTGTATTCACAAGAAAGAATCCGGGCGTTTCAAACATGGGCTCTGCTGCCTTCATCGGTTCGTAAAAGTGTCTAACTTCGCCACCCGGGAAAATAATCTTTATGCCGCGAGATTGTTTGCTAGCAGGCCCAGAAAGGGTGCAAGATACATAGTTGCCCATATTATGAATCAAGATGCACCAGAAAACCAGTAGTAAACTGGTAATGGTTGAGAACTTAGTTGAGAGAATTTGATGAAGAACAAAATATGTTTAATTGTGAGAGTTGAGAGAAGACTTGATTTTTTGGGGTGATCGGGGACGGTGGGGAGGGATAATGTGTACCCCTGTATATATATATGTAGGACGCGAAAAAAGTCTACGGGAGAATGAGTAGAATATTCTTGAGCCAGTTGTACATATTGTGTGTGTGTGTAGTTATGGTTGACAATCAGTTCAGTCCGCGTCTGGTAAAGCGGAATATAAAAATGTGCGCAAGAAATCAAAGAAATGGATGGGAAGGCTCATAATTCCACTTGGTCATCTGGTCCCTCTTTAGTTTTCTTGAAATGGGATAACTCCTACTTTTGTTGCGCGTGGAGCCCATCTCTCTCTTTTCTTTTCTTCTTTTCTGGTTTGTGCTTTTCACTTTTGTCTACTTCTGTTAAAACAAAAATGTTTTTCATCCCTACACCACTAATTCAACCGGGCATCAATCCACTACAGAATTGGTCACTCGCCTGCAAAATCCTAGTCGTGATTAATGATTCAAAGAATCAAAACCAGTCAAAATTTTCTAACTTGGAACACCCTGGTGCTCGAAGAGGTGTCAAACATAGGCGAGTGATAATTATGCAATGGATATAATTAAATCAATTCATTTATATTTATTTAAATAAATAGATATAAATGGGCACTCATTTACGAGTCATTTAACATTTTATTTATTTACTTTTATTTTTATAACGTATTGTTTGATAAGAAGTAACGGTATTTTATTGTTATTAGATTGATAAGAAATTTAAATTTATTTACTTAATACTCATCAAAAGTTGAGTTTAAATATATAATTATTTTTAAATGAATTTAAAAGTTGAGTCAAATGAACCCACTATCCACTAATTAAATGAGTTTAATTGAATATTTATTTAAAATCATTCAAAATTAATGAGTAGGTCTAGACAAATTATTGATGAACGAATTTAATGAATCAAAATAATTAATTTGTAAATTGTAATCGACGCCTCTCCGTGCTCGTCTAACCAGTATTGTAGGCCGAGAAGCAATAATTGGCTGTAACATGTCTACGGAAACGTGGACAAATGGTTAGCGTGCCGACTTACGCAAGTTTAGCAATGTGCCAAACACTGGATATGACTCGTTGACAGCGCAGCAATTGGTGCCCTAAAGCAAATTCACCAAACTCATCTTTTTCGGACACGGTGCCATTTGGTGGTGCCAAGTCAACAGTTAATGGAGTTAGGAGGAGTTAATTATGTTGGCGTAGTTGCTAAAACACTCTGCAACTCGAAGTCTTAACTGAGTAATTTGTTGGATGCTTTTTTTCACCTTTTCTTCAAATTCAAATTTGGTTGATTCGTTCACTTTGATAGAACATTCTACTAGAAATTTTCAACTTCAGTTTTGCATAAAAAGAAGTCCATTCCCCTTTTTCTTTTTTTGTTAAAATCCATCATTATCCGCGTTCATGTGTACAATTTGTGCAAGCCCTACGAGACCATATGCACAGCAACAACGACAACAGCTTCGCGTTCTTTATTTCACCAATAATTTGTAGTAGCACATGAGCATATAAATTCGTCCAATCTATCAGTAATAGATAAACAAACATTAATCATTGATAATCTAAAGCCCAAAACAAATGATGTGGACAGAGCCGGCGCTGGTGATGATTGTATTAAACTTTTTCAGCCTAAAATAACAGAATATGGATGTTTTTGGGTTGCCCTGTTCTTTTCATTGCCCCATTCTAGCTTAGAGTGCACCCATGGGCCACAAATAAACATAAGAATAATCAATCACCTGCCTGCTCGCTCAATCTCTGAATTTGTTTCCGTACTCGGGTATCTACTTGTAAGGAACGTCGCAACTTCTCACTGACGATCCACCGGTTGCTTCTAGGGTGCGCACACTCAAATTGTGGGTGGAATTTACGAAATTTTGTTCTAAAAAAATTAAATTACATCCTTTGGAACTGAACAAAACCTGCTCAAATGGATTTTCTGATGACCGTTTGAGCCTCTTATCCCCTGAATTGCTACGCTCGGCTATGCGTCAATACTTAGTAAGTACATTTTTCTGGCAAGAAAAATTATATCAATGGCGGATATAAGGTGGGGGCACTGGCCTCCACTGCTCCCCTTAAATTCCTATTGTATTTATAGAATTTTGATATAATTTAAAGTGTGCCTCCGGAATTGAATTTTCTTATGAAGGAAGTGAAAGAATCACGCAGTCCTCTAAATTGGTTCCTGAACTAATATTCTAGAAGGATATGTGGGCCACAAAATTCCTTTTGAAATAAGCTAAAAAAAATCTTTTTATTTCAACTTGTTGGTAAATATTTTTTGCTTAAAAAACTAGAAAAAGAATAGATAAAAAATTTTAGTGTTTGCCCCACTGAGAATTTTTTCTGGCTTATTATATATAATTGTTTGAACTGATTGATTGGTTGGGGTTCCTTTTTCCTTTATTTTCCTGTCTTTTCTAACCGACCCCATGATTAACGAGTCCAGTTACTCCAGTACTGTCTGTACAGCTGCAGCTCAATTTTATGGCTTCAACATCGTAATTACAGCTGTTCCTCTCTGATGGAAGGGATTAGACTAATGATTTTTGAGGACTGGGTTCACATACTTTTATTTGTTAATTATTCCAGAATTCCCGTCAGTAATAAAATATTTGTTCATCACATTTTCTTTGGGAACCTAACAAGACTTTGTACGTGTTGAATTTTCGATATACCTAAAACAATGTTGAACTGTAAAGAAGGAGAGCGGAGATCATGGACGTAGATCCTCCAAAAAAGTTTTAATAGGTTGATGGCTTGAAAAAATGGTTTGTCTATCAAATCATGCATGGACGGTGAACCTCATAATTAATCTATAGCAAGCGGAAACCAGAAGGATCTTCAGATGAACAACAACCGATCGAATACTATGCTGAACGAGAATCATACGGTAGTAATAATTTGTAGCTGTGTATAAATAATAAATCATTCACACTTGAGGAGAAAATTTTGAGGTTTTCTCAGATGCCAATCGCAGTCATATCGTAGATTGATAGCACTACCTGCAGGGGCTTAAGGGCCATTACCATGTTAACTTCCGACTCTTGATTGGTCATCTTGCATGGGAGAACTTGCTCAACAAACAGGACAACCAGCCTTTCCCAGCAACACAGAAACTTCCTCTAGAATCACTATGATTCCTTCAAATGAGGGCCTCAGGGAAGGATCATCGCTAGCGCAGTTCTCTATCAACCTGCAAATAGAATCGATAGCTTAATTGGAGTTGGAAAGCAGCTAAACGCAGTGAGCTTCGAGATGATTAGCAATTCTACCATGCAAGTTGTAACAGATGATCATGGCTTCCCACTGAAAACTCAAGATGATTAATAATTCTATAACTTAGTCATTACTTTCCTAAATGCTATGATAATATTTACTTACTGAACAATTCGTCCGGGACAACGGCTTAAATGGAACTTCTTCTCTGAATCAGCAAATTTGGGCTGCATGCATTCAGTGTCAATGTTACTAATATGCCTCCCTTCAAGCATCTGCAGTGCCATCATCCAAAAGAAACGGGAACAGAATCAGAAATCATGGAAAACTCTTTTAACTTTGAGTGACAGCTATCTTCTTCTCCTAAATTAAGGAGAGTCTTTCGAAATTGGCTGGTGCCAGATGCGTTTCAAATTTCCAGACTTAAAAGAGTTTTCTGGCCGTTCATGAAATACAATCATAGTCTGGAAACTGAAACGAACTTATAACATCTTGGTGATACAGTTATAGGTGAATGCGGCCCAGTCATTGCAAAATGCCCTTTCTGATCTCGTTTATCAACTGGCTTCGGGTTCAGACTTATTGCTGGTGAATGTACATTAGGACCATAATACCCTAAATGCACTTAACAAGTCTTACAGTCCTATCTACTTCACAAATCTTTGTGGCCCTATGACATAGAATACCCGAGAAAAAGGACCAATCATTGTCAAATATCATAAGACATCACATTAGATGATAAAAAGGGAATGAATTTCACCTGATACAGTAAAAAACCGAAAGACTGGACATCTTTCTTGGGGTCGTTTCTGGCGATGTTAATGCTTCGCAAGCTGTCGTGATTTTGTCCTGTACAGTAATAGATGGTCAATCTTGACCTTTTGTCTACTACTTGAACGATGAGTGGTAATCTTATTAACAAACATCATGGCATACTTGAGTCTTGATTTGTGTGAATCTGCTCATAAAGCGTTTGAATCCAATATTCACCGATCTTCAAATGCCCACCTTCATCTTGCAACAAGTTCCTGGGATAAGGAAGAAAAGTCCTAGTGAAAGATCAAGGTTAAAGAAATAGAAGGAAATGGGTTACACCTTTCTTCTTGCTTTCCTTTAGGTTACTAGTCACTCGGAATATTGGATGCTTCAAGGGAAATAATGCTCCACGCTCATAGAGCAAGGTAGACAAAAAAGTTACTTTTAAGCACTCGCACTTACAGTGATCAAGCATTCTTCAGATAATTGTTTATGATGAAATGGTTTAACATTCTTCAGCCAATATCTCACGAACATGTCTAAATACGAGCAGTGTGAAATTCAATTGACGAGATGAGCTAAGATGAGGTGGGTCATGTGGAAAATGGTTTTGGTCAAGCCAAAGACACCATGTATTTACAAGCCTACAATGAACTTACCTGGGATTCAAATTATTGTGAACTATTGGGAAGCGCTTGTGCTGATGAAGGTAATTCATCCCCCTGTCAATTGATTCAAGTAACAAATCTCAGCTTAACCTTAAGGGCCAACTTTTTACAAGCAACATGTCTCTAAACCATAAAAGCATGATACCCGTGTCGTTTCAATGCTCAAAATGGAGGGTACATAATCAATAAACTGTCAACATTATATTTATTTAGCAGAATTGACGCTCAGCTTTGGGTTTTGACATGCATTTGGCAAGATGAAACTGTAACGATAGCAAACAAACATGAATGTAGAATAAGATGATCTGCCAGAAAATGTAGAATAAGATCAGTGAAACTTCACATCTGAGATTGGAATTCTTCAGGTTAATAAACATAGAATGACCTCAGGAAAAATACCTGGCAATGTCGAGTGCATAGCGCAGAGCAGTTTGAGCGTCAAGACGAACTTTGTCAGCCAAAATATCATTCAAGTTTCCCTGACATGTAAACCAAGATATAAGTCAGACTTTCCTACCTTCATCATCAACTGAATTGTGCATAGAAAAACATCTTACACAGCAAAGACGATCAACCCTCACAGTAAAAGGTAGACCTAAAGGATATTTCAGTTGAGTAAAGGTACAATATATTCAGTAAAAATCTTAAGTTTCTCTTTTGAAGTTTTTTGAATGTTCACTAAATAGACCAGATGACAGAATGACTGGCCAAAGACCAATTGCATCAATAGTACCGAATGCACTGTGGAGGGCAGAAACTTATATTCATCAAATTTCATCCTTGTATTTCTACAAAATCAAGATCACTTCAAATATCCTACTCACTGAAAGCAAACCTTTCGTGAATCAGAATAAACCCTAAAAAAAAAGAAGAAGCATAGATTTGTAAAAGTATTTGAAAACTTACTTTTGGCAAGTGCTCCGTAATTAAAATCATCTCTTCGTCGTGCACACTTGATCCAAGGAACTGTAAAATATTTGGATGCCGAAGTTCCTTAAGCAGAGTGTCATCCTTGGCAGACAAAACCCTGGATCAAGTTCAACTTGGCATCATATCAGCACTTCAAATTTAAGGTGAATAACACGCTAAGAGCTATTGATTCGAGTTCAGCAGAAGTAGGAAAGAGAGACAGCGTGGAAGAACAAACATTTTCACCGGATGAGATATATGTCTTTTAATTATCGTTTTCACTACCCATGTTCCTCGCCACTTGACCTTTTCAGATTCACCGAACAAACCCTGGAAAGTACCAATAAAAAACACCACTTCTTTCAGGAAACTAACTTTAATAGAAGACTAGCACAGCTTTGACAGGACCATAACATCACTTGATGCCAGACATACTTTGACAGGACAACTAACTTTGAAGGAATAGCTGAGCAGGAAGAACATGTGAATTTTCTCTGAAGAAATTCAGACGCAGAAAACAGTATGGGCAGTCAACGATTTTTGTTTTCAAAGCTTGTAAAGAAACAATATATAAGCTTGGATTATTTTACATTCTTGCTGCATTACTCTAAACTGTTCTTACTTATTTTTAAGGCACAGTCTCTACTTAAGTCCACCTATTACAAATGATGTATAAGAGGTTGCATTGCACTACAGCTCAAAAATAAGTTAGTGGTAGTGATTGGGGTTTTCAACTGAAATACAGTTGCTCTTTGTGTAACTGTCTAATTATCAGTACTTGGGCAGGGATAAGAACAGAGTATTATCCACCAGGCATAAGATTACCAACTCTTAGGCAAAGACAAGCACTCAATAATACCCGATACAGAAGATCTATATGTAGAACTAAGTCAGTAAATAGATATTGTTATCAGATAATTCATTGCAAATTTGGAGCTCAGTAAGCTAGGTTGATGAGTTGCTGCTCATACTCTTTACCTGTTCAATCATTGACGAATGCTGCAAATTCAGTTCAGACATGTCAATATTCACCTCATATGAATCTTCTTCACGGCGGATCGTCTGCATTATATGTTATAAAAATATTATCATAGTTTATAATGCGAATCAATTATAGGACTCCAAAAAATACGTAGCACGGCTGTTGATATCCCCCGTGGTTAAAGTCAACCATTCCTAGTCTAAAAACAAAATTACGCTCAACTCTCTTAAGATTTAACTTGATGAAGAGATCGATAACTTTTTAATCTGGAAAGAGCATTACTAAAAACACTTAATGCAAACATGTAGCTGAATCGAAATTTATTTATCAAACCCTCAAAAAAGACTAAAGCAAACTTATCATTATTACCATGGAATGATCATTGGTCGAGTCCTTGCCTCCATTGACTTCCAGGATCCTGCATATATCTCGATGTCCATACAGTCTTGCATCTGTTAAAGGCTTGATAAGCAAAAGTAAGAGAAAATTATGATCCTTCATCCTTCATAATGCCTCTCTCATAGAAAACAGAGGTAACCATCTTAAGAAGCATTGAGTAAGGCTGAAAATCAGAAACATACGTCTGTCATTTCTGCAATCAAAATACTTGGCATACATCTCTTGCTTATATAATCACTGCCCACGCCAACGATAATTCTACTTCACACACATAAATTTGCTCAAATTCTTAATCTAGTCTAATTTTCTGTCCTAGTACGGTTAAAAAAACTGGGTTGTCTTCATTTCCCTTCTAATGATACAAAGGAATAAAAGTAAACATAAATAACAATTGTTTTAGCTACATGAAAGTTTTTTAAAGACACATAACCTGAAAGTCATATCTTATACTGTATCAAACTTACAGTCCTCTGCCACCTATCTTGAAGGTTAACTTGAGCATTGTAGGCCAAAAGAAGCTCAACAATGGAGGCCTGCCCTCGCTGGCGGCAAGATGAAGGGCAGTTCTTTTGTCATAATCTTGTACATTAGGAGATATACCATTTCTTAGCATCTGATTTAGTCCAACTCTATCCCCTCTAGACGCGAAACTCAAGAAGTTTCCTATTAATTGCATATCAAAAACATCTGTAGGATCTCCATGGTAGTTTGGATTCGACATTGGGATCAACAAATTTCAAGAATGTAGGAACCACTTGTTGCGTAATATCCAGTTGATCTCCAATTCAAGAATTGAAGTAACAGGATAGACGAGTGAAAAACTAAGAGATGACTTTATATCCACTTAGCAACTATCAAGTGACTTCTCAGTGGGAGAGTTGGCGGTTAATTCTAAGGAAAGGAGTTTAGGATTTAACGACGGTTACGCACTAAACAGGAAAATACGTTATACTTACATACTACTGTATAGATGTATTCATGAAAAACAGTTCAACCTCCAGCATTGAACAAACGTCAAGATGGGGTTTTCTTTTATCTTTCCTTCGACTTTTGGTTTGTCCGGGCCTTTAGTGCTAGCAATTGAGTTAATTAGCTTGCAAATGGGAAACTGGAAGAATAAACGAAAACAAGGAAATATCAAGTAGTACCTTTGCTTCAAAAGGAAAAAAAAAAAAAGGCTAGTTCCTTTTCTGTATGTCTCTGTATCAATTTGCTGCATTGTTATGAAGAATTGAAGTACATTTCTTCTCTGTGACTTTCTCTGCGTAACTTATGGTGCTACTATTTGATTTATTTATTTTTAGGTATTATTATGGGGCACCGCAAACCCGATAACAGTCCTATTGCAGCGTGTCGGGAGAAGGGCTAGTGCGGTTGGAGTTTGGTACGATTCGCTTCGATTATTGTACTTTTTATATTATTTGATGTACAATTACATTACATTTTGTATTCAGGATAAATGTGATGTATATGAATAAAATATTTGATGCATATTCAATAGAGCATTATAATGTATTTGTACATCAAAAATTTAAATATGTACAATGATTAGACGAAACGCACAAAATATAATTGTATTGGATCCTTGTCCCAACATGCCAGCATGTACTAAATCGCCAATCACGCCTGTAAGCTTAGGTGCAACCAACCAAAAATCATGAGAACGTCCAATCTTAATCACGAGCTCAAGGTTGAACCAATTTTAGTAGCCTAATTTGCTACTGGTTACTGATTAAGACTGTTATTTACGGATATTCTGAACGGGTTTGTCGATTTTTGTATTGCCCCTTGACACATGGAGAGTTACAATGGGGCACCATAAGGCGCTGTTAGGAGTAAGCTTTTTGTTTCACGTTTTCTTTGGTGAGACGCGTGATAACGTTAACATGCAGAAAAGGATAATTCTTGAGTCGATTAGACATATTAGTAGACAACCAAGTATTTTAAAAGCACTTGAAACTTTTGATAGTACATGTTAACCAGGTCTATGCCAAACATTTGCCCCCGGAAGAGACAGACGTTAATTATGCGGTGACCTCTTCAATCCAGATGATTATTTGAAGGATGCTAAGTTTTTATATATTGTTTTGCAAATATTTTGTTAAGGAGATGTCACTAACTATATGGATACTTGTAATAAATAACTCTAAATGTCTTTCTTGTCTATTATGATCACTAGATGATGACACAGGTTCTTGATTACAATCATCTTACATGCATCCTTGACTGGAGTGGTTCACGTAGTTATGATACCCATGCAAAAATCTTTATTGGTAGCAAACAAATTTCATTAGGTTGACATATCATGGCTTTGCAACGTTGGATCCGTCAATCAGCATGTGTTCTACTTTTTTAATATCCATTCCCTAATTAGAGGGCATCATTTTTATATCATGGCCAAGATTCATACCAACAAATGACATCAGTCCATCGTATTGTAATGCAAATTAGTAATCAAAAGAACCCGTGCTTGATTGCCTCATGATTTGCTCATAAAGCAACTGACATTTTTCACTCATTAAACAGCCACCTTCAGGCGTCAGGCTGAACAGAAGCACAGACATGGCTCAAGAGAATTTGGGCATCTGTAGATACCCCATGGAAGGCGGTGATGGCCCATACAGCTACACTCAAAATTCTGAGTACCAGGTAGTAATCTATTATGTCTCAAATTTACGTTTTTTCTTTTTGGATTAAGAAAAGGGAGGAACGTAATATCTAATTTTAAAGTGATGGCAGAAACAATCAGTGGATTCAGCTAAGCAACTGACGAATGAACTGATTGATCAACATCTTGATGTTGGAAACCATCCATACTCTTTCAGTAACTCATATCGAGTTGCAGATTTTGGGTGTTCTGTCGGTCCTAACACGTTCTGTGCAGTGCATAACATCATTGAAGCTGTTGAAAACAAATACAAATCCAAAAGATGGAATCACGGATGCCAGAATTCCATGTCTTCTTTAACGATCACGTTGGCAATGATTTTAACAACACTCTTCAGAAACATTCCTGCTACTGGACGCTACTTTGCAGCAGGTGTTCCGGGTTCTTTTCACGGGCGCCTACTTCCTAGTTCTACGCTACATTTTGCCACACTGCTCCACCGCGCTTCACTGGCTCTCTAAGATCCCAAAAGAAGTGACGGATAAGAACTCCTCCGCATGGAACAAGGGCAGAATCCATTATGCTGGAGCTGCTAAAGAAGTTAAAGATGCATATTCAACTCAGTTTGCAAAAGATTTTGATTCTTTCCTGAGCGCGAGAGCACAGGAGCTCGTTCCAGGAGGATTGATGGTGTTTGTATCACTTGGATTCCCGGATGGAGTCCAGGTATGCGAGTCCAGTATGGGAGAAAATTTTAACATTCTCGGGTCCTGTTTCCTGGACATTGCCAAAACGGTGAGGAATTGGTCCGGCTAAATCAAATTTCACCCAATCAACTTTCCATCTTTCAATTCTTACTTATTTGAAAGTTGAAACCCATCATTTACTTGCAGGGAATCATCACTCAAGAGATGGTGGATTCATTTAACTTGCCGTTTTATTATCCATCGCCATCGGAACTGAAGTCACTGATTGAGGTAAACGGATTGTTTGAGATTAAGAAAATAGAGAAGTTGGTCTCCCCAACAAGACAAGTAAAGCCGGACCTTGCTGTCTGCGTCCTTCACCTTAGAGCTATCCTCGGGGAGCTCATCAAGGAACATTTTGGTGAAGGGATAACGGACATCTTGTTCGAACGTCACACGAAAAAGTATGTCGAGAGTCCTATTGTGTCTGATGGGAGGTATTTTAAAGAGACTAGCTATTTCGTCTTTCTCAAGCGGAAAATGAATTGTGCATCCTAGTTCTTCAGAAGAAATTCCATATCATTGCACAAAGATGGTTCTTGTGTAAATGCTATGGAAGCAATATTACTAATCCCTGGTTGTATGAAGTCGTCTTATATTCCAATAAAATTAGCTCGGTTATCTGTGAAAGATTTTATTGAAGCGGTAAAATTTAACTGTGAAAAATTTATCAAAGTGCAATGTAGCTCGCAGGAGATACCCTCGTAGGCCAAGATGGTGCCGAAGGCTTGATTCTGTGTATAATACTTGACAAGCAGAGTTGATAAATAAGATGTACGCAAGCAGGTGAGCATGAAGCAAAAGTTAGAGGAAACACTATCTTCTTGAAATCAATATCCACAGTTTCAGCCTCGTGTATGAATTTTCTTACCGGTGCCTAAGCTCCAATTTGTCAGCTAAAAATCCTGAGAAAATTAAACTACCAGCACCCCCGGCATACACACATCAAAGAAGCAGAAACAAACTAATAAAGAGTATGATCCACCGTTTGTAGGTAGCCCAACTTCATTCCATTCATCTAAGATTAGCAGAGTGATGAGGTAAGAAGCATTAGATGAAACAAAATCTCCTAGTACTTCTAATTGCTATTTTATAGTATCATTTGAAAGTAAATTCTAAAAGAAAAAGGATCGGTAAAGCTCAAGTAGACTCCTTTGCAATCTTCTCCGCCTTGGCAAGAACTTCATCAATCCCACCAACCATGTAAAAAGACTGTTCAGGAAGGTCGTCATATTTCCCATCCAAAACACCCTGAAGATTAAGAATTCAGTCAGAAAGAAAAAAGAAAATTTAAGAGACGAGTAGAAACTTTATATGCTGAAGTACCACGGAAGTATCCAAAATAGTAGAATTCTCAATGAACTAATTTGACACAAGCAACAATATAGACTTCTTTCTCACTCAAGTGAGGCTGTCAAACCTAGCAAGCAGATCAAATTTACCTGAAAACTATTGATACTCTCTTTCAACTCCACATACTTTCCAGGTGCACCAGTAAAAACCTCGGCCACATGGAAAGGCTGGCTCAGAAAGCGTTGAACTTTTCGTGCGCGAGCCACAGTAAGTTTATCCTCTTCACTAAGCTCATCCATTCCCAGAATAGCAATTATGTCCTGCAGATTCTTGTAATTCTGGAGAACCTGCTGCACGCCACGAGCTGTATTATAATGTTCATCACCTAAAATGTGAGGAGATAGCATGCGAGAGGTAGAGTCTAGAGGATCCACAGCTGGATAGATGCCAAGCTCTGAAATCTGCAGTCAGGAACAATGGCAAGGTCAATAGATGGACCTGGTATAATATTTGTCACCTGGATAGATGGGTTCAGTCTGGAAACACCTGTCGAGACAACACAGTTGTGGCATCTAGGTGGGCAAAGGTGGTAGCAGGGGCTGGATCCGTCAAGTCATCAGCAGGCACATATATGGCCTGAACAGATGTGATTGATCCCTTCTTGGTGGTTGTAATACGTTCTTGGAGTGCTCCCAGGTCTGTTGCCAGAGTTGGCTGATAACCCACAGCAGAGGGGATACGACCCAGCAGAGCAGATACCTCAGAATTAGCCTGGAAGCACCCAGGAAAAACACAAATGATAACCTTGTAAGCAATATGGGAAATGAACAAAAGCATAGAAGATGAAGAAGTGGATACCTGTGTGAACCGGAATATGTTATCAATGAACAAAAGCACATCTTGCCCTTCAGCATCTCGGAAGTGTTCAGCCACTGTCAATCCAGTAAGCCCAACACGAGCACGTGCACCAGGAGGTTCATTCATTTGACCATACACAAGAGCACACTTGCTTTCACTCTAAAATCCATGTAGGTTTTCAAAATGAGGCTAACAGTTCAAACTATGTATTAACCACAAACGAATAGATTCATTTCAATTGGGAAATGCAATGATTATAAACCTGCTTGTCCCCTAGCTTAATAACACCACTCTCAATCATTTCTCTGTACAAATCATTGCCCTCTCGAGTACGCTCACCAACGCCAGCGAAAACAGAGAAACCACCTAATTAACAACACATGCATCACAAAGAAATTAACCACAACAGTCAGTGTCACCCATGATAGTATGACATAGAAAAGACAAGAAAGAGTAGTTTTAAAAATAAATTCAAACCGTGAGCCTTGGCAACATTGTTGATCAGTTCCATGATCAGCACTGTTTTTCCAACACCAGCACCACCAAAAAGTCCAATCTTTCCACCTCTTTGATAAGGAGCAAGTAGGTCCACAACCTGTATAAGGGAATTGGAATAGAAAATTATCTCCAAAGGGAAGCAAGCAGCTACAGATATTAAGAGAATAAGTAAACAGCTTTTCATGAAACCTTGGCAATTCAGGGAAAAAAAAAAGCATCTGAAAAGTAACAAGTAATACAGACTTTCTCTCTGGCTTTTATGTATAGAAAATTAACATGAAGATCAATATCATTTAAAAAAAAAGACGCATCAATTAAGATTGCAATTATCACCTTGATTCCAGTGACAAGGATCTGCTGTTCGGTTGCTTGTTCGACAAAGGTTGGAGCTTCTCTATGGATTGGGAGAAAGTGATCGGTTTCTTTTCATGTAAATCGATTTATTGAATACAAAAAGACAGCGGAAAAAGGAAATCCACAAGTTAGAAATGCAATGGCAGACACGAAATTGAAGGAAACATATCCTAATATAGAAGTAACATTAATTAATGCATGGAACATTACTTATATCACCCCTGTCGTCAATAGGCTCCCCAATGACATTCACAATACGGCCAAGAGTAGCCCTGCCCACAGGAACCTGCCATAACGGGCCAAAGAATGGAAGCCCGAAATGTGAGCATTTTCCTTGCAAATAAGCATCCGTGAACACAACGAGGAGCAAGAAGTAGGACCGAAACTCGAAGTTACAGATTATATAATCATGAAACAATTACTTATTTGAGTACGAGAGACAAAACGGTTTAAGAAAAAAAGAAAACAGAGAGATAGAGAGAGAAATTACAGTGATAGGAGAGCCAGTATTAAGGACGCTTTGGCCACGAACAAGCCCTTCCGTACCATCCATTGCAATCGTCCGTACAGTGTTCTCCCCCAAATGCTGCGCCACCTCCAGTACCAATCTCATCGAGTGGTCCTTCACCTCCAACGCCGTCATTATCGGCGGCAACCCATCTTCGAACCGAACATCCACCACAGCCCCGATGACCTGGCAAACCTGACCAACTGCTCCGGCGCCGGTGAAATTTTCCGTGATCTTCCCTTTTCCCTTTCCAGGCGGCTGAGTCGAGGCTTTCGTAACGGCTGCTGAGGAGGCGGCATAGTTGGCCACACGGTGGAGAATGTGACCAGCTGGTGGAGGATTGTAGAGTTTGGGCTGCAGAGAATAAGAATGACGTATCGGGAGGCGGATGAGGGAGGACAGAATTTTCCGTATAGCCATGGCTAAGAACTGAGACTGAAGCGTGTGTTATTGGTGCGTGTTTATGGTGTTAATGGAGTAAAAGACGACGATGATGAGGGGGTTCTTCACATTTTGAGTGGAAATTGGAAGATGAGAGAGTGAGCTGTGACTGAAGTATATGAGGCAGTACATGGTGTTTCTGTGGAATTCTCAGATGGATCCGGTCCACCACGGACCAAAACCTTAGGAAGCTTGGAGTGGTTCTGCTACGTGACTTTTTACTTTTTAGATTGGTTCAGTTGTTCAAAACTGCAGCTCACGGTGGGACGAGCTACAGGGAAGTGTTTTGGGCGCGATTTGGTGGGGACACGTTGCATGGTGCGACGACATCTGCGGTGGACGGATTCAATGCGTACTTTTGAGTGCCACGTGTTCCATGGCTGCTGCAACTGAAAATAGCTGCACTAAACGCCGACGTAGCCACCAATAGGCCTAGTAACCATCTACTAGTAAGTACTCAGACACCACATATCGTGTGGAATGCGAGGCCAATGGTCCAGAGTCCAGACCTTGCTTCCCATGGTCACTATTGTGGCTTCTTTTAAATTGTGCATATAATCCGATAGTGATTCAATTTTCATTGGTTCTCTTGATTCAATTGGGTTACTTTCTTAAAATAGATTTAGAGTAGGAGTAAAAGTAAATTGTGACGATTGACAAAAAAAAAAAGTTATAATATATGAATTTATTACACCTACAATCCCATTTAAAAGTATCATACTTTTCATATTTAAATAGGATCAAATCTAATACGTGTGAGTATATCACCCTAATGATTCTACAATCGATAGATTACAGCTACAATCCCATTTAAAAAGTACCGTACTTTGCATATTTGAATAGAATAAAATCTAATACGTGTGAGTATACAATCCTAATGATTCTACGATCGATAGGTTATATTCATTAATTAGTTGTTGTTAGATCCGGATTGGATCAGTAGATCATATGGTCGATCATGAATCAGCATTTTTTTCGAGTTGATTAGTAATACAAAATAGTTTTGATAAAAAAACAGTCAAAATCGTAAAAAATCGGCCAAATCAGTGACTTGGTTCGGCTACTTGATTCGATTCTCAAAATTTTCCTTCTTGTTTTTTCTAACATAATTTAAGTTACTTAAGTTGTAAAACTTTTATTTATTAATAGGAATAAAAAAAATGCCACCCACTTAATATAAACACTAAAAATCACTCGTACCCCTAAACAATCTCTGAACCACAAAGTTTTCATCCATATTATCTTATCAATTTATAATTAGTGATTCCAACTTGCATTAAAAAGCAATATTCTCAATAAAAAGACCTCGAATTGGGTATGATTTATTTTAATTTAGTTTTTCAAATAGTTTTGAAAAATGAACATATTTAAGATATGAATTCACATTTTATATATAATTTTTAGATGTATATTTAATTGTAAGCCAATATTTTTGGAATATTTTGTATAATTGTTTGAAATATAACAAAAAATATAGTTTTAATATTTTTAAAACTTATAAAAATATAAAATAATTATCACATCATATGATGTGAGCGAATTAAAAAATGGTGCGATCGTTGACCCTAAACCGAATTGCTATCCAATCCGAATTTAACAACATTGCCAAAAACTGGTCCGGCACCCAAACCTTTTGGCGCCGGTCCAACCGGCTCGCTGTCGCGCGTTATAAACTACTTAACAACTGCATCAGCTCCCGTTATTTTCCCTCCTGGAAACCACCGTCCGCCTATGACCACCGACAAACCGCCATGTCTTCAACTGTGCTCGAAAGCCAATCCCTAACCCTTGACTCCACCACTCTCTACCTGGGCGCTCACACTACCGTCTCCTCTCAACCGCCGCCCATTTCCCACCCCCTCCCCCCGCTTCCTTCCTCACTTCCCCAACCCAAACTCATTCCTAAAACCCGCTTTATCATCGACGGTTTCAAACACGCCGGTGACTTCTCGGTCTCTTACTTCCTTTCTCACTTCCACTCTGATCACTACACCGGGCTCAACCCCTTTTGGTCGAAAGGCGTCATTTATTGCTCCTCCGTCACTGCCCGCCTTCTTATTGAAGTCCTCAAAGTCCCCTCGGCCTTCGTTGTTGCATTGCCCCTCTCGGAATGGTTTCTGATAGACGGATGTGAGGTTGTCCTCGTTGACGCCAACCATTGTCCCGGGGCAGTTCAGTTTTTGTTTAAGGTTCCGGTTAATGGAGGTAAATTCGAGAAATATGTTCATACCGGTGATTTTCGCTATTCTGATTCCATGAAATTGGTACCATTGCTAAGTGAATTCATTGGTTCTGATGCTGTGTTTTTGGATACTACCTACTGTAACCCGAAATATGTCTTTCCGGGACAGCAGGAGTCAATTGAATACATTGTTGGGGTTATAGAGAGAGTTGGAGCTGAAAATGAGGGTAAGTTGAAGAATGTTTTGTTTCTTGTTGCTACTTATGTTATTGGGAAAGAGAAGATTTTGCTGGAAATTTCACAGAGGTGTAAGATGAAGATTCATGTCAACGCCAGGAAAATGGCTGTTTTGAGTGTTCTGGGGTTGGGGGAGTGTGGAGTGTTTACTGAGGATGAGACGGAGAGTAATGTTCATGTTGTTGGTTGGAATGTGTTGGGCGAGACTTGGCCGTATTTTCGACCTAATTTGTTAGCATGAAGGAAATTATGAAGGACAGAGGGTATTCTAAGGTTGTGGGATTTGTTCCGACAGGATGGACTTATGAAGTGAAGAAGAATAAGTTTGCGGTGAGGACAAAGGATTCATTTGAAATACACCTTGTGCCTTATAGTGAGCATTCAAATTATGATGAACTTAGGGAGTACATAAAATTTTTGAAACCTAAACGTGTTATACCTACAGTGGGCATTGATGTGGAGAAACTTGATGGTAAACATGCAAATGCACTTCGAAAACATTTTGTGGTTTTGGTTGATGAGATGGCTGCTAAGGAAGAATTCTTGATGGGTTTCCACCAAAAGGCCAAGGAAGGGGTTGGGAAGGATGACAATGCTGGTTCTTCAGCGCCAACTGTTTTGTTAAAGCGGGGGAGTGAGGATATGTTGTCCGTAATTGAATGCAGCAAAAATATTGAGAACGATGATGTTTTAAACTCTTCACTTTCTAAGGAGGGAAGTGCTTCACATGATATTGAGATTGTAAATCAAGAGGACATAGAGGAATCTATACAAGAACTTTGTGACTGTTTACCCAGCTGGGTCACTCGAAGTCAGATGTTGGATTTACTCAACAGCTCAGGAAGAAATGTAGTTGAAGCAGTTTCCCAGTTTTATGAACATGAAACTGAGTTTTATGAGCAAGTTGCTTCTAACATTTCCTCTGCATGTAAATCTCCCTCAAACTCAGAATTAGTAGAGTGCAAATTGCCTGCTAAGTCAACAGAAGGTTTATTTGCATCGTCTGCTAAACTAAGTGGAGTTGAATCTGGATTGCCTTATAAATCCTGTCCGGATAATATGCTTTCTAAAACTCAGGATATATCTTTTAGAGAAAGGCTTAAGCTACCAAGAACTATTAACCCAAGTAAGAGTGGAAGTTCTCCAGGGAAGAGGAAGAGAACTCCTGAAAATAAAACAAGCAAAAAAGCTAAAAGGAAAACAATTCCGGAGTCAAATGGGCCAAAACAGCATACTATAACAAAGTTTTTCCAAAAATTAGTCCCTACTGTTTCTCAAGCTGAAGACATTGTAGCTGCATCTGGGCATTCTCATGATGATGATGCTCTGATGTTAAATCACTGTACTGAGAGATACAAAGTCGAGGTGGATCAGTTTATTCAGATTGTGAATGGCGACAACGCATTAAGAAGGCATGCTGCTGAGATCTTGGAGAAGACAAAAGGAGATGTTAATGTGGCACTAGATATCTATTTTAACAATTCTGGCGGTAGTATCATGGAGAAAAAAGTCAGCTTATCAGAGAGAATTAATGAGTTCCAGACTCAACCGTCAAAAGGGAATAGCTCTTCTGACCAATGTGCTCAGACGTTAGAGGGATTGACATGTGAGACTGTCACATCTTTAACTGTACAACCAACAGATAATGTAGCTATGAATTACGTATCGTTACCGCCTGAAAAATATTCTCCTATTGAGGATGGTTGGTTTCTAGTTATTGTCTTCATTCTCTATCCTTATACAGAGAGTTATTTATGTAAGAGAGTTATTATATGTAATGTGTGTATCATTGACTTTATCCAGCTTGCTGGAAAAAGGGGGAGCCTGCCCCATACCTACATCTTGCACGATGTTTTAATCTGCTTGAGGAAGAAAGGGGTAAAATAAAAGCTACATCGATGCTTTGCAATATGTTTAGGAGGTTTGTTTTCTGGAAAAATATACGTCCTTTTTTTTTGCTATATTTTCAGAATCTATAACCTCCACAATTGGTCAACATTTGCCTTTTTGGTGGCACATGGAAAGTTATTGTGTCATCATTTAATCCCTTTACTGCTCTATGCAGCTTGCTGACCTTGTCTCCAGAAGACGTGTTACCTTCTGTGTACTTGTGTACCAACAAGATTGCTCCTGACCATGAGAACATGGTTAGTGTGTTTTACTGTTGTTATTGCTTTCAGCATTGTTGTGCTGTTGCCTGCTCCATATGTCTCCCTCGTAAAGTTTTCTCCTCTCTTGGCATATTTCCGTTCCCTTCGTCAACATCCTCATGTTATTGGCTTTATATGCATGAATCCACACCGTTTATTTCCTCATAGTACTTGATTTTGATTTTGTTTTCCTTTATGTTCTTTCTCAGCATGCTTTGTTCTATTTTCCAAATTCTTACCAGAAAGAAAGAGCTTTCTTCCTAATTGTCGTTTTCACACTTAAAGGTTGTCTGCTTTGAATTATTTTTAGCCCTTCCTCTTGTTGACCCTTGAGAGTCAGAAGCCTTAAATATACTGCTGTTTTAGATTTTGAAGTTGATATTGATCACATGTTTGAGTTCCATGGATCATTTCTATGTTAATATTTTGGATCATTTTATTCACCTTTAGTGGTAATAGCAAGTGTATCTCGGTAACTTATTGGTAATCAATTTATTCCTTTATTTATTGACTGGAAGGCATTGGGCGATTGTGTGCACAGGAACTTAATATTGGTGGTAGCATTGTTGTAGCAGCATTGGAAGATGCTTGTGGGACAAACAAATCTAGAGTGCGTGACTTGTATAACAGCCTAGGTGATCTTGGTATGAAAATTACTTTTGTTTATTGTTTGCTTAATGGCTATATGCTACTCTTTACAAGGTTGGATCATGATTGTGTTTAAAAATTCATGTTAAACTGGTGCATGCTGAATTAGGTGATGTTGCTCAGCTTTGTCGAAGAACACAACCACTGCTTGCTCCTCATGCTGGGCTTACTGTTCGAGGTGTCTATTCTGTTCTTCGAAAGATAAGGTACAATATGCATAATTTCACAGTCAGCAAATCATATTTTCACTATATCACTTTCAACAAGCGAATATTAGTGCTCGAATAGTGTTATTCTGGTTTCCCCTTTTCTCCATACTTGATCATGAGCTACCCTGTATTCAGTGGTGGAACCAGTGGGTGACAGTTGGTTTGCTGGAAATTATATATGTATTGGTTAGTTATCTTCAATTTGACAGGGCATTCTAATTTTGCTAAGGTCGTGGTAGAAATTTTCATTTTCTCATTGGTGTGTGGCAGATGTTGTAAGATTACGCCTGTTGTTAAAACATTCTTCTGAAATGGAAACATGTCAATTATTTTTCCTTGATGGAATTCTAGCAAGATTAATTTCTTTTGTGTATACACCTTAAAAAGCAGATTGTGTTTTTTTTGTCTTTTTTGTATCTTCGGATGTATCTTATTGTTTAAATCTTTTTTTTCTTTCTTTTTTAAAGATTATGGAAGTCCAGTATGGATTCTGCCATTTTTTCATGTACAATTCATCAGTTTACAAACAGGTAGTGGAAGCACAGCTCGGAAGAAAAACCTTATATTGAATCTTATGCGTTCATCTAGAGAAATGGAGATGAAGTTTCTTGTCAGGACCTTGGTATGGCATGCTTTATCTGAAATTTCTTCTTATACTGTTAAGTCACAATCTTTTAGCACAGTTGGTTGATCTTGAAAGATTAATCTTTTGAGTTCTAGTTGATTCTGCATTGAGCTATAACTGGTGTTAATAGTTTGTTTGATTTTCTTGATGTGAAAAGAATCAAGATGTAGAAAATTTAATGCGTTACCTTTTTGTTGATGTTTATTAGTTAACTTGGAATCTAATGTGTTGCCCGTGAGACATTAAAAGTATTTTGCTTTTGTGTCATGGTTGTGTTCCAGCACCCTAGTTATCTTTTTTTTCTTTTTTTCTTTTTTTCTTTTTTTGCGGTTATAAAGTGTGAGTTAGTCTCTTAAGGGTGAGGACAATTATGGTAATATACATGATAAACCAAGAAGTTTTTAAAGATAATGAAGGATAAGTGAGAAATGATGCTACTTTATCTTTTATCAGTATCCACCACGTGGGTCTGCTATCTAGGAATAGCTAGTCAAATGTGAGGATGAGTAGGGTGGTGATGTATGAGTCAGAGTTGGCGGTCTATGAGTTGTTGACCACCATAATCAACTCATAAATTAACTGTTTATGTGAATGATTATGTTGTATTTTCACACTCATAGTTTTCCATATGCATTGAAAAAGGAGATCATATGATCTGCACTAGAAAATATCATACAGAATGATCTACATGAGATGATGTGCAGTTAATTTTTCTGCTGATCATGCATATAGTACGGTGGTGGTCTTTTGATCTTTATTCTATATGTAGGTTAGAAATTTGCGTATTGGAGCAATGATGAGAACTGTTTTGCCTGCATTAGCACAAGCTATTGTAATAACCTCCAGCGAAGGACCTGTTGAAAATTTGAAGGATCATCTTCAGGTGTGTTCCCTTCTTTGGGGTCAGAAATCATGAGATTTTACTTCTCAAAAGAAATGTTGTTGACGTGGCTTTTACTTGTTGGGGAAAAACAACTACTAGTTTCCACCATGTTCTGGTTGAACAATGTTTGTATTTAGATGTGATTCCTAATACACTACCTTTTGTCTGATGTACCATTTAATAACTTTTTCCTTCTGATTATTGCATTAAATTTCTTTTTCTTTCTTGTTCTTAGCGCCTTTCTTCAGCTGTCGTTGACGCTTATAACATACTTCCTCATTTGGTAAGCATTTCGTTCTATGTACTAGTGCATGGCATATGCATTTTAAAGGTGTTGATTGCATTTAGCTTTTAATATTGAAATTTTTATGTGTGAATGATATTGTATTATCATAATGCACCATGTTATCCTTCTGTAATTTGTTTGGTTTTGACTATGCTGTCAATGAAGATAAAAGCTTCTTTTATTGTTTAATGTGTATTAATATCTATGAGTTGTCTGATTATTCTTCTGAATGAAAATATTAGTTATAGCATCTTCAAACCATTAATGCCCTGAATGCTTTGATTTGCTGTTGATTAGGATTTACTAATACCCAAATTAATGGAGAAAGGAGTTCAATTTTCTTCAATGGCTTTATCAATGGTTCCTGGCATACCCATCAAGCCAATGCTTGCAAAGTATGTTTGCCACCTACTTCTGCTGCTTTTATACTTCCTCCTTTTGTCTTATTTAATTGATGCTATCTCTCTGTGTATTAATTATTCTTATTCTTGTAGGATTACTAATGGATGCCCTCAGGTTCTGAAGCTCTTTCAAAACAAAGCCTTTACGTGTGAATATAAGTAAGTTCTCCACAAATTTGCTATTGCTTTTTCTTTTGTATTGCCGATCTTTCTGTTTTTGACAATTCTTGCATGGTTAGTTTCAACACAGCATGAATTTCTTGCATGCTTAGTAGGAGACAGTTTGATGGTACACCTTAGTGGCTCTAGCAATCTCATTTTATACATTCCGTTCTGGAAGTCTAGCTATTTTATGGGTGAGTAGTAAAAATGCTAGAATTTTTTTTTCAATTCTGAGATCCTTTCTTCACGTAATGGGTTTGCACTCATTTGTTTTTTTGTGGAATTATATATATAATGTTTCGGATGGGGTTCTGCCATTTACACATGTGCCCAAATACTTCAAAGTTCCTTGGCACTTCAGTTAGTGGATTGAAGTTATTTTTTCACTTAATTTAAGGTGAGATAACACTAATATTTGGCGCTTGTGGTGGTTGGCTTGGTGAAGGTTATATCCATCGTGGAAGATTTCTAATTTTTTTGGAGGTGCCCTATGTTTATAAACTGATGTAGATTTATGTTCTTAAGACAAGCCTCAAATTTATGCGCTATCAGAAGTTTCTATCAAGTATTTCAATGGTTTTACTTCATGGATGTAATGGCCTGTGATCCCAATTGTTTAGGTTGATTTATCTGGTTTCTGGATCCTGATATGCTTCCCCCAATTTAATGCCATTCATTGAAGTCAGAATCTTTTACATGTTAGATTAGTTGAATACTTTCGCTCAACGAGAAAAAAATCCATTACATGACTTTGCATCATTCTTGTCTAAAAGATTTGGACTTCATACTGGGATGCTTTTCAAACTGAATATGTTTGCCTTCTCTTCCTTTGATTGGGTTGGGTTCAGAGGTATCTTATTTCTCAAATATTATTTATCACTGTTAAGATTGGCTTTCACATCCAAGGAAGCATACCAGTCTGATCACATTGAAGTGTTTTGGTGCACTTTTTTATGAATTCGGATCTGAACTGCATATTACTCCATGCTTTGTTGGTCTGATAATTAAGAGGGGAAAAGGATGCCACAGGTCCTTGAATTTAGAATCTATAAGGCCATTATGTTACAACATTTGCTTGATATGTAAATCCAATTTCTGATCCATCCATGTATTTGCTCTAAAAGATGTATGGTTTTCAAGGCACACAATCTTGTTTTTCTCCTATAGGATGTGGAATTTATTTGCAATCTTCTGTTCGAATTTCGTATGTTATTGTGAGAAAGAGCAAATCACAAGTAACTTATGTAGATGATTTTAATTAAAAAATCAAAAAAAAGAACTTTATTTACAATGTCCTTTCTTAATTGAAAAGTCTGTCCAGACTTTTCTGGAGCAGCATATATTTTCATTTTTCAGATATGATGGCCAGCGAGCCCAAATTCACAGATTAGATAATGGATCTGTTCATGTATTTCTCACGGAGTGGGGATGAAACAACAACAAAAATTCCCTGATTTATTAGATATAATTGGGGAAGCATGTGGCTCTGCTTCAATAACTTTCATAGTGGATGCAGAGGTATATTGCTTCTCTGATGAAATATACTAGACTTGTCGGCTTTGAAATTCATGCTGATTACTTTTGTGCATGGTTTGAAATGATTATTACCGTCTTCAATCATGGTCGTCTGTTTGTTTATTTTAAAAAATGGTTAAACATGTGTATGACCTTGCATTTCCAGGTTGTTGCAATTGATAGGAAGAAAAATATGAAGCTTATGTCATTCCAAGAATTATCTTCTCGGGAAAGAGGAAGTAAAGATTCCATGGTTTCTGTAGGAAAAATAAAGGTAGCATGTTATGTTGTTTTACATATTGGGAACCTCTACTTTTCTTAAAAATTTTGTAGAGTTTTGTGTTATTGGGAGTGCCAATTGGGTATAAATTTGCATTTGGATTACTGTTACTTGCCATATGGTTCTGCTGTTCTTGTTGACATCATTGATATGCACTGGGATGAAAGTAGTAAACTTAATTCTTTCATTGTATTCTCTTCTAAACCTAGATAACTTAAGATTTTTGTTTGCATTACATGGTTACCTATTGGAGGAGGTCGAAGCTGTTCAACTCTGAAAATGATTACACAAAATTATGGAAATTTCCCTCTAAGAACATTTGGCATTTATTTTGTCTTCTAATGGTCACGGCTATTTTTTTTCCTAATGTCATAACTATTCATAATTATCTGGGAATCAGAAAGGAAGAAACAAGATGAATCTAAGAGAAGTTTGGGTCATTATCCAAAAGCCATGTTTGTTTTCTCCAGTTGGTTTATCTATTGGAATCCAGAACCAGGTTGTGGCATGAAGAGAGTTTTATGGATATTTTAACCTAAATAGTGGTCAAATTATTTCTGCAAGCAGTTAGCCAAGCAGTATTTTGTCTTCTGTTATTTAGGTACTAGGCATTTACAAAAGCCATTTAAGAAAGATAAAAGCATGAATGCTCCTTGCATTTTGATGATGAATTGTTTCAAATTCTTGAAGAAGCCAATCATGATCATTTTGCATCAATTGAAGGTCAGGAGTTTCCGGAGAAAGAATGAATGTGCATTAATGTAAGCTATCTAAATAAATCGAGCAGTCAGTTTTTTCACCTTTGAATAAAAGAAAGTAGAATTGAAAAGCAAAATGAAACTGTGTAAGAAGCTTTTAAAAAGGCGAGGTTTGAGAAGGAAGAAGTTAAAATCAGCTGAACTAAAGCAACTGAAAACAGGCCTATCAAGTGCTTCATTATCTACGGGTTTTCATTCATTTCTTTTACCTCCTTATTACTTAGTAGTATTACAAGCTTCTGACATTTTGTTATATGTGCAGGTTGATATTTGTGTTTTCATCTTTGATATTATGTTCGCGAATGGGAAGCAGTAATGATCTTGTACCTTTCTACAAACATTTATGGGTTTAAATCATGTTTTACTGTCATGTATGACATTCAATATCAAGCTATGGTTATACTCTATAGCAGTCTACAGGGGATTTGAGAAGGTTCTGAACTCTTATGTCGCCATCAATCTGTTTGGTCTCATTTTCATCTAAACTAAATGATTAATCTTGCCTGCGACTAGTTTGATTTATATAGTTTTATGTCTCTCGCTGATCTTATTCACATTTTCTCCAGGTTGTTGAGCCTTCCCCTTCGCCAAAGACGGATGCGTATGCACTTTCTCCATTTTTGCAGAGTAGATTTTTCTATCTTACCTGGGGGTGACTTTTAATTGCATAGATCTTATTTTAAGCTCATTTTAAACTTGCTTCTGAATTACAGATTTGAAGGACTTGTTTGGTCAGGAGAGACCAGGTTATTTGGGAGTATGCAAAAGAAATTACGGTAAGTAATTTATTGTTAACACATATGATAGCCACTTTGTTGTCAAAGATGTCATGAATTTACTTCGTTTAGGTGGAGGCAGAAGGTGCTTGTCCAAATAATGAAGCCACATTGACCAGGATGAATTGTTTTCTTGATAATGCAATCCATTCCTCCTCTGAAGGAATCATGGTTAAATCTCTTGATGTGGATGCTGGATATACTCCGTCAAAGCGTTCTGATGCATGGTTAAAGGTGACGTAACAGAAGTTATAAAAATCTTAACAAAGCAAAACAATTGTTGCTACTAACTAATAGTTTTGCTTTTGCAGGTGAAAAGAGATTATGTGGAAGGTCTAAGTGATTCGTTGGATTTAGTCCCTATAGGTGCTTGGCACGGGAATGGAAGAAAAGCAGGATGGTAATAATCCAGCTATTTCTTGTTCTGCACTTTTATCCTACTGTTTGTATGCATCAGCTCTTTTCCCATACTTTGGTAAGCTCGTCTAGATATTTTATTTCCAGATGAATGGAACCCATCATGCAGTGTTGAGAAAATACGTTAGATAATCATTAGCCTCTTAAGTTTCTCAATTGGAACGCAAATATTTCAATCATTAATATCGTGCTAGTGAAAGATATCTTCTTTATTTCTTAAATGTTTAACTTAAGGCTGTTTATGATGCTTCAGATTTTTCCTTTAGTGTCATGTTGGATTTTTCAGGTGCAAAGGTTGTTTTCCTTTTCTTCATTAGGAAACCCAAAGACGTGTTTTTATTTGCATCTTTGATGTGTGTAATTGTTTGTTGTTTTTCAATGATTTAGGTACAGCCCTTTCCTTATGGCCTGCTACAATCCTGATACGGAAGAGTTCCAGAGTGTATGCCGTGTCATGTCTGGGTTTTCAGATTCCTTCTACAAAGAGGTAAATCAAGCATAATCTGGTACTGACTTGTTCTTTCAGTGAACTTCAAAATTCTTTAGGCTGCAAAACACTTGATGACGCACAGCTGAGGGTCCTTTTACTAGTTTTTTTCTTTCGTTTGGTGGGGGGGGGGGGGGGGGAGGTTCTTTTTACTTGTTAGCTCATGGTAATTGAAGGTTTTGATATGTCACAGTTAACTTGAGATTACTTGGTAGCTTTTTGATGTTTCATCTATAAGATTAAAAGTAGTTACGTTATTGCTCTATACATGCGCATAATAGTAGTCTCCGTGGCTATTAATTAGATTGAAACCTTCAGTTAGGTTGGTGGTGTTGTCTGTGAGAGTTGTGTCATTAGTTGTAACATCTTTTTATACGAGTTCAAATCTTTGTATGAATATGCAAAATTGATGCAAAGGATTCCTCCTCTTTGTCTTCCAATTTGGTAAATTGCTAGGTATTGTAAGCTGCTGGTAAGTCATAAATGCATTCAGATGACTTTCCAGATGCTTAGAAACTGATCAGGCATCTATGTTTATAACAGATGAAAGATTTCTTCTCTGGGGACAAAATCCTTGCAAAGAAGCCTCCTCATTATCAAACTGCGGAGGTGCCTGATATGTGGTTTGCTGCAGAATTGGTGTGGGAGATCAGGGGGTGCAGATTTCACAGTCTCCCCTGTTCACCATGCAGCCATTGGTTTAATTCATCCGTCCCGTGGGATCTCAGTCAGGTTCCCCAGATTTGTTGCATCTGTATCTGATAGAAATCCTGAGGAATGTAGCACATCTGCAGATATAGCAGAACTGTTCAATTCTCAAAACTCGAAAGATGAACCTCGACGTAATAGTTTTGAGCTGAGCTTTTGTATCACTGTAGATGGATAAGCTTTTTGTATGATGCAGCAATATAAACTGATTCCTTCCATGTCTATGGCTATAAGTTGGAATCTGTTCTGTATAGAATGTTTTAAACGTCATTATGGATCCATGTTGCTCGGCAAACGCAAGAACCTATGTCTGTAATCTTCGTCCATGAGAGTCTGGCAATGTCCAAGAAAGATGGAACATATCCCTTCAAAAAGCTAAAAGCAGCAAATGTGCTCTAGTTATTGAACCCAGACACAGTACAGATGTTTCTTGACCTCGGACGGAAGTACTACTGCTTTATCTTTTCCTGCCTTAGGTCCGTCTCACGAAAGGTCCTTTACCAGTTTGGGTAAGCCATGTGATGTAACCTAAGACTAAGACTGGATTACGATATGAGTCCAGTAAACATCCATTTCAAAAAAAAAAGAAGGGTACCGTAGCAAGGAGAGGGAGCGGCCCAGTGGGCCCAAAAAGTGCACCTCAAAAACTCCCGCCAAGCGCCAAAACCGGCTAGTCCCGGTTTCCGAACGGGTAGCCGGTGATCAAAATAATAAAGAGCTAGCCTAACAGTAATAAACTGAAGAAATTGTTGTCATTCCAGCAGAGAGAAGCAGTAGTAGAGTATTTGGTCCTTCCTCTTTGCTCTTGCTGGGCGTGTTGAGTCGCGGTCGCCGTCGTTCCTCCTATTGGGGTTTTCTCCGCCGACCAACGAGTTCGAGGCGTTTTGCCTCCGTTCCATGAAGAAGAAATCTACGGCTGAGCTGGTCTTGCTTCAACTTTGTCTAATAAAGCTAAAACCCCTTCGAGATTTTACAAGTTTACTTTAGCTTGCTGAAGTGGGAAAAAAATGAGTGCTGTTAACATAACCCAACGTCACCGTCTTGGACAATCCGGCACCGTTTCTCACCCCTTTTCAGTTCGAAATCTCCTACGAGTGCGTCACTCCTCTCAAAGACGGTAATTCTTTTCCTCTAACTAAGTTAATAGCACTTTATAGAACTTCGAGATCCTTTTGCTACGTCATAATCTATTATGTCGACATTCTGTTAGGATTTATGACTATTTTGTACAGTGAACAAATCGTTAAATCTGGGATTTTGTGTGAGCTTGTAAGGAAAATTTATTCTACTTTTGCGGATTTTGCAGGATTCTTTTACTTACCAAATGCTTGTAAACCTAGTTGGAAAGAAGAATTATCATTGTTAACTGAAGACGGTAATCTAGGTCTCTGCATGAGTGCTCTTTTCTAGGGTTTGTAACTTCAGAATTTAATAGTTTTTTGTGTCTGAACTGGGCAGGATTACACACATGCATCATCAATTCAGCAAAAGACTAGAAGTGTCTGGTTGTGAATTAGCTGAATTCCTTTTTTTTTTTCAAATTGATCAGTTAGATACTGCTATTAGGTGCTTAATTTATAGTAGTTTCTTTCTCCATATTAAGCAAATTGTAAGATAGATCTTATGTCATTTGTACTGATTTGGCAAAAATTGTTGCAAATTTAACGTAGAAGGTCCACACACTGACAATGTGTTTAGTGCTTAATTGTTTGACTAATTCATGCATATGCACTTGTGTTTTTAGCTTGAATCTTGTTAATGCAGGTTATTATGGAAGGGTTCAACTGCTCTCTTTAAAATCTATCTTGTTGTAACAGCATATGCCAGAAAGCTGAGGTGATCTGTGTCAACTAGTAAATATTGGTGGTGCTTATAAGTAGTTTTCAGAATCCTAAAAAAAATCACTGTCCATCTTCATTTGGGGCTTCAGTTTCATCTTAGAGCACCCAATATTGTTTAACAGATCAGATGCAGTATTCTTTTTTCTGTATAGCACCGAAAAGTGAGTGTGTTCTTTTTGAAGGACACAAAGAAAAGAAACAGGTGTCGTTGAGAAAACAGAAGTTACAGTGACGGGATGAGAATTCCCACAAGATAATTTTATTTAAACAGTCAAATGATTGCATCTTCCAATTGCTGTTAAATTTTGTTACCCAGATGGCCCCATCCCACCCAAGAAAAAAAACCCTCAAATGGTGTTTTGTGTTAACTGTAGCAAGTACCAAACTTTGGGAGCTTGAAGAAGAGCGGGTGCAATTGTACTTGTCTTGATTTTGGTTTTGTGAGTTGATTGTTACTGGCATTAGCATCGTATGTATTGGTTTTGGAAGAATATAATGCTTTTCTTGCCATGTAAAGAAATTTTTCTATCTGCTCCAAACTTTTGCAACAGTAGCATTTTACAAGTTAGTGTTTGCAATCAGGCTAAAAGACTCGTTTGAAAGGTTGCATGAAGAGAGAAATGAATGGGTCAATACTTTTCTAGGGCTTTTCAATGGCAATTAATAGTTTGGATGTCTGCTATGTGCAATGTTAAGCCTTTTAATGATTGCTTCAGTCCTCCACCACATAGTTTTGGCAACAATGAGTCACATTACGTCCATTTAGGTTCTCTGATATCAAGTCTCTTATTGGCTGTTTCCGTAGAATTAAATTCACTAATTTAAAATTTATCCTTCAGCTGTGCTTTTCACACATTGTATTGGATGTATTATGCGAATCATGCATGGGTTTAAATATATGTTTCAATTGATTAATGCGCTTAACGGGTAATAATAAGATGCTCTAGGCCATAATGGCAAGTTAATAATTGTTCTCGCCCGTACATCCTTTAGTGTCTTGAATATGCCAATTCTGGAACTGGGCCTCAATCTTGCTTCTTTACAGTATCATCGTATGAGTACTGCCATTCCATGTCTATCTAATGATGTATGGAGTTTTGGGATCTTTGGAGGATATTGCTGTGTCTTGTACGAAATTTTCTGAACTGGCTTGCTGTTATCAGCCGTGTGCATCTGGTTGAACAGTTTACAAAGCAATTGTAACTCCTTGTCTTAAATTTGCCTTCATGAACTATCAGATTGTGTTTTGTTGAACATAAAAACCATCATATTATCGGTGTTTTTCTTTTGTTTTTCCCTTCTTGTTTTTGGTTATGGGGTTACTTGTGAAAGTAAATATATACATGATAGCGTCCTTGCTACTGATATCCTTCAGATTGTCTTGAGTTAGCATTTGTAAAAACTTTTTGTCTTGGTATTATGAATTAGCTTTGTGGTTTTTTGCACTTGTGATAACTGTACTGCACATGCAGATTTAGAATGGAAACTCATCTATGTTGGATCTGCTGAGGAGAACTTATGACCAGCTTTTAGAAAGCGTTCTTGTTGGGCCAGTCAATGTTGGTAATTACCGTTTTGTCTTGCAGGTAACTCCCATCGAATGAAATGTTTTTATGAATTTGTTTACCATCTTTGTTACTCATTGCAGCTATCAACTTTTGTTGGTGACCTACCCAGGCAGACCCTCCAGATCCTTCCAAAATCCGTGAAGAAGACATAATTGGTGTAACAGTGCTTCTACTGACCTGTTCTTATATGGGTCAGGAATTTGTTCGAGTGGGCTACTATGTGAACAATGACTATGATGATGACCAGCTAAGAGAAGAACCTCCACAGAAAGTTTTGATTGACAGGGTTCAGAGAAATATACTTACAGACAAGCCCAGAGTGACAAAGTTCCCCATCAATTTCCACCCAGAAAATAGTGAAAATGGAGAGCAAGGACCTCCTCCTGAACATGCTGCTGAACCAGAAGGAAATGAACAAGTGCCTGCTTCACCAGGTCATCTTTCAGATGGAGGACAATAAATCACAATGACATTAACTTTGCTTAATACCTGACTTATTTGTGTTTGAAGAGGATATCTGTCTTCTATAGGTGGACTGTCTACAGAGTCAACTGTTTCTTTTCTGCTCTATATGTGAATCTGTGAGTGGCACACATGATTTTGAATAGCTTTGGTTAGTTAAGCTGATAATTACTGCAGCTCGTGTGCTCTTCTAGTTTTGTTGTGGAACTTAGAAGACTTTGGAGGAAAAGTTTTTGGCTGTAGGCTCCTGCTTTTACATTTGCAATCTGAGTACTAGTTAGAAAAAAGCCTTTTTGCCACAGCTGTATTGACAAGAGTAAGTTTAACGATTTGTTTGAATAGAGTATACCTTATGAAATGTATGTTACATTACAGTTAACATTGGCCTTTTGACCTTTGTTCACCAATTTGGCAAGAATGCCTTTTCTTCAAAGCTTTCCTTATTTGATGGCTTGCAGGTGCTCTTTTAACTATTAACTTCCGTTGTGATTCGTGGTATCCCTTTAACTGCAGATTCGACATTAGTCCTTCCATAGATGACTTCCCAAACATCATATTAATTTAAACGAAACGTGAGGCTTTTACCCTCCAGCTGCAGGATTTTCAGCAGTTACTTGTTTAAGCCAGTCAAATGATTATTTGCCCTCAAGCAGTACAAGTACGGTAGTTAGAACCGGCGTCTAATTGGCCCTTGACATAAAGAATGGACGTAAAATATCAATTTCCCACAGGGTCCTTCGAACAATTCTTAAGTTGAGTCTCACAATTCATGCACACGAACCACAAAGAAAATGAAAAGACTAGAAGCATTACCAAAAAAAAAAAATTTAGCAGTACATTGACAAATTGGTAGTCTGAAATATATTGCGGATGACATACTGATAGATAATGTAAATGCAAAATACGAAGAAAAAAGGAAAAAAACTGTTCCCCAGAGAATTTGCAGGATAACAGCACAAAATAGGCAACTTTGCCTTTGACCCCAGCCCTCCTGCATCCCTTGTCTCCAGTCCCGTCCCCCTAAGGGCCAACCTGCTGAAAATGGGGGGCGCAGAAAAGCCTCAGATCTGATATCAAAATGCTATACTTTCATTTTAGCTGCTTTGTTTTCTTGAAGGAAAGCCACCTGATTGCAATGTTTCACTTGCCATCTCTGAGTCTCTTCTTGGCTGGATTCTTTGCCGATTGCCTTGCATGATCCAGGCTCGAACCTTTTCCCTTTTTCTGAAAGTCACAAGACATTCAAGATTACAATTGGCATTTATTAATGTGAACTGTGAAGCACATTCATTGGGTGACAGAAGATTTACCTTCTTAAAATTTTTGCTGTGAATATGCCGCCGTTTGGCTCTCCCTGGGGTTTTAGGTGAAATCTGCTAAGAGTAATCATTCAATTATGCCAAGCCATCTTCCCAGATCATGCTTACACCATCAAATGATGCAGCGTACTCTCAAATGCAAGTGATCTAACCTGAGCAGAAGAGTTATTCTCTGGATCAACCTCTCCATTAGCTTTTCCATCATCATCCAGCATAAGCTTCAGCCTCCCTTCTCTCAATAACTTTTCAGATCGAGCATGTCTCTATTAAGAGATAAAGAGCATGCTTTTGTGAAATGAATCAGTAGGGACACACAATAAAGAGTTTTTAATCAGTCTTACGAAGATTATACAGAAAGTAAAGGCTTCAAATTGCCACAAGTAGATATCATTCTTCAAATGCCAGCCCTCAATTCCAACACGAGACACAATTAAGAAATGGACGCACTTCTGCATTTAGAGAAAAATGTTGCCACCGCTGGTGTAAAAATAGTATGCAGTAAAAAAATCTAGAAGTTTAATTAAACATAACGTAGTTAAGTGTAAATGTTGCATGCCCCCATCTCATATTGTGCTTACCTTGGATTTCAAATTGAGCCTTCAAGCTATCCTCTGTCAAGCAGACAATTCTGGGGCACAGCTTACACTTAAAAACAGATTTACATTTTACCACACAATCTGCAAAATCAGATGGGATATCACTAACTTCAGGCACAGAATTATGGTGTTCCACATTGCCTTCACCAGATGGATGACTTTCCAGGATATTTTCTCCATCATTTCGAGATCCCCCATCCTCCTCACTTGTTGGTAAACCTACTAGAGGTAAACATGGTTAGACATTTGTTATATAGGCAATTTATATTGTATGCATCCTTGAGAGTTTACTTATAACAAAAACTAAAAGCTTCTTTGTTGTTCAGAGGGCCTAGCCATTCACACGTTTGCTTAATACTCCGAAGTCCAAAAGATAGCAGCAAGACCATTACTACCACAAATTAGACAAGTACAGACATATGTTACCATCAAACTCTAAATTAGCAATTTTCAAAATTTCAGGGCCATTTAGAAACTACAGATTTTAGGTCAGAAAATCATGTATATCAAAAGTTCCAAACCAACCTGAAGAATCTAGATTAAGTTCATTTGCAGAGCTATCCTCACTTTCATACCCTGCAGGGAGGGGGCAAAAACCATCAAGAAACAAGATGAAATACCTAAAAAAGATAACAATGGTAAAATTAAAGCACTGCACGGAGATATCATTCAAATGATACTAATACAATATTTAAAAAAAAATGTTATCTTTGGAAGCAAGGCAATAACATACCTTTTGGAAATTCTCACCCTGTAATGTACTAGTGTTGCTTTTCACCATTTAGGCAAGAAAGCTCCTATGAATTGTCCGTTTAGTAATTCAAAAAATGTAACAATGTACTGTCACTAACTTTTCAGCACTTTCTCACTCTCTGTTGATAATAGCTCTCAAGCATTGTAATTACAATTTACCCACTGCCAGAAAAAACAAAGGTACCTGAAGAAGAGGACACAACTTGACCCGCTCTTGCTTCTGCTATTCTGTCATCATTATCTCCATCTTCTTCTTCCTCCTCTTCGCCTTCTGTTTCTGGCAGTGGCTTCTGCCTCCAATTCAGGAGTCAGATGAAGACGAAGATTCAGAGGGAGCATCTCTATCGCCGTGATCAAGCTTGTAAAATCTTCCTCTTTATCATTTTTTTTTTTATTTGGCCTCTTTTGTTTAACTACAAGAATTCAAACCAATCAAAACTATAAACAAACCCCAATTAGCAAGCTGGCCCACTTTCCAAAAAAATTAAAATCTTTATTAAATGTACAAAGAAATTTCTGGGCTGTTAAAAATTTCATCCCGACGCCCTATCACTTGATGAAGCAGTCATATATCCGGCAAGGGCACGGGCACGGTCAAACAACACATCAGAATAAAAAAAAAATTGAAGAAAACCCAGAAGGGTTTTTTGGGTTTTTGAAACTAACAAGTTATTCATACGCAATTAAAGGGCAGAAAAACAAGGTCCATTGTTTGTAAAGTTCATAAATTTAATAGGGAAAAAAAGCTTGATAGTCTGTAGAGTTTGTCTCGATATAATCAGTGCATTACAGGAGGAAAGAAAAGTGAGGACATTTTATGTCTACGCCACATATCTACACCAAGTAACATGTAAATATAGGCAGTTGTATATAGAGACCACGTCAGAAAAGAGAGTTACCTGAGAGGAATGGAGGGTGGGCGGTGGTGGTGGCTGATGGCGACGAGGAGCTGAAAGAGGGTTTTGGAGCGTTTTATCATACAGATGTAGGGTAGGATCGGGTGTCGTTCAATGTGAGTAGTTTAGATGACGCGGCGGCTCCTGGTTAGTTCTTATAAAATTCTTTGTACGGCTTCGACGTGGAACGGTTTACCTGAGAATTGAGTGAGTTTGGACAGGGATTATTTGTTAAAAATTATTCGTTTATATATTATAAACACAATTCTTGGATATATTTATTTATTTTTTAATTATTTATTATTTTACATGCATTTATTCATAAATAATTATTTAAAATAATCACCTACCTGTCCCAAACACTACACTAAAAGTTAGATACCTTTTGGTTCGGTTTGTTATGTGCCTCTAATAATTCTTCATACCATATGTAGAAGAATTTCATGGCACCGTTAAAATAAGATTTATTTGTTGAATATTAATGGGTATCTTAAACTAATTTATTGGGTATCTTTTCTGTAAGTTTTCCATTTAATGGGTATCTTAAACTAATTTATTTGTTGTATGATTTTCATGTAATAGGATAGGACAGCGAAAAGGCCAAATAAAATCTTCTACTTGTACGGAGCTAGAGCTGTTAAACTTCACGAGTAGCTCAAAAGCTCGTTAGAGCTCGACTCGATAAAGATCGAGCTCGGCTCGTTAGTTGCGGTAAACGAGCCGAACTCGAGTTAGAAATGTGCTCGTTTAGTTAACGAGCCGAGTAACCTCGGCTCGTCTGATATCCGAGTAACTCGTTAGAACTCGTTAATAAAGGGTATATTTGTCATTTTAGAAGTCAAAAGTATAAAAAATTATAAATTATAAATTTTTATTGAGATTAATTTGCACGAGTTTGAGCTCGAGCTCGTAAGCTCGACTCGTTTGTGGAGTCGAGTTGAGTTCGAGCTCGAGCCACATGTACATTTGACGAGATGAGTTCGAACACATTTTAAAAATTCGTTTACCTAACGAGCTCAGTTGAACTCGGTTTGAATTAAAACTCGAGTCGAGCTCGGCAGCCAAATACTCGGCTCGATTAACAGCTCTATAACGGAACCTACCTGGTAGAGAGTGGAACGATTTGACGAGAAAACTTTCGCAGATGTTCGTAAACTCATCTGCACGTTTGTTGATCTCGAGTACCAATTTGTCGGCTTGGGACATTGCAATTTGATAGTACTGTAATTTAGCTCGTGAGTGGATGACATATGGAGATGTAATGAAGTCATTAGATGAGTAAAGGTTGTATTAACTTTGGTTTGATAATCCTCTAGATTTTTTATTTTCTACTTAATTAGTTTAGAGAAGTATTCATGGATGAGTAAGAATTATAATAAAAAGTCGTTCATGATGCAAAATTTATATTGATCATGTCTTTTTGGGTGGAAAGATCTTCAAATTTATTGTGCCACTTTTAGTGGCGAATTTATTAAAAAATTAACAAAATTTCAATCTTTTCAATATATATATTTTATCAAAAAAGCTTATGTACTTTTGGAACCCAGGTCAAATTAGCAAATTCACCTCATCTTTAATAATAATATTTGTTGTTTGGCTGGCCCGAAAAGGTATTCAAAAACAAATTTTGTTTCCAAAGCAATCACGTTTGCCCTTTATATTTCCGATGAAGCATTAGAAAGAAAGAAAGATAAGAGCATAGCGGGCAGCTTTGTCTCGTACCAAATAATGGTTTCACAGCTCACAATTCACATTGGAGTGAATTAGTAAATATAGTAATAAACAAGAAAGCAAAAACCATATTCATTTCTTTTCTTCTGGTAACGAGAAAGGCCCAAATTCGTTGGACCTTGGGTGACAAAATCTCACCGTAACTTCCCAATCAAATTGACTCGTGCTCAACCCAGATCACCTCCCTCAGTCCCCTCCACCGAATCGTTTCTTTGGCTTAGGGGAGAGAACAAAGAAAAGAAGCATGAAAATTGTACCTCTACTTTAGCATAAATTGCCAACCGCTAGGATCCTCATTTTTTGCGAATCATCTATTTCTACGTTCTCGTAATTCTCCAAATTTTCCGCACTTTTCCAACTTCTTTTTTGAACATGGCAGAGTCTTGATGGAAAAACCTCAACTTCAATTGATTGGCAACACTCTTGTGGCCATGTGCCTGGCACGGGCCGGGTGACAAGATGTTCGGAGTTGTGGGCATCCCCGTAACCTCCCTAGCCAACCGGGCCGTGCCTCGGAATCCGCTTCATCGCTTTCCACATTGAGCAGTCCGCCGGCCTATGCTGCCTCTGCTTACGGCTACCTCACCGGCCGTCCCGGTATCCTTCTCACTGTTTCCGGCCCCGGGCCTGCGTTCATGGGCTGGCTGGTCTCTCCCAACGCCGGCGTCAACGCCTGCCCATGTCTTGATTTCCGGCTCGTGTGATCAGAAGGATTTCGGCCGTTGTGACTTCCAGGAGCTCGACCAAATTGCCGCCGTTGAACCCTTTTCCAAGTACTCGGTGAAAGCCACTGATATTACTAAAATCCCTACCGTTGTTTTCGAGGTTCTTGATCGAGCTGGTTCGGGTCGCCCCGGCGGGTGCTATTTGGACCTCCCCACTGATGTGGCTTCACCAAAGTGTTACTGATTCCGAGGCCCAGAAATTGATTGATGAAGCTGAGAATAGGAGGAAAAAAGAGCTGATTGCCAAGCCCTTAGTTAAGAATTCAGAGATTGAAAAGGCGGTTTGCTTTATTGAGGAAAGCAGAGAGGCCTTTGATCGTGTTTGGAAAAGGGGCTGCATATGCTAGAGCTGAAAATGCATTGAAAAAGCTAGTTGAGAGTACTGGAATTCCCTTCTTACCGACTCCTATGGGGAAAGGTTTATTGTCTGATACTCATGAGTTAGCTGCCACTGCTGCCAGGTCACTGGCAATTGGGAAATGTGATGTGGCGTTGGTTGTTGGAGCAAGGCTTAATTGGTTATTGCATTTTGGGGAGCCACCAAAGTGGTCCAAAGATGTGAAGTTTATCTTAGTGGACATAGATAAGGATGAGATTGAACTAAGGAAGCCCAGTGTGGGATTGGTAGGAGATGCCAAAGATGCTGTGGAAAGGATATACGAGGAGATCAAAGATGACCCTTTTTGTTTAGGAAAGTCTCACCCTTGGGTTGAGGCCATAGCAAAGAAGGTTAAGGAGAATGTGTCAAAAATGGAGGTTCAGTTGGCGAAGGATGTTGTTCCATTTAATTATATGACACCATTAAGGATTTATTAGGGATGCAATTCTTGGATTGGGTAGTCCTGCTCCAATTTTAGTTTCTGAGGGGGCAAATACTATGATGTTGGCAGGGCAGTGTTGGTTCAGACAGAACCAAGGACTAGGTTGGACGCAGGGACGTGGGGACAATGGGGGGTTGGGTCTGGGATATTGTATTGCCGCTGCTGTAGCATCGCCTGATCGGCTTGTTGTGGCTGTTGAAGGGGACTCTGGATTTGGTTTCAGTGCAATGGGAAGTTGAGGTTTGTTTTTGTTGCTGTTCATGCCTCTTTTGTTGTCTTTGTTCACTCATTACTGTCTTTCATGTTGTCATTTTGACAATACATCACTTCATTGTGAGTTGTTGCGTTTATGTTAGTCTGCATACCAGAACCACTTTTTCCCTATATTCTGCTCTGGTTTTATTTGCTCTCCCGTCGGTGCAAGGGTCTTGCTTCATGTCTATTGCATTCTTACTGGGGCGTCAATGGATAGTAGAGTTTTTCTTGAAAATGAACTTCCTTTCTTCTTGTCAGCCTTGAGAATTGCACTCCAGAAGTTTGCTAAGACTGCATCAGTATCATCAATTTCACGAAATGCCTTAAAGCGCCATTTAATGTTATTTGTTGTTTTGCATTTTTTCTTTCTTTCAGATTTTTGGTGATATTTGTTCTGAGTCTTACTAAACTTTATAGGTTCCAGTTTGCGTTCTACCATCTTTGATACACTATTTCTACCCACCATGCTATCTGCATGAGAGCAATTTTTTTTGGATCTCCAAAAGGTGTTGAAAGGCAAAGAAAAGAGTTATTTCGTGGGAGATATTGTTTAAAAAAAAAAAAAGCAGGAGGGGAGATATTGTACTTTTCTTGTGATTCTTATTTGCAGTCAAGTGACTGGCTGGAATTAAATGTTTTCTCATGGAATATTTTGGTTTTTCCTTGTTTCACCCCATTTTTTCCTCCTTATTCAAAACTTTCAGAAATAAGTCAAAGGTTGGTCCACCCATTTGCTTACAGAACTCAAGTGACTAGGAGAACTTTTACAACAGAAACAAGTGTATCTAAAGCTATTTGAATTGGAAAACTACAAGTTCTCTGAAATTTGTCTGATTGAGTAGTTATTTGTTCTTAAAACAGGCTATTCATCATAGTCAGAATGACTTGTATAATCCCTATCATATATGGCAGAGTAGTTGGTGCAAGGCATCTGCTTTAATAACTTGTTGTCTGGTTTGGAGCTTTTATGACAAGTGATTTCAGAAATAATGCTCTCTTGTTTGCCCTTATAGAACTTGTTTTAGTGAATCCGTAACTGAGAACAGGATAATAAAACTTTGATCTTCCACGAGTAAGGCTTTAAAATAGATAAGATATAATGCTCATAATCATGGGACTACATATTTCTCCCTTTTCTCCATATTATCTTTGGCTGTATGACCAATTTTGTATTTTGCTTTGTATGGTTTCTAGTGGATGAATTGCATCACACAGTTCATACTTTTCATGCCAGAATTATGCTGCAATCTACCATCTCCTTAAATTGTGGTGCATGAGCCCGATCTTGTTGTTCCTTTTGTTTATAAATCTTTTTGATAATAGCACTCAATCAGAAAAATTCCCATTTTCTTCATTCCTGATAACTCATTGAAAAAAAGCAAACATTTAAGGCCTATGCTTACCTACTATTTTTTTACTAGCGATCCTTATGAAATCATGATTCTGCATTTCTCTTTGTTTTAGTGTCCTTACACCAATTCTATGGTTTTTAATTGATTTAAATGCCGTGCACTTTTATCTTGCAGACCTTGGTTAGATATCAGTTACCTGTAGTCGTTATAGTTTTCAATAATGGTGGTGTTTACGTGGTGATCGAAGGAGTCCTGAAGAAATCACAGGGCCTCACAAAGATGACCCAGCACCCACGTCTTTTGTTACCGGAGCAAGTTATCATGTTCTAACGGAAGCTTTTGGGGGGGAAAGGTTATCTCGTTCAGACGCCTGATGAACTCAATTCTGCCACTTGCTGAATCTTTTTCGGCACGGAAACCTGCAGTGTTAAAATGTCATACTTGATCCATATGCTGGTTCAGAAAGCGGGAAGGTTGCAGCACAAAAACTGAGGTATAACCAGAATGCATGACCTAATAAGCAGTACCTAAATTCTTATTTGATAAAGCATATGGATGTTTGTTTTGTTCTTTTACATAAACTTTCCAAAGCGATCTGCTCCGGTGTTTTCTCCGACTCAAATGAGGAAAGTTAGTGCTGTTGCTATAGTGTATTCTTATCATGTAGTGACCAAATTTGCACTTAAATGTTTTTATCCTTTTCAATATCTAAATACACGTGCAAGTAGAAAGAGCAGCCTCTGCTACAAGCCCTACATACTCATTGCATGAGGGTTGCTGATTTACCAAATGTCGGGTCGAAGAGGCAGCTGGTATCCCTGTCTTGTTTTGTTTGAACAAGAAAGTTAGAGAGAGCTAGCAGCTTCAACATTTTCAAGACATCAGTGGCAGGTTTTCAGGACTATCATTAGCTTGTATGGAATACTGTAGATAGTTTTTCTTGGAATGTTTTAGTTGAGTTCTTTTGCAATTACGTGCCTTCTTTTCATTCTGATCTGCACGAGAGAAGAAGACATGCACTCCGGTTCGGGAACTGCATTCATTACTTGTTTTTGAGTAGATTAGGTATAGTTTCTGTAACTTTAATCAATAAGTAGGAAAATTTCTGTAGGAATTAGCATTTGGAATCACTCTGTGGATCTGAGACTCGGCATATAAGGATTCCAGGGCCTTAAAGGTAATAATGTTGATTGCATGCACATACCCTGCCCAGTATTTTCCTTTTTTCTTTCTTCTTTGTGGTATCAAACTTCTACATTCATCGACGCCTTGCTCAGTTGCTCTCTTTACGCTCATCTGTTAAGAATTCAAGAGAACAGCGTAAGCATTTACCGCTAGCTGATTCAGCAGTCGGACTCGAGTCAGAACGATCAGTTTTATTCTATTCTAGGACACAGGAGACTGGTATCCAGTTTTACTCTGTCGGATAGGATGTTTCTCAAGTACCACCCCAAAGGTCGGTTCTCAAACATATAATACCTTCTCTCGGCCAAGTGGCTAAAAATTGCTTTCTTGGCATCAAACTTTCTTAAGAGTAAATCGGAAAAGGACGAGTGACCCTTAGAATAGATTGTAGTAATATTTATTTATTCTGTAAACGGATGCACGTACGCAAGAAAATTCCATAAAACGCTCCTCCTGGATGAAGAACTTGGTCACGCTTTGACGTAAGCCATTTATTGTCTGGTCTATTTCCAGAATAAGAAAAAAATAAAGTACTTATCTTCCACCCCTCTGCGCAAAGGGAAAAAAAAATTGTCATATTGACCACTGACTCGTGAGCATTTTGATCCATTGCTGCGGCAAAATCTGTTTTCCAGAGGTACGTATTAACAAGACTTTCTTGAATTGCAACTGCAACTAGGGAAGGAATGGACAGAACAGATGAGAGTAAAATGTGCAAACAAAGAAGTGACTCCAGCTCCTGGAAGACCAACAAGTAGAAAGCCTGCTTTCTCAGGCTCAAAGTTTCTCGACCTTGCGTACGAAGGTAAGATTTTTGGCCTACAAAGATCAACAGTACAATAATAATATTATTATCATAACCACAATGAGATTTATTAATAGCTAATTTGACGTGGTCCTAATTCTGAAAACTGTGACCGGAGCAGTTACCTGCATAAAAGCACTGGAGTGTAGAACTTAAAATGAGAGGAAGCGGAATCGGACTTAAAAAGAGTAACCAAAATTTTCAACCGCAGTATTCTCTCAATTGAAGATTGAAGAGAGAATCGGTAAGAGTAGCAGCAGAAGATTAAAAAGGTGAGTCGTGGTGTGGAATACTGGGACGCGTGGAAGAAGACCACATGCATTGGGCGTGGGAAGTGTTACGATTCTAGTCTAGGAGCACCAAGCCAATGGATTGTTATTTCATTCCTGATTATTTGACCCCACCAAGTTGAGACAATTGATTGCTAACATAGCATTTGGTCCAATTTTACATTAAGGATTTAATTTCTGCACAGTCCTTGATATTTACAGACCATTTTAGCTTTTCTTTTTTTTAAAATTATTTTTCCATATGACTATAGAGTGATTTTAGTTACACCATTTTTAAAAATCGGTTTACTGTAGATAGTAGCATCCAGCACCTCCGGTAAGCAGGAATTATCCCCTTGTCATCACTCTGTGTATTCAGTCTCTGAATCCAGCTGTATTCATTCTGTGGAGATGTATTCTTCCAGTATCATCTTTTTGTGTAAGTCAAATAATCTTACTTCTCATGAACTTTTTAACCTATTATTCTTGACTGCAGGAAGCTGTTGACTACATTCCAGCAGATATATCTCTGCCATAGCTATCGCAAAGTAAACAAATGTGCATACATCCTAACAAACTGGGGAAGAAGCAGCACTCAAGACTTTCACTTTTTTTAAATTATGTCCTAATTTTGTTTTTCCTTTACTTTTGCAAGAAGACTTAAAGGGTGTTATCATCCCACCAACGGATGACTGTACTTTAACTTCCACTCTGTAGACTTGACTTTTACTTTAATGCATCTTTATTTACCAAAAAAAAATTTTTTTTGGTAGCTGCGACTTGCGAGCCAGCGAAGGAGTGGAGAGAGCATCAAATGATCACGAGGCCACAATGAATAAAGGGGCTAGACAAGTCCAACCATTTCTCCCCGTGCTCTTGGATAAACCGTTTGGGCCAAATCTGTGCACAGAAGAATTGGGTCCTCGGAAAGGGCGTCAGCAAAGATGGGACTACTGAGCCAGTTGACTGCTACCTCTCGTGGGCCCAAATGATTTCCGACTTCTGTGCCAACCTGCAAGTGCAAGTGACGTCTCTCAACATCCTGGACCCCTTTTTTTATTAAAAAAAAAAAAAAAAACCCTACAGAGAGCTTCCTGGTGCTATTTTTTCAGATTCGGATCCTTTCGCAGTTGCGCTTGTACTAGCAGAGCAGTTGATTTAAAATTTTATTGGGATTTTAAATCATCGATAGCTCGGACTAGGACTGTCAGTGGGGCTGGGCTAGCCCGACCTCGACTTATTTGGCCTGACAAAAAGTCCGATGAACCCGACATTTTAGTGAGTCGGTCTGAACTTGAACCTAAAAATTAAGCTCGAATTAAATATGAGCCGAGTTTGGACCCTATTAGAGTCAAACCCGATATAGGCCCGACCCTTTAATTATCTGTATATATATATAATATTTATATTTTGATATTATGTATAATTATATATCCAAATATATTATTATTAAATACAAAATATATATATATATATATTACAAAATATAAAAATACATCTAAAAACTCTTCCATGAGCTTTCTTGAGAGCCAATATTAGTAATACATAACTGAATTTCTAACTTTTCTTATTGGTTGAATAAATTTTTGTGTTGGCATAATATCGGTTGATTTCTTTTTTATTTACAAACACAAATCATCAAACATGTTTGGATTCAAATCACAAGATTATAAAAAAAAGTTTCAACTTTTAAAGATGTATTGACTTATGATCGCATGTTTTATTATTATTTTTCATGCATTTTGAACGAATTAAATATAAATGTTGTTGAAAAAATTTTGGTTTATATACTTTTTAAGAACTATTATTTGTTCATATTTAGTTTTAATATTATAGTCTTGTAAATGTTAAATTAGTTTTACAACTTAATAGTTATAGTAATTATATTAAGAAAATTAAGGAGTAATAAGTGAGTTTGGGCTAAGCCCGATTAAGGTTCACAACCCAAATATTATGTGAGTTGAGTATGAGATTCATATTTATGAACCCAAATCTCATAACCCGAAATCCGAAATTGTTCCAAATTAAGTGAGTTGAGTTTGAGTTTATGAAAGTCCGGCTCATTAGACCCGATTGACAGATCTAGCTCGGACGGAAAAAACCACGTAACGGTACAAGTAAAAATACAATATCGTGTCTGATATACTTTGTTAGTAACAGCGTTGTGGGACATCCAGAGACCGGATCTTAAGCTCTGGGAACTTCATTTAAGGTTCTTTCCTCGTTGAACAAGGCCTTAGTGCCGCAACGGTACAAGACAAAGAAGAAAAAGGGCTCTAACTTAAGAAAATTGACGTAAGAAAAGTCTAAGTAATAATTTCAGAAATTTCTGCTGAGATTTCTAAAATTTCACTGAGCTCCTTGAAATTTTAAAATTTATACTTTCTTATTCACCTAAAATGATAATACTAGTTTTAACATCTTAAAAAAACTTACCTTGTTAGGTATGAATAGATAAAGAATTGGATTTATTATTATTTTTTTCCTTTCTCCTTCTTATTCCTCTTGTTTATATTTTTGCCAATAAAACCATAGAATATAAATTTTGACCACTAAATGTTGAACTAGTGTCTTCTTTTTTTTTGGATGACTTTGAATGTGATCAAATTTTTTTTTGTCGATCTTTTTTCTTTCTTGGTATCAAAAGAAACACTGATTCAAAAGAAATTACTCAAGAGACTACTGCCAAACTATGATAATTTTACCAATCTAAAAATTCACAAATTCTAAAAGAATTATAACAACCCTTTCCTTTTAAAAAAAATTTTAAAAAATATATATATCTCGACTAAGTAACCATTAAAAGTAGCCTATAGTAGTAATAGAACTTTTTGTCATAATTGCTTATCAACAATAAACATGGTATTAAAAAACTCACATTCTCTCCTTATATTTGTGTTAGGCATGTTACGACTGTGGGTCTTTTAGGGCATTCATTTAAAATTTTGATCAAATTTAAAGTTTGGTTACCAAAAGTGTTAAATTAGAGAGAATAGGTGCAATTTTAAAAATTTAAGGGAGCTCTTTGAAATTGCCAGAAAATCTCAGGGAGGCTTATGAAATTATCCCATAGTTTAATAACTCTTCTTCCTGGATGCTACCTTCGTCGACCGTCATGTCAAGTAAGTAGTAGTACTCTAACCATTAGCTATTTTGTCAATCTAAATCTGTTCTCCAATAATGGACACATCATTGATTCATGGCACAAAGTCAGTGGCGGTGGGCCTTTCGAGTTTACAGCTAAGATCCTAGGCCTTGCACTGGTGGCGTAGAAATAATTTGTGCAGGCAAGAAGTCTGTCGTTAGATCATATTCCTTTCTGGTGGAGAAATTAATCATTCGACTCCAGAGACAATTACACGGTCCAATGAAACAACAAAATGCGAGACTAAAAGCTTTTCGTTGAAGTGACTATGATGAGAAATAACCGGTGTAATTATGATGAATGCTTTAATTTTATAATTCTCTCTCCACGCGGACAGAAAAGATGAGATTTTTTTTTTCAGTAAAAATACATTTGTATAACCTACTCTATCCTAATCTAGCCGGAGGGAGAGCCTAAGGAGGCTGTAGTAGAGATTAATGGATATACAAATCTAACTAGACTAAAGAAATATTATGGCACAACCCTTAAATTTTTTTCTGCAGATGAAGTTTGAATCCTCAACCTACAGTCTAAGAAGGGACTTAGTCCCTCCCTGGTGACCACCCCTCCCTGGCGGCTATGGAGCCATTGGCCCAGTGGTTACAGATGAGAGTGTTTTATGTGTTATGTTCATGGCCGGCTATATGTATCATGTATGTCAGGGGCAGGCACAGACTCTGGCAACAAAATAAATATTTCTGAATAGACCCAATTATCCTCCTATATCATGCGATTAGCCGGCTTGACCCGCAGCAGTTCCTTGACCAACACCCAGTCCAATAGAAGCAAGCCCGAGCCAGGCCTATTTTTATCCTATCATGCTCACATGTGCTGGTAATAAATAATTTTGCTTTTCTCAAATCTCCGGTACTTCTCATCAGATTCTGTTAACTCTGATAGCCAGCCATTGCAAGCTAACCAACCAACCAGATTTTCGTTTTGTACATAGATAGTCTCGAGACTCGGGCGAATACGAGAAGTTTTGTGCATTTCAGAGTAGTCCTTCAAGAAAAAGAGAGCGATGGAAGAGGCACTGCTGCCATCTGAAAATGTTGAGGACACGAGATCAAGAAAGGCGGCAACGTGCAAGCCTTATGTGGAAGAACTGAAGAGGGTCAACAGCATAGCACTTCCGATGATAGTAGCAACAGTCTCACAATATCTCTTGCGAGTTTCACCAATCTTTATGATGGGCCATCTTGGGGAACTCCAACTCTCTGGTGTCTCCATTGCCACTTCTTTTTCCAATGTTACTGGCTTCAGTGTTCTTGTAAGTTCTTTCGTATTCCTCAAAATTTTCACCTGATAAATACTGCTGAAGATTTTAATCAATCAAATAACTCATCTTAATTATCATATGCTATTAGATATTCTATGACAAAGCAAGCGTATGAATGCAAATTGTCTTGTACTAGAAGCATAGCAGTCAATCTAGACTGACTTTTGAACATAGTTAGCATAATATGCTGCGAAGATATTTGTAGAAGTACAAATATGTATGCGTTCTTCTCATGTCAACTGACTTCTTATTTCACTCGAATATCCTTGTATCATGAGCCATGCATGACTCATCCTTGTTGATATTTTAAGTTTTGCTTTTTGGGGAAAGAATCATCAATACTTGTGCTGCTCTCAGTCACGCCAATTGCAAATATGGCTTCTTTCTGAATTTTGATGCCTGATGTTGTAAGTCAATTATGTCAAACAACTCCATGTCAACTAAAAGATTAAGGCTAAAAAAAAAAACTGTTAAGAACTGTGATAATATTGGATAAGTGGTATCCACAACATACTTGATTAAGTACTGATAGAATTAACTATCACGCAGTTTGGGATGTCAAGTGCACTGGAGACCTTGTGTGGGCAGGCTTTTGGAGCAGAACAATATCAAAGACTAGGAGCTTATACATATGGGGCCATCATCTGTCTCTTTATGGTTTGTATACCAATATCCTTGTTATGGATCTTCACAGACAAGCTATTAATACTCACTGGCCAAGATCCTGCAATTGCAACCGAGGCTGGCATATACTTGATTTGGCTCATTCCTACACTATTCCCTTATGTTATTCTCCAGTCACTTGTTCGCTTCCTTCAGACTCAGAGTTTAATCTTTCCAATGCTGTATAGTACAGTTGCATCTCTATGCTTACAAGTGCCCCTTTGTTGGGCTTTAGTATTCAAGTTCAATCTAGGGAATACTGGAGCAGCTTTGTCCATTGGTATATCATATTGGTTGAATGTGATCTTGCTTGGGCTGTATGTGAAGTATTCTTCTTCCTGTAAAGACTCCCGTCTTCCTTTCTCTATGGATGCTCTTCAAACAATGGGGGAATTCCTCCGTTTTGCCATCCCTTCTGCTGTGATGGTTTGGTATATTTATCTTTTAACCTCTCCAATTGGCAAGGCATATTAGTCGTTCCTCTAGTTCTGTAATACTCTATCTACTTGTCTTCTTGATCACTTTAGCTTACTATTGTTTGCAAAATGATGGTAGTCTGGAATGGTGGGCGTTTGAGTTAATCATATTGCTGTCTGGCCTGTCACCAAATCCTCAGCTGGAGACCTCTGTGCTATCTATCTGGTTAGCCTTTTTTCTTTTTTTTTTGGACCTTTTACTTCTCTGATAGAATCTAATAAGTTAATGTAACTGATTCAAAATTTCCTTTGGAACAGCTTTACTATTACTTCATTGCACTACCACGTACCCTACTCTTTTGGTGCTGCTGCAAGGTTTGCTCCCTACTCTTATGCAATGAATGCATTGATACATAGACTACATCTGTTAGCCTAATAATCCAGAAATAATCTTATGAGCTCATGCAAGTAAGGTTTCCGCTGAAAGACAACCTTTGTTATCTTATAGTACTCGGATATCAAATGAACTTGGAGCAGGGAGTCCACAGGCAGCACGAGTAGCTCTTCTCATGGTGCTATTAGCATCTGTATCAGAGTTTCTTCTGGCAAGCACTGCTTTCTTCCTCTGCCGTACTATACTTGGATATGCCTTCAGTGACGAGAAAGAAGTTATTAGCTATGTCAAGAACATGACTCCTCTTTTGTGCATCTCCATCATGATGGATAGCACACAGGCCGTGTTATCAGGTATCCTACTATCTTGGTTACTACTTTCTCTATATGTTGACTGACATGAAAATGGGATAACATCGGAAAGAGTTACATCAAATCTTAAATTAACTATTAGAGCAACTTTGCAATTTGAGTTAAACAAACACTACAATAATTTTGTGTAAAATTCGTATCTTCCTGATATGATTTCGAAAAGGAAAGAGAGTTGACTTCCATGTTAGCCCTACTCCTTGTCTTTGTTGAGTGTAATTTGAGATCACAAACTGAAGACATGATAATGGCTGTCATTGAGGTATATGGAGGATTTTGTTTCACATTGGTTTAGATTTAAGCATAACAATTAGAAGATACCCATGCCTTACCACAGAAAGGATGCAATAATGGTGAAAATACTGGAAAGATGTGAAGAAATTAGCAATTGCCATATCGCAAAAGCAATTGCAGTTCTGTCAAGTATCAACTGATAAATTTGTTTATCCTTGTCCATTTTCTCCTGACTTGAGAACTGCGTTGGATGACATAAACACAAAATCCATCATTTTAGAACTTCGATACAAAATTTGTGACATCATATAGCACTGGACATGTTTATTTCCTACCATCTTCTGACTTGATGCAATCCTTTTGCATTCAGGGGTAGCAAGAGGAAGTGGATGGCAGCACTTGGGAGCTTATGTAAATCTAGGGGCATATTATCTGGTTGGAGTACCGACGGCTTTAATACTGGGATTTGCATTGCATTTAAGAGGAATGGGTCTTTGGGGTGGACTGCTCTCTGGAGCTACGGTGCAAACTCTTTCCTTGTCTGCTATCACAAGCCTAACAAACTGGGAAAAGCAGGTTGGTGAACGCAAAGTCTATTGAATTACCAAACTTTCCCCCAGATTTTTATACTTCAGCTAAATCCAACTTAATTCACTAGTAAAATAAAATAATGCTGAATCATGTTGGGAAAAAATCAGTTAGTTGCCTGACTCTTACACCTGTGGATACATGACAGTCACTGGAAGCCAGACGCAGAATATTTGAAGGGCAAAAAGAAGAACCCGCTTCAGTATGAGTAAATTCGAAAAAAAACACCCGTATTTTTGTGTTTCCAACGTTCTAGTTCCATCAAGAACATCAGCCGGAGCTCCTATTGCGCCCAGTTAGATTCTTGAACGCCTGTTTCGCGTCAAAGAGGATTGCTACCCGTGCTAAAGAGGAAAGATGATAATTTTTAGTTCCCCATTGCACAGAGAGTAGCTGATGGTTTTCTTTTCAATAACCGCTTGACTTTGCTATAATATCGAACTTATGAACATCCACAACGTGCCTAATCAATTTTCCATGAAATAATTTTGAGGCTTAGAATTGAAGGGCGCATGCCACCGTTTTTTTATCTGCTTCTGCTGCAATGGAATATAACTCATCACATGGTAAGCGCATGTCGAGATAGCGAGCTTCATTGCAGGAGGCTATACGACCAAATTATTCTTTTCCCAAAATTGCTGTAAGATTTTTGAATCCTACGGTCGGAAAAGGAAGATGAGTTGACTTGCAAATAATAAGATTTTGAATCCACCCACCATTTGCGACTACGTTAAATCTGCCTGAGATGATTTGGAAAAGGAAAATGAGTTGACTTGCATCAATATGGCAGTATCGTATAATTACCTGAAAACATGACAGCAGCTGCCATCGTGTACTATAATTTCAGTAGATACACCTGTTTTACAGGGAAGAAGTTTGCAAATTCATATAAGAAGAAGAAGAAGAAGAAGAAGAAAAAGAAGGGTATTATAGTCTTTATATGGAGGCTAATTATGATTGTGTATGAAGCAGTGAAACCGGGTCAGCTGGTGAAATGCTGACTCCTAAGAAGGATACCCGGCCCTCTACCAACTTCTTGTGCTTAGGGTTGGTACTTTGTAGTTGGTGGTGGAAGGAGGTGTACAAGTGCCTATTTTTTCCCAAGCCATTTTAAATATCGACCCTGCCAGTCAAGTCTGAGATCAAAATTTTCCAGTTTTAATTAACCATCCGTTTCTATATAACGTCAATCGAAGATTATCAGGATATATGCACTTCAACAGGAATTTTTATATAAGTAACAATTTATGTTTTGGTCTTCTATACTCTGCATATGTTTGTCCTTTGCATGTTATGGTCTTCTATACTCTGCACCGCCAAATTTTTTTTTTCTGTAAAAGGTATTCTGGGCTTTTTGCAGCTTCAGACGGATGAAAATTGAAGGAGCAATCTTTTCTAAATTCGTGGGATATTTGTATTAGTCCTAGTGCTAACATTTTTCTCCAACTGATTGTCATTTCTATTTGTTTCGATAGAATGAAAACTTGGTTAAAGTATTGCTATGGAATCTCTTTCCTTGAAAGGTACTCTATGATGTTAATGATTTGTTTGTTCCCAACTTTGTATGTTCCCTCCCCTTGAATATTCTAATTAAGAACCTCGAGTATCGGATCTCACATTTCAATTTTCAACTGATCAAGAAGAATTCGAAATTTGTCGTCTCTTGCTCAAGAACACTTCAATTTGCCTTAGAGTAAAACCAATGATCGATGTGACTGTGGAAAGAAACAATTGGCTAGAGCCCAGAAGAAGCACACTGCTAAATTGTCTATCCCTGCTGAATTGTACTTCTTTCGCCCCAATTATCTAACCATGTTTGGGGAATCTAATTTTAAAATATAGTGGTTTGATTGTGATATTTGTTCTTCTCTTTTCAATTTTATTCCTACAAATTCAAATTATAAATTTAAATGATAACATGTATATGATTAGAAAGAACACTTATATTAAAAAGAAAGATTAAAATGTATTTTGACACTTTTAACGTGACAACACTTTCAGCTGGACGGAGCCAATATATTGGTTTATCGGATCTTGCATCATTAATTATCTACTACTCTATTCGAAGTCAATTTGCGAAAGATTCTTGATCTGACATGTACATGTATTGCGTGCATCAATGTCCGACTAATATAGTTCTTTTCCCGCTTTCTGACTCCTAACTGCTAAGTTCGGCGGCTAAAATTCACACCCTAACAACGTATCATAGACTCGGTTTTTGACATTAAATACAAGCGGGTCTACGGTGTTAATGTTTTAAAACTTTAACCGTTAATTGAATCGATAAAATAAATGAATCGAGATTCAATCGATCAAATCGATTTAACTCCGATTTGATGATTATATATATATATATATTGTGCGCACGTACACACTTGATGCTCAAAATAAGATATCTTATGGACGAATTTAAGATATTACTTGATATAGAGTTAAATATATTTAAACAAAAATAAATTTTTAAAATTGTAAATTCAAACCAATAAATTTATCTCAATTGTACCTATTAGAAAAAAAAATCTTAAATCCTACACAAATCACAACCATATTTTGAAATTATACAAAATGCATTGGAACTTTTGAAATTAAATAAAATCTAATAGAACTACAAAAAGAAAACGGCAATCTTTGAGTTCAAGGGTGATAAATAGAGAGAGTTTGGTTAAGCTTTTAGAAATTAGGGTTGGGAATAAAAGATTCGATAGATAAGTTTTATATTTAAAACTTTAGATTCATTTCTAAAAAAAAAAATGGAAAAAATAAAAAACCGCAATTCACAAGTCAATTCGGGTTGAACGATCTGACTAGTTTTTACGATTTTGACCCATTTTATTATAAATCAACACTAGTGGTGAATCGGATCGAAGACTTGTCCGGTTCGTAGTTTGATCAATCGAACCAGCTGGCCCGGTCCAATTTTCAAACCTTAATATAACAGGTCAAAGTCATACTTTGATTGCCTTCTCTTGTTGCTGGAACTGGAAGCCATTGCTAGAGTTGGAAATGGAAGATGCTCTGTTGGGAGATAAGGAAGAGAGGAAGAGGGTGGTTGCAACATGGGATTTATTTTTGCAAGAATTGAAGAGGGTTAGCTTCATAGCACTGCCAATGGTGGTGGTGACAATTTCGCAGCACTTCTCCAGGGTTGCATCGATGATGATGGTTGGACATCTTGGTGAACTCTCGCTCTCGGGCACATCCATTGCTACTTCTCTCACTAATGTTACTGGCTTCAGTCTTCTTGTAATGTCTTCTTTCTTCTTTTCTTCTAATTCTATTACTTTCCACAGCAATTTATGGTGGTAATTTACTGCGGCAATCCTGAAATAGTTCAAGCAGTTCTGCCGACTCTAAATTAGTACTTCTTCATATTCATTTCTAATTGTTTCGGTAGACGTATTTGATGAGTTAAATGGATAGCGCATGATAGGGAATATGTTGCATTGAATCAGTAGGCCTCTGTGAGTCTTGGTAAGCTCAATTTATTGCAATGGTTCTGTTCTGATGATTGAACTAATCAGATAATCAACATCTTCCGGTTAAAGAATTTTAACCAAGCACCCTTTGCACCTAGATTACAGCTGAATGGCTGATGAGACTGTCGGAGAATTACAATCTTAATCCAGCCAAATTCTGGAAATCCTTTCTATGAGTTTTCACTATCATTCTGATAGGATTAGAAGCAAGCATGTATATGTACTACCTTTCTGTAGCAGCCACCAACCAATTTCGCAGTATGATCAGCCCGAATTCTATTGTAGCTAATTCAATAACGAATTTTCAAAACAGTTTGGAATGGCTAGTGCACTGGAAACTCTCTCTGGCCAAGCCTTATGGTGCAGGCCAGTACCACAAGCTAGGGATCTATACTTACGGTGCCATCATATCTCTAATCAATGGTCTGCGTACCAATATTGGTACTGTGGCTCTTCTTGGACAGACTACTCATCTTCATGGGTCAAGACCATTTGATTTCCGCTGAAGCTGGCAGATATGCATTTTGGCTGATTCCTGCATTGTTTCCGTATGCGTTCTACAAGCGCTGATTCGCTATCTGCAGACTCAAAGTCTGATCCTGCCAATGCTCTTAAGCTCAGTTGCAGCGCTATTTTTCCACTTGCCTGTTTGTTGGGCTTTCGTGTTTTACTTGAAACTTGGAAATGCTGGAGCTGCCTTGGCGCTTGGCTTATCCTATTGGTTTAATGTGGCATTGCTTGTTTTTATATGTGAAGTATTCTGCAGCCTGTGTAAAAACCCGCATCTTTTTTTCAAAGAGATGCTTTCGCAAGTATGGGGGAGTTCTTCAAATTCGCTGTCCCTTCCGCGGTCATGGTGTGGTAATTTCTGTCGTTATTCTTCTCTTGAACAGAATTTACTCCCTGATTTTATATTATCTTTGATGGATAATAGTTCTAATATGATTATTACAGTCTTGAATGGTGGACATTTGAAATAGTGATTTTACTTTCTGGACTTCTGCCAAATCCCCAACTTGAAGCTTCCGTGCTTTCAATATGGTATGTTCCTCATCTTGATATTACTTTTATTGGGTGATCATTTTGAGGTTCAGAATTCTCAGTGCTAAACGCTTAATTCTCCATTCAACAGCCTCTTGATTGCTTCATTGCATTACTTCGTACCATACTCTATTGGTGCTGCTGCAAGGTTTGCTCTGATTCTCTCTACCTTTAACTTTAGATCTGTCTAGAGAGTGACTGCATTCAGGAGAAGAATATTGGTAACTCTTTTTGCAGCACTCGAGTTTCAAATGAACTGGGAGCTGGGAATCCAGAGGCAGCTCGAGTTGTTGTCTGGACAGTGATTTTTCTTTCGCTAGCAGAAGTGATCGTTGCCGCAACAACTCTCCTCTGCTGCCGTGGTTTTCTGGGATATGCATTCAGCGATGAGAAGGAAGTAGCGGATTATCTCAAAGAACTGACCCCACGGGTGTGCCTTTTGGTTGTAATGGATGGCATTCAAGCAGTACTTTCTGGTTTGTGTCGCCTGGTTTCTTTACGTTAGTGTTGTTTGATCAGTATTCAGAAATCAAGCCTACAAGTTAACTAGGTTCTGGTTTGACTCAGGAGTTGCAAGAGGAGGTGGGTGGCAGCATTTAGGGGCATACGTCAATCTTGGGGTATATTATCTGGTTGGGATCCCTGTGGCCGGAGTGCTGGGGTTTGTCCTGCATTTGAAAGGGATTGGCCTTTGGATTGGACTGAATGTTGGATCAGTTCTGCAATCTTTTCTGCTTTCTCTCATAACAAGCTCCACAAACTGGGAAAAAGAGGTTGAGAATACGCTAAATGCTTCTACATTAGCTTCACTTTTTCACAGAAATCGTCTGCAAATAGCCATTCACCTTTAAACAATGACGTTAATTTTCCTCTGGATCAAATTGCAGGCAATAATGGCTCGCCGAAGAATACTCGATGGAGGGATTCCGGCTAATGAGTGAACGCAATACCTCATTTGCATTGCAGCCGGTGAACTCTTAAAGAGGAGTTCATGCGTTAATTCTTTTCGTCTCAGGCATCTTTTAAGATTTTCTTTCTGTTTGGTAATGCCTTATATTTATTAAATTTTACCACAAAATTTCCAGCGCGTGTCATAGCCGCCTTTGAACTTCGTAACCAAGAGCTGCGCTGGCTGTCCCCAACGCCACGTGGTTCATGGGAACTTTTGATAAAGCAATAAAAACTTTAGTCCCTCTCCTACCGAAAAAATAATAATAATAAAGACAAGGCCAAAATCTGGCAAAAGGCAACCATAGAGAAAGATGGACTTATTGGACAACGTACTAGAAACATATTTCATCAGGAATAGTAATATTACATGCTCATCAGGAGAAAAAAAAAAGAGAGTAATAAATCTAAAAGCTAAAACCCTATATATTATTGTATCTTCTTTCTTCCGAGACAAATTATTCGGGATGTACCACAAACACACAAATAAGGTAGAAATTGCTGTCCGCAAGATGTGAGGAAATACGACAACCTGAATATTTTTGTTCACTCATAGTTGACACATGACATGTCCCGTGCCACGCGGACGTATAGCATGCAATTAAACAGCTTCTAGTACGGCGGCGGCGGCGGTCTAGGGCCAGGTCCTGGTGGTGGTGGTGGTCCACGATCATCATAATATGGCGGAGGTGGACCAGCTGGCCCAGGACCGGGAGGGGGCGGTGCGTGAGGTGGAGGAGGCGGTGCGTAGGTATAGCGAGGTGGTGGTGGCCCAGGAGGGTAAGGAGGAGGAGCATAATAATCCACCGGTGGTGGAGGTCGTGGTGGTGGTGGGGCATAAGGACCTTGGGCGGCATGGGAGGCGGCGGTGCAAAAGGATTCTCTGGAGGTGGTGGTGGAGGAGGATGTCTCGGAAACTCCATTTGTTTTTGTAGCAAGCTAGAGAATGTATCAGAGAGGCAGAGTTTCAGCAAGCAAGGTTACCAGAAAATAAGCTGGTGAAAAATGAGCGGATTAATTAAGGATGAGGAGAAGCTTGAGATGATTTTATACCATGTTCGAGATTAGAATGAAGAAGTTTCTGGGCTTTTATCTATCTATCTATCTACCTATCTACAACTACAACATCATTGACTGGTAGTTTCGACAACTGGTGGTTGAAACTTGAAAGTTGAAACCAGCCAGGTTAAATACCTACACCACTAAATCATCTTTTTCTCTTAAAAGTTAAAAACAAAAAAGATTACTAATTTACTCAAGGTTTTTTGCTTCAAATCTCTGCGGAAAGTTAAGCGTACTAGTTTCATTTACAGATGCGTATGTTAACCTTCTCATTTTCTTGGAAAATCAAGGCTAAAAAATCTCAGGTAAAGAATATCATTTCTTGAATATATTAAATACATGATAGAAACTGGAAACCATATGTTAGAGATACCAAGCTACATCATTAAATCGTCTTTTTTTTCTCCTTAAAATAAAACATAAAGAAAATAGAAAGAGACGGTTACATATATGGTTTAGTTTGCTTCAAGGGCTGCAGTCCTGAAGCTTATCGTTTGATGTGCTGGTAGTAAGTCCTCGTTGCATATTTATCTTTACATTTCTTTGAAAATGAAGGCTAAAAGTCTGATGATTAATCATCCCGCGCGCTCCCAGAAAATCGTACGAGTCTAATTCTTTCCATGACTTGGAGATTTTCATTTCTTATTATGATTATACAAACCAAGTGGTCCCGTTCGTTAGTATGTTTTGCGAGGTCTAAAACTTAGCAGCTGTCTTTGGAATGCTACCACTTCTACCAATCAATTATTTGTTGAGAGTCCTGAGTCTGGTGGAATTCGTCGTTTTGGCTAAAGAATCATATAATAAATTTGAGTTCGTCATCGGTGATCATGCCTTTGAGGGTTTTTTTCGTTTTTTAATGTTTTTGGGTGTATTAGTTCCTTGATTTGTGTAAGTTAGCCTGAAGTTTTCTAGCATCCTCCGTTCGATTCCGTATTAAAATTTCAGGCAGCGTTTTACGAAAGAAACGGCGCATGCATTATTGACTACTCAGTGCTTACGGCACACTCGATGTGTGTGTAAATATTTAAAAAAAATTTAAAGAATATTTGTTAAAATTATTTTTTATGAGATTTGGTTTTATATTTTTATAATATAAATAGACATTTACATAAATAAAACGTACAAATAGACTATTATTTGGCAGTAAGTAGTTATATATAAAAAGGGACAGAAGTAGATATAATAGTGGATAGGAGAGGAAAAAGTAGACATGATAGTGGATTTTTATACTTCAAGGGTAATAAAAGAAGATCATAAAATGACAATTTTGTATCTACACCAAAAGGCTCCCTATCCCTTTGTATATGATATAGATAGAGATGAGGATAAATTTGAAAAATGTACAAAGTTAACACCAAGTTGGTGTTAATTATCTCTGCACAGGCTTTATTATTGTAAAGAAAATGTTAAGCTTACAATTTTACTTGTCTAGATGCTCTCTCTCTGTTTCAAAAGCAAGAACTGAAAGATCATGGTATTATTGGAATAACTAGTGGCAAGATTTTTAACAACTTCGCATCCCTAAACCTTATAGTATATTTATTCTTTCTCTTATCACGACTCATTTGCATGCAGTATTCAGTAAATACGTGTAAATCATATATACAATGCGCTCACAATTGCTCCCGAATTAAATCTGGGTGCCACAAAAAGTTTATCAATAAGGACACAAGCAACGTTAAACGGTTAAAGCCTGCAGGTACAACAACAGGAATCGTGGCCGGCCGATAGTTCACATGACTTGGGTTGATGAGGACGTTTACGATGTGGAACTTGCCTATCTTAATTAAATTAGATAAAATATCAAAAATTTCCTATGATTTGACAAATATTCAATTTAACTCCCTCTAGTTTGGAAACCTATATTATAATTCCCTGTGATTTTGACTAAATTAAAAATTAGACAGAAAGCATCAAATCTAACGGTTATGTGTGAAATGTCAATATTACCCCCTACTATACATGACTTGTTTCCATTCAATTTTTAATTTAATCAAAATCGTAGGGAGTCATAGTGTAATTTTTCAAACCCAGAGGGAGTTAAATTAAACATTCAACAAATTATAGGGAATTCATTTATATAAAGCAATATTGACATTTCACGTATAACCGTTAGATTGGATACTTTCCGTCCAATTTTCAATGTAGTTGAAACCACAGGGAGTTATAGTGTAAGTTTTTAAATTAGAGGGAATTAAATTGAATATTTAACAAATCACAAGGAGTTTTTGGGTATTTTACCCAATTAAATTTTACTAGAATTCACAAGTGCACGCTCAAAGTTTGTTCTACTTCTACGGTTATATATATATATTAGCCAAAGACAGGTGTGCAGCATATGCTTCTGTAAAATCACCACTCAAAGACACCGGAAACAATCTACGCACCCTGCTACAACGCTTTACTGAATACTAGAAATATTCCTTATATTATTTAGGGGGATAATATCATAAACGTCTCCTGAGGTTCCTCTTAATATCACTTAACAGCCCTAAGGTTTTAAAAAATCACTTACCTTTCTTACTTTTGCTATTTGTGTAACAAAAACGCTGCACCTTTGCTCATTTTACTGAATAAAATACTCCTAAATCACTTTATTTACTTTAAGAAAATTACCACCTAAAAATTAATCTCTAGTAGCACCGTCATATTAGAAAGCTATAATTTGGAAAAAAAATATAAATTTAGAAAACAAAAAATATATTTGTAAAGACATGCACTAGCACCAAGTCAAATCTATATGTTTAAAATCGATTTCTTATGAATCTTATTTTTTTTCCAACCTCTTCTCAACTTGTGGGCCAAATCTTTAAATTGTACTAAATCATTACAAAAATTAACTCAAAATAAACAAAGAAACCATATGCCACTCTATCAAAATCACAAAAGGAAAAAGATAAACAAAAATCAATTTACTATAATTTATAAATAAAAAATCGCATAGTTATCCAAAAAAAATAAGTAAGAGAGAATGTTGAAAAAAAAAGGAAAACGAAGAAATTGACTTTTGTTCTTTTTCTTTAATTTTTTTAACTCTATTTATTTGATATGTGAATTAGATATCAAGTGAGGATTAATATATTCATTTTGCAATTTCTAGGAGGAGGTAAGCGATATTTTTAAAATTTTAGAAATGCTAAGTAATATTAAGAGAAACCTAGAGGTCTATGATATTATCCCATTATTTAATGTACTCTTCCCACTTATCCATTTGCAATTTCCTTATTTCTTTTCGACTTTCCATTTTTTCTCAAAAAGGATAGTCTTCAGATAATTAATTTAACTTTGAAATCGTCTAATTAATCAGGTTATTGGAATCAATTAATGAAGGGCAAACTGATTAATTCTCTTGTCAAATGAAGTACAAATCTCATCCATGGGCAACCAAACAACTGTAGTTTAGTCATCATCTACTGAGTTCATTCTTAATCTCATGCAAGAACATGAGAATTTTCTGGTTTGTGATAATTAAGGTCGAATACATGCTGGCGTAACCCACTATGAAGCTCAGAAAGCTGCATAGTGCATCCTTTCAACGCATATACACATAGCTCCCAGCTAATTACTAGCTAACCCTTTCTTGATTGCAATGTTTAAGTTTAAGAACAAACCCTATCTGATCATAAAACACCAAAGAGGGATTCCAGCAACTCACCTTGGCCACCTTAATTTGCTGCAGTTTCATATTCCATGAGGGAAGAAGCGCCGAAAGTCCGTTTCACTTGTTTAAAATACAAATAATACTAATAATAATAGTAACAATAATAATGAAATTGACTTTCATTTGTATTCCTACCCGAGAAAAAAATTCAGAAATGAAATATGTGGGGCGAAATATTGAAATTCAGTTGAAATGGTCGTATTTAGCATGCCTTCATAGAAACATGATGTAACAGTAGAAAATGCCAAAAAAGTGGAGAGTCTAGTTCAGATTCAGGACTTAAACCGGTAACTGAAGCTGTAACAAGAATACAAGAAACCGATGCATATATATATGATCAAGAAAAGAAAACGACCAAAATAGCAAGTGCTAATTATTTCACCAATTAACCAGTACTGACAAGAGCAGCTAAACTACATATGACGCTGAGGGGATTAAGAGGAAACAATAGAAGGGAGTTGAGGCATGCTTGTCTCCCAAATTCTACCTTCTTTGACCTGAATATAGATGTAGATATTAACAGCTATACGAATCAGTACTATAAGAGTATATTATATATATAGATTTAGATGCATTATCGAGTCAAGGGGCCGAGGGTGATGACAGAAGACTAGAGAGCACAAAGGAGTGAGATGCAGTATTAATTCCCCATGCACATCATCATCTGTGCTCTCTATCTTCTGTCAACAGCTTCACCACTCACTGCCTCCTCCTTATACACAGATCTCAGGATGTCCACGATTATGATCTAGAAGTTATAGCTAGGTTTCCTGGAATCTGATTTTTTGTCACTGAAAACGACAATCATGATGAGGGCTTCTCTGAAAGGTCATTGATTTGAAGCAAATGGCTGAACAGGCAAAAATATACAGGCGCTTTCTATCTTTCTACGATCATTTGCAAGCTGCGCTGTCACGCCAAATGCCTCATGGGCTTATATGGGATTTGCCATATGAGGCAAGAAGGGCCGGCAAAGGAAGGTGAAGGCTTGAAGGCCAGGGATCTAGGACTGCTAGGATAGAATAGAGAAGAGAAGCAGTTGAGTTGGGATGAACTATAGCATCTTTACTGCCACTCTATTTATAGGGAAAAACTTACACACAAATTAGCGGTTGTTTCAAGTTATATTCCTGCGGTGGTCCCTTTCCAGTTTCTTTGATATGGAGATTAAAAAGGAAGAATATAATTGTGACATCAAAGCTGGAACTGTAATCAACTTTTAGTACTAATTAAGTACCAACAGCCATTGACTAAAGCATGATTAGTACTAGACGATTTTTGGATGTTGGAGTAAAGTTTTGAAGCTGAAAAACGATGTGTGAAGTGATTTTATCCGTCATCCACTTGATAGATGCGGGTTAAGAACTAAAGAACAATATGTAACACACTATTTGCATTCAAACCCACCTGTCAGACAAAGATATTATCATTCTAGTGGTTTGATTTTAGAATAAGAATTAAGAATATTTGGAGTATATTGGCACAGACAAGATTGCATGCGCGGGGGAATCCTTTTCCTTTAAGGCTCAGCAAAGACGTGTTGCGAGCAATTTCATTTCCATTTTTGGCATTTAATCCTGGATGTTTCTGTGTGCTCATCTCCTGTTAGTGTCACATACAACTTTCTAAGGAATAATACTTGCAAATTAAGGAGAACGGACGCAGCTATACTTGTCATATGTGCGATTTTGCATTTGAGAGATTTGTGGCTGATTTGGACAATTTTTTTCTGATGCATCATAGAAATAATCATTGAAACGAGATTAACTCTTCTATCTGACGTCTCAATAAGAATATTTGGTGCAGGTTGTTACTTCGAACAAGCAGTTTACAAAAGCTTTAATTGATAGATTCCAGAATATCAGCTCAATTAACCCCCCCCAAAAAAAAAAATTTTTTTTTTTTGTGATAAGGCATTAGGTGATGAAGTTATGTACCAACTTTTTTCTATCGATGGGTGGTATGGATCATTCTTGTCTAATACTTACAGAACAGAATAGGAGAAGCATTCATTCACCTTAATGATATATTTTTTGGTAATATATTTGGGTTTCCATTTATGGTTTTTTCTTCTTTTTTTTTTTTGATAAATAGGATGTCTTGAATGCACGACGTCTTATTTACAATCTTTCTCACCTTATCGCATAATCCAACCCTTTCCCTTCAATTTATGCTATGTGAAAAACTAGATATCAGAATTAGTATTTGACTATAGCTCTTATTCCAACGAAGGAGATGGATTTAGGACTGCTCAAGTATATAATATGTTTTTACTAAAACGTTAACTCATTGTAATGACTAGGGGGGAGTGCCCGCGTATCGCGCGGGTGTTTAGTGGCTGTGGAGAAGGAGGTTTTTTGGTTGAACAAACAATAATACATTGCAAGAAGAAATAAAATTTAGTATGAAAAAATAAATGATATAATTAATCAATTCATACAGCGTTATAATAAAATTGTGTCAAATTGAAGGTCGTTGATAATGCAGAAAAACAGAGCAACACAGTAAGCTAACCTTATTCCAGAATCCCCACCGAGAGCTCTTTCTTGCTGTTGCTCCAAACCTATAAGATTATAATCAACCCAGACCAATTAGGGTTTGGCAACGCGAAAAATGCTATCTTGCAACTAGACAACGCGATAAGAGTCGCTAATTGTAAGTACTAAAAATACACCGACAAAATTAAGGGAGGAACTGAAAAATTGGGGGGGGGGGTTGAAATTTAACCTCACGCTAAACCACCAAGAGTAGCTGGGATTGAAGAGCATTTCGAGCTGATTAGTATGAAGCCAGGTAGAATTATCCCAATCCTAAAATGCGAACAGGGAGAAACTGATAATCAACCGTTTAAGCATTAACATACCAACGGTTCAGCAATTGAATTCGGTGTAATTAATGACGAAATAATAGGTAATTTCATAATTGAGCTTGGATGGAAGAGAAAACGATGAGGCAAATCGTTATAGACAAAGGCGAAAAGGGAAAACTTAACTCCTGAAGTTGAAAGGGGATAAACTGACCAACGTTTGTGGCTCATAAATTCAAATTATAAATGATAGAGAAATGAGTTCCTACCATTGATAGAGAAATCGTTGGCTCATTTCCTAAATCCGATTGCCATTCAAACGTTTCAGACGAAGCAACATCTCAAACGGTTATCTGCGACTGAAAAGGGGAATTATTGGTAGCTAAAGGATATTTCGGTAATTACACCAACATACAAGCATATATGGGTTGTACAAAATGCCAAAAACGGTTACACATTAATTACACATTCCATCAATACCCAGATGACTCATCAATGACAACTTTAAATGTATTAAAATGGGGTCATTTCAGTAAACATACCCAAATACATGCTTCCTTAACTTGTACTTAAAACTTTTAAACTAATACACAATATTTTACATTCCCAAAAAGCCCCCACCTATGCGGTTGAAATTCAACCTATTCTTTGACCAAAACTCAATCTTATATAGGATAAGAATACATAGGTGAACAAGTTTGACTCTATATTTAATTTAATAGAACGCATGGCAGGGTATATACACCCCTATACGAAATAAAATATTCGTTACGCTATTAAAATCTAAACAAATGCCCCTAAATCATATGGTTTATCACTCTTTAACATTTGATGCTGAACATTTCAATCTTGACTGCTGCACAGTCAGTCTAATTGCTCTAGGGAACTAACAGTTGGTAATTTGGTTCTATTTGAATATTTTTCATACTAATCTATGGTTCGCGTGATTCATCTTAATTTTAAGGGATAACGTAAAACATTTAGACATTTTATAACTCCATTTTCAGTAACAGCAAAAGATTTTGAGAGTCATTAACTGTCTTCTCCATGGTAAAATAACATTTTCGCAGAGATCTTTATCATTGTTATAAGTCTCTAAATTAAAAAAGGAAGAAAATTGCAAGTTATAGGTAACCCAATCCTTGTATAAATTGAAATTTTGTATCTGGCTGTCGAGCCTCGATTGTCCAATTTTGACTCTACCGCTCTTATGACGAATATGAGATTTTATGTCAGCTGCATTAAATGCATTTATTCCTGAATAACATGAAAATATTTACTTTTTCCAAAAACTGTTCAGAATAGCTATAAATTCTAAGTGAATGTTTATCTAACGCGACCATAGAATTTTCCTGAAAAGTTAAGGTCATCCCTCTCCATTGACATGATGGTACGGTTGTCAAGTTACGAGTTTTCTGTTACACACATTAATGTGTAACACTCATGTTACACACTCTCGTGCATTGACACGTGGTCATTTCAAGAATTATAAATTTAATTGGGGGTATTATTGTAATAGTTTAAGGGGTACGATTATCAATCCATTAAAGTGTGTAACATAGAAACGACACCTTAATGTGTATCAGAAGACCTGTGCCTGATTGTCAGCAAATCTTCATACGATATATTGTACCACCCACCGGCGAAACTAGGAGTTGAGATTTGGGGGGCAAAATAAATAGAGTTGTAAACTTAAAAAGTGCTTTCTTACATTTTTATAAAAAATTTTGGAGGCAAAAGCTAATTTTTCAAAGATATCAGCAAAAAAATTTAATATTGTAAAAAGAGGTAAGAGGATTTCTAAAATCTTACGGGGATAAATTCCAATCTCTACAAGGTTAGCGAAGATATATAGAATTCAAATCCTTGGGTTGGCAGTTAGGGATAGGAAAGGTTAAAAAGTAAAGGTCAAAATATGTAAATTTTTAAGGGAACATGTAAGAATTTGTAAAACCTTAGACCCCCCAAACAACGCCATGAAACTTCCACCAGTACTGGCACTATTAATGGCTGAAACGTAACATGGACATCCATATTTTAACCCGTCTAACTGCACAATCAAATGGTAGCGCAAAACAACAATACCAAATCAAATAGCTAGTCATGCATAGTCGACATGAATCCTGATGAATAAAGGCCCACAATGCACATTATCAACTGGTAACTTTAGGTTTCAGTTTAACGGTAGGTGGGCTATTTATCTCTCTGAACTCATCGTTAATTATCATATGCATATTCTGGACTCTGGAATCTGAATGACTCATAATGTATGTGTAACAACGGTTAAATATTTCTAAAGCTTTCTCAGTGTGTGATGTCCAAATCGTGTGTTTGAGAACCCTGACCAGGGGGAGCCAAAGACAATTTGCTTGGTTTGCATGTAACAGGAATAATCGTGCTGGAATATTTTTCTTGTGGATGCTAGTTTGTTGCTCATCTCATTCTCGCCAAGTCCAGATAAAACGAATGAGATTTTATGGAATTGCTCCTGATATCGTCGCCAAGGCTGTGTGATATGCGTCACAGATTGGGCAGGCATGCAAATTCCAATGCAAGTGGCCAAGAAGCATGGAGAATTGAAGATGGAGATAGAACAAAGAAAAATTCAATAAAAAAAAAAAGAGGCATAGATGGACTTGGAGAATCCCCCGTCACAATATTCTACTCCCTTTCCCATCTCACTATATATCGTTTTCTTTGTTGTTGTTGTTGTCTCATCAAAATCAAACAAATTTTAGCTAGTTATAGAGGTGGTGGTCCTCCATCTTTCCACTTGTCAATGCCCCATAGCTTCAGCCCTACTCTATGTTCCAACAACTTGATACATCATTTTGCACAGAATCCCCTAGCCCTAATCTAATTATACTTGATGGGAATTGATAAAGAACTAGGGTTAGTCCAACGGGTGCCCATTCGTTAAAATATAATTCAGGTGTTAGATTTTTGGAGATATAAGATTAATTAGGAAATGTGTATAAATGTAATCATTAGGATATAATTTAGGTATTAGATTTTAAAAAATATAAAATTAATTAGAAAAAGTGTATAAATATAAGCAAGAGTAATAATTGCTTGTATGTGTATATACACGGTAGGTTTAGGTGGAATTTAAATATGTTAAAGTGTTGGGGATAATACAAGGAAAAATGGCTAATGATACAAATAGAAAATGATATGAAATGGCTTCAAATTGTGGTTCAAAATCACTTTCCTTTAAAATTTATTTGTCCAGATTTTTAATGTGCAAAGGATTTGGACAAATATCCTTTAGGATAATTTGAAGGATATTTGTTTTTAACTCTTGCATAAAGTTAGACAAATCAACTTGAACAATGGTATGTTTTTGCAAAGGATTTTAGAGAGGAAGAAAAACGATTTTTTGCAGCAAACCACCCCTTGCTAGACCTTTTATATAGTGGAGATTACGAAGGATCAAGTCGTGACTTTTAGTCTACAAAACATGTGTTAACTAAATGGTTTCTCAAACACCATTATAAGTGTTCAGACCATTCTAGACATTTTGGCACCATTCCAAAGGTGACTAACCATTGTAGCATGAAAAGGGTATGAAAAATGATCAGTTTCTAACCGTTATACTGAGTTCAGGTGATGTCCGGTCCAAAGACTGACGCCGATCATCATATATGCTGTTCAATTCAAGAATCTGGCGATGTCCGACTCAATCTTCGGTTCAAAGACCGGACATCAACGGACCAATTTTGTAAATTTCCCAACAAAAAGAACTAAAATATGACAACATAATTGCCAAAGAATTTGCTGTGAAAAATGAAGTGGAAATCCTTTGAAGTAAATTTCAACAATTTTTGAAATGGTCAATACGGTTCTCAACGAAAATAGTCATCGGCATCAAGTCTAATTTCCAAAGAAAGAAAAAAATCATACGCAACCGCTTTTGGCAAGTTTCAATTATTGCCGTACGTACATCTTTTCCCAAGTCAAGGCTGCTGCTTTGTCAAGTTAGCAGTGCAGGGAAAGCAGGCTGCCCATATCTGGAATGGAATATAAGGCTTATACGCCACAACGGGTAATGTCACCTCAGATTAGCCATAAAGGGTATTGCTCATCTAGCATGCTGTCTTTTCCTTCCGGATGGAGGGGCCCATGCCAACAATTGTAGAGTGCAATTCATATCAATTAAAAGTTTTCTTTGAAACTAAAATAGTTGTGATTAATCTAAAATACAATTTCCAAAAAACAAATAAATGGCTAGTATTATTGCTAGACATTTTTTGTTGAAGTATTTTACATTTAATATATTGGTGTACGCATCTATTGTCTTAGCGTTGAAATTATATTTTGTTGTATCATTATCACCGTAGATTATCCCTGTTCATAATGAGAAATTATATCAAGTGCAACCATCCAAATAATGAATGGACAGGCAAATTTTAAAACACGCCATGTAATTAATTTTGAATGTAACTGTTATATAAGTTTAATGTATATTCCTACCACAAAATTGTATTAATAATTTGCGATGAACTGCAATTTATTAAAGAAGTGTTACGCAGATCTAAAGGGATTTCCGTTAACAGGCCCTAATCCCTTTATGTCTCTTTTTGCAGCACCTCATCCATCGACTTGTCCCCTCCGCGAAGGAGTGGAAACGCAGCCTTTCTCTTGTTGATAGATTTACTTTTTCCTTTTTGGGACTTGGTCACTGCTCAGCAGGCTTCTCGTCGAGGAACATAGAACTAAGCATATTTCACTAGTCTTATCTCTTGGTATTTGCTTTTCTTTACTACTCACCGTTGAATTCGCTAATGCATGATCTTTGGCGCAAACTGCCAAATTCCGTAATGGACACATAGTCAAATTTGTTTATCCGCCCACCCAGACCTCCACAATGTTGCAAGGCTTTGTCAAAAGATTCCTTCAAGGAGAATGGCTGGGAGTGGGAAAGCATCAAACTTTCCTGATCTGGGGTACATCTTTATTCGATTACTTTTGGGTTCGATCCCTCTGGCTGTGGGTCATTGGTTCTTTTAGTTCGGGCCAGCCGGACAACCATACACGATGAAGATATCTCCAGAAGAGAAAGATGAAGATGATGATGCCTACTTTTAGACTTCTTTGGAACTTTTAACAACATAATATGGGAGTGGAAGCCTCCATTCTCTAACATGGAGATAGCATATCTTCCAGCCCAGTGCCCTTTTCTTTTGCGTGTGGCTTCCTTTGCATCTTTAATTTCGAATAGTTATTGTTTGCAATGGCCAATGAGGCGAGTTAGAGTGTCATCTTTTGCACCCCTTGTAACTTGATCAACGAGACAAATCGACCATATTAAACTCCGGTGGTGCCACAGTTGCATCAATACATTAAACATCATCATATCACCTTAATTGTGTATTCATCTCCTGTTGGATCTATGTTACGTAATCTCCATTAGCTCCAAATCTCAGATTCCAACCTGGAAAACTATAAACTAACTGGATTTGGATGAGTGAGTGATGGGGTTTCTTTCCTCCCGCTTGTCATGCCACTAGAACAATTCAGTTGCCACATCACTTAACAGAATGATGAGCTGGGGTGGGGGAAGGAACCCGTATAATTCTAATTCTGTCGACCTCGCGTTCGGGAATCACTTGAATTGCGATTTTCTTCTTTTGGTCGTTTATTTGCCTTTAACCCAAGCACTATAATCCTTCAAAACCTCACGTGACGGATAACATCGGATCTTGCATTAATCAGCTAAGTACGCATCAAGAGGAGTCGCTACTAGCTAACTTCACTCAGTTCTCAAGCAACTCAAAGATGCATCTTCGTCTTCTTTGGCTTAAAACTTCATGATATATATATATATATATACATATATATACACACACACACACAACCACATAACCTTTAAGTATAACTGTTAACTTTAAAAATCTAAACCCTCCTATGGTCAAGTGGCCCATTTCTAAAGAGAAGAAACGAAAAATGCTTAGACTAACAAATTCTGTTCATAACAGCAACAATTACGATTAAAAAGTACCATCTACAGCCACAACATTTTCCCAATTTGAGGTTAACAGTACATCTGATAAATAACGCAGAGCTCAAATGGTTTATCTTCAGCACAACAAACAGCAAAAAAGAAATTCCATTTGGTTGTCCAATCCATAAGCAGCCGTAGATATTAACTAGGAAAAGCTCATTAAGGGATGTCGAACACTGGTAGTCAAATCCCCCATGCATCGAACTCTGTGATTGTAAATGATCATCTTTGCTGCACATTCAAAAATAGAAAAGAAAAATAAGAACTTGCAAAGTTCCAGCTTGTCAGTCTCAAAAAGTGTTAGGATCCAAGCACGGAACACACATTATTAAGATATCAAATACACAACAATTTAATGACAAATAAACTACAAGCATAAAAGATAAACGACACACGATATTTAATGTAATTCGGCTCCATCATTCAGTCTACGTCTATGGAGAGAAACCCGTTTTTTATTATGAGAGAAAAACCCTATATAAGAACACAATTTGAACCCAAACCCAACCCTTATATACCATCTCTCCTCTCCTAAGAACCCTCTCTCATCCCCATATATAAGGTTTCTCTCCATAGACGTAAACTAATGCCTCCGAAACATAAATTACTTCACCTAATTTCATGGGCTTTTCTACTCGGCATTTCTGAAAAAACCAACTTCTAGAAATGAATGGACGTCCTCGTTGCCATTACTCAACATCAGTAACCAAGCGGCACTTCTTTGTGGATTTCTGCGATTAGTAGTGTTTCTTGCTTTCGTTTTTTGTAGTTGAGGCTTAGGGCAAACTGTCTCATCATTTTATATGCAGACCGCCAAAAAAAAATGTTACTTATCTCCAATTTGTGCACAAAAAAAATGTAATGGAATTATATCACTTGTATTTGTATTTTTTTATAAGAAAAGAAAGTAATGGAATTATATCCAACAGCCAAAAAAATGTAATGGAATTATATCAGTTGTATTTGTATTTTTTTAATAAGAAAAGAAAGTAATTTATAAATGAAGAGCAGCTTAGCAAAAGTAATTTTATTTGTCGTTTTATATGCGAACCCCCAAAAAAAATGTAAGTTACTTATCTCCAATTCGCACACACGGAAAAGTAATAGAATTGTATCACTTGTATTGTATTTTTTTATAAGAAAAGAAGGTAATTTATAAAATGATAAGCAGCTTTAACAAAAGTAATTTTATTTTGTATTGCACTAGAAGTCAAAACTTTACTCAAAGAAGAAAAAGGCCATTATAACAAATTGTAAAAGTGGGGTTACTTTTAATATTTTCATCACAACACTTTAATTGGTAAGACGTTTCGCCTGTAACTTTCATGTCACTATTGATTCTCAATTTGTAACTATGATGTTGAATTTTTTAATCTCTTTTTTTTTTGTTAATCCAACTTATAATTGTTTTTTTTCCTCAGAGTCACTTTTTTTTATTTTTTGAAAATAGCCTCCTTATGATTTTTGGTCACATTGTATGGATTTTCAACCTAATTACGCCACTGTAAACATTTGCAGACTGAATTCACTTTGTAAAATTTGCAGCCAATGCTTAAAATATGGACACACCACACATAATGTTACATGGCTCCGATAGAAGCATATGTGTAACCTTCTTCTAGTCAATAAACTTTCAATAATTCAAATGCAAATTAGAAAAATTAAGGGAGACCGCTAATCAAGATTTTGTAAAACTTTCAAGCCACGAATTATGCTATTTGCTTCTTTAGTGGATTTGTAATTAGGTAAACAATGGAGATTCAATGTTTGAGGCCCTGGATATTCTGATCAAAGGGGTTGGAGAGATTCAATCAAGAAGGAATTCCCCCTTGCGGAACTATTATGGGCATGCAGCCAAGAAGGCACCGTGAACTTGAAGCTCAGGGGCAGGATTCAACAAACGGTGGTTGAGAAGGGAAATTTGGTAGAAAAAAGAATCATGTGCCTGTCAATTATCTTCGAATTTGAACTTGAATATATATATAAATTAAAACTGTTAAATATATTATATATATTAAAACTGTTAAATATCAAGCCTTTCATTCTCTAACATTTTATTTTTATTTCTTTGTCCCAATATATAAATTTTGTGCGTTACGAAAGGAAAAGGAGTTGTTGATCTTGCAACCTTTTTGAGTGATATTGATGTTGAACACAAACCACATGTACGAACATAAATGAAATCAAACTATCATTCCTCGCTACACAAAGCAAACCTCTCAATGTTTCATCTGAATGTTAATGTAGTTCACTGATCTTCAGTCCACTCACATGCAAAGAGAAACTTACAGAGATAGATGAGAAGCTAAATTGTCACGTATCAGATATTGCGTACTACGGTTACATTTGGGTGCATGTGGAATAATGCCATTATCAGATTCACATTCGGTGCATGGTCTTATGTATTTCGTTACTGATTACTGAATAGCTAGCGACCATATTGCTTCCATTTTGCCTTTTACTTCAGCCTCAAAATGCTTTTTCGCTGCCAGCCAGGGCTTCCCAGTTGTCTGCACCATCCACCTTATTAATTTGATCTCTTGACAAGAAATAAAAACATTATTGCTTCTGCCAAACCACTAAAATCTCCAACATAGGATAGAAAAACACGAAAATGCCAACAAATTAAGAACACTCCTCTACAATATTGAACAGAATAAATCCAGAATTAAAACCGCATGCTAGTGTTGCATACTAATACTTGCACAATAGATGGTCCATCATGGAAACAATCAATACTTGAGCAATCAAGCAGCTAAGCACCAATAAGTAGTAGATCTCAATGATCTATAAATGTGTAGAAATCAATGAATGAATCCTGTATCCGCTTTCAACTTAAGTGATCAGTCTGTATTAGCTAGAAGCAATAAAAGGTCTCAGGAAAGGGAGTGACGAAAATGGCATCGGTGACCATAGGGGCAGATATCCCCAGCAAGAACCATGCGGCAAACCTCAGTCTTGTAACGAGGGTGCCTTATCACCGGACGCAGCTCCATGATCCCATGTGCGAATCGACAGTTTCCAGCAAAAGGGCAACTTCCGGTCTCCTGCCACTTGTTACACAGCTCCGTCTTGGACATCCCTTGATTGTACACCTCGAACTGCGACGCCTCTTCCTCTCTCCCTCCCCCTGCTACGTACACCCTTTGCCTAGCCTTCTCCTATTGCAAATTAATTACTAATTTATAACCAAAGAGTGATTATGATATAATACAGAGTTTTTACTCTCTTATTGTTCCACCATCTCTTGAGTTTCAAATTAATGTGTCTCATTCTTACTAAGTAAACAAGTACTTGATCTACGTACTATTAAACACGCACAAAAGTGTGGTGCATAAATTCTTAAAAGTAATTAATAAGCCTCCACTGAGTAATGCACATACCTGAAACTTAGATAGTTCAACTTAAGAGTTCCTATAGACTTCTATTATACGGTAACTAATTATCGCCATAAAAAAGTATTCTCATATAAAGGGGGCAATTTTTAAAAGACTACGGAAAACCTGACATTTTAAGCTAATCAGGACAGGACGTAATAAAACGACGACAATCGAATACGTAAAATAATCTTTTTTTATAAGAAATGTTCTAACCGAATCTGGTAAGGGTGGAGAGTTAGCTCGGTTTGGACTCGAGGCCTGAGTCGTCGGAGCTTCATATTTTCCAGTAGATTGGGGCTTAAACTTGAGATAGCCGGCGGAGCGAATGGAAATGCTCTTAGGGAGGGAGACTCGTTCGGCGAGGTGCCGTCGTTGGAAGCGGTTTTGTTGGATGACATCGGGCGCCGGAGCTGGTGAGCCTCGCGAGAGTATAAGCGAGGCGAGGGAGTTGCTTTTCCACTGATTCTGAGGCGGTTGAAGTCGGAGAGGAGCAGTTGTGGCTGGTGGCTCGGGAGAGGAGACTGAGGCTGTGAACTAAGTCGGCATTTGCGAGGCGGAGAGATTCGTTGTCTTGACCGAGAGCCTGCACTTCTTTGATGGATTCGCGGAGGTTGGCGAGGCAAAATGCATAGCGGTTGTAGAGCTGCTGGTACTCGAGGATGAGGCCGGAGTCAGAATGGCAGCAATCGGGGGTGACTACTTCGTCTGTCATGGTATCGTAGGAGGGATGAAGAGCTCGAAAATTGAGAGATAAGTGCGGAGTACCGGTTTAACGGTGATGTGGTGGCGATGGAGGAGGAGGGCGTATATTTGCTTGGCGGCGGTGGTGGTCAAGGCTCCGGTGAGGAGGATATGCTAATCTTTCACGAGTAGAGTAGCGTTGGGATTGGGTATGGGATGTACGGGAAAACACTATACAGCGTTAAGGAAGGAGCAATGATCTGGGGTTATGAAGGAGTGAGAGGATGCAGCAATCACATCCATGGGTTTGGAAACTCCGGATTCATTTCATATGGTTGGTGAAATTCTCTGGACATTGCTTGGGTGGGAAGAATTTAAACCAAAAAAAAATAAAAAGTGAGGGAAGTAGTTTGGCTGGCTGGCGGGGTTCACAACACATGGAGAACGACGAAGAGGGGACCGGTTGCTCACTCGCTGAGGTGGGTCCCCCGACCGTTAAGGCCCCCTGATCCTCGTCCCTCCTTCCTTCCCAATTCCCAAGTCCTAACCATTTTTCTCACTAAAATAATAAAGAAGTTTCTTTTCTATGTACTGAGTTAACACTAAGGCGTTTAGCCTCTTCTGACCTTTTTTTTTTTCCAAAAAAAAAAAAAATCTTTCAAAAGAAAAAAAAAATTAAGTGGATTTGGATTATTTGATACAGTGTAATATTTGTCTGGAAATAGGCAATTAAGTGGATTACATCAGAATTCGGATGATGTGTCATGTGCATGAATAATTGTTCATATAGATTGCTTAAGATGAAAGAATGAGGAGGATCAAGGGTGGTGTGATATACAAGACTACACTACTATGTATGTCAGTGAAGTGGAATCATGATGATGAGTTGGATTAAGAATAACTTAACTAACGGTTTCATGGGAAATAAAGTAATTAATAAAAAGTCTCTCTAATCATTCCAGCAGAGAGTCGTTGCTCCCTTATCACGTCTTTAACTAACTCACTCGCTCGAGGCTAGCCGTGCAGTCTTGTTCCAGTACTGTTTACAATTTCATCCCGCGAATTTAACACTGATCATAAGGGGCATCAGGCAACCAGTTTCGAAAACAGAAATGAGTAGTTAAGTTTACATCGATGGGAGTCCTGCACACCAGCCCACTACCCTATCAATCACGCTGATGCGTCCTAACAAAGGTTTATTTCGATGCTAATCATGACTAACAAGATTCTTGCTGTGTGTGGAGATCGTAATTTCCAAAGTTGCAACTTCAAATGATGAGAAAGTTTGATGCACAGGAGGAGACCGAAGGTGACTGAAAACTATTCTACGACGTGGGCTGCATCAGTCTGCTGTGCTTTGTCAGTCCTACACGTGGCTAAGTTAGCCCAATAAAATCCGAGAACGGCCCAATCGAAATTTTGGTCAAGATTGACATGAGATTATGCTTGGATCTGTGCTGACACTAATTTAAGAGATATAGACATATTATTATGACAAATGTATAGACTCTACCAAACAAATTTTTGGGCACAAATTTTAATGAGAGAGAAAATTTACAGTATTATTTCACCTTATTATGTTAGTGTTTACATCTACCATATTGGTGTACCATCCTTAAAGATGTACATATCCTTAAAGAAACAAAAGAAAAAAAGAATGTGTGGAGGAGAATTTAGTTGTCTAACATATCTTTTCAAGCTAAGCAAAACCACAAATTAAATAGCTTTCATATAGGCATCTGGATATCGAGATAGTTGTAAGTAGTTTTACGTTGTATTCAAAGAGACGTTTGTGGTTTTCATGTACTATAAATTATAACCCGTTTCCCCTTCTTAAAAGCTAGGCACGTTCTCTTGTTTACTGGTTGCAACGTCTGAAAGAAATAGAAAAGTGTTTTTAAGAAAAATAAGAAGGAAAGAAGTTGGCCCAAATTGGTTCCACCCAATTACAAATTGCATGAAATGAGACCTATAAAACAAAGGGGGAGGTTGTACAGTCGATTAATTCAACAATGTGAGATTTCCTGATCAGGGTGATAATCAATCCCTTTCAAAGGAAGGACAACCATTCGAAGTTGGAATTACTGAAACGCTAAAATATTACATAGCAAAATGGAATAAGAAATCTCCGCAAAAATTACTATAACCCTGCTCAATAAAGAAAATAAACCTCATTGGTCTGCATTAAAATTCACATTCAGGCAATTCGTGCGCTTTGTACATAGAGAAGCTGAATATCAAATTTTTTAACAAACGGTAAGGAAGACAAAATTAAAGATGAAAATCTAGGCCAGTAGCCCTACCTGGAATCCATCTCCATGGAAACCGCTAGAGATTTGTATATCTCATAAATAAGCCTATTTTCGAACTCACTATTTTTAAAAGTTTACAGGAACCGGGCGAGCCTCTGGGATCCTCTTTCCGGCAAAATCATTTCCACTGTTCATTGCCCCGACGTTGCCAGCAAATCTAAGCATCATGTTCATATACGCGTTCTTGAACTTGGTCCAGAGCTTCAGCGGGGAAGCAAATTTGAGACGCAACTTTGGAATTGCTCTGATCTTCCATGCCCTCTTCTCTCTATGCCTCCAAACTTCACAATCTTTACATTCCTTCTCGATCCGTTTATTCGGCGATAGTTGTTTCTTCTTCTCCATTGCCTCTTCAGGCTTCCGTTAAATGGATTAGCAAGCAACTTCATCTTTTTCAGTTGTCTATGGAAACACTAGGGAAGGGAAGGGAAGGCTTGATTGGTAACTGGGGGGCTTTTTTAATTATCACAGGGATGGGAATGAAAGGCTGATAATATTTATACGAAAACAAAAGGGATCTTTTGAGTTGGCGAGGTCTGTTTCTTGGTAGCAAGCGGGGATGGTTTTCTTTTATTATGCGAGACATCCTCCTGAGACCTGCCCTCAGCAACCCGCTGAAAGTAGTTGGTAAGCGTAAGCGGCCGGTCAACAAAGTCGGTTTTAACATTTATTGGTTTTCTGAAGTTTTTTAAGCGCTCAAGATTATGGAGTTGCGTGTTTGTCTTTAAAGTGCGGAGCATGGAATTCTTCATTTGACACCCATTAAAATTAAACCTTTGACGGAGATGATCAGGATCTTCTCTGCTTCAAACGGACGTAAAGACTGGAGACTGGGACTCACCTCAATAGTTGAAAAAAGCATTCGTTTCGATATGAGAATCTGACTTTCATAATCGCTCAGCTCATGATTCCTTTCATCATTAAAATTAAGTTAAAAAAATGATGCACTAAGAAATAGGCCATTCTTTTTTTCTTTTCTTTTTACCCTTTGTGATATCATGTGCTGCAGAAGGAGGTAGCAGTGCCCTTCCACTAATCAGACACGGTCTATATTTGCGGTCTCATTAGATACTAGTACTAATTCATATGCTCCCAAGTATGTTCTAGTTCCAAATACAAAAATGAAATTCTACTCCTCTCAATGGCATCTTCCTATCCTCATGATGATGATGAGTGTCATATATAACATAAACTTCTAGTTTTCTTCTTCTTTTTTTTTCCCAATCGTATAAAATGCGACCTTTAATTTCCAAAATATGAATAAATTATTACTTAAAAAACACAATCAATTATCATGCATGGCCAATTAAAGGAGATCCCTGTATTTGGCGGATGCTTAAGAAAAATCTTGCTTACTCTTTTATTGTTGAACGGGAATAGAAGTATATTTTCTACAAAACACTGCAGTTAATAGACAAATCAGCAACAACCAAGAACATGGAGAACGACAAAAGAATTTTCGTCCTGTTTCTGAATGTCGCGTCTACTTGTAATTGTAAAACAAGGGCCTGCAGTATACTTACTTAAGATGCATCTCTTCTTTTCTTACTCTGTAATTTGAAATAGTCCATGCAATTGTTAATTAATAAAGAAAGCTCTGTTAACTCGAGATTACTACTGGAGCAAGTCTCATCCGCGTTTCAGGCTCTTCTTGTTCAATTTTACTTGGGACTTTCTAACCAAAAAAAACAAGGAGACAAGAATAATGCTCGGGGGTCGGTTTCTCGCCACTTTAATAGACTACAGGATATCTGATGGTAATAACATGTTAATTTTTGCTAATGAAGGTATTAAGAACAACTTTTACTTCATCGATCGGCTGTCTTCTTTCTTTTCGTACGTGCGAAATCTCCTGCTGATTATGTAACATAACAGTATAACAATGCACTCAAGTTTAATTTTAAAAGCAAGCAAACTTTTGGAGATATTAAATGAAAGTTTTACAAAGGAAGAAGATTTATCTTCTGAGTTCTTGGTTTTGGTTCAAGGGTAGATTTCAAGCATTATAAGTAACTTATAAGGAAATAGAGGAAGACAGAGATTTCATGATTACTTGATTGATTAATGTCTTTCCTAATCAAATCAGGCCTTGGACCTTCGCATGGTGTATGGCTTGTAAAGTTCATCGAATTTGTTGACCAGTGAAACTTGGTTTGATACTTTAATGTTAAAAAAAACTGATAAACATTAAGCACCAAATATGACTAAAGTCAGGCCTTCAATGGAAGTCTGAAAAGACTTTCAACAACCTTCAAGAACACGCAAAAACCAACATGTGGTATGCAACTCATCTTCTCCTTCTCAACATTTTCTCTTTAAAAAAATAAATAAAATAAAAGGTTGCATTCGTGTTAAGCAACAGGTAGACTACTGTCGCAGAATTTGAAGAACAAAAATGGACCGCAGTCAACGTGATATTATTGAAATCAATTACCAAATTTGTTCCGGAAAAAAAGAATTGAAATTTTAATCCAAATGAAACTATAGTCCTTAACAGTAAAGAATCAACTCCCTTAGGTAAATGGTCTATGATACTCGACATTGACCTGTGACTTGCAGCAAAATGAAGAGGACTCGTGGTATGAAGTCGTTCGACATTACTGAAATTAAATCAGTAATGTATACTACATTTTTTTTTCAAAAAAAAAAAAAACTATTAACAGTAAAATGGTGAAATTTAAAAAAGTCGGAAAAGGAGATAGGCACTTAGAACACGTGACCTCTAAACCTTAAAGTTTCAACTTCGGCAACCGGGCATCAAGATTTCTGTATAATAAAGTAGAAATATTACTGATGGCACTGTGGTGGCGTCATGTATGATGTTTAGCACATAAATCTCGTCTGAAATTTCATCATTTCATCATTACTGTGGTGGTGTCATGTATTATGTGTTACATAAATCTTGTTTGGAATTTCATAATTACACGTTTGTCTCGTTTCATTACTACTTTGTCAAACACTATACTAATGAGGATTCGCTGTTACTTGTTATGTACCATGCGAAACATGCAGCTAATAAATATTGAGGATAGAGCAGTAGAGATAGAGAAAATGAGACGGTTAGTTGCCGGTTGGGCGTAAATTGTTGAAATTTATTAGCCGCTACCACCGCAACGACTCAATGTCCCTCCCTGGCATGGTTTTCGTCATTTTTCGGCTGAGCTAGAGACTTTTCATCCGCTCCGAAAATGACTCCGATGATAAGTTTTACTACCGCCCACCTGCAAAGAAAACGCAACCCCGTTCTCGCGCATTAATTTGTCACTAAATGTGACAGGCCACTTCAAGTGACTATCGGACGAGTGCGTGTAGTGCACTCGCTTGAGCGAATAGATGGTTCAATCTCTTTCGATTTCTCTTCGAGTCTCTTCAGTTCCCCTCTTCTATAATATAGAATGTACGTAGGTTTATCTATCGTATCTGGCAAAAAACAAAAGAAAAAAAGTTCTCGCGCATTAATTTTGCGCTTTCCAACCAAAAACTGAAGACTAATGTCTGAGGACTTTGGAGGTAGAATGCAGGCTTTATCCCGACCCAAAATGTTGAAGCCCAAAATCTGCAATTGTAGACAAACTTCCGAGCCCATTTTCACAATGACCGTGGACCAAAACCAAAAGAGGGAGAAAAAGAGAAAAGTGACCTGACTTTCTTCGCATATTCTACCCAGCTTGAACCTCACCAGGAATGGATGGCGAAAAGCTCTTCTTCAATGGCTTACAAGAGGCAAACAGCAGTTCCTTCTGGAAAGTTAAGGGAATCGGTGGCAAAAGCGGAAAGCACGATGACAAGCGATTATCGATGACAGACTTCCTCCACGAAAGTGGGCGTCAGATAGAGGAAGCGTGGGAGGTGGGTCCAGTAGCTGGCTTTGGAGTCGGTTGTGGCGTTGGGGTGGGAATGGGAATGTTGGGAGGGGTGGGCGTTGGTGGTAATGGAGGGTCGATGTGGAACTACCTCAGAACGGTGTTCGGGTTTGGAATTGGGTGCGGCGTTGGATTTGGTGTTGGGTATGGACAAGGGATTGGATTTGGCCGCACACTGCAATCGCTAAGATCTCAGCTTTTCCAGCCTAAGAGGAAGTCCAAGAGACCAATCCTTTTTCAGATTTGATTTCCTGTATTGTCGCCTTGATTCTGTTTGTTTCTTGTTTCCTGTCAAGACAATGAAAACGTAGAATTTGAATTTCTGCTGTTCTTTGTTTGACAAAACATCAGTGTAGATGAACCCGGATGGTGCGATTTTGGCTTCTTTTTCCCCTTCCAATCTTGGGCATTTGTAGGCAGTTTTACCGCCGAAGTCTTGACTGTGGTGGTGGACGCACTTAACTCATCCTTTTATGACTATGAATTTACGGCTGAATCTGGATTGTAGACAACAACTCTTTCATGACAAAGTTAAGTGAACACCAGCCTTTCTTTCTTGTTCCACGGCCATGACGTCCGGTCACGACTACAACAACCCTATTTGATGATCTTGAAAAACGAATTTAGCATATTATTAGCATATTCAGATGTGCATAAGGAGGCCTTCTAGGTAAAAGTTCAAACTTGCATTCGTCGATATTAAATGCATTCTAATTCCTTTGGCAACAAGCTCCAACTGATAAAATACTGGTGGCACGACTAAAGAGTTTGGCCATAATCACGTTTAATCTCAAATTACCAAAACGAGCAGTAGTAATTGCTTGAGCACTCCACTCCATCTGATATTGACGCGTTATTTATCAGCCAAATCATCACATTAACAGAATAATTTGTAACCAAGTTAGAAGTAAACCAACTTCTGAATAAATTACTAGCTGACGAACTTCCATAGAACATCAAACTGCACCCCACCCCCGGGGGCGGGGGAATCAATCACTAGTTTCTTCAACATGTTACCACCAGTATATGATTGCCATGAAAGGGGGTCTCGTGGCCAGCTTGCAGAAAAATGTGGAAGTAAACACCATAACAGCCCAGTCGGCCAAGTCAGGCCCTAGAGACTCGTTATGCTGTCCCTCTGAAACAAGTGCCTTCAGCAACTAACTTTCCCAAAGACGGCTCAAGAGTTCATTGGTTCAGCCAGATAGACCAATGTGGCACTATCAGTATTTTTAATCAGTTCAATAATTTGCATGTACATTTAACTCTTCTAAATCAAAAATCCTTTCCTTTCTTAAGGTCTAACAGCCACGGAAGCAGCCCCAACTCCTAATCCAAGTAAAACATCCTATAAAACGCTCTATCTGGAAGCTAAAAACTGCCACAACAAACACAACACAGAACATAGAATGGCTCTATCAGAAACCCAATCCATCAAGCACACAAAATACATAAACAATTCAGCAAGCAACAAAAAACTGTTCCAATGCTAGAATTCTCATTGCAGAAGCCATTTAATACACTGCTGCAGACAGTGTGACCATCAATTGCAAGGAATAAAAGCTATTGAAGATAGAAAAGAAGAACATAGAACAGATGAAGGTTGGCCTCTATATCCTGTTACTCACATTAAGACTGATGTGCAAACCCTGCAAGCTACTGATGTTATGTAAACCACAAACCATCCTTCCCTTATAACAGAGTAAACTATTGAATCTAGCAAACTTAGCACTCAAATACCAGTCCGTCAAATCAAGATTTGAAGTAATATGTTTTCTAAAATCACAAAGCATCAACCACAAACAAAGCCAATTTCACAAAGTGTTTTCTTCAATGATCCATAATTAACATTCCTACACACACACACATATATATATGTATGAGAAAAAGATACACCAACACACAGGATTTTGGGAGGATTATATAGTTCCTAAAGTCCACAAACAGGGAGGGCTAACAACAACACAAGGACGGTAGGAGATGTCCTAAATTAGTGGTAGCAAATCATGAGAAAACCTCAAGTTACAAAAGTTGCAGAAAAAGCTTCAATTCATAGCACTCCAAAGAAACCTTAAACCTTGCAATACTGGCTAGTATGATTACATGTATTAATACAATGGTTGACACCAAACTAATTCACTGTACATATCGAACCCGTGAAATCTAGTAAAAGCCAACAAAGTTTCTTTGTTCACCAAACATTTCAACTAGGTACCATACAATTATACTAGTAAAAAATCTCTTCTGTCTAAGCTACTCACAGATCTCCATTTCCACCCAACACCATTCAACATTCCTACAAATAATCTTACCTTCGCAACAAACCTAAACAACTAGAAGTAAATGTGCAATTACTATCAAAAGCAACCTAAACAAATAGAAGTAAAGACCATGCAGCACGCAAAGCAAATTCTAATACTTGGGAAAGGGAAATTACGTTAATCGTGAAATACTCATTGTATCTTCTGGTTAAATCCTGCTATAGAAACGAAATAGTACAAAATTGACAACAAACGCATCCCAATTTAATAAAAACACTCTTTCCATTGATGAAAGACAACAATGCTGAAAATACAAAATTCAATAATTTAAGGCACCAAAAAGAGAAACAATCCCTTTTAATCGATGTTTTGAAGAGAGGGTGCAGCAGCAGCAGCGACGTCATCCACAGTGAATTTCCCCTTAGCCTTATCAGCAGCCCTCCCCTTAGCTTTCCTGTCCAGCAAATCCTTACGGTCCTTATCCAGCTTAAGCTTGGTCACCACAACATTGGAGGGGTGGATTCCGACGTTGACCGTAGACCCGTTGACTTTCTCCGGGTAATCCGCTCGATGTGGATGACCCATTTCTTTCTGTAAACTTGGACGACTTTGCCCTCGCGGCCTTTATAGGTGCCACGGACGACTTGGACTTCGTCGTCCTTGCGGACGGGGATGGAGCGGACGTTGTACTTGTTGCGGAGATCGGCTGAGAGAGCCGCGCTCATGATCACTCGGCGCACGCTTGAGGGAGCAGTGAAGTGGGCCTTCCGGCTCTTCCGGCGTGAGCTGGAGACTCTTGGGTTGTACTTCATTTCCGGCGGGGATGGGGGCAATGATGTTGGGGGGGGTTGGGAGATGGCGTCGTACGAGGATGTGGGGATAGTTATGAGAAAAGCGGAAGCGGGGAAGTTGGGAAGGTAAAGAAGGGTTTAGGGTTTCTGAATGATTTGACGATAGTGGGCTTGGGACTGGAGCGAAGGTCCGAGGACGAGTACTACAAGTTGCTAATTGCCAAAGGGGTATTTCCGAACTTTTAAGAAATAGAGAGTTTTTCAAAATTTACCTTCAACTCTACTAATCTACTTAGTGTGGACTTGTTTTCTATTGATTATTTTAATCAATTATATAGAATCTGATTCAATCTCAACTCTCCTTTGTGAAATTGTGAACTTGTTTTTGATTGATTATTTTAACTTAACTGATTCAACTTCAATAATTGTGAATTTGATCTCCATTAATTATTTTTAAGTCTGATTTTGAAAATTTATTTTAACCCTTATTTTACATAATTAATTTTTGTGATATTTTCGATCGATTGCTTTTGTATTATTTTAATTATATATTTCTTAATTACTAAAAAAAAATTAAAATTCATTATCATTTAAAGAGCAACTTTTGTTGATTCCCTCCATAATCAGATTTTATAAAAATATAAAGCAACGGAGAAAAAGACCGCAAAGGTAACAACTTTGACGGACAACTCAAAACGTACAACTTGCAAAGCCTCTCCAAATTAGCATTTTGATTGATAAACGAATACTGCCACTACCAGGCTCCGGAACCGCATCTACTGATACCGTGAGATGCTCACCACTTCCTGTTCCTCATGTCATGCAATGCTTGGAAACATATTTATATTGGGAATCATTAAAAAAAAATCCAACCGTGAATTCAAGGTGGAAAGTGGGAAAATTTTTCACTGTATCAACTCCTCCGGCTAAGCAAGAAAATTTTCAACCTAATAACTACAGAGAAAATGCTCAAGTCTCTCTCCGACCAGATTCTAGATCTTCAACTGCTGTGCCAGGATCAGCAGTCGAAGACATTTCCATGGATGCATTGTTGCTTTCATTTTGGTGGTTTTCATCTTGAGCTTCTGCATTCAGAGCATTGGTTGGTTGCGTGCTGGCATGTATTTCCTCCTGAACCCTAAAGTAGGCGTACGTCCCCCAACCTACAGCAACAGATTAACAGGCGCTGGGGTAAATCTGCGCTAAGTCATCATATTGACGCCAATCTTCAAAAACAGCCTAGTATACTACCCAAAAAAAAAGGCCTCATACACGATCTGATTATTATATACATTGGAATCCCATTAACTTAACATGAAACTCCAATTACGGTAAGGAGATCAGTTACCATCATTTGAAAAGGAAATAGCAGCTTACCGTCCACATGATATGGGGGTGGGAAGAACTGCAAGTAGCAGAACATGGCCACTAAGAGACCTGTTAAAAACCACAGCCTTAGAAAGTAGAGTGTCCAAGTTTTCCAATTAAAGACAAATATATCACGACAAACCAACCTATGAGACCTCCAGCAAACACATCCTGCCAGTGGTGCCTATAGTCATCTACCCTTGAAATGGCAACAAGTGATGCAACAAGCAGGGGAAGGAAAACAATGCAAAGCTTTGCAACGTGGCCTCTACGGTCAAATGCTTGAATTTTCCCAGACAAGTACAGTGATGAGAAACCCAGACCGGCAAATGACCCTACAGATGTCCCAAGTCGCGACCGAGTCAGCATAGACAACAACTTGAGAACACAGCTAGATCTCGTGTTGATTTCAAACCTCTCCTGCCCCTTCATAATATCTCACATAATTTGACGAACATATGAAGAACTCATTGCTTAGGATAGGATGATAAGAAAAATCAAGCAAGGTAGATATGAGTTATAGACAGGCTATACACACGAACATGTTTTTGCTTGTTATTGTAGATTTACTTGCACAAACAAAAAAGATGGGATTATACTCACAAGAAGTATGCCCACTTGGAAAGCTTTTGCGTCCATCCTTAAGGATATCTTTCTGCCCGTGGCATTCTACATTTCCCCACTGATCATAAACCTAAAAGGCAACACAAATATCAAAATTAGACTAATAAAAACTGTCTTTAAGAAATAACTGAATACCACTGGCTACTTCTCATTAAAGATATGGAAAACCAAGTCCAACAGCCGTGTACATCTTTTCCATCTGGAAAACAACGCCAAAAGAAGTCTGGTCGAGGGCGGCCAACAGCATCTTTTATGGCATCTGTTATGACTCCAGTTACCAGAACAGAGAATAAGAGCCCTGCACTTGCCAGCAACATAAGAAGTAACAGTCTGGGAGGTAATTTCAACGGAATCAGAGTACTTTCGATTGTACAGCACAATGCTTAAAACATTTATTACCCAGAATGGCGTGATGAAGATCATAGACATCTGGTCTACGCAAATAGAAGAGTAGAAAGACGACCATTGGCAAGAGGACGGCATACACCTACTTGGTTTTAAAGGAAAATTGAAAGGATAATAAGACACATAACCAACTCATATACTCATAGACGGTAGTACAGATTCACTTAGATAATGATGACTGAACTTACTGGCACAGCCCATACAGGAACAGTGTTCTCTTTCATTGGATACTTGAGATCTGCCATCATATCTTTCCCAACATAGCGGTAAAACGGATTGATGACATTGAGAATAACTACTATTGCTGCAAGAAGCATCAGTATGAGCCAGTCATGCATATGTTTTCTTGCCAATGTAACCCCATGAGTTCTCACAGTATGTGTTCCAAGCTGGGCCTCTCTCATTCTACTCTGCTAAATATCAACACATGGGCACAGCAGACTAACAGAATTGTCAGATTATTCTGAAGGAATCCACAAAAGTGCACAAAGCAGCTAAGATTGATACTGGCTGAAAATTCACAGGAAAAATGATAAAATCACGAAAAAAAAAAACTTATTGCAACCAAATACAAGATATATGATCCATTGATCTGATCTGACTAAGGTGAACCTAAAGGCCCAACAAAGATCATTTCCAAGCATAAGGAAAAATGGTTAAAGAATTCAACATGGTTAAGAGCTCGAAAAACAGCATAATGAATAAAACATTGACATCAGAAATTATCTTTGCATCTTGTTAATGCTTCAAGCATGAAAGCAACCTTTTGGCGCCACTATTTGCGTTTAACCCAGAAGCTCGCTAATGCATAATCTAACTAACACTGATTTTTTAAATTGACTTTGTGAGTAGAAAAGAGAAGTTAGCTCTTGAGTAATTCCAATTTTTATACAAGTACAGCTAGCAGGCAGCAATAGTATGATTGGTTAGCACACGGTTAAATGTTCTGGATCCTAACCTATCTTCCAACAAGGACTATGATCAGATTTCATTCTAACAACTTTCATCCAGGAGCACACTTTAAGACTTTTGGGGGATGGAAAAACCATTCCTTAACTAGCAGTATTCTTAGACCTGATAAAAGTGGCCAACAAGACGAGTCAACCAAGAGAACAGTCGGCGAACCAGTCTAATCAAACCATTTTTTGAAGATCAAAGATTCTTGCTTGTTTAATTTAACACTCGACAAATTCATAAACTCCTTTATACTGGATATCACATGTATATAGGGAATTTTTCTCAAGTCAATTTATTTTCATTCTCCAACTCCCAGATATACTTTTCCAACATTTTATATGCTTACAAAATACATCATTGTGTTCACTTCAATAAGCTCATAGCTCTTTTTTACCCCTAAAAAGTAATAAGCACGAAGTTAGAGAAGGGCATGACAAAGTAAAATTTGTGAATAGATTGGACAAGTTATAAAGCAATTGTACCTGGTGGTTCTGGTATCTTATCAATGGCTGGTAGAGGTGTGAAAACCAGTCCCCTCTGAATGGAAAATTTCCCCACTCCAGTCTTAGAATGCCCTAGATAAATGGGATATCAGTTAAGCACAGACACAGCATGATGGACTGAAAGTACTACAAGAATTTGTTGAGTCTATCTTACACAGCTAAATACATGAACCCTTGAAAGTTAAGACAATTGATTCTGAAGTCAAAAACAAGTCTCCCAGCATCCATACTAGCTAGGTATTTTAGTATAAGATATGAGGTGGTTGTTTGGTGAAACATGCAAATAGGTGCTAGCCTATCACCATCGTTCAAGATACAAGTCAGCATTCTACCATCTATGAAACTAAAACTGCATTCGATGCCAGAGTGGGCCATTATCTTGCACTTCCTGAAGGTTGGCTCTCCATATTGTTGCATTGAGGCCGGTAACCTCGTATCATTAGGCATCAATTGACTAGCTATTTCATGTACATTGTACATCCAACATAGATACCTTGAGACATGTAATACCATCACTATGTTTACAGTACAGGGCAACAATATTCTTGAGTCTTGACATAGGGATCCTTCCTCTACCCATTACCCAGCCGGGTTGCTGTGCCATATTGCCCTCCATCCCTGCCCCCCCATCTAAAGAACATCTCTCTCCCCCCACCCCCTTATATAAGTACCTAAATAATAACCTGTCTCCTCCACCTATAACGACCATGAGATTCTCATGTAATTATGTGATACTAATGAATGTCGGAAACAACAAAGATTGGACTGTTCTAGAAATCACAAGTCCGAGGTTGGTAATCATAAAATAATTCTACATTTATACATTTGTAAAACCTGAAAACCTCAACAATCTGCAGTCTCTTATGCATAACTTGCAAATGAGAGACGCATTAGATAAAGAGATACATATAATCTGACTTCAACTAGTGATGAATTAGCGTTGGAAATAAGAATGTAATGATAACTTAGTAAAAGGCTAATCTTTCCCTAGCTTTACCATTCAGCTATTAAAAAGGTCATGCAATATCCATAACTTATAAAAGAGAACAATCTCGGTAAATATCTTTCTGACGGCAAACAAGACAATGCCCTGTGTAATTAATGACCAGAGAAAGAAGAAAAAGAACAATTAAAGAAAATTAAGTATGCATACATATTTAACCCACCCAAAAAAATTCTACAGACAACCAATTTCACAATCTGCAACACCTCCACTTGCAAAGAGATAAAGGGTCAAGGGAAGAGAGTAGAATTATGAGCTCAAATCCAACTGAAAGAAACATGTGCTGTTCTGAAAACACCAACCTGTGTATGAAAAACAGCTCTGAAATTGTCGACACACAAAAGGGATCTCAAATCCCACAAACCCATGTGACTTTCTAAATGTATGACACTCAAAAAGACACTAATCAAGCTAAAATTATCACTAAATATCTGAGAAATGAGCGCATCCTATTTCAGATATCATTCAACATTTAAGCAATAATACCAATTTATTAAATAGGATTCCACGTGTATTTTTTAATGTGCCAATGCTGTATACAGTGGTCTAGTAGATTAGCGATCCCTTATCCATGGTACGGTTGAAATAAAGTATTTAGTCACTATCAATAATGGGCAAGAGAACAGAGTTATGTCAACATGAAAGACTGATTAAAAGGTAGCAAACTCGTCTGACCTTTTCTATAAAAAAAGGTTTAATGTTGTCTCGGCTACAATATTTGACAGTGACAGCAAAACCAAAATATCTGGCAAAGTCACCAATGATGCCCCGACCCTTCTAACCTTCTTCTTCAAAGAATTTTCTATGGCGACTGAGGACGGCCTTAAAACGGCAAGGTGTTTATTTGTATTCTGAAATTTGCGTTTCTTTACTTTTGTAGGTTTAATGCATAGGCGATAATGGGAAGGCGAATAAGGGGGCGCCATGGAGAAGAAGCAGGAGCTGTGCGTTGTTAAGGAAGGAAAATGCCACGTCTTTGAGCTGAGGAATGGAAAGGCCTTTCGCGAAAAGGCAAAAACAAAAACAAAAAATAAAAGGAATGACAAGTTGACAACACCAATTTGGGATAATTTCACAAATCTCCCTGAGGTTTGCCTTAATATCACTTAGCACCCTTATAGTTTCAAAAAATCTCTCAAGAGAGGTTTGTGTGCTAAAAAGTCAATTTTTTGAGATAGTAAATTATTTGAGATAATTTTGTGAAAAAACACTGTTGCACTTTTTTGACGTAATATATGTGGGATAAAAAGGTGATTGAAAAATGTGTTGATGATACAAATAAGTCAATATGTGTAAATAAGATGGAAATAATATGTAATCCAAACACACTCATTTAATGAATGTGGAAGCCAAAATGAATGCGGAAACCAAAAGTCAACCTACCATAATACTAGTACTAAGTGTGTTTAGATAGGCATTTTGTTCAAAAAATTATTTACTTACAACATGATCACATTTTTCAACACATCTTTCTATCTTTTTATCTCGCATACATCATATCATAAAAAGTGTTACAATAATTATTTTAAATAATATGCTATTTAAATAATGAGTGCTTGTAGAAGCAATCTTGTAAAAGGAATGAAAATCTTCCAAGCAATGAGATTATGGCATTGGGATTACTTGAATCAATTTGGAGTGGTGTACAGGCCCTACAATGTTTTATTCAAAATACTCTCAATTTGGGATGCAACTTTTGACATGGCGATATTCTAAGGGTCATAAAAATGGACATACCTTTTTTTTTTAAAAAAAAAAGGACGAAAAGGGGATGTACTTAAGAAATAATCATTGGGAAATTCTATTTCCATTAAAAATTGGGATAATTTTAGTAACATTTCCTAAAGTTTCTAAGTATTTCAGTTAATTCTCTTCAAGTTTCAAAAACTATACTTACTTCCTTTGATTTGATATTTTGGTAACCAAGCATTAAATTATGGTAAAAAATAATTAATACCTAAAGTGCACTTATCTTATAAAATTTATTTTATTCGTCTAAACAATTATAAAGTAGTGCAGTATAATTATATAATATGAATGAGTGCCAAGTTTTTTAAGTCAATATTTATTATTTGATAATTAATTGTAACAATAAATCTATCGCTATAATAAGCTACTTTTTATAATGTTTTATCGGAGATATAGATTCTTTTGAAAATAGAAAAGAAAGCATTATCTTGATTTTTTTAAAGGTTGTGAACCAGTTATGTGGTAGAACTACCACAGTTTGGTAGCAATTTTGGCCTATTTGTTTTTAGGTTATTGTCAATTTTTTTTCAATTTGATACCTAGAAAAAAAAGCTACAAAAATTAGATTACATTAAAGGTTATCAAAAAATTTTACTAGTTTGACGTTTGATCAAGATAGAGGTTTGGTGTAATATTAATAGTTCTTTAGATTTTATGATAAAATATAAAGAGAAATGAATAAACAGGAAAAAGGGAAAAATATATAAAAATCCATCTTTTATATAAGTATAGCAAACAAGAGAATTTTATTAGAATGTCGATGTTAGTAGTAACATTTAAAATCGGCAAAGGATGTACATGTAATTTAAAAAAACCTCAAAAAAACTAGTAAAATTGTCAAAAGCCTTATGAGAGGTTTCTGAAATTATCCTTTAAAAGTATAAGAAACCTGATGAATGGAATTCTACACTATCCGTCGCGCACTTACCAGGAATTTAGGAATCTTTGCGATGCACTGCTTGTAAATGTCCATGTCATTGCAACGAAATAGCGCATATGATAACCTTTTTTTTTAATTTTTTCTTTTTGGTTTAGTCCAAAATTTAACAAAAATTGGGTGAGTGTCAGGTTTTTCAATTTGTCCAAGAATTTTCCAGCGCAAATAGCTACAAGGGGTAATAGAATGGGGGCAGAAGTGGCGAATTTTCCAGTCTTCCCCATTGCAATATCGTACAACTTACAGTTACTCGTGAGGTGTCAATGAGAGAGTGGTCAGTCGAAGCTTGCTAGATTTCCCCTGAATATTCATCTTCCCGAGATTACACGTCAAACCATGTCACCATGACTACCTGCTCTAGGAGCTGTCGCTGTACCTTTCTTTCATATTCTTTATTTATTTTTATTTTTTGACCTTACTGAGTGGGTTTGCTTTGGTAAAGCCTAAAGGCTGCGAGCTGTATACTGGCAAGTAATCATCCGTGGTTAATCTTTATTTAATTACTCGTCATCTGTGGATAATCCCTTTTTAATTACTCAGGGAAGAAAATGCCCTATTACATCATCATAAACTCTCGCATGTTCCATTGTTCAATCCCTCGCGAGATAGACATTTTGATCTATTCTAACCCCAAAACTTGTTACCCTTCAGGATCATTTAAGTGGTCGTTTCATTTGAAAACTACATCTGACTAAGCCATTACTCTCGGGTGCAGGTGATTGGGGTTCAACTTAGAAGAGATAGGCACATGACATGAAAGTTTTCATTATTCATGTGCATGTTACTTATTTCATTACGTTTTCTTGTTGACTGACTTCCTCGGTTTTCTCTCATGCTGTGTGCAAATGTCAAGTCAAAACTCAAGATGCCCTTGCTTATTTAAGCACTCAAGGTGAAAGCAAGTTAATCTACATCAAAACTTAATCCAAATTGGTCAAATTAAGAACTTGTTTGGGCTGCTATTTAAAAGTTAACGCATTTTTTAATTACTTCACATACATCATATTTTAAAAGACTACTGTGATAATTCTTTTTTTCCAAAAACTCTATTAAAAATACAATCCAAACAAAATTTAAAAGTTTTGAAAATAAAGTTTTGTTTTATATCGGAATTACTAAAAACTCTCTGACTTAAGTATAGAGTAATTTGAGGAATTACAATGATGCATTGAAAAAGAAAAAATTTTATGTTATGCTTGATGCAAGAAGGAGATAATTTCAAGATGAAAGCCGTCTAGCTTAAATAGTATTTGGAACAATGAATATGTTTGGATAGTAAATTATTTGAAATATTTTTTTGAAACAATATGTTAAAAGAACATATGGGAACTTTAGACTCCATTTTTTTTTAGCTAAACATGTAATTGTAATATGTTTGAAAGAACGTCTCCTTTTCAGAAAAATGTGAACCTCATAATTTCATATAATTTGAAAAGAATGGCCGTAAAAGCCAATAAAGGGAACAAATTGCACAAGTCATTTTTGCTTTTTCACCACTTCCACAAAGAGTATGCTACAAATAAGGTCAAGGATTTTTATGCTATGTGATTCCACTTAATACAAAGCATTGTAAGATAGAAGAATTTTGGATATAAGAATCATACCGATTCACTAATTCACGGAGATAGCCCACGTCATAAATGCAACACTACTAATCTAACATGACAGCTTCTTCCGCAAGTGTTTGAACAATAAGGCAAAACCTCTTTTGATAATAACTTTAAATGAGAAAGAGACTAATTTTCATAGAGAAAACGTTAGAAATTACTTTTTAAAAAAATTAGAAACCCGATTTAATTTTTTTACTTCTTGAAAAAGGAACGACTTGCACAAAAAAAAAAGAAGAAGAAAGAAACAAAAAATTGCGAAAATCACGGGATTATAATACTGTGTCGATTATTTATGTAAATTACGACATTTCGCTAACCTACGACCATAAGATTAAGGTCTTACCATAATTAACTGTCATTACAAGAAATCCCAAACCCCCTATAAAACCTTCTCCATCACTCCACTCGAAACTCCCCGGCCATCAAACCGCCCCAAACGCTCCCACCCAAAGCCCAAAGTTCTCCACCGAACCAACCGATGGACCCACCACCTCCCCCACCGTCATCCACCGCCACAGACCCTCTCCCCGCCACCCCACCCAAACTCCGACTTATGTGCAGCTATGGTGGCCACATAGTTCCCCGTCCACAAAACAAGTCCCTCTTTTACGCCGGCGGAGAAACCCGAATAGTCGCTCTGGACCGCCGCACGGTCTGCTCATCCATTTCCGCCCTCACCACCCACCTCTCCCGGACCCTCTTCGGCAACCGCCCGTTTCATCTGAAGTACCAGCTCCCAAACGAGGACCTCGATTCACTCATCTCCGTCACCACTGATGACGACCTCCAGAATATGCTGGAAGAGCACGACCGCATCTCCGCCGTTACGTCCCCTACACCATCCCGCATCAGATTATTTATCTTCCCCATAAAGCCAGAGTCTCTGGGTTTCAGCGCTTCTTGATCCGAAAGCTGACTCGTGGTTTTCTGATGCTCTGAATAACACGAGGATTGTTCAGAGGGGTCAGTCTGTTGATGCTGCTGGATTGGGTCAGGGACTAATGGGTTTGGATATTTTGGGTAGATCGGATTGTAATGCGGCCTTGGAGAATCCAGCTGAAAGCATGAGTAATAATGGTGCTGAGGCTAAGGAAATCAGTGGGGCTGTGCCGGAATCGTTGGTATTAGAGACTAGCTCGTCCTTTGGGTCAACTAGTTCTTCAATTTCAATGTCAAATGCGCCGGCTGTTGGGATCCATTGTGAGGACGGGAGCGTCAGTTTGTTCGAGAGGAAGCTCAGAGTACCATCCTCAGCCTCAATTGAAAGGTAATAGTGTGTTTCCGTTCGTGTGTTTTTTTTTCTTTTTGATTTCAAAATTATTTTGTGGACCTGTTAAATGAGTTAGCTTTTGCTTTCTATGTGATCTTCAATTTTAATTTCCGAGTAACTGATGATAGGAAAAATAGGTGCATACTGAAGTTTTTTTGACGACTCAGAATTTGATGAGGAGATTTGGGTAAGGCTCGAGTTTTATTCAAAGTAAATGATGCGCATCCTTGAAATATTGAAGAGCAATTGTTGATCTGTTTTGATTTTTTTTAACGTACTGATTGATTCCAAAATTGCCCACGAGGACTACATTAGAGGTAAAAAGATCTGAATGTTGCTTGGGTACCTGGTATTGTATTCAGAGAAAAGGAGATAGTGATCTTGATTTTTAAGAGAATGTCAGCCAGACCACTGGTAGCGAATCATGGCATCTCTAGAATGTCTTGTGGATTTTTATGTTTCAGTTGTACCAAAACATTTAATTATTGCGTCAGAATGGCAATCAGGCTTCCTACTGTTTATTGGAGCAAGAGGCAAATAAGTCCTCAGAAAATGTAAATGATTTGCTGCTAAATTTATTTGTACTCTGTTATCAAGAACTTTAACAAGTTGAAAGTTCCAAGAAGGGGAAAAACTTGAAGGCCAAGGTATTGTTTCTCTACTTGATTTTGCCAACAACCTTTCCCTGGTGTACTCAGTTAAGCTAGTCGCCAAATGCAAATATTTTATGTGCACTGCATTTTTCGTATCTCATATCGGATTATAATCATGGAAATGTTACTGAATTTTGCCAGTGATAATAGTGTTGGAAGTGCTGGTATCCAACCAAAAGCGGGGATACACCAAGAGCCATATGTTCAAGTTGCTTCGGGAGTGTCCTCATACTCAGTAGAAACAGAAAATTATCCTCCTGACCCTCAATCTGTGATCCAAATGCAGAAAAATGTTCAGCTGGCTGGTTACCAATTATCTCAGCAATCAGAAGGGAAGCACCACCAGTATGAAGTCCAGTACGTTCAAGGAGATATGCGCTACATGCCTCAGTATCAAGCTGGCCCATCACCACTTCAGTCTTACTATCCATTATATCAAATGCCTATGTTCCAGCAGCTGCATAGTTCTTATGCAGTAAACCAACCCTATCCAATTTACCTGGTGCCTCTAAGGCCAAATCAGAATTATGGAGTGTCGGTGGAGAATACAAATGTTGCCTCAAGTCGGCCACCATTACATCCACAAGCTGCCATGATCCCTCCAGTGACTTATAAAGAGGCACAACTGGTCAACCACGTGCCTGAATCAGCTTTAAAGTTTTATCAGACTGTTCCGCAAGCCACACCTGCAGTCAGTGCACCTACTACACAAGGTAAGCAGCAATTTATGGAGCTTCCTGAGCTGCAGCATCCTTCGCAAACAGTTGTCAGCGCTCCAGTGGCAAGCTCTAATTATGCTACGAATTTGATGATGATGTTGCATACACTCAGATATATAAAACGCAGCCATCAGCTTCTGCCTTGCCGTGCCATACCAAAACTTGATGAAGGGAGTAACTTTGATGACGTCAGAGTTCATCATCAACACAGGAAAACATGGGCATCAAGCATCAGACGCCGTCACATCCTCAATGAGGCTCTCGTGTTAGAACAGGAAAATTTTGATAGGGGGTAAATTTTCATATCAGGTACAGTCTTTCATTGTGATTGGTTTTGGGGTTAGAATAAACCGTATTTTGTGTCATTTGTTGATTGTTTATTTATTTATTTTCCGCAGACTGCTTTTTTTTCTTTTGGGTGGCTGTATTATCTGTTAATGGATTTCAAGTTATGAGTGTGGGAAAATCTGTAAAAACTAGGGTTTTTTCTTGCCCAATTGCGATCTGAAACTAGTATTTGCTTTAGGGCAGCATTTAACATTCTTACATCTATTTTAGATGCATACATTAGTCTCTTTTTCACTAGCTTTACTATGTCTTTTCATAGCTTCTTTTTGGTGATGCTAATGGCAATGTTGGACTCATCCCAATCACATTCAGAATAATCTGTTCTCGCTACTCTATTATTACCAATACCAAAATATCTTTGATACCGGCCTTGTAGGAGTAGGCATCGGAGCTCTATCAGCTATTTCATTCTTGTTATTTACTTCGGTCTTCACGTCTATTTTAATCATTTTTAAAATGAACGTCTTAGCTAACTGTCCCATTTGAAGGAAAAGTAGATTATTGCTGTAACACGGTATGGACATCAAAATGCTTTATCCTTGGCAAAGTTCGAAGTCTCTGCAACTTGCGGGTTGATCAGGATATTGTTCCTCTTAATTCTCTACTACTCTCTTTTTAGTGAAAGCAACCAATATGTTATAACAGAAAGATTTTTGTTGCAATTGGAATGGTGAATTTACACAATCGTCTTGTACTTTCTTGGGTACGATGGAAATGAACGCAAGCCTTGCTCCAAAATTGCCAACATACCGTTAGTCGTTGGAATTCTCAGATTCCAGGGGCTAGGTTCCTCTGACTTTTAAGAAGCAACTGGCTAAGAATCTCAAGCGCAATGGTAGCAGGTCAACCCGTCGAGCGAGGGGACTGTCTTGTTCCCTCTTTCAAACTAGTAGCATTTTGTGGAGCTTTACAAGGAAACGAGTTTACAGGCTCTGTAGCCGCTATCTTTTACCAATTTCGAAGTTTGTATCATTTGGTAATATTATATAATGGTGCTTGTTTTTTATGGGATCTCAAGTTCATATTCGAAAAATTTGGTGGATATACGTACGCATTCTAAAAGATAAATGCTGGCTGGGAATTCGAATTGCTCATGCCACAGTATGGTTTCCTCGATGATTTTCAGACACTTACTTCCCCTTAATACGTCAAGATTAAGAACGTGTTATTGGGCTAAATACTTCTCCCACGGTTAACCAAAGCAAGCAACCTGATAAAGTGCTGTTTCTTTTCTGAATTTCAATAGCTTTTGGTTCTCTGGTTCTTAACGAGATAATAATGCCATCAAGATTTAGATACTATCTTCTATAACATTGCTTAATAGATTCTTAGGGCCATTCTCGAATATCTCACATAAACTCGCAAGCACAGTTGCTAAAAACTTTTCTTAGCTTGATTTCCTGATACATGTACAGCAAGTTTACTGGTTTAGCAGGTTGATAAGTACTAAACCTGGAAGAAATGCGTCTGGCTGGGGTGAGACTTAGCCCCTAGCAGTTATGCAACAGAAAATCTTATTTGATGTGTCTACTTGCCAGAAGGGGATTTACTAGTAGTGTTTAGGCTGTATGATAACCTCTCAATGGGCTTCTATGCCTTTATTAGTGCTCTTGCCACTGAAGAACTTGGCTAGATTTGGCATAACCTTTTTTCTCCTCCTGACTGCAAAAGAAGCCGACCTTGGTGTGCTCCGAGGAGCCGGAGATGCTGCTTTTCCCAGCTTAGCTCGTCTCATCCGCGTCGTTCTTCCGCTTCTGTTTGTTGATTTTGCTGGCAATCCAGCCTGAGGCCGTGGCGTTTCTGGAGCAATGATCTTTTCATATTTTTGCATCCAACTTTGAATTCACTCTCAACTTTTAGCTTTTCATGAAGTGATTCCTGTGTGTTGTCAACCTCCTGGTCTTCTTCCACCTTTAGCTCTCTAATCTCTTTTTTAGTTTTCTCAAGTTTGATCAGGATTTCTCTTTCATTGGCTTTTAGAGCTTCAATCCATGCCTGGGCAGCTGCAACCTTTTTATCTGCAATTTCTTCAGCTCCAGCCGCACGATTTCTTAGGTATTCGTATTCAAAACTAGAGATCATTATGACTGGGCTGCGCTGTGAAACTGAAACTCTTCTTCTCACTGTGTTGTCAATAAGCGTTTTTAGTTTCCCCAGAGCCGCAGCTTCTGATGACTTAGCAGATTTGAGCTCTTCGATTGCAGCTTGTAACCTTTCCTCTGCCAAGTCTATCTCTGATTCAGTTTTCTCAATCTCTGCCTTGATGTTTCCGGTTCTTCATCTATAAGTGACCTTTCTTTTTTGGCTGCCTCTGCTTCTGTCTTCATTTGCTCAAGAGCACGAGATAAATTTGACACAATTTCTTTAGCCTTTTCTTCAGCTGCTGACGCAGCTTCCAATTTGGCTTTTCCTCGCAGGAGCTTTGCATTCAGGTTTTGTACTGTTAAGTCTATCTTCTCTTCCCTTTTTTTGGATCGCGCTGCTTCTTCTTTGACATTTTTTAGTTCGGTCCTTACTACATCCATGGAAGCCATAAATTTAAAACCTTCTTCCCTGACAGAAGCTAATTCTTTCTTAGTTTCCTCCAATTCTTTGTGATAGATTTCAGCAGTTCTGGACTACTTGATACATGCCCATCCTGAGAACTACACTCCGAATTTCTCATGGTCTCTTTACCTCGGTTTACTGTGCCCATTTTTTTGACTTGCTTTAGTTCACTCTCTAGCATTTTGACATCTGAAGTAGTAATGGCCAGTTTCCTCTCAATCTCTTTTGCAGCATCAATTTCTTGAGTCATCTCTTCGATTTTCTTCCTTGTTTCCTCCATTGCAGCGGAGTGTCTTTCAGCTTCTTTTTTTCCCTCGGATTCAATAGCTTCATGTTCCTTGAGGGCCTCCATCCGAGCCAACTCCACAAGCACTTGTTCTTCGTTTGTTTCCTCAATCTCCCTCTTCAGCGCATCCACTGTGCTTGAATAAGATCCCAATTTCGAATTGGAAGCTTCTGTTTCTTTCTCTGCCTTTCTTTTTTCTTCCAAGAGAGAAGCCATCTCCTCCTTGAGCTTTTTCAATTCTTGCTTTACATCTTTCAATTCTGCCATTAGTTGGCGGGGTACTGATGATTTTCCATGTTCCTCCCCCAACCTCCTTCAACCTTTTTAGTCTTCGTTAACGTCTCCGGGTATTGATCTGTTCTTTTGCTCTGGATTTTGATCGTTCAATCCTTGAAGTTAGATCCTTTACAGTGTGGTTTGCGACTAAAAGTTCAGATTCTGCTTGTGGTTCTGCCGGCTTTCCATTGCTTCTGCTCCCATTATAACTCGATAGTCTCGCCCATTGCAAAACTTGGGGCTCCCTTGTTAATGGAGATGGTTTCTGAATACATTTCAAAAATGTTTCAGAACAGCTAAAAAGCAGAAACAAATTAATCTAGCTGCAATTCTTAGAATTACAATTTAAACCTGAATATGATGTTCAAGTATTACTGCTGGCAAGTATCTCATAGATGTGGTACCTCTGAGTAGATTTGTGGTGGTTTCTTCAAAGAATGATGGTTTTCAAGCATTCTTTCCCCATACACGGTTGCAGCTGCTTTAACCGGTCTACTACTCCTGTGGTAAACATCACCCGCGTTCATCTTTCCTTATCCTGCATAAGCAAAGCAAAGACTGCATAAAACAAGGGATATAATTAACTTATGAAAAGATTCAGAAGGGAGACACCAGAGCAGGAATATAACCAGAATCCTAGGAGGATCAGAATCCAGGCATCCACGTTAGAAAGGATTGCTTGCTGTGTCCGTTGTCGGCAGCTGGTGCAAGTGATAGGAGCACCAAGAAAAATGGCTATGAAGTAATGAAAATTCTGAGGGAGAGGATAAGTGCAGCGAGGCGCGGCTGAGAGAGTTAGTTGTTGGCTTGCACGTAGCCTTGGTGGTAAAGCTGTAACAAAGCCAGTTCAGTGAATGAGATAAATCAGCAGAGAGGAGAGAAAACCTATGATTGGCTACCATTGGAAGCATCGCCAGCCATCTAAATTGTCCAATCTCTGGACCCCAGCGATACCAATTTTCTGGTCACTTAAATTTCAACTTCACATCTTATATTTTTTTTGTACATCATTCAAGTTAACCCTCGTTTCTTGTTCTATTCTGAGGTCTTAAAATGCCTACTTTTGGTTCTTTTGTTGCCGATATATATTGTCTTAAGCTTGCTTGTCAAGTTGCAATGACTTTTAAGTAGTTGGATTTAGCGTACGTATGTTTTCGTATTGCTAAAGGCTTCTATCTCTGTCCTTTTCCTATGGGGCAAACTTTTTGTTGCAAAACAGTAGAAATTTCATGTGTAGTTGGATAGTAGTAATTTACACGGGATTAGCTTAAATTTGAGACTTCAATTTGTTTTGAAGCCTCCACTTCAATTTACACCTAGATTAATGCAGGTTGAATATACAGATGACAAGTTGAGAATGCTCCAGTCATTGGCTTTATGGTTCTATGTCTTGAATTGTAGATGGTCACTAGTTATGTTACTCCAAACCGAAGACAAGAATCTGCAATTGTCAGAGACTCAAACTTGTAGGACGACAAAAAGTTGTGTTCTTTTCTTTGCTTTTTTCCCCCCTCTTTTAGGGCACACACAAAAATTCGAGGGGATTAGACAAAAGAAGGCGATAGTCATATCCAACTTTTATCCTTGCAATTGATTCACGTGATTAAAGTAATCAAATATTAAATTAAGTGAAAATCAGTTATTCCAACTTCAGGAATGGCAGTAAACTCTGTCAAGAAACTTACAAAAAAAGTTTAAAAAATTATATAATTTGGCATTCATAAGTTAATATAGAAACTGATATTAACAAACCTTCATCATATTAATCTTTATTGCATTTTAAATCAATAGTGAATAGTTATTGATACAATAGAGGAACGTCTGAGTATCATTGACCGTCAATAATAAGTGAATATAAACTAGTGAAACATACATCTTACTTTAATTAGTCTTAGACGCTAAAAATCTATTTCGTTTGTATCTCAATGATAAGTAGAATTGTCAAACAGACCCTAAGTGAATTGAATAGACTGAAGGGTTATTGGTGAATATATAGAGGGACACTTTTGTCTCTTAGAATATTTGATAGTTTTTGTGTCATTTCATTAATTAAAAAGGAAGGAAGAGTACTTGAAATTTTTTTTGAGTGCAAATATCATTTCAGTCAATTTATTGCAATGACTACACATGGTGAGGTGTCACTTAAACTACCCAAAAAAAAAAAAAAATCCTAGTTAGAGACAAAAAATATACTAATCCAACATGTTTCTCACTGGTTATTTTGTTGCAATGAGCGTGTCTGCCTCAATATATTGTGCGGTGTTTTCAAGCTTCAACGTGTTATCAATTATCACTGTGTTTGCCTTAAGGTGTCATATTTCGAAAGATTATTTATTTATTTATTTATTCATAGTCACCTAATTAATGTTTTTTTATTGAGTTTTATGATTTTAAAAATTATTTTAAATTTCAAAGTTGTCAAGGGCCTAAGGTTGCAAAATTCGAATCGAACCGCTCGATCAAAATTCACTCGAGCTCGAGTTGGTTAAATCGAGATAAAAAATATTAAACTCGTTAGCTCATGAACCAGCCGGCGAACTCAAGTATATATATATATATATTTTTAATAGTAAAATTACATATATATTTCTAATATTTTATTATTTATTAAAAAATATTATTTTATTTATTTTTTTTAAAATAAAATAATTATTTTATTATTTTTTCAACTCGGGGCTTGAGATCGAGCTTTAAATTTACAGTTTGTCGAGTTTGAGTTTGATAAAATTAAGTCAAAACTTGATTCGAGTCGACTCGTTTGGAGCCTACAAACGCCTTAGTGCTTTCTTGGCAGATTGGGCCCCAAGATACAGACAGGCCTTTTTTGAATCACGTAGTCCGCATGCAAATCGGGTCTTTTGGGCCTCGTACATTTTGTGGATAACTTCTGTCAGTCAACTTCTACTATTTGCATGGTGTGTCAAAAGGTATCGTGGGCATTGTAAGTACTCCATAAAAGATTAAAAGGGCGCCTCTGAAAAATCATTTAATTTTTCTATTAATGGACCAATTTTATATAATTAGTGGACCTGAAATAAAACACTTATTTGTTTCACAAATTTTCATTTATTCCCTTTTTGATGAACTACACGGTCGTATTTCACTATTTTGCAGGTGTAAAATCAAATCAACTACAATACAATTATACCACCGCTTATTTTACTAGCCAAAAAAAAAAAAAAAGAAATTTCTCTTCCCTGATATAGTATTTCTTTATGTGGTGGGCGGTGACCAAATCTCGTGCAGAAGCAGTATAAGGTGACCCTGCCGCGCAAACACGCTCGATCATCGTATTATGATGAATGGACAGTTTTTACGCCCACGCTGATTCTGATGCTGCTGCATAGCACTGTAGTACGAGCCTTTCTCCGCCAGGGAGAAAGTCATAAATGAAGACTAGTCTTCGTATATGTACGCAACACAAGAATGGTTAGAATTCACCCAAATCTCACTTCTCAGCTGGAAAAAACTCATTCCAGATTCAGATCTAAGAAGAGATCCTCTCCCAGAAAATGTCATTGACATTGATGATTATCAGAAATTGGAATTTAGATTTGCAATTGAAATAGAGACGCATAGGAGATAGGAAATGGATGTGGAGAAATCGTCGCTGTGTAATTGCGTGGTGAATTTCCTACTGGAGGAGAATTACTTGTTAACGGCGTTCGAGCTTCTCCACGAGCTACTTGATGACGGCCGCGATGATCACGCTATTCGTCTTAAGGAATTCTTCTCCGATCCTTCTCGTTTCCCTCCCGATCAGATTTCTCGCCTCAATTCCCTCAGAGGTTCCATTAGTTTTGTTTTTCCTTATTTGTCCATTCAGATACACGAATTTTTGTAGAATGTCTGCATAACTTGTCCCAACTGTTTAAAAATAAGGTTTATCCAGTTTCGCTTTCTTCTTTTCGTTGGTCTGAATTGGGTTGCATGAATTCTAGACTCGAAGGAATTGTTGAAGATCGAGCGGTAGTTTCTAGCTTCTTGAAAGGATGCTCAAATATAATGCACTAAATGTTAACATTTAAATGTGTGTAATCTGGGACGAGATATCGGCGTGGCAGCATTTCCGTTGTTGCATTTACTTGCATTTTAAAAAGTTCTAAGATACTTCTTTTCTTAGTGATTCAGTGGATGTGGCTCTCGAGATCTGGACTTGATTAGTGCTATGTAGGTTGTATGTTAATCTTTAATAATTTAAAGTTTTTGCAACAGAATATATCAGAATCTTCTTCCATTAAGATTTTATGATTTCTAGATGCTGATGGAGGCTGCTTAAAATAATGTACTGGTGATAGATTAAAGAAACAGAGCTGGTAAAGTAGTCTGAAGTGAGTACTGTAGTATGCGAAGATGTTTTAGCTTATTTGACTAGCATACTTGAAATCCTTGGTGGAACAAAATTTTCACCACAAGGCTAAGCGGCTTATTGGTTTTAATGGTTTAAAGATTTTGTTTTAAATATTTCCTTTTCTAAGATGTTACTGAGGCTTAGGTTTTTATGTTTTTCAATTTTATGCCCAAGTGAATGCATGCATGAAAGTGTTGCACTATGGTATAACTGATGCCCCAACCATCTCTTTTCATGTGTGAACAGTTGCGGACCCACAAAGTCTGCTTGACGAAAAAGAAGCCTTAGAAGAAAAATTAGCATTGAGTCAGTATGAGCTCCGTTTGGCTCAAGAAGATGTTCTTAAACTCAAGACTGAGTTAGAAAATAGATCCAAGGGTACTCTGGGTGAGAGAAGTGGTAAGTCTTTGAATCTTATTACAATTGCTTGCTTTTGTTTAATATAGCTTTGCGTTTGGGATATGCAGCTATATCCTTGAAAATGTTTCGTTCTATTTGATTAAATGACTAGATTTACTTGGAATTTGTGTGGATAACCGGATCCATAAGCTGGTGTCTGAAAATGTGTATACTTATCTTAGAGATGTAGGTTGATGCTTGCTCTCCAGTTTTTTAATCTTTCTTCCCCATGTTTTCTAAACCTACACAATTCCTCCCCCCCTCTCCCGGGCTCCCCGCCCCAACAACAATATATATAATTTTTAAAAAAAAAAAGTAAAAGCAAAGAAAATTTTCCTGTATTTTCCAGTGAGACTAGTGTCCGGTTTCACTCTGCCAATTACCATAACTATGCTTAGTCTGAGTAAATTATGGAAACAGAATATTCTCTCTCAATTGTTCTGCCTAATTGAATTTTGCAGAGACAAATTTAGATGCTTCTGCAGATGTCCAACGCCAGAGGAACGATGCTTCTTTCTTGGCCTTGGGATCTTTGAAGGACAATGAGCGACAAGATCTCAACTGTGCTGTAAAGGAATATCTACTATTTGCTGGATATCGTTTGACTGCAATGACATTTTATGAGGAGGTATTTTAAGCAGAGGTGGCTTATTATTTTATGCATGTTGGGCATATCCTCGTGACAAAGTCAATTCTCATAGAGCTGGAGTATTGTACTTCCATTATCTGTAGATGACATCTTCTCCAGCTTTTGTTTTATGGCATTATCAATATCTAGAAACAAATAAGTGTTTAAGAGGTATTGCTTAGCAGTGGTTGACTACTCTAGCCATCCATATTACTCTTTGATGCAAGTGACTGAAGGTTAAATATTTAAACATTTAAGGATAAAATTTGCAACAGTTAGGGGATGTGTCATATAAGGTTTTTAAGTTGGATACTTATTGATTTGAATCCCATACTAGAGACATTTCTGGGGTGATTACCTGCATTACTGCAGCTTACTTTTAATCAAAATTCTAAAGTAAACTATCCGATTTTGATGCATTGACTTCGTGGTTTGCCAAGTGTGGTTTCCGCATATTTTTATGGCAATTTTGTTTGCATAGGATAAGATTGTGATTTTCTTTAGTATCTTGCCTTGTCTTTTATCCCAATTTCGTTACTGCTGTAATACATGCATCTACTTTTACATGTAGTATGAAAGTTTCTTACTTCCATTACATGTTTGACAGGTTACTGACCAGAATCTAGATGTTTGGCAAAATTCCTCTGCATGTGTTCCAGATGCCCTGCGCCATTACTATTACCAGTACCTTTCTTCAAGTACAGAAGCTGCTCAGGTACTTCCCAGCTCATTATACATTATGAAAAGTTCTTTTTACATTTATTCTCAAAATAACATCAGATAAGATATTAAATCATCTACCTGTTTACCCTCAGCAGAAGGGTATTTGTACTACCTTGTTTCTTTGTGATTAATCATCTTAGTACAGGTCCAAATTTCTATTGTGTTCCTTATTGCTACTTCAGGAGAATAAAGTGAGCCTGATAGCTTGTTGAAAACAACTTGTGATTAGTTATCTTGCAGGCTTACATTTTTTATAGCTTTGTTATTTCCGCTAAGATCGTGCTTTCTTCCATACAATGATCTGGACTTCGTACATTTGTACTTATTTGCGGTCAATATCTGTTATGCTTTTTCTTCCTTGTGAATTTGGACTGCCAAATTTTTGCATATTCCCATATGTTTTGCTTTTTATGATTCGCTGCATTGTTTGTGGGGACAGAGTTTTCTTTGTGACAGATATAACATTTCGTATATTCTTATATTATCTGCTTGCGATGACCAAGCACTTGATAATTTCTTTTCATAAAATGTTGTTGTATTCACCAAACTGTTCATTGGTGAGAAGAGCCGTTGTGCTTTGCAGGAGAAAATTACTATGCTTCGTGAAAATGAGTCTCTGCAGAAAGAAAATGATAAGCTGAAGAAGGAAAAACAGTCCTTACTGAAAAGCAAGGATATTGCAGACACCCAAGTGGTGGCATTGATGAAATCCCTTGAAGCTTTCCAGAAGGATATAAAGGACAAGGAAGTTCTGGTGATTATCTTAGACTCTTCGGAAATGTTTGCAGCATGTTAAATGCACTCTATTCATGTTTTCTGGACAACATTTTGTCGCAGGTTCAAGAAATGAAGCAGTCTATGGAAAGCCAAAGGAAAGAACTTAATGACTGCAGAGCTGAAATTACTACACTGAAGATGCACATTGCACGTTCTGGGCAGAATTTGGTATCAAGTGACTCCAAGCATGTGGAGTTACGGTCCTCTGAAAGCTATATGGAAGAAATAAAATTGCTGGAAAATGAGATAGCGAGGTTGAAAGGAACAAATGCCATGAATATTGAACCGACAGAGGCCATTGAGCAAAGTAAAGGAGGAGATGCTGAAGGTGAAGTTCGAGATTCGGTCAAAGCTAATAGATTAGAATCTCCAGGTCATATCTCCAGAGAGGATTTACGAAGTGAAGATTCTAACTCACAATCTGTGCCAACTGTGGATGACACCACAAACATATTAGACAAAGTGTCAGAAGGGAAACATTTGTCATTATCAGATGACAATGGTGTCTTTGTGAACACTGAAAAGTTTCTCAAAGGGGTTCATGAAACTCCTATAGAAACTAATGAGCTAATTCTAAGAACTGAAAACATTCCTGTTGATGCTGAAACTACTGTAAGTTCCTTCAGTTTCCTTTTGAATCATGCTTTCTTTGACCTGGAGATATACTTTTCTGATTTGATTTTCTTCCTTACCAGGGATTGGCAACCATACAGGTCCTTTCAGATGCATTGCCTAAAATTGTACCCTATGTATTGATAAACCATCGAGAGGTATGCTTCAGAAGTTGTTGCCATCTGTGTTTTGATTAATTTTTTGATGATACTTTCAGAACAGCTTCTGATATCCCATAGCAATATGTTTTTTCATGGATCACATGATATTGCGTATCTGCAGGAGCTCCTTCCCCTGATGATGGTGTGCAATTGAGCGCCATCCAGACAGCATGACTCGAGATTCCTTGACCCACACGTTATTCAATTTAATCAAGCGTCCAGATGAACAGCAGAGACGTATTATTATGGATGTTAGTTTCTTAACTATTCTTATCTGTACTATATATATATATTAGACAAGTTGCTGATGCTGTGACCATGTTCAGGCTTGTGTTACACTTGCCAAGAATGTTGGAGAGATGAGAACAGAAACGGAGTTGCTTCCTCAATGTTGGGAGCAGGTATGCCTTACCACTTCCAGAATGATGGTTCTTAAATTTATTAACGTGTTTTTGGCTGTTTCCAGTCTGATTTGTGAATGATTGATGTGTAGATCAATCATATGTATGAGGAGCGACGTCTGCTGGTTGCTCAATCATGTGGAGAGCTTGCAGAATTTGTCCGTCCAGAGATCCGAGATTCTCTCATCTTATCTATTGTGCAACAGCTGATTGAGGATCCTGCAATAGTTGTTCGTGAGGCTGCTGCTCATAATCTCGCTTTGCTGTTGCCACTCTTCCCCAATATGGATAAATATTTCAAGGTCAGCCTCACTAAATATGCTTCGAGGCTATCATGGAGAAGAAATCTGACTTCACAGAATTGCCTACAATGTAAGCTCCGTGATCTAGGGAATGGAGCATTTCCCCTGGTCATAGTATGATGACTTACAAGAAACAGTAAGACCAATAAAAAGGAGTTTCTCCAATAAATATTTTTATTTGTTGATAGGTTGAGGAGATGATGTTTCAGTTGGTGTGTGATCCGTCTGGGGTGGTTGTAGAAACTACTATCAAAGAACTGGTTCCTGCTCTGGTAAAGTGGGGGTAACAAATTGGATCATGTTTTACAGACTTTGCTTTCCCACATCTTGGGTTCTGTTCAGGTACTAGTCCAGCTTCTCGAACTTGAATGGAACTGCTTTAGTTGTAGCTCTAATATGCTTCTCTATTTTCCAGCATTGTCCACCCTCTATCGGGGGTTGAAGGTTCTGTTGAGTCGCATCTTTGTGTTTTAGGTGAAAGAGAACGCTGGAATATTGATGTCTTGTTGCGCTTGCTGACAGAACTGCTCCCATTTTGCACCAGAAAGCTGTTCAGACTTGCCCATTTGCCTCAGTTTCAAATGGTGTAGGAACTTTCTTCTCTGTTTCCTTGCTTGAACTATATTCTAGGTGAGCTCATGTTTATGTTGTCATCCTTCCAGATCCAATAGGAAATGGTTCTTCATGTTTTTCCATCCACCCTGGGAGTCTAGGAAATCTAGATTTGGTATAAGCTTCTAATTTGAAATTTCTGTTTAGGGGAAATGTGGAGTGGCCTTCATTTGATTGGATACATATTGACTGCTTTCCTGATTTAATTCAACTGGCCTCTCTATTACCTCAAAAGGAAGACAATTTGAGAAATCGAATCACAAAGGTATTTGAACAGTCCAATCGGGTGCATTTGATTTAATGATTCTTCTGATTTCACTTTGAACTGTTATTGATATGGTGTTTCCTGATGCAGTTTTTGTTAAGGGTTTCTGAATGTTATGGGGAAGCTTATTTGACACACATTGTGCTGCCTGTATTCTTGCTAGCAGTGGGTGATGATGGTGATTTGACATATTTCCCCCAGAACACTCATGATAAAATAATAGGTGATTGAATGCTTAAAACCTTCATGACTGCATATTCCTCTTGATTTGAGTTTTGAAGGATAGAGTCATAGTGATGAGTAGTTCCTTTTGTAACAGGTTTGAGACCAAAAACTACAGTATCTGGTAGACTTGCTACCATGGGTGTTCTGCCACTTCTCTTGGCAGGTGTTTTAGGATCCTGGAGCAAGCATGATTACCTCACTGAGTACTTGAGGAAGAAGTTGTTTCAGAGCTCTGAGGATGAAATTCGGCCAGCAAAGCCTGAGCTTGTTAATTCTGTTCGCTTCCTTTGGTTGGTTTTGTGATGAAATTTTCACATGTTGTGCTTCCATTGTAATTTACATGTATTCTGTTATTTACTATATATGTCAATGCAGCATGTACGAGGACAATCATAACATGATTTTTGACATCCTTTGGGAAATGTTGGTCAATTCCAATATAGACACGAAAATTTGTGCAGCCAATCTTCTGAAATCAATTGTAGGACCTTTAATTCTTGAAAATTTTCAGTTCCATTTTGGTTTAGAATGTGTTTATTGAATCTCACCATTCTTTCTCCTAGGTGCCATATCTGGATGCAAAAATTGCTTCAACACATGTTCTGCCTGCTCTTGTTACCCTGGGTTCTGACCAAAATTTGAATGTTAAATATGCAAGTATTGATGCATTTGGAGCTGTAGCACAGCATTATAAAAATGACATGGTATATACGTATATTTTGTTCCAGTTTTACATCCGATTAGATATTGATATCTTTATGTTGGCTGATGAGATATTCTCTCAGATTATTGACAAAATTCGGGTTCAAATGGATGCTTTTCTTGAGGATGGATTGCATGAAGCTACAATAGCTGTTGTCCGTGCATTGGTTGTTGCTGTTCCACATACGACAGACCGACTCAGAGATTATATCCTCTATCATTCTGCTTTGAGCAGTTTATTTTTGTGCTTTAAGTGTCTCTCTTCATTTGCTGTAATCTTAAGTATTCTCTCCTAACCTCTAGTTGTGTGAATGTGGTGAAATCCTTTGTTCTTTAACTCATTGTACATCTCTTGTCCAAGATTTTCCAATTCACAGCCGTGCCACTCCCTTCAAATGATTTGATTCGTCGGCGCGAGAGAGCCAATGCATTTTGTGAAGCCATACGTGCTCTTGATGCAACAGGTTTGCTTCTGTTAATGTTATGAATTAATTTTTTATTTTATGTCATTCTCTTCTCCCACATACATGGGAAAGAGCAAAGTGAAAAAAATTGTTCAAAAATAAGCATGCAATTTTATAGGGCCATTTCCTTGAGAAGTATATGTTGTTACTGTTTGTGTTCAATACCATTCAAGACTACAAGATGTAAAAGTTTGAACTGTTAGGCTGCAGCCAACTCTGACTGCTAAGCTTGAAGCATTCATACTTGAGAGGCTGTAGCTGCAGTGGCTGTTGCCTATTAGATTGTTACCTTTTCTAAAGTGGATGAAATCATGCAACCCCTTATCTTCTAGAACTTTCTGTTCTTTTCAAGAATTTGCTACTAGAATCTCTGGAGATGTTTAATATAGTTTTTACTTCCGCAAGTTTTTATGGAGTACAACTGTCAGCACAAGACGTCTCATTATTATTTTGGAGACAATTTAGTAAAAGCTATGGGTTATTCTTTGAGGTTGGTAGATGCTCCTGATTGGATGAGGTTACAGCAGTAATAACAATTTTGGTATAAAACATTTATATCATGAATGTGGCTTCAAGAAGTTGATGATTGTCATGTAACCAACTTTCTACTGTTGATTGTAGTATAAAAAGTTGTGTGCGCCAAATTCTTTTAGGGCTTTTTTGCACTTATCATGCTCAACTTTTCTTTCAGATCTTCCTGCTTCAAGTGTTAGGGACTTTCTTTTGCCTGGAATCCAGAATCTGTTGAAGGACACTGATGCCTTGGATCCAGCGCACAAGGAAGCACTTGAAATCATAATGAAGGAGAGGTCTGGCGGAACCTTGGACACTATTAGCAAGGTAATGGGTGCCCATCTTGGTCTACCATCTTCTGTAAGCAGCTTCTTTGGTGAAAGCGGGTTACTGGGGAAAAGGGAAACTGTAGATCAAGCTTTGCCATCACCAGAGCCTGTTCCATCACCCCCAGCAGTTGAAGATACAAGACTACGGTGGATCATGAGGGGCAGTTTCACGGATATGCTCAGGGGCAAAGCAAAGGGCAGTGATGACACTCCTCACAGCCAGTGACGAGGCTTTACTTTTGTAGATTTTAAACCATAGGGCCTTAGGCACGTTGGGAGTGTGCGAACTAGTTAAGGATTTCTTTACATTCTTTGGTTCCTGTGACCCATATAAAGTTTGAAATTTTGCAGTTTCTTGAACATAAGTTCATCATTTCTTGCGGAACTATACATGGAAAAAAAAATAAAACAACATTGAATCAGCACAATCCACTGCAGGTTTTACATTTCGTGTTTTCTGAGTGGAACGTGCCTTCAGTCCTTTTGCCAACCAGTTCAGGAGGCCATTCGTGTTGCTTGAGTTAGAAAATAGACTTCTTGTAACCATTATTATGACTTGAAGGTCAGAGTTTATGCGATTTGATATTCTATGTAAAAGGCAACGGTTCTGGTATTTAAAACAGCACGAAACAAGAGCAACTGCTCTGTGATATACGGCTTAGTTCTGCAACCATACCGTGGCTTGCCATTTTCACCAGCCTTAATGTGGCGTGCTAGTCTCTGATATTCTGTGTGTGTTCCCTTTCGGCTGCAGGAAACAGGGAGGCTCATCCATGAAAACTTAATAGAACAAATGCGAGCTCAACTAAAATCTAATGTTTGAACTGGCCGTGCCCGGTTAATGATTTTTATTAGTTCTCAATAACATAATTATCGAAGTCAGCTAAAGAATAACAACATGAACAACCTTCGGCCCTTAACTTTTCAATTCCAAACCCAAACGAATTGCTAGAGCCAATTCTTCTGTGCGCTATTGCGCTTTTGTTGATTTACGTTGTCAGTTAGCTGAGAGTCTGTCAACATACTTTTGAGATTAAATCGACTTTAGTGTCTTATAATGCTGGGTCTACTGGCTGTGCAGTCGGATGATTCACTGGGACAACTTCATCTTGATTTCACAATTTTAATCCGAGGACCAGGGAGTGAACTTCCATTGTTGCTTGCCCCAAAATCATATTTCATGATAGATCGCCAACGCGTGCCATGTGCAGTAAAGAACATGACTGCCATAGCATGTAAAATTTTGGGTGGCCAACATAAAGGCAGCCACGGGAAAGCCAAAAGTAAATACTCCCCCCGTCCCATCTTGATAATTCTGTTTTTTTCGTCTGTCCCAAATTATAATCTACTTTCCAACTGAAAAATGTAGTTATCTTTTAATTTCTTTAAAATATCCTTATTCAATGTAAGTTGTTATTAGTATAAATTACCTTATTTAATGTAGATTATTATTGAATGTAAACCTACCGCATATAATACATTTAGATTTTTCAAAATATATTGATATATGAAAAATCAATTTTGTTATTCTTTCAAGCTTATTTATGTCAGTATGGAAACAAACGATGTCATGATTGTCTACATTATTGAAAATGTGAAATAATGTAAAATGAGCATTGATTCTTTCTTGGCCATTAATTCAAGTTTCTATAAGTCATCAATCTAAGTTTTCATGAATAATTAATATAAAGTTGTACTCTATTAATGTAAAAGTATTTTAGAAAAATAATAACTTAAATTTCCTTTTTCAACAAAAGTAAATATTTTTTTTAAATTGTACGAAAAAAACTAGAATTATCAAAATGGGATGGATAGAGTATAAAATTTTAACCATGCTGGTGCAAATATCCGCAATACAGGAGAGTGGCCGGTGGCTTCGATTGACGGGTGAAATGTCCCAGAAACAGTAGGGCTTTCCTCCTATTTTCACTTCCGGTGCTTAAATTAGTTATAGGTTTTTACCAAAAGGAAAAAGTTGAAGGAAGAAGAAAGCTAATGATCTCTGTCTTCAAAAATCAACGCGTACCTTTGAATTAGGGTCTTTTATCTCTAAATCCATTTTGGGCTCAGTATACAGCTATTATGACAATGTCGTCAATATGTCTTATCTTAACTGACCCTTAACTGATCTTGTGAGCAATAGGGTAACGCTATCACTACTTGTGATCTGCGATCTCGAGATCACAAATCACAAGGGAAAAATAGGAGACGGGCAGGGACGGTCATCAGAAGAACCGTCCCTGAGCAGTTAACGGTCAGGATTTAGCCCAAAAAAATTGTACGATTCAGATTATTTCTTGTATCTTATTTTTAACAATGTGTGTGGGACTCACAAAAATTTGTTCTAAAGTTACACGTTGTGCAAACAAAGTTACGTCGTATGCAAATAAAGTTACGCGGTGTGCAAAATGCACAAAACCGCTACGAAGGGTTGCAGGTGCCCATGATCCGGAAAAATATAGATTGTCAGAATACATTTTCTTCTGAATACATGTCAGACGTTAAGGTGACTAAAAATATGTCAAATATCACGATGATTGACACGTTGTCAAGATTACCGACACGTATCGTTCTGTAAGATCCGTCTCCTCCAAACTATACAACCATAATCATAAAAAATGTATTAAAAAAATTTTAAATTAAAAATTACTTTTAACGAGTAGAATATATAATCTAAAATTACTTAAAACTTTAAATGAATTCTCTCTCTCACCAAGTTTCACCCTATAGAAGAGAAATGAGGCTTCCCGTCAGGCCATAATTGAATCCAACAATTGGAGTAAAGGCTCTCAACAGTTAGAAAAAATGATGGCAAAACAACTGGGCACAGGTTTAATGCTAATCTTTTGATGTATGGAGTTGATCATTTTCGAAGTTATTAATTCCTAACCAAAGTTACTAGGATTTCAAACCAAGTTCTATAGTTTATTCGGCCTATCAAGCGAGTTGTTTAATTGGTTTCAACAAGATGCATGTTTGTTCCGTTAGTTGATCCCCCCTGAATCATGATTATTAGATAATAACACCCGTCGCCAAATTGACAAGGCAGTGATTCAAGCTTCTGTCGTCTTGTCCTATATAAGACCATTATATATGCCGCAGGTCATAGTGAGAATTGCATGGAGATTTAGAAATTAAGGGAAAAAAAAGACAAAAATTTTGGTTCCTTCGATATATGTTCAGTATTTTGCTGCGAGGCAATTACTTGTACACGTGATTTTATTTCCCTAATCGCAACTTTCCACGTCGAATCTAGCAAGAGTCCTATTCTTCATATATTAAGCTTTTGGATTTTGTAGTTTATAAAAGGATGACTGATTTGGCAGTGTATTAACATGTATTAGAAAATTTTTCCATAACCATTAACATCCTCCTCATCTTGTTCTACATTCGAGAACAAAGGCCATTAGCAAGGGACTTGATGACGAACGAAAGGCCATTAACAAACAACTGCATCGAGAACAAAATTAAATTGCATCCACACCTAGCCAAGAAGCTCCAACAACTCTTCAAAAAGTCCTCAGGAGCAGGAACTCTAAATTGAAGAATATTGAACCAAACTGTTTTAGTATTAGTTTTCTAATTCTTTTGATGTCTTGTTTGTCTAGTTTTCAAATTAGATTAGGAAATTTCAAGTAAGTTTTTCAAGTAAGTTTTGGTTTATAATTGTGGGCCTGTTTGGAAGCCAGGTTTTTAAGCAAGTTTTTTACCTACTAGTTTTTTAACAACTTTTGCTACAGGAACCCCAAAAAATTTCTCAAAGTTTTTTACCTACACACTTCAAAATACACAAAACACAAAAAAAAAAATTCCCCTCCCTTTTTTTTCTTCTTCCTCCCCCCATCCCAACCCACCACCACCTCCGTCGCCGACCACCACCTCCGGCACCGTTTTCCTTTTTTTTTTTTTTTTTTGCCTTTCTCCCTCTCCCCGCCATCTTCCCCTGCCATCCTCTCCCTTTACCCCAGTTTGTATGATCCCTTTTTTTTAAAAAAAATTCCCTTCCCCACTCCTCCCCTATCACCCTTCCCCTTCCCCTCTGCCCGATCTGGTAGCGAGGCTAGATCGCACCGGGGAGGGGGATTTTTCCATGCACCAGATTGCCGGGAGGGGGAGGAGAGGGGAAGGCTGAAAATTGCAAAAAAAAAAAAAGTTGACTGGCTCGTGGAGGAGGTGTGTGTTGACTGCCGGCGCGAGGGAAGAGGGAGGGGGAAGGGAAGAGGGAGGGGGAAGGGCAGAGGAGAGGAGAAGGGGAAAGGAAGGAGAGGGGTGGCGGGAGGTGGCATTGGAGGAGGTGCTGGTGTAGGAGCCGATGGTGGGTGGTGGCGTTGGAGGAGGTGCAGGTAGTGGTGGCGGCGTTGGAGGAGGTGTTGGTGGAGGAGCAGGTGGTGGTGCAGGAGGTGGGGCTGGTGGTGGAGTTGGGGGTGGAGCAGGCGGGAGAGTAGGAGAAGGGGCTGGTGGAGGCATTGGGTGGTGGTGCCGGAGGTGGAGCAAGTGGAAGGCGTGGGAGGAAGGGCTGGAGGAGGGTCTTGCGGAGGTTCTGGAGGTGGGGCCGGTGGCGGAGTAGGAGGTGGGGCCGGTGGCGGAGTAGGGGTGGAGCAGGCTGCGTTGCTGCTGGGAGGCAGAGGTAACGGGGAAGGGGGAGGGGGAAGGAAGAGGAAGAAGAAGAAGAAGAGAGGAAAGAAAAGAAAAAGGAAGAAGAAAAGAAAAAGAAAGAAAAAGAAAAAGAAAGAAAAAGAAAAAAAGAAAAAAAAGAAAAGGAAAAAAGTTTTTCACCTTATAAAAACTTCTACAAAAAAGTTTTTCACCTTACAAACACCCAAAGTTTTTCTTACAAAAGTTTTTCTACAACTTCTACAGTGATCTACAGTAAAGTTTTATACAAACACCCAAAAAACTCACCTTCCAAACAGGCCATGTATTTGTTTTAGAAAATTTTGCAGTCTATGAATACTACTAATCTAGTAGGTTATTATTTGAAAAATTAAATTGAAGAGTCGAGTCGAGTCATAGAAGAGTTGAATTGAAGAGTTAAGTTGAATATTGAAAAGTAGGTTGAGAGAAAATCTCATAATTGAAATTTATGAGTTGTCGTGAGCGAAAAATTAGGATTTGATATTTTTATTGTTGAGTTTGAGTTAAATAAAATTATTAAAAATTTATTGAGTATTTGTTCTCCTCTTTTTTTTTTACATATTTTTATATGTGCTAAAATTATTTTCGCTGTGTGCGCGCGCGTATTTTTTGTGCCAACAAGTGGTATCAAAACTCTAGATTTTGATCTTGGAACTTGTTCACAAAATTGGGACTTGGATCTTGTTCATGAAATTGAAGTATGGATCCATACCATTTAGAACATTGTCCTATTTTTATCTTTCATGGTAAAATAATTTTGAAATTTGGAGGTTGATGATAAAATTTTTTCAAAGATATTGGAGTTTGGAATATTATCCAAAAGAGGTTCATGGAACCTATAGTAGGTACAGAATTATCAAACGATGCAGTTAAACAATTACAGAGAAATAAATAGTTGAATTGCAAGACATTCTACTATCTCAGTACTCAAATCCAGTTACATGTAGTGAAAATATATATATATATATAAAGACAGCAAGGGATGCTTGAAAATTTTTAATAAATTTTTATAGTTATGATGGAGAAGAAATTTATGACGAGAAACAAGAAATAGAAAATTTTGATGAGGCAAAGAAAGAAGAAATTGCAGAAATTGTGGATACAATTGAAGATGAAGAATTTGTGATTGAAGAAGAAATTTCACATATGGTTGAGAAAAAAAAAATGAAGTCATTGATGAAATTAAAGATGTGCTTGAAGATCATGACCACATAGAAATTGTTAATTTTGTCAAGATTGGTGAATTTTTTGAAGAGAAAAATCACGTGATGGATTTGGTTGAAATCAATTATAAGGTGGCCAAATTAATTGAAGGTTGTAGTACTGCTAAAGGTTGATGCAGCTGTTAGTGTTGAAAAATTAAAGAAAAAACATGGTGATATTGAAAATTTCGTTGGTAAAATTATGATTTTCTGATTTTTGGAAATTTTATTAATGATATGAATGAATTGAATTGTGGATTATTTAATGAAAATTGGTGGATATATTTGAATATTTTTGACAAGAGTGATCAAACCAAGAAATTGTTTGAGAACTACAAGTTTCGTCCACTATCGCGCGTGAAGATAAAATTAAAAATTCATTGCAAATTGGTGTTTTATGTGTTTATACAACGACTGAATTGTTCATGAAAATTCAATATCGTGATAGTATTGGAGATGACAATATTAAGAGTTTGATTTAAGGGAAGTAATGAAGGAAATTAAGCCAAGCTATTTTGGTATTAGTTTTATAATTCTTTTTGGTGTCTTATTTTCTAGTTTCCATATTAAATTAGACAATCTCAAGTCAGTTTCCAAATAAATTTTGGTTTACAATTGTATTTGTTTTAGGAAACTTTGCAGTCTATAAATACTACCAGTCTAGTAGACTATTATTTGAAAAGTTGAGTTGAAGAGTCGAGTCGAGTTATAGAAGAGTTAAATTGAGTCTTGAAAAATAGACTTGAGAGAAAATCTCATTGTTATTGTTGAGTTTGAATTAAATAAAATTATTGAGAATTTATTGAGTATTTGTTCTCCTTCTTTCTCCACATATTTTTATATGTGCTAAAATTGCTTCCGCTGTGTGTGCACGTATTCTTCGTGCCAACATGATGTTGATGCAAGAAAGATGCAAAAAAGCCTCACATGAGTTTGTTTTGGCTCACGAGTCTTCTAACCTTGTAGACTCTTCCTATATAATTGATCGACTACGTAGATTCAACACTGCCTTGAAGAGCAACAGAGGTACAACAAGAATAGTGACCTCTAGTACAAAGCCTGAAAGGGTTCTTGAATGTAGTAAGGCTACCGAAGAGGTTGAGCGTGATCGAAAGATTAGAGAATACATTGTTTTCGACTTTGGTGATGATTATGGCAAGAGGGGTTATTCAGATCTAGATGACGAGTTCTTTTACGGAAATTTGGATCCCAGCCTCACTGACAACGTAGTTGTGTTTGACAACATCTGTCTCACCGAAATTGAGGATAGAAAGTACCGAAGAGATGAGATATTTACGCTGTCGCCATTGACAAAAGAAGATTTGGAGTTTTTTACTTCTCAAGGGGAAAAATCTTGATCCACGATCTCTAGTTTCTCGGGTAATAGTTGCAATCCTGCGTCATGAGCATTTTTCAAGTTTTATTAATTTTGTGAGTTACCACTTCTTTTTATTTCCAAAAGTAGTAAGAGTACAATTCTTTGTTGCATAATGTTACCTTCTTTGCTTAGCTAATGATTTCAAGAAGTAAATGCTTTCGTTTTTCTTGAATTAAATCTCAATTCGATTGCGGACAGAGAAATATTTTGCCCTTTTAGAGCAAATTCGACGTCATAGATGCTGAGCCCAAAGAGAACATAGAAACGTGTGGGCAAATTCTATCACTATATTAAAATATGAGCAGGCAAATAATAAGAAATCAAGAAGTGTATAAGAAAGTAAACAATTAATTACTCGTCGAAGAAGAATATAAGAAGTATGTGGGAATAGTACATACACATAATTAAACTACAATGCGATGAATTGTATATTTCTGAAGTAAAGGAGACCGAAAAGCTTCAAAATCAACAGATATTTCATGCATCGTAAAGATGTCGATGTTAATGATATGCGAGTCAGTAACAGATGTAAGGGACAACTTGGAACGGGGATTTAGCCCCTCCAAATCCAATGGAGGAATGGAGTTTCTTCTTTTTCTCGCACTTTCTGCCAATGCTGCCAATGCTGCCAATGCTGAAGTTGCAGCTGAAAATCAAAATACTAGTATTAAATTTTCTGAGCTTCTTAATCCCGTCAACATCGATCAAATAACTGATTGCTTTCTTCCCAAAGGAATCATCTCAGAAAAAATAATGATAATAAGAATTTTCTAATCAAAGTAATCATGGTCCCAAACACTGCAAGTCCCGCCGCAAAAACATCAAGATTGTCGTTTTTGTTGCTAGTGCTGCACAATGTTATGGTACATTGCCTTGGACCATTGATGTTCTTAGGAACATCTTAATTCCAAAAATTTAAAGCAGAAGAGGAGGCACTTTATATAGCTGTGAAAAGAATTTGAGTAGGAAATTAATGACCCTTAATTAATCTCCACCTGACAAAATCACCATCGGTTGTGTCCCCCTTTTGGAGAGATTGGAATTTGGAAACAAAATGAATAATGATATCGGGCTGGAAAATGATACGTTAGAAGAAAACATGGCCATGGCTAGAAAGAAAGAAAGTTGAACAAGAGGAGGCGAATAAAAAGAAAAGGAAAGGAAAAAGTTTCAAGTTTCTCCCTTAGTCAAAATCTCTTTCGTCCAAGAAAATAACTTCATTAGAAGCTTCGAAATTAGCGACACCTCTCTGTGAAGTGGAGGGTATTGCGGGAGCTCAATGCGTAAAATGATGATTTGTTGAGTGCACTCCGATATTAAAATCAGTTAAAGTGAGCAAAATGATAATGAGGAGGGCACTCAAGACTGTAAAAAGAGAAGGCTTCCTATAAAATACACTCCATTATCAAAATGCTACGAGTAGGTTTTGACATGACCTTAGCCTACCAACCAACCCATCCTCGCGACAAACAGTGCAAGTTTGGCACTTGGCAGGCACATGGGCAGTCAGTGGGATGTCCACTGCCCCAAACCTAGTCAGTATCTCTATTTCCATTTTCCCCCCTATAAATTGCCCAGCAACTGAGGTCTTCTTGCACACATTTTCATTTGCCCGCATACATACGTCAACTATTTCTCGTCTGCTCTCCTCAATTCTGCACTAGCATTGCTTCCCCAAAAAAGAAAAATTCTCAAATAGGAGCAGCAAAGTAGCAATGAAGATGAAGTTTCGTCATGCGGTTGCAGCCTGGTTGGTGATGCTGGTGGTGGCTGTCGGTGAGGTCCAAGTGAGCAGGGCAGTTACCTGCACCATAACAGAGCTGAGTCCGTGCCTTTCCGCAATCAATGGGCCCAACCCGCCGTCTGCTGCTTGTTGCGCCAAGCTGAAGGAGCAGAGGCCTTGCTTTTGTGGGTACATCCAAAATCCCACCTATGCTCAGTACGTCAATTCCCCTAAAGCCAAAGGCATCGCTAAAGCCTGTCAAGTCTCGATTCCCAACTGCTAAGTTAATGGGGAAGGCAAGTTCTCGCCTCAGTTGGAGGCTGGTCATGATCTATCATCTATACTGTACTATGTATTCTCACTAAATCTTCCTCAATAAAAATGGCCTTTACCTGAAACTACTGAAAGGAAACGGAGGCATATGTGATTATGTATGTATGCACTGAACTGCTTTGCTGCTTCATCACCTCGTCCTCGTAGTACCATGCACTCTCTATTTCTTGAACGGGAACTTATAAAACAAGACCAGTGGATGGTTGAATATGCATTCCAACTAATTAAGTATACCATTAATTATTCAAGAAGATAATTTGCATATATAGTTTTGCGATCGCTTTAACTTTCATTTCTGTGTACAGCCATACCATCCGTCACGCTTTAACCCTTTTTTCTTTCGTTTGGCGATACGACAAATTAATGAAATGGGAGCATAAATACAGTACTTGAAACTACAAGTTTTTTTGATTTGAAGAACCCAGCAGCATCTTGCAATGCTTAAACATAATAGAAAAGGTCAGACGAAGGGAAACCAGATCGATAGCTGGTTTCTGAATAACAATCCTCAGAATCTCTTATAGGAGTCTTCCCTCAGTATCATAATAGCTTTTTTTTTTATGTTGGGAAAAACTCAGCAGAATCATAGAAGCAGGGTCTTCTTCTATAAGTTAATATGCATTAACCACCGACAATTGAATGCCAATGTCGAATTATCAAATCAGATAGGCAGTGATAGGCAAGAGAGGGCCGCTACAAAGAAGTTTCAAAATTAAACGTAGAAATGAAGCTGATATCCATATAATTACTAGTTGAGATGATTGTGGGTCTAAGAAACTTCACTTTCGCGACTCTTTTTCTTCCAATAAACAACGACACCTGAAAATTCATTAAAGTCATCACAAACTGCATCAACCTTCTTCTCTCTTTGGACCTTTTTTCAGCACATTATGTGCCCCCGTTTACGGTTTTTTTTTTCTTGGAAATTAGACCAGCGCACTCTTATGAGATGACGAACCTTAATAAGAGGATAATAATGTTAGATATTAAAATTTATCAGCCTATTCCGATATAATAAGAGAGAGTAATTCAAGCCTCGTATGAAAAATATTATTCGATTGAAATAAAAATATTATTCATGGGAAGAAAACTACAAAACATAATTCTGTAACTTTTTACTGAGCTTGGGTTCAAGACTCTCGAGAGGGAAGTCTTCCTTTCCGGACAAAAAGAGCGGCTTACTGTGTTGGTTAGGCGGATGACAGAGAGAGGTGGACAAGTGAAACGTAGTATGAACGCTTTGACTTCTTCCTGGCTACACAAATGATTCTTCGCCGCTCCCATCCAAATCCAAACATGGCGGGTACGATGAGGTTCGCGACAGAAATTATTATCATGATTAGTGTTAAAGCCACCCGTGATGCGTGTGTGCTTTCTAAAAATACTGTTTTTTCGACAAATTAATTTTACTTAAAATTTTTGTTACTAAAGCAAATTGTGATGTTTGAACCCTTTTTTCCTTCCCTATAAAATGATGATTAGAGGTAGTTATTTTGTCAAGATGTGTTTAGATAGTCGTGAGTTAAATATTTGTAGGTAATTATCTTAACAATTGATGATGTTTAAGCCGCGAAGTAATTTTTACGAGGGTAAAGTGATAAAAAATATTCATTCCAATTCCTTTTATATATAGTATACACATCAACTCTATTTTGGATTAATAATAATCAAACAAACAACAGCCAACTCCTCTTAGGTGAAGTATAAAATGCAAATCTGAGTGCAGGTTAGTATTCCCTGTATTTGTTTTGCTGCAGGAAAATTCAAAGGGTGTGCAAAATAGTCCAACAATAACGGAGGTGGTGGATGACCGAGAATAACGGAGGAGTCATGTACACAAGTAATGATTTGCATCGTGCTTATACACATGAATTACCATTTAACTTTCACCTTAGCAATCTTTCAAGCTCCTGCACGAAAGCTATTAGCAGGCCGATATTTTCTTTGTTGCCGTTATTGCTTCTGTGCTTTGAACCAATAGATAAAAGAACAGGATCATCAGAGGGGAAGCTTTCATTCGCGGGTCAGGCGGCTATTAGAAAAATGGACTTCCGCCGGAGTAGTCTTGTGATTTTCTGAAATGAGCGTGCAGAAAAAACGGAAGTGGACCGCCAGGCGTTCGACACGTAAGGACGACGACGAAGACTTGAATGAGTCAAGAGACTAATCAGTCATGCCCTCTCTTCTCTTGCAACTAGCCAATTACTTACGCGGGAGAAATTAGTGGTTGACGTTGAAACTTTTGGCCAAATGTTGAAACTTGAAGGTGGAAAATATTGGAAAAGCCACCAAGATTTTTAAAGATTTTCCACTTCATTCATTACAAGCAATTAGGCCAATGTCAATTTCCTAGTGAAATTTGGCACGAAACCTCTCGTCTTATAGTAAATGGGACCTATTATATTTATTCCTGGCTAATCCCTTTCACACCTCTATTTGACATTCTTGTCTGCGAGTAATAATGAATCAGCCATGACTAGCAACATTTTACCAACTCCCTCAATCACGTCTTCACTACAAAGAATTTATAATCCTATAAATAGCTTAGCAGGATTGCACCTCTTCCTCAAATTCTCATAACCCTTCATTCCACCAAGAAAAAGGGGGAAAAAAAATGAAGTTTTCGCAGATGCGTCTGTGTAGTGTGTTACTGTTAGTAGTGATGATTGTTGGTGAAGTGCAAGTGAGCAGGGCAGTGACATGTACTCCCACGGAGCTGAGTCCTTGCGTTGCGGCAATCATAGGGCGGCAGCCACCGTCGGCGGCTTGCTGCAGTAAGCTGAGGGAGCAGAGGCCCTGCCTCTGTGGTTATCTCAGAGATCCCAACCTCCGGCAGTATGTCAACTCCCCTAATGCTCGCAGGGTTGCTAGCTTCTGTGGTGTGCCCACCCCAAGATGCTAAACTCCTCCGTTGCAACAATTCTGGATCATTGATACTACTTTATTTCTACGCCTACTTTGGATAATACGAGCAATAAATAAATGTTGTACCAATATCAAATCTTGCCTATTAGGCTTGTATGTAATGCCGGGATTAACTCAAGTGTTACTGCTTCGGTATCTCTGCTTTCCATTTATTTAATTCTATTATTACACTGCACAATCGTCTTCTGATGGAATCAGATATAATTCACATCAATTCGGTCGATCGATCAGGTGAGAATTTGCGTTTTGCCCCCCTTGGTAAACTCATAGCATAGCCACAAATTCATGGCTCTTTCTTTATATATAGTATAAATTAGTTCTAAAGGCACACGCAATATGTGTGCATTTTAGAAATACTTTTTTACAAGTAATTTTATTTAAAACTTCTTTCCCTATCAAATGATGATTATTTTGGTACTTACAAGTAATGTTTAGAGGCAGTTATTTTATCAAGATGCGTTAAAATAGTTATGGGGGGAAAAAATATTTACAGTTAGTTATCTTAACAATTCATGTTGAAATAGTGAAGTAATAAGTGATTTTCACATAAGCAAAGTTCAAAGTGACAGCGAATATTTATCCCAAACCTTCTACTTCTCCCTTTATATATTATAGATATTGACTTTATTCTGGATTAACGATCAAAACAGACAAAGTAAAAAAAAAAAATTCTTGGATGCAGTTCACTCTCACTTTTTCCTTCCATAATTAATAACTTCCTCGAGAATTTGTCATTTCCTTGGAGTGTCTGGAGTTAGAATTTAAAGATAAATTGAAATCCTATTTCCCTGGAGAACTGGAACTACATCTGAGACGAAAATGGTAGTATTAGCTTGGGGCGCGACCGATCATAATGATTTGCATCATGTTTATGCGTTTTAAACACATTAATTACCTTCCAACCACCACTTTAGCAAGCTTTCAAGTTCCTCTGCCGAAAGCGCTAACCATTTTAGCGTCTCCGTTTCAACCAATGGACGAAACGACAGAATCAAAGGGGAAGCTTTTCGTTCCCGGGCCAGGCCGCTATTAGAAAAATGGACATCTGACGGAGCAGTCGTGCCATTTTTCTGAAGAAGAAACGGAAATGGACAACGAGGACGACTTGGCGTTTGACAGGTAAGGACAACGGCGAAGACTTGGAATGAATCGTGAGTCTCCAATGACTAAATCAGTCAGTCATGCCTCTCTTCTCTTGCAATTAGCCAATTCCCAGCACAAGTTGGAACTATATTATTCCTGGCTAACGTGCTAATCCCTTTCACACCCCTATTTGACATTGTCTGCGATTCATAGATCAGCCATGACTAGCTAGCTAGGGATACTAACATTTTACCTACTCCCTCAATCACGTCTTCACCGCAAAATATTTATAATCCTATAAATAGCTTAGCAGGATTGCATCTCTTCCTCAAATCCCCATAACCCTTCATTCCTTCGATAATTATATCCCTTTTGGAATACTCATATCATCCACCAAGAAAAAAGAAAAAAAAACGAAGTTTTCTCATATGGGTCTGTGTAGTGTGTTAATGTTAGTGTAGTAAAATTGGCCCAAACAATGCTAACACTTGAACACTTGAGTCGTGCTTGAAAGCACTGTCTTAAGAAACTATTTCAGGGTATTGAAACGTTTCCCCAGGATTAAACAAGTCTTCCTCTATTTTGTGAGAGGGATGTAGAACCAGCAAATTTCGTTTCAAACCCAGCAGGAATATAAGAAGATTAAGAAGAGCAGATAGAGAAGAGGGAGGAGAGAGTTTTCAAAATGTAGTCTTCGTTCAATCGGTATATAAAGAGCCTGGCAGATGGCTCTATTTATAGGCTTCATGAGATTGTGCTTTGAAGAATGAAATCTGATTTCCCGTAGAAGATTTGCATGCTTCCCGAATTGTTTGCAACATGATAAGATCTTATCTAGACTTATCCTTTGTTGTGAAAACCGAAATGTTTGAAATAGTCAAAGCACGTGAACAAATCCTTTGGCTGAAACACATCGACGACTAGCCTTCTGAACTTGCTTTTTAGGCTTTATCAAAATCTTATCTTTGAAAATTGCTCCCTAAAAATAGGAACAAACGTTTGGAAAACTTTATCAGATTTACTCTTATCATAACAAACATAATAAAATCTTTTGAAATATCTATCATTCACAACAATCTCCCACCTATTTCAAAAGATTTTGGATAAAAGAGTATAAACATCTGCGGGATTTGTTTGAGCTCAATGTAATCAGTTTGGTGTCTTTTGCACTATGAACCAAACTTAAATTGATAAAATATGTCTTACAGAATTATTGGTGAAAAAATAAATTTTCTATGAACCAATAATTCTTGTTGTATGACAGAAATCTTATCAATCACATTATAACTCATAATTTTGCTGTTCAATGCAGTTTCACGCATTTAGGCCGTGCGCCTGCCTGGTTGTTCATGAGAGCTCTAAAGATTCGGCCAAAAATCTTATAGGAGCGGCTCCACTCCATTCACATATAGGTGAATTTATCAAGTGTATACTACCCTAAATACACCTCCCTAAAGAGATATAAATTCATTAAGAGTATTAAACTCAACCTCACAATTACTGGCAGTCAAAGCACTTTTTTTTTTTTTCGAAGGGACTTAAATTTCAAGTGCTTTACAGTCAATATCGACTTGTTATTACTCATATGAACCTATTTCATGGGATCACCAATCACATAGGTTGGGTTACCATCTCTATTGATAACCGTTGGCCTAAGTCCCATCTCCCTTGTAGTTTGAAGAATTAATTTTCTTCCTACAGGTTTAGTCAACGGATCGGCCAAATTCAACTCTGACTTCACAAAATCAATGGCAATAATTCCATTTTTAAGTAGCTGCTTTATGACATCATGTCTCAATCTCATGTGTCGACTTTTACAATTATAAGATTTATTTTTTGCAATAGCAATAGCCGCTTGACAGTCACAGTGTATAAATATAGGAGGCAACAGATCCTTAATAGGAGGAATATTGGTTAAGAAATTTCTTAACCAATCTGCCTCAGAACCAGTTAACTCCAGAGTTATGAACTCCGATTCCATAGTTGACCGAGCAATGATTGTCTGTCTGGCTGACTTCCATGCTACTGCACCACCACCAAGGGTGAACACATAACCACTAGTGGATTTTGTATCATTTGAATCAGAAATCCAATTAGCATCACTGTAACCCTCTAATACAGTGGGAAATCCACTATACAAGATACCAAAATTCATGGTACCTCTCAAATATTTCATTAGTCTGACTAATGCAAACCAATGCTCACGATTGGGATTATTAGTGTATCTGCTCAATCTACATACAACATAAGCTATATCCGGTCTAGTGAAATTCATCAGATGCATCAGACTCCCGATAATCTGAGGATATTTCGATTGAGCAACTGGGTCATCATTATTTTTCTTTAACTGAGTGTTAGCGTCATAAGGAGTACTCACAGGTGTCACATCATAATTTTCAAACTTCCTAAGAAGTCTCTCTGTATAATGTTCTTATGACAACATTATACCATCACCTCTCCTTATGATTTTAACACCCAATATCATTTTGGCTTCACCCATATCTTTCATATCAAAATTAGAAGATAAAAAATATTTAGTACTATTTACAATGTCTAGACTAGTACCAAATATAAGCATGTCATTCACATACAAACTGATTATCACATATTGATCATTTATAATTTTGACATATACACATTTATCCACTTCTACTGACGAGAATCCATCTTTTATCAACACTTGATCAAATTTCTCATGCCACTGTTTAGGAGCTTGTTTTAGGTCATAAAGAGATTTAGTTAATTTACAAACCTTATTTTCTTGTCTAGAAATGATACATCCCTCAGGTTGGATCATATAAATTTCTTCTTCTAAATCACCATTTAAAAAGGCTGTTTTAACATCCATTTGATGAATAAAAAGTTTATGAATAGAAGCCAGGGCAAATAAAACCCGAATAGAGGTAATTCTTGTTACTGGTGCAAATGTGTCAAAATAATCAATATTTCGTTTTTGAAAAAATCCCTTAGCTACTAACCGAGCTTTGTATTTATCAATAGAGCCATCAGGATTATATTTTCTTTTGAAAATCCATTTGCAGCCAATAGATTTTGCACCAGGCGGTAAATCTACTAAAATTCAAGTTTTATTTTTCATAATAGAGTCAATTTCAGTTTTTATTGCTTCTTCCCAAATTTTGCTATCAGAAGAAGAAATAGCATCAAAATAAGTTACAGGATCATTATCAAAAAGAAATGTTTGAAAATCATTCCCATAGGAAAATTCTTTTCTTGGCCTTTTACTCCTTCTCAACTCCTCATTAGAGGTTGTTTCTTTATTTATTTCAACAGGTGTATGAGAAATTTTATTAGACAGTGAAAAAATATGTTCAAAAAATTCAGCATTTTTTGTCTCAATGATTGTATTACAATCAAGTACATCACTTCTTAAAACAAGAAATCTATATGCAGCACTATGTTCAGCATATCCAATAAAAATACAATCAGAAGTTTTAGAATCTAATTTTCTTTTCTTAGGTTCAGGCAACAATACTTTAGCAAGACACCCCCATACTTTCAAATATTTTAAATTAGGTTTATAATTTTTCCATAACTCATAAGGGATTTTGCCAGTTTTCTTATAAGGTATCCTATTTTGTAAGTGACATGCAGATAAGATAGCTTCTCCCCATAAATTATCAGGAGCATGAGAACTAACTAACATAGAATTCATCATTTCTTTTAGTGTTCTATTTTTTCTTTCAGCTACTCCATTAGATTCGGGTGAATAAGGAGGTGTTATTTCATGTATTATGCCTTCATGTTCACAAAATTTATCTAAGGCTAAATATTCACCTCCTCTATCAGACCTAATTCTTTTTATCTTCTTATTAAGTTGATTTTCTACTTCAGACTTATAAGATAAAAAGGCATTATGAGTATCATCTTTATTTCTAAGTAAATAAAGTTTAGTATATTTAGAGTAGTCATCTATAAAAGTAACATAATATCTTTTTCCTCCTCTAGTCATAGTTTGTTTTAAATCACCTAAATCTGTGTGGATTAAATTTAATAAGTCAGTTTCTCTTTGAACAGTTATACAAGCCTTTTTTGTCATTTTAGTTTCTGCACATATCTCACATTTGTCCATTTTTTCATTAATACCATGAATTAGACCACAAGATTGCATTTTCTTTATATAACTCAAATTAACATGTCCTAATCTTGCATGCCATAAAGAAATTGAATCAACAATATAAGCAGAAGAAGAAGCATTCTCATTGATCACATTGGAAATGTTAAGTACAAAAAGTCCCTGGTTACAATAGCCTTTTCCTACAAACACATTATTTTTTTTCATTACAATCTTATCAGATTCGAATGACACTTTCACCCCAACTTTTCCAAGCAAAGCCACAGAAACCAAATTTGCCCGAATATTTGGAACATGCAGCACATTATTAAGGGCCAAAGTTTTTCCTGAAGTGAGTTTCAAGAACACTTTGCCCTTACCAAGAACTTTAGCAGTTCGTAAGTCTCCAAGGTAGACTACCTCTTCATCCTCCTCTATTGGAGTATAAGAGGAAAATGCTTCTCGATTTGCACATATGTGCCGAGTAGCTCCAGAGTCTACCACCCACTCTTTCACATTGGCTGCAATGTTTACTTGTGAGATAACTGCAGCAATTATTTCATCTCCTTCGACTAAATTAGCCTTAGGAGGATTACCAATTGCTTTGTCACCTTTATTATATCTGCACTGAGCAGCATGGTGACCTGGTTTTCCACAACTGTAGCAATTGCCTTTCTTTTTCTTAAAGTTGGGATTCTTTGGTTTGTAGTTGGGATTCCAAGACTTGTTACTTTGGGACTTATTGGCGTACCTTTTGTTGTTGCTTTGTACCAGATTAGCTTTAAACGCCATCTCCTTTGCTTTGGCAGCTCTCAACTCCTTCCTATGTGAATCTTCAATCAGGATGTGTTTCACGAGCTCATCAATTGTGTAATTTTCTTCCTTGTGTTTCAGGTTATTTTTGTAGTCGGCCCATGACTCGGGTAGCTTTTCAATTAGCATGCCTGCAGCAAATTTCTCGGGCAGCTTGATCTCTTCATTTTTCAGCTCCTCGAGTAACATTTGGTATTCTGTGACCTGAGCTTTCATTTCTTTGTCTTCGGTCATCTGCCATTGATTGTACTTTCCCACAACAAAGTTTTGTTTGGTTGCGTCTTCAGCGGTAAACTTCGTTACCAACGCTTCCCAAATTTGCTTGGCTTCTTTGCAGCTACAGAATACGTCAAATAATTCATTAGAAAATGTTTGTAAAATTGTATGTCGACATACCTTATTGGTATATTGCCACGACTCTTGTATCTTGACATCTGCGGTTGCAGCAGGTTGAGATTCTGTCAGTGCATGGGCTACTCCATGAATGTCGAGTAGAGAGTAAACACGTTCTTGCCACCTTTTGAAGTTTTCATCAGCAAAAACCTCGATTCTAGAGACATCAGGAAATGGTTTCGCAAAAGGTAGTGCGACTGCGACTGCTGCAGAGGATGGTTGTGAGGTGTTAACACTGTCAGCTGTCATAGTTTCTTAGATTGTAGTAAAATTGGCCCAAACAATGCTAACACTTAACACTTGAGTCGTGCTTGAAAGCACTGTTTTAAGAAACTATTTCAGGGTATTGAAACGTTTCCCTAGGATTAAACAAGTCTTTCTCTATTTTGTGAGAGGGATGTAGAACCAGCAAATTTCGTTTCAAACCCAGCAGGAATATAAGAAGATTAAGAAGAGCAGATAGAGAAGAGGGAGGAGAGAGTTTTCAAAATGTAGTCTTCGTTCAATCGGTATATAAAGAGCCTGGCAGATGGCTCTATTTATAGGCTTCATGAGATTGTGCTTTGAAGAATGAAATCTGATTTCCCGTAGAAGATTTGCATGCTTCCCGAATTGTTTGCAACATGATAAGATCTTATCTAGACTTATCCTTTGTTGTGAAAACCGAAATGTTTGAAATAGTCAAAGCACGTGAACAAATCCTTTGGCTGAAACACATCGACGACTAGCCTTCTGAACTTGCTTTTTAGGCTTTATCAAAATCTTATCTTTGAAAATTGCTCCCTAAAAATAGGAACAAACGTTTGGAAAACTTTATCAGATTTACTCTTATCATAACAAACATAATAAAATCTTTTGAAATATCTATCATTCACAACAGTTAGTAGTGACGATTGTTGGTGGAGTGCAAGTGAGCAGGGCAGTAATATGTAGTCCGACGGAGCTGAGTCCTTGCGTTGCGGCAATCATATCGCAGCAGCCACCGTCGGGGGCTTGCTGCAGTAAGCTGAGGGAGCAGAGGCCCTGCTTCTGTGGTTATCTCAGAGATCCCTACCTCCGGCAGTATGTCAACTCCCCTAATGCTCGCAGGGAGGCAAGCTCCTGTGGTGTGCCATCCCCCCGATGCTAAACTAAACTACTCCATTACAAAAATTCTGGGTCATTAATGTTATTGCTGCTGCTACTAGTACTACTTTGGACAGTACGAGCAAAAGAGTACCACTTTGGACAGTACGAGCAAAAGAGTAAGAAATGTTGTACCAGTAGCAAATCTTGCCTATTAGACTCGTTATGGTTCTTATAATGCGGGGATTAAGTAAGCACACGTTTCTGCTTCGGCATCTCTCCTTTCCCTTTATTTAATTCTATTATTACACTACACAATTGTCTTCTGATGGAACCAGATAATCCACATAAGTGTGATACCTAGTATGATTATGGGGGTCGATCAGGTGAGAATTTGCATTTTGCATCAGTTGGTGAGCTCAGAGTGTAGCCACAAGCTACTAAGTTCATTCTTACCAAAAAATGCAAAGAGAAGAATGAAACTGCACTAACATAAGAGCCAACTGTCGTCGCGAATTTGAGTTTCTATTCTTGATGAATCCAAGTCGAATTGAGAAAGAAGAATAGAAAAATCAGCAGGAAGACGAAAGAATTTGTAAGGAATGGTATTAGATTACCAAATCAGATCCTCCGTGCCATTTAACCAGTGGCAATTTGGTATCACTCTTTCATTCAATGATAGTGTTCAATTAATTTTAGTTAAAATTAAATATCACTTGATAATTTAAATTAACTGGACACTTGCCATAATTTTAAGGGGCGGTACTGAATTGCCATTGAAAAAATGGCGTTGAGGATCTCAATTGATTACAAACATGCCAAAATAAATTCAAAAATTCTCACTAGTATCCCACATTGGCTTCCTAACTACTAATTGTAATGTATATAGTTCTTGTAAACATTAAATCTAGAGAAATTATGCACGGCATTTCAGCATTTTGTGGGTAGTTTATTGCTTTAGTGCATAGCTTTGTACCTAGTTTATTTTATTTTTGGTATAACTAAATAGTTTTTGCTTTGGCAGTGACCTCATGGCACTCGTCGTAATCTGCTACTTCTGTTCAGACTTGAAGGAAATAGCCGACTGACATCGACTTACATTAAACCATCATTTTTTTAAATAGAAAATTGATTGCGCCAAACACTTGTTCAACATGATAACATACATAATTGGGATGTCTATTTCACTGCCCAATTTAGATCAGTGCACTCCAAGTAGTAGCAAGCATAAATGAGTTGCCAATATTGATCTGAACAAAATCAGAAGATTAAAAAAGAAATAGAGGGAGAGATCAATTTTGACTTTGGTTCCGAGGGGGGGTCGACCAATCGGTTGCTATAATGCCCCTCTCATTGCTAGTTGGGGAGAGCAGAGACAAAAGCCAGACTGGCTATGTTTAAATATCAAATTTTTTTACATAATATTTTGCTTGCATATAATAATGTTTTGAATTACAACAGAAACGTGCTCTAACCCCATTTAGTAAGCATTCAACGTTTTAAACTAATTACTAACAACTGGAAAAAGATTGATCCTCAAAAGAATGGCCAAGAACTAGAACAATTGCATCATCTTGGAAACCTCAGGTCGCTTTGCAACGTTCCTAGCATATGACGAAGTAAATTAAGCCCTGATCCAATCCAACAACCAAGGAGAAGCAAATTAAGTGAACCAAAAAAAAAAAAAAAAGAGGTGCACCACCTGGCTATCAATAAACCAGACCAAAAGCATTAATTAGTCAGATGAAACTGAACCAGGTGTGATCAAGCCCTAATGGATTCTTCGTGCTTAGTCGCCATTGCGAACCAAGTATACCAATACAATCAGCATTCCCCCGACCGACCAAATTGTCTCTTCATGCTTCAAAAGAGCCACCAAGCAAGCACGCTTTTATGTGTCCAATAACATGCATGCATGCATCCACCCAGTTGTACCTGATAGAAGAACCACCATTGGATAAGCCTTCTTACAATAAAACCCATAATCACAAAGCACAGGATTTGGCTCAATTGTTTGTAAATTTTCATTCTTTTTTTTTTGGGCTTTCTGGGTGATTAGTTACTAGCATTTTGCATTTGCATTTGTCAAAAAATGAAAATAAAGAAACAAAATAAGATTGGCTACATTAACGTTAGTCCTAGAACAAGATTGGTCCTGGTCATTTTTGCCACATAAGCTCCTCCTCAGCTTTGAACTCCATTAGATAAATACGACTACGAGCCACGTGTTAATATCAGCGACGTGCATTGAACCCGCAGTTTCCTAATACTTGCACGTTTAGTGGCTTTTTTTTCGGGGGTGTTATTTTTATATTTAGATTTAGCAGTTGTATGCAGCGCCTAGACGCCTCCACCCCCACCACCGTTTTCTTGATTTCCTGATCACAGTAGTGTTACTATTAGCGTAAATACTACTGTGTGGATTAATCCGGCATGGTCTAGCACTAGAATCCTTCTATAAATAGTGAGCAAAAGTTGATCGCCTTTGCAATCCAGTCCTGAAATCTTCTTGAATCTTCTAATCGTCTACTGATAATTCTGCGATGGCCACCGAGCTCTCAAACATTCTGCCTCGTGTCCTCATCGTATCCAGGCGCACCGTTCGCAAGAACAAGTTCGTCGACTTCGTAGGTACGATATTAATCGTATGTTTCTGTTTTTGATCCCTCACATAGCATGCATGGATCTCATTGGATTAGGGCCCTTTTGCGGAACTTAATTTCAATCCGATCCAACAGCAGGGAAAACTGGACTATGTCTTCATTTATGCATCTATAGATTCTTTACATTCAGTACTAATTTGGGTGAGAAATATCTTCGGTTACTAAATTGTATGTATTTGCATCTGATCAATTTCAGGAGAGTACCATCTCGATCTTATAGTAAGCTATGGGGCTGTACCGGTGATTGTACCCCGGGTGACGGGGGTGCACATGCTGTTAGAGAGTTTTGAGCCGATTCATGGAGTTCTTCTCTGTGAGGGGGAAGATATTGATCCATCACTGTATGAAGAAGAAGCATCAGGTTTAACGCCAGAAGAATTGGACGAAATCCGGAGGGTGCACGCCAGCGATACTTCCGTGGACAAAGAAAAAGACAACATAGAAATGAGGCTAGCCAAACTTTGCCTGGAGAGGAACATTCCTTACCTGGGAATATGCAGGGGTTCACAAGTCCTGAATGTTGCATGTGGGGGTACCCTTTATTTAGATGTGGGGAAGGAACTAACAAATAAGGTTCCTGAAGATCGGAGGCTAATGCACATGGATTATGATAATTATGATGGGCACAGACATGCTGTGAAGGTTGCGGAGAATACTCCTTTGAGTCGTTGGTTTAAGGACTCTTTGGAGGAAGGGAAAATGGAGCTCTGGGTGAATAGTTATCATCACCAGGGAGTTAAGAGGTTAGCTGAGCGTTTTGTTCCAATGGCATTTGCTCCTGATGGTTTGATTGAAGGGTTTTTATGATCCTGATGCTTATAATCCTGAGGAGGGTAAATTCATAATGGGACTCCAATTTCATCCCGAGAGAATGAGGCAACCTGATTCGGATGAATTCAATTATCCTGGATGCCCTTTTGCTTATCAGGTTAGGTGTTTGGAAACTCTCTGTATTTACATGTGCAAATTGTGTAAGTCCAGCGCTGTACTGCTTTTTTCCGCCTATGTACTTCATGCTAAAGTTTTGTTCTTTCTTGCTGGAACTGTATAGGAGTTTGTGAAGGCAGTTGTTGCTTATCAGAAGAAGCTCAATAGTGCAACAAATGTACCGAGACCTGTAAAGCTTGATCAAGAAATGGAGAAGAAAAGAAAATCCATCGTTAGAAGCTTCTCAATTGCAAGAATAATATATAAAGGGGGACGTGGTATGCATCTATCAAAAGAATCTGAACTTGAAGTCGGAGCAGAATTCCTTGAGGTGTGGTTTATAATCTCTTTTAAGTTTACTATTAAATTGCTAAGCTCTATGCCTCTATTGTTTGAAACTTACTGTACTTTTTTGTCCTGTTATGTTTTGTTCGCTTACAGTCGAACACAGCTTTGACTTTGGAGCAGGAGAGTAGATTGAAACAAATGGGGGCAACCGTGAGGAACTCATCTTCCTTTTTAGCCAGATTAAGGTTAAACGAGGAAAGAGAGGCATTAGCAAGGAAAGTGATGGGAAACATGTCGGTAGAACAGTTATCTGATCTAATGTCCTTCTACCACATGATGGGGCAGATATGTTCAGAAGTCTTGGAGAAAAAACTTCATGGCATGGTCAATGACCTTGCCTCTTAAACTTATCTGCACGCCTTTTCATTTGGTTGGGTGATAATTTGCTCCATTGTCAGCCTTTTCATGTACCTGTCTCTGTTAAAGAATCACGAGAAATTTGCTCAGTGAGCATTCATGCTGTGTAATTAAGATTTGTAGGTTTGTGCCTATGCTTTTTGTTAGCCATCTTTTTTGCCCCTTCATTTTCTTGCTTGACCTTTTTCTTCTTCTACCGAGAAAAGGATGATCCTTCCTGGTTCCAACTTCCAAGCTCTATAGTTTGAGGTTTCTAAAGATATTTTTGTGAATCAGCGACTGCTCCGCAATCTAAACAATAGTCGTATGATAAAAGTATATATTCAGTAACTAGGCTGAATCCGGTAATCAAAACTCTGTAATCCAAATAATATTTTAAAGAAGATGCAGTAATCGTGCTGGATCTTGTTATCGGAGCTGAAAATGCAGCCCAAATTAGTCTCCGGCAATTTAGTACAATTAGCAACGGGATGGAAGTCTGAAGTGGCCCAATTTGGATGCACGATCTTGTCTTCGACTCTACTTGTACATTGCTTACCAAATAGGCATGGAAATCATATCAATTCTCATGGATCCACCCCCCTGATTCCAATTTAGGAGTCCAGCAGGTTTTGGCCCAAATTGTTTACAAGACCTTAAATCCTCTTCCCCCAAAACTTTTATTGACCAGAATTATTCAAACGATCTGTCTGTCTGACAGACACCTTATATAAGGCATTCGTTAAAAAGTATTTTAGATTTTTCGAAACATAAGATGAATTACAAAAGGCGTATAAATTCAAGATAATTAATAAGAAAAAGTATATAAATGTAAGATAGAGTAATAATTATTAGCGTGTATATATTCATGGTAAATTAAGTAAAATGTAAGCGAGTTAATGAGTGTTCATAGAGCACCTGTTAGAAAAACAGTTATTCAAAATATCAGTAGTAACCTCAAATTCTCTAGTGAAATCTAACCCTCAGAACTAATCTGGCCCTCCGGCCTTTTAATTTGTTCGTACTGCAATTAAGAAGATCATCACCCCGGACTTCGTCGAGATTGTGATCTGTTACCGTTTGACTAGTCTGTCACCTTTTACGGTTGGGCAGCTTCTACCTGTTAAATTAAATCCAACGTCATCGTAAGTAAGGCCGCAGGTAGGGTCGGGAGGGTTATCGTTGAGCATCTCTTAAATTTTGATAACTACAGCTTGTAGTTGGACGTTAGAAGTAGCCGTCGTTTGTCACCCCTTAAAAAGGAAACATCAGAGTACGGCTACGCATAGGTGGGAACAGACCAAATGCAGATATCAAATTGCCCTTAACTTTGGTTATTGTAAATAGGGCAGAAAACGAATCGATCGTGAGCGGTTCAGTCCGAGCTCGACTCGAGTCCGGTCAACATTGAACTCGGGTCGAGTTCGAACTCCAATTCAAAAATACTAAATTCGTTAATTCGCGAAACCGATTCAAACTCGATTATATATATATATATATATATATTTATTTATTTATTTTAATAGTAAACTTACATATATATTCCTAATATTTTATTATTTATTAAAAAACATTATTATTATTATTTATTTATTTAAAAATAAAATTATATATTTTTTAAGCTCGAGCTCGACTCAAATTTGAGTCGAACTTAAGCTCGAACTTGACATTTTGAGTTCGTCGAACTCGAGATAGAGTTCGAACATCATAAAATTATGTCGAGACTTGGTTGAATTAGTCCGAATCTCGACTCTGTTCGACTCATTTAAATCCCTAATTGTAAACTTTTAATAACTTTTTATTTTTGTGATAAGAAAGCTGAGAGGCCGTTCGCACTTTAGAGTTTTTGTTGAAAGTTTTTTAGAATATTTTTATGATACATTTTTAGACCATATATTTATTTTACAATCATCACATCCTTATAGTACTTAAAAAAAAAGTAGATTTTTAATTCAAGATTCCCTACTTATAATCCCTTTCTCCAATCATAACTGTACCTTACTCGCTAGTGATACAGTCACACAGCAATAACACATGGTTTTATTGAACCATAACATGAAACTCCTTTGACTGGCGCTAAACTGCCCTTGAATCTAATCTCAGCAATTTCAACGAGGCATGGAAATTATTCACGTCAGATTGTACAAGAAATTCTAGCCTGTTGGAAAATTTCCTAAGCTTTTGAGGAGTATAAAGGAGACGAACATACACTCTGCTGATTATCCAAAGGTATTCTTTTGTCATAAACCGGGTAGTAATACTTTTACTTTCCCCATGTCCAACGATATTCAGACTGCTATGCGAGAATAATAACCGGAACAAGATCATTTTCCTACTCCTTCAATTTGCTGACAGCCCAAAGGTTGTAAAACACATGCTAGAAAATTTTCTTTCCCTTAATAATTCTTGGACTCTGCCGCTTGATGCCTAAATCCATCCAGAACTCTTTAGTCTATATTAATGGTGGAAGGAGGCCTCACAAATCACAAGTCAACAACTTGTCCTGGTCTAATTCCTGTTCAGTGGGGTAATTCTTAAATTTTGGCTGCCAAAGTTCGTTCGATATTTATTGTCCAATTATCAACTCCTCTTTACATTCCCTTCCTCACTCTTGCGCTCTACTCTTGCTCTACTATGAAGAGCCAGTTCCTCCCGGAGACACCCTTTCCATCTGTGTACAACATCTTACTACTGATTCTCTTCATTCAATTCCCTTCCATTTTAGGCAACAACACCGAATGGTACACCAGCTGCACCAATTTGTTCAGTTGCGGGGGAATCAGCGGCGTTGGTTACCCTTTCTGGGGTGGCAACAGGCCTCAAGAATGCGGCCATCCTGGACTAGAGCTCATGTGCGAGGGTAGCACTCCAACCATCGAGATTATGAACGTGAAATATCGGGTTCTTCAAGTCAATCCCAGTTCTCAAATCCTCAGAATCACCAGAAATGAATTTGCAATCAAGGATATCTGTCCAGAGAAATTGGTGAACACCACCCTCGATGCCAATCTTTTCGAGTATGCTTCGGGATACGTCAATCTTACGATCCAATACGGCTGCCCCTCTCTGAATATTCCTGTCCCGGCTCAAATAGCCTGTAATATCGATGGAATCACTTACCAGAACGTTTATGTCGTTCCGGGGGCACAAGGCCCTGGAACTTGTCGGGCGAGCATATATTTTCCAATTCATAGCACAGCTTTTGGGGGAATTACTGAAGAGTTGTCAATTCTGGGGCAAGTAATGGTCAGCGGATTTGAAGTGCGATGGAAAGTGGATAGCATGCAATGCAATGAGTGCAGGAATTCGAATGGCAGGTGCGGCTATGACCTCAAATCCAATCAATTTACTTGCCTATGTCCCGGAAATCAAGCCTCTGGTCACTATGGATGCACAAGTACCTCAAGTGATGAAAATAGTAGCCCGCACGAGTCCATGGTTGTTTCAGGTACGCATGGTTTAGATGTTAATTATGACTATGAATCAAAAAGTAAATTAAATGCCATGATCAGTCCATTTTACTAGATGATAGTTAAAAAGTTTCGGATTTAAAAGGTTACAGTTGCCAAACAAAGAAAGTCTCAACTGGACTAATATGCGCAAGGACGTCGGGTTCTGTTTTTCTAGATTTTGATCATATTTCTACAGAGGAACCAGAATCATTGCTGAATTTAATGCTATCATATCTCTCCCCGTCTCTTGATGCTTCGTGTTGGTTCCCTATACATGTCACTAGATATTGAAAAGTTCACAGTAGTATGTGTTTTGATTTGTCTGTTTGTGTACTAAAATAGACGATGGTATTTCTTTTTCTTTTTCTTTTTCTGAAGAGTTGGGGTTTAGTTGGTAGGTAGGAGTAGGGCTGTTTTAGCCGTGGCGAAATAAATTCGAGTTTTAAGGTCATCGCTTTCGTGGCGTACGAGCAGTCCATTCATAACCAGAAAACTAGCTTTGCCTTCCTATGCTACGAGTACTTCCCGATAGGACACCAAGAAATGGTTGATGATGACACTTCACAGGAATGGAATGCCACAAGTTGCTAGCTTGGGCTGAAACCATCTCGATCCTTACTTAGTATTTTTAAAAGTTCAACTTTTAGCCAAAATGGATTTTTTTTTTAGTGTAAATTTATGAATCAAAATGGAACTCTATATTCAACAGAACTATTTTTTCCCCTTTTGGCTGAGGATTATATATATATATATATATATAAAGTATTCAAGTAGCTAATGGTCTTGCTTTTAGTTGCTCTGGATTTTACAAAATCCGATTATAAAAACTTATTATGATCAGAACTAGCAAATGTTACTCTCCGGGTCATTATAAATTTTAATTTTTTTGTCATTAAAAGAATTTATAATCAAAATATAAAAGTAACTGAAAATATTATCATCAAAACTGATTATTTAAAATTAGAATCCATAGTTAGTTAAAATAATCAACCGAAAACAGGCCTAACGTGCGTTGGATGCTAAATGAATGCATTAAAACTATTGGATGGCGCACGTCCATATCCAAAATATCTTTAAATGAAAAAAAAGAACCATAAATAGAAGCCCAATAGCAAATACTATCGAGAATGTGTGTTAAAAAAAATCCAAAACACCAATACCGCACATGAAACTTCAACAACTGACTGATTGGGCCTTGGCCCAATATAACCTAAATAGTTAGACAATTTTGCATCTCATACATAAGCTGGGGCGTGTGGCATTTGGGAAGACGCCATATGTGCATTTGCTGGAGTTGGGAATCACGTGTCATAGCAAACTGGCCAAGGTTGGAAGCCGGGACCTCTTTCTCGATTAAATGCTCGGAAAAAAAGCTGAGGGAGTCATTTACATATCGACTAGATTGGGGAAACCACCTCATATAGATTTAATTCAATTATTAACTATAGAAACTTTTTAGGATATAACATTTGAAAATTCAGCTGCAATGGGCTAGACGAGAGGCTAATGATGATGAATATTGTTGCACATTTTTACGTCATTATGCAAAAAGAAGTATTTGAAAGGGAGCTTGAATCTTCCCCTTTCTGTTGTGAAAATTCAGCTCCCTGCATGACACGGTATGTTTGACACTTTGAAGGAATGGAAAGCAGCTATTTTTAATAAATAAAAAAATAAAATAAAATGAAAAACAGGTAGAATTGCATTCTTCAATTAAGTACCTAAAACAAACCCACTAGTTCTTCATGTTTCCATTCCAGAATTGCATTGTGGTAACAAAGTAAACAAAGCGATTCTGGGATCTGATAGAGGAGTGTAAATTCCAGGACAATAATAACAATAGTTTAAGAACGATTATTATCAATAAGCTTTTTCGCAAAATACAGAGGTTTCTATATAATTAATTTCCTATTTAGAGCTATAGCGCCTTATTCTCCCGTCCGCTACAGGGTTGAATTCAGATGGTTTGTGAGGCATTACCGAAATGTTCAACATCACTTTCTTTCTTTGCACTCATTTTCTTCAATATTGAAAATTTGCTCCACTGTTCTGTCAACTAATAATAGCAGCATTACTTGATCACCCCCAAAGAATTCCATCATCTTCTCTTAAATTGCCTCCCCTCCCAACAACTACTTCAGTGGCTAGCGATTTCCTTTGCGAAATAAATTTGTTCTCTTCATGATATCTTCTCCTCCAAAATAAATGAAATCCCACAGCCCTTTTCAGTCGTTCCCCACTGTCCTCTGTTTTCTCGCCTGTATACTTCTTCAACTTCATCCCGTTTCAAGTAATCCGGCGGAATTTTATGAGACCTGTGGGAATGAATTCAGCTGCGGCAGCATCACCGGAATAGGATATCCTTTCCGGGGATACGAAGATCCCGCATACTGTGGCTATCCCGGGCTAGAGCTAAGATGCGATCAGAGCAGTAATGTTACAAGACTCGAGATCAAGAACATGACATTTTGGGTCTTGGATATCCAGCCAACCGCCCAGACTTTGAGGGTTGCTAGAGAAGACGTGATGGAGAACAACTGTCCTACTGATTTAGTGAACATGACTTTGGATTACACCCTGTTTGATTACTCCGCCAGTTATATAAACGTCACGTTTCTCTATGACTGCCTACTCAATGTACCCAATGTTCTTTTCTCATGCGGGAACAATAGTCTGTCTGTCTTGCCTGGAGAAGTTGGTGCTGTACTGTGTAAGGCCAGTGTGGTATATCCGGCACTTCAAACGGGTGATAGAGGATCCTTTAATTTTACGGGCTTGGACCAAGTCCTCCGGCAAGGGTTCGACATCAGATGGAAAGTGGATACTGGTATATGCAATGAGTGCACCGGGTCCGGTGGAAGGTGTGGGTACGGTGGTGGCACAAATCAAAATCAAAATCAAACTACTTGTTTCTGCCCGAATCAGCCCTATGTCCAATCTGGTGCTTGCTCATCAATTCATCACCACCACCTTCACCTTCACCTTCACCTTCTAGAGGTACGCAAGCAAGCAAGTAGTAATAGAAGTAGTGGTATTTGCTTTTTAACTGTTTGGTCCTGATTGCCCTGATCATATCTTGATTTCACCATCTTCTCCTAATTTGCATGGATGGTTTTTCTAGTGGAATAGGTTCTTTTTTTTAGGTGATCGTCTCGTCTGCGCTCTTGTCATGGTTTACCCATATTTTGTCATGGTTTACCAATATTGTTAGGCTTGCCGATACTTTGCCCTTTGGAGTTTTACCAAATAACGTTAGGCCTTTTTTCAGATGGTTAGTGTCTGGCTTACGCGGTGACCATTTGCTTATTAGCTTTATTTGACCTAATCGGAAGCGAAGACTGGGCTACCTTTGGCCACGTTATTGACTAATGCAGCAAAATAGAACCATAGAGCAAATGGAAAGGGAAAGGATAGAAGTAATAGCTATATTATATAATCTTTGCAAAGACGCAAAAAAGCTTCTTCTAGTAGGCAACTTTTTTTTTTTTTTTTTGTCTTTTTTTCAAATAATGAGCAATCTAACAGGTTTACCCCTCCCAGCCGTTTCTGACTCCCAATTCCTCAGAAAACATCTTCCATTCCCACCTTGTTTCCTTCTACGATTCAACTTTTTCCGTAGGAAAGGAGTTTTATTTTTCTCCAATCCTTCCTGGATTTGCAATGTCTCGACAATTGTCTATTCTTTAATAGACTAAAGTAAGGAAAATAACGCCGTGGAACTCCTGCGTCACTCCTAAGGCTCCTTTTTCTGGATTTCATATTTTCGCATTGACTTTGATCTTCCAAGAAAAAAGCCAAAAAGAAAGAAAGAGAGAAAAAGGACACGGTTTCTGCGCGTCTGTTGCAGCCATCACTATTCTAATTGCTGAAGCTGCTGTTCTCATTGATATCGTCCAAGGACCGGTAAAAGTCTTGACTTACCAAAACTTGTTGACCGTAACCCAAGTGCAAAAATTCCACATTTGTATGTTTCTTTCAAAGATGCCAACATCTTTTTGTATAGTTGTTTAGGCTTTTTAATTAATATTCGCGGAGGCAACACCACCCTGTGTAAGTGTAACTACGGGTTCTTGGATTAGTTTAGACCGAGTCAGCCACTTTTTCATTCCAACGGAAGCTTCTATTCATTTCACAAACTTAACCAAAGAAAGACAGGCTCATCTTAGTCAAAAGCCCCAAAGGTCAAGTTCTTCAAGCTAAAACGACTTCTATGAAATATCTCTCGTGATCTATTCCCACCAAATGAACTGGGAGGAACATTTCCAACTTGCAAACTCTTCCTAGTTCCTACCCTTCTTTTCTCTCTGTCCAACGATGCATTCCGAGGATCGCCTTCCAACCCTTTCGTTCTTTCTGATGATCACCAGCTTCACTTTAATTCACATCCCGAAATCTTTCAGCCAGGATCAACGACAATTTGAAACCTGCAGTGAGCCGTTTCGGTGTGGAAATATTGACTTTTCTTATCCATTCTGGGGTGGGGATCGCCCGGAAAGTTGTGGCTATCCAGGTTTCAATCTAAGCTGCCAAGGGAACGTCCCTCAGTTTACGGTTGGCCCCGTTGCATACCGGATCCTCTCCTCTGTAGACACCTCATCTCAAACTGTTACTGTTGCCAGAGACGATCTGTGGCATGATAATTGTCCTCGGTATCTCCATAACACCACCTTGAATTTCAACATCTTCAGTTACCCCAACACCGTCGATAACATCACTCTGTTCTATAATTGCGCCCAGCTTCCTACCAACATCTTTCTACTGCAAAATCAGTTTAATTGCACCGTCAATAGTACCACACCAACTGCCAATTTTTTCCAGACAAGCAGTGCACCCTTTTGGAGTGCTTGTACTGATAACATCAGGGTTCCTATTAATCGCGCTGCATTTCCGAGTTTATTCAATGTTACGGCTGTATTAAATCCTACGGATCTTCGAGCCGCACTTACTAAAGGCTTTCCTTTGCGATATGAAGCAAATAATACAGCCTGCAATAATTGCTCTAACACAGGTGGCCAGTGCGGGTATGACACTCGTTCCAACTCATTTACCTGCTATCCCAACAATAAAAATGGTAAGCCTCGTCATCCAAATCTTTAGTGTCAGTTAGCTTGTGTAGTGGTCCTGTTTGTTCTTTTAATCTCGTTGCTAATTGATCGGTCTCTCTCTTCATTTTGCTAGGCATCAGACTAGGCTTATAGTTATAGATCTGTCCTTTTATATGGCCCTCGTTATATTTCCTGAGAGCTTGGTTAGGTATTCTAGACTTGTTTAGTTTGTGGTATCTTCTTGGCTTCGCTTTCTTTCTCCTGATCTTCTAGACTTGTTTAAATTGTTACATGGCGTACTCATCCATCACATTTGCAGATACTTTCCATTATTATGACATAAATCGAGAAATATGAAGTTTTATGCAGATGACCATTTGTTGTAGGATTTCTATGCCATGCATTCTTTTTTTGGTTGTTTCTGGTTCTTTGAATAAAAATGGTTAGTCCTCGTAAATCAAATGGTCCGATCTTGGTTTTTAGCAGATGTTGGGTGGATGAAGTTCAAAAGATAATTTGCTCTTAGATAGGCGTTATAGCCTTTCTTCTGCGTTTGATCTGAATATTTTCCTATATTCAGATTTCATCAGGAGAAAAGCCCTGGTGCTATTCCTCAATCTCGTGCATTCTTTACATCATCATAATTCCAGCCAAAAAAAAGAAAAGAAAAGAAAAAAAATAGTTCTTGGTAGTTTGCTGCGTTTTGATCTGATTTTTTCTAATAAAAGAGTGCAACTTTTGATAAAATATTAGTAGTACAGATAAAAGGAATGTCAAAATGTGTGGGCGATTAATCTTTGAAAAAAATCATTGGTCTACTGCTGACTCTTTTTTCCATAAATCAAAACGGATATCAGTTAGCTATCATTCGTAGTAGTAGAATTTTCTTCGTCGTCTTCCCTCCTCCAATAAACAATTTTTTGACCCCACGAGACTATTCTCATCCATGATTTGCATTAAGAAATAGAGAAAAAGTTGTCCTTTTCTCTTCCCCACAAAACATTCATTGCACTGCTGATGCACCACGTCGGTCAACCAACGACAGCTCCTCCCCGCCTTCCGCCTTCCGCCTTCCACCTTCTTGGACTCTTCAATCAACCCCTCCAAAAACAACTCTTGGGTAAAACAAAAGCAGTCCCCCCGCCCGCCCCCCAAACACCTCGGGGGAGCCCTGCACCCTTTTACGAAAATGCCATCTCGTCCTTCCTCTCTCACTTGCATTCCCACTCTCCCAGTTCCCAAATGCCTTTCACTCTCACTCTCATTCAATCTCTCCTCGTCACACCAATTATCTGCTTCGCCTTCTTTACGTTGTCGTTTTGCGATGGGGTCGCCCCCACTGCCACCACTTTCATTAACTGCGATAAAACCTTCAACTGCGGCTCCATCACCAACGTCACCTTCCCCTTCACCGGGGGAGACCGCCCCGACCGCTGTGGACTCCCCGAGTTCAGACTCACCTGCCAGCAGCCCAACAACGTCGCCGAGTTGACTCACAACTCCGTCACTTATCGAGTCCTCCAACTCTATCAGACCCTCAAAAGATTGACGCTTTCCCGCTCGGACCTCTACAACAACACCTGCCCATCCCATTTCACCAATTCCACCCTCAATTCGACCTTCTTCTCCTTCGGCGACCAGGACGACGATGCTTTGAGTATAATCTACGGATGCAATTCCTCGGCTATGTCTATTAAGCCCCCAGAATTTATTCAGTTGTAGCATTCCCAGAGTGAACTTTACGGATGCTTATTACATAGTCGGGCCCGATTCCCAGCGACCCGATTTTGAGATTCATTAATTGTAGCTTCAGTGTTACGGTGCCAGTACTGAGGAGTGCTGGGGCGAGGCTCACGAGTAGTGAGATAAGTCTTTCTGAGGCTTTAATGCAGGGCTTTAGCGTAAATTATAGCGACCCGTATGAGAATAATTGCTCCGAGTGTACCCGGGTCGGTGGGCAATGCGGGTTTGATTCGGATTTGGGTCTCTACGTTTGTGGGGATAGGTTCTGTGCATTGGCACCTCCCCCTCTTTCGGAAGATAGTCAAAATGCTTCTGCAGCATTACAAGGTAGTAGTTTTGGTAAATTATCTGACTGCCTGGTTCCAAGACTCGGTTTTTGAATGTGTAGAAATTTAAAAATGGTAAGCTTGTTAGCGTTGGCTTGACACTTGAATTTTGGATGTCATTATTTTGATTTGTTTATGTTGATCTTGAATGATTTATGATGCTTGAAAGCGCTTGCATTAGTTCGTACGTGTCATGAGAAAATTATGCTGATGGTTTCACTAATCCCTGATTGTTGATGGTTTTATGATCATCCGCTACAGCCACCCCTCTTACGTTTATCAAGGTGGTTATCCATTTTATAGCATCTGCACATATTAGTGCTCTGCTACTGTGCCTGAACTTTCTCTTGTTCATATGTCCCCTATAAGACTGGTTTATCACTTAGCATCCATCATCATTATGTGGTTTTGTCTATCATATGTCTCGGTGCTAATGTTTCTTGGTGTTTTGATTCTTGTAGGTAAAAGTGGTCCCGGCACTCCAGTAGGTACTGCCTCATTCTAACTATAACAAACTCAACTTATGCATCTGTGGTTATTGTCTCAGAGCAAAATCTTGACATTCTTCTTGTGTTCTCAGTTCTTGCTATAGTAGGTGCAGTCCTTGCTGGTGTGGGTCTTGGTTGGTTAATTTTCTGGTGTAGGCAACGGAGGAGACGGCTTGCTGCTGCTAAAGCTGCAGAGAGTTACCAAACTCAGAGCAAGGATAATTCAACTACTCCTGCTAGCAAAGCCCCTACTTCTGTGCCTTCAACTGTTTTCACCAAAAGCATCCCTTCTTATCCATCCTCAAAAACTGAATTTGGAAAAGACAGCTCCTATTTTGGTGTCCAGGTCTTTAGCTACAACGAACTTGAGGAAGCCACAGATGGTTTTTCTCAATCTAGAGAACTTGGAGATGGCGGCTTTGGCGCTGTATATTATGGTATGAACGCAAAACCTCATTCTTCATTTTTAATGAGCTAGTGGCAACAACCAAAGCATTGACTCCAGGGAATTTGTTCTTTGAACTTGAATTAGGTGTTCTTACTGATGGCCGCGTTGTTGCAGTCAAGCGGTTATATGAAAATAATTTTAAGCGTGTTGAGCAATTTATCAATGAAGTTGAGATCTTGACCCGTTTACGGCATCCAAACCTTGTGACACTATTTGGATGCACATCCAAAAGAAGCCGTGGGCTGTTGCTCGTGTATGAATATATACCAAATGGAACTGTGGCCGATCATCTACATGGGAAACGTGCCGATTCTGGTTTGCTATCTTGGCCTGTCCGACTGAACATAGCCATTGAGACAGCTGATGCATTGGCTTATCTTCATAAATCAGATATCATACATCGTGATGTCAAAACCAACAACATCCTTCTAGACAATGACTTCCATGTAAAAGTCGCCGATTTTGGGTTATCAAGGTTGTTTCCCAACGATGTTACGCATGTATCGACAGCTCCCCAGGGGACGCCCGGATACGTTGATCCTGAGTATTATCAATGCTACCAGCTCACTGAAAAGAGTGATGTTTACAGCTTTGGGGTGGTGTTGATTGAACTAATTTCATCGCTGCAAGCTGTTGATACTAACAGGCACCGTCATGATATAAATTTGGCAAATATGGCCGTCAACAAAATCCAAAACCATACATTACATGAATTGGTAGATTCAAGTGTGGAGTTTGGGACAAATAGCTCTGCGAGGAGGATGACAACATTAGTGGCTGAGCTAGCTTTTCGGTGTCTGCAGCAGGAGAGAGATATGAGGCCTTCAATGCAAGAAGTAGTGGATGCTCTTCGAGGAATTCAGAATGAAGGGTTGAATGCTGCAAAGGTGGAGGTGGTGCATATCTTGGTTGATGACGTTGCGCCGCTCAAGGATAATGTTCTCCCTATATCGCCTGATTCAGTTGTTCCTGATAAGTGGCTTAGCAGCTCGACACCAAATTCAAGCGGGTGACGTTTCTGTCTGGCTATACTTCTTCTCTTGTAAAAAAAGATTGTACTAGAACAAAGTTCTTTGTTTCTCAATCGGTAACCTTTAGAGATCTTGGCATTTCATTTTTGGAAATTTATTGGCCTTCGCTGTTTCCTCGTAGCACTACACGGGAAATGTATCTACTTATTCTGTAATAGAAAACATAAGCAAGTGATTATATCATTTATTGCAGAGTTAGACGGAATGTACATGTTGAATGGAGCTTCCAATACTTGCAACCAAAATTGAGTACAAGGCAAATCTCCGGGTAGAATATTCCAATATGTCTCCCAGAAAACGTAACAAGGAAAATGCCATGTTTACACAGAAATTCGAGTTAAGAATTCTTAACGTGTATTTTAGTACGCTTTGTTTGGAAGGACTCAAGAGGCACTTAGTAATGACCTCTTCACATTCCATAGTTGACAGTGCAGCTGTGAACTTGGTTGAGGTGTCGAAAATTCCAACATTAAGTGCTGTGAATTTTTGATCAGTAAAAGTTTTGTTTTGAGTAGTCTGTGCAGCATTGATGGTCCTCCATTTAATTCAATGCAATTGGGATTACTAAGAAAGAATGCACGTAACAAAATGATGTTCTCGACTGTTATTTTTTTTAAAGAATAGCTACTCATGATGTGCAACTAGGGCTGCAAACGAGCCGAGCCGAGTCGAGCTTTGGCCTTATCGAGTCGAGCCTTGACTTAATTTCATCGAACTCGAACTCGAGCTCGAGCTCGAGCTCGACGAGTTGGCAATTTTGAAGCTCGAGCTCGAGCTCGAGTTCGAGCTCGAAAAAATAAAAATAATTATTTTATTTTTTAAAAAAATAAATAAAATAATATTTTTTATTAATAAATAATAAAATATTAAGGATATTTATGTAATTTTACTATTAAAATAAAATAAAAATAAAATATATATATATATACTCGAGCTCGCGAGCTAACGAGCTTAATATTTTGAGCTCGAGTTCGAGCTCGAGTTTGACTCGACCAGCTCGAGCTCGACTCGAGCTCGAAAAATGTCGAGCTCGACTCGAGCTTGAATCGAGCGGCTCGCGAGCGGCTCGATTCGTTTGCACCCCTGTGTGCAACCTCTGTGGCTATTTTTTGCTTATTTAGTGAAAATTATCCTCTGATCACCACGCAACTCGACCTTAAGGGCTTAAGCCACAATCAAATTCAAGTAGTGGATGCTCCACGAGGAACTGAGAATGAAGGGTTTAGTCTGAAAAATTGGAGGTGACTGGCGGACAACTGGACATGGTGGGTTGCAAGTAGGCAACATTTCTATTTGGGTACACTTACTTTTCATTGCCAAAAAAAAAAAAAATCATACTTGAACAATTTTGTAGTGGGTTGACAGGGAAAATTGAATATATGCTTTTGGGATCCAACGGGGCTCTCTCTGTAACCTAAGAACCGGTCTTTTTCAGGGGCTCTCTTTGTCCTAATAACAGCTTTTTTTTTTTTAGTTATGATAATATTTCTATAATTTATGCTACATTGAAGGAAGCCTAAAGAGCCTGTATAAAATATTAGCAGGTATACAGAGTCGACTAAAATAAAGGGTACTTTGGTACCTTTTTTTAATTTTTTTTTACTATAAGTAGTGTTCGAATTCCTAATCTATCCTCCCAAGAGATATTTAATCACTTTTTTATAGCCACTGAATTAAAGCTAAGTGGTTAATGACAGGTCATTTGGTTTCCCTACACTGTCCTTTTCTAATGCAAAAGGTCACAATAGCGTAAGAAGCTAAAGGTTTTGCTACTATTCTGTACTGTCGTGCTCGGAATTGTGGTGTTTTTATGAGCAATCACGAAGTGATCAAAATTTTATTCAACTTCTTTGCCAGTGAAATCAGCAGGTAAAGTTAAATGGAAATAAAAGTATTGGACAAAATTTTACTACAAATTGCAAAATGGTGAATATTCAAATACCAAGGTATTACGTAAAGTATGTACCATGGTGTTGGAACAGCAGTAGTTGTGACAGGCGTCAAAATTGGCGGTGTACAACCGTACAGCCTGTGCGGGAATCCTTTACTGAAGTTGCAAGTAGAGGATTTCTTTATCCTGCAAGATTTGCCAGGCCACCAAGTGATTATGTCCATAAAACTCCAAAATTAAGGGTCAGGAAAAGGTGGCCAAAGAATAAATAAAACTAATATTTAACTGAGACCGGTTGCTTCAAAAAAAAAAAAAAAAAAAAACTGAGATCGGTTATAATATATCAAATGGACATAAGTATATTCCATAACCAAACTTATAAGGAGATGTCATAACCTCCTTAACTCTTGTATATGTGTAAGGATTTCCGTTTATATATATGTTTGATCTTAAGATCTGTCTAACAGGTGTCTACTCGTTAAAATATATTTCAGATGTCATATTTTTTAAAATTTAAGATTAATTAGAGAAAGTGAATAAATATAAGTAAAAGTATGTAAGATTAAACAAGAAAAGTATATAAATGTAAGGAATGAGAATAATTATTAACATGTGTATATAATAATAAGTTATGTGAATTATAAGAGCGTTAACGAACGTTCAATGAATACCTGTTAAATTTTAAAACCCTTGATCTTATTACAGTCAATACGAGTTTTTAAAAACATGTCCAAAGAATTGAATTTTCACATTATTATGTGCGGTCAATCAAGATTGTAGTACTAAATCATATGATCCCCTGATGTATGATCCAGAGGTGCACGTCAAACACAAAACATACAGCTAATATTTTTCAATTAATTCTACAAGCACCTAAAAGTATTACTAACAAATATTATTTGAAAACGACAATCTCATAATTAAAGATCCAATATCCACTGACAGATTGGGTAAGGAATGCATCATTAAACTCATGAAATACCTTGAGAGTGCTTCGTTTCTAATAATGTCTCGTATGACCACGAAATCTAGACAAGCAATTATGCACATTTCAAAACTCAAAACCCCAATAGCATTTTTTATCAACTCGACCTGCTAAAGTCACAGATTGATACCATACATTTTAATTCTCAAAAGAGCAATTATAAAAAAAAAAAAAATGAAACCAAGGGTAATTGGCCCTCAACAATCAGAACCTTGATCAGTGGGTCCACCTTCATCCCTTGCCTTACCGTCACCGTAAAATGCAATCCTTGTTTGGATTGGATGTCCACATTGTAGAAACACATATAGCCGGCACAATATAATACTGTACACTTTGTAGCAGTGGGATTATCTTGCAATTTTACAAACATAAACAAACAAAGCATGATACAACTAGGATTCCTGTTTAGCTTAATACACTCTTTGTTATTGCTAATTTATGTATTAAAGTTGGCTGAGTATAGGAGTTAGATAAGTCGAAATCTCGTCATTGGATGACTTTAGTGCAATTATACTTTGATAAAATTATGGTGCAAAATTTACCATTTCTCGATCAACTAGCAACTATAATAGATCGAACGGAACTAAACATAACCTCTGCAATTAGTGATGATATCAAATATAAGTTCGCAATTATGAAGGATTCAAACCCCTAATTTGAGGTATAGGTCGAAGTTTAAATTTTGCATTTTGTAGTTAAAAAAAAATTGAGTGTGTATAAATACACCATCTAGTCTAGATAATCCTTTTACTCAAAACCCAGTTGGGTTTCCTTTTTCGAAAAAAAATATAGAGTCCTTTGGGATTACTATTTTCTGAAGTTTTTTTTTTTAGAAAGATATATTATAATAATTTGATGTATATGAATTAAAAAAATGAATAGGAAATATATTTATGAAAAATGTGAAATTTTTTTTGGAGAAAATCAACAATCCAAACAGGGCCTTTGTGTGCTGTTAGCAAAATTAAAAAAAAAAGAGAAGAAAAAGAAAATAGGGCTTTGCTCCACCAATTTCTTCACTTTGCTATAAAATAAACAGTTTGTGCCCATAGAGCACTCGTTAAGATATATTTTAGGTGTTATATATTTAAAAATATAAGATTAATTAGAGCAAATAAATGAATACAAGAAGGAAAAGTAAGATTAAATAAGACAAGTATATAAATGCAAGAGAGAATAATAATTATTAGTACGCGTGCATATATATATATATGTGTGTGTGTTATAGATCAAAAACCCTAAAATGAAAAGAATGAAATAAAAATACGTACAGTGTGGGACCCACAGAAGGACCAGTTCGAAACACGGCTTGATTGCCACGTGTAACAAATAATGCCTTGGTATCGATGGGAATGGGGAAAGAGCCGATACAGAACCAAACAAACGAGTCCATCCTTATGTACCGTCACAGAGCCGTCCGTATACCCCAAATTTTCAATCCCCTTCTCTGTTCGTTATTTCTACTACTAAACTTGTACTGCTACTTTGTATATATTTCTGTTCACTCACTCAAATTCACTTTGACAAGTTTTGAAAAAAGGCAGCATCCTCTCTACGTTCCAAATTTCCATGGCCACTCTTTCTTCTTTCACCAAAAGCAAGCCCAGATCTCACTTCTTCTCCCTAATCTCCCGCTTAATTTACTCTTAAAACTACAATTTATTCCTCAAACCCATTTTCATTTCTTGACAATTTAGAATTTTACACCCATCAATTGTTTATTATGGCGACGTTGCAGAAATTTAAGCTATTAGCCACGCAGTGTGCGGTCGCCGGGAGTCCGACGAGAAGCCCAGCAGCGAGCCCAGTTATACACCTCCGCCGGAGGAAGACGCTGAGGATGTTGCTCAGCCGCGGGGGAAGTGGTAGCAGGAGGATTCCGCGCCGGGAAGAGCGTTCTCCGGATCGGAGGGGGTGCGAGAGGAACTCGCCGGAGAAAGGGAAGGAGTTGATGGTGAGTCACAAGCTGAGGGACTTGTTCGTTTCGTCGCCGCCGACGTTTGACGAGAGGGTGTCGGAGAATGTTAGAGAAGGGTTGTTGTCCGGTGGGGTTAGTAGCGGCGTCGGCGGCGGCGTCGGTGGTGCTAGTGGTGGGTTTGGATTGAGGAGAGGTGGCGGGGGCCGACAGCTTAGACCGTTATCAGCGACGTTTCGGCAACGGTTGCTTAGGAGGGCATGGAGACCTGTGCTGGTGACCATACCCGAGTAATTTTATAAAAATTGTACTAAAAAATCTGAGAAAAATTAAACTATATATTATACCTCTTATTTAAATTTGATTTAAAAGTTTTAGCTTCACCATTATTCCATTATTTGTTTCTAATTTAGTTTCTATTTTTTCAGATGATATTTTATTTGCCAACTGACGTGTAGGAATAGGGCGGCCTTTAGGTTCATCTCCATCAGATATTAATCTAAATTAACAACTTCAAAATTGCTTTTAATTTTTTTGTATTCTTTTCGGGCTTTTGGATAGGTGTGTGGGAGTTGGGAGTCAGAATGAGTTTAGCAATCTGTTTGCTACTTTGATTCTGCCAAGTCAAATTATTGTCCGTTCTGAGGCATGAATTGACTGGTTTGTTGGACCTCTTGTATTCCATTGTCAAAAGACAATAGTAAGAGAGAGACTTGGCAGGAGCACCATCCCTGCCATGGATGAGTTATTTTTAAGGGGGAAAAAAACAATTTTCATTTTTCTTCCACCAAATTGAATGAAGAGAAGGTTAATTTTGAAAAAAAAAAAAGGGTAGAAATGAAGAGAACAGGGGACAAAAAGGACAATATCCACATTGCTGCATGTTATTCCATTTTCACGTGCCTGAATTTTTTACCCAATGAGCTTTATGAAAAAAAAAATTGGGAACATTAGAGTTGATTTCTTTTTTTATTTTTTTTTGGTTAATGTGTGTTTGAAACTAAATACAAAAAAGGAGATATAGAGGAGAGATTTTAACAGCAAGCCGAGCGTCAATTGCTGGTATATATTTGTGTCATCATTATTTGGTTAAATGATGAGCATATACGGACATGAATTTGTGTATTGATAGTTACTCAAAAGAACAACATTGAAAAAGAAATGTCAAGAAAAGGGGCCATTGGAAATGTCAGCAAGTGGAAGAAAATGTGGCATCAGACTAGAAAGTGGAATTGAATTGTGTTTTCTCACCGAGGTTAAGGCAACTCAGGAAGGGCAAAACTCGAAAATTTTTGCCATTAGTTTGCTTATCATCTGAACATTAATCTATCCTGAATTTACCTAGGGAAATATATATAATTCTAGGATTTTCAACTTTAACTCATGTCTCCTGTGACTTTCGAATTCTGTATTCGACAATTATCTTCAAGGAATCACTGAGATTGACACAATGGCGAAGAAAGAGAGCTGTTAAAATCTTTTCTGTGACAGTTGAAAGTAAGAAGGATGGGATAGTAAAGATATTAAAAAATTAAGAAAAGGGAAGAGAAGGCAGTTATCTTCAAAGTTGTTGATTAAGATACTTTGACGGCAATCTCGGTGCCGTAACACGAGAAATCAAGAGTTGGTAGTTGGTACTGAAACACAAGCATCTTAGAAAAATTAAGAATTTGCAGCGAGCGTCATCCTCTGGTAATTAATTGGTAAACCGCTATACATGGGGACATGGCTATGTACTATGTAGCAGAGTCGCATGATTCCACAGGCACTGTCCCAAAACTCAACCGTCCAATTGTCTCGAATCGACTGTCACGACTGAGCTTTACCACTTATATATGCTACGTCATCATGCAAACTAAACCAACAAACCATGAGTCATACATTGACCTTGAAGGCAAGAATTGCTTTTTTTTTTTTTCCTTTTTAATTTTACTCCAAATAAAATTGCATCTGTTTGTGAAGGTGGGGTAGAATCTTTTATAAAGAGTGTCACAGATGAGGACGATAGGCCAAATGGAAAAGCTACTAGAATGGTAATTAATAATTTAATTTAAAGGTCTGTCTCATTTTTGTCCCTCTTTATTTCATCTTTGATAACAACTCTATAACCATTATGCCCTTTTGACGAAAGTAAAGTGGGTTCTTAGCCATACTTTTGCTCGTGGTCCTCCTGGTTTCTAAATTTTGTGGGCCCAATTCAATTGTTGGATTTAGAACTTATAAAGTCAACCAGCGACATTGTAAATTTTCAATGAAGAAAATCCTATCAGTTGGATTTTGTGCATTCAATCTTGAGATAAATGAACAAATGTGTGAAGATTGACTGACTGGGATTGTCGCCTAGATGGTCCCTCTATAGAACACGAGATCAGATTTACCTTATAGCGGACCTTCCAGCCTAATGGCCATTGACCAGTTGTGTAGTTTCTTGAGACAAAAACGAAAATTTTGGGGCCCGGAGAAGACCTCGATCGTCGCGGCACTGTAATTCATAGGCAGGAAAATTAGCTGGATTGGCCCGCAGTAACTTCCACGATGGTCTATGAGATTTTTCATTGAAGCACCAGGCGTGATTGGCATTCTGGCTAGATCCCAACCTCACACACCGTTTAGTCATGCAAAAGGAGAATTTCCATGGGACCTCTGCTTTTCTTTTTTTTTTTTTGGTTTGGAAAGCAGAACAACAGCAGGTAATGTGGAGCCTGGACCAGGAATATTGTTGAGCCTGGGGAAATTCATGACTAGCTTTAAAAGTGTGGAAGTAGAATCAGTCATTCTTATTCCCTCCTTTGGCACAGAGGACAAGGCAGTGTATGCATGGAAGAAGGAAAGTATAATTGGAGTTTGTGCTCCAATAATTGAGAGTGAATTGAACAAGGTACATTATGAGAATCATCATATAATATGTAATATCCAATGCATATCTCTCTCTTACTTTTGGTTGCTCATTTTTTCTGTCACCTGGGAATGGATAACTTATCAACAAAGACAGACAGGATAATAATTGATAATCTGCGACGCTTCGCTACATTTGCCTAAAGCGGATTGATATTCTACGATGCTAATCAATTCCCAGTGAAAAAAGAAGGGTGTTCACCAAACAAGAGAAAGATGGACAATACGGGAGCAATGGATTTCATGAGTAAGAGACAAAGAATCAACAATTGCAAGGAGGGTGCAGATATTTCTTCACATATTTCTGTTTTTGTATCGATGCCTGAATTTTGAACTAACTGGGAACGCACAAATCTTTTCCCTCTAAGAAACAATTGTTGATTTGTGAGTATTTTCGTCGAGGTTTCTTTTTATGCTCCCTATGATCTCTTCACATGCTGAAATGCTCTGCTTTGGCAACTGATAACTTTCTGCAACTCTTCCCAGTTCATCAATGATGAATTTCCCTTCCATCGCCAAGACTCTACATGAAGGTTGTCATGCTCATAAACATCTCCGTTTTCTCATATGAACTTGAAACAAATGCAGTTCATTGCCAATATTGAATTGAGATTTGAAAGTGAGGTGAATGTGTAATATTAGCCTAGATCAAGAGAAAAGCGAACTCGATTACCCGTTTAGTTTGCAAGCAATCTGGGACTCTACAAAGTTGCAAGTGCTTCGAAGGCTCAGGCTTTCGCAGAGCCAGCAATGCTTCTTCAGATAGTACTTCTGATGATAATTCTCAGCTAGATAGAATTCACCCGAATATGGAATGATCTTTGTTACAATCCGTCTGTTAAGCTTCATCTGCCTTCTGATCTTTGACTGTTGTGCTTCTTTCCTCTCTTGATCTGTTGCATGAAATATAGCTGACCTAAAATGCGTACCTAAACCAAAATTCTGCAGGCGCATAAAATTGTCAGCTGAAAATGAAAAAAAATTGTAGTCCACAGACCATTAAAGATGAAAAGAGCCAAGAACAGAAATTTCACGCACTAAAAAGTCCTTATTGGTTGGATCATGAGTTTCCCAGAACATGTCACAGAGAAATCCATACGCGATTTTCCTCTTGTCATACGTTACTTTCACGGCTTCAGTGTGGCCACTTTTTCCTTCACAAACCTGAAAACGGAAAACATACTTCGAAAGGTGTATCTCTATATATTTTTTTATGGGTATGTGTGTATCTGTGCTCACCTCTCGGTATGAAGGTTTACGGATCCTTCCACCACAAAATCCTGCAGCAGTTTTGACAACTCCATCAACTCGACCATATGCAGCTTCAAGATCCCAGAATTTATCTGCATATAATCAAATGCCAAATTACCACTTCCACAATAATCAAGAAAAATGATCTCTTCACTGCTTCACCTGTCACAGTAAAATACACATAAAAAGGGAGGTGAAACGAACCTCCTGCAAACACTGCATCAGAAAGAAACTCTGAGGGGCAAGAAGCGGCTGAAGGGCTCTCAATAAGATAATCAGGAATTTCTGCTTTAGAATTTGTTTGTGCGAGCAGCTTATACATGCTTTGCCGAATTAACGCCAATTAACAACGACGAAATGCTGGCCTCAATCGCCAATCTTTGGTTGCACAAACTGGCTAGATTACATCGTCCCAGGCCAGATTGTCCACCTTGGACGAATCATGATGCAGATGAAATTGATGGTTCATGCTTATGTGGGATTTATAGTTCAAGTTCAAACATCCACATTCCACAATCCACATTACTAATAAGAAGAGGCCGTGTGAATGCACTTGGACCTTTCTCACGAGCCGTGTGGAAATAGATGGAGAAAGGCAGGCGGTTTTACTGTTGGAGGTCAACTATAATTAACTCGCAAGAGATATGCGTTATCCTCCTTGTCGCTTCGCTTCTCTCTCATTTGTTTCTTTCATTCTTCAGGCGATCCGTAAGAAACATTGTGCGGACTTGGTTCACCATTCTACTCCGCCCATGTAAATAACTTTTACACTTCTTCTTCCTAACAAATATTATTTTGAAACGAAACCTAAACCTTATATACTAAACTCTTTAGGGATTTGATTCAGTTATTTTTTATCATTAGATACACATCAAAGAAACCTCATCAGGGGTTCGAATTCAATTAGGGTCCAGTAAAATAGATCAATCGAAATCTTTTAATTTTTATTTTGAGCGTCTTTTGGAAGGAGGCAGGAGGTGTTGCTGAATGGAATTTATGGGTCGAGAAAAATGCAAATTAACCGCTACGCAACAACTTCATTCCCAGATGAGATAACCAGTACTAATACACTAAAACTGTTTCATTTCAATGCATTACACTTTCCACGTCAACTACCATTTCCAAAGTCTGATAATGAAAAGTATAAAGGCAAGAAAAGAAAGATTAGGCACTCAGCTCTTAGCTCAGTGGCCACCACCAACCTTGGTGGGGAGGTCAGGGCACCAGAGTGCGTAGTGCACTCGTCTGGGTCGGTAGGTGGTTCAGTCTCCTCCGATTTTCCTTCGATCTTTTCAGGTCCTCCCCTCCCCGTAGTATAGAATAATTGTAGACCTATAGTATTGACAAAAAAAGAAAAGAAAAGAAAGATTAGGACAAAGAAAAATGCAAAGGAGAGGACCTATCTTGGCACTGGGCTAGCCAGCATCAGCAATAGCAGGGCAAAGGTTTTGTTGTTGAAAGTGGGGGCCAAAGAAAAACTTTATAAACTAGAAAGAACACCTAAAGTAAATGGAAATTTTGCTCCAAGTATTCTTTCATCTTCACTTGTCGTGGCTGATGAAGTTAGGTCATTGAAACATCAAAAGTGACTGGTCTTCCTTGTGCAGCATCCTCCACCCCACACCCCATAAGCCCTTAATAATGCATGTAACGTAATTGTATGGTATGGTGGTCCATTTCTCTCCAATTGCCTTCCCCATTCTATTATTATTGTCACCCCTCCTTCCTTTGGGTTTTGGCTGGCTGGCTGGCTGGCTGGCTTCTTCAACTCTAACTCATAACCTGACTGACTATATGTGATTACTCCACCAATCCCATTTTTTATTGTATTCATGTATAACTCTCAATATAATTCGCCTTATTTGGATTACCATTTTTTCTTAAAATTTTTATATTTTTTGTGTACACATTATTTTTCAATCAACTTTTTATTTCATATACATCAGATTGTTATAATATATTTTTCTATAAAAGTTTCAGAAAAAAGATACTACATTAACCATACATTACAAAAACATTGAATGACATGCATGGTCTTAATGTGAGTGGGATTGTTAAAATTCACAAATTCAAGTAATGTTCCAATTTTGATGTGTGATAAGAGTGATGACAAGGGATTCGGAGAGAAGAGAAAAATGGGAGATAATTTATTGTTAAGGAAGATGGGAAACGTCAAAGAAATTCTCAGGCGTCAATGAGTTTGCATTCATATAAGCGGCCAGCTCTCCTTTGGTGCGTCACGACACTTGTGACAAGACAAGGTGGACTGTTGGAAGCGCATTGATTTCTTAGGAGTTAATGTAGTATCAAGCAAACATAATAGCACCAAAATCCAACATCTTTAACGAGAAATTCTTAAAAAAAAAAAAAAATTTCTTCGTATTGTGAAGCTAATCAAAAGCGATTTTGTTGGCTGGGAAGTATATGGCATTCATTAAATTACCTTGATTAAAAATATTTTTTAGACAAAAATTTAAAGAGTTGAACCTATGTATAGGGGACACAAAATGGTTATTGCTTCTCTAAGAAATGTCTTTGAGTTTTTGGGTAATGTATTTTGTCCGAAGTAACGTTAATGCACTTCTCTGTAAAATGTACATCTACATGTTGTACTTCTATTGTTGTATCGAAAGTTAATTACTCGAAACTATAACATCAAATGCACAAACAATAACCACTTACCTTATTCTTTTTTCATTGCTGTCCATTAATTGCAATCTCAATCTTACATAGTTGAGCAAAAAATTCTTCTAGAAGATTACATTTTTGGAGTTACAGTTGTCTCCTATATCGATAGAGGCAGAAATACAACTAAATTAACTATTCATAACAGAGTATCATGCAAAAACCCATTATATTTGCCAAATTCCCAAATTTGTCGAGTGTGTTTGGATTGCTGAATTATTTCAAATAATATTTCACTTGGATCATAAATATATTTTTCAATCCATCTTTTTAAATTTTCAATCATCTTTTTATCTCACATACATCACATTACAAAAAAAGTGTTACAGTAATTTTTTCAAATAATATTCTATCAAAACGACCCAACAAAAACAAACAGAAATAAACATAATAACATGGTAGGATATGATACACACTAATGCAACAACTTTACAATCTACTCATATTGTATACCGTTTGAATTTTAGCTTAATTCCATTTCCATTGGCCCAACCACACTTTAAAAGAGCACTTTCATATAGTAGTATTTGAGTTGATAGATTCTAGAAAATGTTCATATTAGTAGCCGTAAAATTAGTACTGTACTAATGGGGTCGTAGTTAACTTTACAATACTGTAATAAATACTTTAATAAAATCCAAAAGAAAAACAGAAATAAATTTCCATTTATAGCCTCTGCTAACCAATTTGTCAGATCCCATTTTCATTCGTATGTTTCCGTCCACGCCCCGCCGTCAGGCGATAATATCATCCAAACTCAGCCCCTTTTTGCAAAAACTTGAAAGCCTCCAACGTTAAAATTCCAAAAAACGCATCTTCGAAATCTCCTCCTCCACACACATTTTCCCCCCCGTTTTCCCGTTACACGCACCTCCTATTCCATAATCACGCGCCGCCACCACCAGCAGCTCCTCTCTTCTCTCCAGCGCTGTAGACACGCTTCCTTAAATTAGAAAGCCCGAGAGGGAGATCAAAGAAGAAGATAGATTGAGCCCACAAAAACGTTGGAAAGAAGCCGAAAAAGTGGCTTTCTTTATGAATTCAGAAGATATAATACTTTTGCCGAGGTTGACAAATAATGGGTGGGGTGACGTCATCAATCGCGGCTAAGTTTGCTTTTTTCCCACCTAGTCCTCCGTCGTACACGGTGGTGGCGGACAACTCTTGCGGCGGAAAATTGTGCATACCTGAGGTCCCGAGGAGAGACGACGTCGACGTACTGAAGCTTAGGACTCGACGTGGAAATGATATAGTGGCCGTCCATGTGAAGCATCCAAAGGCATCGGCTACTATGCTGTACTCTCATGGTAATGCTGCGGATTTAGGGCAGATGTTTGAGCTCTTCGTCGAATTAAGTCTTCGTCTTCGGGTTAATTTAATGGGGTAAAGCTTTGTTTTTTTTTTAAACCTTTTTTTATTTGTTTACTGGTAGCTCAAGTCGCAGCCTTTAGCTTATCTTTATTTTTTTTCTGTTTTGATTTGATTGCAAATACAGTATTTTGTCCTAATTTAGGTGATTTGTGAAAAAATAAATATATAAAGGGTGTTCCGGTTTCCCGATAAATAAGTTAATCTTGTGCAATTTCTATGGTTTTTATTGGTATTCTGTGAGCTGGGATGCTAAAAGTACGAGTGCTCAAATTTTTCATATTAAACCTTCGGTTTGGTAAAAATGTTTATTTGTTTATTTATTGGTTTGGAGGGGGGTGGGGGGGGGGGTGGATTTCTGCTTTTAGGCAAGAAGATAGTCTTTCTAAGGGGAAATTAAATCTCCGAAAGAACAGATGATGTGGTCATTGGTTGAAGTTGTCTAACTATTTGTCTTAAAAGCCAATAGTGCCTCTTCAGGCTGGGAAGCTTCTTATGGAGAAACAGTTATGTCCAAACTTCTTTCGTCTACTGCAGATTTTCGGACAACAGCATTGTTTAAGTGTTACGCAAAGACACTACAAACTCTGGAGTTGGAAGAATAGAATAAGTAGGTAACTGCGTCTGAAGAAACTGCCTGCTAGCTGAGCAATGTGATGGTTAGTAAGAAGCAAGTTGATGTTGCATTCATAGAACTAGATGTTTATGAAATCTTCAAGTGACGAAGTTATATTTGAACAATGAGAGAGCACTCTTTGAATCAGCCAAGATAATTAGTTAATTCATTTTGGTAAACCACTTAATTAGGCCCTAATGATTAAAAAAAAAAGATTGTTATGTATCAATGATTTTTCTATATTGATGCCTGATGAGCTTCAAAATTTCTTTCCTAATGTACATTTGGCCCAAGTCCTGGCTAGTTAGTTGGTAAAAATTAGTCATCTGGGAAAAGTGCCATCTTGGGTAATTGTTTGTGTTGGTTTTATTTTATTGGGTTTTTGTAAACTATATGCCTCTATTGATCAACCATTGAAGCATACACAAGCAGGAGATTCCCCGAGACAAATACATCAGATGTACTCTTCTAATAAAAGTAACTACGCATACAGCAGCTATGACTTGCTAATATTTACAGCACGTCAAGAACAACAAGGGAACGCCTAATGGTAAACAAATCTCTAGGTTCTGTCTCAATCTAGCAATTGGTCTCCAACCCAAGACAATGCTTCTAATATCTCTGATGATATGAACATGAATGGCAAAAGGGGAAGTAAGAACATTCTTGAACAACCTCTAGTTTCTGCATCTCTAAACTGAGTATACTGTTGCAGCAAAAGCCACACGCTCCACACAGCAAACAAAATCACTTTTAGCACACTGTATTAACTGCTATTGTAACTCACTAGTCCAACCATCAACAGTTCCTAAAGCTCAAGCATTTGACCTGTACCCAAGTCCCAAACTGAGTATATTGTGTGGTTTCAAACTGAATAGCATACAAAAAGCAAGTGTTTCTCTTGATTAACACTGAGTGACTTGAAAATGTAGAACTAAGTTTTCACTCTCAGGCATTTATTGTTTACAAAATCTTCATTTTTTGCTTTGCAGAAGGCCAGGTTAATTTGATCTTTCATATTAATTTTGATATTTTTACATGTTGACCTTTTCTTTTTACTAAGAAGGAATTGTCTGATGGGCGAAGGTTTTGCTGTGATGAGCTACCATTTTTCCCTCTTTAGGAAATTCAAATTAGTCATGTCAAACATGCATTTGCTGTTTACTCAATATTGCACCGCCTATTTTAGTGCTTCCTGATGGTAGTAGCTCATCATCACCCACTTTGGGATGTGAATTTTTTTATGGAAGAATTATTGAGTGTATTTTTTTTTCCCTTTTCCTTTTTGTTTTCTTCTTTGTCGGTGATATGCTGTTTCATATGTGTATGACTTGGTAAATTATTTACTTGGATTAATTGTTTCGCTTTTGTTCTTGTGCTTCATGTCATGTCAATGATTTGGTGAGCTTAATAGTCACATTACTCCCATGCAGATATGATTACTCTGGCTATGGACAATCCACTGGAAAGGTTAGATACCCATGCTTCTTCCAATGTGATGGGTTATTCTTTTGCTCCTTAGTCACTTGATGGCGTAGTTGTGCACTCCCTGTCCCCATCTGGAAGATTAATTGATTCTGAACTCACATTTTTCTAGCCTTTTCATGATTCATACGGAAATTCCTTCTGTTGAGGTTCGACTAAAAGTTTAAAGTGTTCTATATTTCAGAGTGGAGGGCTTATTCAATCTGAAGCTCCCATTCTTCAAGGTGTCATAAATTTTTCTCTGGAGATCAAGCTTCACTCCATCCACAGAGAGAGAGAGAGAGAGAGAGAGAGAGACCATGTAGACTTGGCCTAGTAAAGAAGCAATTTAGTACTTCACTTTGTAACATCTTGCATTTGTTGTACAATGACTTCACTAAACCCAGTGCATCCTGTGGCCCTAGAATGCTCTTTTTTTAATTTTGGCTCAGAAAGTAACACAGTCTTCCTTTTTCCTCTCCTGAAACAGCCCACTGAGTATAATACATATGCGGACATTGATGCAATATATAAATGCCTGAAGGAGCAATATGGAGTGAAAGATGAACAGTTGATTACTGTATGGTCAATCTGTTGGTAGCGGGCCAACTGTTGATCTTGCATCTCGCATACCAAACTTGAGAGGTGTCGTCTTACATAGTCCAATTATGTCAGGGATAAGAGTTTTGTACCCTGTCAAACGGACATACTGGTTTGACATTTACAAGGTAACATGATCCTGAGTTAAGCATCCTTAAAGTGACTCATAGTTGATTCAGGACTGCTTATTCACTAACCTTGCTTGTTTCAGAATATTGACAAGATTGGTATGATAAATTGTCCAGTCCTGGTGATTCATGTAAGTTCTCCTTTTTCCTTCCCTACTTGGGATCTTCAATCCTCTTTCCGGTACTCACGCTTTCTTTACTGAACACCCCTCTGGCCTATAGTCAAACACTTGTCATTAATCAGCAGTGTTTTGGAAGCACATTTCAGTTATGAATCTTGTTTCCATGGTTTAGGGAACAGCAGATGAGGTTGTTGATTGTTCTCATGGAAAGCAGCTTTGGGAGCATTGCAAGCAAAAGTATGAACCCGTATGGATAAATGGTGGTGGCCATTGCAATCTTGAACTTTATCCCGAGTACATAAAACTCTTGAAAAAATTTGTATTGGCACTTGGTAAATCAAAGCCTGTGACAAATGGTACTGAAAAAGTATCAGTTGACAGCAAACAATCAGAAACAAAACAACTGAAAGCACTACCAAAGACCACATTTGAACTGCGGGCTGACGTTCCAGAGATTTCTAGAAACAGTTTAGACAGTCGACTTGAAAAGTCCAAGAAGCCAAACAAGACTGAGAAGTCCCGCATGAGCACAGATCGTGTTGATAGGTTTAGGGAGGAAGAAGGGTTTAGTCTGGTGATTTTGCACGAGGACCGTGATGTTGGTTTAACTTATTGGCTAATAACATTTGCAAGGAATCATCATATCTTGGTTCTGTATCTTTGGCTGTATTCTAGTGTCAAATAGCATCATTTGCATCTACGGGGGATGCTCTTAGGTGAGGCAGAGAAGAAATAAGAATTTCTGTCTTCTTTTATCTCCTTTCTGCTTTGTACATTCAACTGTGATTTTGATTTGAGAGCAATACAGTTTCCGTTTCCATTTCCCATGTACGACGTGAACATGTTTGTACATCATTCTGTCTCTTCACTTTTGCGTTCTGTTATTTTAAGTCCAGTTGCTTTCAGGTTTAATGCGTGTTACAAATCTATACGCTTTGGCTACCAATCCCTAATCCTCTTGCCTTGTGACTAAAACGATCGAGTGGATCTATTGTTTTTAAGCAGTTATTGAACCCCCAGAAAAAAAAAAAAACAAAGGGTTACAATGAAGAGGAGTGCGTAGTCAGACCTGAAATGATGGCAAAGACCGTTCGACTGGATGACTCCCATGCTTTCTTGATTTCTTCAATATTTATGTTTAGGCCGGTTGACCAGGATGATGGAATAACAAAGCCAACGAATTGGAAAAAGAGAACAGGGAATCAACAGCGGCCAAGATATTTCGTAAAGCCCATCTTGACCTTTCTCAAGAATACAACAACATAGTAAGTCACTATACGAAGCTGGGAGATGGATCAAATTCAACTTATATTTAGTAGAAAAAATAAAAAAAAAAAAGAAAAGAAACGAGATTAGCGAATGCAGTAGTCCACTGACCAATTATTGACATTTATTGACATTCATGGAAAGAAGATTTGATTAAATGCATTAGACTGTTTTACCATCAGACTTTGTCAAAGTCCAAAGCCATTCACCCCACTTGAGCAATGCATCCAAAGTTCAAGAGGCTTCATTTTCCTTATGAGAAACCAAGTAACAATAATATGTCCTTCTTGTCAAGATAATTCTTGTGAATGTAATTCCGGGATCCACTTCACTTTTTCCCGGCTTTCTTCCTCCGTGTAAATGATGCATCTGAAAGGTTTCCTTCCAATCCTTTCACTCTTGTTTATACTCACAATCTTCACTTTAATTCACATCCCAAGATCTTTCTGCCAGAATCAGCACTATGTAACCTGTGGGGTGCCCTGTCAGTGTGGAAATATTAGCTTCACTTATCCTTTCTGGGGTGAGAATCGCCCAAATTCTTGTGGGTTTCCAGGTAAGTTGCCAAGCTAACATTCCTAGGCTCACGGTTCCACCTGTTTCGTACCGTATCCTCTTCCCTGTGGATACCACCACGAGCACTCTCATTGTCGCCAGAGATGATCTTTGGAGTGATAGCTGTCCTCAATTTCTCCATAACACCACCTTCAATTTCCAACTTTCTTCAATTATCCTTAGAACGTCTATAACTTGACTCCGTCCTAAAATTGCACCACTCCTCCGAACCTAGCAGAGCAGCCACCAAATCAGTTTGGTTGCTTGGGCAAATGGCACGGGTTATAGCAACACCTGCCAATTTTTTCACGGGCAACTAACGCGAGTCAGCTGCGGGTTACCTGCGCTAATTCCATCTGGGTTCCAATTAATCAAAGTGCAGCTCAGGAATTTAGTGAATCGTGTGGCTTTAAGAGCGGTCCTGACTCCTGACAGCTGGCTTTTGGGTGCAGTATGAAGCAAATAACTCAATCTGCAGTGAATGCAATCGGTCAGGTGGACGATGTGGGTATAACACAAGTTCCAACTCGTTTGCCTGCTATTGTTCTGATCATCCATATGATCGTATGTGCAACCGCACCAGCTTTCGAAGTCAGAAAGGTGTGTGGTTCTGATCAAATACTTTCTTTTGTGTCAATGTTGCTACCATTAGTGGAGGGCTAGTCGGACTTGGACGCGCTCTTTTATGATCTCTTATGATGATATGTAACTCTCCTAGTCGCCTGACTTCTTTCAACGAAATTAACTTTGTTAAACCTGAAAATGTCATTCCTGTTGATACGAAGGACATGAAAGGATGAACGATTTATCTCAAAAAAAGATACAAATTAAAATATTGGGAGGGACAATGCCATATAAACTAAGTATAAATCCAGTACTCGGTCACCGCGGAACTATGCAGTATATTTCGAATTCCTCGTCCAAACTTCATTTGAAGGCTACTTCATTGCCATTGCTATTTCTGGGACGGTAGAAAAATTAGCAGTGTGCATAGTCTACTGTCTGGTCAAAAGACGTTCATTTTGGGAAGCAGAGTCGTCTCCTGGAGGTCGGATGAAGAGAATAACGAATGAGTCGAAGCATTCGTGAAGGAACATGGATCAATTGCTCCCAAGCTGTACAAATATTCAGAAGTCAAGAAAATGACCAATTCATTTGCTGACATATTGGGACACAGGGAATATGGTAGCGTGTATGTGGTCAAGCTGTTAGGTCACCGTTACGACAGGAAGAAGAGAGCGCTGATCCACGAGTTCATGCCCAATGGATCCTTGGACAGATTCATACATGAGAAAGAATCATCAGAGGATACGAATACAGATTGTCAGTTGGAGTGGAAAACGTTGTACGAAATTGCAGTTGGCACTGCACGAGGTTTGGAGTATCTACACCAAGGTTGGTTGCAACACAAGAATTGTTCACTTCGACATAAAGCCTCAGAATATTCTGTTGGACAAAGACTTCTGTCCCCAAGATCTCTGATTTTGGTCTAGCTAGAATATGTAAGAGGAATCAGAGTATTTTATCATCAACCGTGGGTGCCACTCCAGAGAAACAGCCGGATACATTGCCCCAGAAGTATTTTGTCGTAACTTTGGGGGATTTCTCACAAATCCGACGTCTACAGTTACGGGATGATGCTGCTTGACATTGTTGGCTTGAGAAGGAAAATTGGATCTGATTCAGAACAAACTAGTGAAAAATATTTTCCAAATTGGATATATGAGCATCTTGAACTTGGAAAGGACCTATAGATCGATGGTGTCATGGACCAAGAGGAATAAGAGACCTCAAGGAAGCTGATTTTGATAGGTCTGTGGTGCATCCAGACGCATCCAGCAGATCGACTATCAATGAGCAAGGTAGTAGAAATGCTGGAGGGTAGGGTTGAGCATTTGAAAATCCCTCTTCGGTCGTTTCTAGATTCTCCTCCCACCGCTAGTGAGTCCACCCAAGAATCCTGTACGTCATCAGTTTCAGGATGAATTGGCGAGACGGAACTTAGAAGCGTTCCAGGTTAACACAGTGCAGTATGGGGCACCATTTTTTTTCCCAGAAACGATAATTGATTATGTTAACTTGTGTAAGAACTATACACTTAATGAGCAATGGCTCAAGTTGAGCTATACAAGTGTCTGCAACACTGAGGATTTAGCCATTCCTCATCAAAAAATATGCTTAGCACATAAAGATTAAGATTACTTATACTATTAATAACTTCCTCCCAAGCTAATACAAATGAGCATTCCACAAACATTGAGCTTAGATCTTGAATGTCCTCTAGATGAGAAAAAAGTCGATTATCAGTAGCCTTTTTGGCTTCTATCAGCTTCAAAAGCTGTCATTATGTGATTGCTACTCCCTTGCCTTTATCATTGCTAGTTTGATGGCAGCTGCATTATCCATTAGATTGATCCCCGTGCTGCATTTCTTTACTGCCCACTTAGCTAGCAGTTGATCACTTTCCTTCATTGCAACGATGCCTATTCCCATCTGTCTATCTTTTCCTTGATTTTCAATAGCTAGGCGGATGGTTATAAGAATTTCTCTATTTCTGCTTTCTGCCTGCTCCACTACAGCTTCTGTTGTTTCTGAGATGCTCATCTTGTCCTTTCTATCGTTGATTCTCTGAATTTCCAACCGCTCTTCTTGAGCTTTGTGTATGATCTTAATTGCTGATCTTCTGCTTTTCTGAAACACACTCTCGTTCCTGGCCTTCCAAATTTGCCACAAAATGTTTACAGTGAGTGCAATGTGTTCTAGTCCTTCAGGTCTTTTCCTGGCCTCTGTTAAAGCATACCACCATCTTTTAAAGTTCCCTCTTTGGTCCTCAATTCCATCCCATTTCAATGGAGCTATACGCCATGCTTCTTCTGCATTCCTGCAATAAAAGAGTAGGTGTTCCATAGTTTCCACCTCTTCACCACAGTTCTCGCATATTGATGATTCTTTCTTGGTTCTGCTAAAAAACCACTTCGTTAACAAGTAATGCCTTATTCAGGCACTTCCAGACGAAAATTTTCAGCTTGCGTTTCACCTTAAGCTTCCACAAGTGTTTCCATAGGTGTTGCTCCTCTAGGCTGGTTTCTCCTCTTGTCCGTCCTTTCTGCTTCTGGTTGTCTCCTTTCTTCATTGAATTCCTTGTATGCTGAGGCTACTGTGTACTGGCCATTTCCACTATGTAACCAGAAGTGACCATCCTCCTTGTTAGTCAAGCTGATTGGTATCCTCATTATCTTTTTGGCCTCCTCTTCCTTGAATAGTTTGAAAACCAAGGCTCTCTTCCATCTGTAGTTTTGGATCAGGTCTGCCACGTTTTGCAATTGACAGTTTTGAGGCCTAGTTGATACAGGCTATCCTTGGGGGATCTCTGGTATCCAAGTTGTCGTCCCAAATTCTTGTTCTTCTTCCATTTCCTATTTTCCTTTTAGCCCTCTTTGAGCATCCTCCCCTTACTGCCATTATGCTTTGCCATATGCATGATGCATTTTGGTGTACCTTGCAGTTGAAGATTGTCTCTTTTGGGAAGTACTTTGTTTTCAAAACTTTGCTTACTAGGGAGTTGGGCCTTGTTATCAGCCTCCAGACTTGTTTCCCTAATAATGCTTCGTTAAAATTCACCAAATCCTTGAATCCTAAGATGAGGCACCATAAATTACAAATAGTTTCTTTACTTGCTTAGCCTTTGATAAGGTCTGGACCAAGCACACCAGATGTTTCCTGTTTTAATTCCATTTTTTGGGTTTTTGTACAGCAATAATATAAAACTCTAATATTTTCTTAAGATGTGACATATGTAAAGTAAAAAAAAATTAATAATTAAAAATGCATAATATTTCTAGGAATAAATAATTAGATATTTAGAAAAAATTCACCTATAAGGTGCTACAGTGTTAACAACAAATTTACTACTTATTAACGTGCATTCAATTGAGTCGTTCAACATATGCTTGCTTTGCACATCTGTTTCATCGATAGTAGAAACACTAATGTGTCAGTGAATCATCCTTAATCTCACCGCCTGCTCCATTAATCACCGGATACTATTCTAATCAAACCGACATGCCATGGTAATTTTCTAATCGATCGTGCTATTAGCTTTAGGCTCTTCTCATTATGTGCAATTAGAGCCCAAACATTTACATGCAAAACACTGGGGACCTTACTTTTGTTGTATGCCCGTAATAGAAGAAGCCTTATTATCATCATCATGATCCAAGGGCTAATATGCACTAACCTCCAACTGGACTTCGGCTTGGAAGATTCGGGTCGCCGGGCGGACGACTTTGCACTTTGCAGTTTGCACAGACCGTTGGTTCTTGTATTTGACCTGCAATTCCCCGGTACCCCACATTTCCTATACACCGGCGTCCTGTCCCGAAATCTGCACATCTTGGATTGAATTTGACGAGGACCCGCTGATCCATTAATATCATGAGGACCAGTCTTTATTTTTTTTTGCTTTTCAATTGTCGTTTTGAGAATGTGACCTTTAAACGTATACTCACCGACATAGTTACAGCTATACTAAATGCGACAATGCTAAATGGAGAAATTTTCCCCATTTGAGCAAGCTTTGGAGACAAAGGGACTTGGTCTACCCACACGGCATCCTTCCTACATTCATGACGGTTTCGCGTGTGGACTAAATGAGAGTTCATAGCATAACAATAATATCATTTCAAAATCGACTAATTTGCTGTGCCCCAAAATTTGAAGTTCAAAGATGAATGAAGTCTAACAATAAGTCTCCTCATCATTCTCACCCTTTATCTACTGCAGTTATTAGTGTTCTGGACAAAAAAAAAAAGGATATGTTAAGCAAAAGCCATCCAACCTCCTTCATTGGGTTTTCGAAATCCATCAAGAATTAAAGCAGCTCGCCAACCAACAAAGTAACTAGTGCTCCTAGGCTTGGCTTTGGCACGAAGTAGTCAGTAATGCACCCTCTGAAAATACATGCATATCAGCAGCTCCTCCTAGCATTCATTATTCCACAGTCCAGCATCAATATTACGGCATTGATATATGCCATACAAAGACTTCTACACTAGTTAGAAACGAAATTAGTGTAGTAGGGCTAATTCTTTGGGTGAATTTTTACTAGTCAACAATCGAGCATTCCTTAGCGTTTTGGAAGTGCATTTCAGCTACTATTAAACTGTATTCATGGTTTGGGGAACAGCGAGACCTGACGTTCCAGAAGCAGTTTAGACTTTAGATAGTCGACTTGAAAAGTCTAAGGAGCCAAACATGACTGAGAAGTCTTAGGAGAAAAACGTGTGGATAGGCTTAGGAGAAAAACAGGGTTAAGTCCGCTGATTTTGCATGAGGACCATCGTGTTGGTTGACTTATTCACTTGGTTCTGTAGTCAAATAGCATCATTTGGATCTAGTGGGATGCAGTTAAGTGAGCAGCTTAGAGAAAATAAGAATTTGTGCTCTGTAAACTCAACCCTGTCATTTAGTTTTGAAAGCATTTTAGTTTCTCTTTTACATGTTTCCATGCATATATGAACTTGTTTCCATGTATATTGGGTTCTTCACTTTCCGTTGTTTCAAGTTCGGTTGTTTTTCTTTTTTCCCGGGAAACACAATATCCTAACCGAAATAAATCAAGAATAAGAAAGAAAAAGAAAAAAGTGGAGGGGGATGGGGACCGGGAAGATGGAAATTAATCACAGCAGCGACTGATACAGCGTACGAAAAGGAAAAGTCGATATGAAAGGGTAGAACATTTTCACCCAAAAAAAAAGGGCAAACTCCAATTTACCCCCCTGTAGTTTAGTATTTTTTACATAATCCCCCTATGGTTTCAAAAGCTATACATAACCCCCTTATGGTTTGGATTAAAGTGTCAAAAATGACGGAAATGATCATTCGTAACGGAGTCATCTAAAATGTCAAAAATACCCTTATGTAAAGTTGAAAATTATTTATTAACCAAAGAGGATTATGTATATATTTTGAAAACCATAAGAGGGTTATATGGTAAAACATTAAACCATAAGGGGTTATACGGTAAAACATAAAAATAATACGAGGTTAGTGTGTCATGTATTTATAAGGGTAATTTTGACATTTTCAAAAGTTCCGTTACGAATGACTATTTCCGTTACTTTGACATTTTAATCCAAACTATGAGGGGGTTATGTATAGCTTTTGAAACTATAGAGGGGTCATGTAAAAAAGCACTAAACCACAGGGGGTGAAATGTAATTTGCCCAAAAAAAAAAGGAGTAAGGTTAGTTTGTAATCAAAAGCAATAAGAACTGCCGAGTTATTGTGATGACAATTTTTAATTATAGCTCCTAATTTGACGAGATGGATGAAATTCAACTTAAATTAAGTGGGAAAAAAGTGCAATTTACCCAACGTAGTAAACCGTGACCAATTCTTCACATCATCCTTGGCTGATCAAGTAGTCATTCGCTTTAGCAATCCAACCGAATCCCGCAAGAAGCTTCACCTTTGTGAAAAACTTAAATGAGGTTTGGCTTCGTCAATAATCAAGTGAGTTCCTTCTTGTCGAGACGATTTTAGCAAATGCAATTCCGGGATCCATTACGTTTCTTTCTAGTTCCTTTTCCTCTCTGTCAATGATGCATATGAAGGATCTCCTCTCAACCCCTTCACTGTTGTTCATAATCACAAGCTTCACTTTACTTCACATCCCAAAATCTTTCAGCCAGGATCAACAACAATTTGAAACCTGCAGTGAGCCGTTTCGGTGTGGAAATCTTGACTTTACTTATCCATTCTGGGGTGGGGATCGCCCGGAAAGTTGTGGCTATCCAGGTTTCAATCTAAGCTGCCAAGGGAACGTCCCTCAGTTTACGGTTGGCCCCGTTGCATACCGGATCCTCTCCTCTGTAGACACCTCATCTCAAACCCTTACTGTTGCCAGAGACGATCTGTGGCATGATAATTGTCCTCGGTATCTCCATAACACCACCTTGAATTTCAACATCTTCAGTTACCCCAACACCGTCGATAACATCACTCTGTTCTATAATTGCGCCCAGCTTCCTGCCAACATCTTTCTACTGCAAAATCAGTTTAATTGCACCGTCAATAGTACCACACCAACTGCCAATTTTTTCCAGACAAGCAGTGCAGCCTTTTGGAGTGCTTGTACTGATAACATCAGGGTTCCTATTAATCGCACCGCATTTCCGAGTTTATTCAATGTTACGGCTGTATTAAATCCTACGGATCTTCGAGCCGCACTTACTAAAGGCTTTCCTTTGCGATATGAAGCAAATAATACAGCCTGCAATAATTGCTCTAACACAGGTGGCCAGTGCGGGTATGACACTCGTTCCAACTCATTTACCTGCTATCCCAACAATAAAAGTGGTACGCGCTCGTCATCCAAATCTTTAGCGTCAATCAGCTTGTGTAGTGGTCCTGTTTGTTCTTTTAATCTCATTGCTAATTGATCGGTCTTTCTCTTCATTTTGCTAGGCTGTTAGTTATAGATCTGTCCTTTTATATGGCATCAGGGGTTGTCCTCGTTATATTTCCTGAGAGCTTGGTTAGGTATTCTAGACTTGTTTAGTTTGTGGTATCTTCTTGGCTTCGCTTTCTTTCTCCTGATCTTCTAGACTTGTTTAAATTGTTACATGGCGTACTCATCCATCACATTTGCAGATACTTTTCCATTATTATGACATAAATCGAGAAATATGAAGTTTTATGCAGATGACCATTTGTTGTAGGATTTCTATGCCATGCATTCTTTTTTTGGTTGTTTCTGGTTCTTGGAATAAAAATGGTTAGTCCTCGTAAACGAAATGGTCCGATCTTGGTTTTTAGCAGATGTTGGGTGGATGAAGTTCAAAGGATAATTTGCTCTTAGATAGGCGTTATAACCTTTCTTCTGCGTTTGATCTGAATATTTTCCTACATTCAGATTTCATCAGGAGAAAAGCTCTGGTGTTATTCCTCAATCTCGTGCATTCTTTACATCATCATAATTCCAGCCAAGAAAAGGAAAATAAAAGAAAAAAAATAGTTCTTGGTAGTTTGCTGCGTTTGATCTGATTTTTTCTAATAAAAGAGTGCAACTTTTGATAAAATATAAGTAGTAGTACAGATAAAAGGAATGTCAAAATGTGTGGGCGATTAATCTTTGAAAAAAATCATTGGACTCCAGCTGACTCTTTTTTTCCATAAATCAAAACGGATATCAGTTAGCTATCATTCGTAGTAGTAGAATTTTCTTCGTCGGCTTCCCTCCTCCAATAAACGTTTTGAACCCACGAAACTATTCTCATCCATGATTTGCATTAAGAAATAGAGACAGTTGTCCTTTTCTCTGCCCCACAAGCATTCATTGCAGTGCTCATGCACCACGTCGGTCAACCAATGACAGCGCCTCCCCGACTTCCACATTCCGCCTTCCACCATCCACCTTCCTCCTTCTTGAACCCACTCCAAAAACAACTCTTGGCCCTTCGGTAAAACAAAAGCAGCCCCCGGGGGGTGGGGCCTTTTACCAAAATGCCATCTCCTCCCTCCTCTCTCACTTGCATTCCCACTCTCCCAGTTCCCAAATGTCTTTCACTCTCACTCTCAGTCTCATTCAATCTCTCCTCGTCACACCAGTTATCTGCTTCGCCTTCTTTGCGTTGTCGTTTTGCGATGGTGTCGCCCCCACTGCCACCACTTTCATTAACTGCGATAAAACCTTCAACTGCGGCTCCATCACCAACGTCACCTTCCCCTTCACCTGGGGAGACCGCCCCGACGGCTGTGGACTCCCCGAGTTCAGACTCACCTGCCAGCAGCCCGACGACGTCGCCGAGTTGACTCACAACTCCGTCAGCTACCGAGTCCTCCAACTCGATCAGACCCTCAAAAGATTGACCCTTTCCCGCTCGGACCTCTACAACAACACCTGCCTATCCCATTTCACCAATTCCACCCTCAATTCGACCTTCTTCTCCTTCGGCGACCTGGACGACGATGCTTTGAGTATAATCCACGGGTGCAATTCCTCGGCTATGTCTATTAAGCCCCAGAATTTATTCAGTTGTAGTATTCCCGGAGTGAACTTTACGGATGCTTATTACATAGTCGGATCGATTCCCAGTGACCCGATTTTGAGATTCATTAATTGCAGCGTCAGTGTTACAGTGCCAATACTGAGGAGTGCTGGGGCGAGGCTCGCGGGTAGTGAGATTAAGTCTTTCTGAGGCTTTAATGCAGGGTTTTAGCGTAAATTATAGCGACCCGTATGAGAATAATTACTCCGAGTGTACCCGGGTCGGTGGGCAATGCGAGTTTGATTCGGATTTGGGTCAGCCCGTCTGCGTTTGTGGGGATAGGTTCTGTGCATTGGCACCTCCCCTCTTTCGGTAGATAGTCAAAATGCTTCTGCAGCATTACAAGGTAGTAGTTTTGGTGAATTATTTGACTGCCTGGTTCCAAGACTCGGTTTTTGAATGTGTAGAAATTTAGAAAATTTTTAAGCTTATTAGCGTTGGCTGACACTTTGAATTTTGGATGTCATTATTTTGATTTGTTTTTGTTGATCTTGAATGATTTATGATGCTTGAAAGCGCTTGCATTAGTTCGTACGTGTCATGAGAAAATTAAGCTGATGGTTTCACTAATCCCTGATTGTTGATGGTTTTATGATCATCGGCTACAACCACCCCTCTTACGTTTATCAATGTGGTTATCCATTTTATAGCATCTGCACATATTAGTGCTCTGCTACTGTGCCTGAACTTTCTTTTGTTCATATGTCCCCTATAAGACTGGTTTATCACTTAGCATCCATCATCATTATGTGGTTTTGTCTATCATATGTCTCAGTGCTAATGTTTCTTGGTGTTTTGATTCTTGTAGGCATTACAAGTGGTTCCCTCACTGCAGTAGGTACTGCCTCATTCTAACTATAACAAACTCAACTTATGCATCTGTGGTTATTGTCTCAGAGCAAAAATTTGGTCTATTATGGTACTAAGGGTTGTTCTCGTGGTCGTTTCCTGAAATGCCCTCATTGTCTGGCAGTCCTGACTTTCCAAATTATGATAAAGCAGCAAAATCCACCCCACTTCCTTGGAAGTATAGAGTCCACCTAATGGCCGAACTTTTTTTGAACTCATAATCACATGCGAGTACTAGAACCTTTCCCGTTGAGGCAATCTTTGTCGGCATTGAATTATGCTCGGCCGGGTGATACTAAACAAATAGGTGATACTAACATTAGTATGATACTAAACAATAAGTAATAAAACTTCTTTGACATTAATACATTAAAAATAATAACTTATTTGGTATAGATAAAAAGATTACTAAATAAAATTAAATGCACATGAATAAAATTTTAAAAATACAATCAAAGTAAGAATAATATTAATAGTAATGTCTCAAAAAATAAATTAATATATAAAGATACAATGAGTTGTTTTACTAACCTTTATGACTTGTTATTATTCTTTTTTTGTTTTTTCAATTATTGTAACCTTTGTCCACACTCAATAACTTAAAAGATTCGAAGACGTTCCTTTTTTTTGTCCCCTTAATTTTGCAATAACTAAAACTTAATGAAATTTTCTATGACTAAAAGGGTATCTTCAAGAAGTTGAGGGTTGTTGGGAGCAGTTGCCCCCCCTCCCCTCCCCTCCCTTCCACTCCCATTATTTAAGGCTCAGTTGGACATGATCCCTTCTGATCTCTTACTAGGGTAAGTTACTTTAGTCCAACCAATAACTTCTACTAAATTAAGATTTTTAAACTCGCAGCCCGGAAGGCGGTCAAATCTGGGTGCCAGGTAAAAATACAAGTCAATCTTGTTTGATACCAAGGACCTGAAAGAATCAAGGATTTGGATAAGAATAAGTTAGAAATTGTGTATTTTCAGAGGGGCAATGCTATGTGACTGAGTGTAAATCCAGTACTCCAGTTATCGAGTAATATGAAATGAATTAGAAATCCCTCATCCAAACTTCATTTGCAGGCCTCTTGATTGTCGTTGCTGCATGTGTTGCTTGGATCATATTACTTGGGGGCATATTGTACTGCCTTCTCAAAAGGTGCTCATCGTGGGAAGCAGTGATCTACTGGAAGTCGGACGAAGGGAATAACCAACAAGTCGAAGCATTCATGAGGAATTATGGATCAGTTGCTCCGAAGCTGTACAAATATTCAGAAATCAAGAAGATGACCAATTCCTTTGCTAAAAAATTAGGACATGGAGGATATGGTAGGGTGTACAGAGGTAAGCTATCTGATGGCCGTCTGGTGGCAGTAAAAGTCTTAAATGATACCAATGGAAACGGAGAAGAATTCATCAATGAGGTCGCGAGTATCAGCAGAACTTCCCATGTTAATGTGGTCAATCTCTTAGGTTTCTGCTACGACAGGACTAAGAGGGCACTAATCTATGAGTTCATGCCTAATGGATCCTTGGATAAATTCACATATCAGAAGCGATCATCCGGGGATATGACTAAAGATTGTCAGTTGGAGTGGAAAATGTTATACGAAATTGCAGTTGGCACTGCACGAGGTTTGGAGTATCTACACAAAGGTTGCAACACAAGAATTGTTCACTTTGACATAAAGCCTCATAATATTCTCTTGGACAAAGACTTCTGTCCCAAGATCTCTGATTTTGGTCTGGCTAGATTATGTAAACAGAAACAGAGTATATTATCAACGATTGGCGCCAGAGGAACAGTCGGATACATTGCTCCAGAAGTATTTTGTCGAAACTTTGGTGGCATTTCTCACAAATCCGACGTCTACAGTTATGGGATGATGCTTCTCGAAATTGTTGGCTTGAGAAGGAAAATTGGAACTGATTCAGAACAAACAAGTGAGAGATACTTTCCAAATTGGATATATGAACATCTAGAACTTGGGAAGGACCTGGAGATTCAAGGTGTCGTGAATGAAGAGGAGGAAGATACTTCAAGAAAGATGATTTTAGTAGGACTGTGGTGCATCCAGACGAATCCAACCGATCGTCCATCAATGGGTAAGGTAGTTGAAATGCTGGAGGGTAGCCTTGAGCATTTGAAAATCCCCCCTAAGCCGTTTCCAGAGTCTCCTCCTATGGCCAGGGAGTCCACCCAAGAATCTTGGACATCATCAATTTAAATTTCATGATGAAATTGGGCCAGATAGCAAGTTCCTCGTTAACAGTGAGCAAAATTGAGGCAGGAATTATAATGTACAAGTTCTCCTCATAAGTCGTAGTAATATTTTTGTACATGCTGATTAGCCTTAGGACTAAAAGTTGCCATTTTGCTTGAGCCAATTTTCAACTGCAGTTTCACTTGTACTTGCTTTACATGTCTATACTGGAAAGTCAATGAGTTGCCTGCTCTACTGATCACCACATAATTTTGATTGCTACGCTCGCAGTCAAATCGGATATGCCCTGGTAATTACGTGCGCTACTATTATAAGCTTTTTGGCTTTAGATTCCTGACTTGTGCAAAACTACTAATTAATTACAATCCAGATCCAAAAGATAATATGCACTTACATAGACTGAACTTCTTTTGTGGAAGATTCAGCGACGCGGACCTTGCACTGACGATTCCTTCTTGTAACCCCACAATTCCTATACCCCGGTGTCCTCCTGTCTTAAAATTTGCGCGTCTTTTTTCTTCAACAATAGTTTTGAAAGGGAGACTTGCAACCAAATTTTGGAAGAGTTCCAGCCATACTCTATGAAGCAATAAATGAAGCTAAAGCAGCTAAGGTGGCAACAGAGCAAGTTGAGAAGAGAGAACCTGGTGGGGTTTGGTTTATACGCGATGGCCATTCACTGATTCACCAGATAGATGTTCACTTGTTGCAATCCCATGGGAGAAGTCGCAGAGAATATGATGAGTCCATTTAACCAAAACTTGCTAATGGAATTATGATTACTTTGGGAAACAAATATTAGCAAAGTATAATTTTTTTACGCCTTGGTGGTAATATGGAGACTGCGCGGATTCGTCCATTCTGGAGCTTAAGTCTACCAAGCCATATCCTTTCTTCTGCCTGCATGACTTTTTACGTGTAGACTGATTTAATTAATCTGCCCTCATGACGAGTCCATTGATTTGCTGTGGATTGAAGCACAAAAATGACATCGACAAAGACTTCAATATCCCGTATGCTTAACAAGTCTCCTCATCAATCCCATCCTTTATTTTCAGTATTTGTTACTGTCGTAGACCAAAAGGAATTAGCAAGCACCGTATAACCTACTTCTGTGATTTCTAAAATTCCCAAGATTTAGAAAGTAGTTTGGCCGAAAGCTGACTAGGTCTCCTAGCTAGGCCTGGCTTTGGCACCAGGCAGTAATGCACAATCTGAAAATGCAACCATATCAGCAGCTCCTCCTGACCCTCTGCCCCGGTCTTTCTCATGTAGGCATAATCTTCCTCGTAGCATTATTCCATAGTCCTGTATCCATGCATGCATACGATCACCGGTACGAAACCTGCAGTCAATCTTTCGGCTGTGGCAACCTGGGAAACCTTAGTTACCCCTTCTGGGGAGGGAACCTGCCTCAATTCTGCGGGCATCCAAGTTTTGAAATAGATTGCTTAGATGGTGATTATCCACTGATCAATATAACCTCATTGACATATGCGGTACGCAGAATCGACACTACTGCACAGACTATGATCGTTGCCAGGGAAGACTTGCTGTACGCCTTTTCTTTTTGTCGAGCAGAATTCGTCAACACAACCATTGATCCGAACCTTTTCAGTTATATCACTTCTGATGAGAGAACTTTATTATATGTCTATTACGACTGCAGTTCGAATTTCAGCCGCCCACTTCCTAATTCTTTTCATTGCGAGGCAGGAGCAAAGAAAACCACAAATTTTTTCACCACAAACACGAAACTTGCTCCCAGGCCCGACTGCAAGTCTATGATAACTGTTCCAGTTGATCGGCGAATAGCTCAGGTCATAGGGAACACTACTAGAGCCACAAGAAATGATCTAAATGAAGCTCTTTCCGGTGGTTTCCCGTTGAGATGGATGGCCAATAATACAAGCTGTGATTTCTGCATTGCATCAGGGGGCCGTTGCGGGTCCATTCCTAATTCGAACACCTTCGCTTGCTATTGTCCGGATAGATCTTATGCATTTTCTTGCAACGACGATCAAACTGGCAGTGGTACGGTAACTGGCAATCAAAGCATTTCTGGTACAATTACTCCTTTTGGCTGCGAATTCTTTGGAGCATTATTTTGTTTGTAGCTACAATTGGCTGATATTGTAGATCATTTGACTAAGCATACACTATTTTGTACTAAGAATAGAGTATTTTCATGGCTTTTAGATGCTTATTATTCTCCTCTTTCTTTTCTTTTTGGTGGGTTCTGGGACTTTCTTGCTGAAAGATTTCGTCTTTGTTTTTGTTGGAACAGGGCATCGGGGTCGGATCAAGTTTGCAATTGGTAAAGTAACGTTTAAAACTACTGTCAAAGGAGATATGGGAATTTTTCATATTTTCACCTTAGTGGATCTGTTTTGATCATTTAAGCTTAATGCAGGCCTTTCAGTCTCACTTGGCTTGGCTGGGATTGTCTCTTTGTCAGCTGCTACAATCTACGGCTACACCAAGCTAAAAACCTATAGAAAGCAAGACAAGGGAAAGAACCAAAAGGTTGAAGCATCCTTCAAGAACTATGGATCTCTAGCTCCAAAGCTATATAGTTATTCAGAGATTAAAAAGATAGCCAACTCCTTCATTGATAAACTCGGACAAGGAGGATGTGGTAGTGTGTACACAAGGAGGATGTGGTAGTGTGTACAAAGGTAAGCTATCTGATGGCCGTTTCGTAGCAGTAAAGGTTTTGAGTGATACCAAAGGCAATGGAGAGGAATTCATCAACGAAGTTGCCAGCATTAGCAGAACTTCGCATGTCAACATTGTTACTCTTTTGGGATTCTGTTACAAGGATGACAAGAAGGCTGTGATATATGAATTCATGCCAAATGGATCTTTAGACAAGTACACATATGAGAAGGGATCATCCAATCCAAGTCTCTTCTTCGATTGGAGCACCTCACACAAAATTGCGGTAGGCATTGCCCGAGGATTGGAATATCTACACCGAGGATGCAATACAAGAATTGTTCACTTTGATATAAAACCTCATAACATCCTTTTGAGCAAAGAATTCTGTCCCAAAAATCTCTGATTTGGCCTGGCTAAATTAGGTGAGAGGACTCAGAGCATTATATCCATGTTGGATGCTAGAGGGACACCCGGATACATTGCTCCTGAAGTATTTTGTCGAAACTTTGGTGGAGTTTCTCATAAATCCGATGTTTATAGTTTTGGAATGCTGGTCCTTGAAATGGCTGGCTTAAGAAGGAAGGCTAATGAAGCTGACTCAGAGCAGACAAGCGAAAAGTATTTTCCATATTACATCTATGATAATCTGGAGCTTGGAAAGGACCTGAAACTTCAAGGTGTCGTGAGTGCAGAGGACGAAGAGGTAGCAAGGAAGATGATTTTAGTCGGATTGTGGTGCATCCAGACAAATCCAACAGACCGTCCACGAATGAGTAAGGTGGTTGAAATGCTGGAGGGTGGCCTACAATCGCTGCAAATCCCACCCAAGCCTTTTCTGTATTCTCCTCCAGCTAAGGAGTCTGCAAAAGAATCTTTGGCATCATCTTCACAATCTTTTGAGGAAACAGAAGGTGACTAGTTGAGATCAATTTGTCTTTCCAGTGATGGTTGCCCAATTGTTCGAGGTTTGGATGCAACAAGGGATCTGAGCTGCTGGACTCTTCTGAAGACGGATTTCCCACGGGCTGTATAATCTAATTATAAGTGAAACAGGTTTTAGTTTTAAGAGGTATTGCTGGCAATGCAAATGTAATCTAAAGTACCCTCTTATGCTTATTTAGCGCAGTAATTGAGTATATGGAAGTTAATAAGCTGTAAAATTAATAATTAAACACTAAAAATGTAAAGAATTTTTCCAGCATCTGAAGCAAATGAACTACTATTAACAATCAATGAATCCTGCAAAACCCTAACAAATCTTGGCTGCAACTAATAACTACGTCACCTTTTCTTTGTGGTCCTTCCATTAGTTTAACATTTTGAGCTTTTAGCGTATGCAATTGTTGGACTTTGTAAGTGCACAAAACCAGAAGAGCTACATGAAGAATAATTTTTGACACGATAAGATTTTAGTCTCAATGTACAGCAAGTCACCGAAATGTCCTCATAATTTGCCTCAGCATCGAGCGCCCTTGCTGGAAGAAAAATTGAAAACCAGCTGTCCCAGAGACCAGCACAAATGTTACTCGATGTTAAGAGTTCTAAATCCTAATCATCATAATACTGTACCAAAAATACTAAGATATAGAATGCAAGATGAGGCATTAAATATCTTCGACGAATGATGCAAGCCCAGGTATTGTCAAGTTTCACCTGTACACATTCTGACAGCTTCGACTCAAAGAAGCAGCAATCCAATATTTCCAGAAACCAAACCTCATAAAACATGAGATCTTAGCAGAGAAGGTAAAACTGAGATATTTTCTTGTGGCGCTGCAGTCTCATCCTTTCCAGTTTCAGATATTCCCATCAAATCAATTTTCCTCTGCATTAACTTTGCCTGCTCAATTAACTAAACAATTTAGCACAAGAATAGAAGTCGACAGACAGTATACTTTGAAGTAAATCTCTTAGCACAAAAACATTTAGACAGTTGCAAATAGAGGTAGTAAATAACAAATCATTGCTGGAGGACTTCTCCCAGGTATAGGTATATTTATTTATTATTTGGTTAATGGTGAGAGTTGATTTAAGAGGCTTACCAGCTTGAATTGCAAATCAGATACCGTCTGCTCTCTTTGATGTGCAAAGAACTTCAGAGACTAGAAAAAGCAGCAGACAAAGAAGAGCCACAAAATGAAAATGATGAGTTCCAGCTCTTGTATTAAGGCACAGGTAGGTTGCAAAAATATTTCACAGAATTGAAAACCTGTACAAAGATAAAGCGATTACTTACACCAATTCTCTGCATCTCAAGGGACCTGGACAATGCTTCTCTCCTACTTGGGAGATTTAAAGCTGCCAACTTTGGGCGTCTGTAATTTTTTCCACGATACAGAATGATGGAATGTCCTTCTTTAAGCTTGTCAACAGAGACCAGTATCCCTCCACTTTCAGCCTCAAGAAATTTGGCAGTATAAACCACTTGGGAGAACATTTTCTGCATTGTAATCACCTTCACTATTTCTCTGTGCTTCCAGTACTGATGCAGGCTCTCTATTACACCATTGAAAACCCCACGCCTTCCTGAAGTACAGACAAAATGGAGCAGGATATGTTTTAATACCTAATTAGAGGCAAGCACAAAAAGTGTAAGAGAAACGAGGCTATGATGTAGCTTGCAGTGAATGCCAGTTAACTATTTAGACCAAATAGCCCAGGAAATGAAAAAGAAAAAGAATGACGCCCAATTAACTACAGAGCAATAGATTAGTTAGGATCAAGCAGGAGAAGATGCAAGGGAGTAGTAAGTATGATACAAGCTCTTGCTTACCAAGAACTAAGCTGCTGACCATTTTTAACCCGATTTTTCGGAGACACTCTCTCTCCTCTTGTGTCAGCATTTCCTGATCTGTATCTCGTTCTGCAGGTCTCCACAAGGAATTTAGATCTGCTAATCTTTTGGCCGATTTCTCTATCTTCTTATTGAGCTGCAAAATACAGCAGTATTGCAAATTTAAGACATGAGCATCAGAATGCAATATGAAGAAACCAATAGGTAATATCCCACAAGAAAAAGCTTGCGCTGCTGATCTCTCAGTTCCCTTTCTAGTTGTTCCTTCTCAGCTTCCAGTTCAACTTCCGCCTTGCTGTTTCCATGTCCAAGGCCCAAATGTTTTGATTGAATTCTGAGGAATTCTGATAAAGTTCCACTATTAGCAGACTTGCTTGATGGTATCTGAGTAACAGTTTCACTTGCTCTTAGCCGTGCACTTTCTTCCATAAGTTGACATTCTGTGAGCTCCATTTCTCTTATTGTTACTAGTTCTGCAACTCGAGAAGGAAGAAAGTCCTTCCCTCTATAAAGGATTATAAGAAACTTATTGCGTAATAACAGAATTCCTCCAGTGAGACACTGCATGACAGATTAAGGATCTCATAAGATGCTTATCCAGAGAATCTGAATGGTCAGACAAATTCCAAACAGCATGACCTTTTTAACTGTAGCTTACCTTAAGCTCATAGGCCATTTGCTTATTGTCTGTGTTTGGAACTCCCCACTTGATAGCAATTTTTGCAATATGACATTTCTCCCAAAGTTTCAAAATTGCTGCAGCCAAGCCTTGAAGTTTTCTATTCCTTCCTTCAGGCACATGAAGAAAAATTAGTTCAAGCCCAATTGAACACTGCCAAATAGTTCAGTAAACAAATAAAACATTATTTCTAACAAAATACCAATGGCATTAAGGACATTCCCCACAAAACATTTCATATGCTTTATTTCTGATAAATTAATTATTACAATCTCACCATTTTGGTAGAATCATCATAGAAGAAAGAAACTTAAGTTCACTGAGATTTTCTTCCATGATTTAAAGACACAGGCAGCAGCAATGTAACTCAGGCCTTGAAAGGAAATGAGATGCATAAGATATTGTCTACCATACTACCATGCCAAATGCACATATAAACGTTTACCACTGTGTACCTAAATGACTGCATTTTGTTTTCTATCTCAGTTCAAAAATACCTCAACACAAATAGAGGCAAGTCATGTTCATAGGTTGCCACGTACATGCATGAAAGCATAACTGCCTGTCATATGAGTATAACAACAAAGACCTTCAAGTATAACCAGATATCCAGGGTAAGTAATTTAACAAGAATGAAGCAGTGATCAGAAAGCATAAACAGGAGAAAGCATGAATAAAATTTGTCTGGTGTTGATCAATAGAGGCAAGAAATTACCCAGTACAAAATGAGTTGGCAATGGACGAGCAAGCTTCCTTAAGTACGTAAGTTCATCATCTGTCAGCTGTGATCTAGCATGGGGAGGGCAAAGCCTAAATGGAGGCATAAATCCAGGTACCACTTCAGGAAGCAAATCACCATCTACTGGCAAAGGCTTTCTCCACCACCAGTCAAGAAAGCGAGGTCCTAAGCCATCCAACAATCTATCAGCTTCCTTCTCGTAAAGTGACCCATTCATCAGTACATTCTCCTCTTTCTTATCCATTTCACTCATCATTCCAACCAGACCATGTTCACTAGAGTTAACTTCAGAGGCAATAATCGTGTCTCGACAACAGTTATCAAAGGAGGTTTTCAAAGCTGACAAATAATTGCCCCCTCTGTAAATGACAAGAGCATGTTGCTTTCTCCACACTACAACTCCTCCAGTTTTCATCTGCTTACCAATTAAACAAAGCAGAATGATATTTAAAAGGGCATAACCATAGATAGCTAGGCAGATGATAACAACAGATTCAATCATGTTGACTGATGGTATAGCTTTTTCGCCAGTCAAAAGAACGTAGAAGCCAATGCTCACCAGAACTGAATTGATTTCCTATGGATTCCAACTGTTTCATCCCTAATGACTAACGAGGCTACACCTTAAACCTTTGGCGTAAATCCTAAATTTACATTTCTTTAGTAGGATTTAGAACATTTTTTTTCATGAGAAACGAAGTCAAAGGAAAAATCTCAATTCGAATAATCTCACCTAGGAACAACGGGCTGTGGAAGTTAAGCTAACCTTGTTAAAATAATTTATAAGCACATTTCTAGATTAAGAGCAGAATGCAGATGATCGAAGTTGAATGCCAGGTCAAAAGATGAACAAAGAGCAAATGAACTTGTTCATGATAAAATAACAGAAGTACGAGAATTAAACTAAACCTCAAGAATTTCTTGTGCTCGGTCCATGTTTCGACACAAGGGAAGATCAAACTTGAGCATTGCAAGTTCATTGTTCTTCCAAATAGCATGAACTCGATGAACAACCTCTTGAGTCACTCCAGCTTTCATAACCTTCACCCATTTCCTCATCCTTGAAGCCTCATCCCTCAACCTATCGAGCAATTCCTCATCAAGGCTCAACTCAGCAGCAGTCACTACCTTCTCCTTCTTCACCTTCCAAGTCACCAACTTCTCACCCCTATCCCATGGCATTTTGCCGCCAAATTTTGCCTTCCCTTCTCCTTCAACCTTTCCCAGTTGAAAACCAACCTCAGATTCTTCCACAATCTTCTGAGCGTCCATCTTTTCATCTTCTCTCTCGGATATTAATCCCTCAACAGATGCAGAGTCCCCACCTCCCGAGAGCTCTCCAGGTGAGAATATGAACTTTACCATTTCTGGTTTTTTGTGGGTTTTTTCTAAACTTTTGCTGTCTTGAAGTTTCTTAATGCCTTTAAAAATCTTCTTCGTTTCTTTCTTGCCTCTCCCAGCACCCGTTTTACCAGTCAGAGCCTGATCAGGGTGGTGGTCTTCAATTCTGCCAAAGTTTGAGCCTTTTTTGTTTCTTGCTCTATCAGAGAGGTTTAAGAATTGATTGGGTTCAACAAGAAGAGGACCCTGCATCCATGGAGCAGTTGGGGCTTTGATAACTGAACATGGTTTTGAAGTAGAAGGCTTTGATGATGATAAGGATAATTCCTCATTCTTGGGTTCAATGCCGCTGCTGCTCCTGATGTTGTTTTCGTCATTGATGGTGGAGAATTGTGTGGAAGGGGGACTTAAATTAGCTGTTGGTGGATGAGAAGATAATATTGGTTTACCAATCTGGCCGGAATTACAAGAAAAATGGAAGGTATTTGATAATCGAGGGAAAAACAATGTGGGAGACATGACAGATATCTGGTTGGAAGGATGACGATATAGTAGTCTGTCGTCGCGATATTTTGTCAACTTTAATTTGAAGAGAGGCAGAGAGCTCTCTGTAGCTGAGTGGCCGGAGCCTCGAGGGCTGCTCTTTTCCAGTGCAGCAGCAGAGACGATGGTAATATATCATATGCTTGAGCCGTTTTTCTCTTAGTATTTGTTTTTGTTTTTGTTTTTGTTTATTGGGTTATTTTAATCCCTATTCTACTATTATTTCAAGGATTTTTTTTTTTATTGTTTTGAGAATACTCTTTTTGGAAATTTGACCATCCGATCGTACAAAGCCGATCTAGCTGGGGAATGTAATTCTATACTTCGTTTTAAAGGCCAGAGGAAACAAAAAAGTTAGAAATTCATCAAAAATAACTCGTTGATTTTATACTGCATGTCTAAAGAAATGTACTGATTGATTTTGTACTTCTATGGTTGATTTCATGTTCTGTAAGTTATTTAACGTTTTACCAAAGGAACATAGTTTGCCTTGCCAGTTGCCCCTGGATCTGAAGCTAGCTAGTCATTCAGTTCCCTTCAGTAGCACTTCTAACCGGAATGAATTTTGGCCATCTTCCCATTTCAAGTTATAGCAATTACCGCAGCAAGGAAAATCAACACAACCAAGGGAAGACAACTAAATGAAACTTCTACATAATCATGTCGTAAACCAGCACAATTTATATTATCTACCCCGCATATAGAAACACTTACACAAGAATGAGGTCTTCCCATATCATCCTTCACTTTAAGTCCAGAAATCCAACTAAACAACCAGGCTAAGTACCAGAATTCTATTAACTTTGTAGGACAACCGACCCCCCTTCCCCCACCTCCCTCAGCCAAAAACAAAAGGTGAAAAAAAAAAATCAAATTACACATTACGGCTTCTTGGCCTCATCCTCCTCAGGATCGCGAAGTGTGTTAAACATCCAGTCCATCCATATTGTGTAGTGGCCGTAATTATGGCGATATGTGGTGTGGTGAATTGTGTGGTAACCAGCACCCATTACAGGCCATATTTTACCATGTATGCAGTCATGGATGTTTGCAGTCCATACAGCCTCCATGAACAAGAGGGCTATGTGTGTAGTAAAATGCATGGGCAGTAGGAAGAGAGCTACCACATGTGGTACTGCCTGCAGTATGCCGTCCAGTGGGTGGAATGCCAAACCTGACCAGAAAAGTAACTGCTCGTTAGTGTTTGATCTCGTAGAGAAGCAACCATGAATATAACAAACAACATAGCATATCATTATGTCATACATTACTGTGCATTGATCCGATACTGCCAAACTGAAAGTCACTTAACAGAAGATAAATAAAGAGACATCCGCAAGGCTTTTTCTCCCACAAACAAAATATAGATACAGAAATAGAAAGCTATAAACAAGAAAGTTGTTAGTTTTAGCAACATTTAGAAGACCAAAGAGAGGAATTAACAAGTCATACATAAACACAAATACCAATTTTACAGTAGAAACAGAATTTTACCATGCCTAAAAGCGGACAAAACAGTTAAAAAGAAAAAAAAAAGCGCCGATCTTTCTGTGCAATTACATTATGAGTTTCAAAGAAAGCCAAGATATCAGTCCTAAGACATGGAACCCTTGTGCAAGCCACAGCAGAATCTGTTTGTGGCACTTGCTGAAGATATCTTTTTCATTGGCTTCAAAAAGTTTACAAGGACTTAGAGCTAAGTGCACCATTAAAAAGTTGTGCGTGTGTAAAATATAGGAGTATAGCAGAAGGATGTATCAACAGAGTAGCATTCTCAGTGTTCCATGGCCTTTGTCAGTTTCATCTTAACCTGATTCCGTCAAATACAAAGTTGAAATGATTTTGATGCAAAGAACCTAGAAAATTGGAATAATTCGTATCGACAATTTCAAGTTTTTCAAATAAAACTAGAATATCCTGACCAGAGTTCACGAATAGCCCGCTTGACTATCACGACCAGTTTACTTGTGCAGCTTACCATGTATCTACAGTAATCATTGATAGCACATGGGGATATCCAAGATCACATAAATTTGCACATGGGACAAGTGCCCCAATAATTTGCCCTCGTGGAATCTTTTGTTTTAAATCTATGTCAACAAGTCTGAGATTTATGCAACTTTTTAAGCCCAAAAGTTTATGAAATTCCATAGAAATTTATAATTTAAGGCAGAAAATGTCGTCATTGTTTGTCATCATAAAAGCATTTTAACTTCAATTCAAAGAACGCAAATACAAGTAACTGCATAAGGACTTGGGACTAAGCAACTGGCAATGAACCATATGGCTGAATGTGTTTCATTTTGGAAAACCAGCTTTGCCACAAGTTTTGTTATCGAACATGGAACTGGTAATTGAGTTCACCAGAAACAGGATGCCCAAAGGGAACATAATTAGCCGGCATTAAAATATGAGTACAACTCTGCATCAATAAATCAGACAAACAGCATTTTGTTGGTGTCATTAAAAATACCAACAGAGCAAAGCAGGAAGCTAGTATTTCTGACAGTTACATTCATTCACTAAAAGCTACGACGCTGCTTCTGTCCAATTACAAGATTCACAGATGTAATACATTACCAGCAAAAGGAGCGATAGCGTATTCTGCTTGTTGTAGATGTGATGAGTGGCATGAAATACTTGTAAAGAGGCTTTATGTCATGCAACTCTCTGTGCATCCAGTAAATTCCAAAACTCCACAAATACAAGATAAGCACTGAGATATAATAGGTAGGGAAGCCAACCAACCATCGCTTATTCTCGAAAAGCACTTTGTTCGTCCATTTTCAATCCATGTGCTCAGAGAGTGTGGGAAGAAGAGTATACCAAGGCATTGCTTTCATCGCCACATATATTTGCAAGAGCATGGCTTTATTTGAAGGGATAGCATCTGCAACCGAAGCTTTCATCAGGACTAGAAGTTAGAAATGTCCTTAATGCTTCTAATATAGCAAAACTGAAAGCTAAAGCATGGCAGATTAAATTATAGCACATATTGCAGATTAAAGTTGCCTTTGTTTTAAAATATAAAATCATAAATGATGTTTTTACTTATCCAGCAAATGATGCTGACAAAATATTGCAGAACGCCTTATGAGTTCATAACTACACATAACCTTGATTCAGAACTAATTTGGTTTCCATGTTATGAAAGATGTATTTAATGTCCAACAGAACCTAACCAAGATGAGAAAAATCATATGCTGTTTGCATAGCCTACATAATGAAGACTATTTCTTTTCTTGCACAAAAACATATTGGATTCTAGTGGTCTTTTTATGCACTTCAAAATTTTGAAAGGAATTATAAAAGCCCGACATACAGTCACAAGTTCACAATGTGGGCTTTAATAACATAGTCCAGCCAGCACTTCCCTTGGGGAAATTATCTTGCGCAAAAAGTGAAGATTTACGATTAATTCTTTGCAGTAATAACCACACATTAGAAAGTGAAAGACAAGACAAACAAGATATTAAGCCCTAAAGCAAGTAACTTCTTCAAGAAAACGATATGAAATACAAGTTCCATCTCATGTTACATAGCCTGTCTTATACCCTTACCACTGTAACTAACCGCTTCAATTTTACCTAACAACTGAGATGAGATCTTCATCCTACAGGGCTAAGTAAATCCCTATTCTCCTGTAAAATCTATTTAGGGCCATGTCATGTGCCAAACTCTTACCTTTTATCAATCCTCTTCCACTAACTTTCCAAGTACAATCATATCAGAGGTTCAACAATTGTTACTATTAGCAGATGTGAAGGAAAGGCGGAGGACTAGATGATTGAGAAGGACAACTAGCAGATAACTTGTGCTGCTAAATAACATGTAACAACTTAACAATCTTTTACATGAATCACATCAGATTTTCCCAAAAAGTTAGTTATTTTAGCAAACAGGGAAGGACAATCAGTCAATTAACTGCAAAGGAAAGGGAGAGGGGGGGGGGATCAGCTGAACAAGCTATAAAAAAAAAATTTAAATACCCACTGTTATATAAATGTGGAATGGTCACCCACTGACGCAGACAAGCATTGGCGGCAACAGAATCAGTGAGAAAACTGATTAGAAATAAATTCTTTTTAAAGCATAACAACAATGTCCATGCGATTGAGTGACATCTGTTAGTCCAAAAGTTATGAAACAGAAAATATTGCATCTTTGACCAAATAAATACTAGATCGGAAATCAACAGTAGTACCATTTTGCAAGAGAAATATTTGATTGCGTTTGAAGAAAAATAAGTAAACGAACAATGAAATTGATACTGGAAAAGAAAGAACCAACAACGACAAGACGTTCTTAATTGGAAATGGATTCAAGAACATTTTGAAAATAAAAAATCTTACGAGAAAAAATAAGTTGGGATGCAAGAACCTTTAGGAACGTAGACATTTCGCCTGAGATGGTAGATATACAAACACCAGAGGAAGCCGGAGATGAAGTAAAGTAAGGTGCCGCCAATGTAGTTCCGGAGCCATCCCCGGAAGAAGTGGGGGAGAGGAGCCCACCATCTCTCCGGCAAGAGAGAGGCCAGAACAATGTCGTTGTAGAAGGACGTCTCCTGCACAAACAGCTTCAAATATTCCTCATCCATCTCTATATATCTAGTCTATCTTCTGACAGAGCAATAGTCACGCCACGACCGTCGCCGCGAGGAGGAGGATGGGGTAGCGGAGATTTAGAGGCAGACAGATGAGAGTAGTAAAGTACGCTTAATATGCAGCGGAGGAATAACAATGGGACAGTGCAGTACAGTGCAACTATTGTGGGCAGTAAATATCTAAAAGTCCGTGGGAGTTCAGGGTGCTGGCATGTCCAATACATGTCTTGTAGGATGAGAGGTCAATCCTTGTCTCTCATCAAAATTGTCAATTAATATAATTTCTTTTATATTTATATAAGTACGTAATACATTCATATATCATCAAAATTATCACTTAATATGATTTCTCTTATATTTATATGAGTGCACAATACACTCATATATGGTTCAATAATGATTTAATTTCCGTCAAATTTCATAGCCTTATTGGATTACTCTTCCAATTTAATAGTGATTCAATTCCTATCGATTTCTTATGACCCTGTTGAATCACTCTCTCAAAGTGAGTTAGAATAGAAATATGTGTAAATGATAAGGTTCATGGTGCTAGCATATGATAGTTTTTTTTTTTTCTTTTAGAGTTGGGACGGTTTAGGTGGGAGGCAATCGAGTCATTTTTCCTTTTTTCTCCCATCCCAATCCCCAATCGGCAACATCTACCAAATGAATGCTTTGGCACACATAGTGCATATTCGATGCGAAAACCAGGTTTGAACCTCCGGTCTACAATTCAAATGAATTTTTAACCTCTTCTGGTGGTCAACTTACTTAAGACAAATTAGTTAGAGTCAATTGAGTTGATGGGGCAACATTGAATGACTATCAGTGTATGTTTTTATGGTAAGTAAAAGTTTGAGCACAACCAGTTTTAATAACTATCATGGGTTTGAGCATGTCTCAAAATCATAAATCTTACATTAGTAACAAAATTCAAATGCATAAACCCTATGTGAAGAAATGCTCCATCCTTACCATCCAAACTAATTTATGTTGGTACTACCATATTAAGTGAAGTCCACTTCTCTTCTAGTCGTTTTTCTTTTGTATTACTAGGGGAAAAAGCCCACGCCATGCGCGGGAGCTTAGTACCTATAATTAAAGATGGTTAATAATTATTATTTAGTATTTTGTAGTATAAGAATTGAAGTATGACAATTTTATTATGTGATAATAAACAGAAAAAATCATAAATTACATATTGAGTCAAAAAATATAATATACAATGAATATAATTATAAAATACCGATTAATCATTTTTGCGTCTAATCTAATAGAATAAAAGATCTACTTATATCTGCTCATGCATTTTAGGAATGTTAAATTTTGTCGTTTAGTTTGAATTTGATCTTGATATAAGGGTAATCTACCTCATTATCTTGTTATATAAGTGAGATTTGGAAAAATTAGCATACTTGAAGAAATCATTGCTAGTGGAATTCGATTCTTGTAAGCCAAATTCTTGGATTTATATTGATTCCAAGGATATATCATCCATGAAAGATCCACATTGACAAATCAATCAATTATGATTTATTTGTAAGATTAGGACATATAGCAAAGCATCTCCTTCTCGATAGGGGTTACAATCACAAAACATCAATTTTTTTTACCTAGTTGCAAAGATATACAATAACTAACACGCTAATCTAGATGAATAATTACCTCAAAAAAGTACTAAAACATCTTAATCCACTCAATTCAAGAAAACAATTAAAAGTAATGAAGTACCTACTTTAGATTTGCAGCCAAATAGTTTTAAGTAAATAGTTAAACATATTGGCAAATCAAATGAAGTGAAAAATTGGCTAAATAGAATCATCAATAAAGTAGCAAATGATTTGAAAATTACTGTAACTAATAGTTAAAACAATAAAAGAAGTAGATGCAATCTATTAATGAAAAAATTTATGATGACAAACTTATTCTAAACCACAAATAACAATTAACAAATGTGATCTCCTCCCTATCAAACCTATCTAACATGGGCAATTGAATTAAAATACTAAAAAAAGTATTGCACATAGAACTTGCAAGATTTACAAATTTCTTACAACCAAAAAAGTTGATTAGCTAAAGAAAACATACCTATTGAGAAAGATGTTGCAAACATGGGAAAGAGTAGTAGTTAATATAGCAACATCTGAATTCAATAGACTACATGATTGTAGTGGAACAAAATTATAGGTAAATAAAATGAATTTGAATAGATAGGGGTTACTATGGTAACGGTCAAGAAACCAAACTTCTCTACTAATCAGCATTAATTGTGTCTTAACATCTATATATCATAAGTTTGCAAATAACTATTGAGAAAGGCTTTAAGAAATTAAGAGACTTGGATGTTAATACAATTAAATGATTAAAAGGATTTTTATATAATTCCACTAAAACACAAGCTGAATTCAATTGTACCTAATATTTAATTGGACATCGAATACTGTCACATGTTAAACTTATCCATAGCTTTAAATGTCTGAGAGGACATTTAAGTAATTATAAAAAAAACAAATCAGTTATAATGATTCATATTCAATACTCCAATTGCACTTTAAATACTCTCATATTCCCAAAATAGTCCCATCCTTGCGGTTGAAATTTTTGCCCTAAACTCATTCTTATATAGTATAAGGATTTTGTTATCTTTCATGTGTATCGTGCTCTAAAATTTCTGCCCCCTTCTCTTGACGTACATTGTTTCAATATGTGATTAAATTTTCTTAAAAATTTCATTATTAGCATACTTTTCTAAAACTAAAAGTGCTATAATAATTATTTTAAATTTTTAAAATAATCTTATCTTAAATACACTCAACTTCTAATCTTTATGTTATCCATCTGTTTTAGAAATAAAATGTGATTGTGTGGGGTTGTTGTGTATTTTTTTTTTATGGTAAGAAATAGATGTTGTTTTTGTTACATGTTTACAAGCATAGTCATAATTTGGTTTTTTTTTTTTTTGTGTGTGGAAAGTACAAATTTTTGTATTAGCAAAATGTTGTAAGCAAACAGATAGTTTATCTAACTTGCACCAATGTTGTATAAAAGGTTTTAACAATCAAACACAACTACACCTTTCACCTATCCATAATTGCATTTTCGTCGGTCCACAATGCCATTCCTCGCTGACATGAATCAACTTCTGATGGTACGTGTACGTTTACCCCTTCAATAGTCATATGATACATTTTATAGTTCTAAGAAGGCGCATAAGGGTGCGATCATACCAGCACTAATGTATCGAATCCCATCAGAACTCCGAAATTAAGTGTGTTTGAGCAAGAGTAGTACTAAGATGAGTGATCCCCTGAAAAATCCTCATGTTGCACCCCTCCTTTTTATACAACTAGCAGGGGAAAAGGATATAGGAATATAATCATAGAGTCAGATTCGAAAGTGGAATTGGAGCTGATAGTAAAAGCAGCTGCCACATCATCTTACCATTATTTGGTTAAGTAGATAAGAACCATGAAGAACAGAGAATGGTCATGCAAACTATAACATATCTGGAGGAAAGAGTACAAACATGCAGACTGGCTAGCAAAGGAAGCAATCTAGCTACAACTACCAAATGGATCGATAGAAAAACCACCGACCGGACACGGGGAGTTATTAGGAGCTAATGTAATTGGGGTCACAGCCCCATGCTTAGTACCGTGTTAAAAAGCAGTTGCCTCTCATTTGTATCCAAACAAAAAAAGATACATAAAACTGAAAATTACCCAAACAATGCTGCTAAAAGTAGAAGTGTTGAAATATGCTCTTAGTGGAGGCAAGGACTGGGGAAGCCTATCAATAATACAAATACGAGAATACAATTGACCTAGATCAAGATTTTTTTTTCTTAATTTCTCTCATTGAAAGAAGATCATGTGTGAAGTGAATCACACAAATACGAGATTTCCACATAAATTATGAAGAATGAAAATAATATGATAGATTAGGGTTGGCAGAGGACTCGACTTTGGCAGGCTCCCTAAATGTTTAAAGCATGAAATGTTTGGCTAAACGGGTGTCCAAAAAATACTTTGAAATTAATTTTTATTTTAAAATAGAATTAATTTGGAATAAAAATCTAACTACAGTGACCAGTACTTATATACATTCATATGATAAATTAGGTGTAATGTATATATATACATATATATATATATATATATGAAAGTAAATATTTTAATTAGAGTTATTTTTCATTCCTGTATAACATGTCTAATTGAAAACAATTAACAGATTATGGGTTATTTGGGTTTTACTCATATTGAATGTTATATTATATATTTAAAAATTATCCCTAAATTTAAAATAACTTTAAAAAATACTTATCTTAATGATATCTAAAATAACTTTAAAAAATAACTAAACTTATCTAAATGCTTTCTATGAAATTATTACATAGAACTATAGTAAATTTTTTTCAAATCACAATTATTAAAATCTTACATATTCCATAAATTACTTTCTTTCGCCACCATATCATTGATTAGTATTCAAATTGTTCATCATCTCTTCCCTTAATTTTGAATTAATTTAATACAAAAAAAGAGAATTAACTGTTACATCAATAGATTTACCAATACTGTTGGAAACTAAATATTTATTGATTAAGAAACTGAATTGCTAGGTCTTTTCTACTTAATTAAATATGAATATATAGTTCTAAATTTATAGTCATTATAAAAATTTAAATTATCTTAAAAATATCTACCAAGTTTTTTATATAGGATATATTATTTGATATATACTATCATATTATAGTAAAAGTATGTAAATAAATTTTTAAAAATTAGTAAATAATTAAATATTTAGAATACATTAATTTTTTAAAATTAATATAAATAAACATGTAGGATTGTTGTTAATTTTTCATATTTAAATAATTTATATTTGCATAAATTCATAATAAATAAAAAAAGAGACCGTGCTAAGGTACGGGCAAAATCCTAGTTTAGATTTTATAATGAATACCTGATGGGTACACACTAAAAACAATCTTGGATAATAAGCTTAATATAATCTAAATCCACTTGATTAACTTGAGAAATAGGGGATGCATCAAGCTGGCACATTCATGACAGGCAGCATTAAGAGTTGGACGTTCACATCATAACTACCATATACTTATACTATATCAGAATGAGTTTAGGGCAAAGATTTCAACCACAAGAATGAGGCTATTTTGGAAATATGAGAGTATTTGAAGTGCAATTGGAGTATTGAATATGAATCATTATAACTGAATTGGTTTTTTTTTATAATTACTTAAATGTCCTCTCAGACATTTCAAGATATGGGTAAATTTAACATGTGACAGTATTCGATATCCAATTAAATATTATGTACAATTGAATTCAGTTTGTGTTTTAGTGGAATTACATAAAAATCCTTTTAATCATTTAATTGTATTAACATCCAAGTCTCTTAATTTCTTAAAGCCTTTCTCAACTGTTATTTGCAAACTTATGATATATAGATGTTAAGACACAATTAATGCTGATTAGTAGAGAAGTTTGGTTTCTTGGCCGTTACCATAGTAACCCCCATCTACTCAAATTCATTTCATTTACCTATAACTTTGTTCCACTACAATCATGTAGTCTATTGAATTCAGATGTTGCTATATTGGTTACTACTCTTTCCCATTTTGCAATATCTTTCTCAATAGGTATGTTTTCTTTAGCTAATCAACTTTTTTGGTTGTAAGAAATTTGTAATCTTGCAAGTTCTATGTGCAATACTTTTTTTAGTGTTTTAATTCAATTGCCCATGTTAGATAGGCTTGATAGGAAGGAGATCACATTTGTTAATTGTTATTTGTGGTTTAGAATAAGTTTGTCATCATAAATTTTTCATTAATAGATTGCATCTACTTTTTTTGTTGTTTTAACTATTAGTTACGGTAATTTTCAAATCATTTGCTACTTTATTGATGATTCCATTTAGACAATTTTTCACTTCATTTGATTTGCCAATATGTTTAACTATCTACTTAAAACTATTTGGCTGTAAATCTAAAGTATGTACTTTATTACTTTTAATTGTTTTCTTAAATTGAGTGGATTAAGATGTTTTAGTACTTTGTTTGAGGTAATTATTCATCTAGATTAGCGTGTTAGTTATTGTATATCTTTGCAACTAGGTCAAAAACTGATGTTTTGTGATTGTAACCCCTATCGAGAAGGAGATGCTTTGTTATATGTCCTAAATCATACAATAAATCATAATTGATTGATTTGTCAATGTGGAGCTTTCATGATGATATGTCATTGGAATCAGTATAAATCCAAGAATTTGGCTTGCAAGAATCGAAATTCCATTAGCAATGATTTCTTCAAGTATGCTAATTTTTCAAATCTCACTTATATGACAAGATAATGAGGTAGGTTGCCCTCATATCAAGATCAAATTCAAACTAAACGACAAAATTTAACATCCCTAAAATGCATGAGCAAATATAAGTAGATCTTTTATTCTATTAGATTAGATGCAAAGTGATTAATTGTATTTTATAATTATATTTCATTGCATATTATATTTTTTTTGACTCAATATGTAGTTTATGATTTTTCTGTTTAATATCACATAATAAAATTGTCATACTTCAATTCTTATACTACAAAATACTAAATAATTATTATTAGCTATCTTTAATTATAGGTACTAAACTCCCGCGCATGGCGCGGGCTTTTTCCCCTAGTAGTGTTAAACAAAAAGATTCTCGGCAATGTTAGTACCATTATGTAAGTATCTTAATAAGCTAAGAATTAAGGATAATGTTATTTGTATTTCCCATATGTTTTTTACATTCTCACTATCCTATTTTTATTTTGATGAGACCATATTATCCCATTTATAATTTCATCTCTTTGTCCATATGTTAATTTTACTAGATTTTCTCTTATATTCTAAAACCAATTAATTATTCCATTACACATTAAAATAGCTAATTTAAAATTGTCACTAATATGTATTATGTATTTTTCTACAAAACTTCATAAAATTATATGATGCCAAAGATCAATTTAGTAATGTAATATGAACAAATTCCAAACTTCAAGTCCAAAAAAATAAATAAATAAAAATCCCAATGGTCAAAGATGACCAAAAATTGAGTATAACTATAATGTCTTATAAATAGGCTACTAATACTTTAAAAAATCGACTAAGAATAGCTCGCATAGCCACCATAGATGGACTGAAACTTTCTAGTATAGTTCAACAAAATCTTATGATCCAATGGAACCTTAATTGTACTCATCAAAAATCTGCAAAATTAAAATTGAAATTGAAATAAGAATATGAAAAATAAATTAAAAAACAATTATGTAGATTTAGAAAAAAGAGAAGCAAAAGTTAAATTTTTTTACCTTTTGGACATGTACAATAATTGTGCCCAACTTCTTTACATGTGAACACAAGATAAGGTAGGAAAAGAAATTATGACAGGAGTAATATGATTCCATCAAGATAAAAATGAGGTAGTAGAGGTACAAATAATATAAGGAGAGTACAAATAACATTATCCAGAATTAGTAACTAATTTGCCTTTCTTTTTATTTGTTTATTTATTATTTGGGTTGACTGTGATTCCCATTTACAGCCTATGTTGGTTGGTGAATTGTGAAAGATTTTATCAGAATACTGTTGGCGGAGACAATTATTACTGTTGGCGACATAGCTAGGTGCTTCAAGCAATTTTGAATCAGTGATTTTTATCGGCCCCCCCGCGCCGGGAGCTGCGTGTCTCGGATTTTTTTTTGGTCAAATGTATTTTTTTTTTATTTTTGTTACCCAATTAGATGAATCATGCTTATGGTGCTGCAGCAATAATCACGCAATGATGTTATCTATACTGAAACATCTAATTCAGAAATATGGATCTTATCAAAAAAGCCAAAGACTGCAACAAACGCACCGTTACAAGATTTGAACTAAACACTTTGTTTTAGGCCCTCAACATTAATCGCTGCCACCATTATTCAGGGAGGACTAGCAAACGTTGTTTGAGACCATAGTTCACTTAAAGCGTTTCTTACATATTGTTAATTAACACAGTTCTCACATCAGCAACATGCAAGAGATCTTTTATAATAAAATGGTCCATTATTATCAATTGAACCAACTTTTATTGAGCGTCTCAAAATATTTTAATTTCTATTGTAAGAGCACTAGTTAGTATATACACATTTGCTGTTCTAATGCATTCTATTTCTTCTTTTTTTTTTCATTTTGCATGCTATTTTACTTATATTTTAAACACATTTTTCAACTCATCTTTTTATATTTTCAACTTTCACATATATCAATCACACTACAAAAATGATACAATAATTATTTCAAACAATTTCAAAAAAATACAATAATAACGCCAATAAAGATAAGAAATTTTATTATGTGAAACACAAAAGAACAAGAAGTTTATTCTGGGCCTGTTCTAGCGAGGGCTAACGCATAAAAGAGTAACTAATGAACAAGTACAACGGGAGAAAAATAAAATAAAAAGGATAGTTCCTACATATATATAGTCAGTTATAAACCAATATAGTAAAGAAAAAGGAACAGGGAATAACTAACTGAATCTATGAGTAAGTAATGACCAATGATGTTAATTAATCGTATTGTAATATGACAAACGAGTCAAGGATCGAAACCTACCACCGATGGAGCAACCCGTAACAATGGCTCTATAGTATTTGGCAGAAATTTCCTAGCAAAGAGGAAGCAATTTTTAGTCGTCTCTCCATTATATTTGCACGTCCTACGTCGGATTCCATTCAAAAGCTCGTCCGTCACGTCTGCCCTTCCATATTTCCTGGGATGCGGACCACCCTTGGACCAGTCAACCCAAGTAATGCTCCTATTGGAACTCATTTCTGGGTAAAGAATGTTGACCAACGTGGGCAAATAATGTTCATCGTTGTAACATGGTGCCAGGCAATACTGGTGGAAAACACGGTAGTATTTGGTGTCGGAGACAATTCCAACGGCGAGATCGCGATGGACTTCGAACCATTGAGACCCTTTTCGCCATTGCTCGATGGTAATCGTGGGAAACATCTGGCGGTTGTAGCGGCCGCGGCCTGGTTTTCTTGGGTCGTCGAATGAGCCCAGGAAGCTTTCGTTGGAGCTCATGAGATAGTCGTAAACGGTAGTGAAGTTGAATAATGGAATGCATGAATCTGAGAGTAATACGAATCTCTGGTTGGAAAAGTCAAGGAGAGCATTTGCTAAAAGTCTTCGTTCAGCATCAATCATGTTTATTCTTCCCCATGATACTGGCTGCATCGAGAATCAAGATTTGAAGGTGAGCAAATATTGCATGGCAAGTTAAATAAGTACTATAAACATGCACACTTTTTTTTTTTTTTTTAAATAGCTGGTCACATACTGCTCATGCCAGCAAATAAAAAGTAAGATCTGCTACATAATTAGACCATAAATCAGGTACCTTTAGACTTCGGCAATTATATTAAAAAAATAAAGAGGCTGCTTTGTTTGGATTGTGGTTTTTTCGCAGAAAATTTTTTACATTTTTCTGAATACATTTCTCAATCACCTTTTTACCTTACATATATCAAATCGTTACAAAATAATTTGTCACAAATAAATCAAGCGAACAAAAATGAAAATAACATTAGACAAAATGATTTGCCTAATTGGAGCACTCGGCCGGGGTAACTGGTTAAATACGACAAATACTAGAAAATATAAAAGGAGAAATTGAGGCAATGGAGTGCTATTTCCTATTTTCAGCTTATATAAGTGGAAATAGCAATTGAAGCAATGACGGACCATCCTAACATGCACAATAGCAAATATAAAATAGCTACTTGCTATTTTCAGCTTATTTAAGTGCATGCATTGCGGGCAGTGCTACAATTTGGTGTGAGAGTGCTTCTCCTAGAAACGATAATTACAGATGTCAACAATTAGTGGCCACTATGGCTGTTACTTGCCAACCGAGAGCACGCAGGTATTGAAAGCATTCCGCTTTTATTTGCCGTGTCAATTATGCAAAAGAATTTTGCAGTCAAGTCAACCAACGTTTTTTTTTTCTAATTTTATTCTTCTTAGTCTACCACGAGAAAATGTTGATTGGTGGATTTGTACCATTTGGATTGCTTTTTTTTTTTTCTTGGGAGCTTCTAGGAATTTATGTAGATGTCTAGTATTTTTTTTTTTTTAAAGATGAATATAACATACGTGAGATAAAAGGTGCGATTGAAAATGCGTGAAAAAAATATTTTTTCATGACCAGTAGTACTAAAAGAAAATTTTCACAAAAATGGTGATCCAAACAAGATATATGAGAAAACAAACCTTGCTAGGAATTCTTCTCCCGTAGAAAACAGAACCTTGAGGCCATGAATCATTGTAGGAAGGATGAGGATGCAGGTAAATGGAGTAAAGCCCTTGATAACCCTTGAAGAACTTCTCCCACAGAGAAGCAAGAGGCAGAGGGCCTGGTGTCAAGAACATAAATGCCACCTTAGGCAAAAACTTGTGAGGAAATTCTTTGATTTGCGGAACCATCGAAGCTCTCCAAAACAACTCTTCATCAGTCATGTTATGCATCAAAGATGTCTGCTCTCTCAAAGATACTACTTCTGTGGCAGAATTAGAGGCACCATTTGAAGTATGATCAGCAGAAAGCACCGCTGCTGACTTTGGCGGTGGTGGTGGAGGTGGCTGTGGAGGGGAACATTGAGGAGGTTGTGATGCTAACGATGTTTGAAGTGTTGTGAGCCGGGAAGATAGCAGAAAGGCGGCAGGGAAGGTGAATGAGAAGCTTTTGAGACACAAGGTGAAAACTAGGCCGACCGATAAACCAATAAGAAAGAGAAGGGAATTGAAGACATAGCAACTTGTTTGAGAATTAAAGCGTTGTTTGCCCATTTTTCTGGGTCATAGAGGCATTGGATTGGAGGAAGATGAGGAGGGATGGATGATGTAAATGTGGAATTTGGACGAGTTCTTGAAAAATACTAGCGTTTGCTAAATGCCAAAAGAGTGGACTTGCAACGTAAGTCATGCATTCGATCGCGCCCCTTAAATTATTGAAAAACATCGAATTGGGGTCTTACGTAGAGCGTACTTCCTAGGATGGTTCGTTTTCAATGGGACTATTTTAACTAACTCCTTTCTAACCTATGAACTCCTAGCAAGTCGTCCTAAGGTGTAGCGTTTTCCAGCATTATTTTAATTGAACCACTTGTCTTAAGAAAGTGAAAGGATTGGAGAAATTTGAGAACTGTTCTCCTTTATTTCTTTTTTTTTTCTTAAAATTTTTTTTTTTTGCCTTTGGTTTCTTTTTCTTTTTCTTTTTTCTCCCTCGGTAAGGAATAAGGATATCCAACTCTCCACACCTACGTAACGTAGCTGGTACTGAAATAAGAAGGGCTTTCTTAGGATCATTCAATTAATAATGCAGACTGCAGTACAGAAACTTATAAATGCAAGAAAAGAACAGGTGAAGTCGCCAAGTGTTAATAATTTTGAAGTTTCAGAAGTTGAAGTCGTCAAGTCTTAATGATTTTATACAGAACTCCTCCTGGAAGGTGTCAGACCAGGATTTTAGCAACTAGTACGTTGAAAGAACCAAGGCCACAACTGTTTTTACTTGCTCGTAACTTCAGTCACTGTTGTGTAGTCAAGATCTTTTAACCAGATCAAATTACAATGAGCAATGCATTCCAATGTACTGCATATTGTGTTGTGTATAACAACAGGAGTTGAACAATGAAAATACGTTCTTGTAGCAGAAGGATTTTAGTTTTCAACTGGAGTTGAAAATGCTGTGTATAATGATTCATGCAGGTGCCCATTAAAAGAAAGAAAGAAAAGGCGAAAGGGCCGCAGATCAGATCAGCACTGAACTCCCAGAGCTTGGTAAAAAAAAAAAAAGAGTTAAGAGCGTGAAAGTGATTTAGACCTAACGCTCTTTAACGGTATGATAGGATGCGCCTTAATTTGTGAATGCGTCAAGGATTTGTCAAGAGGGGAGAATATTCCACTACTAGAAAGTCCTGCAGTCTCGCTACGCGGCAAGATTTTTGTTACACCTTAGCATTTCTTGCACTTTGTATCCGTTTAGCAGGTTTTCTTGGTAGACCCTGCAATGTGACCTATAATACGAGTTTTTTTTTTCCTTTGGCATAGTGCTTAAAATAAAATTCAAATTGAGGCATGTTTGTGTGCCACCAATGTCCTTTTTTTTTTCTTTTCCAAACACAATAGAATCTGTTCTAGATCTACTCCTATTTTATAACAAGGGGAGAGGGACTGAAGAGTTCCCAGAAGAATTCGAAGGAAAGTGAACTACCACAGGCTCAGATGGGACTGAAGAGGTTCAAGAATAATTCGAAGGGTACTGAACCACCACAGATCCAAACGAGTGCTTACGCACCCACTGATAAAATCTCCAAGAAATCTTGAATTTGTAGAATACAGGCAAGGGATTTTTAAAACTCTCTTAATGGCCAATTCCTTTAAGATTTTTCAATTTTCTTAAAGTTCAAATAAATGTAGTTTTCGATCGAAGTCATTAATCACGCTACTATTGTCGGGCTTTGAAAGTGCCGAAAGCGTGGTATCTCTAGCTTTCAAAATCCGCTAAAACTAGTGCCACCTGAAGGCGTAGTAAGTAATTCACGCCCTCTAATGTTTAACTGAATCGAGTCATTGCTTGCACTCAAACGCTGTCGTAGGGGCGGCCAGGCCAACATCTTCTTCAGCCAAAAGCAAGAAAAGACGATTCGGGTCGGATTTAAACTTCCAGCGCCGGCAGAAGCACAGGAGCCATGGAAGAAGGCGAAAGAAGAGAAGCAGCCATAGCTTCCGCAGCTTCTCTGCAGCCCAATTTCACGCCCAAGAAAAGCAACGTCACCCCATCCCAGCTCTCCAAATTCCATGTGAGCACCGCATCGTACCCCTCTCATCTGCCCTATATTTTCTTTCGATGTTTCCGTAGTTAATGACTTAAATTTTCCCGAATTGTACTAGAAACATATTATTATTATGCCTTGTGAGGTCGATGATATTTGCTCTATACCTACATGGGCTCTTGATATCAGCTGCTGAAATTGTCGTCTTCTTTCTTTAATGTCAGGAATTGCACAAGAGGCGTTTAAAAATAAAGGAAAAATCGAAAACTAAAACGAAAATCAAGGGTAGGCTGCACAGTGATATGACATGAATCATGAATGTTGTTTTTTCCTTTTTTTTTTTTTTTAAAAAAATTTATTTATAACTTGAGCGATTTGGTACTATTGTTGCAACTTTTTTTAGGACCTGAGGGGAATGGGAAATCCCATGAGAATGGAAGCAATGGTAAGGAACGTGTTGGTAAAGCGTCAGGTGCAACAACAACGGTTGAGGGATCAAGTGTTCCATTCTCAAGAGGCAGTACCGAGGAAAATTCCAGCGTGCAGGAAAGTGTAGCAGCCCATCCAGTGTCAACGACGAAGCGCCAGAAGAAATTACATTGGGGGTACTATCTGCTGCTCTTTGTTGATCTTCCATTCATATGGAGATAAGATCATGGTTTACCTGCGTGATTTAATGGGACGATGAGGCTCTAGAAGCCATAATCCTTTTGCCAGTTCTAATTCTACCATTCTTTCCCTCTTTCTGTTCATATTTTCTTCTTTGCTCACTCTCTTCATTTCATTTTCTTGCTTTTGCAGGCTTGATACAAAAGAAAGATGGGAGATGAAAGCCAACATGTAGAGAGAATTCCTTATTACGAGTGTAATGAGAGATTTATGTCGTGAATTAACCCGACACTGATTGTTATCGAAAGGTCCCCTGTAGAATGTCTGCCCTATTTCTCTTTCCCCCGGATTGCTTCACTCGTATGTCATGCTGAATAATTGGATGATCATATATAGGATGTTGCATTACATTTTTGTGGATCCGTAGGAAGTTTTTGTCCCTCAGACGATCCACCTGTCTTTACCTTCTTATAGCATTACGCTCAGCCAATAATGAGTAGTTAATGGGATGCTTCTTTCTGTGACATGCGAATTTCAAAATGTGTCAGTGTTACAGTGCGCGTCCTGGAAAGCTGGAACAACTTCCTGCTAACGAGGCATTTCTGGTGGCATTAATGCAGAATACTTTAAGAAACTAGTGTGAATACCCGTGCTACGCACGGTACTGACATTATTGAAAAATTGAAAATAAAAGGGTGAATTAAAAAAGGTTGAAAATTTGTACCAACACAATTAAAATATAATGTCTGTCTAACAAAAGTTTGAAATATGATAGAATGTGTATATTATTCAAAAAATATATTTTTTCAGAAGATAGATCCTGAAAAAATAATAGAAATTTATATTAAAAAATAAATGATATATGAATAAAAATGAATGTAATTAAATGTTGTTAAAATGAAATACTTACAAATATTATGCATTTGATTTGATAATCTTGCATGAAGGTGCGAACACTTTTCACACCAATCAATTTTTAGTACGAAAGCCAAAATTGGTGATTTAATTAATTCTATTGAATTTTGTGGAATGTGTACTACAAATGAAAATGCACGATCTTTGCATGAATTGATTCGTTGGTTGAACAACCTATCACCATTGTTCTGAGAATTAAGTATGTACGAAATTCAAAATTAGTGTATTTTTTTTACATAGTTTATAAATAGCACTATAAAAAATAAACATATATCAAGAAATTCTACATTCTTTTCTAATTCTCTGAGATAAGAAGCATCACAACCAAATATGAATCGTGCATGTCTATCCTGTAAATTAAAATGCATGTTACCACTAGAATCTTTGATTTGTATGTTAACATTGTACTTGTTTGACAAATAAAATATTATATACAATACAGAAATTTTGTTAAAATTAAAGGTACATGAAATTAATTACCTAACAACAGTATCGACCACGTCATTACAATGCATACACACTGTTTTTGAAAAATGGCCTTCATATAGTTGTCCACAATTTTTGCATAACTCATATAACGTGTTTTCTATGTTAATTCTTTGAATGTAAGCAAGTATTCGAAAATATTTAACCTAGTAAGAATGAAAGAAAATATAGGTTATGATTATAAATTTAAAAAATTTGTGGCAGTAATTAAATTAAATAGAGTAAATTTACCGTATGCATGACTATATATTCGGATATCCATATTCTCTTTGAATTTCTATCAACAATACTTGTGATGTTGTAAAATTGCTTGACCTCAACCACGTAACTAACTTCGAGCACATGTATCATTTTCAAACTTACAATTTTTTGAAATACATGTTGATAAGAGTATGAAACAACATTAAAAATTTGATGTAGTGTTACTAATGGAACTCACCAACTGTGCAGGGTATCGAGCAAAATCTAAATTATGATTGATATATAATTTCCTATCTTCAATTGTACAAAGTGATGGTCCTGTATAGTATGAATTATATTCGCTAAAAAAACTATTCAAATTATATAGAGTATAAGTAAAAGCATTTGATTTACCTCTGAAATTTCGTACGCAAATACCACATGCTAGCAAAATATTTTTTTTGTAACAGACTGATATTATAGGTTTGTAGTATATTCAATAACTTGATACTCAAATCACCGATGAGATAAAGTTTGTCTAAATAAGTTTTACAATGTCCTAACTCCTTGCAAAAAAAAAAACGTTAAATAGTCCTAATTGGCATCGCAAGTTACGGCAACGTGCCAGTGGCATCTAGGTCTATTTTGTTTTGGTCAAAATCTAGTCCTAATTGGTTCTGCTGTTTCTTGATCATGTTATATGCTTCTAAATTAAAATTGTATAAAATAGCATGTGAATGAGCATTTGTCTTTAATTAAGGAATAAAAAGAATTTAAAATATAAATAATATTATAAATCGTTTATAAAGTAGATTATGGGAAAGTTTTTAAATTTTAAATTTGATTGGTGATAGGGTTGGTTATGACCCACTACTTTTTATGTATTAAAATAAATACAAAAATCTAGACATAAATCTATAATCCGCTACTTGTTCCGTTCTTGGGATTTTTTTTTTAGAGTTAAATATAGTAAATCTCTTAACTTTACATTTAACTGCACTTTACCCCCTCAACTTTACATTTAGTTGCACATTTATGATTTTTTTTGAAACGTGATTGTAATTTGGAAAGTTCATTTGTAGGGGTAGTTATAGAGTTAGTGTGGTGACAAATATTTGTTAATTATAAAAATGTAACATTGTATTAAAACAGCATACGAATTAGCATTTGTCTTTAATTAAGAAGTAAAAAGAATTTAAAGTATAAATAATAAACTATAAACGATTTATAAAGTAGATAGTGGGAATGTTTTAAATTTTGAATTTGATTAGTGATAGAATTGGTTATCACCCACTACTTTTTATATATTAAAATAAATACAAAAATTTAAAAAAAAGAATGAGAAGTTTAGAAAAACATTGAGATGGTCTCTGCTAAAAACCCCTTCTGCAATATATATAGATATAGATTTCATCAATGAAGATAAATGATAATCACGCCTAATCTGCATATGCGAATACACCCACGAAATAGTTTGCGATCATGGAAGTTCCTGGCTCCAAAGAGAATATGGACGAAAAGTACGGTGTACGTCATTTGCATCAGAGAGGTTCAAAGCCTGCACCCCTATTTACAACTTTTTATTTGTAAATCACCCTACAGCAGAACTATGCTCTCCCCACATTGACACAAGACTCGAAAAAGTGATTTTAGAGCCCAGTGGCAAAGTCACCGGTGCTCTTCACATCAATCCCGATGGTGTTGCAACCGCAAATCACAGATGACTGTTAAGTCAGTACCCCGTACTAATTACAGAAATCAACCGAGAAGCTAGATTGTAGGCAGTACAATGCCCACTCTGTAAAAACTGTGTGGAGAAAATATTCTGATCAAGCCCGCAAGGTTGAAGAGGCTAGAGAAGTTTATCCTTCACAGGTCTCAAACTGCAGGGTTAAGTGCACGCTCTATCTCCTCGAGCGACCGCCCTTTTGTCTCGACAACATTACCAGCTATGTACAAAACTGCTAGAAGACATATAGATGCAAATCCCAGGTAGACTTTACTGATCCCGTACTTGTTGACAAAGCTCAAGAAGTAGAGGCCTATGACAAAGTTTGAGATCTGTATAAATATGTAAAAAGCAAATTAGCGATGCTGACAAGAGATTAACATAGAGATCATATTGCATTGGCACAGCAAGAATGGCGAAGGAAAGTAAGTAATCAAAATAAACGTATTGCACAAAAAGAACAGACGAATGAAGATCTCCATAAATTTTGAGGGCTATTCACAAATGCATGGCAAAATTGTACTCATCCAAATTGCCTAGGAATTATCTGATCCTACCAAAAGGGCTAATAAATTCGAGAAAGCTATCAAATTAAGACTGCATAAAAGTCCGTCTTCGTGCATGTAACATCAAGCAGGTGAACTGTATCATTAAATAAAAGCACTAAACTGCAGAAAGAAAGAAAGCAGGTAAGAGAAAAACAACCGTAGAAGTAAGATCACACCATTTGAAGTAATGACTCACCCAATGCATGCCCAACGACAATGCAACTGCTTTTGCTCTAATTCGAGAGGCAAATATTTCAGGTAGTAGAAGCGCAGGAACAGGACCAGCACCAAGTGAAAAGGACAACACATAACTGTATTTTTTTGAGAAACATGAGTTTGCATTTCACTGATTGTATGTAAAATTCTAGATGCAAATACTCAATCCCTTCAAATGAAACTTTAAATTTTGAAACCAAACAGTTAATATTATACTTACAGAACTGTACCAATTACAGCAAGAGTGCCTGAATATGGAGCCAGAACACTCCACGTAAAGGACAGCGACAGTAGCACCATGGAAGTAGCCTAAAAAGAAGAGAGAGAAGAGAAAATAACAACTCAAATCTACAGCAGCCTAAAAAGGAGAGAGGAGAAAATAACAACTCAAAATCTACAGCCAGCTGAAGCTGGGAAAAGCCGACATCCAAACACCATAGAGCAGTGGACAAATAAATTATTAAATGCTATGCACCCAGTTCTGCAATAGGTGTTCAAAGTCCAAGCCCACCCAAGTTAAAGGTTTCAGCTAGTCACCACATTAATGCAACAATCAGTTACAGTCGTACTTAAGCATTGGTCTACAGTGGTAAATCATCATATCCTTTTCTTAGCAATGTTTGACGTTTGATATAGCAACAAAACTCTCCAGAGCCAATGCTAAAGTAGACTTACTGCACTCTGAAATCAAAATCATCATAGCTGTTCATAAGAAGTTGTCCCATCCAAGTTATAAAAATCCTCCATATTTATGAGGCACTATCACGGTTAACCTAATGCAGGCCAAAAGGACACCAAATATTGCTTAGGAAATTTAAAGTCTCTAAGCAGGAACTAGATAACAAGCAGATGGACAACTAGAATTGGATTATTCGCTGCATCACCATCAGACGTCCATGACAGCAATTGATAAGGTGCAAGCTCGGGAACTAAAATAAGGCCATTCTGGCAAAAATACTTGCCAGAAAAGATGGTCCTGTTCTTATGCATGCTCTTTAATATTGACGCAGGAACATTTGCCAGTCCTACAGTGATAGCAGCCTATGCACCGGGCTTTCACCATCCTAGTTTTTCATATTCTATAGCAATAATTTTGGGTTAAGAGCATCTAAAATCATTTAGGTTAAGAGCATCAGCACAGAGGCAACGGAACACCATAGAATGCCATTGTTCCATTGTATTTTAACCACCTCATACAACTTACAAGTAGATCACTTAAATCCAACTCCTCAGAGCCACCATTAATTTTTTCAGCACCCAGTAAAAATATATTGGTGGGCTACTATAGATCACTTGGTACCGTGCTAGAATAGACACACATATTTACCTGTTAGTCAAGCTCATTAACAGAATAATGAGTTTATTCTTGTAGATATATTTTTATTTGATTTTAAGTGCAAAATTAGATGTAAAATCTCCAAAGACATAGCATTGCAGCACATACCATTCCAGCAAAGCTTAAAAGTAAAAGACTTTTCCTTCCTTGTTTGTCCATCAATGATGATGCAACAGTTGTACCTAGGAGAATAAAATGCATCCAGTCAGATGAAAATGATCCTCGACTAGGAAAGATATATATTCTGAAAATGCTAATCAGGCAGCTAACCAAGGACATTTGAAGCTCCAACAAGAGCGCTGGCCGCAACATCAGATTGAATTCCAGCACTCCGAAAAACCGAAGTTGAATAATAAACTACGGCATTTATACCAGCCAACTGCTGGAACAAAAAGAGAGCAGCCCCAACACTGACAACTGTACAAAAATCAACACAGAATTGCTTGAGCACATCAGTGAAGGTGTTTAATAGACAGACACAGACCCTTAATTTCTCAATTTTTACTCACAACACCAAAATAAAAACAAGGCTCAAAGCCAGTCCACTGCCGATATGCATAGTCAAGCTTGCTGAATCCCAATTGCCATCACCAAAAAGGTGAAAGCATATGCACATAAACCAAAAAATAAAGATTATTCTTGGAAGTACTAGGGTGCACTGTGTGTCTTGACACATGTAGACCTAAGACCTTAGAAGGTATGAGCAGAACTTGAGATAAACCATAAACACAACATGAACAGATGGCATAACAACATTCATCTGAACAATTTCATTGCCCCTCTCTAGGACATGGGATATCAATTTAGGCAACTCCTATTGACAATAGTACTATGTATTTACAGATGATCAAATGGATGATGCACCAAATTAGCAAAACACAACAAAACTAACACATCAACTTACAGCTGTTTAAAATCTGTACCTTTAGGAATAAGCCTGGTCATACAACAAGCACTTAAATATACTGATACTAACCTTAAAGATAAAATCAACGTCTAAACTGAGTCAAGACAGACACATCATTCAAGAAGAAGTCTATGAAATTCCAAGATTTTTGCTTCACATGCAAATGGAAAGAAGGAAGCAAATAATTGTATGTTAAACAGCAGCTTGATTACTTACAAACAGTATAGCACGTCAGTCCATAACAATTGTAATTTTACCTATTAAGTCAGGATGTGTACAATTATGGATGTCAACTCTAAATATGTGTTCAATGACACAACCTTAACTGAATCATTGTACGTAAATTTCTGATAAAATTGCATCGTAAATAAAGGTATACCTTTCCAGTACCGGCTACTAAAAAGATCAAACCAACCAGCTTCGGGTTCTGAAGAACCTCGAGCAGCTGCTTTCAAGTCATCCATGACTTCAACAACTCTTTCCTTTCCAAATAGCCTCTTTATTGACATTTCAGCCTCAGCTATTTTCCCTTGCTGCAGTAAGAATATTCCGACTTAAGAATAGTTATTCATGACCATTAAATGGAGAACAACATGTTACTCAATCATTCACATATAAATGAAAAGATGGATTTAAGAAATGGTGAAAAGATACAAGCTTATAACAGAACCTGGAAAAGCCACCTAGGGCTCTCAGGAGAAAAAACCATTCCCAGTGCCAACAGAATGGATGGAATAAAACCAATGCCAAACATTGTTCGCCACCTTAGAAAGAAGCATAAGAATGGAGAATTATAAATCAGTAAAAAGTTTTTTTAATTATCATAAAAACTTAAAATGTAACAAAGATATACCATAAAGGATTTCCTGCCAAGGGCAACCCAGCTACCAGTGCTGCTAGAATCCCGATACAAATAAATAGCTGGTTAACAGATCCAAGCGTCCCACGAATTTCAGTTGGTGAAATCTTTGAAGAAAAAAAAAACAACAGCATGTCAGATGAACAGTAAGGAAGAAAACCAAGAACAAACTTATATATTAGATGAACATGACCTCAGATATGTAAAGTGGCACAATAGCAGATGAGATGCCAATACCAATGCCAGCCAGCAACCGCCCAACTATCATTGTCTGCACATTCTGGGCTGTTGTACTGAACATCATGAAAATTTTAAGCTTTATCCAATTAACAACACTAAACAAAACAACCTCATCATCAAAATTAAAGAGCAAACCAAAGAAATGCTCCAACAGCAAGTGGAATGGCATCCAAGACAAATGTTTTGGTTCGACCAAATTTATCAGCCAAAGCACCCCCAGTAAATGAACCAACAGTTGCACCAGCAAGTAGAGTGCTAACCACCCATCCTATCCCAAACAAAAAAAGGAACAGAATGAGATCTCATTTCACACAATAAACGGGAAGAGAAGACCTATATGATCGCATTCCAATAAACAAGTGCTTAATGATTGAATATCTTACAAGAATATGTTGGAAATAAGATGAATATAGAAAAGCAGAATAAGCTAGATGAACAAAAAAAAAGGTACAAATGAGACTTGCCTTGCAACACAGTGTTCTCAGAAATCCCAAGATCCTTTGCAAGGTACTCCAGGGCACCATTAACCACCCTAAATCAAGCAAGATGGATGACTAAGCCTCGATTTACAGCTGAATGTTAGAAAAAATAGAAGCAAAAAATAAATAAATACATGATTGCACAAAAAAGTAAACTCTAATTGAACTGCCATGGCATCTGTACAAGTCAAGCTCAAAATTTCAGACAGTGCAAGCAGATCCAGTTATTGAGGCTTGGTCATACCCTAGATGATATCCAAACAGAATGGCTCCCAAACAAGCAACCCCCACATATGGCAAGACTGAACCAGACGATCTCTTCTGGATTTTGGCAGGCTCAATATCCTCAATATCTCCTCCTGTGGTTCCAAAGAAGTACATTACTGCCTAAGCAAACAAATTTCCTACCATAAGAATACATGTGATTTGATTTTTTTTTTGGTATCGGTTTTTTTTGTTGTTTTTTTGGGGGGGGGGGGGTGGTTTGCACATACTGCTCTATGAGATGCATTTATAGATATTTAAAGAAACTCAAGGAAACTAGTAAGAAAGTAACAAAAAAAAAAGTCAGATTGTGAGTCATTAACGAGAAAGTTATTAACCTTGTACTCGTGATTACTGAAGCTATCTCATTTCTATTTAAAGCTCCATATAGTGTGAATCACGACTTCAAATGTGAACTCAAATTAGAGTCAGTTAACGCAGTCCACAGTGTGAAGTAAAACTTCAAAAGTGAACTCAAATTTACTTAAGGTAGACAATACCATTATCAGGGAATTTCCTAAGAACTGCCGCTATCTGTTCACAGCAATAGTGAGGATTATGGGACCAGTTTTGGATCGTTAGAGTTACATTACCACTAACTCGTTTCATCAATGCACCAAATGATAGATCACCATCTACCTCACTCGAAGCTCTAATCTGCTTCTGGTTGGTGACGTAATACTAGAAAGTCAAGAAACAAGCAGATAAAGAATTGTAGCATACATCCGCATTCCACATTCAAAGAAATAGAAATGAACCAGAAATGTAGAAAACTTGTCACACGGAGATACGCTTGTCATTTGGTCGATCAGGAGAAGTTACTCAGAAAAGAAGTAAGAGTGGGAGCGTGGAACCGACTGCATCTCATACCACTAAATTAAAATACTGAAAGTAATTAAAAGTATGTAGGGAGTATCCAAAAGAATATATATGTATACATATATATTAAAGACTTCTATCGTCCTTACTGAAATTGAATACAATATTACTCCTCACTCAAATACGGAAACTTCTAATTCGCCCCTAGCAAGTTTAATTAGTGCACAAATAGCAAGTTTAATCGGTAGTTGGTACCTCTAACTAATTCTGATTTGTGCACTCAATTCCAAAACTAGCACCAATTCTGGGAGCAGAATAAGTTGGAATTAAGAATAATGCAATTTTAAAACAAACATGAGGAGAAAACGAAAGCAATCAGACTGGTCAACTAACCAGTATCAGACTAGTCAACTAACCAGTAGAAGCCTGGGCATAGACTGATCTGGACTTGACCGACGACGGTCCGACGCGGCCGAGCTCGATTCCCATAGAAACCGAGTCCAATCGTAAACCGAAGCAGCTGCGGCTGCTCCTTTCAGCCGACATGCAGAGACTTAGATTTCTAGAATCAGTAGTCCTCCTACTCCTCAACTCTCCAAAACCAGCTGCTAACGCCCTACTACTCCCACTACTACGTCCACGCCGGGGAAAGCCAATGCAGCCTACACTCCCCTTCGCCCCTACTCCCGCCGCAGCTGCGTATATTGAAGCTTGGCATTTTCCACAGCCGTACCTACCTATATATCCATCCGAAGCCACAAAAGTCAACCGTTATTAAATAGAAAACGGAAACAAACTCAGCCGAATTATTTACAGGTAACATAATACTAGTAATTAATATGCGCCCATTACAAGAAACGTGAATCTCAAACAATTTGCCAAAAACAGCAACCAAAAAAAAAAGTAGGAGTATTTGGATATGATATGATACATAAATATGCTTCTAGAAAATCAAAAAGTGAATTGTACCGAGCAGAGTTTTATGGTGCGATGAGAAAATGTGGGATCGAGAATAGAAATGGATCGTGTTTGGCAGTTGGTACAAGTGATGCAGCAGGGATTATAGGGTGTAGTTTCAGAGGGGAAGAGGCTTTGTGGAATCCGGAAAATTATGAGGAGATTGAATTTGGAGAATTTTTTTGGAGTATTCAATTGGAGATTACCGTAGTGTTTACCACTGCTGCTAATGGTGGTTGCTTTTTTTTTTTAGTTACTAACGATGTTGGAGGAGGATTCAACTAGTACTGTACTATTTTCCTCGTTACATTTCCGCTTCTATTTTTCTTCCCTTCTTTTCTCCTTGTGGGTACTTTTTTTTCCACATTGTTCGATTCCATTTCTTTCTTTCTTAGTGATTTTCATTGATTATTGTCGTATTTGACGTGGTGCAATTTGTTACTACTTTCATTCAATCTCACCATAGAGTGTACAACAAATTAGCACAGTACATAAATGTAAGACAATAATATAATAAATATAAGTATTAAAGTATTACTGATAACAAGTAAAATTTACTGGCAGTGTATACATTATTACGATTAGATTAATGATAAATTTTAAATTTAAATTATATATATATATTATATATTTAATGATAATAATATATCTACCGATAATATATAAAAGATTGATCTAAATTTATTTACACATAAAATCAAATAATTACTGCTAATACATTGTACAATTGCTGCTTGGGGGCCCGGGTGACTGGGGAATGGATTTTGGGTTGGATTTCAGATTAGATTTGGGTTGCGTTGGAGATGTCGCTGACAGCAGGCGAGCGCACGTGACCCTTCCGATGTGCTGTTGGGTCCTCTCGGCCGTACGTGTTCCAGGGCAGTAAATTCAACTGCGCCCTCATTCTACTGTCCTATTTGCATTTAAAGGGGCAGTTCACTTCAAGCCATTCTCAAATTACCTACTCAAGATAATTTTGGTCGCTTTATCTAATTGGAAGTTAATTTAATCAAGATGATCTAATATTTAGTAATCCTCTTTAGCTCGTACTTGATTTTCAAAATTTATACAATTTGTCTATCGGGCAAGTTTTGATACGTTATTGCGTGTTAGTAAAGCTGCTTTTTTTTTGGGTAAGTTGAAACGGGGGCAGCAAACAACTGGTCTGGGACAATATGAGAAAACAAAATTAGAAAACCTATTTTCCTCTCCTAGAAAAAGTAAGAGTTCATTTACAAAGAACAATTAAATTTTATGATGTAAATATAAACATAAGAAGGGGAAACAGGTGCCTTGCATTTGTTGTGCTGTCTTAACTTTTGTGATTGTATTACAAGAAGCTAAATGGACTGCAAATTTTGGCCCATAAAATAACGATATGATATGAAGCATGATTTGGGAAAGGGTAGTGCACCTGTTTGTTTGAGATTTATCACAGTGATCCTATATTGAAGATAATTTTCTGCTATTATATATATGTGTGTGCGCGCGCGCGCTAGCAACAAAAGTAAAGGTTTTTTTGGCTACTTTAAAAATTTTTAACACCAACAGTATATGTCAAATAAATTAATGATTATCCTACTATTATAATTCAAAATGAATAACATTCTTCTTTATTGTTTATTATTTCTTTGCTCAAGAATAAGCAATTAATTGAGAAGTATTTGATACCAATATATATTATGGAGTGATAAATTTATGAATCATTACTTCTGATAAATGTGTGAGCGTAACAGATTTAAGTAAAAATACAAGATTGAATATTCAAAATCCAATCTTATTTATCTTGTATGCATTTTGGAAATTATTTCAGTTTTTAGTGAAAATAAAATACAAAATTTGATATTTTGTTTTCAATGAGAGTGGAAACATCACAAGGTGCGGTATAAATATGAGGAATGAATTTTTACATTTATAAGGTTATAAGTTTGAACATTGACTTTAGTAAGGAAAAAATTATATGGAATAACATCGCCTACGAACTGCTTATATGGTATAGGAAACCTTATAAAACATGGTTTATATGTACATGATTATAAGTTCTTACATCACGTTGTGCACTTACAACATGAGATTTTACAAACACAATAAGGTTTTAAAGATAAGGTCGAACGTTACATACTTATAAGAATTATCAATGAAGTGGGTGTGATAACAATACGTGTAGTAGTGGAATCAGGATCTATATTTAGTGGGAGCATCATTATACACCTAAAATGATGTTGTTATTATGTAAAGAAAATTTTGATTATTAGTTTTTGCATTTCAAAAGGAACGATGTTACTCCTTATTTAAGTAGTAATTAGTTTTGTGTGTTTAATAGCTTTGAAAATTTTGTATGGTAGGAAAGATGTCCAAAAAAATTGATTATTTAAGGAGATAATATAAAAAGAATGGGAATTTCTCATAATATAGGGGGCAATATAAAGGGAAAAATATATTTTTCAAAATTAAGGGGGTGCAATTATAATAAAAATATAAAAATTTGTAAAAGTTTCAAGACTATTCTTTCAATTCTACAAAGTTAAGGGAGTGCAATTTCCCACCTTCTACACAATGTGGCTTTGCTACTGAATATATGTGAATTCATTAGCATTACTACTTTGTATGGGTTCTCTCTTTTTTAGATCAGACTAGATGTCATTCAATTATATTACGAAAAGCAATGCGAAGTAGATGTCATTACATATATCTAAGTAAAGTTTTGATATAAATGTGCAAATTTATATGATGTGTGATAATATTATCATCAAATAAGCATGACAGATGACTTGTTAATTTTTTAGAATGTATTTATTAATTGCTAACTTGTGTATTTTTCAGTAAAAAAACCATTGAACCATACAATGGTTTAAATTTGTGTATCAAATTGTACTATAAATTAAGCCAAGACATTCCAATGGGCACTGGCTGTACGTACACGGCCAAACCCTGCTAGTATCTTTTAACGCTTTAGTTACTTTCATTTATGACTTCCCAAAAGCAAACACGTGTCTGTCATATATATATATATATATATACATTTCTTTGTAATTATATTTTCTTCTTAGTAGACATTTTTTATTCCTCGCTTTTCTTTTGTTTAATATCATCGACAAAACTTGTTCCATTTTAGTATACTTCCCATGCCGTACTCACATCGTTGAGCCTTTTAATCGACGGCTCACACTTGAATAGATCAGTTTTTAAAGATTCAATTGTCCAAATTATGCTATACTATTTTATCAAGCGGTATGACTTAATTTGAATATTGAGTTTTTGAAAATTGGATCCATCCAAGTTTTGATCTTAATCAACAAGTCCCAACGAGTCTCTAATTTGAAAATCTACCTGTCTTTTTTTGCATTTTGCTTGTCGTACATTTATGATGTGCTTGATAAAACTAAAATTTGAAATTTGAAATTATTAAATTATTAAATTGTTAAATAAATTGTATACATTCTAGTGTATATAATATTAAGTGATAAATGAATAACTTTTCGCTTATTTTGTTAAGCAAGTTTTACTTAAAAAATTTAATGTCACTTAATTAATTCATATATTTTATTATTTTTATCAAATGTATCTAAACATGTTGACGCTTGAATCATTAAATTTAAGTGCTCAGGCTTTAGTACACCGAGGACGACGCCGTTGTGGTTGGACTTCATTTTACCGGAACAAAAATATCAGGCGAAAGAAAACGAAAATATATATTCTACACTGCTATGTCCCTACGGGGACATCCGATAAAATTGGAACGATTCTACACTGCTACGAGTGCGAATAGATAACAGCAGAAGAATGAAAAATCATTTGTTCCAGCTCCTGGTTTGAGGAAGAAATCAGTGGCGGGCTGAGACTTTACAACTCCAACTGATTCCTTAACACTTCTCAATTATCATAAGTTTCTGGATTTTTAGGTCAGTTTATCCCTTAAATTTTTGGACATTACTGTTTGCTAACTGCTGATTGTCACTACAATTGGTTATTGCTTAAATTTGCAGTGGTATCTGTTTGTATTTTCTGTTTTTCTTTTGTGTTTGCTATTCTAATGCAAGCCCATTTTCTGTATCGAATGAATTTCTACTTAGTAAGTTTGGTCTGGTTGGATTCTGTGGTTTAAAGGTTGGATTTTTACAAACTAACTGTTTTGGTATCACAGATTTCTGTTGTGAAGGTCAATGTTGCACGCCATATCTGCCCCCAAAACTTGTACTAATATATCTTATCCAAGAAGACCCTGCCTTCATCTGCGGCATTTAGCTCCAACAAGGCTTCGTGTTTCGGCTTCATTGCCAGAATCCAATGGGGTTAAAGTGGAGTATACCCCATGGCTTATTGTTGGATTGGGAAATCCCGGAAATAAATATAACGGGACACGCCACAATGTATAAACAAGTTCATTTCTTTTTTGGGTGGTTGTTGTGCATTCCTGATAATTTCGTGCATTATTTGTTCAAGTGCTAAATACCATTTCGAGCATATGTAATCTGTTTTGTTTTTATTAGGTTGGGTTTGAAATGATAGATTGCATATCCCAAGCAGAAGGCATTGTGATGAACACTATACAGTCAAAGGCATTGGTGGGAATAGGTGCTTATGTTGCTCGCTACATACTCTGCAAATTGTCTGAATTAGCTTCATTCTATATTGGTAGGGCAGTTTATATGGCTGCTCAAACCTTTTTGGCTTAAACTATGCAGGTTCTATTGGAGAAGTTCCGGTCTTGCTGGCCAAACCTCAGGCATACATGAATTATAGCGGTGAATCAGTATGTCCTCGTTACTCAATAGGTTATAGGTTGAAGACTATTACCATAATTACGTGTCTTCGACATTTGTTTTTAATAGGAGTATATGTATACTAAATTGTCCAATGTATTGGTACTTGGTTCTTTGGACAACAATTATGTAAGAATTTCTACTTTTACTATTATTCTTGTTGTATTTGATTGTCAAAACCCAATATGATTGAACACCAGCATAATTTATTAGCTGCAATCTTTTGAGAGTGGCTAACCATTGCAGCACAAGGATAAACTCAAACAACATTGTTCTTCTCAGTTAAAGAATGTTACTGCAACAAACCCCAAAACCAGTTTAACCCTTTGTTGTAGCACTCAAATAATCACTCGAATTTTTAAGGTTAATATTTCCATGTGAGAAAATGTTGGACACATATGACCTTAGATTTAGATCTTGCTTTGCACTGTCAATAAATTAGCAGCTGCATAAACATTGAAGATGTCCATGGTCAGCATATCTTTTATGCAGTAATATTTCCTTCCTCATCAAGCTTTTCTCCCTATCCATTTGTGCAAATTAACATTTTCCTATCATGATTGGACGTAGTCTTTAAACACCTAAGCTTGACTTGCTTTCTCTAAATTGCACCCTGCTCCTTTTGCTTGCTGTTTGCAGTTTGCTTTGCTGCTTTAGATTTTCATAGCAATCAACCACTGCTTGGCAACTTAATACATCCTTTTTAAATTGTCTAGATATCTGTTTCTTATTCTACTCTTGATATTCTGAACTGTTATCTTTCACTTCATATGATTGGCATCAGAAAACCTGACTTTCTGCTTAATTGCTGTCCTGCATCTCAAGTAATTAAATACTAGATCATTGTTCATTCTATTTTTTACTAGGTTGGACCACTTGCTGCATACTACAGAGTACCTTTGCGCCACATCCTACTGGTATGCATTCTTTACCATGTGCTATTAACATTTTCTGGTTAATGTGGTGTGAGATTGATGATGCACGTTTTTCCTTTCTAACGAAATATTTCTGAGCCATCTAATCATTTTGTAGGTTTATGACGAGATGAGCTTACCAAATGGTGTTTTACGGCTTCAACCCAAAGGAGGTCATGGTCATCACAATGGGTATAGTTCTTGGACAATGATTTATTAAAAAAAAAAGTCCAGATAACTAAAATGTTATTGTCACACTTTGTGTCAGTTGACTTTATTTAATCTCCTCACACCTCAGAGTGCATGTGTGGTTGACTGAATTCTTCTTTTTTCAAGTCAAAAATATGTGCCTGTAAATCGCAAGCAAAAGAAGTTCAGATTATAGAAGAGAAGACTAAAAAGTTAAACAGTCTCTAAATACCCCAGATATGTGTAGGCTAACAAGTCATTGTTGTCTCAATTGAAGTATCACATATTTCATCTTAGAATTTTGACTATTTCCACTTAGCTTGGTCAGTAACACATGGTCTTTTAGCAGCCTAAAATGCCGTTCTACTTGATGGGCCTTCGACCCCGATAACCAGCTTCTTTCTTAAGCTTGAAGAGTCTGCTAGCAGTGCGCCTGTTTGCCATGTTGGCAATTAGAAATTTTTTTTAGGCAACTAGAAATAGTTCTTTGATTTAAACTAAACACCTGAATTTGGTGAAGAAGTTGCTGACCATCAATGTGATGGTCTTCAGTTCATCTTAAATGTTGTCGGTAATCACTTTGTGTACTTGGACATGGTGTTAGTAATTAGCCAAGTTGTAGGGCATTTCTCTGCATTTAGGTTATAATCATTCAGAAATAAGGTGTGTTGCCTTCATCTTTCCCAATACTTGATTGATTAGTTCATATTGCATGTGTAAATATGTAGATAGACGCTCTGTTCCTGTATCACTGTTATGTGAATTAACTGAGGAATTTTCTCAAATTTTCTCAAATAATTTTTATTTGCATTTTCTGATATGACGATAATTATCCTTGTTGAGCCCTCAAATCTAAATATTGGAATCTTATCATGTTGCTGGTATCAAAGATCATATATATTCTGTTCTAAGGCTCAATATGTAGCTCTTTCGAAAAAAAGAAAGTCTTACTATGTGGCATGCTTGCTCTTTCTGCATTACACTTTAACTACCTTTCGTTCTTACTGCTGAATTAGGATAGCCACAGTTTTTGCTTTTCTGTCACAGGGTGAAGAGCGTAATGGAGCATTTGGATGGTCGTCGTGAATTTCCACGGTTTTGCATTGGTTAGTATTTTGGATTCCGTGCTTGGGGTAATAACATACTTTTGTCCTAAGCTTGAGGTCAAACTCACGTTTTCTTGTAGGCATTGGAAATCCACCTGGTACCATGGACATGAAGGCTTTTCTACTTCAGAAGTTCAGTACAGTGGAGCGAGAACAGGTAAAAGATTTTGTCAGCCCTATACCAAGGATTAGGTTGTTTATTCTGTTACGAAGAGCATAGTGTTAAAATGGACATGATTCCTCATTAAAGGTTACATATGACCATCCCCCTTATGGTATACTGTAAAGTATAGGTCTATAATGCTAATATACTCTCTGTTCTTTCTGGGATTTCCCCACAGAAGTACTGCTCGACTGCTGCTATGAATGGTTAATCTGAATTCGTGGACCGGAACGAAGATAACCTTTAAGTTGGTGCAGCTATGTATCAACTGTACATTTGCTTGGAGCTAATGACTTTTTTTCATAATTTGCAGATAGACGCAGCGCTGGAACAGGGTGTTGAAGCTGTTAGAGCCCTGATCCAGGAAGGATTCAACAATAGAATTACAAGATTTAATCTTGGGCAGAAATACAAATATCACAAAGTATAACACAATTAAAGCCAATATATTTTGTATAGAGATGTCATCTAGCAGAATATATTGTAGGAAAAGCTGTCAATTGAGACTGGGCTCTATTTGGAATCAGTAACAAAAGTAACTTTATACGTGCTGGCTGTATGTCTCAAGTAAATGGATTTCAATAGCTTTGTTTCTTACTAGCATCTCTCTCTCTCTGGTACTTTTTGTCTTGTAAACCTTGTCCGCTATTTTCCTTGGACTCCTTTGAGGTCTATAACGAAGACATAAACATTCATCCAACTGGCACCCTTTCAAGATACAAGACACTTTGCCGAAACAATGAGATGCAATCTTTCATTAACGTACAAATCAAGAAAACCTTTGTAGTTACTTTTTAAGATAGCAGTAGCCGGGAAGAACTTGAGCGGGTAAAACAACTCTCTCACCGAAAAGAAGTAGATGTTTCGCAAGAATATGAGCATTACACAATTTTGCAGTTTATAAATTAGTAGCAAATATAACGTCAGTTCAGGTATGTTGACGTTAACAATTTTGTTCGAGACTGAAACAGCAGCATCGCAAGTAAATCTAATCCAGCAGCAGCAGCCATTTGTAGAGTAAACTGATAGCCGTCCTGGTAGCAAACAGGGAAAGACATCTAACAAAAACAATGAACCCAAAAAGTAGTGGCTCCCAGATGTCAGCTTCTAGGAATGCATAGGATCCTGATAATTTGGATATGGTAACAATTTCTAAAGCACATCGCAGGAGACAAAACTTCACTGGCTTTGTACTAATCATAAAGTACTCCTTTCTATTTCTTTTATTCCTTTTTTTTTTCTTTTTTTGTGGGTACATAAAAGAGATTTTGTTTCTTGCTTTTCTAATCTCTCAACGAAATGATTAGTACAAAAGAAAGGAATGCTATCAAATCCCAAGTAGTCCACTCCTTCAAAAAACAAAAAAAAGTCCCAAGTGGTCCACTCTTCCTGTGATTTGGTTTGCCTTTTCCAACATAAACAGGACCTACGTAAATATTAACGTTGGGGGAAAAACGTGGGGCCTCTAAATAGTCCCCCTTTTATTAGACCGTTGTGAACTCAAAACCTCTCAGAAACTCCGAAAACTGGACTGGACTACAAAATCCATCAATAAAATCTCTTCAGATTACCATCGACAATGGCAGGTACCTCTGCCTCTCTGCAACACAACCAATCTCTCACTTCTTTCTACACTGCCCTTGATCCAAACTCTTTAATCCTCTCCCAATTCTTTACTTCTGATCAGCCTCAAATGCTGAAATTGACTGCTACCGAGTCTTTTTTCATGGAAAGAGGGCCAAGATATAGAGAGTATGCTGCTCTCAGAGAATCAAGGCTGAGAATGAAGAGTATGCAGCAGCCAATTCTTGAAGAAGAGGAATTGATTCTAACCCCACCAAAGAAACAGGTCAAATTTCAAGGGATTTTTGCTACACCACCAAAAAGGCCAAAAGGGTCATCAACCTCCTCTGTCTTGACTCAATCTGTTCCCGATTTTCCATCGGCACTGAGGAAAGAGAACCGGAAGCCGCTACCGTTGCCTACTCTGCCACCTACAATGGAGAAGTCAGTGACCCCTCCGTTGCGGTCGAAAAGCGGGAACTCTGGGAGGTTTGATGGGATTATGGGGAAGCTGGGAGGGAGTAAGTCTGTGAATTCAGGGGAGAAAAGGAGTGGAGGATTGATGGCTAGGAAGAGCTATGCAAGTATGGAGGATTTCCGAGGGTTGGCTTCTGATGCAAGAAATGCTATCAATGCAGAAAACAGGGGAGGAAGGATTGGAAGAGGAATCGGCAAGACTGTTTTGGGCTATAGGCAGTTTTGAGTTTGGAGTGGGCTGCTTTTGCTTTTGCCATGATTCTATTCTTCGCTCTTGATGTTATGATTTTTCTTTTTCTGTCATTAGCTTACTTTCTGTTTTTTTCCGAAGGTGGACTGGAGGGGACGGTGGGAGGGATTTGACTCTTTGACTTGAAAAGGTTTATCACCTGAAAGAATTGTCAAGATAATTTTCTTGATGGATTTTCTACTATGTAGGAGCAGAGCATATAGTGATTTGGTGTAACATAGAATATTGGATTTGTGATACGGCCCCAATTCAGACCTGCTAGTTAATGTTGCTTCCACGAAAGATTGTTGCCTCAATTCCCACTTTGTTCGTATGGCTGCACTAGATGCGGCACGTTTGTTTCCCTGTTAGATTTTCCTTTCTAGAAGGACAGGATCAGCTGTTCAAGGTAAAATATTACCCATCACATGCAGCTTCTCAACAAGGTAAAAAAAAAGAAAAGAAAGGTAATTTAGCAATAAAATACTTTTTACAGATTCAATAGCTTCTGTAGCAGTAAAGAGTACCCAATTTGAATCCATTACTTTCTACAAAAAATATGCCATTAGGCCCGGAATAAGAAGAGAGGAGTCAATTAGAAGAGGGTACATGGCCATTAGCAAGTCCATATTTAGCAGCCTTAGCTTGCACTGGAGCATATAAAGTCAACTACAACCTCTGTAATCAAGCTTTGGAGTATTTGCTGATCGATTTCAGTACCTGTCTCAAATGCTTCAAGCTCAAAATCAGTCCATTTCCCAAAAGAGTGACTCATTTCATGTTCTACTAGTTCATCAACCATTAAGCCAGCCAATCCTGCCCACCTTCCAACCTCCTCAACAATCTCACATATCAGCATTTCAGTTTTCATGCGGAGAGGAAGTCTTGTCCAGGCATTGAATCCGGAGTTTGAATATCGGGCAAATCTCGACTCCAAATATTCAATGACACAATCAAACACAAAACCTTTTAGTTGATTTCCTTCTTTAATATCAAAAGCAACAAAGCCACTAAAGTTTGTCCACATGACGCTCGCTAGCAGCTCCAGTTCATTAAGGACAAAATGACTGATTGAAAAGCCTCCATTAACAACTGCATCAGGCAGAGCTGCGTTTACGAACACCAGTTCAGCATTCAAAATGACCTCCTTTGCGTGTGTGAGCTTTCTTCCCTTCAGATGGCCATCAACAAGGTTTATAGCGCCAAAAACTTCAGAAATGTTGTTGAGGAGATTGGTTACCGACTCTCTATAGAGCTTTCCCATGCTTAATGAGCATGCAGAGTCCAAAAGATCTGCATCAGTCTCCAGTTGACGTTGTCGTTCGTAGTATTCCGTAGATTCCATACCCAGATTGCACCCTGGAATTAGAAGCAAATATTTGGATAATAAGAAATGAAATAGCATTTGAGATCTTTGCTGAGTACATCTAGAAGATGTACAAATATTGTAAGTGAAACAACAGACTATTTACTGGAAATCTTTTCAACAGCAAAGAGTTTGAGAGCCATTTACTTGAGCCATCATCCAGACTACTGGAGGCAAAGCTGTCATTGGAAAAAGAGGCATCAAGAACAGATCCAGGGCTTAGATGTTCACCATTGGGTAGATATCCAACTGAAATCTTGGTTGATTTTGGTTTGGCCTGTGAAGAGAAAACCAAAATAAAGATCATATGTGGACAATCGTCTCCAATCAAGCATGCCGTGTAACAAGGGCATGTCAACAAAAACACATTAAAAGAGAAAAAATCCTATTAAATCTGAACATACATTAGTATGGTATTAATGAGGGAAGTCACTATTCCTTCACAGAGACAAAGAAACTCAAGTCCATGTAATTGTACATGCCACTTAATTTGCCTTCCAGAATATCAAAATAAATTGCACTAGTAGCAAATACTATCTTAATATTCTAACACATTCCTGACAAATAAAATAAGCAATTCATTTAGTTATCAATGTATTTAGCCTGAAAAAGTGACCAGCAACAGATATGAAAACTGTTTTACCCTTAATGAAACAAGAATCTCTTCTGCATAAAATGTGCACTCAAGCTAATAGTTGAATTGACTGCCAATCTCACTAATACCTACCTTCAAACAGTTTCCTTTACTCATTGTAAAAGCAGCACAATGAATTCTTCTAAATTATCAAGAACTTGTTTTTTCATACCACTTTGACTTAATATGCAGCATACAAGGCTGAACAATGAAGAAGCTGTTATTCCTCTTACTTTTTTCCCCCTTCCCCTAGAGGTATTATATGATTGTCAGTCCAAAAAGAGATAAGCAAGAAACAAATAATCTGTACAAATATACATCGGTATTTATCTGCTTTGGATGGAGAGCAAGTCCACTGCAAGAAAGGAAGGCTTAAGTTCAATCATTCTCTACATAGACCACAGCTCTTAGCATTTCCAATTTAGATAACATGAATTTTGATTGGGAGAGCATCTCTAAATGTAGCATGCTAAAAGTGAGTACTACAGTAGTACTAGTTAATCACATAACAAAATCATGTGCTGCTCAAATTATGTTTATTATATTTGGCAGCTCAATGAATGAATTGCATAAAAGAAATGGACGGTATATCAGAGTGAGGAATTATCTAGTAAAACCGCAGATGATAATAGGAACTTTTGTCAATGAATTTGTTCTAAATTTGTTTCAACACTCAACATGAACTCATTTTCTGCTTATTGCCATAATTCATGTGAACCCATGTCCTGTTTACCATACAAGAGTTGAAGAGCAACAGGACATTTCCTCGACAAAGAGGTACTTAAAAAGTTTTAAGTTGAGAATTGCTACCTCCTTATTTAAGTGAGAACGAATACAGAGAAAATCAAGTTCCATCCTTCAAAACCCTCTATTTATCTTATGATTAAACACGTGTGCAAATATTGTAATGATATCTGAGATAAAATATCATGTTCTCAGTACAATTATTGAGTTAATTAGTAGGAGTAATCCAGCAGGTAAGTTTCATTACAATCTGCCAACAAGAGGAATGACAAACCTGGAAAGCAGCAAAGGTTTTATCGTCAAGTTGCTGATTATCAGAGCGTAAATAGCTGTCCCTGTTATTGACTCCATAAACTAATTGATCCCAATGAGACGGTCTCTCTGTTGTTAAGGCAGATATCAACTCCTGCAGAATCACAGCAGTGGTTTTTCTAGGTGCAGTATCCCCAAAGGCAGAATCCTCCTCCTGACAAGTCAGTTCCTTTAACTTTTGTTCTAGAAGTACGCCAAGACTATCTCCACTCAAAGGAAATGATTTGAGAGAATTTCTTTTCCCCTCATTTTCATTCAATGATGATTTCCTTAGAGTAACTTCACTATTTGGACCACTTTGATTTCTTTTTCCTTCCATATCTGCACGAATTCCTGTCTTACGCTTCATTGGGGATTTAAATGTGAAGGAGATAACATCACTATCATTCTGACTACTATCAGCATTTATGCTTCCTTGCAGATGTGCCAATCTAATACTAGTGCAGGGTCCAATAGATGAATGACTAGTCGAAGACCTGCCTTTCCCTGAAATTGCACTAGATCTCATATTGGTTGGTTTGACCAAAGTAGAGCTGACAAATCTAGAACCTTCATTTTGCCTAGAACTATTCAATGATCTTCTTTTCTGCAGTGGAGATAAGGAATCATGCCCCCTGTCTCCCAATCGCTGATCTGTATCAAGTCGATAGATATCCTGTTTCGGTGACATCCTCAAATGGGAATGGTTGCTAATGTTTTGCTTCTGTAAAACTAAATTTGTTGTCTCATTTGTAGCATTTGCTGCTACTGATACTCTGTTGCTCTGCACTCTAATTAACTTCGATCTTGAAGGTGACCTGTCCCTCACCTGAAACATTTGATCTTGCCCCTGCGTCTTGTGCCTTAAACAAGCTGGAGATACATCCTTCTGAAGCTTACCTTGTGGACTAGCTGCTTGCCACAGTCTTTGACCTGCTTTCTTGAGAAGCTTTATCTCTGGCATATAGTTTGCACAAGGCTGTCTACCTTCCATAGCAGCAGCAGCATACAACTGGGAACCCTCTTCAGTTTTACCCTTTTCTAGCTCAGGGCAGAATATGGCAAGTCTTCCGCTCTCCCTTTCCGACATCTGACAAGGAGGATGCACAAATTGTGAGACAGATGATAAAGCCGGTTGTTGTTCTGCTGTACTCACTCCACCAAGCGAATGACCGCAGTTTGTGCAAGATGATGACTGCCTGTTGAGTGGCTTAGCAGAAGTCTGAAAACACCTAGCATCTTGGAATGACTCCACATCATTTGCCTCCACCAAGAAGGCATCTGCTGTAGGAGGGTGATCAATAGCATTCGAGTAAGCAAGGGCACATTTTGACTTACTCCTCTGCAACCCAGGTTCCAAAATTCTAGTAGCAGCACCGATAAATCGAGATGCATTCCTACCAGAAACATTTCGGGGACTTTTTACTGGAGAAACCAGTTTTTGATGATGCTTTCTCGATCTTGATAACATATGCTTTATTTGCAATGCCTCAGCTCCAAACTTAGTCACTGGCTTTCTCTCACTTAGTCCAGTCTTCTGTAGCTTTTGAGGCCTGAACTCCTGTTTTGTCTCTCCTTTCTCTGCAATCAACTCCTCCCTCTCAAACCTGCCATGACTATGTACAAATTCCTCTTTATCGCTTCCACTCCCAGACAACAAAGTCTTCTTTGACTTATCCTGCTTTACAGCAGGCATTGATTCCAAACCCATGAGTCTAGCAACCAATCCAGGAGCTCGCATTTCATTCTTTTGTGCAGTGTCACCGTTACAACAGCCCTCATTCTTCTTCATATAAGGAAATCCCCCACTGTTCTCATCAGCAATCTATGTCATTCATGGAAAAAAAGGTATCCGAATAATTAGAACCAGCAAAGCAACTAAACAAGCATTCTAGGTGGTGGTCACTATTCCAAAATAATCATTAAACCAAAGCACTGAAAATTAACTGATATAGTGCATACCAAACGAAGCTTTGGCAGCTTTTCATCTACTCCAAACTTCTTTGGAGACTTTCTCAGACGAACTAACACAATTTTAACAACGAATCTCGTGTTATAACGCATATATCACAAGCATGTTTAACAAAACAAGAGGTAACAAAAATGCGTTAAGACTAAAGGCTAACCTGGTGGAAAGCAATTTCTTAGAAAAAAGATTCTTCTTTGCAAACTTCCTGTTCCAATCAAATACCTGAAAAAGGATGCCGGCACACCCACCAGGCCTCTGAGGCCTCTTCTCCACAATGGCTAAAGTCGTTTGCCCTGAAATTTCACTCATTTCTCCAGTAATGCACACACTAGACCCCTCTCTAACCCAATTTTCTAAACACTATCTAAAATCCTCTTCATAAAACACCGAAAAGCTTTACATCATGCCACATTTATTCTCATGTTAGCCCAAAAATCCTCCACCCCAGTATTCAAACTTTTCTGGTTATCACTGAATACCCCGACTTCTCATCTTCTCATCTTTAAACAATGCACCTAACAAAATACTTGCACCAGTAGAAAGCAAAGAGATAAATGGAAACAAAGAATCCCTTCTGTCTATATCTCACACTTTCAATATCTATCTCTGTCCTCCAAAAGATCACATTTTTCCCCAAAAGACAGAAAGAGCGTGAAAAGATCCTAGAAGAAATACCCAAAATAAACGAATCTCAAAGATACTAACAAACAAGAATGCCGGTCAATGCTGGTGAGAGTGAACCTTAGATAACGTATAAGAAAGTTTCACAAGAAAACAGTCGCTAAACAACGGAAATTCGACCAGGTAAAGCAGACACATTTCACCTCAGCTTGCTGTTTCCCTTCAAAAAAAATTACCCATTCGTACCCAACCATCTCAGATTAGTGCACTAGTATTCTCTATAGATATATACCCCACGTAAGCTTTCTGTAGTTCAAAAAGATGTACTACAAGTAGTAGTTGGACATATTGGTACAAGTACTACTCTATATAGACTTGAATGTTGATGATTGATTGTTTTTTGAAATTAAAAGGGATGATCAAAGGGGACTCAGAATAGCAGAAGCAGGGAGTTGTATATTTTTGAGGCCCAAGAAAGAAGTGAATGAAAGAAAGAGTTTTTACAGAGATTTTAGCAGCTGACAAAAGGGAACAAGGGAGAAAAGGCTGTGCTGTGAAAACGGCTGCTCTGAACAAATTTTACTGTGAATAGGGACTGTGCCACTGCGGAGACAGGGGAGAGAGGATATGGAGGGATGAGTGAGAGTGAGTGAGTTAGTGAAGGAGAGTAGGCTTATGATAAGAATAGAAAGCGACAAGTAGAGCAACCACGCGGACTCATGGATTTGTCAACATTTACATTTCAGAGATGGGGAAGGAGAAAGATGTCACGGAATGCTAACAAATGTCTTGCACTCTGGTTCGTTTTGTTGGACAACGATTCCCTTGCTTTAGGCAAAGTTCGTTGTAAATTTGCATCTTATACAAATTGAAAGCTTTGGCCTTTGAGTAGAGCTTCTAATGAATCGAGCGACCCGTTCATAACATAAATATGCTTGTTTTAGCCCCTTCGAATTCAAAAAAAAAGTTCAATCCAATTGAAATTATACATAATAAATCGAACACAAACTTATTTCTGAAAATTCTTAAACACATATATAAATATAAAAATAAATAAATACAAATATAAATATATTTAATATTATTAAATATATTTTTATTTAAAAAGTAATTATACATAAATTAGTGTTATTTATTTTTTAAAACCAAGAAATGTAATTAACTTGTTCTGAATAATATATTATTTATTAAAAATATAATTAAATTATCTTCAAACTCAAATTCGACTCATTTTGCTTAACGAGTGAAATCGAACTTGAATATTTATATAAATAAAATGACTCAAATTTGATCAATGCTTATAATTTGTTTAATACTTGGGTCGAACTCGAATCTCATTTGTATAATATATGAGCAAAACTGAACAACTAGTATTTGACTCAATTTGGTTCGTTACAAGCTTTACCTTTGGGTGCATTTTGTTTCTTAAACATATAAATTTTTTTCCCCTTTTTGGAAGAGTAGTAACTTGTAGTACATCATTTTTAGGTTATTGGGTGTATGTTAAAAAAAAGAGTGATTAATGAAGTCTTATTGTGATGATACAAGTTATTAATATAGGTTATAGTGTAAGGTGTGAATTTAACATGTCTCGTAGTTTTACATGAAAATTGTCCATTTTTTCAACATTTTTTTTGTTTTTATTACGTTTCAAAAAATTTCTCAAATTTGATAGTCATGTTGTGTTGATGTAACATGGTCATTTTAAAAAAAAGACTAAAATTACAATCAAATTAGAATTTTACAAATTATCTAAAAATTGCAGTACCAACAAAAAAATTCCATTTTAGAGTTCATTACAAAAGGAAAAGGACAAAATAAATTATGTGTCTGTTTACTTAATTCTCAATTTAATTTTAGCCGAAAGGGAGAAATTAGGCAAATAGTTTAGCTTTGAGGGTATATCTCTATGTTGTTTTTTTTTTCGACACAGGGAATATCCTAACTTTTTGTCGGACTAATCTTCCTGCGTCTGTGCACCTCGCCCCCAAGGATACACAGGATAATAGGAGGGACGATTCGAACACATGACCTCAGAACTCAAAGGAGCTATCCCGATGACACCCGAGCCAACCCCGAGGAGATATATCTCTATGTTGCTTGGTAGGGCATAAAAATGCTGAAAAGATTTTACACGAGGAGTTATTTTTGTCCAGCAACATGCCCTCTATGATGAAATTTTTAAATAAGAAAATAAAATGTTTTGTTTTGTTTGGGGCTACATTTTTTAATTCCATTATCAGGCGTATCTAGGTGGAAAAGGTAAATGAACAGGACTGTGAAACTGGTAACGTTACGTCTACGTCTGCCTGCTAACTTGCGCTGTCGGGATGTGGAGGTTTGGACTTTGGAGCGTATTTTTGATTGTATCGACGTGTATCAAAAGATAATCGCAGTTACGGGAGAAATTGTGCCACGCGCGGCTACGATGAGACACGTCAGTGACTTTATTGGGAGGGGAGTGGACAGCGTGTGATAGGGCGAGCCAGAAAGATTACTTAAAATCGTAAAAGTCGAAGTAGAAACTCTTTTAAAAATTAATTTAGTGCACGTGAGTTCCAAGGTTTCCACAATCCAAGGAAAGGTAAGAAAAAAAATTACTACTCCGAAGCGGTATGTTCCTGCTTTCCCACGGACGTTTTGTTGAGCTGTCAATCAATTCTGCGTTCAACGACAAAATGTGTTGGAGATCATTTCTTTATTCATGCTCTCGAGAATTCCTAAAGGTTTTAACGATTGTTATGATAATTGTGGTTTGCTGCCGACTGGCAGGGGACTGAAATCAAAGCATCAAAACTATTTTACAAGTGACTCTTAATGCCGGCATTTAAATATGCCAAGACACTAAGTATAATGTCTGAAGACGTTTTACTTGATTATATTTTACTTAGTCAATGCACTTTTAGCCTGAAAATGCTAGCTGAAACTACTAATAATCTTTTCCAAATTGGTCGATATTCAAACAACGCGTCCAGCTAGCAATTCGTGTGGTAGACCACTTTCGGGCCTTTACTCAAAGTCGTTGGATCGATCCCTGCTGGTAATGTGTAGTGCATTTTGGACAGGATCTGCACAATCGCAAGAGATTAATCTGGTATAAGTCAAGATATCCTGTGTTGACCAAAACAAAAAAACACTTCTTTTGGTTGAAAGGCAATCCTTGCTTGGATCGTCAGTTTTATCCAAAAACATTTTATATTTTTTATTAATATATTTTTTAATCACCTTTTACCTTACATATGTTTAAATCGCTTTAATATGTCTGCTACAGTAGTTTTATCAAACGACTTTTGTTTTTGTCTCAACAAGGAATTAGAAATGACATCTTATTTGTCAAGCAACTCTTTTCCTAAAGGGGGAAGAAAGTTGTTTTGGGCCAGATGTTAGAAGGTGGCTTTAATTCATGATACACCTCAACTCCTGTTACATTTCAATGCAACTGCAAAAAACATGACTGGCAGCCCAAAATGGAGAAAACGGTGAATTTGGAGGATAGGCTGCCTCAGAACCTTATATGGGCTTTTCTAGAGAGCGTGGCTTCAGTTGGGTCAGGGTGCCTGGTCATTTCCAGGATGCTCTTCCTATCTGGAAAATGTACGCCAGATATGTATTATGCACAAAAAGTCGAGAAGAATTAAATATGGATTTTGGACTATTACAGTCTCAGAAGGAAAGTAGGTATTATATAATTAATAGTCTTTGGAATTTATAAACCATTGAACTTACATATGACTGGAGGAAAGAAGAAGGGAAGGAACGATCGTACCCAAGGCATAAAGAAAAACTGTTGTTCCCAGCTGTTGCCCGCAATGCAGAGTTCAGTTGCTTTCGTTCTGCTTCTGGTGTTCTCCCAATTTGTTCTCCATTGGTAATTTCGTTGTCCCTTTTCAGTATCACTGCTATTTTTTCTCTTTTTTTTCCTGGGGTTTTGGGGAAACTCCATCCATGCGTGCTCGTTTGAGTTTACTTTTTATCGACTGAAAATGCAGGCTTGAGTTCGACGCAAGAGACCGAGTACACTTGCGCCGAGTCTTTTGATCTCCCGGTATGTGACAAGTTTGCCTGTGTCCAGATATGCGTGAAAGAAGGTGATGGATGGGAAAACGGGGCATGCATCGGCCAACATAAATGCTGCTGCAAGTTCCGTAATAAGCACTACTAGTTCCCCTTCACTCACAAATGATGATGTTTCATCATCTCATCTGAGATGATCAATCCTTCTTTTTTTTGTTTGTTGTTGGAGCAATAGGATAATAAATCGTTTCCTGGACTTGCATGTGGGATATAGCAATCTTGATCAATCCATGGGGAACAATGTCAAATTTTCTTGTGCATTTCGGTTGTTTTGGGGATGAGGAAGTAAACATTGCCGGCCGAGTGATTTGCTCGAATACTCAATTGACAAAGTTCTTTTGATTCTTAAAATAACTCATTCGGATTAGGGTGAAAAGTATCATCATTCTCCCAATTCGTATATGGTATCCTGGTGCAATTGTACTAGGATGGTAAAGAGAGAAAAAAAACACATTTTTGACCCTCTTTTTCAATGATTAAGATTTTTTTATATATAATAATCAACCAAAAAAGTAGTATTATCTTAATATACCTCAATCTTATGTTTGAACCATTCACAACTGATGAAGTCCTATGCTCTGGTAACTCCAAATCTCCAACCAGTTTTGCTTTATTTGTCTCTCTCCGGCAATCCAAAGAAAAAATGTACAACCAACCACTATAAGAAACGCTGATCAACCGCTGCAGTAGTATTAATTATAAACGTATATCAATCATTCTGGCAAAGAAAACCAACTACTTTGTCTTCGACCAGCCTTCGTGGATCCAGAATACAAAGATGTATGGGGCCAAAAAAAAAAAAAATCAAAATATGTGCAACAACTGCATGTGCTAGCAAAACCAAAAGCACAAATTTAAAAGCACAATGGACATCCCCTGAAAGCAAATGTTACCTGTTTTTGGCTCTCCGACAGCATGGCCTAATTATCCACTCTTCTTTTTCTCTCCACAATAATAGATCAGAACTACATTTTGATTCACTCTAGAAATCATTAAATCAAGAACCAGAAAAAAAAGAAGAAGGGGGAAAGAAAGAGAGATCAAGAACTACCCCTCAACAAATTTATTAGGAAAATGAAGAAAAATGGTCACTTTTTCTTGCTCTTATCCTTGCCAGGGGAGAAAATAGAACCTAAACCAAACATACTCGGCGAAGGAACATTTAAGAATGGAGTAACCTTAACACCATTGCCATAAGAGCCGTAAACTTTTCTTCAGTGGAGGCTTCTGATATCCACCGGCAGATAATGCAGACTGCGACTGCTTCAATGAATTCTGCTTATTGCTTAAATTACTATCCTTTCCTGATGATGAGCGCTTCACATTTGGTGTAGAACCAGTCGAATTACTTCTGTTTAAAAGTGGCAGAGGACATAAACTTCTTGCATAACCGCTTCCACAATTTAAACTTGAACTGCGCTTGAACCGCCAAAATGACTTGCCATTTGGCTTTTCATCTGGTTCTGAAACACCCCTTCTTTTTTCGCTTGAAGTTTTATCGCTTTTCGGGCTCTTGATAGGATCCACAATGTCATGATCATCGGATGAAGGCTGCGGAGTTCGTGCTGATATTGGTGTTGGAGTTGCCTCTGATGATGATGATGTCGAGGCCTTACTTGGTGAACTTGGACCCAATTTTCTCTTGATTTCAATGGGAAGAATCTTGCCATCGAAGAAAAGTTCATCAGCTGAAGAAGATTCTTGATCAAAGCTTTCGCGAAATACGCAAAAATCAAAATCAATACTCGAAGATGAAGTTGTTCGGATGTACTGCTCAATGGGAACGCCCTCTGTTTGGGAAAGATCATGAGAAAATGAGATCCGAGGACTCGCTCCCATGCTGGAACTCTCTGAACAGATTTCGACAGCCATTGCCTAATAGACTACCACTGCTAAGCAACTCGTTAAAAACTTGAAGCAGAGAACAAGTAAAGAAGCATTCACATCAAGCAGTTGGAATTAAAGGACAACAACAGGAGCATTAAAATGGAGGGCCAAACTTCAGAGGATCAAATAAAGAATCCCACCTGTAAAAATTAACTGAATTTGCACGCAAGTCTAAGCATTTATATGAACTTCTAGATTAAGATGACTTGGAAGAGGGATGAAGTAAATAACAGATCAGATTCTCCGAACGCTAAATTTGAAACTCAAATACAAGGAATAACAGGGATGAGGGTGACAGGAACTAGAATTGAAGGAGGAGGAGAAGAAGGCATAGCAATGTTGCATTGATTGGAATAAAGAAGTGCCAAGAATGCTGGGGACCCCGAACTGACCGAAAGTTTTTGTGCGACGTGGATAGATGAAAGATGGAGCGGGACACGAACGTGAAGAAAAGTAAAATAGGGAATTTAGCTTAGCAAAATGGTTGTTAAAGACTTTGGTGCAGAGGTTGTGGGGCTGTGGGGATAAATTCGACGGCATTCTTCTGAATCATATGTGAAATGACAATTCAGTTTTTATTACTTGTGTTAATTATTTATTACTCCATTTTACCATGAAACTATGAGGTATTATACTTCCAACTATCATATGCATTCAAATACATAATGATGTTCTGATCATTGCTTGTTAGATAGAGGCATTCATCTAATCAACATGTATGTGTCCTTCATTTCTTGATCCCCTTTTTTGTTTGGAGGGGGTTCCTTTCTTTATTAGATTGCTCTGGGGAAATTTGCAGGCGCACAAATGTGTTGTTATACAATTGGCAACAATTTTAACTTGAGTAAGAGGTCAGCTACATGAATTGAAAATTCGGGTTAAGTGACATGACCCCCCTGAAAGTCAACATCATTGAAGAATCTTAATTGAAGTTATCAACCACGAACGAATCCATAAAATAAAACGTGTTAACAATTGACGACAAATTTTAGATAGCTTAAGATGCACTGAATGATAAACTTGATGATGATGCCCTGCCCCTGCAGGTACGGTGCCATTATATGTGGCAGAAACACAACCAGAAACTACTTATTCCATAGTATTTGTAACACGTAAAAGTGACCAGTTTCAAAAGTATCATTGATTAGTCCGAAATCGACTTGTGAAACGACTCAAGGAAGGTGGATTTTTCACCGGTCAGTTGTGATGGTGGTTTTGCGCATCAGCTAATTTACCAGTCAGTATTCCTGCCTGTCTTGCTTCAAACTACTGGATTCAATTTACATTTATCCATTTTGGCGACTAACATACTTGTAAATTAGAGGTCTACATAGCGGGTATTCTTGCGCAACGGATCTTCTGTCTTATATCCTGTGCCACTCACTGTTTCACTTTTTTTATATTGCTATTTCTTCTTCATAAATATCATGTTTTAGTTCTTTTTTATTTCCTTAAGATCCAACAACTATTAATTCAATAAAAAATAAATACAACATGTTCAAAAAAGTAATATATATAATAAAAATTAAAAAATACAGCAGAAATTCATAAAAAAAATCTCATTTTTTATGCATTTTGATTTTTTGAGTTTGTTAAATTTTGTGTATTACTCAATTAATAATTATTGAATCTTAAGGAAGCAAAAAAGAACTAAAACATGATGTTTATGAAGAAGAAATAGCAATATAATAAAAAGTGAAACAATAAGTGGCACAGGGTGTGGAATAGAAAATCCGTTACGTTATTTTGGCGATTGTATGCATGCTTTTCCTTCTTGAGTTAGTAATTGAACTAGTACTTTTGTACGACAGACTTGTATTCCCGCAATCAGATGTAAACATGCTATGGATTAAAGCCTCATTCTTAACTGGCCTGAACCATAATATTCTATAAAACAGTCTTTTTTTTATTTGAATCAGTAGTATCTGATGTGTTAGTTACTCGTGTGTAGAATAGCAAAGGAGGGCCACATCAAAACCATTGCTGTGGCTTTATCAAGTAAGTACTAAGATAATTGTACAAATTTCAAAGATAAAGTATCCCACTTTTAAGATGTAGATTGTTCATGTCAAAACTCTAATTTCCCCTCCCCGCCATCCGTATGTATATCTCTGTGTTCTTTCTCAAGTTAGTTGTCATCGAAAAAACTAAAAAGGAAAAAAAAAAAAAAAAGAGGAGGTAATCTTGAAGGGAAAGACTGTTCTTCTTTTGGATTTGGCCCACATTTTGTTCATGACAGCAGTACATAGCCGTTAAAATCAAGCAGTCCAATCAAATCCATGGCAAAGCAAGTTTTTCAGCCACACGAGGACTTTTAAAAGAAACTAAAAATACTCAGTCTGAAGATGTTGTTTTACAACCATTAACAGGAGTTATCGAGATCACGAAGGAGGTTTGCAGCAGCTGGAGCTGACTGTGTTGGACATGTATATGTGGACTATAGAAGAAGAAGAAGGGACAGTGTATACAGGAGAAGTAGTCCTAGTGACAAATCCAATCATTCATAAATCTTCTCTTTTTCTCAATGGTGGATAACCCAAAAAGAAGAAGAAGGGTCCATCATCATCCATCATCATTCATCGTCCATGAAATGGGAGGATAATGTCACCAAAGTACGCATGCTCTAGCTAGGAGGATCCTCACCACATTGCCTTTTTCGTTTCTTTTTCACCTTTTGTTTCCTTTCTTTGCCAACTTGCCATGTGAGATCAAACATCAACAACTCAACAAAGAGGAAAACTCGAACACAGATACATCACTTCTTATCTCTCATTCCTTCTCCAGTAATAATTGTCTCTTGCTTAGGCGGCATTGGTTTCTTGCCATCCAGCAATCCATGAACTGATCAACGCACTTTCCAAACATTTTGTGTTTTGATCCATATATGTATATTCCTCTTCCACCACTCAGTTTTCATCATCTTTTCCTGTAATTTAGATATCTGCCACGCCAAGAACTATTTCTCTGCCCTGTTGCTAATATTGTAATTTTCACAAAACTTTCATACCTCCCACCGGCATACGGCCTCATCTTGGATTTTTTTTTTCCCGAATTGTTACATACAGTAAGGGTTTTTAAGATGTGTATATATATGTATCCATTTTTTTTTTTTCCTTTAGCTTTCCTCTTTGACGACTTTCCACAATTTTTGTGATTTTTTGATAGTTTTCAAAATCATGATCATGAATTATAACATCGTCCATTATTCTAACTCTTAGAGAGTGGAACTCAAATTCAGTTTGGAGAAATCGAACCATATTAGAAAAAAAAAATGATTGTTTCTAAATTGCACACATATATCGAGTGTGCTCTTAGCACCAATAACTACTCTAAATATTTTTTAAAAAAGAAAAAGCTAGTCTAAATATTGTAATTACTTAATTGGACTTGTAGGCGCCTCGGTAATTTAACTCAGACTCAAAGACACATCGATGGAGCCCATGACAAATATAAACGACCAAACAAACACTACTTGTCCACCTGTGAACAAACAAACACTTCAACTTTGGGCCGTAGTCGGCACCAATCCAGCTGTGAAGTACTACAAGTCTCAACAAGAAGTAATCTTGGGCTTTATTTCTCTCTTTAATCATTGGGGAAGTTTGAAAAAATTAAGTTTCAGTAGTAAATTTTTTTTTATTTATACCCTCCAAAAAAAAAACTTCCCGTCCTATTTTAAGTTCATGGCAACACTTTGCTTCTTAGAACTCCAATCGCCCTCCTTGAAACTTGACCCCTAGTAATACTTCGCTCTTTTGAACTTTAAATATAAACACTTTATACCTTATAATTAACTGTCCATGGATTAAGATAAAATTATATTTTATATGATCAAAATGCTCTTGACAATTCATGAATACATATAATAAATTAACAATTACAACCTAATGTTTGACTTTTTTTTGAACAGTTGCTAAATCCATTTGAATATAATCAACCATATATTTGACCTTTTAGCAATAAAAATATTCAAGAATTTACCAAAAAAAAAAGCCAAAGCAACTCGAAGTATTTTTCTTAAGGATGATATCAATGTTACTTTGGATAAAATAAAATGAAGGAGTGTATTTCAAATGGAGATTATTGGGAATTTTTTTTATACCAAAACAATTTTTTAATGTGGTTTATATGGGACAAAAATATGATTGAAAAAAAAAATTAGTGAAAAACATGGTTAGAGATTCTCGAATTTATTTTTTCTAGATAATGTAGATACCAAAAAAAGTTAAGACAGAGTATATTTGTGGTATAAAAACACCAATTGGCAGGTTATCAACCTATGAGAATCTCATATAAGCTACAAAGTAACTTAATATTATCAAGATTAATCTACTTATAATTTAAAGGAAAAAGGAAAAGGGATAAAAAAAAAACTAGCATATCAGTTTTTAACACAACTTTTCCTTTTAGGGAAAATCGTGCAAAACGCTCCTTACATTTTGCCAAATAAATATTTTCGTCATTCACTTTTAAAATGTTAACTTTACATTCCACGCAAATTTAAGTAACCAAAATTTAGTTTCAACCTAAGTTTTTAACCATTTTTTAGTGTGAAATTTACCAAGTGATCCACATGTAGTCATTTTTTATGTACAAAAATGTTAGGTCCTATCTTTTTAATAGCGAAAATGAATATAGATTAGATTCGATCACACTTTTTGCAGTGGATCAAATCCTACTTTTTCGGGGGGTAAAAATGAATATAAATCAAATTATTGTTCAACTACAAATGTGATCTAATCTTTTGCCTTTAAAAAGATGATAATATGTGAGTCACATAATAGATTCAGGATAAAAAGTTATGAAATTTAGGTTGGAATCAAAATTTATCGACTTGATTTTATAAGTTATCATTTTAAAAGTGAATAACAAAAAGTTCATTTAATGAAATATAAGTAGGGTGGTGTATTGGGTACAAATTCGATTATTCGGTTATTTCACTTGTAAAACTTTAAACTGTTTTCAATTTTGAATTGGGAATAACTAAATTCATTCGTTACTTCGGTTACCAAATTGAATTCGGAAATGATCATGAAATCGGTTATAACCGAATTGGATAGTAATTTTCACATAATTAAATGGGACTCACTCATGTACTTGTATACACTTAGTTACTCATAATTTACTAATGATGTACTGCATTACACTTACATTTATTATTATTATTTATATAATTTAAATGTTTAATTACAGATAACTTGATTATTTTTCAATAATGAATGCTAATACACTAATATATTGACATGTAATTCATATACATTCACTTAAACTATTTAATCATACTGTTTAGTTGTCTACGTTTAAATAATATTAGTGATTATAGAATATAAATTCACATATTGTATGTGTAATGTAAATTTAGAGTATACTAATACTTGCAAATTAAACATTACACATTCAAATATTTAATAATCCAAACATAAATGATAAACCAATGTCTAAATTCTAATTACTAATTATGTTTAATATTTAGTACTATATTTATACTTATTATCTAATTCTAGTTATATATAAAAGGATAAGTATCATAGTTATGTACTGTTGTATATTTGTATTATTATAAATATTTAACAAATAGTAAAATAGTATATTTTACATCATTATATATTTTTATTATTATAGGTGCATGATAATACTATATATTATCTATTATTAATAGCCTTTATCTATATAATCTATTAATATTATATAGCATTTATCTATATAATATATAAATTATAAACTAATTAGGTATTTGAATGCGATAATACTGTACTCTATTTTTTTTGTCGCAACGATAATATTTGTATAACTTACTCTAGCCTAATTTAAGGGGAAGGGGAGCCGACGAAATTTTTCCGTCCGAGGAAACCACAATTAAGTGGCAAGGTGGATCCTTAACCTCCCACTCGCACCAAGGCATTATGTCTTGGTGGTACCAAGAGTCCGAGAGGCTTTTGGCAATACGATACTCTATTTCATTTTATTGAATTTGAATTCGAAATCGGTTATTACCAAATTGATAATCTCATTACATATTTCATACCATATTAGAATTCGATGAATTTGGTAAATATCGCTTTTGTACTAAATTACCAAATATCCAATTTCAAATTACCAAGTTGAATTTAAAATTATATATGAATTCGGTTCTTACCAAATTTGCTCACTTCTAAATATAAGGGGCATTTTGAAAGATTTTTTTTTAAAAAATTTTATAACATAAAATTTTCAAGAGGTTGGACAGCCAATAACCGCAACACCTAACGCCTTATTAGTTGGCGCAGTTTCTTACCTTTGCCAGTTAAGCCGAGTCAACCCTGCCTGCCCGCCAGCCCTCTTTCTGCATTCAAGTATTCAACCCGCTTTCTTCGTTCTTTCCTTCTTTCTTCTCTCTTTAGATATAATAGAGACAGAGGGAGAGAGACAAGGTTAGGACGAAATTGCCAATTGCCTCCTCCAAATTCAAAACCGTGTATACGCACAAACACACAGCAGACTGCCCCCCAAGCGACCCCCACAAACAACTTCTTGTCCTTCGTCACTTGAATCGAAGAGAGAAAGAGGGGGGAGAGAGAGGGAAGATGAGTCCGAATTGGGAGCTAAAGCACTGCCTGCAATCATGACCAAGTTGTGTTTCTTGTTACCATCGGCGTCTTCACTGTCGTCATTCTTGCCGTACGCTACTACTACCCTTTTTCCCCCCTCCTCCGTTTTGCTAAGCTAATTTGCTTGTGCTACTAGCACTATCTTTTTGTGCGCTCCACTTTGCTTGCTAGTTCTTGATCGCTTTTGTTCGGCAAGTAAATTGCAAGCTTCCTTTACAGAACTGCACTCTTCCATGGCTTGTGTAAATTAAAGTTGCAATGTGGTGGTAATTTTCATGAATATTGGTATCACACGTTTTCAGAAACTTTTAGTGCAAGTACAATACCACTGTTTGCTGCTGCTGCTCTTAGGAGTCATTGACTCTCATTTAGTCCCAACTCTCTAATCGAAGGGTTTTGGCAGCCCAATTGAGTTTCTTGCTGAATTTCTAGAATCGTCACCTGTGACTCGTAATTGAAGGGTTTTGGCAGCCCAATTGAGTCACCTGCAAAAGTAGTCACCTGTGATCGGATTTTAACTCTGAGAACTACCGCATATATCTAGAATTTCTTGCTAATATTTGATAATTCATTTATGGTCTGACGGCACCCCGCTCTTGAGCCACAGGAAAATAACTGCTTGCAGTTTTCATTCATTTTGAGGGTTTATAGTAGATCTTCATGTTCTGACCTTATTCAATCGTTTTTTGCCCAAAAAAAAATGCAGTTATGGAGGACAATATTTCTCACACCTTTCAAGCTCATTACAGTGTTTCTTCATGAAGCAAGCCATGCAATTGCTTGTAAGCTCACATGTGGTCAGGTAAGATGCTTTCTTTTTATCATTCTGATCTTTTTCTGCAAATTAGTCAAATTTCCTTGCTGCGTAAGCTGTGTGTTCCTGCTCGCAATTGTTTGAACCACTAAATTTTTGTGGCTGTCTCTCCCACACACTCCCATCCTCCCCCCAAAAAAAAAAAAAATCCCTCTCTGAACTCTTATTTGAATGAATTTCGTTCAGTTGGATGAATTTACTTTTTAGTTTCATTAACATGAAGAAAGTTTATTTTCAACTCTTTTTACAGATTCTGCTTTATGACTATATTTTAACTTTGATCTATTGTGCTGATGAGAACATTGGCGGGCCTGCTTCTAGAATGCTCATTTCAGCAGTAGAAGAACAAACTCATTTCTCCAAAATTTTGGGTCCAAAGTGTTGGAGGACTCAGACTTGTGCTATGCATGCATTGAGCCTTCAAGTTTTCAGAGAGTTGTGCCCTGCAATTCCAAGTAGTTACATACATATTCCAGAGAAACTAGGTGTATAAGCTTGGACTTCCATAATGAAAAGCTATTGGTGCAAACTTTTTCCTTCACTGAAGCACACACAAGAGCTGTTCACTTGTTCAATATTAACGGCAAAAAGTGCATGGCACAGTTAGTTTCATAATATTGCTTGTATGATGATGTCATTCAAACACATTCTACTTTTATGGTTAATTAATGCATTTCAGTTGTTGGTTGGATGGTTATTCATGTCTGCTGAATGAACTTCCTCTTTTGCTCTTGTATGCAGGTTGAGGGCATGCAAGTTCATGCAAATGAGGGAGGGGTGACTCAAACACGTGGTGGTGTTTATTGGTTGATCTTGCCGGCAGGATGTATTGCACATTTCTCCTTGAATATTTCCCTTTTTAATTAGAATAATTAGCACTAGCTATCAGTAGTGCAAGATAAATGATTGTTATATCCTATACTCTGGTCTATTCTTAAGGGATCAACTAAATATGTAGCTACTTTATCATGCATTTCCTTCATCCTGTGTACATCATGATTTATCTTTAACATCCTCAGTATCTGTTTGGTTCCAGATCTCGGTTCATCATTTTGGGGAATGGCTCTTATACTTGCTTCTACAAATCTCCTTGCTTCTAGAATTGCTGCTGGATGTTTTATTGCCGCTTTGTTGGTTGTGCTTTTCGTTGCTAAAAATGTAGAGAACACAATAAATTGATCAGTCCAATTTTGTTTCATGTTCTGCAAATTAATTAATCTGATAACAAGTATCCACTAAGAATTTGGAAGTTGGTTTGATGATTTCATGCTATTTGCAAAATCTAACTTTTTTGGCTTTTTACTTTTAAAACAGTGGACTCTCCGAGGACTTTGCATTGGTGATTATCTTCAAGTCCTAATAACTTAAATTCTTTCTACACGTCCTTTTCATATTCAAATGAATTGAAACTGACAGCCTGGACATGCCAGGATTTATCATTTTCATTGGTATAGTATGGGTTCTGCAAGAGCTGACTAAAGTTCGCATTCTTCGCTATGTCATTCTCTTCATTGGTACGTATTCATCTGATGATATGTATTTCCTTCCAGCAATTAGTCTGTCTTCTTGCTTCCATTCAATTCTACACTTTTAACTAATTCTGTCAGTTTTGTTGGTGTGTTATATTGCAGGTGTTATGAACAGTTTGTTTTCAGTATATGGTAATAGCTACCTTAAGCGTCATAAATAAATAAACCAGAGGCTAAGAAATTCAGAATTCTATCCAACATTAATTGAATAGTGCAGATATATACGATGATTTGATCTCTCGAAGGGTTCATTCAAGTGATGCTGAGAAGTTTGCAGAACTTTGCCCCTGCCCTTGTAATGGTGTTGGATGGGGTGTTATTTGGTAAGTTTTTTTTGTTGTTTGATATATTTGTGAAGAGCAAACGGCAAAAGGGTCATGAAACTACTTAGCGTTCCATGTATTACTTACCAAATTTTTTATCTAGCCAAAATGTCTATTCAACTAATTAAAACGTATATTTTGGGACAGACAGGTATACATTTTCATTAGTAGAGTGACAAAATATACATTTTTTATTAGTTGAGTGACCATTCGGACAAATAAAATGTTTAGTGACTAAAACATAAAATTTGAAATGGTTTGGTGACAACTTGTGCCTTTTGCCCCGTTTGTGAATAATCTGTTGTCATGAATTTACTGGTCAATATAGTTGAGTTTCTCCTAGTTCTATCTCTGTTGTGTCTATCATACTATCTAAATGCGGACCTTTCTTGCAGGGGAATGATATCTTTCGTATTTCTGTGTGGAGCCATGTATCTTGGACTAGTCGTCCTGTCCTGAGGTACTTTCTCTTCCTTCGCCATCGATGTGGCTTATACTTCAAGGGTTCACAGGAAAAGAAATTATGAAAACACACTACTTGACATAAGTTTGCAGACAGTCAGCAATTTGCTGGTTGGATTGAATTGTTGAAAGCGGGAATGATCTATTCACTAACCAATGGAATGTGATTTGGCCTGCTTGATTTCCATATACTCAGTGAGCACTTATTGATAATCAACTTTCAACAGTATAAAATCAGGAAATATTTTAGACGTTAGACAGAGGCTATATAATAACATCCATAATTTAAGCTGCCAAACCTACAGCAGTATATGTTAAACACTACTCTTGCAAATTTTTGACAAAATTCTTGTTATAAATAATGCAACTGGTGGAGTTAGCATATTGCAAAGCAAAAGTAATCAAACTTTCCTCTGTGTAACCTTTTGTAACCCTGTTAAAGTAATTCTAATGTTATGATTTCCTCCCAAAAATAAAAAGAATTAAGTTATAAAGAAACTCTGCTATGGCACATGATCTGTTATGACTATCAGCCGGCATGCAGATATGTAAGGACCTTGTTGCTGTTTTCATGGGCTGGAGATCAGGGAGATACATGCTTTAATAGTTCTTTTTTCAGTTTTTATTCTTTAGCATTTTCATTTCATTTCTTTGTGTCACTTCGTTTTACGACTCCAGATTCATTTTCTGCCTTGTCAGTTTACAACTTGTACTAATTTCTCTTTCCTTTCGTGTAACATTTTCATCTTTTTAGGTTGGTTGACTTGGTTATGCATCCAGTCATCCGTGATTCATGGGAAGACGGGAATTCGGTGTCGATTCAACAAAAAAATTTTTTCCACTCTGAATTATTCTTTTGCTCAATTTTTGGACTAGGAACTGTAGGTCGGGATTGTGTACAGTGAGGAGGAATGTTCCAGTCCATGATCTACTGTGGGCAATTTTTTTTTTGAACCTACCGGTTTGCTGAATGTCTCAGATCTTTTAGCTCTGGATTCTCGAACTGTATAGTTCCCGATTGAACTGGATTAGCAACTTGCAAATGCGAGTAAATTTGGTATTAGCGTTGATTCATTACATCGTTATCGTAACCAAGGTTTGTAAAATCGGGATCCTACGTAGGATCGATTTTAGTTTCACAGAATCGGATCGTAGGATCGTAAGATTCCACCAAAAGCTCTTAAATTTACTAAATTAATGAATTTGAGATTCATATACCATTTTGTACATCCTAAAAGATATCAAATAAATAAGTTACTCATAAATATATAACATTTTTTACTTACTATCTAACAAGTAATAAAGAAGAGAACATAAACAGTTATTTGTCATAATTTCAAGTCTTAAAATCAAATGCTTTACAGTTTATACAATCATAATTTCAAATATAAAATAATCATCAACCTCCACAAATACTAAAAAGCCAAACATCCAAATCCAAGATTTTCAAGATCAAAATTAACTACTAAAATATCATCTGCCAACATTTAAACTATTCTAAGCAGTGGGATAAGAAGCTTGGCTGGCGATCCACAAAGGCTACAATATCAAAAATAAGAACAACATAATAAAAAAATGTCTACTTATAAATTGAAACAACAGAATTTTTAACAAGTAGGAAACAAAACAATAATCTATATGAGGTGAAGCACTCTGTGTTTGGTAATTGCAAATTTCACTTGATGACATTTAGACAAATCAACGTTATAAAGAGGTAGACAAATCAAAATTATGTTGTTGAAACTGAAAAGATCCAATCGGACAATTGAAAAGATCCAAAAACAAAAACAAAAAAAAAAGAAGAAAGAAAGCGGTGTCAAATTAGGATATTCAAAGCCAAAATAGTAAGTGCAAACTGTGTAGAATCTGAATTAAATTCTTTCCATTGTTCAAATGTTGGTACTTGGTATTTGGTAGAAGCCGCAGCGATATCGTCTTATGTGGTTTGAGCTGCAGCGGTGGAGAAGAAGTGAAAACTGAAAAGTGAAGGCTGAAATGAAGAATGAAGAAACGAGTCAACGACAGAGGACTGGGGTAGAGGAGAAGAATAGGAGTTTTTTTGACTTTTTGAGGCAAAAATTGTTAAAAATTGCAATTAAAGACTGCAATTCTTTAATAAATTACAAACCTACCACAAATGTTTTCATTTACTTGCAAAATGGAGCCTTGTATTTCACAAATTTGTAAAAAATTGTAGGATCGAGGTAGGATCGTAGGATCGTACGATCCTACACGATCCTACTCGATCCTGCTACGATCCTACTCGATCCTACGTAGATTAATACAATTTGCGACTCTGACTACGATCCGGATCGCGATTTTGACAACACTGATCGTAACTACTAATTTCGTGACAGCATATACAACCTGTTAATAGTTATCAATTTGCACATTAACTAACACACACACAACCCATTCTCAAGTGCCTAACTGAAGCAAAACACTCGCGCTGCATGGTAGATCCATCACAGTTGCGAGCGTGCATTTATTCCTCTAAAAAGCACGTTTATGGGAATACAAGATGCAAGCTTGCGTGATCCAAAACAGTAACTTTTCCTCTAAGCGGCAAGCGCAGGCGAAACAAACAGCAAAGGGTAGCATGAGGTAGGAACCGCATTTACCTCAACGTTTTTATGGCAGTACGTTTTTAGGGCATTCAATATCTAGAGCACTGAAGTAGATTAAGAAAGCCAAATGCACTAACAAGAAGATGCTCGATTAATTGGATTTTCAGGATCACTATATTTAACATCCCAAACTATCTAACTCGAGAAGATGCAGTATCGTTATGCCCAACTGAAGAAAACACTTCGGCAGTACCGTTATGTCCAGTACGGTCGTCCGTCTGCCATTTTCCCTCTAAGAAGCAGGTTTATATGGGTGTCAAACTTGCGTGGCCCAAAAAGCTCCATCATCTACTCTCTCTTTCTTCCCCCCACAACCCCGCTCCCTCCTCCCCTTCTAGCATACAGGTGCGAACACATTAATCTCACCGTTCCTTTGGCAGCAGAGAAGCATGGATCTAGAGTACTGCAGCACATGATGTACTAAGAAACAGCGGCACATTCAACTCGTTTATCAACTGGATTATCAGGATCATCACACAACAATTAACATCCCAAGCTGTCTAACACAAGAAGACGCCCGATTTTACAGAAAGCTCCTACCACAAAACTTCTTAACTAATCACCTTATTAGTTACTAATATACCGTGTAACATAGAATTAACCGTAACGCAAACCCCTCCGTCTATTGATCCATGTGACACTGAGGGAAAGAATAGCAATTGGTACGAGTTCGATGCAGGCTCAAACTACTCGCCAGAGCTTCATCAATCTTTTGCTCCTCGGACTTTACTCTCAGCAAGCTAGACGTTCAGAAGGGGGAAAAAAGGCATCTGGTCAAATATAATCAGCACCACAGAGCTTCATCGTACTTTGTCAAGGGCCATCCAATGTTTAGGCAGCCAATTCTTCTGATTCAGCATAATATGAAGTTCGCAATCAATTTGTCAGTAATTCCAGGATTCCAACAGTCAGAAAGAAGATAGTGGAGTCAGATATCCAAATCATCATCAGGGTCCTCATCAGAATCTGGCATTTCATCATCGGAGTCTCGAATATAGATTATCTCGCCATGACCAGAATCCTCATTCACATGCATTTTCTCGGCATTAGTCTCTTTATTCTCAGTTTTGCTCTCACTCAGAGATCTCCGGCCATCAAAGATTTGAATGGGTTTGCCATCACCTGAAGGAAAATAAACCCATGGCTTTCTCATCATAAATCACAAAATAAACTTGATATGCTTAAAAATTGAAGAGAAATAAACAATAATTCCAATCAACACATTCAGACAACCATAATAATCAGTATACATCCCTACCCTGGTGCTCAAATGGCAGAACAACTTTTGCCCTGTCATTTCTCTCCTTTTCTGACAGCTGCAGATTGAACTGGACCTGAGAAAAACCCACGACATGAACAAAATGTACTCTTCCAGAACTTTTGGCAGCATAAGCGCAATTGCAACTTATGTTTCCAATATGTGCTGTTTAAGTTCCCTAGAGATTGCTTGAATCCTGTTTCAAAGGCCAATTTACCTTAGGTACAAGGCTTTGAGAAGTTACGTAATCTTCGAAAGCAGGCACAAAGTTGATGCCCATTTGCTCAGTGTGGAGCTCTTCACTCTAACAAAAGAATGTAAAGATATCAGATTCTGAACCAAGCTCAATACAATCAAATTCTCTTCCGCTTTTTGTAAAGGATAAGAAGGGTAAGAGAGTACCATCAATCTAATACGTCCATTCCTGCGTTTGAAGCGCACACAAAACTTCCCCCTCCCAAGATTCTGTTCAATCAGAGGAAGGTTCTCAGAGTTCATTCCCTTTCCGTTGGCTGTGTTGCTTATTGGTTCTACATAGGCAACCATAGAAGAAATATACTCGAGAGCCGAAGAAGCCTTCATCTCATGAAGGTCCGAATGGAATAACCAAAACAAACAAGCAACTTGGTCTGCAAGAAAGTTCAATGAGTTAAAAACTGCAGCAAGAAGCATTTAATGAAACTTCTGGTTTCCTGAAGAATCTGCCTACCATGAGAACGAAGGTTGCTTAACAGGGAAGCGGCAGAGGAAATGGAAGCATGTCTTAAGATCTCACTTACCTGAAGACAGAAAACATAAAACTCATTCAAAGTCCATATTTCGGCTAGAGATAACTCGAATTTCCTAAAAGTCCCATTCTTGAATACTTTAAGTTTCAGTACTCAGAGCTAAGATTTTTTTCAATTTAACAATATAACAGATAGTGAATTTATCAATATGATAAAAGGTGATGAAACTACTTATTTCTACCTTGCTTAATATTACTGGAGATAAAAACCATCAATTACTATGTAAAAAAGCCAATGTGAAGCCACACCATGAAAAAAAACCCAAAATAGAACTTTACAATGCTTAGACAATGTCTAATTAATTTCTATTCGCTTGCTAGAATAAACTAAACCAAGTTTTCTCTCACTCATTTATTTTTCTATCTAATGTTCAATATAGAGTGCAAGATGTGCAATTAAAATCTAAGATTATACAGTCATTAAGTTGGAGAAGCTTAATACAAAACTTGATCAGTAATGAATGATGTTGTAGCATGTCATCCCCCTATAGAAAAGAGCTTGTGACGACAATTAAAAACCAATATATTTCATCGCATTCATAATTACATAAACAAAAGAGGAACATAAGCTCAATTATGTTTGCCGGATTTCTTGCTATAAACATTTGAAGCGCTCCAATTTAGCAAAGAAAATGGATTCTTGGCTATTGGAAACACCACAGCTGAGGAAATGCTGTTAATATTATTTTCTTTCTTTTTTCTTTCAGATAGATACAGCATAATAATCAACCGAGGTTTCAGGGATAATAAATATTTCTGCTTCATGATTCCTATCTTCCTAGAGGTCTTCTACATCAAGAGAAATTGAACCATTTGGAGCTTTACGAGTAATTTCTTGGACTTTAAGTTCACAAAGATGCTTTGTCCACTGTCACATTATGTCTACATTAAGAAGTAGTCATCTTCGTACTTGGATTAAGATGGCTTATCAAAGTCATTGCTGTGGATTCTAAGAAACTCGTTCAACAAGTAATACCACTCTCAGATCTGGTCAAACACCAAAGCATTTAGGCACTCTGTCAGATCAAAGGCATGGTAGGTTGTCAAATCAAAAGCAACCAGAGCCAAGCTCAGCCAATGCTGCTTACTGCATGCAACTAGGTTTTATGGATATGGCAGGAAATACATCGGTACAGGCACATTTTAAATCATCTGAAAATGAATCGGAAACTCATGCTTCCTGATACAAACTAATTACAAAATTTCCATGCATCTTATGGAAACACTTGTGCTGCAATGCCGATGATGACTAGCTACCCAGATGGCAGGAGAAAGTGTTCCCCCTCAAAGAGGAATTACATGTGCAATAAGTAACAGAAAGTACATAGGAAGCTTCTTCTCTAAATATCGATCCTGAAGGATGAATACCCAGTTTACGCAAATATCACCATGAAGCACTCTTTTGTCATCAAGTCTAGCACTCATTCTGATGCATGAGAGATTCTTACATAGGAAGCTTCTTCTCTAAATATCGATCCTGAAGGATGAATACCCAGTTTACGCAAATATCACCATGAAGCACTCTTTTGTCATCAAGTCTAGCACTCATTCTGATGCATGAGAGATTCTTACATAGGAAGCTTCATCCCAATGGGGTAAAAACACCAACTCCTTTAGAAATTACTTAGGACCAGTGAACATTCGGGGTCCCATGCAATTATAGAAGGCAGTTGGCATTTAGCATTCATAATCATAATATACATACTTGACACTCAATCAAAACGACAATCACTAATATCCATGTCTAATAACAAATTATATATAAGGAAAACAAAAAAAAGAGAGAGGTGATCACCGAGTCAATGGCAACTGCAAACCGTCCTTTTGTTTCTCTAATCACTTCTGCAAGGCAGTATGTACCATTATACTACTTTAGTTGAACTCTTTTCAACTAATAGAAATACAATGCCTACAAAAATGATCCAAAACTAGAGTTACAGTATACCTTTTCCCAATTCAACTATCGAGGAAAATAACATATCCAAGTCCCTCACATTTTTACACAAGCTGGCCGTAGTCGCATTCTGTGTGGAACGATTACTAACGATTCCACTCTCTGCAAGCTGGCTTTTCCAACCTAAAGGATCTGTATAACAATCCACCATCCTCAGCCTGTTAACATGATCATTCAATTAAAGAAAGAATCAAAATTTTCATCCAAATATATCATCATTTAAAACTGAACCAGTCAGGCCAGCTACAGCATGCACTAAGTTCTGTACCATTTTTTCAAAGAAGCGGCGTCGTTTGCCTTACTCTTCAACAACTCAGCATAGAACTGTGGACTCCGGGCAAAAGCTACCAGCACAATGCCTCTGGATACATAATTTATTTTTTTTAAAAGTTTGATAATAAGCATAAATAAAAGCCCTGTGTTGTTGATTATTAACATAAAATACGATACAAATAGATTGGGGTGGTTTGATTGAACTTACTGGGCCTGTGATTTTGAGGAAAAAATGTTGGAAGAGAGATGAGCGAGGATGTGATCGAAGACAAAGGCTCCGAGAGGAGCGTGGATGGAGTCTTTAATAGTGAGAGCCGGCGCGTGTTCGCCTTCTAGAGCCCCGTCGCGGAGAGCTCTGCTGATGGCTTCCGCCGCCATTCCTTTCAGACACTATACTACTACGACGTTTTGTGAGCCCTTTCAATTTTTTTTTTCCAAACCTGCTAGTTTGACTGCTTATTGGAAACTTTTACTACAATTTTTGATGCTGCGGTGCTGTTGGTTTAACACTTTAACGTAACCAAGCCATTGATTAATGTTAGCTTAACATGTGTAATGCGTACTAGGGGAAAAAGCACACCTTATGAGCGTGCAAATTAAGGAAAAAAGAAAAGTTATTTTATTAAGACCAATAGAAGTTATTAGAATATCTTTCGTTGCAAATAAAAAAACAGATATGAAGATTTTCTTTTGACAAAAATAAATAAATTAACCCACACCTTGTACAAGTTTCAATAATAATGATATGAGTCATTAATAAATAACTTTATGCATATACCGACAATAATGACGTGGGTCATCAATAAATCAAAGGAAAATGATCATTTTTGTCCCCCCCATCTTCTGAATTTCGGTCAATTCTGTCTCTTTTTTATCACTGGAATTATTTTAATCCCTTGCCTTCATAGGAAAAAACTACAAATATAGGACCTTTCATGGGAAATTTATAACTTTTAAACAGAATTAGTCACGTGCATGGTATGCATATAGTTAAAAATGACCTTTTGATCAATTATCTTTAGAGTCACGTGTAATATTATTCATTATATATCACCGTACACCATTTGAGGTGTGTGCATCATTTTATTCTACTTTTTTTTTTTTTTTCAAATGCACACCTATGGTGCATGGAACTAACTTTATTACGGTTCAAATTTTCCATAAAAAGTCCTTATATTAGCATTATTTCGTGAAAATAGGGGTTAAATTACTAAAAATGTAAAATTAGACACAAGCTTGAAGATAATAAACTAAAAACGATTATTTTGATGGTGCACATACCATGGATGTGACTAATTCCATTAGAATTATTTAAATTTTCATTAAAAATGCTAGATTTTTAAAAAGAAATACAAGGGACTAAAACGGTCGCTTTTTTTTTATTATAAATCAAAGGTTTAGATTTATAATGAACGTGTGTGAATTTAACTCCTCCTCTGAGTATATTCATCCAATCTATTAACTAGTATGTCAATGAATATCTGGAAATATGAATCGTAAGAATAATACACAATCTCTCTTTTTTTTCTTTAACAATGACTTGATTAACACCAGCTTACAATACCGTAATCTAGTTAATTTTTAATGATTTTCCAGTGGTATTATCATTCGATAATCCGAGCTTTGCACAAACTAGCCTAGCCTGTCAAAACAAATCGAAATAAAGAAATTTACACTACTTTATGTTTGTTCATTCAAACACATTTGGAAAAAGGAACGAACTCAAATTATTAGAGCTAGAGAGCTCGCAAAGTGCCTTAGATTTAGTTTTTCTTGTTTATTTACATGCTAACGTAGGAAGTGATCATATGAACGTGGTTGGAAATTTCAATGGAAAGAAAGGGGCAAATTTATGTATGGCGACAAAATTACCAAACAAATTGACTTTAACATTTTTTGATGGATTTCATAGAATGATTCTGGAGTCATAAATATTAAGAAATATATATATTTTTTAACAATTATCCTCTAAACATTTAAATTACACTTAATCGACTACGTGTACGTACATACATCTATTCCACTTTTATATTTAGACACTTGTCAGTCAGTGCAAGTCAGCCAACCCACATTATGAATGTTGTCCTCTTATTTCTTAAAACATGACACGTTAGTCGGCAGGATCTCATCCCGGGCGTCTGAATTCGATCCTCCTTTTTCCTTTTGTCTTGTCTTTAATAATTCATTTTCAAGAATCCAAGCAAGGAACAATAAACTCGTGATATTCACCCCAGTTCTGTTTTTATTTCGAAGGAGAGTAGGGTGGGTTTTTGTGTAGATAACAAATTTTCGGGCAGAAAAAGTTATAGCACAATAAGAAACGATAAACTAGTTGATAAGGCAGCCCGCCATATTTTGACACGCAGCACTAGCACGGGCTCACCCTTGTCAACGACTCGCGCATCTTTTCCAAACCTAAGCCATGTTCCATGATTCCCTGGCTTTATCATCCGTGCTATTAGAGATCATTCCATTATTTTTTAATCCTAGATTTGGTCAAACGGAACAAGAGTGTTAAAGAAAACAGAAAAGGAAGTAGAAGCATAAAACAGTCAGTTGAAAAAGGAGTCCAGTGTAAGTTTAGTTGTGTTGATGGTTGCTTTTATGTCAAATGTTGAAAGAATTTAAGCCTAATAACAGAGGATTCGCAAAGGTAGAAAATCAATTACTAATGGTACCAGAATGCGTATGTAAAAAAAAAAAAATTCAATTGCACGACAACCTATTCATTCACCAAGTACTTATCCAAGAATACCGAATACCTTTTCTTAGATTGTCAATTAAAACGAATTTTCTGGTAGGACCAAATGTACAGAGAGAGAGAATTGACAGGAGTATTATTTTTTTGTCAAGAAGAAACAAACCTGATTGAAAAATTTTCAACAGAGCTCCACGTAGTTTTGGACATCAAATATTGCGGGGCCTAAAGAACCGCAGGTGTCTGCAGTCCAACGCTAGAATCCGAAGAACATGCCGCTTTGGCACCTCACTCGTGATTTGCCGAGTACCCGATTCTTTCCTCAGACTCCCAATCCATCCGTCTCTTTCCTTCGTTTGGTGCCTTTTCATCATCGATTAGCTCGTGGGCCCTAAGTCCGTCATCTCCCGCATATTTGACATCACCATCAACCGTCTAAAATAAATGCTAAATAGCACCCCACGATCCTCACTGCTCCGTCAGCTAACGCCGTGCCCTGCGTCACATTTCCGCAAAAAGGAAAACACACTTCTAGATGTTCTGAATTATTTATTTATTTAATTATTTAACTCCGTTACTCCGACTGTGATTGTTCTCCGTCCGACGTTGTGTCCTTCGAACAAAGAACTTGCTCCGACTCCCGCTTTAAATAAATTCTCAGACATCCCCAGCCTGCGCCTCCTTATAAGTGTTCATTCTACTTTCACTCTCTAGGGTGGTTTTGGTTTTGGTTTTGGTCTTATTTTGCTGCAGTGCTCCATGGAGGCTAATCATCGTTCAGCGGCGGTTACTGGTCAGGAGGGGAGACTGCTGAGGTTGAGATGTTCGGTAAAGAGTTATGACTGGGGTCGCATTGGGCGGGAATCCAGTGTGGCGCGGCTTTATGAGAGGAATTGTATGGCAGAGGCTGAGGATGGGAAGCCTTACGCTGAATTCTGGATGGGTACTCATGACTCCGGACCCTCCTATGTTGCACCAGAAACGGCAACCGCAGCGGCGGCGGAGAAGGAGTTGCTCAGTTTGAAGGATTTGATCGAGAAAAATCCCAGGGCTTTGCTAGGGGATAAGGTCTATGATCGCTGGGGTCCCAACCTTCCCTTTCTCTTTAAGGTACTGGTCTTCTTTTTCTGTTGTTTTTAGTTGCTTTAACGGAGTTATTTTGTTAATTTAATTGTTCTGAGCATTTTTATACTCGTCTATATTGGCTTAAAGTTTTGCTAGTATTTGAGCCAACCTTTCTTCCTAGTTCTGAGAAAATTTAAGAGTTATTCATACTCATCTTTCGTTTTCTTCAGGTAATTGATGGGGCAGGGGTGTCGAGAAATTTTTTTTTTTTGGTTTTATTTGTTTTTGAGTGCCAAGAAATTTTTTTTTTTTTTGGGTTTGTGAGTGGTATTTGTTTATTGATGGGGGTGCCAAGGCTTTTTTTTTTTTTGGGTTTATAAGTGGTATTTTTCTGGCTCTCTGATTGACGGATTAAATTTTAGGTGCTCTCAATTGCAAAAGCCTTGTCAATTCAAGCTCATCCAAACAAAGAGTTGGCTACCATTTTGCACAAGGCGCAACCAAATGTTTATAAGGATCCCAATCACAAGCCTGAAATGGCTTTGGCCCTAACTGAATTTGAGGCCTTATGTGGGTTTATCAGTCTTGAGGTAACGTAACAAATTTTAACATCTGCAGCTTCTTTATTCACATGTGCATTTTTTTTGCGGCTGGAAAAGGGTGCAAGTCCCCTATAGCCAAATGACACAGCAACATCTAGTAGCAATTGCGTTTGTGCTTCTTAATCATGAGTGTATACTCCTAATCTTGTCTCGATGATACCAACAAAAAGGAAATTTTTTTGAAGCAATGATACAAACACAACTGGATCTATAAACTTTGGTATTAAGCATTTGAAAATTTTGGAAGCATGTTTTTTCATTATGCTCGGGTAAGAATTTGGTCCTAAGGGCTTGAAAAATTTGGAAGCATGTTTTTTCATTATGCTTGGCTAAGAATTCATTGTAATATGATGGGATCTCTGTTTACATGCATATGCGGGTGTTTTGCTCAAACATTAGAGTGGAATATTCTAAGTGCATTTGCGGATGTTCATGGTCTCTATCGTCCATGATATATGACAGATGTTTTGGAGCTGTTGTTGTTGTTGCATATAGTTGTTTTTGAGGACATACAGAAACTGCACAAGAAAAATAAGTACAGCTAATGACCTGAACTTTAATTGTTTTAAATTCCTGCAGTCGTGCAATGTGACTTTGTTGAAATGTATTACAAATCTTGTTATTGTTTCTCTAGGAGCTTAAGAGTGTTGTTCACAATGTTCCTGAGATTGTAGAGGTGGTTGGCACAAAATATGTCGACGAACTGTTGTGTGTTCATGAGGAGGATGTCAAGAAAGCAAAAGAAGTTCTTCAGCTTATATTTACTCAACTCATGTCAGCTAGTAAGGATGTGATTGCACAAGCTCTATCCAGATTGATTAGTCGTCTGAGTATAAAAAATGAGGTACCTGTGGACTTATATTTTAAATTTGTAATCAAGAGTTGTCGAAATTCTTCGAGTGGGTGACATGACTGTTGAACTTCTTCTGCTCTTGCTATATTCTTATCTTGGTACTATTGCATTCTATGCAATAGCATTTGACTGTTAGAAACTTAGGCCCTAATTGGGAAGGCAGGACCAGTTTTGCTGGCACATGTTAGCTATTCAATGTTTTGCCCATGTTTGACTAGCTCCATCCTGGGGTTCTTCAGTACTTCTTTGGTTCTAATTGGCCTCAGAATTGGTGTGTATATATAAATTTAGTCTTCAGTGTTTTTATGAGCTTTTGTGCTGAGATAGATGCAACTATTTTTTCCTGTTATGCTGTGTTTTTGTTATCTAAAGTAACTGGACTATGTATACTTCTTGATCTGATGAGTTGGTCTTGGATATCAAGTTGCTATAACAGGTTAGGGAGAGTTGTATTACTAGTCATGTGCCCATTTGAAGTAATGTCCGCATTAGTCATCACTTGGGAAGTGAGCACCATATACTTATATGGATGTTGAGTTATCTTTTCTTCTCATTGCAATTCTAACATCTTCATTCCCCTCCCTTTTCTTCTTGTTTTTTCCCCTTGGGGGGCCTTTTTTTTTTTGGGAAGTGAAAAGTTAGAGATCAGTCTTTGAAAAATTGGAATTATATTAATTGAACCTTATCTGTTAATGCCAGTCAAGATGTGGTTGATGTACCAAATTTTCTGTATTAAGTAAACAATTTGCTTACCGTATGAAGTCTTTCATCCTGGAAAGCATAATCTGAAGAAGTTTAATCATTACTCAAAGATGATTGATTTTCCGAACCTCTCTGTACGAAACCAAATTGAAGCAATTCTAAGCCTTGTCAACAGGACTGGGTTTGAGAATAATGCACATCTCCAGTATTAGTCAACTTTTACCTGAAGCTTATGCAGAGAATAGGAGATTTTGAACAAGCTTGAGTACTAAATTTTGTTTAATTATACACAATGAGGTTAGACTTAAATCTTTTCTCAAAGATGACCGAAGTATGATTTATGATTTTAAGAAGATGATTTGATCTTGTGAATCATGTTTATGTATCTAGAACCATGTGCATGTGGTTTGATGTTTTGAATGAAGTTTATGTATCATGTGCAATGCATTGTGGTTTTCTTACCATGTTTATATGGAGTTGTTGCAAGGACCATTAATGAATGATTTGGTGCATAAGGCATAATCTTGAACTACTGACATCATGCAGGCTGCAGCTATAATATATTTTAATGGTCACTTGCATTTGCATTCTCCTGTGTTCTTGTAACCGTTCCAGCTTCATGACAACTTTGTTTTTCTCATGTTAATTAGGCAAGGGAGCTGACAGATAAGGAACACCTAGTATTGAGGCTTGAAAAGCAGTATCCAGCTGATATTGGTTTGTTAGCAGCATTCCTACTGAATTATATTAAACTTAAACCTGGTCAAGCTTTATATTTAGGGGCAGATGAGCCTCATGCATATATCTATGGAGAGTGTATAGAGTGCATGGCAACTTCAGACAATGTTGTCCGAGCTGGTCTAACTCCAAAGAGCCGGGATGTCCAAACTCTTTGTTCCATGCTCACATACAAACAGGTAAGGATAGTATTCAAGTTCATGGATGAATAATTCCTCATTCTTGGTACATTTTTTTTTTTTTTTGAGTTTCCATTTTTGAGTTTTAAACTAGTGTAGTTTTTTGAGATCCCTTTCTTTTGAAGGAGCAATAAGTAGGTACTTTGAACTTGGAAGGTGCCGGTAATTCGAATGGCTGCCTGTTATAAATAGTGCGAAATCGTATTTGGCCATACAGTAAAGATTCAGATTTTTGCTTATGCTGAATCTTTTCAGTGATGATGTTGAGATCAATATCTTGATTTTCACATGAAATGTATATTATGGATAAGTGGCTATGGTTTGCCTTGTGTCTAGGTTTCCATAATGATTCATTATGTTGGGCTAGGAGTTTTTTCAACTTGACACTGTTTATTTGCAAAGATCATGTAGACTTGCAATGAGTAACCAATTGACCTGCAAACCTCTTCGATTTATTCTTAGTTCGAAGTCCTTTTTATGCCTGTTTTGCTGTGTGTTTCCCTGCTCTTTTTTTTTTTTTTTCTCAAAGTTTGTCCAGGTTTTATTATATTCAATTTAACGGCTTAGATTGGGTTGATTTATAGTCTGATGGATGGCTGCTGCAGGGGTTACCTGAGATTCTTGATGGTGTTGCTTTGAATCCGTATGTGCATAGATACCCACCACCTTTTGATGAGTTTGAGGTTGACCGGTGCATTCTTCCCCAAGGATCATCTGTGGTTTTTCCATCAGCCCCTGGTCCTGCAATTTATCTTGTCATTGGGGGACAGGGAACGATATCTAGTACATCCGAGGAGTTAGTTGCTGAAGGTGATGTACTGTTTTCACCTGCGAACACAGAGATCACCGTAACAACTACATCGGGCTTGAGTTTGTATAGAGCTGGTGTCAATAGTAAGTTTTTCTAAGTAGTTGGTTTATGGAAACATCTCATCCAAGAAGAACAGTAATAGTCGCACGCGATGTGGCATGTACTGTTTTTTCTCGTATTATATTAGATATGTTTGTATATGCAGAGCTAATAATATATATCACTTGAATTTTCTTTCCTGGGGCATTTAGTTTCTGCAGAATGGCCAAGCGTTTTAATGTGGTAAAAGCTTGTTCCGGTCGCGTCAGCTTTTTGTTGGTTTTTATTCCTCACTGTCGGTTCTGTGGAGCAACTTTCGGTCCATAGAGACTGCCAGCAAGCAAGAGAGAGAATTTGGTACACATCTAACTTCTTCCCGCGTTTAGTACTAGTTAGCATGACTAACCGCACGATCGTGCGATGCTAAAACCTTATGTGACCAAGATTAAATTGAATCTGTCAATACATTCTTCACTGTCAGCTTGCGTGTGCTGTACTGTTGTCTAGGGATTATTAAAGAGCGCCTGCAAGCAACGCTGTTACAAGCAAAGCTCTGAGTTCAACATGTTCGTTCTTTAGCCCTATGCATGGTAGCTATTTTCTGTTTGTAGTTGGGAAAGAATTTACTACTAGTATTTTTTTTTGCGCCCAGCAGAAAGGGCGAAGTCCAGACATGTATAAGTTTCAATGCTAATGTTACAAATCATTTATGAATCAAATGATAAATAAGTGGACATAGAGCACTATTCTCCTGATATATATATATATAGATGTATAAGTCATAATATCACAAGTCAGAAGGGTTATAGCAGCGAATGTGAACCGGTCCCACCAGAAAACGCAAGAAAGATTATTGACTGAGAGGTAAAATTAACTAGCACTGAAGGAAATGGTAATTTTCTATAGCTGGTTTGCCATGTCGTTGTCCCATGTTGAAGTGTTTCAGTTTTTTTTTTTTTGACAAGGGGATAGCCACGCAATTGTTAGATAATCAGGCAGATACATTAAAGATAGGTTGGCGAAGCTAATGGTTGTTTTTCATCATTATGGTAACGAAGGGGTCATTTCTGAAGCCCCTTCTTGCGCTTGGGTGTGCAAGAGACTCGAACCAAAAACGTTTTCTTTGGTATCAAGAATCAAACAGATGCGCTCTTTTATTTTGTACAATGAAATGCAATCTGTAATTGATAGCTTAGTATTTGATGATTTGAAAGGGACTTGTTTCCCATGATTTGCAACTTTTGGTTAACTTTTAATTAATGTTATTACTTCTTTCATTAAGAAAAATAAAAAATAAAAAAAAGAGGGAGAGAAATATTAAGAAGAGAAGCCTAGTCATGTGTCCACATGAATATCCTTATCCAAGCAAATTTACACAGCAACAGGCAGGCTTTTTTCTGTATCAGACACCTCTTTATCAGATCCACTGAGCCACAGCAGGAGTACTTCAGCACCTTTCTCCCACGAGCAATCCAACATCATGTCATGGGCTACTCCTTCAAGGCAGACAGGTGACACACCATAAAACCGGCCTGCTTCGTTCAGTCCCTCCATATCCTACAAAATTTTAATTGGTCTTAGATGCACTTCAAACTTTCTGCATACTCCTTAAGAGTGATCCCAGTATAATATGGAAAAAGTTGAAAGCAATAGAAATCACTCCAGCGGCATGAGAATCAAGAATAATTAAAGACATCATAAGTTCTCTTCAGGTTCATGTTTACTTTTACATCAGCTGTCTGTCTAATGGAGATGCTAGCAGTAACAACACAAATCAACATTTAGTGTTTGCACTGTGAGTAATAAATTCTGCATTTAATCGGAATATCTATTGAAGCTGAATTTACCACTATGAAGTCATCATTTGCGCCCAGCACCAAAACTTTTGTAGAAGAATTGTTCACTGAAGGAACAGGAAGTGAGGCATTTAGCTTTCTTAGGTCAAACAACGGCATCCTCGAACTTTCTGTCATCAACTTTTGGTAACTGAAGAGAAAAAAAAAAATATTGCAAAGCTTATTCAGTGCAGAAAAATAGCAGAAGGGAGTTCCAATGAGAGAAACCAAACAATCTTCTAGACCAATATTTTGGCTTAATAACTGCACACAAAGTTTAAGCTACATCAATTTAGGCAATAGACCTATTTTTCTAACCTGCTGATTTTACATCAACACAAATTTATTAATTGCAACATTTGGTAATGTTACACTAATTTCAACTAATGGCAGCTGTTAGTTTCTGAAGTACATACCGTAAAACCAGCTGATCCTCCAAGGAAACAGAGAAAAACGTTTCCTTACAAAGAGGCAGGGAAGTTTGAAAAGCTTTGGCTGCCAAGCTGAGAGTTACCTGTAAAAATTTTCAAGGACACTGAAGGTTAAAGAAAAATTGTTACCAAAAGAAGAAGGTGACACAGAAGTTTGCCAAGCATTGACAAAGCAAGTTTTATGCAATTGTGATTGAATGGTCTCGTAGGCAGACAAACTATGAAGTTTCTCAAACTAAGTAATGCTTTCAAAGAAGAAAAATTAGAATTAAGAGTATGGTAGTTCATAAATGATCTGTCCAAATCTTAAAAATAACAGTCTGAAAAGTAGAAATAAATGACGAAGTAAAAGAATGACATTATTAAGATGCTCTTTTAAGGATGCAATAGAAGCAGTGTCAATATATTCACAGCAAGAAACAGAGACCTTAAATGCAGCAATAGGTTTAGAGAAGAGATATCGCCATACTGCTTGGCTGGATAAAGTGAACAAAATATGTTAGTCTGCCATAAGTAATGGGAAAGATGAGGTTGTTGCACAGGCAATCACCTATTACCAGAAGGAGGTACGGAGCAAACCAGCACTGCACCAGCAAGATAGGGGTGCAACCTTCCACTCTCTAGACACAAAAGCCAAGAAAAGAAACAGCCAAAAGTGATCACAAGTAACTTATCTGATAAAAGAATTTGTTACCAATTACAGTAAATAAAAAATTATGCTAATCATGCTTGTGATTTAAAAGTCACAAAAGCTACTACAACTTTGCTTTTTCCAGAAGAAGGATGGAGCAATCACCCTGAAGGAAAGTACTTTGGCATATAACCTATGTAAATTTCATGCATCCCAGACTAGACATTAGATTTATGACAGTTCATCCTTGAGGCAACCCTTGTCACAGTTATTTGAACCTTATGGTTCAGGAAACAATATATTTCCTTTCTCCAAAATAAACAAGGTTAGCCACTCAAAGGCGTTCTATTTGCTATATGTCCTTTTGTTCTTAGCATTGGATAGCTTGGTTATCAAGCTTGAAATTTGAGGATGATAAGCATCTGACATTGGAGTTAAAATATGTTTGTATTTCAGTCTAATATCCAGTAGCCATAGTAGATTCACTCTGCCTTCCTAAACATTTTATATCTCCAAAATTTTAAAATTACCTTGAATTTTGTTGGATCTCATATTAGCAATGTAATATTGCACGATCAGCCCTCCAAATGAATGTCCTATTAAGACAGGGCGCAGTTTGAGTTCTTTCTGGATGAAGTCAGCAACATCACCTGCATGTGTCTACTGCAGAATTAAACTGGTTTAGTGGGAGAAATAAGATAAACGCAGGAAGCACTTAAGGCTTAATCTCTGAGAAAGGTAATATCTCTGTATCAGTTTCTCTTGTTCATTTTTTCCCTTATCCTATTCCACCTGCTCTATAAGTACTTAGAAAGGGTTGTCAATTTGAGCTACAATACCTGGAGAGTACCAGCAACAGGACCAGCAGGATCATCGCTTTCTCCCTGACACAATAGTGAGAAATTGAATCAGCATCTGATATCATATTTACGTATTATAAAGCCCCAAGACAAGGTACAACTGTTGGGAAGGGGGAATAATCAATAGAACCCGGCTGGATCCGGGCTGGGATAATGGTGCCCATTCTTAACCAGCTCCGAAAGGGTTCCTTCCAAAAGGTTTTGAAGCTTTTACTCCCATTTCATGATATTCCAAACGGGATGTCTTTTTAGCAAGACAAAGATCACTGATAAGCAATAGCAGAAACGGAAAAGGCACATTCTTTACACTATCATATCATCGATTACACTAGAAGGCTTGAAGAAAATCAAGCTTACATGTTTCTTGATGCTGCATTAGCACTTATACATGGTTTTGGTTAAGAGGGGAGTAGGGATGAGGAGCCTGATGCAAGAAGGGGCCATGCTCAACTGAGACTAATGATGGTTAGCAATTTATCATTATAGACCAAATGTTTTTCTTCTCAGTTTTCTTTAAACTTATGTACCTTCTCATTTCTTGAGATAAGAATTGCTCAAAGCCATGTAAATCAAGATTAATCCACATTCTTGGATTGGACTTTCCGTGAATTAATCTGAAGCAAATATTTTTTTGGCTATCGATTACTCAAAAATAATAGTATAAAAAGAAATTAGGAAGCTACATTTTGTCAGAGAAATTTAGACTGGCAGTCTAGGCGTTAAGGAACATAAATCCAATCATCCACATATCTAAACCACGGAAATTTATATCAGTAATTCATAACTTTAATGTATCTTTCTTAATTAACATTCTCGATAATATTTCATCAAAGCTGAGTTTCAAGAGCTCTACACAGCCACAACTAACACAAGAGTACCTGACCCAATAAGCTGAGAGCATAGCAATCATATCCATTTTGGGAAAAATACGGCAGCCAATGCTCAGCCCAGCACCAAGCTGCATGAAAGCTCCCATGAACGAACACTAATGGTGGGATTTGAGATTCCTCTTTCCTCTCGTCTGAGCTTTTGTGCTTTAGGCCTTCTTGGAAGATAACCTCCATGTTCAACCCAGAGGGAAGCTTGTGGAAAAGACGTGACTGCCCTTGTTTCAGTTCATATGGAACCCGCATTTTGTACTCTTGATTGAGCGCAGCTCTTGGCCGTATGGCGGTTCTGCTCTTTCTCGGGATCATGCTTGTAGTCAAACTCAGAGTAGCCATTGCTGGGATTTGGGAGACAAAGCAAAGCAAACCTACAGTTTCAGCAGCACTGTTTCACCAATCCCCGGCTTGAATTTTATCGCCAAGGAGTTGTCCTTCTGACTTTTTAACCCCTACTAGTTAATGAATTTGTAATTTCGGTCGTTAAACTTTTACATTCATGCCATTGTAGCCTCAACGTTTTGGATCTTGGAATTAGAAGTCAGTGATTTTTTTCTTTTTTCTCTTTCCGACAGCCGTAATTACTAACCTACAATTCCCCCTTTTGCCTATCACATCCTCCGAACAAATTTACTGCACGGTTTGTTTGGATAGGGTATTATTTGAAATATTATTTTGAATAATTACTGTAGTATTTTTTGTGATATGATATATGTGAGATAAAAATGTAGTTGGGAATATAAAAATGTGAGTTGAAAAATGTGTTTATAATGTAATCGAAATATTATTTGAGATAATAGTGCTATCCAAACACTCCCTAACATAATCCATCATATTCTAGAGGGAAGAGGAGTCGATGACCAGCCTTTGGGCTGGTAGCCACCACCAATGCATTAAAGATTGGTGGGGTGAGAGGCCACATTAAATTGGCACTGCTTAAAAAATTTAGATCGATGCGTAGTGTACCCGTCTGGTCCGTTGGTGATTCAGTCCCCTTCGGATTATCCTTTGATCGCTTCAGGTCCTCCCCTTCCCCCTAGTGTAGGATAATCTATCATATCGACCAAAGAAAAAAAATGAAAGGAGGGGGGTCTAAAGAGACTATCTAATCTGTTCTATTCTATTTGTATAACCTTATCGTTGCCAAAAAAAAAAAAGAACTCTTAAATCGTAATAATTTTATTATTTAAAATATAAAGCACAATCATCATTGAGAAATATAAATTGAGGGAATAGTTTCCTGCAATAACCACAGCATCTTTCTAGTTCCTAGATTCCAAATGGTACATAGACTTGAGCAATTTTGATTACTCGTAAGCGAAACCAAGGTGGATGGGTGGCTTTTAAATCTTGATCAGGTGCAGAATTATCCCTTTTGGATTTTTGTTTTTAGAAGTTCTTTTTAATATAATATATATTGTAACAATTGAATATATACGAGTTAAAAAGTGATAAGGAAATATGTTCATAGAAAGTGAAATTTTTTTTTGTAAAAAATTGCAATTCAAACAAGGTCGGACACTATTCTGTTTGACAGAAAAGAAACCTATAACCAGATGTTATTCTGTTTGGGAAAAAAAAACCTACAAGTGAATATCTCTCTATATTACTAAAAAAAAAGAATATCTCTCTAAATAATAAAGCGTGAGTAGGGATTTTGTGTTAACGAAAAGTGCCATTATTTGTTATTCCAAAAATGTCTTTTCAACATTTACCATTATCCACTCACGTCTTATATGAAAAATCTCCCATTCCTATGTAATTACCACCACGTAACTATCACTATACTTAACTAATCTACCAATGAAAATTGCATCACCACAATCTCTCATTCCTACGTAACTATCACTACACTTACTAATTTAGCAATGAACATTGTATCACCATCCAAAATCTCTCTAATTAGTTTTTTATTCTATATATATTTTTTATTACTCATTTTTTTCAAAATATGCGGTGTCTTATCCACTAGTTTATTTATACTTTCAGTTTAAAGATTGAGGCCCGACAAAGATCCAAATTCTAAATCAATTCAAGCCCAACAAACAAACGGACCAACTAGCCCACAATCAGCCCATTCGCCCCTGTCATTTAACCGCATCTCCGCTCGACCAAGCAATCAACTTCTGGTAAAAATTTTCCCGGACTAAAGCGACGTCGACGACGACGACAAATTCATCGGCGATTGAAGCAATTTCTTGATTCCAGATGCTTTAGGAGTGCTGAAGCAATTAACAATCCATTTCTGAGCAAATTCTTTCAGCAGATAAAAAGAAAATTTTGAAAAGATGATGTCCCCTAGGCAAAATCTAGACGATCGAGGAGGAGGAGCAAGTTCTTCCCAATCAGCTAACTTTAGGTAATGCTAAAACTTCTACTTGTTCTTGTTTGTTCAATTTTTTTTTCTCTTCAAAAATGAATCATTGAAGCCTCATTTTTAATTCTATGTTTGATTCACTAGTATGCTTAATTATTAGCATCTGTTGCTGTTGGTAAGTACATGTATCTGCATTTTTTGCTACTCGAATTTGCTGGATGGATATGTTTAAGCAAATAAATTCCTCTGTTAGGATTTGAGTTAATTATATTTATAAAGTATTCTAAACTTGAAGTTTTCAGTTGATTCAGTAATTCTACTGCTCACTGTATCTTTAATTTCACTGCATTGCCTTGTTTAATTTGATAGCATTTCTTTGTCTTTTAACTTTGCGCTTTTTTTAGGTTCGTTTGCTCTATCGATCTTTTTACTTGTCTATTTTCAAGAGTTTCATTGTTGGAAATTTTTTAAGAATTTGGTGGGCTTTCTTGAATTAGCAGCTTTAATGATTCTACTGATGTAATAGTTGTTTCAAATGTGGAAAACGCTTCAAAATGGTGATAAGAGGCTTTCTTTAATATCAACTTAGACAAGCCTACTAATTGTGTTGTTCAATTGTAGGCAAACTCCCTTGCAGATAATCCATGTTTTTGGCAACTTCATGAGGATATGGTCCGTTTACACTATGTATCGCTACTTGTCTCAAACAGGAGCGTCAGTTGTTCTTTTTATTTTCAGCTGTCTTGTTCCAGCATCAATCCTGTTTTTAGTTTTGCAAAAGCCTTGGAAAGGCAGGCCACTCTCTAACACGCAGGTCTTCTCAAAATACTCCACTTATGAATAATTAGACACAGCTAGGAAATCTTCAAACGTTTGTGGCTTAACAATGACATTTATTTTCTGGCATTGCTCATTGTTTCTACAGGTTGTACCTTCTGTTATAAATGGTGGTATAACAGCTCTGTATTTCATATTGTGGGGAAAAGGTGTTAAATCTTGCGGTCCTCTTAGGTAAGTTTTTCAATCTGCTCTAGTGATCCTCTTTTGTAATTTTTTGAATGTGCTTTGGTTTGTTTATTGATGACAATTGGCAATATGTGGATAAGTGATGATTAAATATTTTAAAAATAAAATGATGCATAGATGAACATTTACATCACTCAGAGTGATAGTGTGTGTAATCTCCTTTAGTGTTTTCTAAGAGCTTGGTTGCCAAGGGCTAATCCCTATGTTGGAGAGAGAGAGAGAGAGAGAGAGCCATGACTTACTTGGTCCTTGATCTCTCTTTGATGTTCTTTTCTAAAATTCCTCCCAAAGCAGAAATAGGATATTCGGATAAGTTCTTTGGTTTCATTTCCTGTCTTTGAATTCCAGAAGTTTAGTGATCTTCAATATGGCCAGTCTTGCAATTATTCTTGTTTGTGTAATATGAACAATTCTCTCACTCAGGGCAATATTAGCTGAATATTCTGGAGCTGTTCTTGGAGTATTATCTGGTGTACTATATGGAAGTAGAGGCCATGTTTGGAAGAAGGTAGACAACTTTCTATTCCTTTTTGATTCAAAAGCTTGTTCAAAAAGCTGTCAAGTTGATTATGTGCAAGATATGATTCTCTTATTTTAGGTTTCAGAACAAGAACTTGGCATGACAGGCTGGTGACATATCTTGTTTAGCTGGAATACATCTGGAGTCTTCTTTGAAATTTATTATACATGTCCTTGCTTTCTTCTTACTAGGAGAAATGCAAGTCTGTGTGTCAGCTGGAGTTGTAGTGTGGTTGCACTTCCAAGTCAGTTAGTGGTCTTCTAATTTGAGCTCAGAATTATGTGCACTTCAAGGAATAAATAATGCTGTTGCTTATGTTCTCATCAGACTTGGATCAATCCAGTTAAAATCCATATATACTATTCATCCTTTTTGCTTATAGGATTTGTGTTTCCTTATATCTATCAGGTAGGTGGACTTGTTGCAATGATGGCATCATTTTACTTCTTGTCTCAAGGATGGGCCATGGCCTCATATTCTCCCTTTAATATCCTTTCATTTTAGATCTATATTTCACATTTATTGGGAATCTGAGTGCTATTAGAATTTTCTTGCATATTTATTTTTGACAAGCAGATTATCTTGTTCACAATTGCCAGCTTAACCATAATATACCATTTAGTGATAGTCCTGATGTTGAGGTTAGGACAGATCAAGTTGTGGGAATGAAGAAAATGCTAGTTCCCGTTGTTGCTGGAGTCTTATCAGCACTCAGAAGGGTGATTGCAAGACGTGTCTCACTCAAAGTATTGACTACTTCACCTTATCATTGTTTGTGTATTTTCTTGATCAAAATATAACTATTAGGTTTTGGGTCAGAAAGAGTTTGTAAGACCTGACTCTATTTGTTTTATGGTTGCAGAATCAACTTAAGAGGCGGCTTCATGCAATAACTATCACTTCTGCAACTTGTTTTCTGTTCCCTGTGGCTATGTGGGACATGATTATAGTGAGTTTGATTCTATGGCTTCTGTGGCATTTTGAACAAGCCCTGGATGCCCTGGATCAATATTTTCAGGGTGATTTAGATCTGGTAAATGCTCATAATCTGTTTCCTCCTCCTCCTTTCCTCAGGGAACAACCAGCGTAGAATTGCCATTTTCTGCATGGGCATTTTCAAGCACCATCTTCTTTGGTGTTATGTTGATCTTCTATGTTGACAGTATCGCAGAGGAGAGGTACCCTATTGTTTATTCCGTTCATTGCCCTTTGCTTTGCTAGTTGAATTTTAGTCTATACTCAGTGCATCAGCACCAGTTCACTGGGTGATTCACGATTCCAAATGGATGCTTCCTGTTGAGCTTCAAACTTTAGAATGTAGTTTCAATCCTTAGCTTTAAACTTTAGTTCTATTTACCTTCACAAACACTTAGTCGTACTGTTTAAAATCAGAGGAGATAGAAGACACGTCAGAGTATTGACCTTTACTTAATGGGATAATTGCATGCTCCCCTCCCCCCCTTTTGTACTGGTTAATTCATCAACCAATTGGTGTTTCTTTTGATTTTTAGAACTTTCTCAACTAACATTTGCTGTAGCCTATATGGTCACGCTTTTACGGGGTATGCCATTCAATTTCAGATAGATTGCTCCTATTTTATTGAATGTTAACCTTCATTTTACTAGAAATATGTTTAAGCACTTAGTATGCTATATAACTTAAATATATTGTTCTTGCCTTGTGGAGTTCTTGTTTATGCATTTTTTCGCATTTAAAATTGAGTGTTTAATAAGGGACACTAGAAATAACTCCTCTTTTCCTGCCCTTTAATGTTTGCTCCAAAGAAAGAGGCAGGTTGTTGCGATGTTGTATATTTCCAATTTTCGGGGGGTTACAAGAGTTGATGTCTTGAGTTTGGGTTGTATTGCTTTACATTTAGCTACAAGGTCTTGCGTTTGCCTAATGAAGTCTTGTTTGTGGCTCCTAACTTGTCAGTCTTTCCTATCTGTTTGTAGATTACATATGGTTTTCTCTTCTCCGAGACATTTGATGGTCGCAGGAATATGCATCATCGTCATGGAAATTGTGTACAAAATGGACTTCTCGCTCCTGGGCTTTCTGATTTGTGTTGCAATTTTGGGCTTTGGTATGAAACGAAAAGCTGTCTTCATTTTGATTATGGCTATCAGAAGAATGAGCAATATACATTATCAATTTTTGTGTAGTAGTGCTGGCTAACAGAATATTCCAAAGTCGTGCTGATAGTTTATTTTATCTTATTTTTTGAAGCTGAGAATCTAATGTTCTTTAGCGGGTTAGGGTCTTGGTTTTTGCTAGGTTAGATTCTCGCTGGCTGCATTCTCCTTTTTCATCACTTCGTTCCACCCTTCCCTTCTTAGATAAATTCAAAGCAATGTTAAATCATTTTGGAAGCTCACAATAGCTATTGTCCCACAATTATTTAATGGAATTTAAATGATTTTTGCCTAAGGTAAAGGTCTGAGATTAAACAGAAGCCTGGGGACGCCAACTCTTGAGCGAATTGTCTATGAAAATGAAAAACATTCATATATATTATAAAAGATACCAAGCTGACTTAGC